>CM060909.1:290876021-292371021 GCA_030737875.1 Allium sativum
TTTCGATATTAATCCCGTATTTATACAATCCCAAATTGATTTGAGCATGTACAAATTGAATTGTCTCACATGTATACCTTTTTAGAATGAAACCAAGATTTAATTCAAATTATATAGATTGTTGTATAAGAAATTATGTTAACAAACCTCAACCAAATAGGCCTTACATAGTAAGAAGACAAGAGAAAAATTAGATCTTAGAAATAATAAATTTTAGAAGTGAGTTCTAAAAATGTTAAGATTAACGCTTGAAACAACATTAGCTTGAACATGTATGCACGAAATCAGAGTGCGTAGAGGAAGCGTGATGATATTTTTAATAAAACTGTTTCAAGAAAATTTTCAACTAGTTAGTAAAGGAAAACTTCTAATCAAGATTTGGTATTCAAATCAAGAATGGGAAAGGTTAAATATTTTGGATTTTAAATGGATTAAATAAAAGAAAAGCGTTATTCAATTATGTGAAATCCAACTATTAAAGGTACGGAAATTTTTCAGAAAATCTTGGAAATACTTGAAACAATTTTGAATTAGAGCTAAAGGAAGTTAAAAAGGACTTGTGAATTTTAGATGATTGTTTAAAACCATAGAATGCAGAAAGGCTTATTTGGAAGTGCTGTTAAAGAAATCAAATTAATTAACATTGGATTAAGGAAATTGTACGGTTACATGAACATTAATTTATGTAAATAGTTGTATGTTTTGGAAATAAATTTGAGACATATGGAACTAGATAGGATTCCAAAATATTCGACTTGGTAAATTGTGAATGATATCATTTATTTTGGGATATGAACCTGAGTTGTATATTTGGAAGCTGAAATTTTATTTCCAAGTAATCGAATTTGTTTTTTTCCATGTACTTTGGATATGATGGATAGTTATAAGAGTGGTTTCCAAATAAAAGAAATTTCGACGACTTGAATCCCGATGATTTGAAATGTTTGGAAAAATATATGAGTTGAAGATATCTGTAAATTATAGATTTCGGAAAACGGTTTACAAACTTCGGGATATAAAAAGATTTGGTTGGGTCGAGTAACCGTGACTAAAACTGGGTTGTGAAGAGTGATTTGATTTGGAACGATGAGCGATACTCAGTTGCCCTGTCATGCGGATGAACTCTTCGAATTAATAATGTATAGATTTCAATATAGAATGTATGAGTTTTGAAAGCAAACTTAGTTTCGAAAATCCCGAAGTGCAGTATGATTTTCTATATGAAAAAAAAAAGATATAGTATGTCAATGGTTTGGAATATAATGGGATTCTAAGCCTGAGAAATTATTTTAAGATTTTCAAATGTTTGGCAAACTTGGATTTGTAATTATGTGTAAAAAACTCAAATTTATTTAAATTGACCTCTCAAAAAATAAAGAATATATATATATACACACACACACATGTCTTCCTAATGTAACGATTAATTTAATATAAGTTTGATATTAAAAGTTTTACAAAATTTAATCATATAGAATTTTGATTTGATAAGTTTCTGAATTAATAAAAAGTTATAAGAAATTTTGTTCCAATAGACAAGATTTAATCTTATGACTCTCCTTTTCGAGGACGAAAAGCCTTAAGGGGGGTTGAATGTAACAACCTAAGATTTTACCTAAAATTTAATTTGGATTTTTTTTCAATAAAATGAACTTAATAAGATTTAAATATAAAATTTATAAGGGTGATCCTATATATTTATATGTTTGAATAATTATTTTTGATTTATTAAATTATAGAAAACTTATTTTAGGTCCATGTTCAAGATTTTAAGCATATTTCAATTATTTATAAGTAATGGCATTTTCTGGTTTTAAATATTAATATAAAATGTGGATTTGGTAAAACATATGTTTATATATTTGGTAAATAACATAGATAAGGAACATTAAAATATTAATAAGTTAAAAATATTTTTGATAAATCTTATGTAGTATATTGGTTAAGCATATATGTATTTGGAATTCGCTACATTTATAATTGTTACAAGGGTAGCTAAATAAAAGAAAAATAAATAAATAAATAGGTTTATTTTGGCAATCATGCATTGGTTAAATTTTTAAATGAAGATTATGTGGTCTCATGCATGTAAACGTTGTGACAAGTGGCATGGATTTGAAGAAACAAGTAAATTTAAATAAATATAAGAAGCATAAGCTCCCTTCTCATTCACTTCAGCTGTTAATTATTCCAGATGAAAATTTCCTCACGTCCCTTTTTCATTTACAGTAAAGGAAAATTCCATTCCTCTCATTCAAAAAAATCCGCAACTATCAAATCATTAATTTCTAGCCAAAATGATCAACACGAAAATTGTCCGAATTATCGATTCTGATTTTTAGAAGTTAACAAATCAGGTTTTCGTTGAGAGGAGAGGGAGAAATCGATTTAAAACAGAAAATGGTGAGGATTTGGTTCAAAAGTTCGAAAAATGATATCTCTCTATCTAGGAAGAATTAAATCGCGCCATCCGCGCCGTTAAGATCAGCAAAGCATGTAGTATTTTTCATGTAAGTTTGGCAAGATTCTGTGACGATGATCGGAGAGGTTCAAAATTAGGGTTTAGTTTGATCGGAGAATCGGATGACGATAGAAGGGATGGAGCATGGCGTAATGATGAGGGATGAAAGGGCTTTGATTTGGTATAGTTTGATGAGAATTTGCGTCGATGTTTATTTGAGCAGCGTGAGTGTTTTCCTGTTTCCAGTCTTGGTCGGAGGTTCGGATTTTGGTAGAGGGTGCTTGGCCGAGTGCGAGTGAGTGTAGGAGGTAGAGGAGATGAAAAGAAGATTGCTAGTGCTCTTGGATCGAAGTTTAGTGGAAAGATTGAGGTGTGCATGTGCACCACCGCGGCGTGTAAATGGGTTCCAGGCATTTTGACGCATGGAAGAAGAGAAGGAGAAGGTGCGGGCTGTAGGTTTGGAGCTTGGACCGGTGCATTGAAGGTTGGGCTGGGCCTTCTTGGAGTTGGGGTATAATTTCTTTTATTTAAATTTTAAGTTTAAATGTAGTACAACTTTAAAAGCTAATAACTAATTCGTTTGAAGTCGGAATTTCGCGCCGTTGAGTTCGTTAGGATCGTAATAGAAAATAGAATCCATTAATATAGATAGGCTGGTAATTTTAGTTAAGAATAAATTATGGGAAATTAAAATAAAAAGTCATTATATATATATGAAAATATATACCAAACGAAGTTGTAATTAATTCAGTTCTAAATTATATTAGCAGAACAATCATCGGCTGTTAATGGAAAGGGGATTGAGAGCAATACGGGTAGCGGTGTCGGTGTTTGTGAGCTTGTCCGTCGTGGTTATGAAATCATGGAACTATTTTGGTGAGAACACTAAATTTAATCATTTATTTTAGTTAATAGTGATTAAATAATGAATTGTTATGGATGATTGATAATTGGTTGATATGAATGTTATTGTGTGAATGGATGCGCATGTAATTAGATGACACACTGAACACTGAAAAGCGTTATTGACAATAACATTTGTGCACAGTTGAATTGATTGTTTATTGGCGATGATTATAATTCATGATCATTCGACTCATATGATTGATTTATTATGTTTGCATGTTGCACACACAATACCATGGTTGTGGAATTATACAGATGATCGATTCAATGATTCCTTCCATATGAATGAAAATTTGATTTTCCAAATATAAAATATTATTTTTAAGCCCAGTTAAAAAAAAAGAGATTGGGAAATTTAAACTAATATTCTATAAAATTATATACCAGACCGTTCTAGGATGACAGAGATGATGGTGTCTAGGCTTGGGTTTGGAAATCCAGTTTCCCGCTCTCCCTGGCTATCCCTAACCGGTCCGACAGACGGAACAGTTAATTCAAATATAATTTGAATTTGAAGTTGCTGTAAACTTAGAAACCGATGGACCATTTATGAAATTCAAATTTAAATTTAAATAAAAAGGTTTTTGAATTCTTATGGTTTACAATGTATTTAAATTTAAATTTAAATTTAAATTTAAATTTGGAAATAATTCTGATTTAACTTAAAAATCGATTTTAAAATTTAGTTATTTTGAAATTTTAAATTTAAATTCAGAAAGGATTTGAAGGAATTATATTTAAATCGTTTTATAACGCGTTGCGGCGCGACAGTTTGTAAATATCGATTTAAATTTTCAAATGATTATAACTTGACCATTTGAAATCAGTTTGACTTGAAACTAGAATGTTGATTTTCAAATATTAACAGTTTTTGAATAGAAAAGAGATTTTCAAATTTCAACGTACTATTTTCAAGTTATATTCAAAATAAATTTAGAAAAGGTCGCTGTATGCGCAGCTCAGCGACCATAACGGAAATTCAAATAAAACCAGCTTTAAATTTAGAGAGAATTCATGATAAATCTTACTTTATTAACTTAAAGTAATTTGAAATGAATTATTTGAATTTTGAATTGATTTGAAATCGATTTGAATTAAATGGCTATTGCAGCGCTTTTAGTAACGTTCAAAACGTTATCATATCATTTCCAAAGACAAATGGGTTTTGAAATTTATAAACCGTAAACCATTATTTTAAATGGTTGGAAAGATTTAAGTGATTAAATACTTGTATATGGAATTATTTATCAAATATAAAAGTTAGAATTTAAAAGGGGATGAGTTGGATAGAGTTTGTGTCGGATGTTCGATATGTAATTCCAAGGTTGAACAAACATTATCAGAAGCATTAAGAAAATATTTACATCAAGGTTCTGATAGTGCTTGTTGAATTGTGAATGGGTATCGAATATAAGTCAATGCAACTTTATCAAACTCATGTCTGAATGTGAATTATTGGAATTATCGTAATGGAATTGTAATTCAAATAAGGATTGGCAAATTGGAAGATGTAAGGATGGAATAAAGAAGCATGTTTATAGTGTAAGAATTGGATGGTTATGTTTGAAAATAAAAGGATTTGTAAATCGAATATTTGATTTCAAAGAAAGAGTTAAGATGATAATGGAAGTTATGATCAATCCAACCTTGATTTGTACATGAATAAACGACGATTGGAAGGAAAATTTGAATTGAAACCCTATGTGGTCCATAACCATTGTTTTATGAATACGCTTATTACTTGGAAAGACCGGGATCGGATTTAAGTCCGAAACCATTCCAAGTAATAATACGACGCATGAAGCAAATTCGAGACTTGGAATCGACGAATGAAGACCGTGGTTCTTCCCATTGAACCGACTGATTGCCGATTGGTTTCTTTACTGATAGCTACAGTTGAGAGATGTCCCTATTATCGGAGTAGCAGGAAGCTCGAACGTATGGGGAGAACTTTCGGATTTTGTTTCGTTCAGACCCAGGACGGACCTGTATGGATTGTGTGTCTGACATTGTAATTGACGGCATAACACTGATTTCCGTTGATATGTATCTGGTTTGTAACGTATGAGCTCGAAGTGGTTATGTATGGATGGAAATCAGTGGTCATGTTGTGAATGGATAATGTGACATACTTAAGAGATGAAGTGAGCTTGTACGATCAGGGAATTGCTTTTCTAGGCATGCTTTGTGTATGACGTGACATCGACAATCCTCACACCCCGGATGATGAGAAACTGGCGGTTAGGTTGTGTGTGTGTGTGTGTATATATATATATATAAATTGATGATGACCGCTGCAGCAGTGGGAAACCACTTATGACCTATGGAATAGGGTTTGTTCGGGGGGCCGTGTCTGGTCGAAAACCATTGATCTACCTCGCGATTTGTATTAGTGTCCGCGTATGGATGAAAAACCCGTGATTACATTTCGTTTGTGTTCCGATTGATCTTTCGTGCCAGGAATCATCAAGTTGGAAACCCAAATCTCCAATATGAGCCATACGATTTTGGGTTGTATATATATTTGGCGACATAATAATATGAGTATTATGCCGCCTATGATTAATACATTTATTTGCGAAATGGTTTTCCACACTATGTAATAATATTGGAAGAGGATTTTTACGTATGAAGGCATTTTGGTTATCATAAGATATAACTCGACAATCTGGTGTGCGCTTGCATTGTGTGATGTGGGACGAGCTTATGATAGCTTCATTTTCAAAAGTCATTGCGTATTTATATGCACGAGCATTCACATGGAGTAAACTCGTTACGCATTAGCGACGTGGTCCGGTGAATTTCCCAACTTTAAAATGAATCCTAAAAGCAACTATTTTAATGTTCTCACACCAGTCCCATGACTGACCTAGAGTTTATTGTTCCTTCCTAAACTCTGGGTGCCCATTAATTTTCACACGGGCAGCTAGTAGTTTAGTTTTGCAGTTATAAATCGTTCGAGTGAAGTTCGGAGCGTTTTCTGAGTTGGAGTCCACGCCAAGATTGAAGCTTCCGCTGTATCTTTTTGTTCTTCCGCTAAGAGTTTATTTATATCTTTTCTTCCGCTGTATGTATGTTGTAACTCTGATATTCTATGTAACTCTGCTGTAATTATTGAATTATTCAATGGAAGGTTCTGTTATTTTGTTTAACTTATGTATGTACCCATAACAATTCGTCTTTATGAACGGTTTAAGTTGGTTTAATAACCGGCGAGAACCGGGCAAAAAGGCAGGTCGTTACAAATGCATCAGCCGTGCTCGAGGCGCCGAAGCCCTAAAAATGCGCCGAACTAAAAAAATGCGCTTCGGTTAGGTTCTTCTGTAAGATTTATTTTTCATTTCTTTGAACAGCAGCTGTTTTCTTTAAACAAGCGTAAGTGTCGTGTTATTTTTTTGTTGAAGAAATGCATTTTTTTTATAAAAAATTGCAGTTTTTTTTTAAGTTTCAAACAAATGCAGTTTTTTTTTTAATTTTTTTTTTGGGGAACAAATGCAAATTTTTTTTTTGAACAAATGCTTATTTTTAAGTTTTAACAAATGCAGTTTTTTTTTAAATCAGAGCAATTTTTTTTAAAAAACAAGTGCAGTGCAGTTTTTTTATAAAACATAAGATGTTTTTTTTAAATAAATGTAGAATTTTTTTGGAGCAAATGCATTTTTTTTGGAAGTTTCGGACAAATGCAGTTTATTTAATATCAATATTGCATTTATATACACTTTTTAAAAGCCAAAAATGGAGTTTTATGCCATTTTTTAAGTGCAGTTTTTTTTGCTGCAAAACAACAAAAGTCATGCTCAAGACGCCCTAGGCTCTAGCCTGAGGCTTTTTGGGGCTTTTTCGCCTTGACTACACTGCTTTTTACCTCTAAAGCTTACACCTCAATAACTTGAGGCATACAAAGCGCGTAAAGCTTACGCCTCAAACAGCTGAGGCATATGACTTAAAAACTTTTTAATCTTTAGTTGCAGATATTGACACAAATAAATGTCATTGAACTTTAATTATTTAATAGAAATAAAAAAAAAAAAAATTAAGAAAATAAAAATTAGCATTTTTTACTTTTCAATTTCAATATCGGCACAATCAAGTAAAATTGTTTATGAAATAATGATCATGAGCAATATAATGAATTTTCTTATTGTTACTTAAAGAATGTTTTACAATAAACTTAGTTAAATCTCGAAATAAATTTTGCAAATCAATTTCAATTGATGGAACATATCAAAATTGTAGTTTGATATAATCTTCAAATAGGTTTAAGAAATCAAAATTTGAATCTTTTGCATGAGGAGGAAGATATCATTTGATCTTTTGCATTTTATATTAAATGTACAAGAATGATTGTATTTTGTTTGAATTGCTTTGAATGTTTTATGGGTTTTACTTAGTATTTGATGCTTAATGTTATTTCATATTAAAAATTAAGTTATGTGTTGCGCTTTTTTTTTACCTGAAAGGCTTACGCCTCAATGCTTTGAGGCTTACGCCTCGCCTCACGGACTCGAAAACGCCTCACGTACGCTTTTTGCGTTTTAAAACATTGGTAGCAGCCAGTCTTTTGTCTGTGTATATCTGAGTTTTAATGAGTATCTTCTCTACCTTTACATTAGCATCTTCGCCCAACCTAGCTTTTAATAAATCAATGGTTACATTTAGGCCGAATTCCATATTATAAATCTCATAGTGGATATTGGTAGAAAAATCAGCCGAAGTTGAACTCTTTTTCCTAAAAAGGGCTAATGATGTTATTCTCTTAACTTTTTGTTCAAGTAAATAAACGTGAAAATCCAAAAATATACAACGATAAAAAATCACAAGAACTAATCTAGCATTTTCCATGTCACTTGGTAATGTGTGATTAGCTAAAGTTTCTTCACATTTGTTGCTTAACCTTTCATTAAAAGAATTGTAGACATGTTGAGAATAGTTGGTGCAAAGTTTGTACTAGACTGGTAATGTGCTCCAAAAGTTTCCATGTAGAATATGTCACTGTTTTGAAAACCATTCCAAGAATGCGTAGATTATTTTTTGATTATCACCTTTAATTTAATTTTTTCTTTATTTTTTTTACTATTTTAGTTATGCATTCCCAGATGCACCTAGATACATTTCACAGTTTTGATATCAAGCGAGCTCCATCCTCAAGAGTTCACTGATAACCAATTTAAAAAAAACACCACCCATGGATACGGTTTACCAAATAAATAAGCTTAAAATTGGGTCTTACTTCTAAATTGTAATTGATGTGTCCACAACAAGGTGGATATGGATAATTAGGGAATCATTTCTAAAATTATGCTGATATAAAAACAGAAATTAGAAAACTTTCCTAAATTGGAAAATAAGGAAGGTTTTATTCAGTTAATGATATCTATATTTGGGAATGCTAATAATTAATCATTCCCACGTATGTCACTTTGTTTATCTTCATGAATGACACCTAGTAAAGCTAACAGAAACAGGAAGTTTAACAATGGTGTACAACTAAATAACACCAGTAATGAATATAAAAAAGACTACGGTGTCCTGTTAACACCATTGGAGTTTTGAATATGTTGTATTTTTCTATATTTTTGAATATAAAGCTTTATCCTATCCATACTTAGGTGGCAACATATCTACTGCTTAAACATTAAAGAAGGATACAAATACTGCTTGCGTGGCTTTTATATTTTCTCTATCTTCTTTTTCTGGCTTCCCGATGTCCAGCCTAATTTTTTTCATTTTACGAGAAAGGTATGTCTTTTTTTTAATAACCTTTTCTGCTTCAATTACACGATCGCCTCAAAATACCGATGTTTTCTTCTCAAACTTCAGTCTTCTTTACTGTTATATTTTTTTTTCTTTTCTTATTATGTTATGGTAAGAAAATCTACAAATGTTTGCTGATTACATTCAAATTTACTGTGAAAAGATTGATTTTTTTTAGTTTTCTTTAAATCTGGGCAGTGGACTAGCATACAAAATCCACAGTTTGGTCGATCTATTGATCTGGTAGAATGAACCAATGTTTGCTGATTACATTCAGATTTACTGTGAAAAGACATATATTTTCTATTCTACTAATTCACTAATTATGATGGTATAGCCAAATATGTCATGAATTCATTAATTATCTATTTAAATCCATGATCAAATGGTTATGAACACGTTACATTGTACACAACAAATGCTAGGATTGATTTATCATTACAAAGATGCATTAACATATCTATTTCTTAAGAAGGGTCAGTGTAAAAAGGTTAGGTATATTTGTTTATAATATTCAAGTAAGAATTCAAAATGTCAAAATCTTGAATATACCATAGTAGGTACTGTTGTACAAAATATACTAGAAACTATTTTATCAAGTGATATAATACTCAAGGTTACCTCAATTTTCTCCTCCTCGAATCGCTACCTCAATAACCAAAAATCAATACTAAATTTATTTTTTCAAATGCATAACTACACATGAAATCATCTCATTTTAGTATTAACAATAAAAAATGGTCTACATTTATTTTTTTAAAACCAAGAAACACTTTGAGCTGCATGTAAAAATAGTTTTTTTAGAGAATTAAAGAACCTTTTTTGACAGTAAACATTGGCAAAATTGTGGAATGTGGCATTGATTTGTTTTTCCAAAGATAATTGTGAAATAAATGACATTTAAATGAAGGAAAATTGGTGTCACTAAAATGCCAGGTATTAATTTTTTTGTATGAAAAGCTTGGTATTTATATCTTATGGAAGTAACATCGGTTTGAAAAATCCTTGCAGGAATTCAATCTATAAGTTAGCAAACACAATCACTGCGTTTACATGTAGATAGGTTGGCAACAAATTTGTGCACAGCATAATCAATGGAGTAACAAGCACCATTTATGATAAATACACACGTAGTAATGATATTTGGAACCGAACCATGATACTCTCATCACATATAATAAATCAAAAATATTTTCAATGCTTGGAAGACGGAATATGTCAAAGCATTCATCAAATACAGATATAAATATCTTACGCGCAAGTAATGAAAAGATCCACTTCAAACTTTCTTGGTTTCAACTTGAAAGCCACTGGGACAGCCTGTACAGAAGGTTTATTTACATCAATAAATATACATAAATTTATGCTATCTACTTGCACTAATTTTTTGACAATGAAAGCCCTTAGCTTTGGAACTTCATATCATAAAGCCCACATGGTTTCTTTTTGGATAAAAACTTGCAACAATTGTATTATTCAGAAGTTGTTTAGTTAGTAAACAACTTTTTTAACTCAATCCTTACTTATGGATGGAATCTGGCATTATATGGTTATATACAATCAGCATCCTAAATACCAAGGGTGCTAAAAGAAACATTGCAAATCATGGGTAGAAAGATAGCCACTTGGGTAATGTGCTAAGTATATTCTAGCTACAATTTATTGAATGCATTACTAACTGAAGAAACGTCGTTACCACAGTTTATGTCTGTTAGCAGCATGAGTCGTATGATCAGTGATAATTGCAGGACTTCCATGGCAAAGCAGAAACAACAATATCTATTTTAATTTATGCTTTAATTGAGTGTTAAATGCCTTGTTAGCATAAATCATATTAAAAAATATTTTGAGTCTTTGACCAATGTAACAGTTAAGCTATAGTATCACCTGGATAGAAGTAAAGTGACACAACCAAAGAGAAAGACTTTATCTTATTCACCTTTTCATTCCACCTCGTAGGCTCAGTCGTTTCCCTAAGCAGCTCTGCCTAGAGGAAGCAAGCAATTCTGCTCTCTTCGAATCTTTAACCACATGAGTACCATTTGGTCCCTGTCACAAAGACATGTAATAAGTGAGCACCATCATTCTGTAATTAATATATTAATACTTGCTATCATAATATAATATTGTGAAGAGTTAAAATTAATGTCCATATATTTAAAAATATATTTGGACATGACATATTCATATATAGTTTCACCGCAATCAAGATAGAAGAAAAAATACCAATGAATTATAATATGTAATGATCTTTACCACTTCATCAGATTGGAGCAGTAGATGTCCATTATTGTTTTTATGACAAAAAATCGTGGATCGGTCAATGTGATTGTATGTAATCAGGTTCACGTAGGCCATTCCAAACAAAAAAGGTAATAATTTGATAAACACAATAGTTGTATGTTGATTACACTTAGTTAATTCATAAAAATTTCATTGAGGAACTTAGAGGTAAGGATGCTTATCCAGAAGAGTACCACTGAATTCTAGTCATATAAGAACTGCTTTTACAACATACTCTTTCGTGCTACATTTGTAAATTTTGGGTTTCAAATGCAATTTTCTTGTATTCAACATCTCTATTACTTTAAATATTTGGATTCACGGATAATAATGCCTAAAAATGTTATCTTAAGTTCTATAAAATCGTGCATGTTACGCATTTCAATTTTACAATGATTAACAAACTATGTTTAACCATGTCTATTTGCGTTAATCTTGTTGTTGTGTCCCCCCCGCCCAGATATTTCCCTAGTAATAGAAATTAAGTTCAATTAATTGTTTTAGTTCATTTACATTGCTTGTAAAATTTATAGTTCATAATGGAAATCTATTCTTTCTTCCAAATACTTAGATGCCTGGAAAGATTTTTTACTTACATTCAAGGTTAGCATGCATAATGGAGTAAGACTAATGCTATAAAATAACTAACATGAAATTGATAAGCTATATTGATATATTCACAAAAATCCATTTTTAGGTACATAAGAAGATTAAGACTCATGATTGTGTGGTAAAATCATGTTTTCTGAAATAACTGTGAATGGTCAGTGGTGAAATGTTATCAAACTACACTACAACAGTCAGACTTTAGCATATTCACAATATTTAAATTATAAAAACAGAGCATGAACCGTTCTCTACTGATAGTAGTAAACTATAAATTTACCTATAAATTGATATTGGCAATTAAATTTAGACAAAGTTTATAGTAAATACCATAAAAAAAGAAATTTAAAATATATAAAATTGAAAATAAGCAGTGGACACTACTTTGCAAATTTCATAGTAAATTCATATATTGTGTTCTAATGTATATATAGCAGAACATATTTATCAATATTTCGTGCTTACTGTCATTGAGGCGATCAAAAGATAAAGTTATAATTTCACACAATTTCCAAAAAATATAGCTGCTTTAGCAAAGATATTGGAGGTATGAAATGAACATGGGTACACCAACCACTTAAAATTAACTTGCCGAATTACTTTTGCTAAATTAAAAAAAAACTTCCCAATTTTTAGAAAATTAATTTTGCAGAGTTATTATTAGCATAGACTTCTGATATATTAAGGCTGAACAGGTGCTTCCATCTGTTATTTTCAAACCAGTATACATACTTGCAATGTTAAGTTTAATGGTTTTCCTTATAAACGATCCATTCATTAAGAAGTATGTGTAAAGCAGCAGACTGTGTCGCACGTTGTAAAAAGAAGCAAATATATTAAATGTCTATTTTAGTATGCAATTAGATAACCAATATTCCTTGAGAAAATGTAAAGATACTTACATCACCGAAATTAAAACAAAAAAGAAAATTTCTTTGAAAAAATGGTTATTAAAAACTGTAACGAACACAAAATTAGATAATAACACTCGTTCACTTGCTAATTTTTAAAAAAAAAAATTGGTTAAGTGTGACCAACTAAAATATTGAAAAGGTTATTAATAAATAATGTTTTGTACCTAAATTTAGCAACTAATTCCACTTGATTTTTGATACATGATGGGAAGGCAACTAAAATTTGATATTCAATCCAAGGAACTATAGCCAAGAGCATGGAAAGGAAGAAAAAACATGTGAAAATTCAATGTTAAATACCTTCAAACCACATTGTATTTGGGGCTGCTGGTTGAAAGGCAATCATGAAACAACAATGTAGTGCACCACATCGACACGTATTGACTTACCATCAAATGCATTTGAAGTGTAATCAACCCGCAAATTAGAGATTATATATCTCTAGAAAAAGAATGTACTTATAGGGGAAAATAATTACAGTCTCCTCACACAAGCGACCATCAAATTTAAATCTTTGCTCAAATAGGATTACTGTAAGTTTATCGGATTAATAACCACGAAATACATCAGATTAATTTCAAAGTTGGACAAATAATAAAACCAGTAACATAATTTATTAAAGTTGACATAAATTGCCAAATCAGTTTATGCTTTACCTTCAATACAGTAACCCTTGTGCATTTCCACTTTTGAACAAAATTTTATCAGTTATTCCAAAGCAATTAATCATGTAAGTTACCAGCTTTGGAAAGTAGCTAAAATGAGTTCAACAAATTTTACCTCAACTAAACAATAACATACTAAACCTCACATATTTCACCTAAAAAGGAATCTACTAATTCTATGTTAATAACATCAATGTAATTTTAAGCATAAAATTAATACAAACTTCACATTCAAATTATAAAAAATTAAATTACCTGATCCACCTCAGCAGAAGCGGGTCAGCAAAAAATTGTAGAAATCTCTGTCACCGTTTGGATGAACTCATAGATGATGACACGATCTGGGCCAGAGGAGCAAAATTTGAGGAGTTTGATGAGATTCACGTGGCGGATCTTCACTAGGGTTTCGAGTTCGGTGGGGAACTCGCGGATGCTGTCGTGGTTGAAGGCGAACATGGGTTTGAGTTTACTCTAGCGAATTGGAATTAGATTTCAAGGAGGAGAGAAAGCAGGAATTGTAGACGAAGCGTGAGGCGCCCGATATGAAATTTGAATCGTGAATTGAAGGAGAAAGAAACTGGCAGAAAAATTAAACAGTGGAGAAAATGGAGCGGAGGAAGATATCTGAATTAGTCATAATGGATGAGAAGAAAGAGGAGATATTTGAGAAGAATGCAATTCGAGCAGGGCATAGAAGGGCCGAGGAATCCACGGGGACGAGAAGAGAAGCAATTCTGTTGTAAACGCTGCTAGATTTGAGGCGATATTCATTGGCACAGACAAATTGATTTAGCTCCTCTTACAGTAGGGAAGCCTCCCTAACCACTACAAAAGAATTCTGAATTCTATACGCCAATTTGGCGTAGGGATGGCATAGGGAATCGAATTTCCCTACGCCATCCCTACGCCAAAAAGGAAGTCGGAAAACAGCTCGTCGCAAATATTTCCCTGCGCCATCCCTAAGCCAATTTGCCTACGCCATACCTACGCCAAATTCCTTACGCCATACCTACGTCAAGTTCCCTACGCCATACCTACGCCAAATTCCCTACGCCATACCTACGCCAAATTCCCTACGCCAAGTTCCATACACCATCCCTACGCCAAATTCCATACGCTATCCCTACGCCAAATTCCCTACGCCATCCTTACGTCATCCCTACGCGAAGTTTCATATGCCTCCTTACCCTTCCCTACGCCTTCCCTACGCATCCGTACATCAAAAATCAATATGGTAGTTTTATATTTATCTTCGTCTACCACAAATCATAACAAAACCGAACATATACAATATATATCAATAAAAACATTGATGTAAAATGAATTTCATGGTCGAAATACCATAAATTTGCTACAAATCATGTTCAACAAACAATAAAATAAAGTTGCTACATAACTCAAACATGATCGTTTCATCTGGTTCAAACATCGTGTAATGTACCTTACACAAATAGAACATCAAACTCACTATCAAAACAAGATTAATTCATAAAGTACATCATATTTTATGTTCTTGCTCTCGCCGTAACCCTTGTAAAAACTCTTGTACAGAACTCATTTGTTCTTCTAGTTTGCTAACAGTGACACTCAATTCTTGATTTTCATCTCTTAACTCTTCTACTTCATTCTCAAGCTTTTCTGTATGATCTGTACCTCCACATCTAACGGTGTATGTGCTGTCTTTGTATATCTACACATAAAAATTATAACCCAATTAGTACAATAAATACATTTCATATTACAATCAAGTAAAATGTTCATAAAATTTTTAACCCAATTAGTACAATAAATTCGTAAAGAGAGAATTCATGTGAAACAACAACTCGAGTTGCTGTTTCACAGCAACTGAAGTTGTTGTGTGCAACAACAACTGAGGTTGCTGTGCAGAGCAACTGAGGTTGTTGTTGCACAGCAACTTCAGTTGTTGTTGCACAACAACCATGGTTGTTGTGCACAGCAACCATGGTTGCTGTGCACAGCAACCATGGTTGCTGTGCACAACAACCATGTTTACTGTGCACAGCAACTTCAGTTGTTGTTGCACAGCAACTTGAGTTGCTGTGCACAGCAACTTGAGTTGTTGTGCAACCATGGTTGCTGTGCACACAGCAACTGAAGTTGCTGCGCACAGCAACTATGGTTGCTGTGCAAAGCAACTGAAAGTTGCTGTGCAAAGCAACTGAAAGTAGGGCGCGGGGGCTGGCTGCTGCGATCATGGAGTGGAAACTGACGTCGGCTGAGGTGTTGGAGAGGTCAATTAGGGTTTCAGCTACTTATGGTTCGATTTGGGGGTCGGGATTTTCTGCGTCGGTTTCGGGGGGTTGTTCGGTTGTTTGATTTGGAGGATCTGATGGACCTGGGTCGATGTCGGGAAGTAGTAGGAGGGCGCGTGGTGATTGATAGCGGTGGCCTAGTGTGTAGCGGCTATCGCAATGAAAGCAAAGTCCTTGGACTTTGCGCTGGGCCATTTCAGAAGATGTTTGTAACGACCCGTATTCTATGCATCATAGGATCGTAGGATATTTATTTCTTTCACATACGAAGTCGTATGGTCATGTAACTTTGGGAGACGACTATTGGGGTCATTTCTCATGTTCATGATTTTTGTTGATTTTTAAATGACCATTTTACCCCTAGTTGGCACTGTTTTGGCCATAACTTTTGACTGTAAAGGAATTTTGACCTGAAACCACTTCCATTGGCTCCGGATGATGGTTTACAATTCCGTAGAGTAGTCACATTAGCCAAACGGACTCACCGTTTGGGAGATATGGCTGAAACAAGTTTCAGATGGTGAAAAACAGCTTAATTGGGCTTAACCGGGTGATTAACAGCTAGGCCCAATGGGGGATTTCGGGATTAGGGTAAGGAGGAGGCTGAAATCAGTTAGAGAACGATCTTATCCTCATTTCCCAGCCGCCACTTTCATTCTTGAACCCTAACAATGGCTGCCAACATCTAGAAACATCCCCAAATCACTTTCTAATCAAGTTTTGGCTTAATCTGCATCAAATTAAGGAGAGAAAACACAAAAGCAAGGTTAGAGCTACTGTTAGACATCAGTATTCACCCAAATCAGCAAGGTTTCAGTTCTGAGAAATTTATTTGTGGCCAAGGTGAGTGATTAGCATTGTTTTGACACTAATTACGGTTAATTAAGGGTAATTAGTGAAGATTAGCGAATCTACACACTAATAAATTCTTGAAAAATATCTATAAATTCGAAAATAATATTTTATGCATCTGGTAGAAATTTGGTTTAGTTTGGTTAAGTTTTGTTAACACTATGATTAGTTTTGCTTAAACATGCTTAAGGGAAAATATGGGGTTTTGGGTATATTTGATCCATTTTGACATGTAAATTCATTGTTTTGGTGTTTGTGGTTAGTTTGCTATGATGCTATGACTGTTTGGAATGATTTGTGGTTGATTAGAATAGTTAGATTGGTCGAAAACGTCGTCGAATGGCGTAAACAAATTGCTGGAAAAAGTTGCAGAAAGTTGTGCAGGGTTTCGGATCGGATCGGGTATGGGCTCGGATCGGATAGGAGAGCTGGCCAAGGAATCCAAACCGAACCGAAATCTGGCACAAAAGAGGCTTGGCAAAAAGGAAGGCCATGTTGGTTAAGCTGGGGATCGGATCGACTTAAGGACAAAGGGCTCGGATCGGATCGACTTAAGGACGAAGAGCTCGGATCAGATCGACTTAAGGATGAAGGGCTCAGACTGGAGTAAGGCGAAGAGATCGGATCGGAGTAAATGAAGAACGAGGGAGCTGATCGGAGCGGGAGCACGAACTGAATGGGAGAAGACAACCCGACCCGACCCGAAGTGGGACACCCGACCCGAACCGATGCAGCACTGTGGACCCGACCCGAACCGATGCAACGCTGTGGACCCGAACCGAACCGTCACAGGAGAAGACTACGAACATAACCAACTCAAGGTAGAGGACCCGACCCGAACCGATGGCTAGAAGGGGAACCCGACCCAGTATTGACCAATAACCCGAGATGCAAAGGTAGTCCAATACGGGAAGTTAGAGCTCAGGATCCAGTTGGGAACCGATGAGTTCACTTCATGATTGGGCTTTGCTGCGGGACGTGTGCCAAGGGGCAGTCGATGTCTATGACTTTGGATCACTATGTATGGGAGGTACGTGAACGGATTCAGGGCTGCAATGGCCTAGGTACGACTAAAGGGCTATAGACCAATGAAGTGGGGTCATTTGTAAAGATTTGGTCATGACTCCATGTGGTAAGCTTGGTAGTAGCAGTAGTTGTACAAGTTGAACTCCGTCACTACTTCGATGGGTCTAGTGATTGACAATGGTGGACATCGTATGCTTTACGCACTGAGTGAGAGATGTGAGGATGGTTGTTATGCTTGATTTGTTTGCCATCATTATGATATACACACCCCACCCCCGTATTCTCTACACTATTTATTATGGCACCTTAGAGTATTGTACGGTATGGGGTACTAACTCTTTGGTTGCAGGTCCAGGTTCAGGTATGGTTTAGTATACCTGTTATTGTTCTGTTTAGATGCTTATCGCTCATACCAAGCTTTATGTCTGACCCAGAGTTTTATGTCTCCTCTTATTACTCTGGGTGCTCACACGAGCAGACTAGAGACAGGTTAGCTGGTGATGCACGGGTAGATGATCCAGAGACGAGCAGGAGGCTTCCACGTATGATATATATAGTATTCTCCCTGTGTTGTTGAAGATCACTGCTTGGGCATTAGTAGTGCATCTTCTACTTTCAGTTTTCTTTTGTTTTAGAGACAGTAAATTTGGAAAGTTGTAATAAGTTGTATTTGGATTTCCGTTGCTCTGATGTTGATGTTGGTTTTAGTTATCAGCTTATGTACTGTCTCACCTGTTTTATGTCAAGTATGTTATTATTATATTTTATTCCATGCTCTATGAGACATTCTACAGGTTCCTCGTTATTTAATTCCCTTCTTTCCTTTCTTCTGACGACCGTCTCGTGCTAGTCGGGCATGTGTACAGCGCACTTTCGGAGGAAATACAGGCTGGTGCGGGGCGGGCCGTCACACTTGGTATCAAAGCTCTAGGTTGCGTAGTTAACCTAGGGAAAGACACTAGGGAGAGATAGTACATATATGAGAGCGCATATTTGTGATTACTTTGGTTTTTAAAAGCTATATATATATACTATTAGTAGTATAAGAATGAAGTCGTACTGCACTAGCACCACTATGGGGTCGTTAATCGTTTCCCTTTTTCAGATTGACGATGAGCCGATATGCTAGAGGTGCTGGTAGGGGAGCCAATAATGGGAATGCTGCTGACATGAGGACGATGTTTACTGACCTCATGAGAGAGATGCTTAGGGATGTGCAGAGGGAAGCTCCCAATGGTGGAAATGGTGGTGGTCCAATAGTGCAGGCGTCGAGGGTCGACTTCGCTAAGCTGAATAAGGATTATACAAGTCTTGGTAGGAAGCCGTTCCACGGAACGGAGTCGGCTACGGATGTTCAGGATTGGTTGGATAGTTGCGAACGTATCTTCCAGGATTTGGGTATCGAGGATGCGATGAAGAGAAAGCTAGCATCCCGTCAGCTGCAAGGGCGGGCAATGAATTGGTGGAATGCTATAAAGGCAGCTACTCCTGAAGATCAGATTACTTGGGAGCAGTTTAAGGTCCGCTTTAGCGAGAAGTTCATTCCAGCTGCTCAAAAGTCAGTGTTGTTTAAGAAATTCTTGGAGCTCAAGCAGAATGGCAGAGCTGTCTTGGAGTACATTGCTGAATTCGACACTTTGTCGAAGTATGGGTTATCTCTTATTGATACTGCCGAGAAGAAGAATGAGAAATTCAAAACTGGTTTGGATCAGTACTTGGGGGAAAGGCTTATTAACCACATCGATGAGACGTTTGAATCGATTGTGGGGAAAGCATTGAGATCAGAAAGTCTCTACCCTAAGCCGAAGACTGAGGTTGCATCTGCAGAGGAGCCAAAGCCACAAGCAAGTGGTGGAGGCAAGGGTGGTTCCCAGAATAAGAGAAAGCAGAATCAGACTAAGGACGGCCAGAAGAAAAAGAATAAGCAAGATGTGGAGTGCTTCAGCTGTGGTAAGAAGGGTCATCATGCTAGTAATTGTCGGGCCAAGCCAGCGGATAGGAAGTGCTTCAACTGTGGCCAAATGGGACATCACAAGGACAAGTGTCCGCAAACCCCAAAGAAAAGCAAATGGTGAAAGCATATGCCCTTAATGCTATTCCTTCTTCGTCGAATGCCCCAACCGCAGCGGAGAAGGGAAAGAATGTCGTCATTCAAGGTATGCTTTCTGTTTATGATGTTCCTGTTAGAGTTTTGTTTGATACCGGAGGTTCCAGTTCTTTCATATCTAGTGACCTGGTAGATAGATTGGGATTGGAGCCCGAGATTGTCGATAGACCTTTAGTAGTGACGAACCCAATTGGTGGTTCGACTAGCCTTAGCATGATTTGTCGTAATGTGGTCTTATCGAGTCATGGATGCATGTTTGTTTGTGATTGCTTTGTTTTGGGCTTTACTGGGTTTGGCATTATTTTGGGAGTAGATTTTCTCCAAAGATACGGGGTGGTGGTAGACTGTGAGGGCTTTTTGGTGACAGCTAGAGCGGATGATGGGCGGAGGATAGTGTTTGGTGGTCTACCCAGTGAGGGGGTATTGGCTAGTTTTCTAAACTCCCTCGACATTCCGCATAGTGAGTTGTCAGGTTAGCCCGTGGTTGGCCAGTATCCGGATGTTTTCGAAGAAGTGACCAGGCTTCCACCACATCGAGAGATTGAGTTCCATATTGATTTGGTGAAAGATGCCAGACCTATTGTGATGCCACTTCGTCGTATGGCACCAAGGGAGCAGCGAGAGCTCGAGGTGCAAGTCAGCGATCTTTTGAAGAAGGGATTTATCAGAAGGAGTGTTTCTGAATGGGGAGCACCCGTTGTGTTTGCTACCAAGGGGGATGGTTCCCTTCGTTTGTGTGTAGACTGCCGCGAGTTGAATAAAGTGACGAGGAAGAACAAGTATCCTCTACCGCGGACAGATGATTTGTTCGATCAGTTGAGCGGCACGAGAGTATTTTCTCAGTTGGATCTCGCGACAGGTTTTCATCAGCTTAGAGTGGAAGCTGAGAGTATAGCTAAAACGGCATTTCGGACGCCGTCTGGATTTTATGAGTGGTTGGTCATGCCATTCGGGCTGACCAATGCCCCAGCATATTTTGTGGATCTTATGAATAGGGTATTCAGAGACCAGTTGAATAAGTTTGTCTTGTGTTCATTGATGATATTTTGGTCTATTCGAGGACAAAGGAAGAACACAAGGAACATTTAAGAATAGTGATGGAGGTGTTGAGAAAACACCAATTGAAAGCAAAGTTTTCTAAGTGTCACTTCTGGAGAAGGGAAGTGAGGTTCTTGGGTCATGTTGTTTCCGAGAATGGTATTGCCGTGGACCCTACGAAGGTGGCTACGGTACGGGATTGGCCTACGCCCAAGAATGCAACAGATGTAAGAAGTTTCTTGGGGTTAGCTGGATATTATCGTAAGTTTATCCAAGGCTTCTCCAAGATAGCAGCACCGTTGACCCAGTTGACCAAGAAGAATCAAGCTTTTGTCTGGGATGAAAGGTGCGAGAATGCATTCAAGAGTCTAAAGGACAAGTTGACATGTGCACCAGTGTTAGTCATTCCTAAGGGGAATGAAGAGATGACGGTATACACGGATGCTTGCGGTACCGGACTAGGTGCTGTATTGATGCAAGGCGGTAGGGTTGTAGCTTATGCAAGTCGGCAATTGAAACCGCACGAGAAAAGATACCCAACCCATGATTTGGAATTAGCAGCGATCGTGTTTGCGCTAAAGATGTGGAGACATTATCTCTTGGGAGAAAGATTTGAGTTGTTTACCGATCACAAATCGTTAAAGTATCTCTTCTCTCAGAAAGATCTGAATCTCCGTCAGCAGAGATGGTTAGAGTTCTTGGCTTCGTATGATTTTGATATCGCATATACACCTGGGAAAGGTAATGCGGTAGTCGATGCCTTGAGTAGGAGACATGCCAGCTTAGGGGCAATGTTTCTTGAATGGAAGCAACTGGAGTACATCGCTGGGTATGATTTCAGACCAAAGTGCGAATTGGATCCAGAAATGTTAGCAAGTTTGACGATCAGACCCACTTTGATTGAGCGGATCGGCTCTAGTCAGAGGAACGATCCTAACCTATTGGAAATCATCTCCAAGTTAGAGATGGGTATCGATGAAGAGATGAACAAGTATGGGCTTGATCGAGATGGATGGCTTAGAAAGAATGGAAAGCTTGTTGTACCCAATGTCAATGGATTGAGGGATGAAGTACTTAGAGAGTGTCATCACTCAAAACTGACTATACACCCTGGTGGTAATAAGATGTATCGAGACATGAAGCAGACTTACTACTGGGAAGGGATGAAAAGAGACGTTGGGAAATTTATATCCAAATGCATGAATTGCCAGCTAGTTAAAGCCGAGCAAAAAAAGCCTAGTGGGCTGTTGCAACCATTGGAAATTCCCGAATGGAAATGGGAGCAAGTCTCGATGGATTTCATCGATGGTTTACCAAGGACTAGATCGGGACATGATAGCATTTGGGTAATCATGGATCGATTGACTAAGAGTGCAAGATTCATACCAGTCAAATCGACCAGAACGGCAGCTAAGTTAGCAGAATTGTATATGAAGTGGGTAGTGAGATTTCATGGAGTACCTAAAAGCATTGTGAGTGACCGAGACCCGTTGTTCACTAGTGGGTTTTGGAAGAGCTTACAAGAGGCTCTAGGGTCAGAATTACATCTCAGTACTGCATATCATCCTCAGACCGACGGTCAGACAGAGAGGGTGAATCGTATATTGGAAGACCTCTTGAGAGCTTGTGTACTGGATTTTGGTGGATCATGGGATGACCATTTGCATCTAGTAGAGTTTGCAAATAATAATAGCTACCAATCCAGTATCGGTATGGCTCCATATGAAGCTTTGTACGGAAGACCGTGCAACTCACCATCATGTTGGATAGAGACTGGCGAGAAGTTTATGCTTGGACCAGATGTGATGAGAGAAACTTCAGATAAGATTAAGATCATTCAACAACGAATGAAGGCTGCCCAAGACAGGCAGAAGAGTTATGCTGATAAGAGGAGAAGAGACTTAAAATTCTCCGTTGGTGACTTGGTGTTTGTCAAGATTTCTCCATTTAAGAGCGTGATACGATTTGGCAGGAGAGGCAAGTTGGCACCAAGATTTGTTGGCCCATTCCCTGTTCTTGAACTAGTCGGGAATTTAACATATAGAGTTGACTTACCAGAGAAGATGGCGGGAGTTCACAATGTATTTCATGTTTCCCAACTAAGGAAGTTCGTTCACGACCCAGATATGACTATTTCACCTGATCAGTTAGAGGACTTCGAAGTAGAACCCGAGGCGGTTGGGAACCGCAAGCCGGCCCGTATTGTCGAGCATGACATGAAGCAACTTCGAAGGAAGGCGGTGAAGCTAGTCAAGGTTCAGTAGGGTGGGGACGAGAATGATTGCACTTGGGAGACAGAGAAGAACATTAGGAAGACATATCCGGAACTCTTTGCCTGGTAAGATTTTGACTTCGATTTAGTTTTCCGCATGCTAGGGTAGGCTTGTTTGCTTGTTTTGCATGTTTGATTGTTGTATGTGGCTGTTAGGCATGCGGGATCTTTTGTATGTTTTGAGTTAAGGAATTTCGGGGACGAAATTTCTTAAGGGGGGGAGAGTGTAATGACCCGTATTCTACGCATCATAGGATCGTAGGATATTTATTTCTTTCACATACGAAGTCGTATGGTCATGTAACTTTGGGAGACGACTATTGGGGTCATTTCCCATGTTCATGATTTTTGTCGATTTTTAAATGACCATTTTACCCCTAGTTGGCACTGTTTTGGCTATAACTTTTGACCGAAAAGGAATTTTGATCTGAAACCACTTCCATTGGCTCCGGATGATGGTTTACAATTCCGTAGAGTGATTACATTAGCCAAACGGACTCACCGTTTGGGAGATATGGCTGAAACAAGTTTCAGATGGTGAAAAACAGCTTAATTAGGCTTAACCGGGTGATTAACAGCTAGGCCCAATGGGGGATTTCAGAATTAGGGTAAGGAGGAGGATGAAATCAGTTAGAGAACGATCTTATCCTCATTTCCCAGCCGCCACATTCATTCTTGAACCCTAACAATGGCTGCCAACATCTAGAAACATCCCCAAATCACTTTCTAATCAAGTTTTGGCTTAATCTGCATCAAATTAAGGAGAGAAAACACGAAAGCAAGGTTAGAGCTGCTGTTAGACATCAGTATTCACCCAAATCAGCAAGGTTTCAGTTCTGAGAAATGTATTTGTGGCCAAGGTGAGTGATTAACATTGTTTTGACACTAATTACGGTTAATTAAGGGTAATTAGTGAAGATTAGCGAATCTACACACTAATAAATTCTGGAAAAATATCTATAAATTCGAAAATAATATTTTATGCCTTTGGTAGAAATTTGGTTTAATTTGGTTAAGTTTTGTTAACCCTATGATTAGTTTTGCTTAAACATGCTTAAGGGAAAATATGGGGTTTTGGGTATATTTGATACATTTTGACATGTAAATTCATTGTTTTGGTGTTTGTGGTTTGTTTGCTATGATGCTATGACTGTTTGGAATGATATGTGGTTGATTAGAATAGTTAGATTGGTCGAAAACGTCGTCGAATGACGTAAACAAGTTGCTGGAAAAAGTTGCAGAAAGTTGTGCAGGGTTTCGGATCGGATCGGGTATGGGCTCGGATCGGATAGGAGAGCTGGGCAAGGAATCCAAACCGAACCGAAATCTGGCACAAAAGAGGCTTGGCAAAAAGGAAGGCCATGTTGGTTAAGCTGGGGATCGGATCGACTTAAGGACGAAGGGCTCGGATCGGATCGACTTAAGGACGAAGGGCTCAGATCGGATCGACTTAAGGATGAAGGGCTCGGACTGGAGTAAGGCGAAGGGATCGGATCGGGGTAAATGAAGAACGAGGGAGCTAATCGGAGCGGGAGCACGAACTGAATGGGAGATGGCAACCCGACCCGACCCGAAGTGGGACACCCGACCCGAACCGATGCAGCGTTGTGGACCCGACCTGAACCGATGCAACGCTGTGGACCCGAACCGAACTGTCACAGGAGAAGACTACGAACAGAACCAACTCAAGGTAGAGGACCCGACCCGAACCGATAGCTAGAAGGGGAACCCGACCCGACCCAGTATTGACCAATAACCCGAGATGCAAATGTAGTCCAATATGGGAAGTTAGAGCTCAGGATCCAGTTGGGAACCGATGAGTTCACTTCATGATTGGGCTTTGCTGCGGGACGTGTGCCAAGGGGCAGTCGATATCTATGAATTTGGATCACTATGTATGGGAGGTACGTGAACGGATTTAGGGCTGCAATGGCCTAGGTACGACTAAAGGGCTATAGACCAATGAAGTGGGGTCATTTGGAAAGATTTGGTCATGACTCCATGTGGTAAGCTTGGTAGTAGCAGTAGTTGTACAAGTTGAACTCCGTCACTACTTCGATGGGTCTAGTGATTGACAATGGTGGACATCGTATGCTTTACACACTGAGTGAGAGATGTGAGGATGGTTGTTATGCTTGATTTGTTTGCCATCATTATGACATACACACCCCACCCCCGTATTCTCTACACTATTTATTATGGCACCTTAGAGTATTGTACGGTATGTGGTACTAACTCTTTGGTTGCAGGTCCAGGTTCAGGTATGGTTTAGTATACCTGTTATTGTTCTGTTTAGATGCTTATCGCTCATACCAGGCTTTATGTCTGACCCAGAGTTTTATGTCTCCTCTTATTACTCTGGGTGCTCACACGAGCAGACTAGAGACAGGTTAGCTGGTGATGCACGGGTAGATGATCCGGAGACGAGCAGGAGGCTTCCACGTATGATATATATAGTATTCTCCCTGTGTTGTTGAAGATCACTGCTTGGGCATTAGTAAAGCATCTTCTACTTTCAGTTTTCTTTTGTTTTAGAGACAGTAAATTTGGAAAGTTGTAATAAGCTGTATTTGGATTTATGCTGCTCTGATGTTGATGTTGGTTTTAGTTATCAGCTTATGTACTGTCTCACATGTTTTATGTCAAGTATGTTATTATTATATTTTATTCCATGCGCTGTGAGACATTCTACAGGTTCCTCGTTAGTTAATTCCCTTCTTTCCTTTCTTCTGACGACCGTCCCGTGCTAGTCGGGCATGTGTACAACGCACTTTCGGAGGAAATGCAGGCTGGTGCGTGGTGGGCCGTCACAATGTTAGACGGCGGATTGGGTGGTTTGTAGGGTTTGTTTGTGTACGGTGAGGAGTGGTGGACGAATTTTGGTTGTTGGTTGACTGGGTGGGTAATGTTAGTAAGGGAATGGGGGATTGTGAGTAGTGGAGGGTCGTGGATGGGTTTTGTAGAAGTAGGACCGTTGGTCAGTAAATTTTTTGTTTTCGATTAGTCTGGCAAGGTCTATTGCTTGTAAAAGAAAGTAGGTTGAAGGATGTGTAGTTCGTTTTTGATAGGTGGTTTGAGTCCGGAGACAAAACAGTGTAAGCATGAGTCGGGGGAAAGGGAAGTTATACGGTTGCTTAATGTTTCAAACATTGCTTGGTACTCGTCTACGGTACCGGTTCGTCGGAGTTTAAAGAGAGAAGATTCAGGATTAATGAAGGTAGAGGGGCCGAACCTTTGTTCAATAGCCTTGTTTAAAGCCGACCATGAAGAGAGTTGTTGATTCCGGTACATCCATTGATACCACGTCAATGCTTGTCCTTCCATGTAGAATCTTGAGAGTTCAATCCGTTGCTCTTCCGGTGTTGAATGATAGATGAAGAATCGTTCCGCTTGGAAGATCCAATCTAAGGGGTTGGATCCGTTGAAGCGGGATAGTTCACATTTTGGGTGTCGAACGGCTATTGGGTTTGGAGGAAGGGTTGAGTGGAGAGGAGTTGTGAGAAGTGGTGGTGGATGGCCATTGTTTGGTGAAGGTTGCGGGTTTGTTTGTGAAGGTGTTGCTGTGAAGGGAAATTTTGCGGTTATGTCTTGCATCATGTTTGTGAGGTTGGTCATGGATGCTTGCAGGTTGGTGATGTCCGTGCGCATGGAATCCATTGAGTTTGTGTCGGTGGTGGAGTCCTCCCGAAGTTGGGAGATAGCCTCGTCGATGGCTCGGTTACGGTCATGTGTTGTGTTAACCATGGTTAATAAGAGAGGAGGGGAGTGAGGGAAGTGAAATCACCAAATTGATGCACTCAACTAAAGGAGACAGACATTAAGAGAAACAGAGGAAAAAAATTGCAAGGAAGAAAAAGTTTCATTCATTTAATGTTGGCTAGCTTTTTGACCAAGCCACCCAGGTTCATTCATAAGAAGAAAGCAGTAAACCACATTCTCTGAGTACATGAAGGAACGGATCGCACCATTGACTCGCCCCTAATCGGATCGCCCCCATATCGGATCGCACCTTATCGGATCGCCCCCATTTCATCAGCGAAACGACGCCTCTATGCGACTCGATCCATGCATGTGTTATTGCCCAGTATTGACCGATCCGATCCCCTGATGCATGGCGGAGCCTCTGACCCGTTCAAACACGAGCTAGTCTTCAGCGATCCGAGATGCACGGATCTAGCGACACGTGTCCCTAACCGTCATTTTGACCAATTCTCCCCATTTGCACGATCCGATTTTCCAGGAGATCGCGACACCTGTCCGCAACGGCTAATTTGACTATTTCTTCAACGGCAGCGATGCGATCCGATGTTCTCGGGATTCGTGCCACGTGTTACCACGACCCGCCTGACAAAATCAGCTATAATAGCCCGGAGCTTGGCATTTTTTGGGATCTTTTTGGCAATATTGAGTACTGAATCCGCCATTATTGTCAGACTACTAGAGTATTGAGAGAAATCATTGATTGTATTAGCTTTCAAAGTATAATCAATAATATATAAAGTGGACGTAGGCTCGTTAACGCCGAACCACTATAAATTCTGTGTGTTATTTTCTTTTTCCTCATTCTTCAGTTGAAACTCTATAAGATTCAGAACAATTTGGGTGTTAGGTCCAAATTTTGATCTAACATTTTGGTGCTTTCACTGAGAATTCAGTCCTAAAGTTTCACTATTCAGTTCTTTGAAGATTCCAGCGATTCGGATATCATGGCTGGAAAGAGATCTAAGGAAGCACGAGCTTCACGAACCAGTGAAACAATCGAAGAAAGTGTGCACGAGCTAGGCAATGAGGAAACTCTGGATCGCGGAGCGCAGGGGGCGAACCGATCCGATGGAGACGCCACGCTCCGAGTCGACGAGAACGAGGCGATCCAGACTGCTGAAGGGGTTGTTACTCGATCCAGAGATAACGCCTCGAATCCTCCGCGCATCGTGACCACGAACCGATCCCAGGGGGGCGTTGCGAGCCACCATCCTCGATCCACAGCGATCCGAATTGATGACCAAACTACAACTCGACCTGGAAAGGAGCCTATGACTCGCTCCTACCGTCCTGGCCCCTCCGCTCGACCTGGCTCAAGCTCTTTGCGCATAAGAGAAGGTGATGATGACCAATATGACCCTGCTGCTCCCGTGACTGAGGGGGATCTCTCTCGCTTTTCCGAAATGTGGGAGAGATTGTTTGATGAATTGGCTGCCCAGAGGCAGGAAAGCTCCGTCCTGCGACAAAATTTGACTGTTATGGATAAAAGGCTTGATGAACTTGCAAGGCAAAGGATGCCACCAGCTCGTCCGCTCACTCCAGGATATTCTTCTTCGTCAGAGGAATCGCCGAGACCTCTGCGGCGACCATATGAGAGAGTCGAAAACATAGAGCAGCTTCGGTTCGGAACCCTGCCATCACGGGAAGAAGAAGCGCTGGAGGCGGGGCCCTCAAACCGTAATGTGAACAACCACGCCGCGACTCCCAGAGCTCGAGATGTGGATAATCCTGTACATAACAGACTATCTCAGCCCCGTCATCGCGCACGTGCTCATGGTAACAGGGGGCAACGAAGCCCTATCCGAGCCCTAGATTTTGTGACTGCTCCCGGAAGAGAGACTAGAGAACCCCGCCGAGCCAGAAGCACTGACCCTGAACCTCTGCTGACCAGTGCAAATGTGGCAGCCATGATCCATCAAATCCTGGCAGATAGCCGTGGGCAACGGAATGAAGATTGGGGAATTGACCGTAGTCACACCCCTTTCACTGATGATATCTTGGATGCGACTTTCCCGAGGCGTTTCAACATGCCACAGATGAACCGATATGCGGGTAGGTCTGATCCTGTCCAGCATCTGATGAGATACTCTTGGTCAATGACCGTTGCCGCAGCTTCTGACGCTGTCAAGTGCAAAGCATTTCCCATATTCTTGGAGGATGTAGCATTGTTATGGTTTACTCGCTTGCCAGCAAGATCGATTTCTAGCTTCAGGGAGTTGAGTGAGAAGTTCGTAGAACAATTCCGTATCTATGCACAAAAGACAAAGAGTGTGATTGATTTGTTCCTTGTCAAGCAGCGACCAGGCGAGAGTTTGAGGGCGTACCTAGACCGTTTCAACTTGGCCGCTACTGAAGTTAAAGATCCCCATGAACCAACCGTTGTCGCAGCACTGATTGATGGAGTAGATAAAGACACTGAATTCGGGAGATACCTGGCAGGCAAGCCACCCCATACTAGAGAGTTATTCTACGAAAAAGCTAACGTACATTTACGCCAGGAAGAAGTATATGCTAACCGAAAGGCAAAAACAGCTGATAAGGAGGAAATCCAGAGCAATGTCGCCATTAAGCAGACAGGAGACAGCTCGGGGAAAGTCGAGGTTAATGCCGGAAATCGGAATCAGGGTGGTCGTCAGTCAGGGAACAACAATAATAATGGTAACGGCAACAACCGGAAGAGGAACCGAGGGAACGACTCCCAGAGAAGGACTCGTCCCAGGGCCTTTGAAAGTTATACACCAATAAATGATACTCTGGAAAATATCTTCATAGATGCGTATGAAGTCCTCCAGAATAAGAGGCCACCTCCCAGAGAGTCGACGGAGAAAGAACGTGAAACGGGGAAGTTTTGTCTCTTTCATCAGATTCACGGCCATTCGACAAATGAATGCCGTCACCTAAGAGATGTAGTCGAAAGGCTGCTTCGAGAAGGAAAGTTAGATGAATACAGGGTAACGCCCAGAGACAGTGGGCAAGCAGTACAGGCTCCAAATCAGAACCAGAATCAACTTGCTGCTAGGCCGACTGCCCAACAAAAGGGAAAGAACATTGTTATCAATACCGTAATCGGACGACTTTATCTTGCCGGGCATAGTTCCAAGGCATTAGATCAATATGTCAATGCAGCCAAGCAACACCTCGAGGTAGGGGAGTGTAGCAACCCTGAGGACAATATCCCGGTAAAGCAACAAAAGATGATGACCGACGATGTCGTTTTCCGAGAACGAGAAAGCATTGGAGTCCATGCTCCGACTGAAGATCCATTTGTAATTACAGTAACTATTGGACCAGCCACTGTTCATAAGGTTTTAGTGGACAACGGGAGTTCCGTCAACATTCTTTTCAAAAGGACATTTGACCAGATGAACCTCGAAATAAAAGACTTGAAGCCCTGTCAAGGATGGATCCGTGCATTCAACGGAGCATCTACCGCTCCAATGGGTTATGTAGAGTTACCGGTTACGCTTGGGGAAGGAGAACGCCAGAGAGTGAGAATTCTTCCCTTCGTGGTTTTGGGCGTTGAATCGCCCTACAATGCCTTCTTGGGCCGACCGGCCCTCGCAAAGTTTAGAGCCTGTATAGCCCCCTGGTGCTTGTTATTGAAATTCCCCACAGAAGCTGGCATTGGTATCGTCAGAGGAGATCAGGTTGTTGCGCGAGCATGTTATGTTGCCGAACTAAAATTACTTCGCAATGGAGGGGACATTGAAACTAAAGGCGCTTCTCCCCCTACGGGGGCGGAGACCTTATAGCAACTAAAGAGGATAGTCATTGGAGAGTCGCCCAGAGAGTTGCCCGAGGATATAGATCCCAGAGAGGATCAAGAACCCGGGGGCAGAATGGCGACTCCCAACGAGACAACTGTGGATGTACCGATCGATGACAGTGACCCGGAGAAGGTCCTTAAGATTGGATCCCAGTTAAATCCGAATCTCGCTAAAGAATTGACGGATTTCTTAAAAAACAACTTGGATGTATTTGCTTGGACCCACGCGGACATGTGTAGGATATCCCCATCAATCATGAGCCATTCATTAAGCATTGACCCTAAACATCCTCCGGTAAAGCAAAAAAGGCGAATGTTGGGCCCAGAGAGGTCCGCTGCCTTGAAAGAAGAAGTTGGAAAGCTAAAGAGTAATGGATTTATCAGAGACTCGACCTACCCAGACTGGATTTCGAATCCAGTCCTGGTAAAGAAGGCCAACGGGAAGTGGCGAACGTGTATCGACTTCTCGGATTTGAACAAAGCCTGTCCAAAAGATAGTTTCCCGTTACCCCGGATTGACCAGTTGGTAGACTCGACGGCGGGTCATGAGCTTCTCTCATTTATGGATGCTTATTCAGGATATAACCAGATTCCGATGCATGTTCCAGATCAAGAACACACTAGTTTTATCACGGATCTGGGATTATATTGTTATGTGGTGATGCCCTTTGGCTTGAAGAATGCGGGCGCTACATATCAACGTTTAGTCAACAAAATGTTTTATAACCAGATCGGGAAAACAATGGAAGTATACGTCGACGATATGTTGGTTAAGTCCAAGCAATCTTCTCGACACACTACTGATTTGGCAGAGATGTTCGGCATTCTTCGAAAGTACGGAATGAAACTCAACCCAACCAAATGTTCATTCGGTGTTGCCTCCGGAAAATTCTCGGGATTCATCGTCAGTTCCCGTGGGATTGAGATTAATCCAGACCAGATCGCGGCAATCAGAGACATTCAGGAACCTAGGCAAATTAGGGATGTGCAAAGCCTTGCAGGAAAAGTGGCCGCACTAAGCAGATTTATCTCCAGGGCTACGGATAAGTGCATCCCATTCTTCGAATTAATAAAGCGGGGGAAACGCCACTTCAAATGGACGCCCGACTGCGTAGAAGCATTTCAGAATTTACTAAGGCACCTGGAGAAACCTACGATATTATCTAAGCCAATGGATCATGAGGACTTATTCGTGTATCTGGCAGTGTCATCCCATGCGATCAGCTCAGCGTTGGTAAGAGAAGAGGATAAGGTCCAAAGACCTGTGTATTACGTGAGCAAAAAATTAACGGCAGCAGAGCGTAATTATCCAAGGATAGAAAAGTTGGCGTATAGTTTACTGATCGCCTCTAGAAAGCTTCGACATTATTTTCAGGCGCATCCCATTACCGTATACACCGATCACCCACTCAAGCAAGTTTTACAGAGACCAGAGGCGTCTGGAAGATTACTCAAATGGAACATTGAGCTAAGTCAATTTGATCTGAACTTTCAGCCCAGACGGTCAATTCGGGGGCAAGTGATAGCCGACTTCATAGCAGAGTTTACCGTACCGGAGGAAGATATAGCCAATGAAGAGGTCAATCCTTCAAAATTACTTTTCGATCCCAATGCCTGGAGATTGTATACTGATGGCGCTAGGAATGACGAAAGATCCGGCGCTGGAATAGTGCTTGAAACTCCCGAGAAACGATTGATAACCTATGCAATCCGGATGGAGTTTCATGCCACTAACAACGATTCCGAATATGAAGCTCTGATAGTCGGATTAAGGATCGCAAAGGAATTAGAGGTCACAAAGCTGAACATCTTCTGCGACTCCAAGTTAGTCGTGAACCAAGTTACTGGAAGATTCCAGGCTAAAAGTGCAAGATTGATTTTATACTTAAAGAAAGTGAAAGAGTTGCTGAACGATTTTAATCACTACAGCATATCTCATATTCCGCGATCAGAGAATCAGCAGGCGGATAAGTTGGCAAAGATGGCTAGTTCCGACGATCCTGAAGTGACTGGGCTAGCCCCCGTTGAAGTACTTCGGTCCCCTAGCATAGATCAAATGGAAATCAACCTAATACTAGAGACGGAACCGGAAAGGGAGTCCTGGATGACCCCTCTGAAGAATTTCCTGATGAATGGAGCGCTTCTAACCAAGAAAAGCGAGAGGCGTAAAGTAATTCGTAAAGCCGCCCGATATGTTCTGCAAGGCGGAGTTCTTTACAGGCAAGGATTTTCGATGCCCCTCCTTCGGTGCATAGCTCACGATGACATCAAGCGTGTGCTACAGGAGGTTCACGAAGGCGAATGCGGCGACCACAGTGGAGGGCAAACTTTGGCAAAGAAGGTGTTGCGGCATGGTTATTTCTGGCCTGCCATAAACAAGGATGCAGCAAGATACGCACAACGGTGTGATGCATGCCAGAGATTTTCAAAAATACCTAGAGGACCTCCTAACCAGTTAAAAACAATGATGAGCCCATGGCCTTTCGCTATGTAGGGAATTGATATCATTGGAAGTCTCCCCATAGCAAGGGGCGGAGCAAAGTTCGCTATTGTGGCCGTGGATTATTTCACTAAGTGGGTCGAGGCTGAGCCACTAACTACAATCACTACCAAACGAGTGATCAATTTTATCGTTCGAAACATCATTTGCCGATTTGGGATTCCAAAGATTGTGATAACGTATAACGGAACTCAGTTCGATAGCGCTGAATTCAGAAATTTCTGCCAAAAATACCACATTGAGAATCGGTACACCTCTGTGGCGCACCCGCAATCGAACGGACAAGTCGAAGCAGCAAATAAAGTAATTAAGTCCATTCTGAAAAGAAGACTGAAGCGGGCTAGAGCCATGTGGGCTGATGAATTGCCCTTGGCACTATGGGCCTACAGGACAACATATAAATCGGCAACAGGACATACCCCGTTCTCCCTTGCTTTTGGAACGGAAGCAGTCATCCCGGTTGAGATAAAGGTACCTTCTCACCGGGTGACTTATTATGATCTGATGACCAATAATGAATTGCTCCTTGAGTCCCTAGATATGATCGAAGAAAAGAGGGATGAAGCAGACCTGCGTGCCTTGAGATGCAAACAACAGGTCGCTCGATATTACAACAAAAAGGTTCGAGCCCGAACCTGGCAACCTGGAGACTTGGTTCTGAAACGTGTCTTTCCACCCCCAACTCATATGGGAGCGAAGTGGGAAGGACCGTACTCCATTCTGAGCAAGCTTGATAATGGAACCTTCAAGCTGGCAACCGTAGATGGAAAGGAAATCCCCAGAGTGTGGAATGCCCAACATTTACGGCCATACTTAACATAAAAGTTTCAAATCTATTCTTTTGCTTTGTTGAAAACCATGTACAAGGCACGACTTGCCTAGAATATTCTGATTCCTTAAAGCAAAAAATTATAAAGTGGACGTAGGTCATGATTCGACCGAACCACTATAAAAATATTGTGTGTCATTTACCTTTATTGTACCTTTATTTATCTGCCTGTTTATTTGTTATAAAAATCGTTGTGAATAATCCAACGATCCCAGAAGCATATAATCATAAATGCCTTCCATCAGAATGGAATGTAATCACAAGTCAAGATTATGAGGATACAATAAAGTAAATTATATCATTGATAGCACTCTAACTCTCCAGAGAGAGAGAGAGTATAAAAGCGTCTCCGATTGAGCGCTGAGAAAGAGCTCCTTCCTCGCTGAAGGATCGGGGAGCGAATGAATCGCTGAGCTTGAACTCTAACTCTCCAGAGAGAGAGAGAGAGAGTATAAAAGCGTCTCCGATTGAGCGCTGAGAAAGAGCTCCTTCCCCGCTGAAGGATCGGGGAGCGAATGAATCGCTGAGCTCGAACTCTAACTCTCCAGAGAGAGAGAGAGAGTATAAAAGCGTCTCCGATTGAGCGCTGAGAAATGGCTCCTTCCCCGCTGAAGGATCGGGGAGCGAATGAATCGCTGAGCTCGAACTCTAACTCTCCAGAGAGAGAGTATAAAAGCGTCTCCGATTGAGCGCTGAGAAAGGGCTCCTTCCCCGCTGAAGGATTGGGGAGCGAATGAATCGCTGAGCTCGAACTCTAACTCTCCAGAGAGAGAGAGAGAGAGAGAGTATAAAAGCGTCTCCGATTGAGCGCTGAGAAAGGGCTCCTTCCCCGTTGAAGGATCGGGGAGCGAATGAATCGCTAAGCTCGAACTCTAACTCTCCAGAGAGAGAGAGAGTATAAAAGCGTCTCTGATTGAGCGCTGAGAAAGGGATCCTTCCCCGCTGAAGGATCGGGGAGCGAATGAATCGCTGAGCTCGAACTCTAACTCTCCAGAGAGAGAGAGAGAGTATAAAAGCGTCTCCGATTGAGCGCTGAGAAAGATCTTCTTCCCTGTTAGAGGAACGGGAACCGACTGAACTATTGAATTTGAACAAAGGGTCTGAAACAAGCGGCTACCCTAGCTAAGTTTAGCTTTCAGCCCTATCTCAACTAGGCAAACAGCCTTCAATTTGCCAACATAGCCCAACACAAGAGATTCAGTACCATAATAATAGTTATCTTATGAAATTTTCTAAGTCCCCCATATTCAGAAATAAGGGGCAACATGCGAATAATGCTAATCAATCTTTAATAAGCCCTAGTTAAGCGCCACATAAACGATTGATTGGGGGCCATATGCATATACACACGAACTTCAATGCAGCAGTACAGCATGAAAATTTTCTTTCTGTTGTTTGATTGATTTGTAGATATAATTAGATCGTCTGTTACTAAACATGGAAAGTTTATTTGAATACAGGTACACAATGATGCAAAAAGAGATAAACTTTCATTTATGTACCGCAAACCTACTAAGTGAAAAACAACCTAGAAAGGAAAGTGAGGGCTAGTCTCACAATTACACTTCCTGGCCAGTGGAAAACCTAAAGACAAAATATCAACAAGCAACAATATCCTATTTACGCTTTGGCCTCTTCTCCTGCTTCTGTTTTTCCAGCTTCGCCCTGTCGGCATCGGACTGATCCCCTTTCTTCCTCTTCCTTTTGTCTATGAGAGGAATATCTGACTCTTCCGAAGATTCCTCTTCCACCTCTTTTCTCTTCCTTCTATCAGAAAGGGAAGCCGGGAAGTCATCGGGATTTGCAAAATGAAGCTGTCTGCTGATGGATTTGGGCTGGATTTTCGAAATCATCCCAGTTTTGGGATCAAATTCTGCAAGAGGGACTACGTCCAAAGCCTCATCTGCCACCTTCTTCGAAGCCATCTCTTTCTCCTGCCTAGCCTTTCGGCTGGCCAAGGTTTCGTCGTCATCGTCGTCGGCTTTTTTGGCGCCGATAATGTCTTCCTCATCCTCTACATGGCGCCCATCCATGTCTTTCAAGGCCTCGATGGTCTCAGCATCCTTGGGAACATCAGTACTAGGTACCGGGATGCTTCTTTCTGCTGTTGTGACCTCAGCCTGCTTTGATATATCAATACCGGCACCTGGCGAGACAGCCTCCTTCTCCACTTCTTTTTCTTTTTCAGCACCCTTGTCGACGGGCTCGCCACCTGTATCATGAGGAACACACATTACTAATTCAATTGGTTGTTCTACCAGACGACGACAATTCGCAATTGCTTTGGCGAATTGTGGAGAAAAAAGGGAGATACCTTCCGCAGATCCTCCTTCTTGAGTAGCTGCAGGAGCTCCAACAACCACGGGAGTTAGGCCCAAAGGGATTAGTGGATCATCGGGATGGTATTCCTCAACTCCGGAGGTCTTGGGCTCCACGGCTGAACTCGAACCCTCGTCAGCTTTGCCTTTACCCTTAGCCAGGGCCCTCTCCTTTTCCATCTCCGCTAGAATCAGACGACGACCCTCTGCCAGGTCCTCAGGCTCATTATCCCTCAAGATGCTCTTCATCAACTCATCCTCATCAATTTCTTCGACCCCCAACCTCTGCTTTTCACCCTCAACAATGGCATCCCATAAATTGGCTAAAGTAACGTGGTAATCCGGGATCCACGAGATGTTGCGAGTTTTGAGAACTTGGCCAAGGAAGTCAAAAATCATCTCTTCAAACCCCTCGATATCCTTCTCTCTTTCGAGGAGCTTGTTGTTAGAAGTAGTGGCCAATTCAATGGCACTTTCAACATTCTTTTCGGCGAGAGCTGACCGTCTCTCCGCGTCCGCGACATGATCGTTTAAAATCACCTTTTCTGCTTTAGCCAAAGCCAAACTTTCTTTTAAACTTGCTTTTTCTGCCTCCCAAGCAGCTCTCTCAGCTTCAAAATGGCCTTGTGCTGTTTTCAACTCGATATTGGCCATTTTGAGATCTTCAACCTCCTTCTTTAAGGCCATTTTCTCTTGGCTATTGGAGTCAAGTTCCGAATGAAAGCGCTGCTTAGCATTCTCTAATTCAATCTTATAATTTTCAGCATCTCTCCGCGCTAAAGCAAGTTGGGATTGACCATCTTCCAGGTCCTTCTCCATCTTTGTCCTGGCCCTTTCGTTGTTTTCAAGTTTCGCTTTAGATCTATGTGCTTCTATTTCGAGCGTTCGTATGACTTCTGAAAGGTTAACTGCATGTTTCTTCATCATCTCATACTGCCTGGCAACGTAGCGAATGTGCCCGACAACTTCATTATCCCAGTTCTTAGGGACCAGTTCCAAGGCTGGAACAAATGTCATCCTATCGAAAAATATGTCTGGGAATTGTTCCTGCAGCTTTTCCAGCCTACCTTGAATCTCAGAACCATGCATGTAATCCCGTGACCCGGGGGCAGCCAACTCTGGCTGGCTGGAAGGGACGATGTCACTCCTCTCCTTTTCAGACTCTTTGAATGGATCCTTGCCCTTATCTTTAGATTCGTGATGCCTTTTTGACGACCTGCTGTGGGAAGGTGCACTCTTTGGAGGAGTTAACTTTTTAGGAAGTTTCTTTCCCCGTGCAGGAACTACCGGATAACTGGAAGGCTTGGTAGAGGTCGATTTTTGTGGAGACCGGGGTTGCAAGGAAGTCGGCTTGTGAGAAGGGCCGCGAGAACGCTCAGTACCCGGATGAAGACTGGGTGTGCCCTCACGAAGAGAACGATAAGAGTAAGATCATCTGCGGGACATCTTTCCTGCAAAAAAGAAAAGAGCATATTAAAAACCTTTGAATATTGACGATATAAGAGTGCGAGGCCAGATAGTGTGTGTGAATTGTGCATCCCATATAATTCCCCCTAACAGACCCGGGCCTGAAGACAGGCTCATCTGGCTAGTTTCTTGTTCTCTAGTTGGAGCGATGGCCTCCTCAAGATTAGGGAAGAATGGCCCCCCTTCAAAGTCCTTCTCTGTATATACATCATCGGGTAGAGGAATTTTGCTCAGCTCGTCGAATAACTGCTCTTCTGTCAAATCATCGGGAGCAGCGGTTTCGATTGAGTAGAAATTGGGATTTCCTTGGACTTGTCACCGTGGACCTCATCCACTCTGTATATGTTCAGGTCCTCATCGTCTTGGATGACTATCGGGGAAGGACTCTTGCGAAACTTAGTTGTTTCTACCGCTTGCGAAGTTCCCTCTCCCTCCGTTGGGGGCACGTACTTATAAGGTTTGCCGCCAGCGCCGAGTCCAAATCTTATATCCATAAGATGATGCTTATGAAGATTTTCATCAGTAATGCATTTTTTGATCCTTAGAAAGTCGGATCTGCTTTATAGAAGAATGGACAATCGATTGTTGTATAGCGGACCCTCCGTTTTCGGGAAGATGTGATCTGTTTAAGACAAAAAAAGGGGGGAGAATGTTAACGCCTAGACTTCTTGAACAAGATATTCAATTAAAAGCTTAAAGTTTACTTGATTTGAGCCATCTTCTTGAGCATCCGGCCTATTTCTTTATATAAAACCAATCAGACTTAGGATCCCCTATATTGCTATATCCGTCGTATAGAACCTTCCTATTCGCCACCAATTCAAAGAAAGAGAAATTTGGAGTTGCCGAAGAACGATGCTTGAAAAGAAAGAAGAATGTCAAATCTCTGAATTTAAGTTCGGCATGTAGGATCTCCGCGTATGCAATATATAGGGTGTATAGAGATGCGTAGGCGTTAGGATGAAGCTGCATCGGAGCAATACCCAGTTGCTTTAAAGTCTCGATGGCGATCGGATGAAACGGAGGAATAGCTCCTACCAAGCACATGGTTCGACTGATTGCCATATATCCTTCCGGAGCTAAGTGGGGTCTATCTTCGCTACCGGGTGTCAAAACATCTTCCCAAGGAATCCCATGTCTCAAGCAGATTCTTTTAACCTTTATATCATCGAGCTTAGATGCTAAAGAATCAGAAAATTTATCTATTCCGAGCACGCTAGGAATCTCGTCAGGAGCTCGCCTGTCTAGCTCAGATTCTTCACTAGATGAAGTACCTTCAGACGGATTTGATTCCGTTGCCTCGTATTCGGAGCCAGAATCTTCACCTCCTGGGTTAATTGGAGGGACCTCAGGGTTGTATTGCTCAGGAACCTCGGACTCCGTTTCTGTAGCGGATCTTGAAGAAGATTGATTATCCGACATTACTAATAGGCGAGAAAACATGAAAAGTGAGATCAAAGCTACCCGTCCCCCGTGTGTGCAAGTGCCGGTGTGTGTGCTTGTGCGTGCATTAAAGATAAAGCGTAAAAGCTATCAAGATCATCAAAGTATTAGTCGTCATATGCAGTTAAAATTATGTGGTCATTCAGTCCAGAAAGTCCAAATCAAGGCCCTAGCCTAACTGTTCAGAGTTTTATGGTGACAAGGCATCGTCTAAGGTTCAAAAATTGGTTCGGATCGCAGGGTAGAGGGATCGCCCTCCTTCGGATCGCAGGGTAGAGGGATCGCCCTCCTTTGGATCGTAGGGCAGAGGGATCGCCCCCCTCACGAATCGTGAAATTGAGTTATCGGGGTCTTTGCTGGATCGTTGCAGTCCCCCACGAAGCGCGCCACTGCCGCCACCACGACCTTCTGACTCGCCACTGGCCTTCATCTTCTTCCTTTCCTCTCCTTGCCCACGATCCGAACCAGCCTTCTTTCTTCTCCTTCCTCCTCCGTTTTCCTCCTCTCCTTCTCGTTTCTGAACTTCAACCTCTGAACCTATCAGCCATGGCGCCTTGCTGGTTCCCTCAAAAAATCACAAAATCCCATCGTTTCTCCCTCAAACCAGTCGAAAAAACTCATAGAATTGAGAGCGACATCGCATAAGGATTCTTTCGATAGATTACCTTTATAAAAGTTGGGAGAACAGTCAGATTATTGGAGGTTTGAAAAACTCGGGTGTTTCCTCAGTGACGTAGGCGATACGATACGAAAGAAGGAAGAAGGAAGAAAGCGAAGAGGAGGGTCGACTTATATAGGCAAAAGGGCGACCGTTTATATCCCCTTTTTTGTTTTATTCGATCCGCGAAAATAGGCGGGCCGCGAACCAAAAGCCCACCACGTCTCGGAGAGAAGCCCATTTCGTTCCATTCCGTAAAGAAGCTCAAGCGCTCACCAAAGAACGAGACGAACGGCTCGAATGGCTTGCTAAAGGACCGTGACTCGAGTATGCGATACGAATCGATGAATCACCAACAGATTCAGTGATGAAGGCTCTGAAAAGTCCTAGAAAAGGAATCGTTCACTGTTTTGCGACTCGATGCGAAAAGACGGTTCTATAGCTTCGAAGCATGTTCCATCATCGATAAAACATACTTCGAGGGGGCAAAATGTTGGCTAGCTTTTTGACCAAGCCACCCAGGTTCATTCATAAGAAGAAAGCATGAAACCACATTCTCTGAGTACATGAAGGAACGGATCGTACCATTGACTCACCCCTCATCGGATCGCCCCCATATCGGATCGCACCTTATCGGATCGCCCCCATTTCATCAGCGAAACGACGCCTCTATGCGACTCGATCCATGCATGTGTTATTGCCCAGTATTGACCGATCCGATCCCCTGATGCATGGCGGAGCCTCTGACCCGTTGAAACACGAGCTAGTCTTCAGCGATCCGAGATGCACGGATCTAGCGACACGTGTCCCTAACCGTCATTTTGACCAATTCTCCCCATTTGCACAATCCGATTTTCCAGGAGATCGCGACACCTGTCCGCAACGGCTAATTTGACTATTTCTTCAACGGCAGCGATGCGATCCGATGTTCTCGGGATTCGTGCCACGTGTTACCACGACCCGCCTGACAAAATCAGCTATAAATAGCCCGGAGCTTGGCATTTTTTGGGATCTTTTTGGCAATATTGAGTACTGAATCCGCCATTATTGTCAGACTACTAGAGTATTGAGAGAAATCATTGATTGTATTAGCTATCAAAGTATAATCAATAATATATAAAGTGGACGTAGGCTCGTTAACGCCGAACCACTATAAATTCTATTTGTTATTTTCTTTTTCCTCATTCTTCAGTTGAAACTCTATAAGATTCAGAACAATTTGGGTGTTAGGTCCAAATTTTGATCTAACATTTCATGCCATTTTCGATTACAGCCTACACTAATATAGATGTTGTAGAACAATCCTAGCCGTACGTTCATAACCACTAAAGGATAAATGTCCAAACTACTTTAATTCAGGTGTACAACCTGTAGCTAAATACAAAACAAAAATAGAAAGAAAAAATGTTCTGGAATCCTTTGAATGCTGCCAGTGCTGAGATAGTGGTCCTTGCCTTCATTCAAATGTAGTTTACTGGCCTAGAAACCCTGCTGGTCTTTGGATGTTGCGTTTAGGCCTGGTGGTTGCATGTGTGACACTGGGTTGGTGATCTGCGGTTGTATCAAGCGACAATGCATGAAATTATACGATTCACATTAGGCAGATCTATAACATAATTACTTATAGTCAGCCTAATTTTGTGCACCCAACTATCATAGTTTAATGCTCTTAACTATTATTTCTACCAAAATAAGAGGATGATCAGTACTTGACATGTCTTTGTGCTGATCAAGATAAATTTACAAATGGATATAAAGAAAGACCATTCTGATTTGGTTTATAATATAATATAAATTCAGTTACCATAAGATATTTTTACGTTGTATAATTGAAACCTTATACAACATTTCTACATTATTTTGAGCACAATTTAAAATTGATTTTCAAAATCTTTCAGCTATATTTAGCATTCTAATCTTTTTTCCTTCCTGCTTTCTTCTTTTCATTTTTTCCTTCATATCTTGGTTGCCTTTGACTTAGTTCTCTTTCTGGAAGATGATTATTTTGCAGCCGTTCAATGGTTTAATATTAGAAAAAGATTTTAGTTGCATATGATATGGTATACTGAGAAAGAAAATATAGCTCTAATACATTTTTTTCTCTCTCCTTGATTTCGTATTTATTATGTTCAAGCATTGTCAATGGAGAAAATGGACATCTTAGACAAAAAGTCTTGATAACATAGACTATTAATTAGTGGGTTAACATATTTCTCCTCTCTGGTCAATAAACCTGACGTTTTCCCTTACTTTAGTTATGAGATATTTATCTAATCTACGAAAATTTAAAGCACTCCAAATTATAGAGTTTATTTTCAGACTTTTAGTTATAAAGTTTATTATCTTCTTGTTCATGGGTAGGTTAAACTACGATAGTTCCATGGTAGCTTGCATGTACATGAATATGCACATATGGTCGAATTTTATAAAGATCCCAACTACAAATTTTGTTGTATTCTGCCAGGCAGTAGTTATTTAATTGGTCATGATGTGAAATTTTTAGATTATATCACTACAACAAAAACACCATATTACAACTTTAATTTTACAACGGTGCATAAAGCACCGTTGTAATAGATCCTTTTTTACAACGGTGCAAAACGCACTGTTGTAATAAATGTTTTTTACAACCGTAAAATAATCACTGTTGTAAAGAACATATATATTACCTATCACAACTTTAATTTTACAACGGTGCATTAAGCACCGTTGTAATAGATTCTTTTTTATAACGGTGCAATAATCACTGTTGTAAAGAACATATATATTACCATATTACAACTTTAATTATACAACGGTGCAAAAGCACCGTTGTAATAGATCCTTTTTTACAACCTTGCAAAACGCACTGCTATAATAAACATATATATCACAACTTTTCATTTTATTCGTTGTAATTGAGATGCCTAGTGCAAACTTCATGTTTATAATATCTATATTTAATAACTAATTATATTGATACTTAATAATAATAATTAATAATATTGCATCAAAAAAAAATTAATAATAAACTTGGGAATCAATAATATTTATCAATTATTATTAAATAATTAAGAGTTAATAAGTAGTAATTTATTTTTAATAGTTAATGTATGTTAACTACTTATTAATTAATAGTAACATAAGCTTTTTATAAGTATTAATAGTAACATAAGCCTTTTGACATCGGTTCAATCCAATATTTATTCCTTTTCCATCGGTTCGATTTCCCTTTCTCCTTTTTCTCGTATTCCACCGCAAACCCTAACTCCCCTTTCGATAATCCGGTCGCCATAGCGATCTCCTCCACTTCACATCGCCACTGCTCGATTGATCCAGATCACTATTTCTCCAGCTGCACTGCTCGTCGCCGAATTTTTTTTTCTTTGAAAGTCTTAATAATCATTTTTGGCCACTGCGCTGCGGCACGGGGGCGTCGCCCCCGAATTTTTTTTAAGCCGTTTTCTTCAAATATAGACCGTACCCGATATTTTTTTTAAATATACTTTTTTTCTTCGAAAATCAAAACATTTAGGCTCCGAAACAAAATGCTTTTTGGCTTCAAACGAAAATCATAACACTTCCGCTCTTCTTTTCCAATTAGATCACCCTAGCATGAAATAATTAACATTAATAATTACCGTTCAATAATTAAAATAATAAATAACATTCAATAATTATAAAGTAATATCTTGTACGTACACTGCAATTTTCGTTTCCTGTACACCGATTTTTTTTCCCTCCACCAGCCTGCCTAGTATGTCCCTAAATTTTCATCTTCCCTCCACATGCCCGCTTTTCTAACTGAACGGTCCAGATAACCCAATTAAATTTTGAGATCCATCTCATATAGTAAACCCTAACTCATGATTCTTTAATGGCCGCCTCAAACAATGAAAACCCTGGCTCATGCGATCTCTACCAGCCTCTAACTCCACCGCCCTAATTAAACTTACGATACCCAACATCACCACCCCTATTAAACTCACGATACCCAACATCACTTCTAACAGCACCACCTCCTTCTTCGACGACGATCTGCAGCGAATCCGATGTTGCGCCCTTCCGATGTTGCGGCCCTTGCTGCTTTGACTCATGTCGATTTTTTTGGAGCACGGATTACAGTTGCAGGGACAAATCGCTTGAAAGGTACGTATTCTTTGATCTTTCCTTGTTCAGTTTTTTATATTGAAATACTGCACAAAATATTGCACTACTTAGATGTCACAAAAGCACTTGTATTTGCCTGGTTCGTTCTCCTTTGGTTTTGTCATGAACTGTATTAGCAATTGGCTTAATTCCCTTTTTTTGGTTCAATTAAGTCTCTGTTATACGAGTTTGAAGGATAAAAAATTGGTTGGGCTAAATATAGATATAGTTTGAAGGATAAACTTGACGGTAAAAAATAAGCTTTTTGTAGCCAAGCTGGTAAGTAATTATTATGCCAGAGGCTGTCAAGTTATAGTTTGCAGCATTACCATCAAAATTTTAAAGCAGATTCATTTTATAGTTCCTGATCTGTCGTATTATTGTTATAACAGTTACTTAATAAGTGTTTCTGGCTTGTAATTCCAAAAGTTAATGCAGTTTTACATTCATTACTATGTACAAGTACCATGGTAGAAAACAAATATCATTATTTGCTTGAAATGTAACTTAAACAGCATATTTTGTCAAATTTGTATCACTCAAAATAGACAAGATAACTGATTGTTGTTTGATTCAGAAACCATTTATACCATTGTATGCATACAGTTCCCAAATATATGACCTATATCACAACTTGGCATTGGAATGACAAGATGGAGCAACACATTCAATAAACAGAAATGCATTCTAGTGCGGTTAGAACTTAGAACCATATGTTTGCTTTCTATCTGCTATGTTATGATCATGGGATAAGCATTCAAATAGCAATAGATGCACATATGGTTCAGTAAGTCGAATGCGACCAATTAACCGACACACTGAAAGCAATTTACTACCATTCAAAATCTTCAAATAAGTACTAGTAGTTTCGAAATGGAGATGATATTACAACTAAAATCCGTAAAAGCCTAGTTAACAATGTAAGCTTGTGAGAAAACAAGGATTCGGCAAGAAGGTAATAAGCCAAAAAAGTTAGTTGTAACAGAAACCATATTATATATCTTACATTACAAAAAGTCCACTGTTACGTTAGAGGGCAAAGCACATATCACAAGTTTTTGCCTTCCTTTTTTTGATGTTTTAAGCATTCATTTGATTTCCTGGGAAACCAGCAAACATGCCTTGGTCATTTCCTAGGAAACCAGTAAAGGTGATAACTTTTTGCAAATTACTATTCATTTGATGTTTTAAGTACTCTTTCTCTTCTACTTTGTCTTCTTCTTTACTTACAGACTAAGTTCTTACCTGATATTATCAGGTTCAAGAATCTCAAGTCGCTTGAAATATGCGGTGTGTTGCTCACTGATGTTGAGCATGATGTTGAAATGGATGATCGATTGGATGCTAGAGCATAAAGACTCGGTGTATGTCAGTGTGTATGTATATTTATACGAAAGTGTGTATGTAACTGAGTGTATTGAGGATCAGTTTGTAGTGAGGAATGTATGTATTGTTATGACTGTATTATGTAAAAGTGAGTTGTACGGTAGTGGATCACAAAGTTGTACTAATTCACATATTGAAATAAAATATTTAATTGATTATTTCAGTTCTGTGTAGTATCATTTTATTCAATATAAATATTTATTTTTATATGAAATGTAATGTATAACGAAACAAAAATCATATTATTATAATTAATTGTAGTAGGACTTACTACAACGGTGAAAAAAGTTGTAATATATATTACTACAACAGTGCAAAAATGTTGTAATATGTATTACTACAACGGTGGAAAACAGTTGTAAAATAAACATTTAACAACGGTGTCGCAACGGTGTATAAAAGTTGTAAAAGATTTCAGTCTATTACAACTTCTTAATACACGACGGTGGCTCCACCGTTGTAAAAAGTCTTTTACAACTGTTTTCCACCGTTGCAATAGGGTCATTTTGTTGTAGTGTATAAGCAGCATACATCTTTGGATATAGATTGCCTTGCGAATCTCAAAATAGAACTCAGGTTTGTTGGCTACAAGTATCAAAATGTTATTTTTGTTATTTCTTTATATTTTCTATGACCAAATCTTACAGAAAAATATGCATCTCAGTCGCAGTGTATAGGCATATCAAAGTGATTACGTTACCCCAGTTTCTCCTTTGAAATAATCATGGTGTATCCCGAACATTCTCCTTAATTTGAGGATTTAATTTTGTATAGATGACCTATTACCGGTAGCTAATTGAAAATATCATTTTAGTGTGGCATGGATTAAAATCAATCTATCAATACTATCATGAAAAACAGAGTGCTATAACAAGCAATATTGATAACTTAATTAAACCACCAGAAAATTGAATTAAAATGTATTATCAATTGAAATTGTCTTAGCAATTGTAGTCAGTCAGATTCAATTTTTGCAGGTACATATGACTACATTTTTTTAAGCCAACATTGTAACCAGAATTCCTTTTCCAGCATTAAAAATTCATTTCAGCTATACATTTTTTGTAATGACCCGCAAATCCGCAACATCAGAGTTGACTATATACATCATACGTCCAACCCAATATATATATAATAGTTAAGCCTAAATAACTATATATATTTAAATCAACCAAACAACATTCAAACAAGCATAACAATTATTTTTAACAACTAGAAAAAATTCTAATTAAATGGTGAGTGAGGTTTACTCACCGTGAATTTTATTCGATCTGTTCTGATTCCAATTTTCATTCTTGATTAAGCAACCCTCAGGTACGAACTACTCGACTGACTTTGATTAAAGACATCTCGTATACCCCTTAATTCTTTGTTTAGCCTTATTCCATCTCCAATGTGAATAGTTCGAATTTGCTTCCTTCTGAATAATGTAGCCAGCTTCAGGTCCATGCTTTCCATTTTGCCGAACTCCTTTTCAAAGCCACACTTCCACTACAGCAATTTATCGATCGCCTGCTGCTCCTTCATGAACCCTTCCTTCTCCTCCTTGATTCTTCACAATAGTTAATGAAACCACAGACGAGAATCCCCCATAGCCTTGTTGCCTGAACTCCCTTGCCATCCAACGATCAACACCATCCTGCCCTCAAACCACTCAACCTTCACGTCCTTATTTGACTCTTCAAAACCCCGAACTCACAACCTAGGCTCGCTGACCAAAACTGAATACCTAAAAATTTATCTGCTCCAAAATCTCAGTCCCAATCGCACAACAGCTGACTGAGATGCCAATCCCCTTCGAACCAGAAAAAGTCGAACTCCAGACAACACGATACTACCCAAATCCGAGGCCAAGACGGTGTATCCATTTGCGAGTTCAAATCAAAATCTGAGAAGTGCGATGCCCTAAACTTGCCTCAATTCCAACAACAGCTAACCCCAAAACAGGCATCGCACCTCTTTCCAACGTCGAACTTCACTAGTATTGGCTCAACGACTTGTCCTTCTGCCCTAGACCTTTCCGCCCGTCGCGATTATCAAAACCGCATCATGACCCGATTTCGATTTTGATTTGAGTAAATAATAAGAGTGCTAGCACAGTTTTGTTTAGTTTCAAAAGCTTGCGTTTTCAATTGATTCTGCAGAAGAATATTGTAAAGGAAAAGAGTGAGGAAGGTCACTGCGATTTATAGGAAAGGGGTGCAGTTTTTAAATGGGACAGCGAGGCCATGTATTTCTTGCCTTGGTGTTTTAATTAAGTCAACAAAAGGAAGAAGGGATTTTTCTAATATTAAACTTTATTTTAATTGTATCCTTTTATTTAAATGCCCCTGGTTCTGAACTCCTTTCTGAACCAAACAACTGTCAATTCTAGGGTAATACCCCTATTCCGAACACACTGGGATAGGTCACGAAGTCCAGTTAATTTAAATTGATATAGATTAAATTCAACACAATTTATTCTACGATAATAAATTAATATTATTGTTTCTAATTCCAACAGAAGTCTGAACTGTATTTAATTCAGTTTTAAATCTCGAACTGAATTATATTTTCGCATTATGATGATTTAATATATTTGATATTAAATCGAAATTGATTATTAAATTCATAAATTAATATAAAATTCCAATTATATTATCCACCCAATATTTAAATTAAATATTAAATATTCAAAAATTAACCCCTAAGGATCCGGGTCATTACATTTTTTATTTTAACTAGAGGTTTGATGCTTACACCCGGGCTCCTATGAAATCAACAGCCAAGTTTTAAACAACAATAGTATCCAAAAAGTTTGATGAATATTCAGTTGTTTCTCGTCCCATAAAAAAGTTTATAATAGGTAATATTGAATTGAAATTTGGTTTTTCAACCAATATGCTTTTGCTATAACGAATATATTATTGAATTGTGCATGAAGGTTGCAGTTGAGTCCTTTTTGGATGATTGCTAATGATCATTTATAAAATAAAATATGGGATAATGGACCAAGTTAAATTTAAGTCAACAAAAATGTGATTCAAGAGAATTTTCTTCGCTCTGTTGGGGTTTTATATATATATATATATATATATTTCTCTTTTGCTCAAAGCTGACGTATTCTTGATGGACGCATATTCTATTTCTCTACTGAGTTTATGTTTGAATAAAAACTTAAAGTAATATTTTTTTCAGTTCCTTATTGTGCATATAGGACCGTAGGAAAAACAATGAATTATCATTTTGGACTGGGGTTATACATGGCTATAATTTATGTCATTAAATTGTGCATGAAGGATATACCTTTTTGGGCCGGTAAAAGCAAACCGCAAAACATATAAAGAAAATTTGATATTTCAATTTAACAGATGTAGAAAATGAAAAACAAGTCATTGAAGATCCAACTTTGAACAAGAGTATATCCTCAAAGGTGGCAAGCCATGCTTTAAATATAGATCCTCGATATACCCCAGTAAAACAGAAGAGAAGAACTCAAGGTCATGAAAGATCACAAGCCCAGAAGAAAGAAATTGACCGTCTCATGGATAACGAATTCATCAAAGAATCAATATACCCATCTAATCCGGTCTTGGTCAAGAAGGCAAACGGTAAACGGCGAGTGTGCATAGACTTCTCAAATCTTAATAAGACATGTCTTAAAGATAGTTTCCCGTTACTGTGAATCAACCAACTTGTAGATAGACAGTGGGTCACGAGCGACTATTCTTTATGGATGCATACTCGGGGTACAATCAGATAATGATGCATGAGCGTGATCAGGACAAAACCAGTTTTATTACGGACTTGGGGTTAAACTGCTACAAAGTGATGCCCTTTGGTTTGAAGAATGTCGGCGCAACATATCAGCGTCTTGTTAACATGACGTTCAAGTCCCAAATTGGCAAGACTATGGAGTTATACGTTGATGACATGCTAGTTAAATCAAAGAAAGCAAGTAACTACATGGATAACTTAGCAGAAATGTTCGCAGTCTTAAGAAAGTATGGGATGAAGTTAAACCCGTTAAAATACTCATTCGGTGTGTCGTCCGAAAAATTTCTAAGATTCGTGGTAAGCACAAGAGGCATCGAAGCCAATCCAATGCAAGTGACGGCCTTGAGAGAAGTCAGGACTCCTCAAAATAAAAAGGAACTTCAAAGCCTCAAAGGAAAAATCACAGTGCTAAGCAGGTTCATTTCGAAGGCAACTGATTAATGTATATCCTTCCTCAATGCTTTTGAAAAAGGGGAAGAAAAACTTTTAGTGGTCGGCGGAATGTCATGTAGCCTTTGAGGAACAAATACGGCACATGGAGACATCGCCAATTCTTTCTAAACCCAGCGATGTGGAAGATTTGTTCATTTATTTAGTAGTATCATCTCATGCTCTATGCGCAGCCTTAGCACGAGAAGAGTAGCGAATCCAATGGTCAATTTACTACATAAGCTAGCGATTTACTGAGGAAGAAATAAATTATCCAAGGATGGAGAAACTTGCATACTGATTGCATCGTGAAAGCTACGACATTATTTCCAAGCTCATTCAGTTAAGGAGCTAACAGATTAGCCATTAAAACAAGTTCTATTTAGACCAAAAACCTCAGGAGGTCTTCTAGTGTCCAACATTGAATTAAGTCAATGTGAAATAACCTACTGTCCTTGGAGAGCGGTCAACGGCCAAGCACTAGCCGATTTTATCCCAGAGTTCACTTTACAGGAAGACAGTGATGAAGAAGAGACAGTAGATGTAAAGACTCGATGGAAACTGTATGTGGATGGAGCTATGAACGAGTATTGTTCGAGAGAAAGGGTGGTCTTGGAAACCCCTGAAGGACTATCTATTTGTTATGTATTACGGTTGGAATTCCCGATTACCAATAACGAGGCAGAATACGAAGCTCTGCTAGTTGGATTAAGGATATAAAAAGAGTTACATCTAAAGAATCCCCAAATATTCAGTGACCCTCCAACTTGTGGTGTGTCAAGTCCTTAGAGAATTTCAGGCAAAAGGAGGAATTTGGCTCCTTACTTATCAAAGGTATGGGAACTTCTTGATCACTTCGAACATTATACTATTGCATTCGACTTGTGAATTTGAAGGATGTGCGATGTTTAGAACTCAAACTGGGGTTTCGACAGTTGATTGAAAATGGGGTGTTCAATCTATTTTTTTGTGATGAATTGGGAACGTGCTGTAGGGATGAACGAACTGTGGGGAGTGGGGAGAAATTGTGATGGTGTTCGACTACAGGAATGGTGCAACAACGTGTTTTGAATTGGATTAAGGGAGAGAAGGAGATAACCAAGGATTTGGATTTAAACCTTAAATAGTAGTTAGTTTATTTTAATAATACTAAATAAGTTTAAGGTTAATTATATTATAAATTGAAGCTTACATAATTTATACGGAAATTTGTATAGTATCACAAGTTGACTAAATAAAATTGTATAAACCAATATATTTAGTTAGCGAATGAAACTGATAGATTAATCATTTGAGTATGAAATTAAGGTTTAATTTGGAATCGATTTACATGGGTAATTAAATAAATTAAATTATTATAATTCTATAATTAAAATTGTTTTACATTGAAAAACATATGTATGGAGGATTCACCGTGAAATCTCTATAATAAGCTTCATTATTTATTCGACAAATAGAATCAGGTGAGTAAACTCACTCTCTGGATTCTTTTAAAATTTTATTATAAACGAATTTTTATTTTAAATAATTATTTTATGTTGTTTGTTGGTTGTTTGGATGCATTGAAATATTATTGTGGCTATAATATATATATATATATATATATTAGTTATATAGGCTTGGTGGTTGTGGCTATTATATATATATATATATATATATATATATATTGGTGGTTGGATATATCCTGCAGTACCATTTGCGGATGCTTGCAGTACCATTAGCGGATGACACTAACGCCCTTCAATATATTATAGTGGATGACCTTCTATACCGCGATATCATACCTCAAAGTAGGATGGGTATTGTTTATGTTGCCTACCGTCTATGGATGTAGGAAAACAAGTTGGAGGGATCCAACTGGATCCTCAAATTTTATTATTTGTTTGTTTTCATATATATTATCATAAATGATGTGTTAAAAAACCTGTGATTGATAGTTAGGTGTTTTAGATGTTTGAATATTACTAGCCCTAAATATTTATTTATAATATATCGTGAAAAAGGAATTTTGAGATTCAAAAGAGAAAATCTTTTTTTCTAAAATAGAATTTGAATTTTGAATGAGATAAGAAATATCAACTTGTTTTGAATAATAAAAACAAGCAGTTCATTTATAAACGATGTTTATAAATGAAGTGAAATAAATTATCATTGGATAATTTAGGGAATGTAAATTCAAATGTTGTAACGACCCGCCTTTTTGTCCGATTCTCGCCGATGAATTTTCCCAACTTTAAAATAAACCTGAAATAATAACTGTTTTGAGTTCTCAAACCAGTCCCACGGCTGATCTAGAGTTTATTCTTCCCTTACCTAAACTCTGGGTGCCCATGATTTTGCATGGGAAGCTAGTAGTTTAGTTTGCAGATTTAGTTTCAGAGATGGATTCTGTTTGGAGCTAGAGTCTGGTTTTGGATTTACTTCTTCCGTTGAGAGCAGATTCGTTTCCACTAAGTTTGTATTGTACTTTGATATTTATAACTCTGATGTAAACATTTTGTAATGAAATGAAAAGCTCAATTCTTTGTGTTCAAATATGTTTGTACCCATAACTATCCATCTTTATTAACGAATTAAGTTGGTTTATTTACCGGCCTGCATTTTGTGTTTGGGCTGAAGCGTTCGCTTTCGCTAAAATGGTCGTAACTTTTGAATGGATTATCCGAATTCGACGAATCCAGGCAATTCGGAAAGCCTGAAACGAATGCAATAACTTTTTCCTAGTATGTTTTGGGCAAATTCCATCATTTGAGTGGTGAAAAACCTCGATTTGTTCGCTGATCTGTCGCTAAGGTGTTAAGTTTGTAGTTGAAATGATTAATATATGTGGTGCAAGTTGTATATATTTGTTATTTATTGTACATAGTTTGATTCTTATGCATATTTGAGTATTTAGCAGGTGTAAGGAATTTGTGCTATGCTTTGGAGCTCGCTTGCGCTAAACAATAAAGGGCTAAAATAAATAAACTTTCAAATAACGCTAAGGAAGGTACGTATTTGTGTCATATAGTTTTGTGGTTATATATATATATATATATATATATATATATATTGTTCCCCATTGTTTGGGATGCCTCATCATGTGATGAGATGTACACTTGGATTTATATATGTATTGTGATTTTTCCAGACCTCTCCGTACAGAGGAGATGCTGCCGAAATTTTTTGTGATTTCGGGAGTTAGAAAATTTCTGAGATTTTATGACTCGATAACTTACTTTATAAATGCTATTCTATAAGTTATAGATTTGAAAATATACATGGGCTCAATACCTTATTTCCTTCCCTTTTTGAGGACGAAAAGGTTTGAGTGGGGAAGAATGTAACGCCCCATTAATTTCTTTATATTTAAATCTAGATTTAAAATAAATAAATGGAATGATGGCTTGAATTGAGTATAAACGGATTTTAATTTGAGTTATATTTGGAAATGCTATCATTTGAAATTTAATAATTTAATAACTGAATAAATTTGAGTTGTCTAATTTATAATTGGAATTCAAATTTAATTTGGTAAATGGCGAAATTCTGAGATTCATATTGGAATAATTGAAGATAAATCGAGTTATTTATCTGTAATTGCAGTTTAAATTTAAATTCGAATATAATCAAATTTGGGAACTTAAATTCTATGAAATTGATTTTATAAAATTTATTTAAGTTGTAATTGGATTAAAATGAAATTTAATAAATATTTGAATTGAATTAATATAGTTAAACGAATAATTAAATATTTATAAATTTATTAACCGTGAAATTTAGCTATTTTGGCGACTGTCTCGGAATTCGACGAAATCAGTTTCATCAGATCCGGAACGGTGAATTATTATAGAGTTTCAATTTTTTTTACAATCGGACTTGTCGTTTGATTGTACGAAATAAAACGTGATGATCATTGTGTTTGATATTGGATTTTTCTCTTATCAAAACCTTGGCTCATGTATAAACTTCTTTCCTAACCTTAACCGGCCCATTTCTCATTCACGTATATTTTTTCCATCTATCTATTCTTTTTCTCTAATGGAAGAAACTCAAATTCCAAACCCTAGCTCAATAAAAAATTCAAACTTTAAAAATCAAATCTCACCAAACCCTAGCAAATTATATATCATTTCGAAGAGCTCGACGATACGAAGCTGCTGGTGTGATTTATTTCGACATGCATTGAGCGGATTTGCTAGAATTCATGGTCAAAGAAGCTGGAAATCGAAACCCTAGAAACAAAATTGGGGGGTTTTTAATTCCAGTGTCAATCGAAAAATCAGGCTTTTGGGTATTGTAGAGGAGATCGATATGAGTTGATTGCATGTGGTTGGAGGTTATAAAGTGAAGCAGATTGCCGGGAATTTGCATTTTAGGGTTTGAAACCCCTTTTGTTCATTGAATCGGCGGCAATGGTGGAGGCCACCGGAAGGATTGAGAGTGGTGGTGGTGGTGCGCCTCAGGTCAGGCGTTCGAACGTTGGTAGTCTCCGGTCAGTTGGCGATCAGAGGCGGCGGGAAAAGTTGGTCAAAGATGGTTTGAATATGGGTTTTCCCGCATCGTGACTGTAGCAATTCGAACAAGGGAAGCGAGAAGTTTTTTGAGGAAGAGGACGTGGAAGTGCCGAGATGGAAATAATTTATATATTATTTATTTATTATGTGTATATATATATATCGATCAACTTCTAACGCTAATAACTTTTACATACGAGATCGGATTCAAGCTCGGTTTGTTGCGTTGCGATCGTGGTGAAATTGCAGACGTTCTGGTACTGATCTGGCTGCGTTTGGAGGATGTAAAATTTTAGGCTTTGGTTGGACGTCCGATCAACTAAAGACCCAAAGGTGAGTGAATTTCTCGTTCACAACTTACTGAATTATACCCATATTTATCAAATTAGATTATGAAATAAATTTGGTTGTCCGGTTGTGATTGATTGTTGATTTGTTGTTTGAACTGACGTGCAAATGTGTTGATGTGCAAATTTAGATTGATAATTAGTTATTTTAATTAAATTAAATCTCTAATTGAAAATCCCGAATCCTATTAACCAATGAAACGATTTAATATTTATCATTTGGATGAAATGGCTTTGATGGATGTTTTGTTGTGAAATTTGTTGCTGCACTGATATCGACACCGAAATGTTTTAGTAAATTGTTAAGGCGTTTATTCCAAATAATGGGAATTTGGGAATGGGATTGAATACGAATTTAATAGCCCTTTTATTTGAAAGTCAAATTTGAATGTTGTTGAAATCGGATATGGGAATGAAATAAACCGTATCAAAGTTGGGTTAAATCTCAAGCTGCTGAATTTGGAAGAAAGAAACAATTATGTTTTTAAAAAAATTAGTTAGCTATATATGTATATATATATATTCCTATAGTTTTGAAATAAATTATATTATATTATATTTATTATATAAGATTATTTTAATAAAGCATTATATATATACCTATATTTTGAAATAAAGCATATTATATTATCCAATATCTAAAGATTATTTTAGTAAAGCCTTATATATATACTTATAACTTGAAATAGAGCATATTATGTTATTTATTATTTAAAGATTATTTCAGTAAAGCATTTAATATATGTATACATATAGGGATTTACATTATTTTTACTTTAATTATTTTATTATGTATATATATATATATTTTCATAAAAAGGTCTTATTTACAATTATCTATTTTCAGGCTATTAAATATTTATAATTTCTTCCAAAAATAGAGATTGTTCTCGATTTAAACCGTTAATGTAAATTGAGATTTGAAAAAAAAAATCTCCTTTGAATATAAACCTATTCGAAAGAACTAGGGTATTGTGATTAGAACGGATAATTTATTTTGAATATAAATCAATTTTGAAATAAACTTGATATTGATATGAAATTATATTCTATTTTGAATATGAATCAATTTTGAAATTATTATGGTATTTTGAAACAAAAATTTATTTTGTTTTGAATATAAAATCGATTTGAAATGACTATGGTATCTCGATATGAAAGTTATATTTTGAATGTAAACTGGTTTGAATTATCATGAATGGAATCTAAACCAAATTTAGATTTTGGTAAATTTTGATAACTTATGAAAATAATAACAAGTAAAAGAACCATGTTTTGAACTATAAGGTTTGAAAAGTAATATCGAATTTTACAAAGGGAATTAAAGCTATAAGGGGGTTTATGGAAACTGGAACATAATCCAACTTTGATTATAATTGAATTAATAACAATTTTGAAAGCGATTTAAATGGGAAATCTGAAAAGATCCATAACTATGGTTTTTAAAATGCGCTTATTACTTGGAAAGACCAGGATTGAATATTTCGAAACCATTCCAAGTGATAATACAACGTTATAAATTTTTGAAGACTTGGAAATCGATAAGTGAAGACCGAAATCTTCAAATTGTTTGGATTGATTGTTGATGTCTCGTTTGGGCCGATCACTCGATACGAGGTAACCAGTGGCATGAAATCTGAATATATTTAGAGATTTTCGGATTGTTGTTCCATTCAGACCCAGAACGGACTTGTATGGACTGTGTGTCTAACATTGAAATCGACTGCGTATCACTGATCTCTATTAATATATATATATCGAATTTGTGGAAATTATTTATTCTTGTCTCTAAGACATATGAGTTTAGAGGGTGTGTATTGATATAAATTAGTGACACGTCGTGAATTGTCAATGTGGCATACTCGAGTTATGAAATGAATGAATGGATCAAAGCTTGGCTTATTAAAGCATAGCTTTGTGCATATCATGACATCGTCGGACCTCACACCCCGGATTGATGGTAAACTGGTGGTTAGGTTGTATACATAATCTTTAGTGATAATCGAAAGCTGCAGCGGTAATCTACCTCGAAACTTTAGGGAATAAAGTATATACTGTGTCCGATGTCTGGATGTTATCCAGGATATATACTTTCGCGCTATGTATTCGGTGTCTGTTGTCTGGATGTTAACCGCGGATACTTGGCTTGTGTCCCCCAATGATCTTTTATAACAACCCGGAAAATCGGAGCCAATTTAAATTTTTTATTTTGGCAATATTAGTGAATTTTGAATATTTAAAATGAATTATTTTAAATAATAACGACGAGAAATTAATTTTGAATAGAAATAGAACGTATATATTTATTTGAATTGACGTTAGAATATAAATATTTATTTTTAATTATAAAAGGAATTGAAAATGGCGCGGTAGTTTGAAAATTCGATTTCAAATTTCAAATGAATGTGCAGGATTCAAAATAAACCAGATTTTAGCGAAACCAAAAAAATTAGAATCTGTTTGAAAATATCTTTCCAATGAATCCGAAAAGTCAAAATTTCATAGTGGGAATAAAAAGTTATATCCAGTTGAAAATTCCAAATAGTCGCTATGGAATTCTAGCCATTTAAAATGGCCATTTTTTCAAACGGTCTCAGAATTCGATGAAATTAGTTTTATTAGGACCATATCGTCAATACGAAGCTAGAAAACATTTTTCGGGAATTTTTAGAGTCTGTATGTGGCCCTGGTAAATTGAAATGTGCGTTCAAATTCAATATATAGAGTTATATTTTGATTTGAACGAAAACTGATCGTAATAATCAAATTGGCCTTCGTGACATATCCCATTGTGTTCGGAATGGGGGTAATTAGCTAGGGACGACGGTCTTGGGTTTGATTTGGGGTTCGAAAAAAAAGGGACTTTTTGAAATTAAATTAAATAATAAAATAAAATGGGCCAAGCCCTTATCCTTACACTACTCAGTCAAACCCCCCTCTCACTTCCTTTCTCTCTTTCATTCTGAAATAAAAGAAGAAAAAAAACCATCGAGAAATCCGTCGCGCCCACCTCCAAGCGGACTGTCGTTGCCGCTTCTTCCCCTTCCCCCGCCGGAGACCTCGCCGCCGCCTCTATCCCATCCTCCGACCTCCGCTGCTCTCCCCTCTTTCCACATTAAAACCCGCTTAACCCGAACCAAATCCACCGCCACCCCTTCAGTGCCACCACCGGCCACCGTTGCTTCCTCCCTCCGGCAGTCATACACCTCAGCGCGCCCCTCTCCTCCTATAACACTGTAAGATTTCAGATTTTGTTTTTATTTTATTGAACTATATCAAAGTTTGATTTTTAACTATATAAAAGTTTGATTTTTAAATTATATCAAAGTTTGATTTTTAATTATTCAATGGTATGATATTTAGTTAATTAAAAACGTGATTTTTATATATGAAGTATAGATTTTCATTCGTATAAAGTTTAGATCTTTTTCCATATGAAGTATAGATTTTTAATTACATAAAAGTATGATTTTTAGTCGTAAAAAGAAATGATTTTTAGTTCTATAAAGAAGTGATTTTTATTTCCAAAAAGTTGTGATGTTTAAAAAAGAAAGTTAAGATTTTTAATATAAGAAAGGTGGGATCTTTCATTGTGTAAAAATATGATTTTTACATATGAAGTAGCGGCGGAAAGATTCGATTTTTATTGTTGAAATGGCGAAGTAAAAATATAATTTTTATATGTTCATAGCAAGGATAAAAATATAATTTTTTATTTAAGTAGCGAAGTAAAGATATGATTTTTATATATGTATGATAATAAAAATATGATTTTTATATAGTAGAAATTATAAAAATGTGATTTTTATAAGATAGAGAATATAAAAATACGATTTTTATATATATGAAGTAGCGATAAAAATTCGATCTTTATATAAGAGGTAGATAAATAAAAATATAATTTTTATATAGAAGGAAGCGTTGTAAAAATATATGAAGTAGAAAAAAAAATATGATTTTTATTTGTTGGGATAAAGCGATAAAAATATGTTTTTTGCTATGAACAGCGTGAAAAGAATTGCGATGGAACTGGTGGAAAATGAAGTCCGAGCCGTTCAGAAATAAAGAATGGGGGAGTGGAACCCCAATGTGAGAACTTCTCACTTTAATTCTTGTTTTCTAGTTAAAATATATACTAGGATGCAGACGGTACTTAGCAGCACCCGACACCCTTTGTCCGCAGACCATGGACGACTTGTTTGATTTTGTTGTGTGGTGAAAATTTGATTGTGTGATGTGGAATGAAATAAATTATTTATTGTTAAAAATATAAATTTAACGTGAATGTTAATAAATAAATATTCATTTACAAATCAGAGGATTTGTTTACGTACACCCATTTTACAGATATGGATTGGGACGATATATTTTACACATCGCCCAACTGCATAAATAAAAATCTGTGTTTGTTGATTTGAAACCCCACACGGGTGTTGGGATGATATTTGGCGTACACTAATCCCAATTATTTAGTTGTATGTCGATCGATTAGTTGACAGACTGTGTAAGCGTTAATTATTTATATTTAATGCTTATGCAGTTGTGTGGTACACTTTGGATGAAGGTTGATTATTTATCATTGCTATTATATACATGTGTTGTATGGAATCCATATAATTAACATTATATGGTAATTGATTGAGCCTCATTCCAATTTGGAAAATAAAGAATATTATAAAATAAAGATTCACGTGTTGGATAGAATAAATAGTCATGTGTTGACGATACTCATGTGTTGAAACTTATCATGTGTTGAACGAAATATTGTAACAATAAAATTCACATTTTTATCATATATAAAATTAGAAACTAGCTGGAAACTGGTTAAGATGAGTGGTTTCCTGTGTATTGATCTGATGTTGGTTTCGACGGTCGGGGTTAATACATAGGGAATCGTTCTCTTACTAATTGACGGTTGGAGTCTGATTAAGAATTAAACGATAGAAATCATAATTTTATAAAATATATTAAATAACAAAAATAGTCATGTGTTGACGATACTCATGTGTTGAGAATATTCATGTGTTGAAAATATTCATGTGTTGAATAAAATATTTATACAATAAAATTCACATTTTTATTGTAAGTAAGAATGAAATTATATTCATGTGTTGAAGAAAATATTCATTTGTTGAATAGAATAACGAAGTTATTGAAATATATAAAGCCGTGTTGATTAGATTTGCGCCATTTTGACGCGAACGATATTTATATCGATTATATTCGTTTTTATAATGAATATAGAAAAGGAAGTGATTTCAGAATCTAATATTTTGAAAATATTATCATTTATATATTAATGATATGGAATATTCAATTTTGATTTGAAATTGTTTTGAAAACGAATTTAAAACGATTTATAAAATACGTTTTGAATTGAAATCGACGAAATATATGTAATATATATATATATTATATATATTAATGGCCAGAACAGAAAGCGCCGCGCCGCGGCAGTTCGCGAATTTCGACCATTGACTTCAAATTGACGTTACGGGAGATCCGACCGTCGGATTCTCCTGAAACTTGAACCGTTGGGTTCATATCGAAAAGAGATTTCCAATGAATATTATAAATTTGAAATCTAACGGTTGGATTTGGAATTATATCCAAATCAAATTTGGGAAAGGTCGCTGTAAGTGCAGTTCGACGACCATTATTGGAAATCGACTGTACGGGCATTGATAAAATTATTAAAAATATCAGTAATTTGTGTAAAATCATAATAAATGATTTAGAAAGAATTGGGGTGAAAAATCCCATACTTAAAAAGGATAAAAATATATTTTTATCGAAATGAACTAGTTATGAACTAGAATTATAATCCAATATTTTTGAATAAATAAATTGGATTTGAAGTGGTTTTAAAAATAATCAGAATTTCCAATATACGAATTGGAATGGACTTGAATCGAAATTATTTTCGGAATATTTCGATGTTGGATTTCGTGATTATACAGATATGGTTGAGGAAATTTAAAAGATATATTTATATCGTTATTTCCAATACGAAATTTGTTGGTTTCAGAATTTGATGTTGAATATAAGCCAATATATTTTCTATTCAGAGCCTTGTATTTTATATCAAATGGGATTTTGGGTTCATCGCGAATGGTGTCTTAAATAACACTGTTCTTGGACCCAGTTTAAAAAAAAGAATAAACCTTTTAATTATGATTTAGTGAAATTGTCCAGTTAATTAGTATTTAATTGGAATTGAATTTAAATTGGTTTTTGGGGTTTATCGTGAGCGGTGTTTTGAATAACACATGTTATTTAACCCGATTAACAATGGAAAGTGATTTTGGGTTTATCGTGAACCGTGTTTTAGATGACATTGGTTCTTTAACCCAGTTAAAGACATGATATTGATTTTTAGGAAGATTAAAACTAAGTGGAGTTTTAATGAATCTTTAATTAGATTAAAGTGATTGAGAATGGAGTATCACCAGTTTTACTCCAAGCGATAGTTAAATCTTTAATTAGATTTGAACGTGAAATGGTAATTAATATTTACCGATAACACCGTGGTGTTAGATATGGAGTATTACCAGTTTTTCTCCATGGGATGAATAGGTTGGGATTGGGAAATAAAATAAATGATTACTTCGGTGTGGTTCGCTAATCCCGACTAGTTTGGAAAACCTTAACACGGTTTGAAATGATATCCAAAGGAAGATTAAAGAATAAATTTAGAAGAATTTATCTTTGATAAAATTAATGGGAACCTTTCCCTAAGAATGTGAATATTCTGAATTGGAATGAGGCGTATGTTACGTTTGTGTAACACTTGTTTATTATATACGCGTGTTATTTGGAAATGCTGGGTTTATACCCATTCTGAATAACCGATTCGATGATAAGTCGAAGATGAAGACGATGGTTGAAGACCAGAGGTCTTCACATCGTTTGGATGATTACTGATGATCTTGATTGGGCTGTACACATAAGAGGAGGGAATCAGTTGGTGATCATCCAGACGTACTTGGAGATCGATGGATATGCGAGGAATAAGGTTCCTCCGGTTTCGTTCAGACCCAGAACGAACTTGTAAATGGACTGTGTGTCTGACATTGGATTTTATTCTGTGTGATTGATTTCTATTAAATATATATCTGTATGGCGATGGAGAATTTATTCTCTTGCTTAACGCCCTTCTCTGAGACGTACGAGCTTAGATGTTATATATCGATAGATATCAATCGCATGGCATGAATTGCCTGTGTGGCATGCCTAAGTGGCAGATGATCAAGGCTTCTGTTGAAAAGCAAAGTCTTGTGGTTGATTATCAAAGCACGGCCTATGTGGCACAGCTTTGTGTATAGGGTTAATTCGCGAGCCTCACACCTCGGTATGAGTCAAAAATGGGATAGTGACTGCAGGGAGAGCACGGCGTTTCTTTCTAGCTATGGGTGATGTCAGTGACCTACCAGCCCTGACATTTATATACTTTTTACCTGTTTGGTTGTTGGATGCGAGGTGCCTCGGATATAGGTCTGATAGGACCGGGAAACGAGTGTTCAGGAATAACTAATCCTCTAAAGTAAGAGAGGACCGGCCCTGAAGATCCAGGATCGCTATGTGTGGTCCTGAGACATTTGCTAGAGTGTCTCGAACGGAGAGGAGCTTGCCCCTTGCCTCGACTCATGATGGAAATCCAATTTCCAATACGACCTTTGCGGTTTTAATTGTAGATCTAGTATGGCGACATAGTGGTATGGGGGCACTCATGCCGTCTATGATTGATACTTATGATTGAAATTGTTTTGACACTATACACTTATAGTTATAATAAAAGATGGAATTTAGCGTATTAAGCATTCTTTGGCTATTATAAGGTAAAACCCTATCCTCCGGCTTGCGTTGCAATGTGTGATGGGACCTGGGTCTTATAATAGCTTCATTTTTCTTTATTTAGCATTGCATTGTTTGTTTTAAGCACTGGTATTCTTAGGAGGAAACCCGTTTCGTGTTATACGGCGTGGTCCCATGATTTACCTAACTTTAAAAATAAAGATTAATAACTGTTTTAGTTCTCACACCAGTCACATGACTGACCTGGAATTTATTGTTTTACCCTAAACTCTGGGTGCCCTTATTTTCCGCACGGGCAGCTAGTAGTTGGGTTTTGCAGATTTATATTCACAGGATCCTGGTTTACAGCTGGAATGATACTCGGAAAGCTCTGTATCCGTGTATTTCTTTCAGTTGTGTGTTGTATTATTTTTCCGCTGCTATGTATTTAAATGTAATTTAAATCTCTGATATTTATCAAGTGTGTAATATTTATTCATACTCTGTATATTCTTGTACTCTGATGGAAATTGTTGTAATAGCAATGAAATGTTCTTCTGTTAGCGTTCCGATTCGTCTTGTCCTCAAAGTAATTCGTTCTTTCTCTTCTCTTCGGAGACTAGGGAAGTTCAGGTCGTTTCATCTTTCGTGCTAGGGACCATCACGTTGGAAACCCAATAACCAATATGAGCCGTTCGATTTGTTTGTAAACTATATATGTGGGCATAGTCACTATGCTTGCTAATATTAATATATTTATTTGTGAAATGGTTTTTCGACACTATGCACTAATACTAGTATTAAAAGTGGATTTTCACGTATGAAAGCATTTTTGGTTATCATAAGACAAAACTCACCCATTTGGTGTGTGCTTGACTTGTGTGATATGGAACGAGCTTATGATAGCTTCATTTTGTCCAATATCATTTGCGAATTCCTATGCACGGAGATTCACATGGAGTAAACTCGTTCCGCATTAGCGGCGTGGTCCGGTGAATTTCCCACAACTTTTCTATTGATTGCTACATCCATGACACTGATGTTATTTCGTATTTAAATTTTACTAATATGGGAATGATTTAGTTCTGATCCGAGTGTTCGCTGTGTTTTTTTTATGCAATACGCTCGGGTCAAATTCGAGTTGCAGTAAGCGAAGATTTCTTGCCTTGGAGAACGAAGACGAAGATTTGGTATATATATCTATTCTATTTATGTATTTCCCACTACACTTTGTTCCGCCGCCTTGTTGTATATACATATGTATGTGAAACCCTGATCATCATTGTATGTTAGAGTCAAATGTATATTTTTCAACTGTTTTAGACATGTTAATTATTTATTATATGTTATCCTTTCGCTGTGAGATTCTGTTATTGTTTTCTCTTCTTCGTTGCTTTTGTTTTATTTTCCCAATAACTACCTGCAATTGCGATCTGTTTGGGTCGGCATGTGTTGATCATTGTTGATTTGAATGGTCAAAAATCCAGGTTGTTACAAATATGAACTTAAAAAGGGGAACTGAAATTAGTTTCAAAAAGAAATGATGAAATCTATTCTGATGTTCAGAATATAAATTGAATTAAAATAAATCCATATGGAATTATGATTGGAACTCGACTATGTCGGATTTATAAAAATAAATTATTTCCAGAAAGGATATTTAAATTGTATTAGATGGAAACAGAAATTAAATATGAAAATAGATTCTACAAGTTTATATATATATATATAAGTTATAATAATAAAATATTACAAAATAAGAATTTGGTTTCAAATAGATTTTGAATGGAACTTGTTTTAATGTGTAAAACAAGAAAGTAAATATATTAACAATGTTTTTTAAATAAGGGGATAATTATCATGGGATAATTTGAAAAATTAAATTCAAGCATGAATTTAAAAGGAATTGGAAATTGTCTCGAAAATGGAACGATATGTTTTATTCATGAATTCAGAGTATAAACTGAAGTGAGTTAAATCCAAGGAATTTATAAATGGAATTCAATTATATCAAGTTTTACAAAATAGTTTATTTCCAAAGAAATTGGAATTTAATATAGAATATTAAGTTGTAAATAAATTTATAACTAAGTTATGAAAAAATCGATGATAAAGGATAATCGGAAATATTAAGTTAGATTTGGAAAACTGGTTTTAACTATATTAGAAATATATAAGAACGAGTTTGAAAGTATTAATAAACGACGTTAAACGTTTCTATTTAAATAAAATTAAAATGAACTCGTCGCAGCGCGGTAGTTTGTAAATTGACGTTTCGAACTTCAATTGAGTATATAAAACCCAGTTTAAGGTGGAATTCTTTGAAACAAGAATCGTCAGTATCGATTGAATAATAGTTTTCTAATGGAAGAGAAAATTGTGGATTTTGTCTTATAGATTTTGAGTTATGTCAAAATCAAATTTTCAGAAAAAAACAGCACTATAATCTTAAACACCATAACGGTTTACTAAACAAAATTAAAAGATTTGAAGCAACTAAAAAATTAGTTTTGAGTAAATGGATTGATTTTTGAAACAAAAAATCAGTTTTCTAATTATTGAATAGAATTAGCTAATTTGAAGAATAATTAGTTAATGGAATTTTGAATCGAAATTGAGCTTTATATAAGTGAATTGGATTTGTGAATTCATATTAGAAATCGAATATGAAACTTGAATTTAAAATGGAATTCAACTGGTTTATAAGCAAATTAAAATTGTATATGAACGTGATATGTTCAAATAAAATTATGAAATGGGCAAAAGAGCTAATTAAAGAATAAATCAGCGAATTGAGTTAAAAATAATTGGATTGAGTTGGAATAAATTGGGAAGGGACGTATATATGTGGAATATTTATGGAATGAAGAGAACGAAGATTATAATTCGAGTGCCCGACAAAAAGGTACACGTTTAAATTCCTTATGAGATTTTATGAGCCTATTGGGCAAGCCGCTTGGCTTTTCGATTTTATTTTTGAATGGAAAGGGCCTAGAGAAGCGAGTTGGGGTTTGAGCTATTGAGCCGTATAAAGGAAGTGCTGGCGAAATTTTCCAGAAATTTAAGGAGTTAGAATATTTTTTAAGAAAAATTGATAACTAAAAATCAATATATCAACATATATAGAATTCGATAAGGAAACGAACTTAAAATAGAATATTATAAATAAAAAGGAAATCTATAAATTAAAATCTGGAAAGAATAGAAAGTGAACATATACACATTTAAAAAAAATGGATAATTGATTTTATATGATGTTGATTATTCGAGATAGGTAGTCTTGTCCGTTTTGAAGTTAAGAATGTTATTCAGTCCAAATCTGAGAGGTAGTTATACCCCAACTTTATTGATTTCATTATTAGCCGATAAATAGAAAGAATCAGTCTCAAAGATCAATGTTTAAATAAGATTTAGTTGAATGTAGTACTTTGGTTTGTTGTAACGATGTTTTACACAACATTCGTTTTAATCCAAGTAAGTGGAATTTTGGAAATATAATAATAAATATTTCCTAAGTATAGAAATAAATGAGTTTAGAAAAGAGATAAGTAATTGGAATGTTTCCAATTATAAATATATAATATTTTCTAAGTATAGAAAATAAAAGAAGGTGATATCTACAAATGTTTTCCAAATAGCTTAAGAGGCCAAGATGATTGTTGAAAATATCGGGTTAACAAATATTGATAAGGAAATGGAGAAGTGATTTAATTAATGAAATATTAATTAAGGGTCCTAGTGATTGTTTGATGCTTTGGATGAAGGTTTATTTTTCTTCGATAGTTAAATAACCGACTATTGAAGTACTGGCCAATATCGTTGTCAATATAGAGAGACTGGTTGGATTATTATCCGATAACCTCTCCGTATTAGCAGTAGCATTGCGAATCAGATTATATGAAGACAACCAAAGATGGATTAAAGTGCAAGGGATTTTTCTGTTAATCCTAGGCAGAAATTACCTAAGATGGATTAATGGAAATTGTGCCTTTGGTTTCGTTCAGTCCCAGAACGAACCTGTATGGACGAGTGTCTGATAGAGTATTTTCAATGATCGCATATGTTGGTCTGTACAAATATACATCTGGTGGCGGAGAATTTATTCCCTTAGCATAATATCCAGAATATCTTTGTGCAAATCAATTAGTGATTTACGGATCTGACAATGTGGCATTCGAAGTGATTGTGTTATCAATGAAAGGTAAGTAGTCGTAACTTCAAGCTTCGCAACCGAGAAATAGTATAAAATCGGGTAGGTCGCAGGGCTAAGTGGGTTGCACCAAATTAGGGTGTTTTGTCACCTGATCTAAAGAAAATCCTTTTAATTCTTTTTCTTATAGCTGTTGTCCCTATCAGGAAACGGTTGTTGTTCCCAACCGTTAGTGACAATACATTCGGTACTCTCAAGCGAAGTGAGGGGCCAGTCATGTTTAGCCTGGGTTGCAAGATGTTCTTGTTGAACCCGGTGTATTCCTCTCTAGAGATACACTGTCGGAAGGTGGTACCATACCTTGCCAGTTGGAACACATTCTCCAATAAGCTCCTGTGATTTTATTTGTATATACTATGTATGTGGAGCTTGAGATGCAAGTGTTCTGCTCGATTGATATTTACTTGGTTTAGACACTATTATAATATCATAATAATATTGAATTCAAAGAATGTTTTGGGTTATCGTACGGTATAACCATCCGTGTTTATGTGTGTATCAGTCTTACGATTATCCTTTCTTTTAAAAGGATTTTTAAAAGTTAAACCAAATAGTTGGAGTTTACTCACACCAGTCCCATGACTAACCAATAGTTTATATTGTTTCGTTTTACCCTAAACTCTTGGGTACACAAATTTTTACAGACAGTCAAGTAGTTCAGGTATTTATAGATATCCTTGGAGGAGCTCAGAGTAGGAGGCTTCAGCGTTAGATAGCTGTGTATTATTTATTTCCTTTGTGTTGTAAGTGTTGTACTATGTTAATGATATGTTTATACAGTTAAAATTTTGTATTCCAAAAGATGCAATATATATATATATTATATTTTGTTCTGCTACGATGTGAGATTCTGTGTTGTTTCTGCTCTTCTTCTATCTTTTTCTTCTTTATTTCATAATGATTCGTATTTTTGTGCAATTTGGGTTGGACGTGTGGTGTATTCATTCAACTCAGATAGTACAGATTTTCGGGCCATTACAGTTGGTATCAAAGCTTAGGTTGAGTGAATACGTAAGTTTTGGTGGGGGTTTACTCGTTAGAGATATGGTCAGTAGTACTCTAGAATGAGTTGAGTATATAAATACGAGAGCGTGTATTTGTAAATTAATATAAAAATTGTTTTATGTTGTGTTGGCTAGTCTGTTGAGTGGCTTATGAATTCTGATCTATCGTGGGATGCTACGAAGTCAATAGGAATTTCTAAACATTTGAACATATAATTCGACATAATATTGTTTTAAAGTGGGTAAATGAAATAATTTTACCCAAATTTCTATTTTGATATACCAAGAGTAATTTTCTGAAATTATTATAATATATGGATGAGTTGATTGTTATTATTATAATCAAATAAAATTATAAAAATTGAAATGGATATATATAGCCAAATAGAATTTGTATGTGAATGAAATATACAAATGAGATGAATGAAAAAATTGATTTAGAATTAGAATCTAGAATTTAATTCTCGGAAAGTTGGAAAATATTTTCTAAAGTATATTAGAATAATATAGCTTTGTTTTGAAGAGGATTTTTGAATGAAAACCATTTTTGAATGGATTTTTAAAGTGATAAAACACTGAACTCACTTTAGTAGTTGGGAAATAATTCTGATGATGACTACAACATCATCAGTGTTCATTTTCGAGTTTCTAAATGATGGATTGCTACCTTAGAAAAGTTTTTGATGGAAATTTGTTTGAAAGAGGACAAATTGTTTTGAAAAAAAAATCAAATGTTTTGAATTTGAGAGGGAAATAAATATATGTATATCTTTATGTGATTTCTAAAGGATTTGAAATCAAAACCCGGAATTTGAATGTTGGAATTTAAATTTAACTTAAGCAAGTTAAATAGATCGAAGTGAATAAATTGATTCAAATCAATTTGAATGAATATGAATTGGACGTGAATGTATGGTTTGTAAATAATTTGAATTAAATGAATGAAAACAAAAGGTTTGGTTGGAATTAAATTTGTTGAAATATAAAGAGTTGAGTTTCAGCATAAGTGGATTTTTGAAAAGTAATAGGTTCATAGCATTATTTCCTACCTTAGTAATTTCGGGGAAGAAATTCTTTTAAGGGGGTAGAACGTAACGACCCAAATTTTCCAATCAATTAATTTTAAACATTTAAATTGTTTTGAATGTTGTGTTAATTATATAAATGGATTTTTATATCGATTTATTGATTTAATAATTGAAATACGATTTAGTTTCGAGTATATCGAATTATCGTAAAACGAAAATGAAATATAAATGAATTCGAAGTTAAAACTGAATCGAAATAATTCAGATGATCGATATAAATTCCATTTGAATATAAACGATAATAACAATAATTTATTATCAAGAAATTAACTGTTTTGATTTCGATTAATAATGTATCGATTTAAACTGATATTTTCTCTATCAATCGAATAAGACTTCGATACCTGTTCCATTGTGTTCCGAATAGTGGTATAACCCTAAGAATGCCAGTTGTTGTGCTCAAATAGGGGTTCGAAATCACAGGATATTTTTATTTAAATCACATCGGTTAAAAATAAAATTATATATAAAAAAAAAGATGACCTATCCTTTATAATGTAGACTACTAATAGTTATAACTGCCATCATCTGTCACAATCACATACGTAATTGCGTTTCTTCTACCTAAAGCTTTCTAGCAATGGTACACTACGCCTAAACCTATATATACCTTGTGAAAAAGACGTTCTTCTATCCTCCTATTCCTCATCTATTTAAATCGTGTTTCTTTCCCCTTAACTTTCAATTCATTTGCAAGAACCAGGAAAGCTTCAGAAAAATAAATTGTCGCTCCCTCAATAAAATCGAAACTCTGAATTTCCTTTCTCAACAATAAAAAGAAAACCGAAGAATCGAATGTCTGTAGATTGTTCTTCACCCTCGTGTGTTATTAAGGGGTGTGATCCATTTTGAGTTGTTCGACGTTGGTTCCAGTCAACCCAAGGGCCAATGATTTCGCAAGGAGGGGCGAGTGGTTCATAGGGTTCGAATCTGGTATCGGTTATAGGCAGTTCTCAAGGACAAAGCTGGGAATGAAGTTTTGATGGCTAGAAGAGTAAGCGGTAAAGTTTTCTTCTTGCATAGTGTTAGGGTTTGGATCGCTACATCGAGAAGCTCAAAGAGGGATTCGGCAGTTCGAATGTCTGAAGAAGATGGTGAAATATCGGTGTTTTGTGGGTTCAAATTAGTGATGATGAACTGGGTTAGTTTAGGTGTTCGAAAGTGAAATCAAATAGGAAGTTCGATTTGTGAATTTGGGGGATGGTGCGATGTTTAGAATTCAAACTGGGGTTTCGGCAGTTGATTGAAAATGGGGCAATTGATCTTTTTTTTGTGATGAAATGGGAAGGTGATGTAGGGATGAACGAATTGTGAGGTGTAGGGAGAAATTGGATGGTGTTCGGCTACAGGAATGGTGCAGCAACATGTTTTGAATTGGATTAAGGGAGAAAAGGAGATAACCAAGGATTAAGGTATGGATTTAAACCTTAAACAATAGTTAGTTTATTTTAATAATAATAATTAAGTTTAAGGTTAATTATATTGCAAATTGAAGCTTACATAATTTATATGTAAATTTGTATAATTTCACAAGCTGATTAAATTAAATTGTATAAACCAATATATTTAGCTAGTGAATAAAATTGGTAGATTAATCATTTGAGTATGAAATTAAGGTTTAATTTGGAATTGGTTTACTCGGGTAATGAATTAAATAAAATTAGTATAATTCGATAATTGAAATTGTTTTACATTGAAAAACAGACGTATTGAGGAATCATCGTGAAATCTCTATAATAAGCTTCATTGGCTATTCGAAAAATAGATTTAGGTGAGTAAACTCACTCTCTAGATTCATTTATACTTTTATTATAAACGTTTTTTTTTTAAATGGGTTCTTTATTAATAAACACGTATCAATACAAACTCACACGTACATACAACACGCCTATGGTACACGCGTTGATACAAAGTATCGAACACAAAATACACCCCACTAACACTTCGTAGACCTTCTATATACACCATTCTTTCCGGTCAAGCCCTGTACACTAAATAAAATACATAGTCTGCCCTTAAATCTTGACCCAAGTTGATAGCTTGGTTGCATGGAGAACGCGTCTCATATATTTTGAATCCAAGAGGCAGTTAAACGTGCCTCGCATGAAACTACTTGCTACGTGTTCTCCACCTAGCATGCTCACGTAAAGCCACAACATTAATGTATGTAGCAGTTTTGAACCGTTGCTTCCGTCATCATGTTTGCTCTAAAATGGAATTTCCACATATGTTAAAACTGCCTTCATTTTGAAATTTGAAACCAAATGTTTCATTTTCCCGCTTGTGCATGCAAACCGTACCATGTATGTTGAAACTGCCACTTTTGAATACTGCTTTTGTAACTGTTTTCCACGTATGTCTCATACGTTGAAGGTGCTTCCTCTTTGAAACTGCACATGCAAATCAAAACCGTCTGTCGCAGGTTAACCGTCTCTCACATGTTACTGTCTCACGGTCGGAAATTGCAATCCATCATCGATGATCCAAGTTAATCTAGATGGCCAACCTCGTGTAGGAAGTGTAAAAAGGTCAATTTTTATGCTCAGGTACTCACAGACTACCACGCTTCTACCCTTCCTCCCCGCGAACGTAATCGTCAAGGCTTACACGATGCTGCGGATGTGGGGCGTCTTTTAGGCTGTCTTGCCACCATTAAGCATTGTCGTCGGAACTTCCCAGCAACAAGCCAGATCCCTCTATATTCCTCCATTCTATTGAATTACAGATCCGATAAAAGACCGATGAGAGAACATATTGATGATTTCACGTTTTCTGAAACACATCTTACAACGATCGAAACAGTTGACCCAAATCCATAGAAACTTTTGAAAAGCACGCGTAGTATTACTCCCTTTAAATTTCCAGTATTGTAAGCAAACAATTCTCATGAACGCACCTTTCTGGAAAAAGGATGGCGCACACTAAAACTCAAATTCTAGAAACTTGTCCACAGTAGGGGGGAGTTGAAATTGGAAATTAATCATATCATCTCCCATTGATTAACCCTTTTTGGGAGTTCCTCTCTAATGAGAGAGTTCCTCTCTATTATAAACGAATTTTATTTTAAATAATTTTTATATGTTGTTTGTTAGTTGTTTGAATGCATTGAAATATTATTGTGGCTATTATATATATATTAGTTTTATAGGCTTGGTGGTTGTGGCTATTATATATATATATATATATATATATATATTGGTGGTTGGATATTTCCCGCAGTATCATTAGTGGATGACCCTAGCGGCCCACAATATATTATAGTGGATGACCTTCTACACCATGATATCCTGCTTCGAAGCAGGATGGCTACTATTTATGTTGGCTAACGTCTGTGAATGAAGGAAAACAGGTTGGACGGATCCAACTGGAATTCTCAAAATTTACTATTTGTTTGTTTTCATATATATTATCATAAACGATGTGTTAGAAAACCTGTGATTGATAATTGGGTGTTTTAGATGTTTGAATATCACTGGCCTTAAATATTTATATATAAAAATATCGTGAAGAAGGAATATTGAGATTTAAAAGAGAAAATCTATTTTTCTAAATAAAATTTGAATTTCGAATGGGCTAATTATTTTGGATAATAAAAACAAGTAGTTCATTTATAAACAATATTTATAAATGAAGTGAAATAAATTATCATTGGATAATTTAGGGAATGTAAGTTCGAATGTGAATTTAAAAAGGGGAACTGGAATTAGTTTCAAAAAGAAACGATGAATTCTATTCCGATGTTCGGAATATAAATTGAATTAAAATAAATCCATATGAAATTCGACTATGTCAGATTTATAAAAATTATTTCCAAAAAGGATATTTAAATTGTGTGAGATAGAAACTGAAATTAAATATGAAAATAGATTCTACAATTATATGTAAGTTATAATAATAAATTATTTCAAAATAAGAATTGGGTTTCAAATAGATTTTGAATGGAACTAGTTTTAATGTATAAAACAAGGAAGTAAATTTTATAAATGATGTTTTATAAATTAGTGGGATAATTTGAAAAATTAACTTCAAGCATGAATTTAAAAGGAATTGGAAATCGTTTCGAAAATTGAATGATAGATTTTATTCCGGAATTCGGAGTATAAACTGAAGTGAGTTAAATCCAAGGAATTTATAAATGGAATTCGATTATATTGAGTTTTATAAAATAGACTATTTCCAAAGAAATTGGAATTTAATATAGAAGATTATGTTGTAAATAAATTATAACTGAGTTATGAAATAATCGACAATTAAGGATAATCAGAAATATTAAGTTAGATTTGGAAAATTGGTTCAATGTATCTTAAAAATATATAAGAACGAGTTTGAAAGTATTAATAAACAACGTTTAAATGTTTATATTTAAATATACTCAAAACGAACTCGCCGCAGCGCGGTAGTTCGTAAATTGACGTTTGAAATTCAATTGAGTATATAAAACTCAATTTAAGTCGGAATTCTTTGAAACAAGAATCGTTAGGACTGATTGAATAATTGTTTTATAATGGAAGAGAAAAATCTAGATTTTGAGTTATGTCAAAATAAATTTTTTAGAAAAAACAACCCTATAATCATTCAAAAACGATAATGATTTATTAAATAAAATAAAAAGATTTTTAGCAAATAAAACATTAGATTTCCATTAGAAAAAATCCAGATTTGAGTAATAAAATAAATATGAACTCAAAAGGAGTAAATAGATTGATTTTGGAAACAAAAATCTGTATTTTAACTATTGAATAGAATCAACTAATTTGAAGAATAATTAGTTACTGGAATTTTGGATCGAAATTGGGCTTTTGATAAGTAAATTGGATTTGTGAATTCATATTCGAAATCGAATATGAAACTTGAATTGAAAATGGAATTCAATTGGTTTATAAGCAAATTAAAATTGTATATGAACGTGATATGTTCAAATAAAATTATGAAACGGACAAAAGAGCTAATTAAAGAATAAATTAGAGAATTGAGTTAAAAATGATTGGATTGAATTGGAATAAATTGGGAATGGATGTATATATGTGGAATGGGTATGGAATGAAGATAATGAAGATTATAATTCGAGTGCCCGACAAAAAGGTACATGTTTAAATTTCATATTATATTTTATGAGCCTATTGGGCAAGCCGCTTGGATTTTTGATTTTATTTTTGAATGGAAAGGGCTTAGAGAGGCGAGTTAGGGTTTGAGTTATTGAGCCATACAAAGGAAGTACTGGCGAAATTTTCCGAAAATTTCGATTTAAGGAGTTAAAATATTTTTTAAGAAAAATTGATAACTAAAAATCAATATCTCAGTATATATGGGATTAGATAAGGAAACGAACTTAAAATAAAACATTATAGACAAAAAGGAAATCTATAAATTAAAATCAGGGAAGAATAAAAAAAGAATGTATACACGTTTAAAAAAATGGATTATTAATTTTATATGATGTTGATTATTCGACATAAGTAGTCTTATCCGTTTTGAAGTTAAGAATGTTATTTAGTCAAGGTCTGAGAGGTATTTATGCCCCAACTTTATTGATTTCATTATTAATCGATAAATAGAAAAATTCAGTCTCGAAGATCAATATTTAAATAAGATTTAGTTGAATGTACTATTTTGGGTTGTTGTAACGATGTTTTACACAACATTCGTTTTAACCCAAGTAAGTGGAATTTTGGAAATATAATAACAAATATTTCCTAAGTATAGAAATAAATGAGTTCGGGAAAGAGATAAGTAATTGGAATGTTTTCCAATTATAAATAGAAAATATTTTCTAAGTATAGAAAATAAAAGAAGGTGAATCATGATAATATTTTCCAAACAGCGTAAGAGGCCAAGATGATTGTTGAAAATATTGGGTTAACAAATATCGATAAGGAAATGGAGAAGTGATTTAATTAATGAAATATTAATTAAGGGGCCCGGTGATTGTTTGATGTTTTGGATGAATGTTTATTTTTCTTTGATAGTTAAATAACCGACTATCGAAGTATTGGTCAATATCATTGTGAATATTGAGAGACCGGCTGGATTATTACCCGAGAACCACTCTGAATTGGTTGTAGCATTGCGAATTAGATTATATGAAGACACTCGAAGACGGAGTAAAGTGCAAAGGGCTTTTTCTATAAATCCTAGGTAGAAATTTCCTAAGATGGATTAATGGAAATTGTGCCTTCGGTTTCGTTCAGTCCCAGAACGAACCTGTATGGACGAGTGTCTGATAGAGTATTTCCAATGATTGCATATGTTGGTCTGTACAAATATACATCTGGTGGCGAAGAATTTATTTTCTTAGCATAATATCCAGAATATCTTTGTGAAAATCAATTATTGATTTACAGGTCTGAAAATGTGGCATTCAAAGTGATTGTGCTATCAATGAAAGGTAAGTAGTTGTAATCTCAAGCCTCGCAACCGGGAAATAGTATAAAATCGGGTAGGTCGCATAGCGAAGTGGGTCGCACCCAATCAGGGTGTATTGTCACCTGATCTAGAGAGAATCCTTTTGCTTCTTTGTCTTATCGTTGATGTCCCTTCCGGGAAACGGTTGTTGATCCCAACAGTTGGTGAAAATACATTCGGTACTCTTAAGCGAAGTGAGGGGTCGGTCATGTTTAGCCTGGGTTGTAAGATGTTCTTATTAAACATCGTTCATTCCTCTCTATAGATACACTGTCGAAAGGTGGTCCCATACCTTGCCAGTTGGAATCCATTCTCTAATAAGAGCTCGCGATTTTGTTTGTATATTATGTATGTGGAGCATGAGGTGCAAGCATTCTGCTCGATTGATATTTAATTGATTTAGACACTATTATAATATCATAATAATATTGATTTGAAAGAATGTTTTGGGTCATAAGGTAAAAACCATCCATGTTTATGTGTGGATCTGTCTTACGATTATCCTTTCTTTTAAAAGGATTTCTAAAAGTTAAACCAAATGGTTGGAGTTTACTCACACCAGTCTTATGACTGACCCATACTTTATTTTGTTTTGTTTTACCCTAAACTCTTGGGTGCCCAAATTTTTACGGGCAGTCAAGTAGTTTAGGTACTTATAGATATCCTTGTAGGAGTTTGGAGCAGGAGACTTCAGCGTTAGATAACTATGTATTATTTATTTCCGTTGTGTTGTAAGTGTTGTACTCTGATAATGATATGTTTATACAGTTAAAATTTTGTATTTCAAAAGCTGGTGTATATATTATATTTTGTTCCGCTGCGATGTGAGATTCTGTGTTGTTTCTGTTCTTCTTCTATCTTTTTCTTCTTTATTTCATAATGATTCGTATTTCTGTGCAATTTGGGTTGGACGTGTGGTGTATTCAGTCAACTCAGATAGTACGGATTTTCGAGCCATTACACTGTTTTCCAAGCAAAAGGTCGAGGTGATAGCGTGCCCCCTTCCTGATGCGTAGACCGAAATTTAGTACTAACACCCAATGTGGTGCGAAATCTTCACAAAAACATATCGCATGTGCAAAAAAAGTAAATAATATGGTACACATGATATTTTTATAGTGGTTTGGAAAAATCTTTGCCTACGTTCACTTTATAATCTCTTGTCTATACTGATAGATTATAGAAATCAGTACATTCGTTAGAAAGAAGAGAAAGAGAATTGTTTATACCCAATATCCTTGTGTTAAATGTATGAGTTTATACACTAAATTCTTATGTTAAGTGGTAGAAATCGGCTTGATTGTGCGTAAAGTCCTTGTGTGATAATGGAGGAAGCCGTAAGGAGTTCCCAGTAAAAGATCCCTTTAATTTTCCATGAAATCATGTATTTATAGCGAGGAGAAGGCTTCGGGTCGAACACCACCATGTGTCGAGCATCCAGGAAGGCTCGAAGAAGTAGTGGGGCGAGTGGAGGAAATGTTTGCGTAGCTAGGTGGAGATCGACCTGGTTTTGTAGGAGGTAGACGTGCCTAAAGAATAGGGCCACGTTGTATGCTGGAGCTATTTTAGGCAGGTCGGGTTGATGCTGTTTAACCCGGTGAGATATGGCCAGAGGGCCAAGTTCATGTCAATGTGTGTGGTTGGGCCGAGTTCGACTCGAGACCATCGAACCGATGGTTCGATCCGACATTGGAGTTATGATATAGGGTTGCTTTAACTCGATCAAACCCATAGTCTTATCCATGCCAAATTGATTCTTATCAATACTTTATCACTCCATCCAAGTGAAAGCCAATCAATGCAAGTTTATACTCAAGTCCTGAGTACTTCTCTTGACAAAATTAAAGTTGTGATGGCCTTGCCAAAAGGCATGTCAACAAATATTGTTTCCAAAATAATTATGTATGTTTTATATAATTTACAGACTATTTTGGAAGTAATTTGATTTATTTTTAATTATAAATCAAAGTTTGGTCTGAATAAGACGAGTTGCGCTGCGGTAGTTCGCAAATTTCGACTATTAAATTCAAATTGAAGTACCAGGATATCCGTCCATTAGATCTTCCTGAAACGGAAAAGGTTGGATCTGAAATGAAAGGAGCTTTCAAATGATATATAGAATTTTAAAATCCAATGGTGAGATTTGGAGATAAATTCAAATCAAAATTTAATAAAAATAGCGCTATAGTCATTATTGACCCAAAAATGGATTGAAAGAAGTAGGTTATTTTTAAATTATAAAAAACTGAGAAAATTATGATAAATCATAATTAATGATTTTAAAAAGATTTGAGCAAGAATTGTGAAATTTTGAAATATGATTTGAAATTTTTAGACCTTTGACCTGATTTTCTTAACATAGTAAATCAATATTTTGAAATTTAGTTTAAAATTAAACTAAACTTTTTCAAACTTAAGTTCATTGAGTTTGAATGGAAATAATCTTCGAATATTTTGATATTGGATTCTGTAGTTATACAGATATCATTTGAGGAATTTGGAAGATATTTTGTTATTCCTTACACGACATTTATTGATTTCAGAATTTGATGCTGAATATTAAGTCAATATGATTTCTATTTAAAGCCTTATATTTGATATCAATTTGGATCTTTGGTTTTATCGTGAATGGTGTTTTAAAAAACATTTTCTCTTTAACCCAGCTGAAGGAAAGATGATTTCTCAAGTTAGAGTTTTAATAAATCTTTCAACAAATATTTGAATGGATGAAATGGAGATTAAAACTAAATTAGAGTTTTAATGATTCTTTAATTAGATTTGAAATAAAATAAGGTAAGTAAACTTACCAAAATACGAGGGGTATTAGATATGAAGTATCACCAGTTTTGCTTTATGGAATGAATAGGATGGAAATTGGAAAATGATTTCCAAGGAAAGATTTAAACAAGAATTTAAAAGATGTAAATCATTTATAAGATATAAGGGAGTAATTCCCAATGTAAAGGATGATTTGAGTAAAAAAACATTATGAATTGGAATGAGACTTATGATATGTTTGTATATCACTTGATTTTAAAGTTGCGATAGTTATTTTGAATAGACCAGGTTTCGACCCATTCTGAATAACTAAACAACGAGTATTGAAGATACTGAAGACGGTGGTTGAAGACCGGGGATCTTCACATCGTTTGGATTATTGCTGATGTCTCGATTGGGAGGCACACCCAAGAAGAGGTTATAAGTGGAGGTCGTCCAGACGTACTTGGAGATCGTCCGGATATGCAAGGGCCTCTCTCCTTTATTGGACGACGAATAAGGTGCTTTTGGTTTCGTTTAGAGTTAGAATGGACTTGAAAATGGATGTGCGTCTGACATTGTATTTTATAATATAACCAATTGGTTTCAATTGATGTTATATCAGTTGGTGGAGAAGAATTTATTCTCTTGGCTTAACACCCTCCTTTGAGACTTATGTACTCAGAGGGTTATATATTAATAGATACCAATTATATGTTGTGAAATGACAATGTAGCATGCTAAGTGTTAATAGATCAAAGCTTTTGTTAAAGAAGGCTTTATGGATGATGATCAAAGCATGGCTGATATAGCGTAGCTTTGTGTTGAAACGTGACTTCGACAAGCCTCAAAACCCATGAATGGACGAAAATAGGATGATGGACAGTAGAGTAAGGACTAGTGTTTCCTTCTAGCTAAAAGTGATGTCATGGTGTGGAGTTCAGGCAATTTACTTATGTGGATGATGGATTGAGGCACCTCTGATGATGGTCAACAACGACCAAGACAATGGCTATATGAGACTGGGGAACGTTATGTTCAGGAGTAACCAGAACTCACCGGGAATTGGTGGACTGGCTCTACCGCTCCGAAGGACCATGCATTGAGTCTTGGACATCTTTCTAGGGATGAACCGATTGGTTAATGTAACACCCCGAATTTTGAATGATGGAATTAACTAAATTTAAGAACACTAAATTTTTAAAAGAGGAATGAAGGGAAATGGGTTGCGCCATTGTGATCGTCTCGGAATTCTGCTTGAGATAGAGTCCGAGTTTGCGTAAATCTGTCTTCGTACGAGGAAGTTATGGGCCTCGCAAGTTTGAGTAGTTAAACAGAATTAATTAAAGTTAAACCCAGCCAGAAAATTCAAATTCGAAATTGCAGGTACCCAGGCTGGGCGGGAAAATTCCCGCCCAGGACCGAGGTCGACCTGGGGGTCAACCTGGGGGTCGACCTGATCGGATAGGTCGACCAGGGGGTCGACCTCCCTAGGTTTTCCAGACCCGAAAATTAGGCCTGGTGATGTGTTTTGACGATTTGGACGGTTCAGGTGGGTTCTAGGGTTAAATCTAAGGCCCTAAATGGTTCTTTACACTTATATATACACCCTAAGACCTAACCCTAATTCATAAATATTATCTATGACACCATTATGCTGTCAAACTCTCTCCTAAACCCTAGCCGCCGCCTCTAGTCAAATCTCAAGTGTTCATACACAATTCAAATCAAAGTTTAGAGCTTCAACAACAATTAAAGAAGATAAATCAACATCACCACAACGTTTGTACACCAATTTCAATTCGTTAATCCTTTTCTTAAGCCATGAAAGGCGAGTACAGTTATTTTCACAAATTTAATGGGATTAAAGTAACATGAAAAAGTTGTAAAAAGGATTCATATATGTTTGTAATGAAAATCTCACCAAGTCTTCACCTTTTTGATTCATGTCATCATATGCATGTGCTTCTATGTAAAGTTCATACCTTTTATCAGTTTATTCATGTTGAATCTGTCATTATGCCTCTATGCCAGTTTATAAGCCCCTTTATTTCGTGATGTTAATTCCAATTTTCTGTGATTTGATTCTCTCTTCTTATCCCTATTCCTTTTATTTTCGGATCTAGGCTACCTTCGAGCCTATGTTAAAAATACGCGCGAATGCGAATATGTGGGAACGATGGGGATATGTGAAATATGGAAAATTTGATATTATTGGATATTTTGGATAATTGGATAATATGTGAAATTGGCATATTTGGGTATGAATTACATGGAATTGATGAAATTGCCTATAATTGAAAATTTGTAATTGAGGCTAATTAATATGTAATTAGTGTAATTAGTGACAAGTTGGAATAGGCAAAAAGTGTAAACATGATTATATGTTGAATTGGAAACACATGACATGAAAATTGGGGTTTGGGTGAAATACGATTATCAATAAACCTTTGACAGGAGGTTAGGCGCAATTGTGGTGTAAGACTGCCCGGAACCGCCCGGCAAATCCAGCTGCCACAATTGGACGTCTAATGTGAGAGGTCAAAGGCATGAATTGTAGGCGTAATGATGGGTGACACGAGGTTAGACCCAATTTGTGGCGTAAGACTGCCCGGAACCGCCCGGCAAATCCAGTGGCCACAAAGTGTTCGGTCTAATGTGTGAGGTCATGCACCATTCGTCATAAGGAATGAATTAAGGAATACTAACCATAATATGACATGTAAGTATGGACTTAACCGTAGCATGTGTAAGACATGGACATTTAAATTAAAATGGTTAAGTGGGGGAAAAACCTAGTCGGGGCCAAGCATAGGTGGGAGGCTTGTGTCGGATGGGGACCCGTTTCAACCAGTAACCCGTTTGAGTATCTAATTGGGCCCGGTACTAGGCCGGGGTTGGGGCACGCTTACTGGGCTTGAATATAAGAGCTCAAAACGTGAAGACCGGTGGCAACGCAAGTCCAACGGGTTCATGTGCGTGCATGGGTCTGCGCTGGTAGGTAAGACGTTGTTGCATCGTATAGGTATGTCTATGCATTTCATGTTGGTATCGGGGTTGCCACTTTGGGGAGTGATACACCCCACTATGGGGCTAGCACGAATGCCTACGGGGTTTAGGGAGCCGATCGAATGGGTAGAGTAAGGGTACCTTAGCGGTGGTAGGAGCAAGCCGGCACCTACGATAGCAGCTAGGTACAAGTAACTACCAAGTTTTTCATGTGGGTACAGTTAGTGGGAAGGGATCAACCTTGAGTAAAAGAGACTAGTAGATGTGCGGTGTAATTAAGTAATGTGGTGTAACTTAGCAAATGTAACGACCCGGATTTTTGAACAGTTCATTTTAAATATTTAATATGGTTTTAAATATTGAATTTAGAATCTAAATGGTATTTTATTGGGTTATCGATTAAATAATCGATATACGATTTATTTTGAATACATATAGTTATCGAAATACGAGCATTGAAATAATTCAAGTTGAAATTAAAAATGGATTCAGAATGATTCAAATGGTTAATATGAATTTTTATTTGAATTTGAACGATAATAATAGTAATTTATTTTTAAGGAATTTATTAGTTTTGAATTTAAATCATATTGTATCAATTTAATATGTTATTTTTAAATATGTTCGAATTAAATTATATAGTCTATTTTGTTGAGTTCAGAATAGTGTAATTACATTGGAACAACGGTTAGTACGTTAAAATAGCGGTTCGTGGTTTTAATTAATGAACCCCGATATTATTTTAGTGGATAAGCACGAGATCAAATCGATATCTATTTAAAAAGGAATAAAAATCCCTTGATATCAAATCACATTAAAACCAAATCAAATACAATCCTATCAGCCACCCTAAATTATATTTGCGCAGGCTATCTGTTCTCCTCGAGCAGTAAAATCTGTCTCTCCCCCTCAATATTAATGAGACAACAGATTAATGGCCTTAGTACGTTTGTCTCAGCTCACACCTATATAAATGACCGTGCTTTTCTTTTTCCATCCCATTCCATACCTTCAATCCTTTCCTCTTGTTCCTCTTCTAAGTCACGAAAATCGACTTTCGTTAAAAAGAAAAGAGGGAAAGGAAATCAAAATCAAAGTTGTGCATCGCAATCGAAGCCGTGGAGTTCCCAGAAGCTTGACCAAGGACTGGCAGCACTCGCGATCGAAGTTACCTCCTGAAGCTCGAAAATCTAAAGTCGCGGTTTCCTCAAACCTGGTAATTAATGAGTACTTGCGATTAAGGGAGGAGGTGTGTGGTCGACATGATTTCAGAAGGGGTCCCAATGTTGTGGGTTTGTTCTAGAAGGGTGCGATTCCTGAAAACTCGATTAGACATTGAGAGCGCTCGCCGATTAGGACTTGGATGGTGAAGTCGCGAGGGAAAATAAAAGGGGAGGCGAGTGCGATCTGATGTTGAACTGGAGGGTTGTGTTGTTGATGGGGCAGATGTTCGATTACTGATGATGACGCAATGTTGTGCTAACTGGGGAAAAAGCATGGAGAAGTTGGGTCTGTTGGATTTTGGAGGGGCGATGGTCGATGCTGGGAAGAAGGGATGAATGGACGAGCTATGAAAGTGAGAGAGCTTGATTGGTGACTGGAAATGCTGACAGTGAATGGTCGTTGCCTGGAGGAGGATTGTAACGACCCAGATTTTTGTCGATTTATTTTAAATATTTATTATGGTTTTAAAATATTGAATTTATAATATAAATGGTATTTTATTGGATTATCGATTTAATAATCGAAATACGAGAAATTTAAAATAATTCAATTCGAAGTTAGAATTGAATCAAAATAGTTCAGATAATAAATATAAATTCTATATGAATGTAATCGATAATGATAATGATATATTATTGAGAAATTTATTTGTTTATAAATTTTTATATCTATTTAAAATGATTATTCTATATATGTTTAAATTAAATATAAAATATATTCGGTTAGTTCAGAATAGTAGTATAACTTAGAGGCGTCGGTCATTAAGTAATATGGGGGTTTGTGTTGAAGCTAGGGACCGTGAGATATATTATATAAAACATAATCATAATAAAATTCAAATTAGTTTGATCAAAGAAGTGCAGCCGACCTAGTCTGTCCTAAAATCTCAAAACACAGACCTAAAGAAATCAAGCCACCCTATATTTCTTCCTCGAGCACAAATTTCTGTCATTCACATTTGATATCCAGGAAACATGAATTAATGGCGAGTACGAATTGTTCCCTCCCCCTTTTCTATAAATTGCGACTTTCCCCGTTCTCCTCCTATTTTTCCCCAATATCATCAAACCAAAGCAAATCGAAATCATCCACGGTTAAAAAAAAAAAAGAAATCGAAATCGGAATGGTGCTTTATAACCGCGACTGGAAGAGGGGGGCTCGAGGCCATTTTGGAACCGCTCGCGTTAAAGGGGATTCAGGCCTCGTTGAGTGGTGCGATAAGAGGTAAGGTGCGATGCTATTTGGGCGATGCGGCAACCAAGGACATCGAGCTTGTGCTCGATTGGAGGGGGCGAGTTATTGAGTGATCGGAGCATAGAAGTTCGCATCTGTAGCATGGCAGTGTCGAAGAAGCAAAGGGTACGGCAATGGTTCCGATTGGGGGAAAAGCGATGCAGTGCTGAAGGACTTGGTTTGATTTGCTGGTGGAGAGGATGCGGTTCGATATTGGTGCAGTAATTGAGGTATGATATTGGAAGGTGAGGTTTGCTTGGGGTTCGGTGGAGCTCGATGGACTTGATGATGGCCTGGAGTTCGACAGAATAAACTAGGGTTGCGGAAATTGAATGAACGGGATGATCAGATGTAGTGGTTATTGCAAAGATGTTGGCTGGTGGGGTTGATATGGATGCTGACGGTGGAAGGGTTGTGTTGATGTGGGGTGTTGGTTTGCTGTCAGGTGGAGTGTCAGTAAGATGCTCGATGATATGCCAAAGTGGATAAGTCAATGTTTTAGGGCTGTCTTAGGAGACATGGATCGAGTGATCTTTTTCAGCATGCCTCGTAGACTTGATTTATTTAAAGACAGCAAAGGTATACGTCTTTTTCGAAACATAAATTACTTAGAATAATTTATGTTAAAGGTTAATTTAAATGAGTAAGAGTTAATCGATATTTATAATTATTAATCGATGAATTAAATCGAACAACCGTAGGAACAAGGCATATTCAACTCGAGTAGTTCGTAGCCGATGATATGGAAATTAAATTGGATATTCAGCAAAAGGAATATCACGGTGAGTAAATCTCACTCACCTTTTATTTATAATTATTTTTACTTCGTAAAAATAATTGTTGTTGCTTGTTTGGATTTTTCTGCTTGTGTTATATATATTAGTTATTTAGGCTATTATATATATATTGGGTTGATTGATTGGTTGGATTCCCGCAGTCTCATTAGCGGATGCCCGCGGTTTCATTAGCGGATGATTACCCTATACGCCCCACGCTATGATTAGTGGATGACCTTCTATACCGCGATATTCTGCCACGAAGCAGAATGGGTATTATTTATGTGCTAACATCTGTGGATGCAGGAAAACAGGTTGGAGGAATCCAACTGGATTCCTCAAAAATATATTATCTGTTTGTTTGTTGTTTGTTTGATTACATATATAATTTTCATATATGACGTGTTAAAAATCAAATGATTGAAAATTGGGTGATTTGATTTTTTTAAATATCACTGGGCCAAGTGTTAAATTATTAAAAATATCGTGGAAGGATATTTGAGATTTAAAAAGGAAAAATTCTATTTTTAAATAGAATTTGAATTTTAAATGGAAATAAAAATATAAACTTGTTTTTGAAAAATAAAACAAGTAGTTTCTTTATAAACGAAGTTTATAAATAGTTCTTTTATAACGAAGTTATAAATGAAGTGAAAAGAATTTTCATTTGATAATTCAGAAATAGAAATACAAGTGTGAAATTGGAATTTGAAATGAAATTTCAAAATAGGATGTGAAATGAAATTTTTAAATATATAACTCAAATGAAATTTGAGTATAACATTTGAATAGTAGAATTAGAAAAGGAGTTTAAATATTTGAATTTTAAATAAAAGAAAAAGGAGATTGAATATTAGAAATTCAAATAGAAGTTCAAATAGAATTTGAATAGACGAAATTAGAATGAAAAATAGAATTTGAATTCAAAGGGATAAAAATAGAATTTGAATTCGAAGGAATTCAAATAAAGAAAATTCAAATAGAGATTTGGATATAGAATTCGAATGAAATTCAAATATAGAAATTTGAATATGGAAGTTCAAATGAAATTTTAAATATAGAGTTTGAATAAGAGATTCAATCAGCATTTGAATAAGAGAGTTCAAAATGGAATTTGAATAAGAGAATTGAAATAGAATTTGAATAAAGAAATTCAAATAGGGATTTGAACATAGAATTTCAAAATAGAATTTGAAATAAACTTTGAAAATAGGATTTCAAAGTAGAATAGGAAATCCAAATGGTTTGAAATGGAATTTGAATTCAAGGGAATTCAAATGGATTTGAGTGAAGAAATTCAAATGAGATTTAAATAATGGGTTTTAAATAAAGAGGATTCAAATATAAGAATTCAAATAGTATTAGAATGGAGTTTTGGATATTTGAATTTAAAATAGAAATTCAAAATGGAGTTTGATTATTTAAATTCAAGTATGAAATTTCAAATATAACAATTCAAAAGGGAGTTGATTATTGAAATTAATGTGGTATTTAAATTCAAGGAGATTAAAATGTGGTATTTGAAATCAAGGAAATAAAATATGGTATGTGAATTCAAGAGAATTAAATTTGAATATTAGAATTCAAATGGTGTTAAAAATGAGTTTGAATATTAGAATTCAAATGGTGTTGGAAATGAATTTGAATATTAGAATTCAAATGGAGATGGAAAATGAAATTTGAATATAGGAGATTCAAATTGAATTCAAATAGAATTTAAAGTATGGGATTTGAATATGGAATTCAAATGGAATTGAAACTATGGATTTGAATATATTAAAATATATCAGAATGGAGTTGGATTCATTTTAATGAAAGTTTAAAAGTTTATATATATAAATATAAATAAAACGAACTCGCCGCAGCGCTGTAGTTCATAAATTTGCGACTCGAACTTCAATTGAGTATACAGGACTCAATTGAAGTCGGAATTCTTTGAAACAAGAATCGTCAGGGCCGGTTGAATAATAGTTTTCTAATGGAAGAGAAAAACCTGGATTTCGTCGAATAGATTTTGAGTTATGTCAAAATCAAATTTGTAAAAGTGCAGCGCCAGAAACCATTAAAACCATAATGGATTTTATATAATAAATACAGGGATTTTTTTAAGCAAATAAAATCCGCATTTTTATTTTAAAAAGCCCAGGTTTGAGAGGTGAAATATATCTGAACTCAAATGGAGTAATGAGTTGATTTCTGAAACAAAAATCAGATTTTTGATTATTGAATAGAATTAACTAATTTGAACGGAAATTAGTTAAATGAGATTTTGAATGGATATTGAGCTTTAAATAAGAAAATTCGATTTGAAATTTATATTCGAAATAGAAAAGAGAACTAGAATTGAAATTGAAATTTATTTTGGTTATGAACGAGTTAAATATTTTGTTTGAACATGTTATGTTCAAACAAAGAAGTGAAATAGGCAAAATGACTAATTAAAGAATAAATGGGCGAAACTGAATTCAAACGATTAGATAGTGTTGAATTGAATTGAAAACGGGTGAACAGGTGTTAGACAGGTATGGGATGAAGTATATGAAGATTTTAATTTATGTGCCCGACAAAAAGGTACATGTTTAAATTCATATATGAGGTTTTATGCGCCGTATCGGCTAGCCGCTTGGCTTTTTCTTTTCTTTTTGAGATGAGAAGGACCGGGAATGCTATTTGAAATTTCCCGATGCTCCCGGTACAGGGGAGGTTATGGCGAATTTTTCCGAAATTTAAGGAGTTAGAATATTTTTAAGATATTTTGATAGTTAGAAATCATTGTATCGACGTATAGAATTCGACAGGTAAATGAATATAAAAATCGAATATTGTAAACAAAAAGAGAAATCTATAAATTAGAAATAGAAAGCGAACTTTATACATGTTTTAAAAATGAACAATTGGATTGTATAGTGTGTTTATTCGAGGTAAGTGGTTTTGCCGTTTTGAAGTTGAGGATGTTTTCAGTTAAAGTCTGAGAGGTAATTTTAACCCAACTTGATTGATTTCATTTTTAATGGATAAATAGCAAGATCCAGTCTCGAAGAGAAGTGTTTGAAAAATAGTTAGTTGAATAAAATATTTTGGGTTGTTGTAACGATGTTTTACACAACATTCGTTTTAAACCCAAGTGATGGAATTTTGGAAATATAACAAGTAAATATTTCCTGAGTATAATTAAAATAGTCGGGATAGAGGTAAGTGATTGGAATTGTTTCCAATTGCAAATAGAGATATTTTCTAATATATAGAAAATAAAAGAAGTTGATATTGGGAAATGCTTTCCAAATAGCGTAAAGAGCCAATATGGTTATTGAAAATATTTGGGTAACAAATATTGATAAGGAAATGGAGAAGAGATTTAATTAATGAAATATTAATTAAAGAGCCAGTGATTTGTTGATATGTTTGGATGAACACTTGTTTTTATTCGATAGTTAAATCACAGACTATCGAAGTTTTGACCATCGTTGTCAATATGGAGAGACCGGTTGGATTATTATCCGAAGAACCACTCCGTATCGGCATAAGCGTTGCGAACCAAGTATGCTGAATATATTGAAGACGGAGTAAAGTGCAAGGGCTTTTCTAGTAATAGAAATAGTGCCTTCGGTTTCGTTCAATCCCAGAACGAACGTAAATGGACGAATGTCTGACAGAGTATTTCCAATGATCAACTGGGTTGGTCTGTATGAATATATATGGTTGCAACGGATTTATCCCTTAGCATAATATCCAGAATATTTGTGCAAACTCAACTAGTGATTAACGGATCTGACAATGTGGCATTCAAAGTGATTGTGCTATCAATGAATGGTAAGTATTCGTAGCCTCAGGCCTCAACAACCGGGAAAGGGCAAAAATCGGGCAGGCAGCATGGCTATGTGGGTCGCACCCATTAGGATGTATAATCACCTATCTAGAGGTTCATTTAATTTCTTATTCTATTCGATGCTGTCCCAGTCGGGAGGCGGTTGCTGATCCCAACCGTTGGTGATATACATTCGATACACTCAAGCGAAATGAGTGGTCGGTCATGTGTGGGCCGGGTTACAAGATGTTCTTGTTGAACCCAGTGTATTCCTCTCTAGAGATACACAATCGGAAGGTGGTTCCATACCTTGTCCTGTTGGAAATCCAATCTCCAATAAGCGCTATGCGGTTTTTGATTTTATACTATATATGTGGAGCGTGAGATGCAAGCGTTCTGCTATTTGGTTATTTATTTGATGTAGACATTATTATAATATCATTGGATTTGATATCAAAATGTTTTGGGTTATAGTAAGGTAAAAACCGTCCGTGTTTATGTGTGGGCTGGTCTTACTATTACCTTTTCTTTTGAAAGGATTTTTAAAGTTAAACAAGTGGTTGGAGTTTACTCACACCAGTCCCATGACTGACCTAGAGTTTATTTTGTTTTGTTTTCCCTAAACTCTTGGGTGCCCAAATTTGTACGGGCAATCAAGTAGTCGGGATTTTTCAGATTCATTTTGAGGAGCTGGAAGCAGGAGGCTTCACCGGTTAGCTATAGACTATCATATATTCCGCTGTGAACCATGTTTGCATCTGGAAACAGGTGTTTATAACTGTTCCAGAAATGACTGTTGTGCTCTGATAATGGTATGTATATAAAGTTACTGATTTGTATTTCAAAAGTTATGTTATATAATATATTTTATTCGTTCCGCTGTGAGTTTGTGATCTTCATTTTTTTTCTTCTATTCTAATATTTCTTTCTTTCTATTTCTCATCCTCTAACTTCTTTCTCTAAATGATCTGGTATTTTCGATGTTTGAACAGTCGACGCTGGATTTTGTGTCGATTTTCGGAGTCGAAGATTTGCGGGTCGTTACAGTGGTATCAGAGCTTAGGTTGAGCGAACACCTAGGCTTGTGTGGCATGTGCTCATTAGAGATAGGGTCAGTAGTACCCTAGAATGAGTTGAGCGTATATATACGAGAGAGCGTATTTGTAAATTGATATAAAAGTTGTTTTATATTGTGTTGGCTAGTCTGTGAGTGGTTTATGAATTCTGATCGAATCGTGGGACGCCACGACGTCGATAGGAGTTTCTAAATACTTGAACAGAAGATTGAACACGATATAGTTTTAAAATGGGTAGATGAAATAATTTTACCCAAAATTCTATTTTGATATAAAATTAATAATTTTCTGAAGTTATTGGATGTGTTGATTGTTATCGTTATAATCAAATTTGATTATAAAAATTGGAATGGTTATATATAACCAAAATAAAACTTGTATATGAATAACATATACAAATGAAATGAATTGAATTGAATTCAAACCAGAATTTGAAAATTTAAATTCTGGGAAGTTTGAAATATTTTTGGAAGTATATTAGAACAATATAGCTTGTTTTAAAAGGATTATAAATGGATTTTGAAATTTTTAAGCACTGAACTCACTTCGGTGGCTGGGAAATAATTCTGATGATGGTCGCGACATCATCAGTGTTCATTTTCGAGTTTCTAAGTGATGGATTGCTACCTTAGAAAGTTTTTGGATGGAAATTTGTTTTGAAAGAAAACAAGTAGATTGAAAATTCAAATGTTTTGAATTGAGATGAAAATAAATATAAGTATACATTTATGTATTTCAAAGGATTTGAAATGAAAACCCTGGGATTTGGATTCTGGAATTAAAATTTAACTGAAGCAAGTTAAATGGTTCGAGGTGAATAAATTGACTAAAATCAATTTGAAATAAATTGAAATGAATATGAATTAGAATGCATATGAATGAAAACCAAAAGTTTTGGTTGAAATTAAAGTCATAGAAATATGAGGAGTTGAGTTTCAACATAAGTGAGATTTTGAAAAGTAACAAGTTTGTACCATTTTTCCTATCTTAGCAATTTCGAGGACGAAATTATTTTAAGGGGGGAAGAATGTAACGACCCAGATTTTTGTCGATTTATTTTAAATATTTATTATGGTTTTAAAATATTGAATTTATAATATAAATGGTATTTTATTGGATTATCGATTTAATAATCGAAATACGAGAAATTTAAAATAATTCAATTCGAAGTTAGAATTGAATCAAAATAGTTCAGATAATAAATATAAATTCTATGTGAATGTAATCGATAATGATAATGATATATTATTGAGAAATTTATTTGTTTATAAATTTTTATATCTATTTAAAATGATTATTCTATATATGTTTAAATTAAATATAAAATATATTCGGTTAGTTCAGAATAGTAGTATAACTTAGAGGCGTCGGTCATTAAGTAATATGGGGGTTTGTGTTGAAGCTAGGGACTGTGAGATATATTATATAAAACATAATCATAATAAAATTCAAATTAGTTTGATCAAAGAAGTGCAGCCGACCTAGTCTGTCCTAAAATCTCAAAACACAGACCTAAAGAAATCAAGCCACCCTATATTTCTTCCTCGAGCACAAATTTCTGTCATTCACATTTGATATACAGGAAACATGAATTAATGGCGAGTACGAATTGTTCCCTCCCCCTTTTCTATAAATTGCGACTTTCCCCGTTCTCCTCCTATTTTTCCCCAATATCATCAAACCAAAGCAAATCGAAATCATCCACGGTAAAAAAAAAAAAAAAGAAATCGAAATCGGAATGGTGCTTTATAACCACGACTGGAAGAGGGGGGCTCGAGGCCATTTTGGAACCGCTCGCGTTAAAGGGGATTCATGCCTCGTTGAGTGGTGCGATAAGAGGTAAGGTGCGATGCTATTTGGGCGATGCGGCAACCAAGGACATCGAGCTTGTGCTCGATTGGAGAGGGCGAGTTATTGAGTGATCGGAGCATAGAAGTTCGCATCTGTAGCATGGCAGTGTCGAAGAAGCAAAGGGTACGGCAATGGTTCCGATTGGGGGAAAAGCGATGCAGTGCTGAAGGACTTGGTTTGATTTGCTGGTGGAGAGGATGCGGTTCGATATTGGTGCAGTAATTGAGGTATGATATTGGAAGGTGAGGTTTGCTTGGGGTTCGGTGGAGCTCGATGGACTTGATGATGGCCTGGAGTTCGACAGAATAAACTAGGGTTGCGGAAATTGAATGAACGGGATGATCAGATGTAGTGGTTATTGCAAAGATGTTGGCTGGTGGGGTTGATATGGATGCTGACGGTGGAAGGGTTGTGTTGATGTGGGGTGTTGGTTTGCTGTCAGGTGGAGTGTCAGTAAGATGCTCGATGATATGCCAAAGTGGATAAGTCAATGTTTTAGGGCTGTCTTAGGAGACATGGATCGAGTGATCTTTTTCAGCATGCCTCGTAGACTTGATTTATTTAAAGACAGCAAAGGTATACGTCTTTTTCGAAACATAAATTACTTAGAATAATTTATGTTAAAGGTTAATTTAAATGAGTAAGAGTTAATCGATATTTATAATTATTAATCGATGAATTAAATCGAACAACCGTAGGAACAAGACATATTCAACTCGAGTAGTTCGTAGCCGATGATATGGAAATTAAATTGGATATTCAGCAAAAGGAATATCACGGTGAGTAAATCTCACTCACCTTTTATTTATAATTATTTTTACTTCGTAAAAATAATTGTTGTTGCTTGTTTGGATTTTTCTGCTTGTGTTATATATATTAGTTATTTAGGCTATTATATATATATTGGGTTGATTGATTGGTTGGATTCCCGCAGTCTCATTAGCGGATGCCCGCGGTTTCATTAGCGGATGATTACCCTATACGCCCCACGCTATGATTAGTGGTTGACCTTCTATACCGCGATATTCTGCCACGAAGCAGAATGGGTATTATTTATGTGCTAACATCTGTGGATGCACGAAAACAGGTTGGAGGAATCCAACTGGATTCCTCAAAAATATATTATCTGTTTGTTTGTTGTTTGTTTGATTACATATATAATTTTCATATATGACGTGTTAAAAATCAAATGATTGAAAATTGGGTGATTTGATTTTTTTAAATATCACTGGGCCAAGTGTTAAATTATTAAAAATATCGTGGAAGGATATTTGAGATTTAAAAAGGAAAAATTCTATTTTTAAATAGAATTTGAATTTTAAATGGAAATAAAAATATAAACTTGTTTTTGAAAAATAAAACAAGTAGTTTCTTTATAAACGAAGTTTATAAATAGTTCTTTTATAACGAAGTTATAAATGAAGTGAAAAGAATTTTCATTTGATAATTCAGAAATAGAAATACAAGTGTGAAATTGGAATTTGAAATGAAATTTCAAAATAGGATGTGAAATGAAATTTTTAAATATATAACTCAAATGAAATTTGAGTATAACATTTGAATAGTAGAATTAGAAAAGGAGTTTAAATATTTGAATTTTAAATAAAAGAAAAAGGAGATTGAATATTAGAAATTCAAATAGAAGTTCAAATAGAATTTGAATAGACGAAATTAGAATGAAAAATAGAATTTGAATTCAAAGGGATAAAAATAGAATTTGAATTCGAAGGAATTCAAATAAAGAAAATTCAAATAGAGATTTGGATATAGAATTCGAATGAAATTCAAATATAGAAATTTGAATATGGAAGTTCAAATGAAATTTTAAATATAGAGTTTGAATAAGAGATTCAATCAGCATTTGAATAAGAGAGTTCAAAATGGAATTTGAATAAGAGAATTGAAATAGAATTTGAATAAAGAAATTCAAATAGGGATTTGAACATAGAATTTCAAAATAGAATTTGAAATAAACTTTGAAAATAGGATTTCAAAGTAGAATAGGAAATCCAAATGGTTTGAAATGGAATTTGAATTCAAGGGAATTCAAATGGATTTGAGTGAAGAAATTCAAATGAGATTTAAATAATGGGTTTTAAATAAAGAGGATTCAAATATAAGAATTCAAATAGTATTAGAATGGAGTTTTGGATATTTGAATTTAAAATAGAAATTCAAAATGGAGTTTGATTATTTAAATTCAAGTATGAAATTTCAAATATAACAATTCAAAAGGGAGTTGATTATTGAAATTAATGTGGTATTTAAATTCAAGGAGATTAAAATGTGGTATTTGAAATCAAGGAAATAAAATATGGTATGTGAATTCAAGAGAATTAAATTTGAATATTAGAATTCAAATGGTGTTAAAAATGAGTTTGAATATTAGAATTCAAATGGTGATGGAAATGAATTTGAATATTAGAATTCAAATGGAGATGGAAAATGAAATTTGAATATAGGAGATTCAAATTGAATTCAAATAGAATTTAAACTATGGGATTTGAATATGGAATTCAAATGGAATTGAAACTATGGATTTGAATATATTAAAATATATCAGAATGGAGTTGGATTCATTTTAACGAAAGTTTAAAAGTTTATATATATAAATATAAATAAAACGAACTCGCCGCAGCGCTGTAGTTCATAAATTTGCGACTCGAACTTCAATTGAGTATACAGGACTCAATTGAAGTCGGAATTCTTTGAAACAAGAATCGTCAGGGCCGGTTGAATAATAGTTTTCTAATGGAAGAGAAAAACCTGGATTTCGTCGAATAGATTTTGAGTTATGTCAAAATCAAATTTGTAAAAGTGCAGCGCCAGAAACCATTAAAACCATAATGGATTTTATATAATAAATACAGGGATTTTTTTAAGCAAATAAAATCCGCATTTTTATTTTAAAAAGCCCAGGTTTGAGAGGTGAAATATATCTGAACTCAAATGGAGTAATGAGTTGATTTCTGAAACAAAAATCAGATTTTTGATTATTGAATAGAATTAACTAATTTGAACGGAAATTAGTTAAATGAGATTTTGAATGGATATTGAGCTTTAAATAAGAAAATTCGATTTGAAATTTATATTCGAAATAGAAAAGAGAACTAGAATTGAAATTGAAATTTATTTTGGTTATGAACGAGTTAAATATTTTGTTTGAACATGTTATGTTCAAACAAAGAAGTGAAATAGGCAAAATGACTAATTAAAGAATAAATGGGCGAAACTGAATTCAAACGATTAGATAGTGTTGAATTGAATTGAAAACGGGTGAACAGGTGTTAGACAGGTATGGGATGAAGTATATGAAGATTTTAATTTATGTGCCCGACAAAAAAGTACATGTTTAAATTCATATATGAGGTTTTATGCGCCGTATCGGCTAGCCGCTTGGCTTTTTCTTTTCTTTTTGAGATGAGAAGGACCGGGAATGCTATTTGAAATTTCCCGATGCTCCCGGTACAGGGGAGGTTATGGCGAATTTTTCCGAAATTTAAGGAGTTAGAATATTTTTAAGATATTTTGATAGTTAGAAATCATTGTATCGACGTATAGAATTCGACAGGTAAATGAATATAAAAATCGAATATTGTAAACAAAAAGAGAAATCTATAAATTAGAAATAGAAAGCGAACTTTATACATGTTTTAAAAATGAACAATTGGATTGTATAGTGTGTTTATTCGAGGTAAGTGGTTTTGCCGTTTTGAAGTTGAGGATGTTTTCAGTTAAGGTCTGAGAGGTAATTTTACCCCAACTTGATTGATTTCATTTTTAATGGATAAATAGCAAGATCCAGTCTCGAAGAGAAGTGTTTGAAAAATAGTTAGTTGAATAAAATATTTTGGGTTGTTGTAACGATGTTTTACACAACATTCGTTTTAAACCCAAGTGATGGAATTTTGGAAATATAACAAGTAAATATTTCCTGAGTATAATTAAAATAGTCGGGATAGAGGTAAGTGATTGGAATTGTTTCCAATTGCAAATAGAGATATTTTCTAATATATAGAAAATAAAAGAAGTTGATATTGGGAAATGCTTTCCAAATAGCGTAAAGAGCCAATATGGTTATTGAAAATATTTGGGTAACAAATATTGATAAGGAAATGGAGAAGAGATTTAATTAATGAAATATTAATTAAAGAGCCAGTGATTTGTTGATATGTTTGGATGAACACTTGTTTTTATTCGATAGTTAAATCACAGACTATCGAAGTTTTGACCATCGTTGTCAATATGGAGAGACCGGTTGGATTATTATCCGAAGAACCACTCCGTATCGGCATAAGCGTTGCGAACCAAGTATGCTGAATATATTGAAGACGGAGTAAAGTGCAAGGGCTTTTCTAGTAATAAAAATAGTGCCTTCGGTTTCGTTCAATCCCAGAACGAACGTAAATGGACGAATGTCTGACAGAGTATTTCCAATGATCAACTGGGTTGGTCTGTATGAATATATATGGTTGCAACGGATTTATCCCTTAGCATAATATCCAGAATATTTGTGCAAACTCAACTAGTGATTAACGGATCTGACAATGTGGCATTCAAAGTGATTGTGCTATCAATGAATGGTAAGTATTCGTAGCCTCAGGCCTCAACAACCGGGAAAGGGCAAAAATCGGGCAGGCAGCATGGCTATGTGGGTCGCACCCATTAGGATGTATAATCACCTATCTAGAGGTTCATTTAATTTCTTATTCTATTCGATGCTGTCCCAGTCGGGAGGCGGTTGCTGATCCCAACCGTTGGTGATATACATTCGATACACTCAAGCGAAATGAGTGGTCGGTCATGTGTGGGCCGGGTTACAAGATGTTCTTGTTGAACCCAGTGTATTCCTCTCTAGAGATACACAATCGGAAGGTGGTTCCATACCTTGTCCTGTTGGAAATCCAATCTCCAATAAGCGCTATGCGGTTTTTGATTTTATACTATATATGTGGAGCGTGAGATGCAAGCGTTCTGCTATTTGGTTATTTATTTGATGTAGACATTATTATAATATCATTGGATTTGATATCAAAATGTTTTGGGTTATAGTAAGGTAAAAACCGTCCGTGTTTATGTGTGGGCTGGTCTTACTATTACCTTTTCTTTTGAAAGGATTTTTAAAGTTAAACAAGTGGTTGGAGTTTACTCACACCAGTCCCATGACTGACCTAGAGTTTATTTTGTTTTGTTTTCCCTAAACTCTTGGGTGCCCAAATTTGTACGGGCAGTCAAGTAGTCGGGATTTTTCAGATTCATTTTGAGGAGCTGGAAGCAGGAGGCTTCACCGGTTAGCTATAGACTATCATATATTCCGCTGTGAACCATGTTTGCATCTGGAAACAGGTGTTTATAACTGTTCCAGAAATGACTGTTGTGCTCTGATAATGGTATGTATATAAAGTTACTGATTTGTATTTCAAAAGTTATGTTATATAATATATTTTATTCGTTCCGCTGTGAGTTTGTGATCTTCATTTTTTTTCTTCTATTCTAATATTTCTTTCTTTCTATTTCTCATCCTCTAACTTCTTTCTCTAAATGATCTGGTATTTTCGATGTTTGAACAGTCGACGCTGGATTTTGTGTCGATTTTCGGAGTCGAAGATTTGCGGGTCGTTACAGTGGTATCAGAGCTTAGGTTGAGCGAACACCTAGGCTTGTGTGGCATGTGCTCATTAGAGATAGGGTCAGTAGTACCCTAGAATGAGTTGAGCGTATATATACGAGAGAGCGTATTTGTAAATTGATATAAAAGTTGTTTTATATTGTGTTGGCTAGTCTGTGAGTGGTTTATGAATTCTGATCGAATCGTGGGACGCCACGACGTCGATAGGAGTTTCTAAATACTTGAACAGAAGATTGAACACGATATAGTTTTAAAATGGGTAGATGAAATAATTTTACCCAAAATTCTATTTTGATATAAAATTAATAATTTTCTGAAGTTATTGGATGTGTTGATTGTTATCGTTATAATCAAATTTGATTATAAAAATTGGAATGGTTATATATAACCAAAATAAAACTTGTATATGAATAACATATACAAATGAAATGAATTGAATTGAATTCAAACCAGAATTTGAAAATTTAAATTCTGGGAAGTTTGAAATATTTTTGGAAGTATATTAGAACAATATAGCTTGTTTTAAAAGGATTATAAATGGATTTTGAAATTTTTAAGCACTGAACTCACTTCGGTGGCTGGGAAATAATTCTGATGATGGTCGCGACATCATCAGTGTTCATTTTCGAGTTTCTAAGTGATGGATTGCTACCTTAGAAAGTTTTTGGATGGAAATTTGTTTTGAAAGAAAACAAGTAGATTGAAAATTCAAATGTTTTGAATTGAGATGAAAATAAATATAAGTATACATTTATGTATTTCAAAGGATTTGAAATGAAAACCCTGGGATTTGGATTCTGGAATTAAAATTTAACTGAAGCAAGTTAAATGGTTCGAGGTGAATAAATTGACTAAAATCAATTTGAAATAAATTGAAATGAATATGAATTAGAATGCATATGAATGAAAACCAAAAGTTTTGGTTGAAATTAAAGTCATAGAAATATGAGGAGTTGAGTTTCAACATAAGTGAGATTTTGAAAAGTAACGAGTTTGTACCATTTTTCCTATCTTAGCAATTTCGAGGACGAAATTATTTTAAGGGGGGAAGAATGTAACGACCCAGATTTTTGTCGATTTATTTTAAATATTTATTATGGTTTTAAAATATTGAATTTATAATATAAATGGTATTTTATTGGATTATCGATTTAATAATCGAAATACGAGAAATTTAAAATAATTCAATTCGAAGTTAGAATTGAATCAAAATAGTTCAGATAATAAATATAAATTCTATGTGAATGTAATCGATAATGATAATGATATATTATTGAGAAATTTATTTGTTTATAAATTTTTATATCTATTTAAAATGATTATTCTATATATGTTTAAATTAAATATAAAATATATTCGGTTAGTTCAGAATAGTAGTATAACTTAGAGGCGTCGGTCATTAAGTAATATGGGGGTTTGTGTTGAAGCTAGGGACTGTGAGATATATTATATAAAACATAATCATAATAAAATTCAAATTAGTTTGATCAAAGAAGTGCAGCCGACCTAGTCTGTCCTAAAATCTCAAAACACAGACCTAAAGAAATCAAGCCACCCTATATTTCTTCCTCGAGCACAAATTTCTGTCATTCACATTTGATATACAGGAAACATGAATTAATGGCGAGTACGAATTGTTCCCTCCCCCTTTTCTATAAATTGCGACTTTCCCCGTTCTCCTCCTATTTTTCCCCAATATCATCAAACCAAAGCAAATCAAAATCATCCACGGTAAAAAAAAAAAAAAAAAAAAAATCGAAATCGGAATGGTGCTTTATAACCACGACTGGAAGAGGGGGGCTCGAGGCCATTTTGGAACCGCTCGCGTTAAAGGGGATTCATGCCTCGTTGAGTGGTGCGATAAGAGGTAAGGTGCGATGCTATTTGGGCGATGCGGCAACCAAGGACATCGAGCTTGTGCTCGATTGGAGGGGGCGAGTTATTGAGTGATCGGAGCATAGAAGTTCGCATCTGTAGCATGGCAGTGTCGAAGAAGCAAAGGGTACGGCAATGGTTCCGATTGGGGGAAAAGCGATGCAGTGCTGAAGGACTTGGTTTGATTTGCTGGTGGAGAGGATGCGGTTCGATATTGGTGCAGTAATTGAGGTATGATATTGGAAGGTGAGGTTTGCTTGGGGTTCGGTGGAGCTCGATGGACTTGATGATGGCCTGGAGTTCGACAGAATAAACTAGGGTTGCGGAAATTGAATGAACGGGATGATCAGATGTAGTGGTTATTGCAAAGATGTTGGCTGGTGGGGTTGATATGGATGCTGACGGTGGAAGGGTTGTGTTGATGTGGGGTGTTGGTTTGCTGTCAGGTGGAGTGTCAGTAAGATGCTCGATGATATGCCAAAGTGGATAAGTCAATGTTTTAGGGCTGTCTTAGGAGACATGGATCGAGTGATCTTTTTCAGCATGCCTCGTAGACTTGATTTATTTAAAGACAGCAAAGGTATACGTCTTTTTCGAAACATAAATTACTTAGAATAATTTATGTTAAAGGTTAATTTAAATGAGTAAGAGTTAATCGATATTTATAATTATTAATCGATGAATTAAATCGAACAACCGTAGGAACAAGGCATATTCAACTCGAGTAGTTCGTAGCCGATGATATGGAAATTAAATTGGATATTCAGCAAAAGGAATATCACGGTGAGTAAATCTCACTCACCTTTTATTTATAATTATTTTTACTTCGTAAAAATAATTGTTGTTGCTTGTTTGGATTTTTCTGCTTGTGTTATATATATTAGTTATTTAGGCTATTATATATATATTGGGTTGATTGATTGGTTGGATTCCCGCAGTCTCATTAGCGGATGCCCGCGGTTTCATTAGCGGATGATTACCCTATACGCCCCACGCTATGATTAGTGGTTGACCTTCTATACCGCGATATTCTGCCACGAAGCAGAATGGGTATTATTTATGTGCTAACATCTGTGGATGCACGAAAACAGGTTGGAGGAATCCAACTGGATTCCTCAAAAATATATTATCTGTTTGTTTGTTGTTTGTTTGATTACATATATAATTTTCATATATGACGTGTTAAAAATCAAATGATTGAAAATTGGGTGATTTGATTTTTTTAAATATCACTGGGCCAAGTGTTAAATTATTAAAAATATCGTGGAAGGATATTTGAGATTTAAAAAGGAAAAATTCTATTTTTAAATAGAATTTGAATTTTAAATGGAAATAAAAATATAAACTTGTTTTTGAAAAATAAAACAAGTAGTTTCTTTATAAACGAAGTTTATAAATAGTTCTTTTATAACGAAGTTATAAATGAAGTGAAAAGAATTTTCATTTGATAATTCAGAAATAGAAATACAAGTGTGAAATTGGAATTTGAAATGAAATTTCAAAATAGGATGTGAAATGAAATTTTTAAATATATAACTCAAATGAAATTTGAGTATAACATTTGAATAGTAGAATTAGAAAAGGAGTTTAAATATTTGAATTTTAAATAAAAGAAAAAGGAGATTGAATATTAGAAATTCAAATAGAAGTTCAAATAGAATTTGAATAGACGAAATTAGAATGAAAAATAGAATTTGAATTCAAAGGGATAAAAATAGAATTTGAATTCGAAGGAATTCAAATAAAGAAAATTCAAATAGAGATTTGGATATAGAATTCGAATGAAATTCAAATATAGAAATTTGAATATGGAAGTTCAAATGAAATTTTAAATATAGAGTTTGAATAAGAGATTCAATCAGCATTTGAATAAGAGAGTTCAAAATGGAATTTGAATAAGAGAATTGAAATAGAATTTGAATAAAGAAATTCAAATAGGGATTTGAACATAGAATTTCAAAATAGAATTTGAAATAAACTTTGAAAATAGGATTTCAAAGTAGAATAGGAAATCCAAATGGTTTGAAATGGAATTTGAATTCAAGGGAATTCAAATGGATTTGAGTGAAGAAATTCAAATGAGATTTAAATAATGGGTTTTAAATAAAGAGGATTCAAATATAAGAATTCAAATAGTATTAGAATGGAGTTTTGGATATTTGAATTTAAAATAGAAATTCAAAATGGAGTTTGATTATTTAAATTCAAGTATGAAATTTCAAATATAACAATTCAAAAGGGAGTTGATTATTGAAATTAATGTGGTATTTAAATTCAAGGAGATTAAAATGTGGTATTTGAAATCAAGGAAATAAAATATGGTATGTGAATTCAAGAGAATTAAATTTGAATATTAGAATTCAAATGGTGTTAAAAATGAGTTTGAATATTAGAATTCAAATGGTGTTGGAAATGAATTTGAATATTAGAATTCAAATGGAGATGGAAAATGAAATTTGAATATAGGAGATTCAAATTGAATTCAAATAGAATTTAAAGTATGGGATTTGAATATGGAATTCAAATGGAATTGAAACTATGGATTTGAATATATTAAAATATATCAGAATGGAGTTGGATTCATTTTAATGAAAGTTTAAAAGTTTATATATATAAATATAAATAAAACGAACTCGCCGCAGCGCTGTAGTTCATAAATTTGCGACTCGAACTTCAATTGAGTATACAGGACTCAATTGAAGTCGGAATTCTTTGAAACAAGAATCGTCAGGGCCGGTTGAATAATAGTTTTCTAATGGAAGAGAAAAACCTGGATTTCGTCGAATAGATTTTGAGTTATGTCAAAATCAAATTTGTAAAAGTGCAGCGCCAGAAACCATTAAAACCATAATGGATTTTATATAATAAATACAGGGATTTTTTTAAGCAAATAAAATCCGCATTTTTATTTTAAAAAGCCCAGGTTTGAGAGGTGAAATATATCTGAACTCAAATGGAGTAATGAGTTGATTTCTGAAACAAAAATCAGATTTTTGATTATTGAATAGAATTAACTAATTTGAACGGAAATTAGTTAAATGAGATTTTGAATGGATATTGAGCTTTAAATAAGAAAATTCGATTTGAAATTTATATTCGAAATAGAAAAGAGAACTAGAATTGAAATTGAAATTTATTTTGGTTATGAACGAGTTAAATATTTTGTTTGAACATGTTATGTTCAAACAAAGAAGTGAAATAGGCAAAATGACTAATTAAAGAATAAATGGGCGAAACTGAATTCAAACGATTAGATAGTGTTGAATTGAATTGAAAACGGGTGAACAGGTGTTAGACAGGTATGGGATGAAGTATATGAAGATTTTAATTTATGTGCCCGACAAAAAAGTACATGTTTAAATTCATATATGAGGTTTTATGCGCCGTATCGGCTAGCCGCTTGGCTTTTTCTTTTCTTTTTGAGATGAGAAGGACCGGGAATGCTATTTGAAATTTCCCGATGCTCCCGGTACAGGGGAGGTTATGGCGAATTTTTCCGAAATTTAAGGAGTTAGAATATTTTTAAGATATTTTGATAGTTAGAAATCATTGTATCGACGTATAGAATTCGACAGGTAAATGAATATAAAAATCGAATATTGTAAACAAAAAGAGAAATCTATAAATTAGAAATAGAAAGCGAACTTTATACATGTTTTAAAAATGAACAATTGGATTGTATAGTGTGTTTATTCGAGGTAAGTGGTTTTGCCGTTTTGAAGTTGAGGATGTTTTCAGTTAAGGTCTGAGAGGTAATTTTACCCCAACTTGATTGATTTCATTTTTAATGGATAAATAGCAAGATCCAGTCTCGAAGAGAAGTGTTTGAAAAATAGTTAGTTGAATAAAATATTTTGGGTTGTTGTAACGATGTTTTACACAACATTCGTTTTAAACCCAAGTGATGGAATTTTGGAAATATAACAAGTAAATATTTCCTGAGTATAATTAAAATAGTCGGGATAGAGGTAAGTGATTGGAATTGTTTCCAATTGCAAATAGAGATATTTTCTAATATATAGAAAATAAAAGAAGTTGATATTGGGAAATGCTTTCCAAATAGCGTAAAGAGCCAATATGGTTATTGAAAATATTTGGGTAACAAATATTGATAAGGAAATGGAGAAGAGATTTAATTAATGAAATATTAATTAAAGAGCCAGTGATTTGTTGATATGTTTGGATGAACACTTGTTTTTATTCGATAGTTAAATCACAGACTATCGAAGTTTTGACCATCGTTGTCAATATGGAGAGACCGGTTGGATTATTATCCGAAGAACCACTCCGTATCGGCATAAGCGTTGCGAACCAAGTATGCTGAATATATTGAAGACGGAGTAAAGTGCAAGGGCTTTTCTAGTAATAGAAATAGTGCCTTCGGTTTCGTTCAATCCCAGAACGAACGTAAATGGACGAATGTCTGACAGAGTATTTCCAATGATCAACTGGGTTGGTCTGTATGAATATATATGGTTGCAACGGATTTATCCCTTAGCATAATATCCAGAATATTTGTGCAAACTCAACTAGTGATTAACGGATCTGACAATGTGGCATTCAAAGTGATTGTGCTATCAATGAATGGTAAGTATTCGTAGCCTCAGGCCTCAACAACCGGGAAAGGGCAAAAATCGGGCAGGCAGCATGGCTATGTGGGTCGCACCCATTAGGATGTATAATCACCTATCTAGAGGTTCATTTAATTTCTTATTCTATTCGATGCTGTCCCAGTCGGGAGGCGGTTGCTGATCCCAACCGTTGGTGATATACATTCGATACACTCAAGCGAAATGAGTGGTCGGTCATGTGTGGGCCGGGTTACAAGATGTTCTTGTTGAACCCAGTGTATTCCTCTCTAGAGATACACAATCGGAAGGTGGTTCCATACCTTGTCCTGTTGGAAATCCAATCTCCAATAAGCGCTATGCGGTTTTTGATTTTATACTATATATGTGGAGCGTGAGATGCAAGCGTTCTGCTATTTGGTTATTTATTTGATGTAGACATTATTATAATATCATTGGATTTGATATCAAAATGTTTTGGGTTATAGTAAGGTAAAAACCGTCCGTGTTTATGTGTGGGCTAGTCTTACTATTACCTTTTCTTTTGAAAGGATTTTTAAAGTTAAACAAGTGGTTGGAGTTTACTCACACCAGTCCCATGACTGACCCAGAGTTTATTTTGTTTTGTTTTCCCTAAACTCTTGGGTGCCCAAATTTGTACGGGCAGTCAAGTAGTCGGGATTTTTCAGATTCATTTTGAGGAGCTGGAAGCAGGAGGCTTCACCGGTTAGCTATAGACTATCATATATTCCGCTGTGAACCATGTTTGCATCTGGAAACAGGTGTTTATAACTGTTCCAGAAATGATTGTTGTGCTCTGATAATGGTATGTATATAAAGTTACTGATTTGTATTTCAAAAGTTATGTTATATAATATATTTTATTCGTTCCGCTGTGAGTTTGTGATCTTCATTTTTTTTCTTCTATTCTAATATTTCTTTCTTTTTATTTCTCATCCTCTAACTTCTTTCTCTAAATGATCTGGTATTTTCGATGTTTGAACAGTCGACGCTGGATTTTGTGTCGATTTTCGGAGTCGAAGATTTGCGGGTCGTTACAAGGATTGGCCTGGACATGATGACTGATGGTGTTAAGACATAGTAGGGGATTGATGTTGTAGCTGTGCACAGTGGTTCAGATGATGATCATTTCGATGGTACTATTGCAGAAATGTTGGTTGATGGTATTGCTGTTAAGGAGAAGAGCGGAGCGATTGGAAATAGGCTCGAATGTTGAAGTCAGCTTGAGTATTGCAGCAACGAGGTATACTTTTACGTGATTTAAAATAGATAGAATAATTTACTTATTCGTCTAAGTAGTTAATTTAAATTTATAATAGTATAATCAACGAATGAAATAAATAAATTGTAGATGCGAGATGGATTTATTCGGGACAGTTCGTAGGCGCAACATTTTTGGAATTTAAATGGATATTCAAAAAGGGAAATCAAGGTGAGTAAATCTCACTCAAAGTTTTATTTTTAAGCGTTAAAAATAAATTCTTGGTTGCTTGGATGCTTGCATGAATTATTGAATTACTGTGGTCCTATATATTAGTTATTTAGGCTTGGTGATTGTGGTTATTGGATATTTCCCCTAGTACCATTAGCGGATGCCCGCAGTATCATTAGCGGATGACCCTACGCCCACGTATATAAGTGGATCCCATTTTATACCGCGATATCCTGCCTTGAAGCAGGATGGGTATTATTTCTGTTAACTAACGTCTGTGGATGCAAGAAAAATAGGTTGGAGGGATCCAACTGGATTCCTCAAAAATATATTATCTGTTTGTTTATTTGTTTGCATATATACTGTCATATATGTTGTGTTAGAAAACCAAAAATAAATAATTGGTTGTTTGGTGTTTAAATGTCACTGGGTCCAAATATTGATATTTAAAAATATCATGAAAAGGAATTTTGCTGATTTAAAAAGGAAATTCTATTTTTTTTTCTAAAATAGAATTTGAAATTTGAGTAATAGAAATTCAAATGGAATTCAAAAATAGAATTTGAATATAAGAGAAATTGAAATGGACTTTGAATGTAGAATTCAAAGAAAATTAAATATGGATTTTGAATGTAGAATTCAAAGAGAATTAGATATAGACTTTGAATATAGAATTCAAAGGAATTGAAATAGAATTTGAATTCAAATGGATTTGAATAAAGAAAAGTCAAATAGAGATTTGAATGAAGTTTAACTATAGAATTTGAAAAGAAAATCCAAATAGAATTTGAATATAGAAATTCAAATAGAATTTGAATATGAGAAATTCAAATAGAAATTCAAATATAGAATTTGAATATAGAAATTCAAATAGGATTCAAATATAGAATTTGAATATAGAAACTTAAATAGATGTTGAATATAGAAAATTTAAAGGAAATTCAAATATAGAATTTGAATATAGGAATGTAAATAGAAATTTTGAATAAGGGAATTTGAAATAGAATTTGAATAAGAGGATTTAAATAGAATTTGAATAATAGAATTAAAAAGGAGTTTGAATATTTGAAATTTCAAATAGAATTGAATCGGAGTTTGAATATTTGAAATTCAAATAGAATAAATATGGAATTTGAATTCAAAGAGAATTAAATAAGGGGATCTGAATGTAGAATTCAAAAGGAATTCAAATGGAATTCAAATTATAGAATTTGAATATAGCATTCAAATGGAAATTAAAACTATGGGATTTAAATATATAATTTAAATGGAATTTAAAATATGGAATTTGAATATAGGATCCAAATAGAAGTGAAATTGGAATTTGAATATAGAATTCAAATAAAAGTGAAAATGGAGTTTGTTGAATTCATTTTAAACGAATTTTAAACATTTATATTTATAAATATAATTAAAACGAACTCGTCGCAGCGCTGCAGTTCGTAAATTGTCGTTTCGAACTTCAATTGAATATATAGAACTCAATTGAAGTCGGAATTCTTTGAAACAAGAAATGTCAGGACCAATTTGATAATAGTTTTCTAATGGAAGAGAAAAATCTGGATTTCGTCGAATAGATTTTGAGTTATGTCAAAATCAAATTTTCAGAAAAACAGCGCCATAACCATTTAAAAACCATAACGGTTTATTTAATTTTATAAAAGGATTTTAAGCGAATAAAATCCGAATTTCTTTTTAGAAAATTTCAGATTTGAGTTGTAAATTATATGTGAACTCAAGTGGAGTAATGAATTGATTTTTGAAACAGAGATCAGATTTTTGATTATTAAATAGAATTAACTAATTTGAATAGAAATTAGTTAAATGAAATTTTGAATTGATATTGGGCTTTGAATAAGTGAATTCGATTTGAAAATTTATATTCGAAATCAAAACGGAAACTAGAATCGAAATTGAAAATTTCCAATTTGGTTATATGCAAGTTAAATATTTTGTTTGAACATGTTGTGTTCAAACAAAGAAGTGAAATAGGCAAAATAACTAATTAAAGAATAAATGAGCGAAACTGGATTCAAACGATTGGATAGTATTGAATTGAATCGAAAACAGGTGAGCATGTGTTAGATAGGTATGAGATGGAGTATATGAAGATTTTAATTTATGTGCCCGACAAAAAGGTACATGTTTAAATTCATATATGAGGTTTTATGCGCCGTATCGGCAAGCTGCTTGGCTTTTCCTTTTTCTTTGGATTGATGAGGGCCATGGGAGGCTATTTGAAATATCCCGAAGCTTCCGGTACAGGGGAGGTTATGGCGAAATTTTTTCCGGGAATTTAAGGAGTTAGAATATTTTTAAGATAATTTGATAGTTAGAAATCAACGTATCGATATATATTGAATTCCATAAGGAAACGAATTTAAAATAGAATATTGTAAACAAGAAAGGAAATCTATAAATTAGAAATAGAAAGCGAACCATATACATGTTTTAAGAATGGATAATTGGGTTTTATAGTATGTTTATTCGAGGTTAGTGGTTTTGTCTGTTTTGAAGTTGAGGATGTTTTCAGTCAAGGTCTGAGAGGTAGTTTTACCCCAACTTGATTGATTTCATTTTTAATTGATAAATAGCAAGATCCAGTCTCGAAGAGAAGTGTTTGATAAAGAGTTAGTTGAATAAAATATTTTGGGTTGTTGTAACGATGTTTTATACAGCATCCGTTTGAACCTAAGGGATGGAATTTTGGGAATATAAAAGTAAATATTTCCTGAGTATAATTAAAGTAGTCGGGAAAGAGATAAATGATTGAAAATGTTTTCAATTGTGAATATAATATATTTTCTAAATACAAAAAATAAAGGAGGGTGATATTCAGAAATGTTTTTTTTTTCAAATAGCGTAAAGGGCCACTACAGTTGGTATCAGAGCTTAGGTTAAGCGAATACCTAGGCTTTGGTGGGATGTGCTCATTAGAGATAGGGTCAGTCGTACCCTAGAATGAGTTGAGTGTATATATACGAGAGAGCGTATTTGTAAATTGATATAAAAAGTATTTTATATTGTGTTGGCTAGTCTGTTGAGTGATTTATGAATTCCGGTCGAATCGTGGGACGCCACGAAGTCGATAGGAATTTCTAAACACTTGAACAGAGGAATTTGACACAATATTGTTTTATTTGGGTAAATGAAATAATTTTACCCAAAATTCTATTTTGATAGAGAAAGAATATTTTTTCTGAAATTATTATAATATATGGATGTGTTGGATGTTAATATTACAATCAAATGAGATTATAAGAATTGAAATTGTTATATATAACCGAATAGAACTTGTATATGAATGAAGAATATACAATTGAGATGAATTAAAATTGAATTCAAACCAGAATTTGGAATTTTAAATCCTGGGAAGTTGGAAAATATCTTTCGAAGTATATTTAAATAATATAGCTTTGTTTTGCAAGGATTTTGAATCAAAATCATATTTGAGTGGATTTTGAAAGTGATAAAGCACTGAACTCACTTCAGTGGCTGGAAAATAATTTTGATGAGGACTGCAGCTTCATCAGTGTTCATTTTCGAGTTTCTAAGTGACGAATTGCTGCCTTAGAAAAGTTTTGATGGAAATTTGTTTGCAAGAAAACAAGTTAAGTTGAAAATTCAAATGTTTTGAATTTGAATTAGTTATAAATATCTGTGATTTCAAAAAGGATTTGAAATAAAAACCCTGGGATTTGGATTCTGGAATTGGAATTTGACTTAAGCTAGTTAATGGATTAATCGAGGATCATTCGAATTAAAGGAAGAAAACCAAAAGTTTTGGTGAAATTAAATTTGTTGAAATATGAAGAGTTGAGTTTCAACATAAGTGAGATTTTGAAAAGTGATGGATTTGTACCATTTTTCCTACCTTAGCAATTTCGAGGACGAAATTATTTTAAGGGGGGAAGAATGTAACGACCTGGATTTTTGAACAGTTTATTTTAAATATTTAATATGGTTTTAAATATTGAATTTAGAATCTAAATGGTATTTTATTGGGTTATCGATTAAATAATCGATATACGATTTATTTCGAATACATATAGTTATCGAAATACGAGCATTGAAATAATTCAAGTTGAAATTAAAAATGGATTCAGAATGATTCAAATGGTTAATATGAATTTTTATTTGAATTTGAACGATAATAATAGTAATTTATTTTTAAGGAATTTATTAGTTTTGAATTTAAATCATATTGTACCAATTTAATATGTTATTTTTAAATATGTTCGAATTAAATTATATAGTCTATTTTGTTGAGTTCAGAATAGTGTAATTACATTGGAACAACGGTCAGTACGTTAAAATAGAGGTTTGCGGTTTTAATTAATGAACCCTGATATTATTTTAGTGGATAAGCACGAGATCAAATCGATATCTATTTAAAAAGGAATAAAAATCCCTTGATATCAAATCACATTAAAACCAAATCAAATACAATCCTATCAGCCACCCTAAATTATATTTGCGCAGGCTATCTCTTCTCCTCGAGCAGTAAAATCTGTCTCTCCACCTCAATATCAATGAGACAACAGATTAATGGCCTTAGTACGTTTGTCTCAGTTCACACCTGTATAAATTACCGTGCTTTCTTTTTCCATCCCATTCCAGACCTTCAATCCTTTCCTCTCGTTCCTCTTCTAAGTCACGAAAATCGACTTTCGTTAAAAAAAAAATAGGGAAAGGAAATCAAAATCAAAGTCGTGCATTGCAATCGAAGCCGTGGAGTTCCCAGAAGCTTGACCAAGGACTGGCAGCGCTCGCGGTCGAAGTTACCTCCTGAAGCTCGAAAATCTGAAGTCGCGGTTTCCTCAAACCTGGTAACTAATGAGTACTTGCGATTAAGGGAGGAGGTGTGTGGTCGACATGATTTCAGAAGGGGTTCCAACGTTGTGGGTTTGTTCTGGAAGGGTGCGATTCCTGAAAACTCGATTGGACATTGAGAGCGCTCGCCGATTAGGACTTGGATGGTGAAGTCGTGAGGGAAAATAAAAGGGGAGGCGAGTGCGATCTGATGTTGAACTGGAGGGTTGTGTTGTTGATGGGGCAGATGTTCGATTACTGATGATGACGCAATGTTGTGCTAACTGGGGAAAAAGCATGGAGAAGTTGGGTCTGTTGGATTATGGAGGGGCGATGGTTGATGCTGGGAAGAAGGGATGAATGGACGAGCTATGAAAGTGAGAGAGCTCGATTGGTGACTGGAAATGCTGACAGTGAATGGTCGTTGCCTGGAGGAGGATTGGCCTGGACATGATGACTGATGGTGTTAAGACATAGTAGGGGATTGATGTTGCAGCAGTGCACAGTGGTTGAGATGATGATCATTTCGATGGTACTATTGCAGAAATGTTGGTTGATGGTATTGCTGTTAGGGAGAAGAGCGGAGCGATTGGAAATAGGCACGGATGTTGAAGTCAGTTTGAGTATTGCAGTAACGAGGTATACTTTTACGTGATTTAAAATAGATAGAATAATTTACTTATTCGTCTAAGTAGTTAATTTAAATTTATAATAGTTTAATCAACGAATGAAATAAATAAATTATAGATGCGAGATGGATTTATTTGGGACAGTTCATAGGCGCAACATTTTTGGAATTTAAATGGATATTCAAAAAGGGAAATCAAGGGGAGTAAATCTCACTCAAAGTTTTATTTTTAAGCGTTAAAAATAAATTCTTGGTTGCTTGGATGCTTGCATGAATTATTGAATTACTGTGGTCCTATATATTAGTTATTTAGGCTTGGTGATTGTGGTTATTGGATATTTCCCGCAGTACCATTAGCGGATGCCCGCAGTATCATTAGCGGATGACCCTACGCCCACGTATATAAGTGGATCCCCTTTTATACCGTGATATCCTGCCTTGAAGCAGGATGGGTATTATTTCTTCTAACTAACGTCTGTGGATGCAGGAAAAACAGGTTGAAGGGATCCAACTGGATTCCTTAAAAATATATTATTTGTTTGCATATATACTATCATATATGATGTGTTAGAAAACCAAAAATAAATAATTGGTTGTTTGGTGTTTAAATGTCACTGGGCCCAAATATTGATATTTAAAAATATCATGAAAAGGACTTTTGCTGATTTAAAAAGGAAATTCTATTTTTTTTTTAAAAAATAGAATTTGAAATTTGAGTAATAGAAATTCAAATGGAATTCAAAAATAGAATTTGAATATAAGAGAAGTTGAAATGGACTTCGTATGTAGAATTCAAAGAAAATTAAATATGGATTTTGAATGTAGAATTCAAAGAGAATTAGATATAGACTTTGAATATAGAATTCAAAGGAATTGAAATAGAATTTGAATTCAAAGGAATTCAAATGGATTTGAATAAAGAAAAGTCAAATAGAGATTTGAATGAAGTTTAACTATAGAATTTGAAATGAAAATCCAAATAGAATTTGAATATAGAAATTCAAATAGAATTTGAATATGAGAAATTCAAAAAGAAATTCAAATATAGAATTTGAATGGAGTTTGACTATAGAAATTCAAACGGGATTTGAATAGAGAATTTAAATATAGAATTTGAATATAGAAATTCAAAGAGGACTCAAATATAGAATTTGAATATAGAAACTTAAATAGATGTTGAATATAGAAAATTTAAAGGAAATTCAAATATAGAATTTGAATATAGGAATGTAAATAGAAATTTTGAATAAGGGAATTTGAAATAGAATTTGAATAAGAGGATTTAAATAGAATTTGAATAATAGAATTAAAAAGGAGTTTGAATATTTGAAATTTCAAATAGAATTGAATCGGAGTTTGAATATTTGAAATTCAAATAGAATAAATATGGAATTTGAATTCAAAGAGAATTAAATAAGGGGATTTGAATGTAGAATTCAAAAGGAATTCAAATGGAATTTAAATAATAGAATTTGAATATAGCATTCAAATGGAAATTTAAACTATGGGATTTAAATATATAATTTAAATGGAATTTAAAATATGGAATTTGAATATAGGATTCAAATAGAAGTGAAATTGGAATTTGAATATAGAATTCAAATAAAAGGGAAAATGGAGTTTGTTGAATCATTTTAAACGAAGTTTAAACGTTTATATTTATAAATATAATTAAAACGAACTCGCCGCAGCGCTGTAGTTCGTAAATTGTCGTTTCGAACTTCAATTGAATATATAGAACTCAATTGAAGTCGGAATTCTTTGAAACAAGAAATGTCAGGACCAATTTGATAATAGTTTTCTAATGGAAGAGAAAAATCTGGATTTCGTCGAATAGATTTTGAGTTATGTCAAAATCAAATTTTCAGAAAAACAGCGCCATAACCATTTAAAAACCATAACGGTTTATTTAATTTTATAAAAGGATTTTAAGCGAATAAAATCCGAATTTCTATTTAGAAAATTTCAGATTTGAGTTGTAAATTATATGTGAACTCAAGTGGAGTAATGAATTGATTTTTGAAATAGAGATCAGATTTTTGATTATTAAATAGAATTAACTAATTTGAATAGAAATTAGTTAAATGAAATTTTGAATTGATATTGGGCTTTGAATAAGTGAATTCGATTTGAAAATTTATATTCGAAATCAAAAAGGAAACTAGAATCGAAATTGAAAATTTCCAATTTGGTTATATGCAAGTTAAATATTTTGTTTGAACATGTTATGTTCAAACAAAGAAGTGAAATAGGCAAAATAACTAATTAAAGAATAAATGAGCGAAACCGGATTCAAACGATTGGATAGTATTGAATTGAATCGAAAACAGGTGAGCATGTGTTAGACAGGTATGAGATGGAGTATATGAAGATTTTAATTTATGTGCCCGACAAAAAGGTACATGTTTAAATTCATGTATGAGGTTTTATGCGCCGTATCGGCAAGCCGCTTGGATTTTCCTTTTTCTTTGGATTGATGAGGGCCATGGGAGGCTATTTGAAATATCCCGAAGCTTCCGGTACAGGGGAGGTTATGGCAAATTTTTTTCCAGGAATCTATGGAGTTAGAATATTTTTAAGATAATTTGATAGTTAGAAATCAACGTATCGATATATATTGAATTCCATAAGGAAACGAATTTAAAATAGAATATTGTAAACAAGAAAGGAAATCTATAAATTAGAAATAGAAAGCGAACCATATACATGTTTTACGAATGGATAATTGAGTTTTATAGTATGTTTATTCGAGGTTAGTGGTTTTGTCTGTTTTGAAGTTGAGGATGTTTTCAGTCAAGGTCTGAGAGGTAATTTTACCCCAACTTGATTGATTTCATTTTTAATTGATAAATAGCAAGATCCGGTCTCGAAGAGAAGTGTTTGAAAAAGAGTTAGTTGAGTAAAATATTTTGGGCTGTTGTAACGTTGTTTTATACAGCATCATTTTGAACCTAAGGGATGGAATTTTGGGAATATAAAAGTAAACTTTTCCTGAGTATAATTAAAGTAGTCGGGAAAGAGATAAGTGATTGAAAATGTTTTCAATTGTGAATATAATATATTTTCTAAATACAGAAAATAAAGGAGGGCGATATTCATAAATGTTTTTTTTCCAAATAGCGTAAAGGGCCAATATGATTATTGAAAATATTTGGTTAACAAATATTGATAAGGAAATGGAGAAGAGATTTAATTAATGAAATATTAATTAAAGAGCCCAGTGATTTGTTTGATATGTTGGATGAACACTTGTTTTTCTTCGATAGTTAAATCACAGACTATCGAAGTATTTGACCATCGTTGTCAATATGGAGAGACCGGTTGGATTATTATCCGCGAACCACTCTGTATTGGCAGTAGCGTTGCGAATCAGATTATACGAAGGTAATCGAAGACGGTGTAAAGTGCAAGGGCTTTTTCTATTTATAGAAATTGTGCCTTCGGTTTCGTTCAATCCCAGAACGAACGTAGATGGACGAATGTCTGAAAAAGTATTTCCAATGATCTAATGGGTTGGTCTGTATAAATATATATGGTTGCAACGGATTTATTCCCTTAGCATAACATCCAGAATATTTGTGCAAATCAATTAGTGATTAACGGATCTGACAATGTGGCATTCAAAGTAATTGTGCTATCAATGAATGGAAAGTAATCGTAGCCTCAGGCCTCAACAACCGGGAAATGACAAAAATCGGGCAGGCAGCATGGCTATGTGGGTCGCTCCCATTAGGGTGTATTATCACCTATCTAGAGATTCATTTAATTCCTTATTCTATTCGATGCTGTCCCAATCGGGAAACGGTTGCTGATCCCAACCGTTGGTGATATACATTCGATACACTCAAGCGAAATGAGTGGTCGGTCATGTGTGGGCCGGGTTGCAAGATGTTCTTGTTGAACCCCAGTGTATCGCCTCTAGAGTACACTGATCGGAAGGTGGTTCCATACCTTGTCATATTGGAAATCCAATCTCCAATAAGCGCCATGCGGTTTTTGATTTTATACTATGTATGTGGAGCGTGAGATGCAAGCGTTCCGCTAGATTCTATTTATTTGATTTAGACACTATTATAATATCACTGGATTTTTGTATCAAAGTGTTTTGGGTTATAGTAAGGTAAAAACCGTCCATGTTTATGTGTGGGTTGGTCTTACTATAATATTTTCTTTCGAAAAGATTTTGAAAGTTAAACAAATGGATGGAGTTTACTCACACCAGTCCCATGACTGACTCAGAGTTTATTTTGTTTGGTTTCCCTAAACTCTTGGGTGCCCAAATTTGTACGGGCAGTCGAGTAGTCGGGATTTTACAGATTCACTTGGAAGAGCTGGAAGCAGGAGGCTTCACCAGTTACCTATAGATTATCATATTTCCGCTGTGTACTATGTTGTATCTGGAAACAGGTGTTTTATAACTGTTCCAGGAATGACTGTTGTGCTCTGATGATGGTATGTATATAAAGTTACTGATTTGTATTTCAAAGGTTATGTTATATAAAATATTTTATTCGTTCCACTGTGAGATTTGTCCTCTTTGTTTTCTTCTATTCTAATATTTCTTTCTTTCTATTTCTCATCCTCTAACTTCTTTCTAATAACGATTCGTATTTCTATGCAATTTGGGTTGGACGTGTGATGTTATTAGTCAACTCAGATAGTACGGATTTGCGGGCCACTACAGCAAAAGTGCGGTGTAACGAAATACATGTTGGTTGAGTTGGATAGTCCTTTGGGTGCTAGTCTGATGTTGACTTCGGTCTTCGGGGTTAGTACTTGGATGGTTGTTCGCTTAGCCAAGGTGCAGGATTGTCTTAGTACTTAGGAACGAAATCATCTTGTCCATCCTTTTTATCTACCTTATCTATGTTACAGCCATATCCTGATGCCTATTTATGTCTTGATCATTTACCTTACCTATTATTTGTTAAAATTACTGGACTCGCCAGACTTTATGTCTGACCCGTTTGTTTCCACCTCTTTTCTTTCCTTTCCCCCCACCCCCTCAGGTTTGCAAGGAGGGAATACTATAGCTTAGTGCCGATTTCTTTCAGTTGCTTGAAAAGAGTAGATGTAACGCTTTGGACTCTCTCATCTTTATGGCTTTGCTTATGCTCATTGGTTATTTATGCATTTATGTTATTTAAGTATTTTCTTCTTTATGTACTTTGAAGTTTTTGGAAAAGATTATTGATCCTGTTGTAATGGTTTTGGAAACTACTTATGTAAGCTTGTTTTGAGTTATGGTGCTATGAAATAAGTTTTATCTTCCACTGTGTTGTTTTATTTATTTATTCTTGTAATTTATCTGTTCTATACAACAATAATGCTTCATGGACATTGATGCATTCCCTTTGTGAGTAACATTAATGGACATGGGGTGTTACACGTGGTATCAGAGCTAAGGTTACAAGAACAGATAAAAAGTTTTGAAAAGTGTTTTCAAAAGTATTATATTCCTAGAAAGTATTTTCAAAAATTTGTTTTAAAGAAGCTATTTTCAAGGAAAGTTTACTTTAAAGAGCATAATCCCGCAAGCCATACATCTCTCTTTCTCTTCCCTTGTTTTGAAACTCTTTCTTTTTCTTTTTAGCATGTCTATAGGATCTGAGATACCAGAGGGTGTTCATGTAACCGGTTGGTTTCGTCAATATCTCGAGGCTAGGGCCGCTGCCGTGGGTCCGGCCGACGTTCCTCCTCCTCCTCCCCTAGCTCCAGTCATTCCTCCACGTGGAGATGCTTTCTCCAAGATATGTAAAGACTTTCGTTCAATGGGTGGAAAACCTTTTAGTGGGTCTGAAACGTTCGTTGAAGCTAGAAATTGGTTGAAAGATGTGGAGGATCTATATGGCATTTTCTATTTGGACGATTGTAGGAAGGTCCAATTGGCTGCTTGGTTGATGAAGGACGAAGCTTCGTTTTGGTGGGAGGTTACTAATGGAGAGCGTGCTATAGAGACATGGGCAGATTTTAGGGGAAGGTTTGAGTTGAAACTCCTTTCTCAAGCTGAGGAGAGTATGTACATGGAGGGGTTCTTGACATTGAAGCAGAAAAACTTGACCGTGAAGGAGTATGTGACCGAATTTAATAAGTTGGCGAGATTTGGGCTAGAGTTGGTGAATACGCCTCACAAGAAGGCCTTGAGGTTTGCAAAGGGCCTAAATGAAACGCTTCATAGTTTGGCTATGTCCCACATTCCAATGGGGGCTACATATGAAAAGCTTGTTGATATGGCATACATGCATGAAGAAGAGAAGGGTGTAAGTACTTTTAGGTTGCAAGATAAGAAGGAGGATCCAAAGAAAGCCCAACAACCAAAGAAAGGTGGTAAAGAAAACAGGAAGTGTCACAAATGTGGGATACCCGATCATTTGAAGAAAGACTGTAGGAAGAAGAAGAAGTTCGCTTGTTATCATTGTGGTGATGCGAGTCATGCTGTGAAGGACTGTCCTAAGAAGCAAGAGCAGAGGGCAGGTTCTACTTCGGGAGGGCAGGTTCATGCTCTCATGGCTCCGGGACAGGAAGAAGGTAGAAAAATTTCTGTCAAAAGTTTGATTTTCTTGTTTGATCATCCTGTCCGTACTTTATTCGATTCTGGCGCATCACATTCGTTTATCTCTACATCATTAGTTGAAACACTGCACTTAAATACTAGTCTCGTTGTGGATCCCATTGTAGTCTCAAATCCTATTGGTGGGTCGGCTCATTTATCCATGATTTGTAAGGATTTGAGATTGTCTATCTTAGGCGTTGGTTTTGAATGTAATGCTTTTGTATTTGGTTTCATGGGCTATGGGTTGATTCTAGGGATGGATTGGCTAGCCAGATATGGTGCCATCCTAGATTGTGAATGAAGGGTAGTAAAATTGTTGACTCGTAGTGGAAAGACCCTTGATATTTCTTGTGACCCTAGAGGATCGGTGATGCTTAGTTATCTTGAGTCACTAGATGCATCCAATTATGATTTACATTCTATTCGTATAGTCCGTGAATATGTTGATATCTTCGATGAGGTGGGGGGTCTACCCCCAAAACGTGAGATAGACTTTCGTATTTATCTTGTAGACAATGCAAAACCAGTATCTCTGCCAGTACGCCACATGGCTCCTCGTGAGAGGAGAGAGCTCAATAAGAAAGTAGGGGAGTTTCTTGAGAAGGGATTCATAAGACGTAGTATATCGGAGTGGGGTGCTCCAGTAGTATTTGCCACGAAGGCGGGTGGGTCTCTTAGACTTTGTGTGGACTATAGAGAACTTAATAAGCTTACTAAGAAGAATAGGCTCCCTCTGCCGAGGATTGACGATCTCTTCAATCAGTTAGTTGGCGCCTCAGTGTTTTCGCAGTTAGACTTAGCCACTGGTTTCCATCAGTTGAGAGTGGTTGAGGATAGCATAGACAAGACTGCCTTTAGGACTCCAGACGGTTTCTATGAGTGGCTTGTAATGCCCTTCGGTTTGACAAACGCCCCCGCATACTTTGTTGATTTGATGAGTAGGGTGTTTAGGGAGTACCTTAATAAATTCGAGGTGGTCTTTGTGGATGACATCTTGATCTTTTCTAAGAGCGAGGAAGAGCATGCCCTACATCTTACGGAAGTGTTGGAGACCCTTCAACCGCATAACCTTAAAGCTAAATTTTCTAAATGTCACTTTTGGAGGAAGGAAGTGCGATTGTTAGGGTACATGGTTTCCAAAGAAGGGATAGCTGTGGATCCCGCGAAGGTGGTGGCCATCCAAGATTGGAAGGTCCCTAAAAATGCTACCGAGGTGAGGAGTTTCTTGGGGTTGGCAGGCTACTATAGGAAGTTTATCAAGGACTTCACAAAGATATCAGCCCCATTGACACGCTTGACGAAGAAGAACCTAGTTTTCACGTGGGACGTAGATTGTGATGATGCGTTCCAACGTTTAAAGAGAGCTTTAACCACAGCCCCAGTCTTAGTGTTGCCAGATGGGAGTAAGCCATTTACCGTTTATACCGATGCTTGTGGGACTAGACTAGGCGCAGTCTTAATGCAAGAGGGGAGGGTAATAGCATATGGAGGAAGGCAGTTGAGAGTGCATGAGAGAAATTACCCTACACATGACCTAGAGTTGGCCGCTATTTTTTTCGCGCTTAAGTCTTGGCGCCATTATCTTCTTGGCGAGAAATTCGAATTGTTCACAAAAACCACAAATCGCTAAAATACTTGTTCTCTCAGAAGGACTTGAACTTAAGGCAACAAAGGTGGATGGAATTCTTAGCGTCCTACGATTTCGAGATAGCATATACCCCTGGCAAGGGTAACGTGGTGGAAGACGCCTTAAGTAGGAAAAGGTTGTCCTTGAGTCTGTTGTTTGTTGAGCGACAAAGTTTAGAGTTCACCTCTACGTTTGACTTTAGACCTTCCATTGACTTTGTACCCAGTTTTCTAGCATCCTTAGAGGTCAGACCTATGCTTTTGGGACGGATTGGTGAGGCACAGCGAAATGACCCACAGTTGGTTGAGTTGGTAGAGAAGCTCATAAGGGGGGATTCATCGAGCCATCTCAGTAGGTATACCCTAAATGATAAGGGTTGGTTACATAGGGACGGTAGACTTTGTGTACCACGAGACGAGAACTTGAGGAAGACCATTCTTGATGATGCACATCGTTCGAAGATGACCATTCATCCTGGCGGGGACAAGATGTACATGGACATGAGACGAGTTTACTTTTGGGCCGGTATGAAGAGGGATGTGGCCGAGTTTGTCGTTAGATGCTTGGTGTGCCAACAAGTAAAAGTAGAGCAAAAGAAGCCCGTAGGGTTGCTTCACCCATTGGAGGTACCACAATGGAAGTGGGAGAGTGTCTCGATGGACTTTTTTGATGGGTTACCGAGATCGAGGATGGGTTATACGGGGATTTGGGTCATGGTAGACAGACTTACTAAGAGCGCCCATTTCATTCCCGTGAAGAGTAAGAGGACTGCTCCATAGTTAGCCTCCGTATACATTCGAGAGATAGTTCGTTTGCACGGTGTTCCTTCTAGCATAGTGAGCGATCGCGATCCTATTTTTACTAGTGAGTTTTGGAAGAGCTTGCAAGAGGCGGTAGGGACTCAGTTATGTTTGAGCACCGCATATCATCCTCAGACGGACGTCCAGACCGAGAGGGTGAATCGTATTCTAGAGGACCTTTTGAGTCTATGTGTTTTAGACTTCGGAGGTACATGGGAGGAGCATCTTCCTTTGGTGGAGTTCGCGTATAATAATAGTTTTCAGTCTAGCATTGGCATGGCACCTTTCGAGGCTCTTTATGGAAGGCCTTGTCGTTCACCTACATGTTGGTGGGAATCTACGGATAAGATCTTACTTCGGCCCGATATGATTAGAGAGACTTCGGAAAAGATCGATTTGATTCGAAGGAGGATGAAGACGGCGCAAGATAGGCAGAAATCGTATGCGGACAAGAGGAGGACAGATCTTGAATTTGATATTGGGGACATGGTCTTTATCAAGGTGTCTCCATTACGGAATGTTGTTCGCTTTGGGTCCGTTGGGAAGTTAGCACCAAGGTTCGTAGGGCCATTTCCTATTAAGGAGAGGATTGAACATATGGCGTATAGAGTAGAGTTGCCCGAGAGACTTAGTGGTGTACACAACGTATTCCATGTATCACATTTGAGGAAGTGCTTGCATGAGACTGCGGAAGTGGTAGAGCCGAGCTTTCTTAGAGAGGTGGAGATAGAGCGTGATGCGACGAGCTCCTACATGCATTCTTAGGTCGAAGATTAAGAAGTTGAGGAATCGAGAGGTCAAGCTAGTCAAAGTGCAATGGGGAGATGATGAGAGCGATGCTACTTGGGAGACGGAAGAGAAGATGTGTTTATTGTACCCTTTTCTTTTCGAGGTTATGTCTTTTAATTTCTCCTTTATCACTTAGCTTGTACTTGTTCTATCTTTAGTATGTCATATCGCTAGTATCTTTGACCTTTAGATAGGGTAGTCCTATGGTTGAAACATGTGTTTGAGACATGTTATGTATGGTGAATGCATGTGGATGCAAGTGTTTGCTAGTGGTTGCTCGTGGATGCATATACACACACTTTAGGCACTAGATCGGCTCAGTCACTTTCATATTGCATATAAATGGATGTATTTAGTAAAATGAATGTACATTGAATGTGTGTATCATATGGATGTTGCATTTAAATGAATGGTTGTGCACACATGTAGTAATGATATGTATAAGGTTCTTTGCATACATGATGGATACATGGCACTATCATTATTTGCATTAAGGAGGTCGACTAAATCAGTGGACCGCCTAATTTTGCATTAGTATACGAACATATACACACACTATGCATATGTATGTGAAAAGCATTAGAATTCTTTTTAATGTCAATGGTTGCTTATGGTTGATGGTTGAGTAGATGGATGATTGGATGGTAGGATACGTTCTTCTTGACTTAGAGATTTCGAGAACGAAATCCTTTAAGTAGGGGAGAATGTAACACCCCGAATTTTGAATGATTGAATTAACTAAATTTAAGAACACTAAATTTAAGAACACTAAATTTTTAAAAGAGGAATGAAGGGAAACGGGTTGCACTATTGCGATCGTCTCGGAATTCTTCTTTAGACAGAGTCTGAGTTTGCGTAAATCGGACTTCGTATGAGAAAGTTATGGGCCTCGGAAGTTTGAGTAATTAAGCAGAATTAATTAAAGTTAAACCAACCCAGAAAATTCAAATTCGAAATTGTAGGTACCCGGGCTGGGCGGGAAAATTCCCGCCCAGGACCCAGGTTGACCAGGGGGTCGACCTGGGGGTCGACCTGATCGGATAGGTCGACCAGGGGGTCGACCTCCCTCGGTTTTCCAGACCAGAAAATTTGGCCTGGTGACGTGTTTTGACGATTTGGACGGTTCAGGTGGGTTATAGGGTTAAATCTAAGGCCCTAAATGGTTCTCTACACTTATATATACACCCTTAGACCTAACCCTAATTCATAAATATTATCTATGACACCACTATGTTGTCAAACTCTCTCATAAACCCTAGCCACCGCCTCTAGTCAAATCTCAAGAGTTCATACACAATTCAAATCAAAGTTTAGAGCTTCAACAACAATTAAAGAAGATCAATCAACATCACTGCAACGTTTCTACACCAATTTCAATTCGTTAATCCTTTTCTTAAGCCACGAAAGGTGAGTACAGTTATTTTCACAAATTTAATGGGATTAAAGTAACATGAAAAAGTTGTAAAAAGGATTCATATATGTTTGTAATGAAAATCTCGCCATGTCTTCACCTTTTTGATTCATGTCATCATATGCCTATGCTTCTGTGTAAAGTTCATGCCTTTTATCAGTTTATTCATGTTGAATCTGTCATTATGCCTCTATGCCAGTTTATATGCCCCTTTATTTCATGATGTTAATTCCAATTTTCTGTGATTTGATTCTCTCTTCTTATCCCTATTCCTTTTATTTTCGGATCTAGGCTACCTTCGAGCCTATGTTAAAAATACACGCGAATGCGAATACGTGGGAACGATGGGGATATGTGAAATATGGAAAATTGGATATTATTGGATATTTTTGATAATTGGATAATATGTGAAATTGGCATATTTGGGTATGAATTACATGGAATTGATGAAATTGCCTATAATTGAAAATTTGTAATTGAGGCTAATTAATATGTAATTAGTGACAAGTTGGAATAGGCAAAAAGTGTAAACATGATTATATGTTGAATTGGAAACACATGACATGAAAATGGGGGTTTGGGTGAAATACGATTATTAATAAACCTTTGACACGAGGTTAGGCGCAATTGTGGTGTAAGACTGCCCGGAACCGCCCGACAAATCCAGCTGCCACAATTGGACGTCTAATGTGAGAGGTCAAAAGCATGAATTGTAAGCGTAACGATGGGTGACACGAGGTTAGACCCGGTTTATGGCGTAAGACTACCCGGAACCGCCCGGCAAATCTAGCGGCCACAAAGTGTTCAGTCTAATGTGGGAGGTCATGCACCATTCGTCATAAGGAATGAATTAAGGAATACTAACCATAATAAAACATGGGTATGGTTAGAAGGTTAAGTGGGGTGACATGTAAATATGGACTTAATCGAAATAAGATAAGGCATGTAAATTATGACATGTAAGTATGGACTTAACCGTAGCATGTGTAAGACATGGACATTTAAATTAAAATGGTTAAGTGGGGGAAAAACCTAGTGGGGGCCAAGCATAGGTGGGAGGCTTGTGTCGGATGGGGACCTGTTTCAACCAGTAACCCGTTTGAGTATCTAATTGGGCCCGGTACTTGGCCGGGGTTGGGGCACGCTTAATAGGCTTGAGTATAAGAGGTCAAAACGTGAATAGAGGTAGCAACGCAAGTCCAACGGGTTCATGTGCGTGCATGGGTCCGGGCTGGTAGGTAAGACGTTGTTGCATCATGTAGGTATGGTCGTACATTTCATGTTGGTATCGGGGTTGCCACTTTGGGGAGTGATACACCCCACTGTGGGGCCAGCACGGGTGCCTACGGAGTTTAAGGAGCCGATCGAATGGGTAGAGTAAGGTTACCTTAGCGGTGGTAGGAGCAAGCCGGCACCTACGATAGCAGCTAGATACAAGTAACTACCAAGTTTGTCATGTGGGTACAGTTAGTGGGAAGGGATCAACCTTGAGTAAAAGATACTAGTAGATGTGCGGTGTAATTAAGTAATGTGGTGTAACTTAGCAAAAGTGCGGTGTAACGAAATACATGTTGGTTGAGTTGGATAGTCCTTTGGGTGCTAGTCTGATGTTGACTTCGGTCTTTGGGGTTAGTACTTGGAGGGTTGTTCGCTTAGCCAAGGTGTAGGATTGTCTTAGTACTTAGGAACGAAATCATCTTGTCCATCCTTTTTATCTACCTTATCTATGTTACAGCCATATCATGATGCCTATTTATGTCTTGATCATTTACCTTACCTATTATTTTTTAAAATTACTAGACTCGCCAGACTTTATGTCTGACCCGTTTGTTTCCACCTCTTTTCTTTCCTCCCCCCCTCAGGTTTGCAAGGAGGGAATACTACAGCTTAGTGCCAATTTCTTTCAGTTGCTTGAAAAGAGTAGATGTATCGCTTTGGACTCTCTCATCTTTATGGCTTTGCTTATGCTCAGTGGGGATTTATGCATTTATGTTATTTAAGTATTTGCTTCTTTATGTACTTTGAAGTTTTTGTAAAAGATTATTGATCCTGTTGTAATGGTTTTGGAAACTACTTATGTAAGCTTGTTTTGAGTTATGGTGCTATGAAATAAGTTTTATCTTCCGTTGTGTTTTTTTATTTATTTATTCTTGTAATTTATCTGTTCTATACAACAATAACGCTTCATGGACATTGATGCATTCCCTTTGTGAGTGACATTAATGGACATGGGGTGTTACAGTTAATGAAGATCCTTTGCCTTGGTCATTGATGGAAATCCAATTTCCAAAACGAGCTTTGCATTTTCAGTTGTAAACTTATATGGCGACATAATGGGATGGGGGCATTATGCTGTCTAAGATTGAAACATTTATTTGTGAAAATTATTTCCACATTATGCACTAGTGATAATAAAAGAGAATTTTCCCGTATCAAGCATGTTTGTCTATTATAAGGTAAAATTCTATCCTTCGGTTTGTGTTGTATTGTGTGATGGGACTTGAGTCTTATAATAGCTTCATTTTTGAAAAAAAGCATTGCGAGTTGTTATGAGTGGTATTCATGTAGAGAAAACATGTTCTGTGCTTTACGTCGTGGTCTCATGATTTACCCAATTTTAAAATAGAGTGAATAACTGTTTTAGTTCTCACACCAGTCCCATGACTGACTTTAAGTTTATTGTTTCCCACCTAAACTCTGGATGCCCATAATTTTCCACATGGCAGCTAGTAGTTTTGGTTTTGCATATATTTTATAAGGAAGGATTCAGGATTGAAGTTGGAACTATGTCTAGATCATTTGATGGTCTTCCGGTTAATGTAATTATGTTTTTGATATGTATTGTAATGTATTATTCTCTGATATTTGCGATGTACTCTGATATATTATGTACTCTGATGTAAAACTGTTGTAACAACAATGAGATATTCTTTTTTTTCTCATGTGTTGTATCCCATAACGGTTCGAGGATTTCTGGCTTTTGGATCAGACTTGCGTGGCTCATGGTAAATTCGAAAGGTAGGAATTTTCGGGATGTCAGAAATATAATCTGTTATAATTAATTATAAATATAAAAGTTAGATTTTTCCTAGGGACAAGTGGAATTATAAGGTAGGTTATAATTAATGATGAACATAGAATTTATTAATAAAACTTAGTTGAGGGAGTTAAGTTAATAAGCAAATCCACAGCAACACCTGTGGTAACGGTATAACATAATGTTATAATTAAATAAGAAATAATAAAGTTGGATTATTATTAGTAGACTTATAATTGGGAGGATTAAGTTTAATAAATGTAATAATAATAATAATAATAAGCGGAAGTCCGTTCTGGCTGAGTGAGGTTGATTAGGGAAAGTAAGTGTCCAAATAGAAGCTAATAAACTAATAACTTGAATATAAAATGAATGTGTAAATAATCAAGTTAATTAGCAATGTGATAAGTTACAGCAAGTGTGTGATTAAAAGATTAGACATAGGATATGATAATGCGATGGCGTGATGAGCTTGGACCAATTCGTACGTATGGAGATAAAGAACCTAATAGGGTAGATCATCGTGGTCTTTGGAGACATGAGCGGAGCACATTCAACTAATGATTCTACGAGAGTGGAGGGAAGCATGCACTTTTGGGGGACGTGGCAGGGTACTCCGAGATGGCCCTCCGAGGAACAACCGGATTAAGCCATCACTCGGATGCAGGTCTATTGCACCATCTATAGTACACCTTGACTGCAACTGAGGAGTGGTAGTTAGAGGCTGTGGACAATGGCGTTGAGTGATTCAGTGGTTTTTCTTGCTCTAAGAGGAGGGTGTCAGGACCAAATTAAGGATAATAATAGTCGAATACCTATCATCGGTAGTCAGTGGGATGCGGAAAGACTAAGAGCTAAACCAATAGACCAATGATCTTTAACTATCGAGACGTTGTTTAAGGGACACGCCAAATTGGATGTTAGATTGGTTGATAGAGGCTTGTCATTAGCTCTTGATGTAGTCTTTCATTAGTTGAGGGAGGGCCCAGGGTGGAGCCATAGTCAGTGTGAAAAGAAACAGATCATATGTGGTATTTTGTAATGTGGTCCAAACGAGGATGTCCTTCACAGATACTGAAAGCTCCCGACCTAGTTATGCGCATTAGATGCAGCCCTACTACGAAACTAGGGTTATAGTATGCATTATGTTTGTGTTAGGGACTAGATACATGCACTGGTTGGTGTATTGTAGACACTGGATACTCTGTGTCCAAAAAAGGTTCAATCCAGGGGTTCGGATACGAGGATGTACCCTTATATGGCACAGTGATGGTGGTTCTGTGCGATTACGTGACTTAATGACGAAGACTTCTACATGCGGTTTGGTGTGAGATTGAGGTTGTGCATGCTTCCATAGCGAGACGAGAGACCGTACGAGGAGGTTACTATATGGAGTACCTTGAGATGTTGGGCATAGCTACATATATATTATATTAGGTTTAATCTACTGGGGAGTAGATGGGTACGACGTGAGTGCAGAGCATAAAGTGCTGTTAACCCGAATAACCTAATAATTAAGATATTGTAACCAAACGGTATATGTAGGGTTATTTCAAAATGCATGATTTGTCCTTTGACCAGAACTTGTGTTCATACCCCCTCCTCATAACATACTCACAGGTTAGACTTTTGGCAGCGATTTTGTAGCCTTTGGACACTTATTAAGTAGTGTCATTCTTTCGGTAAGGATATATTTGGTTATTATATTTTATCCATTCCGCTCTGAAATGTTTTATTGAGCTCTGATATACTTATTATCTATGTCTTTTCTGCAGGAGACCATACATGCCAACTCGAGCTTCGATAGATTGGGATTTTTGAGAAAAATCCAGTCTATCAAAATTTGGGTTGCTACAATAAAATAATAATTCTTTTGTTTCATAATAGAGACTTCCGAAATATGATTACATCTTGAGGTTATTCATGTAATCTAAAATAATCTCAATAGCAAAAAAGAAGATAATGAAAAAAATGAGCAAATATAGTTAAATTTGAAGGAAATATTGTAGCTTCCCAAAATGCAACTTGACTAGCGTCATTGTCCATGTGGTTCATTGCTTCGATTTTGACGTAAGAGGTCACAAGTTCAGATCCTACATAGCTTGATTTGAATGTATATTGACATGTATCTTCTATATTATGAAATATTTGCATTACTTACGTACTACCAATTAACTACCTAGTTATAAAAATAATTTTTCATAACCATTTATAAATCACACATTTAAGGTATATAATGTATCTGAATATGTCCTCAATTATACAAAAGAAAGTAAATATGCCACAGAAAAACTAAAAATAAAATTCGTACATTTTTTATAATCGATGAAATAGTAGTGGTTGCTACTCGCTAACCACTATTTAAACTAGAACAAGTAACATCACAATCAGAAATACATGTCATCTAATTCGAGACATCTCATGACAATACAATATTCAATCAAATGCCCGAGCTCCTTACATTTGGTACAATACTCAAGTTGATAAATATTATTAAATAATATGGTATGCTTATATAAATCAGGGCAATCTAAGGTGAGATGATCAACTTGCATTCCCTTATGTATCAAACAAGAAGAATGTTCAGAATATTTTTTTACCAATGCTTTGCTTTCTTTTTTCATTTCATCTGTATATTTCAAAAAACATGGACTATGTTAATGAGTGACAATATTTTGCGTGCTAAACAGTGAATAATAAAATATACATTACTGAAAAATACTCTCACCTCACTATGGAACATAAAAAAATAGTACCTTTCATTATTTAACAGAAGTAGATATTGATACAACAAATGTGTTTATTACATTTCTCACGTACACAAGGATGTTATAAATTAATTATTTGTAAGATAATTCAAAAAAATATAAATGAAATCTTAATTAATAAAAAGATGGCAGCGTCACAACTTTTCATCTTCAACTAGAATTACCAAAATTAAAAACATAAAAAATGAATTGCCTTCGCAATTTTCAGGACTTCTTGATTAGAGAAAATGAAACATGTTAAAGAATTTCATTATCCTTAATTCTTTATTAAGTACTTTGGTATGCTTCCAAATTTGTATAAGTACAATAACATTTCAATACCATGGTGCTAAATAATAAAACTTCTACTTATATTAATCATTGTTAAAGACAATCCAAAATTTAGGAAGGGTATTATTTTCTATTCCTTATAGGAAGTATTAAAAAAAGTATCTATATAAATATTCTTTAAAAAAAATTATGTGTGTGTATATATATATATATATATGCACTCAAAAATCAAAAAATAGATCGAGTATGTGGTTTGACTTATGATTGATTTGAATGTAGGTATGATTTTAATTGATTTTGACTGATTTTATTATTAATGGAGTAGGATCATTCTCAACAAATGAGTATTGTAGACTTAAGAATAAGGATTAAGCTATTTTTATGGTTTAACTATAGTTTGATTTATGATTGGCTTATTGCATTGATTCCAATTAGTTATATCAATTTATTTTAATATTTACATTTTTTTTAATAAGGGGAGTTTTTAGTTAGTACTTTCATTGATGACAAAGGGGGGAATATATTAGATATAAGCAAAAATTAAGAGGTTATAGAATAAGAGGAGTATAAATTATGAGGGAGTTATATCGTACACGAACAGATGTGTGTGTGTGTGTGTATGTGTGTGTGCGCACGTGTGTGTGTGTAAACATGCACATACAATGTTGTCATCATCAGCAAAGGGAAAATCATGAGTATTAATTTTTATGACAATAATTACATAGTGTTAAATAAAAATATACTAACAGTTTATCAAGTTTTATTACTATAGGATAATAAACAAGTGTTGATTAAGAAGATTGTACAATATCAAGAGTAGATTCTAGAGGCTGGTATGAAGAATAATGAAAAGATTCAAGAGTTAGAAATTGAAGATTTACGAGTACGAAGATTAAAGGATGTCAGGATAAATCTATAGAGTCTTAGAATATTTTGTTAAAGCCTTAATATCGCTTCTTGATCTCACTAATTTTTCAAATGCATTTTAAATATCCTCATTTTTCAAAATGATTTTCAAATATCTTAGCTATCAAAAATAGTTTTAGAAATAATTTTCAAAACATTATTCCAAAGAATTTCAAATTAATTTTTCATTTTTAGGTATATTATTACAGTGCTTATGTATTTATTATTTTAAATTTTTTTATTACATAATATATCCTTTAGTTTTAGATTTTTTAAGTATTTGATTTTTAATAATCATTAAATTATGATTTGATATTTATACTTTAATTTACACATATTTTCAATATATTACTTTTTCAAAGGGAACTTTATATTTAAATCTATATAAATATTAAATATTTTAAAACTATTTTATAAATGTTATATAGAGTTTCCTTTAAGTTAATATATGTATATACTATGTTTGAAGAAGTTTAAAAAGTTACAAAGTATTCCAAGTCTAATAATTTCAAATTAATTAAAAATAAATGTATTTTCATGTTAAGGATATGTTAACATGTCAAAAATATGTACGTCGAGAAACTAGCACTAATTTTCTAAATTTAGTATTTGAAATAGAGTGTCTTTTTATCGTAATTGCAAAAAGTCATGACCATTATTCCTTTATATATAAAGGGTTTCTGAATGAGATTTTTCTGCTACATTCTTCAAATTCTTTCCTCTTTTTCTTCTCATTTGTATTGTTGATTTTTTAGTTAGTTCCACTAAAACTCAAACAGAGTCAAAATCAAACTTTATTGGTTTAATTCTCCATTAAATATGTATTTCTCACTCAAAATAACATTAAGTGTAATCTAAAAGACTTTATAATCAATTGTACTCAACAATCAAGTATACGGTCTTTTAATATTAATAAAATTAGTTCTCATCTAAAATGGGTGTGAGTGTTGCCCCTAAAATCCAAATGGGCATGCTTATGACCCATTCAAATCATGTAAATGTGGTTAGTGTTTTGTTTGAATCCAAGTGAGTGAGATGATGTCCCGTCTATTCCATTAGATGTACCTAGAGCCTAGAAATCTAAAGTGTGTCTCTTAGTCTTGAAACTGAGATTGTAGTAGAAGTTAATTTTGAAAGGAAATATGTACTAGAAATTGTGCAGGATTGGATGTAGGAAAAATTCAAACTACTATAAAAAAATTGGTGTGCACTTTCCAACTCTTTCCTTTTGTGTTTTCTACATTTATTTTGATTTGTATTTTCATTTATGATCATCAAGTTTGTTTTGTTGAATAGAAATTTAAAAAGATATATATAATTTAATAAATATTATTCACCCCCTTTCTAGTGCTAATTTAACATTAAGCTATATAGTTCCGCAACCAAACACAAATGATATTTATAATAGTTATCAAATCATATTATACACGTACCTTCATAGAAAATATTCATTCAAATATTAGTGACATATACTTCAAAATAATTTAGATTTCGTATCATGCACAATTTAATATGATAGACAACCTTTAGCTCTTAAAAAAGGCATTGAAACTACGAAGCATTACTTCAAACAACTACCTAACAAAAGGCAAAAGCTAACCTGGATACTAATGATTTTGTCCGTGATATAGGTCAAAACAATTTCAAACTCCTAAACAACCTTCACTAAGTGCAAAATGGAAATGACATCAGATTTAGATACTACACAATGTGAACTAATTATTAATAACTTCAGCTCATAGTCTATTAAAAAGAAATCCATAAATTGGAAGAAAAAAAAACATATATGATTTATGGGTAAAGGGAAATTGAGACAATTTACAAAGATCGCTTATATCACACTTACATGAAATGACTCAGGAACAAATACAAATCCTTACTAGCAATGAACCATAATGCAATCCAACTTTTGTCGAGATTCAATATGATAAACTTATAATGTTCAAAAGATAGTAGATTTTGATATATATTTTCAAACGCCAAGAACCATATTAGAAATTTGATCTTCCTTTTTTTGATTTGAAAATATATAAATGACAAATTATGGCTTAGAAACTCATAAATGAAACTAAGTTGTGTACGATTTGTAACACCCCGCCTCCGCTAGGGTCACTCGCAAGAGAATGCACTAGCTTTAGAGGGGCATTATTGGTAAACATGCACAGAAATATCACAAGACAGAACATATAAAATAGCGGAAGTAAAATCAAATTTTCACAAACATTAATAATTAAGGTCTAAAGCCTTTTACATCAGAGTACATCAAAACCTGTCTTGCAATAGTAAAGAAGCATAAAGACTTTTTCATAAATTATTCCCCAAGTAAAAACAGTAAAGTAGCCATAGCCAAGAAAAGTCCAAGCCATCCATGATGACCTTCAAGCAGAAGAAGTCCGAACTAAACAACAGTATTTCCTCCCTGTAACCTGGGGGGAAACGGAAGAAAAGAGGCGAAACAAAACGGGTCAGTCAAAAAGACCGAGTAAGCCCTATCTGCTATCAGCATAAAAACTAGTAAAGTTAACTGACATGAGAAACTGAGATGAACATAAGCATGATGACAAGATAGATAAGCTAAATTAAAATAACATGATGAACTACTGAACTCAGATAAACTAAAGTGTCATGATAAATTACAATGTCAAGATAAAACAAGGTATCCCATCGTCAGGTTCCTATCAAGTATAATATCCCCAAGATATCTATCACGTATAACGTCCCATGGTATCTATCCTGTATTTTAGCTCTGCACCTACCATACTAGTATCCCCACCGTGTCATGTGTTAACCAAGAATGACCCTCACTCAAAAGTCGTGTAATGGTCCATGTCAACCTAATATATCGCATATATAGGTTCACTCAAAAGTCGTGTCATGTGTCAACTTGTATGTTTTATTCCATGTAAATGTTCAGTCCCTTGCCGTAGACCATACGGGCTTTCCCATGAGATTCTATATTACTTTAACATAGTTCCATGATCCTTAAGATCGGTTTAGACTGTTACCCTAAACCTAGCTAGGGTCTTCCAACATGAATTATCGTTTGTACAACTAGGACTTATGCTACCTAGGGCTACTAGGGATTATGCTTACCTATTGCACGTTTTCGTATCTCGGTTTGGGTTCAACCACCTAGGGCCACTAGGGATTACGCTAACCGCCAACCGCACCCTTTTTCCCACGCATATATCGTGAATCGTTTTTCCATGACTGTATGCACATGTATCACATCGTGCCATCCGAGTCCTGTCACAGGGCAAATCAAGAAGTACAGGACTCGGTCGGGAGCTTTAGATTTATCTGCCGATGCAGATGCTAAGGTCTGTTTTTTCCTATACATGGCTATGGTCCCACGAGACCACTCCCTCAACTAGTGAAAGACAAGACAGGATAAATCCTGTATGAGAACACAACACTGGCCAACCCACATCCAAGCCTTACCGCAACCATAATTAGATAGCAATTATGGTCTTTTGGGTGTTCTCTGCCTTTCCGTACGTACACGCTTGACCAAAGATGGTAGGTAGCCTGACGAAATGCTATCTAGGGTACGACCGTGTATCGTCGACTATCCCCTATCCATCCCCGTCTTTAGGTCGCTCGTATAGCAACCAAGGCATACTCTTGGTTCTTCTAACGCAGACCTTAACCTCTCATGAGCCTAGTATAATCACCTGGCAGCTCATAGAGGGATACCAAGAATACCCTCACGTTCCCCGAAGCCGCTGCTTCGTTACCCAGTTCGCTGGAGCCTTTATCCAAATCAGATACTTGCTCCTACTCGTATACTTAAACGATGACCTACCGTATTAGGTTACTCATCTATCTATTAACTGGTCCAAACTTCCTTGACTAAGAATCATTACTTAGTTATTCTTCAACTAAGGTTTACCACTTAGCCTTATTCCCGCTATCCTTGTTAACTATGGTTATCCACCTAATCCTCAGAACTAGGGTTTACATAATGGATTAAGTGTCACTTAAGTTCATGACTTAACCCGTCTACAAATCCTGTCAAAATTGGCTAAGTATCCAAGTTCAAGGCTTAACCCTACAAACCATGCTCAAGTTGGTTAAGTATATTAAGCAATTCACGACTTAACCTCGTCCAATTATCATTCTAGATTGGTTAAGTATATATTAACTTGACCCTATCAATTTACTTAGTCAAATCGGTCAAGTGTATTCAAGCGATTCGTGACTTAGCCTTATCATGTTTTCACGTTATATTGGTTAAGTATTGGTTAACTTAACCACAATAAATTAACGAGTTAGATTGGATAAGTATAGGTCACTTAACCACATCAATTCATCATGTTTAGATTAGTTAAGTGTTTAACTTAACCCCATTAAACTACCAAGTGGGATTAATTAAGTCTAGGCTAACTTAACCCCATCCAATTTCCATGTTTAGACTAGTTGAGTCTAATCTTAACCCCATTCGTTAACCGTATTTTTCGGTTAAGCGTCATTAAGAAAACTTACTTAACCTTACCAAGTTATCGCGTTGGATTGATTAAGTGTTGGTTAACTTAACCCCATCCACTAGTCATATAAAAATGGTTAAGTGTCATTAGGCAAATCAAGTTACTTAACCTACCCAACCTTGTCATGTTTTGTTAAGTATCATTAGCCTAATCAAATTACTTAACTCATTTGTCCATGTCATATTTGGTTAAGAGTCATTAATCAAATTAACTTAACCCTATCATGTGGCATTAATTACTTAATGCACCTTCACCTCTCACATTAGACTTTGTTGTGGTTACTAGTTAAGCCGGTCGGTTCCGGGTAGCTTTACACCACAACTTGGTCTAACCTCGGGTTCAAGCACAACATGACCAACTTCTCACATTGGGTCCTATTGTTTGCAACTACTAGTTAGGCCGGTCGGTTCCGGGTAGCTTTACGTTGCAAACTCAACCCAACCTCGAGTTGGCCACACTTATATTATCTAAGTGTCATGTCTATCATGTTTCCCAAAACATGTTACAAGTTTTCAAGCATTTGGGTAGACCTAACTTAATAGGTAAATTCCCAAAGGGTAGACCTAACTTAATAGGTAAATTCCCAAGCTTATGTTTTTATGCATACTTACATGTCAACTTCCATGTTATATTTCAAGTCATGTTTTCAAGTTGTATTTTCATGTCATTAGAAATTACCCATAACATAACCCAACGCTTTTAAACTCGCATATACGTTCGCGACAACGTAATGGATTAAAAGAAGAGACTTGGCAAAGGCATGACAAAAATGGATATTAAGCCACAAGTTAATCATGGTGGCAAATGAGGCACAAATGCGTTCATTAACTTGCATGTTACATTCTTAAGCCTCAAAACATGCATAAACCCAAACTTGGCACATAAGCGAATCATGGTGACAAAAGATATGGAATGATGACTAGTAACTCGCATATATCATCATATAAGGGTTATGACTTCATATGCAAGTTGACATAAAGGTTATGAGGGTTCTCATGTTGCCTAATGCAACATTTCAACATAAAGGTTGTAGCTTTTAGCTCACAAGATCAAGATAATGACTTCATAAACTTGCATGACATGATAGCATGTATCATACTCAATGATCAAACCCAAACTTGCAACATGAACATTTAACTTCATAGTTAATATCTAAGAGTAGGGAAAGGGCTTACATTGCTATGAAGGCACAAAAGATATGACAAAGCCCTTATGCAATCAAATAGACCCAAAATGCAAGCTCTAACATAAAAACCCTTGAGCCAAAATGATCAAAACCCTTGCTTTATGATGCAAAGATAGAAACTTGACTTGAATGCAAGCTAATGACACTCATACAAGCTTGAAAACACTTGTATGCATGGAAAATCTCTCATAGAAACCATTTAGAAATTTTATGAAGAGAGTGGAGGCCATGAGAGGTAAAATTTTGCCATAGTTTAGTTGCATGAATGAATAATGAGGATTTAGGATAGGTTAGGGTCTTATTTATAGATTAGGCAAGTGTTTTAGGCCATAGGATTAAACCTAGATTCAATCCAAGCCATCAAAGCATGTCTTGGGGAAGAAGTCAAGTGTAGGAACCATCTAGGGCCTTTAGATTAAAGATGAACCATGAGAACCATCCAAATGCAAAATCTGCATTTGAGCGAATCGGCCCACGGGTTGACAGCCAAACACCCTGGATTAACCCCTAGTCGACCCAGCGGGCTCGGGTCGACCTCAAAAATCGGCCGGTTCGGTTATTCCCCTCTCCCAATTCGTTGTTTTGAACATTTTTGCATATTTATTTATTTAATTTTCAATTATATATATATATATCAATATATATATATTTCTCTGCGCAACCCATTTCACTTAATTAAGTATACTTTAATTTGGGAATTTTTCGTGAAACTTCGCGAGGCCATATCTTGGTCATACGCACTCCAATTTTCAAAAACTCGGACTCTATTTCGCGTATTTTTCCGAGACGAACGCAATGGCATAGCCCGTTTCCCTTGATTCAGATTTTACAGTTTAATTCTGCCTCCATTTATGTTATAACAGGTTATTGAAAATACGGGTTGTTACACGATTTAATAGAAGAAAATGAAATTATTGAACATTCTTTTTTCTACTATTTGAAGACGAGTTGCTACAATTCGAAGATGATAAAGTTAAATCGCCATTTTGATTTTAAAATCAACAACTTCAAAGTGCTTCTCCATGACTACATTAAAAGTTTAGATCGTGAACATGGATGTACTTTAATCAAATTATTAAATTTACCCAAAAAATCAATGTAAAGAAAGCTACTCATGCGATATTTTTATCAAGGTTTTAAATCGTGGTTTTCGCTCACATTTCATCTCGAAAATCTCACATAAATTATCTAGTGTTGGGGTCCATCTAGGGGAGATGAGTCTTTCACTAGTCTACACCATGGATCATAAAGTACATGTTGATAATATCATGTAGTAATTTACATTTTAAAACCGATGTTAATTTATATTTTAATGAAAAGATATAGCTTGATTAGTGTTGATCCACCTTTTTATAAGGTAGTCCCACTTCGGAATTCTGGTTATTGGAGTGCTTAGGACTCTAGTATGGACTTGGAAAATCCTAGAGTGATTTGGTCGATGTCGCAGAATGCTCAAAAACAGGGAAATTTGGCAAAGTTTCTGGGGATCGGTATTCCATTTCATATCCTGGGATCGATATTTTTGGTTGCATGGGATTTCGTATCCCGGTCTGGATGTTGGAATTTCATATACCCCTAATCACGCTGGAATTTCTCTAAGGCTTGGGGGATCGACATTTGCTATTCGACTTCTCAAATAAGTATAAATACTTGGAACTTTAGGGATCCATGTAAATGCAAGCGACTTCCAAGATTGATTTTTTGTGCTTCGTATTCCTGAAGATGAATTGATTTGGCAATGGAATGAAAGCTTTCGGTATTGGGAGTTTGGAAAGCCCCGGATACAAAATCGGGTGATGGAATCAGAAGCTTGGAAGTGAAGCAATAAAATGTCTAAGGCAAGGGGGTCGGTATCGATCCTGATGATGACTTTTTGGAGAGACGAAATCCGACTCTCTTGGTGTTACATAGGGAGTTGTTTTCAATATCTTTGTCTCATTTGTTGCACTCGAGATTCTTGTAGTTAGAGCACTTTAATAGCTTCGACAATGGCTTCTTCCTCCTTGGAAACACTTTTGGACTTATGAACTTCTTCTTGGATTTGGCTTGCTTTTTAGACTCTTATATTCTTTGGACATAAAAGCAACATTAAAGCTTCTTTTTGGATATTTTGACATAGGAGAGGACTTGTTGGATTTGAGCAAGGATTTTGTCTTTTCTAACTTAACGTTGTAATAAAAAAGAATTGTATATGTAATCATACAGTATAAATATAAGAAGTTACATGGTAGTGGTCGTAGGCACAACTTGCCGAACCACTATAAACTCTGGTGTTATTTACATTTTCCTTAATTTACGTCTGAAATATCTGGAATCAGGTGTTGGTGTGAGAGGTGGACAACTTTCTCGCATCAACATTTTGATGCACCAGGAAGGGAAAACACAACCTTTTGATTGCTAAGAATTTTGGATTACTCTTGGATTTAGCAATGTTGAAAAGGAAGAAGGATGCTACTTTAGCTCGTTCTGAAGGAGCAGGAATAGAAGAGAGCCATGAGGTTTTGTCTACTGGAAATCCATCAAACTATCTAACTAGACAAAAGGTGGATGAATTAGTTAAGGATTTCATGAACGCATGTAACGACAAGAAGAACTTATCACAAGGCAACAAGAAATAATGAGCACTTTCTCTACTAGAACGGAAGGATTCAGAAGGCCGAAAGGCTAAGGAACTCAGGATGGAACGAGAGTGCAAGGCACTCAAGGTTTGCAAGACTTGGGGAGAGTTCCCCCAAATCAGCCCCAAGCCAATCGGGTTGGGATGAGGGGCACCTCCACGAATCCTGATGTAAGTGTGGTTCGAGATATTTTGTTTGGTCAGGCTATAGCATCTGCAATTGGAACTGTTACTCAAGCGTCGGTGTGCAATGGTACGAATGCTAGAAGAAATCCTACGGCTTAGGAGGTTAGGTTTGCACCTGTAATAGCTCTTCCGGTCAAGGCTGAAGCAGATGCTAATGTTGGAATTAAACAGACAGCTTAGGTTGGATTTGACACCGGGGCACTATTGCTGGTTAGGAAGATTGGCGACAATTTCTTGGAAATGGAAATTGAATTAAGGATGTGATTCGATGGTTTACTCGAGGCGGGGCGTCTCTCTTGTATTTGGACTGTGTTAATCGCAACCCATTCTAGAGAATTTCAAGTTGCCAGTTTTGGATGCTTATGATGGTAGGAAGGATCCAATCATTCACTTGATGCATTACATGCGCCATATGGAATTGTTAGGGCATCGAATAATGTTATGGAAAAATGATTTCCACTTTATCTCATGGATATTGCTGCTATGTGGTTTTAGCAATTGGAATCGGAAAATACTAGTAGCTGAAATGTCTTGGTTGAAAAGTTCGTTGAACATTTCAGGGTCCACGTCTCTCATCTCAAGAATGTGATCACTCCTACAGTGATTAAGCAAAAATTTGGAGAAACTTTGAGAAAAATCTTGGAAAGGTTCAGACGATACAGAAGATTTAAAACCATGTATATTTTATAAAAGAAATATGAATTGTGGCTTATAACCTGTTAAACTCACCCAAACTATAGAGACTTACAATTCTAAAAATCATTATAGTATCAATAAAAAGATTTAATAAAACCAACATTCCACAACCGACTTATAATATTTCTACAAACAACAAAGTTAGATAGAGTCGATTTATTTGTTACAAGGATTTCATTCAAGTGAAAAGATCTGCATGTTATTTCATAACCTACAAATCTCCAGTTGTGACGGCCCGCCCCGCACCAACCGACATTTCCTCCAAAGGTGCGCTGTACACATGTCCAGTTAGCACGGGACGGTCGTCAGAAGAAAGAGAAAGAAGAGAATGGACTAATCAAGGAACCTGTAATATGTCTCACAGCGCATAGAACAAAATATAATAATAACATACTTGACATAAAACAGAAGAGATAGTGCATAAGCTAAAAACCAGAACTGAGCATCATAGCAGCGGAAATCCAAAATATAGCTTATTACAACTTTTCAAACTGTCTCAAAACAAAAGCAAGATAAAAGAGGTACACTACTAATGCCCAAGTAGTGACCACCAATGACACAGGGAGAATATCAATATATCATACGTGGAAGCCTCCTGCTCGCCTCCGAATCAGCTACTTGCGCATCACCAGCTAACCACAACCTGTCTCTAGTCTGCTCGTGTGAGCACCCAGAGTAATAAGAGGAGACATAAAACTCTGGGTCAGACATAAAGCCTGGTATGAGCGATAAGCATCTAAACAAAATAATAACATGTATAATCCAATCATATCTGAACCTGGACCTGCAACCAAAGAGTTAGCACTACATACTGTACAACACTCTAAGGTGCCACTAACATACTGTGTAAGAGATATGGGGGTGGGGGTGTGCATGTCATAGTGATGTCAAACAATCAAGCATAGCAACCATCCTCACGTCTCTCACTCAGTGCGTAAAGCATACGATACCCACTACCTTGGTCACCTAATCCTTTGGGCCATGACGGAATCCAATCCCGTGTAACTATCACTACAAGCCCACTATCCACCTCTCAGTGGTGAACCAAGGTTATGAATACCGACAACCCCTTTGCACACGTCCCGCAGCAAAGCCCAGTCATGAAGTGAACTCATTGGTTCCCAACTGGATCCTGAGCTCTAACTTCCATTTGGACTACCTTTGCATCTCGGGTTATTGCCTTCACTTCCGGATCGGTCTTCATTCAGTTCGCAACCTCCTGGTTCGGTTCGTGACTCGCCCCCTCGCATCAGCTCGACTCGCGGATCGTGGTCATTGCCTTCGCTCGGATCGGGTCGGATCGCACCATTCGTCGGCTCATTCGGATCGCGCCTGCTGCATCGGGTCGGGTCGCGATGCACTCGTGGTCACCATCCCCCTTCGGATCGGTTCGCAGTCCTCCTTCGCGAATGGTCGGATCGCCATCATCGGATCGTGCTTCACCCATTCGTGGCATCGGTCGAGCTTGGAGTGGCTCGTGACGTCAGGTCGTATCGTGACCTTCGAAGTGGAGCGGATCGGGTCGTCTCATGGCGCGAGCTTCAATCGGATCGGTTCGCATGGGGTAGGGGCGATCCGGTCCGTGGTATTTCCTGCACTTCGTTCCAGCGACTGTTTACGCCATTCGACGGCGTTTTTGACCAAACTAACACTTCTAAACAATCACAAAGCATACCATATAGTCATAGCAACATATAGTATCGACCACAAACACCAAAACATAAATCATAGCATGTAAAATGGATCAAACATAACCAATACCCCATATTTTCCCTTAAGCATACTTAAGAAAATCTAACAATAAGGTTAGCAAATCTTAACCAAATTGAACCAAACTTCTAACAGAGGTCTAAAACAATATTTCAGAATTTCTGAACATTTTTCCAGATTTTTAACATGCATAAATTCGCTAATTATCACTAATCACCCCTTAATCCCCCAAATTCCGGGATTTACAAAATTAGTCGAAATTAACCCAAATTCATATCAGAGGCATAAAATGATGTTTTAGAATTTTAGGAATTTTTCTAGATTTTTCTGAGCCATAATTTCGCTAATCTTCGCTAATTACCATAATTAGCCGTAATTAGTGAAAAACAATGCAAATCACTCACATTTGCCACAAAGTAAACTATAGATCTGAAATGATTCTCTGTTTGGGTCGAATTCCAATGCTTAGCAGCAGCTCCTATCTTGATTTGATGCTAATCCGCCTTGATTTGATGTAGATTAGGCCAAGACTTGATTAGAAAGTGATTAGAAGGTGATTTGGGATGAAATTAGAAGATGGAGGCCATTACTAGGGTTTCAAGGAGGAAAGTGGCGGCTCAAAACTGAAATGAAAATGATTCTCTAACTCATTTCAGCCTCCCCATAACCCTAATCCCGAAATGGGTTATGGGCCTATCCACTAATCACCCTATTTGGCCCGGTTAAGCAGTTTTTCACCTTCCAAACCTTGTTTCAGCCATATCTCCCAAACGGTAAGTCCGTTTGGCTAATGTAACCACTCTACGGAAAGAGAAACCATCATTCGAATCCAATGGAAGTAGTTTCAAGTCAAAATTCCTTTCCAGTCAAAAGTTATGGCCAAAACAGTACCAACTAGGGGCAAAACGGTCATTTAAAAATCGACAAAAATCATGAACTTGGGAAATGACCCCAATAGTCGTCTCCCAAAGTTACATGACCATACGACTTCATATGTGAAAGAAATAAATATTCTACGATCCCATGATGCGTAGAATACGGGTCGTTACACTCTCCCCCCCTTAAGAAATTTCGCCCCCGAAATTCCCTAACCAAAACACACAAAGGGTTCCGCATGCCTATCAATCATAAAACAACAATCAACATGCAAAACAAGTCTATCCTAGCATGCGGTTTACTAACAAGGGAAGGAACTATCACTACCAAAACCTTACCAGGCAAAGAGTTCTGGATACTTCTTCCTTATATCCTCCTCTATTTCCCAAGTACAGTCTTTTTCATTCTCACCCTACTGGACTTTGACTAGTTTCACCGCCTTCCTTCGAAGCTGCTTCATATCGTTCCCAACGATACGCATAGACTTGCGGTTCTCAACCGCCTCGGGTTCAACCTCGCTATCATCCAACTGATCTGGTGAAATAGCCACATTAGGGTCTTGTACAACTTCCTTAACTGGGAAACATGAAATACGTTGTGAACTCCCGCCATCTTGTCAGGTAGCTCTACCTCATACGCCAAATTCCCAACTTGCTCAAGGACTGGGAATGGGCCAACAAATCTTGGTGCTAACTTACCTCTCCAACCAATCCGAATCACATTCTCTATGGAGAGATCTTGACGAACACCAAGTCGTTAACGAAGAATTCCAAATCCCTTCGTCTCTTATCGAGATAAGCCTTCTGCCTATCTTTATCCCTTCCCAGTAGTAGATCTTCTCTATGTCTCAATACATCTTGTTACCACTGGGATGTATAGTCAATTTCGAGTGATGATACGCTCTAAGCACTTCACCTCTCAGTCCATCTTCGTTGGGTACAACTAGTCCCTTACTCTTTCGAAGCTACCCTTCTCGATCAAATCCTTACTTGATCATTCTCTTTCCATCGATACCCATCTCTACCCTGGAGATGGTTCCCAGTAGATTAGGATCGTCCTTCTAACTGGAAACAACCCACTCAATCAAAATCGATCTAATCGTCAAGCTTACTAGCGTTTCTGAATCCAATTCGGTCTTGGGTCTGAAATCATATCCTGTGACATACTCTAGTTGCTTCCATCCTAGAAACAAAACCCCTAAACTGGCATGTCTCCTACTCAATGCAACTAGTACTGCACCCAAATCCTTTACTATGATCACTCTGCCCCATGGAGTCATGGCGACTCCACTGCACTGATCCATAGTCACTAGTCCTTTGCTATGTCCACTCTGCCCCATGAAGTCATAACAACTCCACTGCACTGGCTCATAGCCTTACTAACCCTTTACTATGTCCACTTTGCCCCTCGAGTCATGACGACTCTACTGCACTGGCTCATAGTCCTACTACAATCACTTTGTTCCCCATCGCTGGAACCCTACAGGTGATAGTCTACTCAAGAGAAGAAAGATAGGAACAAACATAGCAACCATAACATCCATCAAACAAATCCTATCTATCACCTGCTAAAGTCAAAACACATCGACACCTACATGATTGGTCTAACCAATCCCAATATGTCGATTCTAGTATATCTGGTCCAACCAACATCAATAACTAATGGAAGCCCAGCCCCCTTCGGACTACCGTACGTCCAACGTACGTTTATCCTCCAAGGATAATTAAACTAATGGAAGCCCAGCCTCCAATCGGACTACCGTACGTCCAACATACGTTTATCCTCCAAGGATAACTAGATCACGTCCAATGGATCCAAGGTAACGGGCGTCCCCAGATACCCCTGCTTTTAGTCCTCCTAAAATACTTGAGTCCAACCCAAGTCTATCCATTATCTTGTTGCCCTTTCGAGTCCAACTAGAGCTGAATCCAATTCCTTGCAGCCTTCTCGAGTCCAACTCGAGTCAATCTATAACTCAGACCTAGTCTTGAGTACCGACAAACTCTAGTCCAACGTGAGTCGTCTCCCTATTCGTTGCATCTCCAAGATCAACGAACACCCATTTTCTTTTACGAGTTCAAGTCCAACTTGAATCGCTCTAATCTTCGTTGTATCATCCATGATCAACGAACACATCCTATTCCTTCAAAATTCTACTATCTAATAGAGAACATCAACATAGGGTCCTAAACAATCCATTACTTTTCATCTTTCTCGAGTCCCACTCAAGCAATCTCATAACCCTATCGAGTCTAACTCTGGGCAGTCTATACCATTGAACAGTCTTATCATGTTCCATCTGCCCGTCACTCCTCGAGTGAACCAAGATATCATCCAATGAAAATCGCAACGTCTACTTATCCCTCACGCAAACCATCCTAGTCAAACTTGACATTCCCCAAGCACAAGCCCCAAAGGCCTAAACCAATATCAGACAAGCACCCAAGGAACATCTCCTCCGAGTTCGGACAATCCACATGAGGTGATACTAGCAAAACAATCTAGCACTGGAGTACTCATTTGCCTCCCAGAGACAACTAGAACTTATTACAATGATAACCTCTTAGCTTCCTTAACTCCAGTTACTATCGCCATCACTAGGTAGGTACCTAATACCACCCTTTTCCATGGGAGTAAATCGACTCCCCAAAATAATGCTAAACCCAGTAAAGCCCAAAACAAAGCAATCACAAGGAAACATACATCCATGACTCGATAAGACCACATTACAACAAATCATGTCAAAACTAGTCGAACCACCAATCGGGTTCGTCACTACTAAAGGTCTATCGACTAACTCAGGTTTGTCAAACAAAACCCGATCAAAACATCTTAAATAGAAAGCATACCTCGAATAACGACACCTTTTTCCTTCTGCGCCGCAGTTGGGGCATTTGACGAAGAAGGAACAGCGTTGATAGCATACGCTTTCACAATCTGCTTCTCCCTAGGAGGTTGTGGGCAATCATCCTTGTGATGTCCCGCCTGGCCGCAGTTAAAGCACTTCCTTTCCCCATGCTTTTCTCGACAATCTCTGGCGTAATGGCCCTTCTGGCCACAACTAAAGCATTCGCCATCTTTCTTATTTTTCTTATTCTGACCATCCTTGGTCGGGTTCTGCTTCCTCTTGTTCTGAGAATTCTTCTTGCCTTCACCGCCTGCTTGCGGCTTTGGCTCCTCTGCAGATGCCGTAGCAACTTCGGTCTTCGACTTAGGGAAAAGGCTCTCTGACCTTAATGCCTTTCCTACAATAGACTCAAATGTCTCATCGATATGGTTTATAAGTCTTTCCCCCAAGTACCCATCCAAGCCAGTTATGAACTTCTCGTTCTTCTTTTCGACTGTATTTTTAACGCTCTAAATAGCCAATTTAAATATATAAATATATTTAAATATATAAATATATTTAAATATAATTGAATTAATTATTTAAAATTAATTATTATCGTATATCTTCACATATGATATCGTACAGCCCCAGAATATCATATCCGAATTTTCAGCTTGATATTTCAGATTCCAGATTATCTCGATATTCAGTTTATACTGAAAATCCATTTATAACGTATATAAAGCGTCGCAAATTATAAAGGAATTCCACAGCGACTTTTCTGAAATTTGATTTGGACGTAAATCAAAATCTATACGACGAAATCCAGATTTTTCTCTTCCACTAGAAAGATATACTCCACCGGCTCCACACGTTTCTTGTTTCACAGAAATCCGGCTTAAAACGAATCCTGTACATTCAGTTGAAGTTCAAATCGCCAAATAGCGAACTACAGCGCCATTTCGAGCTCGTTTATAAATATATTATAAACTATACGTTCAACTGTCGTCGATTCAATAAAAAAATCGTTATTATATTTCGAATCGAAACTCCACCAAATCTCGTATGCTATTCAATTCACACGATATTGTGAATTTCACTATTTCCGACTACTTCGACATTATAATATATTATTATATTATAACTATTTATTAAATATTCAATATTATTTAATTCACGTTCTCGATATCGATAAATCGATATTTAATAATTAAATAAATAAGTTGTTCAACAGCTAAAATGCGGGTTACTACAATCTTCCCCCCTTAATAAAATTTCGTCCTCGAAATTGCTAAGCTAGGGAATGACCCTATCTTCTGGGTAAAAATTTATCTGTTTACCTCTTGTCTCCGGTTTCAACTGAACCAATTAATATCGACTAAATATTAATTTATTCCGACTAACTAAATTTTCAAAAATTCTGAGAATTTTCTAACACCTTAACTTTTCGAAAAATTTCGCCAGCACCTCCTTTGTACTGGTCAATATCTCAAACTCCAACTCGCCTCTCTGGGCCTTCTTTAACCCAAAAGAAAATCAAACAGCCAAGCGGCTTGCCAATTCGGCTCATAAATCTCATATCCATATATAATATAAACTGGTACCTTTTTGTCGGGAATATCAACTCTATCACTTCCATATGCTATCAACTCAGCATATACCAGTGTTATTTCCATCAAATTCCAATCAGTTCATATCCTCAAAACCCAATCGAATTTTCATTCGAACCACAATATCAAATTCCAAATTATTGACTCATCAACCCAATTTCTTAACAGATTATTCTCTAATCCAATTCAATTCTATTTAACTCAGTTCAAGTTAATATTTCAATTTATCTCTACTATCTTATTCTATTTTTACCATCTCAATCTCTTTAACTTCATAGGTTAAATTTATATTCCAGAATTTAAATTCCTGGGTTTATTTCAAATCAATTTGAAATCATAATACCAATTTAAAACATTTGAATTTCTAAATCACTTGTTTTCTCAAAACAATTCAAAAACAAAACCTTTGGTAGTAGTCCGTCACTTAGAACTCGAAAAATGAACACTGATGATGTCGCGATTCATCATCAGAATCTATTTTCCAGCTATCGAAGTGAGTTCAATACTATATCACCTTCAGTTTGAAAAACGTTTTCAAAATCTCCCAGGAACTTAAAATTTCCTTATTTTAATTCCAATCTGATTTAAATTCAGATTTTTTTTTTCATTTTATTTCATATACTTTACTTATATGAATTCTGATTAGTCATTTATAATCATTTTACCTTTTTATAATCTTACTCGATTATACTAACAACCAACACAACCAATTATACTATGTTAATTTCAAAACATACCATGTCGGTTCATCGTGTTCAAGTGTTTATAAAACTCCTACCGATACAGTGGATCAAACTGATCGACCAGAATTTATAAGCCACTCAACCAATAAATCTCCACAATATAAATCACTTTATATTAACTAACAAATACGCACTCGTATATATACCCTCAACTCAGTCTAGGATATTACTAATCCCATCTCTACTGAATCACGCCACAGAGCCAAGGTAATAACTAAACCAATGCTCTGATACCAACTGTAGTAACCCGGATTTTCGGCGACTTTGGTTATCGACGTAAGCTCGACGTCGATAACCAAAACATCGAAAAATCCCGGTAATTAATGAAAGAAATTAGAAGGTGAGAATAGATAAGATAGAACTTATAGAATAGAAGAAGAAGAAGAACATCATCATCAGAGTAAACACGAATCTCACAGCGGAACGAATAAAATATAACATAACATATCTTTGAAATAACATCAGTACATGTATACAATAACACTTATCAGAGTACAACACTTACAACAACAGCGGAAATAATAATAGCTATAGAATCCTGAAGCCTCCTGCTCCAAGCTCTCCAAGTGTATCTGTAAAATCCCGACTACTTGACTGCCCGTACAAATTTAGGCACCCAAGAGTTTAGGGAAAACAACAAAATAAACTCCGGGTCAGTCATGGGACTGGTGTGAATAAACTCAAATCATTTAAACAGGTATATGATATCTCATAAGACCACGCCGTGAATACGGAACGGGTTTTTCCCTTATGAGAATCCAAATAACTTTTCAAAGCAATATCATTCTGATATTATAATAATGTCTAAGTACAAATAAATATCAATCTAGCAGAAACGCTTGCATCTCACGTTACTACATATATAGTATACAATCAAAATCGCAAACACGTATTGGATGATTGGATTTTCCAACTATGACAAGGTATGGAACCACCTTCCGATCAGTGTACTCTAGGAATGATACACTGGAGTTCAACAAGAACATCTTGCAACTCGGCCACACATGACCGACCACTCATTTCGCTTGAGTGTATCGAATGTACATCACCAACGGTTGGGATCAGCAACCGTTCCCGTATATATATGGGACAGCATTGATAGATTTAAGAAACAAATGAATATTCACTAGATAGGTGATTATACACCCTACTTCGGTGCGACCGACTTAGCCATGCTGCCTGCCCGATTTCTGTCATTTACCGGTTGATGAGGCTAGAAGCTACGCTTTATCATCACATCAGATTCACTTCGAATGCCACATTGTCAGATCCATCAGAATCACTAATTGACGTCTACAACCATACATTACGTGTCAGCTAAAAGAAGTTTCCTTCTCCGCTTCCACTCTTGGTATAGTTGAAGAAATCAATGTACGTGATCGTCTGGAAATACTATGTCAGACATCCATCTTCATTCACTTAGAAATGTCACATCGTCATACCCGCCAAATCACAAATTGACTTAACCAAAAATAACACGGGTCTACAGCTAAGAGAAACGAATTCCTCCGCCACCAAACGTGAATACGTTTGAACAGATCAACTTACGCGATCCATTTGATATACTCTGTCAGACTTTCGTCCATACAAGTTGTCCTGGGACTGGACAAACCGAAGGCACTATTCTGTAAACAGGATAGCCCTTGCATTCTTACTCCGTCTTCAATTATCTTTGGCATATATGATTTGCAACGCTTATGCCAATACAGAGTGGTTCTATGGATAATAATCCAACCGGTCTCTCCATATTAACAACGTTAAAATGGTCAAAACTTCGATAGTCGGTGAGTTAACTATCAAAGAAAAACAAGTGTGCAAACAACGATATTATTTCCAAATGGAAATTATATCGAACGAACATCATTTAACATAAATCTCTTTAGTTCATTTATTTGCTTATCTCCCGTTTCCCTATATTCTAAATTCTTATTTTCTTTTATCAGAAAACATTTCTGATTCTCGTTTGGAAAACATTTCCAAAACTTCTTTACGATCAAACCTTACCATTTTTTTAGTTAAGAAGGAAGTCACTCAAGTTGGGGTATAATTACCTCTCAGACCTTAACTGAACAACGTTATAACTTCGAAATGGTCAAAGTTTATCTTTTAATCTTTAACAACCTCTTTACGTCTTTCTCGGATTCAATTTTACTAGTCTACTTCTATATTTAAAACATTGGTTATAACGATAACGTTATAATCCCTACTTTCGAATTATCTAACTTTAATTATAACTTCTATTCCTATTAGTGAATAATTAACCTAACATTTATTTATTTAAAAATAAATAAATCTCTATTTAAATACTGGAAAGTATAAGTACTTTCCCGAATTCGATATAATCGAATTTGCCGATTAACTCTCTTCGAGAAATCTCTATTTGATTAACTCTTCTTCGAATAACCTATATTCGATGAACTCCTTCTCGAATAAACGATATTCGAAAATCTCTCTTCGAATAACTAATATTCGATAACTCTTCCTTTCAAATATCCCATATTTGAAAATCTCACTTCGATTAAACTAACATTGATAACTCCTTTCGATGAAGCTAACATCGATAACTCCTTTCGATGAAACTAACATCGATAACTTTAACTCGACGAACTTAACTTGACTAACTTAACTTGACTCGACTAGCTCGACTTACTTGGTTCGACCAATTTGATTCGATTTACTAGGCTCGACTAACTTGACTAACTTAACTCGACTTACTTGGTTCGACCAATTTGATTCGATTAATTAGGCTCGACTAACTTGACTAACTCTGTCTCAAATAACTATATTTGATTAACTCTAGTTCGTTTTAACTCTAATCGATTAACTCTTACTAATTACTCCAACTGGTTAACTCTAACTGATTAACTCTAACTGGTTAACTCTATTTGACTAACTCGACTTGACTAACCCTTTTCGAATAACATATTCGATTAACTAACTTTCGAATACCATATTCGATTAACTAACTTCGAATACCATATTCGATTTCTAACTTCGAATACCATATTCGATTTCTAACTTCGAATACCATATTCGTTTTCTCCTTTTCGAATGTCTATATTCGATTAACTAACTTCAAATGTCTATATTCGATTTACTAACTTCGAATGTCTATATTCGATTAACTAACTTCGAATGTCTATATTCGATTAACTAACTTCGAATGTCTATATTCGATTTACTAACTTCGAATGTCTATATTCGATTTACTTTATTCACTTTATAAAGACTTCCTTTTTAACAAAGTTTTATTCATTTGAAAAGATTTACTTTTAAATAACGGTTCTACACTTTAAAAATGATTTCCCTTTTTTAACGTTTCCTTTTCAATTCTATTTGTAAATGGTTTTCAAATATTTCTTTTTCAAATTTATTCCTGAAATATTCTAACTCCTTAAATTTCCGGGAAAATTCGCCAGACCCTCCTTTGTATCGGGAGCATCGGGAAAATCCCCAACTCGCCACACAGGCCTTTCCATTCAAAAAGAAATGTTTTGAATTTATTTTCCTTTTTAAAATATCTCCTATTTATTTAATCAAATAAATATCTTATTTAATATCCCTCATTTATTTAACAAATAAATAAATCCATTATCTTATCTTATTTATTTAACAAATACATAATTCACTTCTAATCTTATTTATTTAACAAATAAATAATTCACTTTATAAATATTCCATTTATAAAGATTTCCCTTTCATTTATAATTCCACTTAAACGTATTTTCTATTTATAAATATTCCATTTATAAATATTTCTATTTATAAATATTCTATTTATAAATATTCTCTTTTCAATATTCCGGTATGTCATGTTGTTTAACTTACAGTGTCCAACATCGTCCATACACATATAATCAACAACAGATTATAAATCATGTCATATATCACAATATATGAAAACAATAAAATAACTGTTGAGGAATCCAGTCGGATTCCTCCAACCTGTTTCCCTGCATCCACAGATGTTACACAATAAAATCAATCATCACTTTCAGTTTCATTTGATATATTCTGATAAACAGAATCAATACGGAAATTTAACTAACTGACTAGCAGTTCAATCCAACAATCAACACACAATCAAACAGACAATACTTAACAGTTCTAAGAATACAACATGAAAATATAAACTGTTCAGAGTTAGTGAGATTTACTCACTTTGGCAGTTCATCGTTAAAGAACGATAAACTGTTGTTTGATTTGAATCAAACAGTTTAATTCGCCGTAAATTCAGACGAGCTCCAATCTACTTCAAACCATTTCCATTATGAAGTGCTCGTCCATATGAATTCGACGCATCTGACCGTTCACGATTTCGATTCCGTACGAACTAGATACGAGATTTTAAGGTTAGACATTGGTTTAAATAAAATTAAATAAACATAAACCCTTATCAAATCCCTCACCCTTTATTTGGCCCATTCCCTTTCATGAATAACCGGCCCACTACCACACTAAAAGCCCATACCCCTTTTAATTGCCACACCCGAATTCCCACGAGCTCATCTTCCCAACTAAACTTCGATCTCCAGTAAACAAAGCTCCACGTTGACCCCAATTGACCGACTACCGCCATCGCTTCGGCCATCAATCCCCGGCGCCGACGCCCCCACTGACTTCGCCACCCCATTCTGCACCTTCTCACCACCACGACACCCACTCCGGTGTCCTCCGTCGACAGCAGGTCTCCAGCAACCACGGTGAAAACACCGAACAAATCATGACCGAACTCCTTAAAACTCTCACCATCGCAACCAAATCCAACCACCATTCCCAATATCAACTCCAAGTCAAACCCCATTGCATCAAATTCGAATGGACTTGAACCCTAATTTACTGCTTCAAATTCGAGCAGCCCCAAACAGCGTCGCACCCACTGAGAACAACACAGGAATGAAGAGAAAGATGCCAGGGATACGAATATACATGTATTATATTTTACAGGATCTTGTATGAATTTCTCATGATTTTCTTTGGGATCGAATACCCTTTTTTTTCTTCTGGTTTGTGAAAAACGACGGCGCAAGAAACATTGACCAGAAAATGTAACCTAGGTTTAGAATTTAGTTTGGGTATTTATAGGGATTTTTATATTAATTTTTAATTCGAATTTTATATTAAATTCTATCCAAACGCTGTTTGTATTCGGCTTTAAAAATCATCATGATCACATACGACACCTAAAAATCATGAAAACTGATATGCAGTTGCAGTTCGACATTTCGGTCCCAACGAAACTGGTTTCGTCGAATTCCGACTCCGTATGCTCACACAGCGTATTTTTAATTGTCAAAATACTGACTGTTTTTCACTCTAAAAATCCGTACGGTCACATACGGACTCTAAAAATCACGAAAATGGAAATCTAACAACTATTTGACATTGCGGATCCAACAAAACTGATTTCATCGAATTCCGACTTCGTTTGCAAAAGTGGTTATTTTTAACGCTCTAAATAGCCTATTTAAATATATAAATATATTTAAATATAATTGAATTAATTATTTAAAATTAATTATTATCGTATATCTTCACATATGATATCGTACAGCCCCAGAATATCATATCCGAATTTTCAGCTTGATATTTCAGATTCCAGATTATCTCGATATTCAGTTTATACTGAAAATCCATTTATAACGTATATAAAGCGTCGCAAATTATAAAGGAATTCCACAGCGACTTTTCTGAAATTTGATTTGGACGTAAATCAAAATCTATACGACGAAATCCAGATTTTTCTCTTCCACTAGAAAGATATACTCCACCGGCTCCACACGTTTCTTGTTTCACAGAAATCCGGCTTAAAACGAATCATGTACATTCAGTTGAAGTTCAAATCGCCAAATAGCGAACTGCAGCGCCATTTCGAGCTCGTTTATAAATATATTATAAACTATACGTTCAACTGTCGTCGATTCAATAAAAAATCGTTATTATATTTCGAATCGAAACTCCACCAAATCTCGTATGCTATTCAATTCACACGATATTGTGAATTTCACTATTTCCGACTACTTCGACATTATAATATATTATTATATTATAACTATTTATTAAATATTCAATATTATTTAATTCACGTTCTCGATATCGATAAATCGATATTTAATAATTAAATAAATAAGTTGTTCAACAGCTAAAATGCGGGTTACTACAATCTTCCCCCCTTAATAAAATTTCGTCCTCGAAATTGCTAAGCTAGGGAATGACCCTATCTTCTGGGTAAAAATTTATCTGTTTACCTCTTGTCTCCGGTTTCAACTGAACCAATTAATATCGACTAAATATTAATTTATTCCGACTAACTAAATTTTCAAAAATTCTGAGAATTTTCTAACACCTTAACTTTTCGAAAAATTTCGCCAACACCTCCTTTGTACTGGTCAATATCTCAAACTCCAACTCGCCTCTCCGGGCCTTCTTTAACCCAAAAGAAAATCAAACAGCCAAGCGGCTTGCCAATTCGGCTCATAAATCTCATATCCATATATAATATAAACTGGTACCTTTTTGTCGGGAATATCAACTCTATCACTTCCATATGCTATCAACTCAGCATATACCAGTGTTATTTCCATCAAATTCCAATCAGTTCATATCCTCAAAACCCAATCGAATTTTCATTCGAACCACAATATCAAATTCCAAATTATTGACTCATCAACCCAATTTCATAACAGATTATTGTAACACCCCGTATGTTGAATACCTTGTTATAATAGAAATCAGGGCAGAATTAAATTTAATAATTTGAATCAGGGGAAACGGGCTATGCCATTGCGTTCGTCTCGGAAAAATACGCGAAATAGAGTCCGAAATTTTGTAAATTGGAGTCCGTATGACCCAGTTATGGCCCAAAGAAGTTTTCAGAAAATTCAAAGTTAAAAACAGATTTAAAATTCAGTTCTAAAACAAGTTTGGAGCCAAAAGCGGAAAGGGCGGGAAAGTTCCCGCCTAGCCCCGTGTCGACAGGCATGTCGACAGGGGTGTCGACAGCCCTGTCGACAGGGGTGTCGACACAGGGTGTCGGCCCTGTTGATCTGGGTGCACCAGATCTGGTTTTTGGGTTAGTCTTGGGCTGTGTTCTAGAGATTTCCGAAATCTAAGGGTCCTAATCTAATCTAGGGTTAATCTAAGGGCCTAAAACACTCACCTAATCTATAAATACACCCTAAACCTACCCTAATCCATACTAAAAATAGAATTGAGGGCTACATGCCGCCAAATTAAATCTTAGAAGGAGCCTCCACTAATTTATGAAGAGGGTTGCAAGCTAATCACTCTCTAATCAACCTCTAATCCATTCTAAGCATCTTAATCTTCTTCATTTGGAGTGCAAATTTGCTAGTTGTGAGTTTCTATCACTTTAATAACCGATTGCTAAATTAAGTAGATGAGATATGATGAGATCATATGGTTTTGTTTGGGGATTAATGGATTTTAAGTCATATGACATGATGTTAGTTTGCTAATGTATGTGGGTTATGCAAGTTTTGTGTTTTGTGATCATATGTTAATATGCAAGTTACATGTATGATAAAATGCAAGTTACATGTATGATAATTATGCAAGTTGTATGTTTTTTCATATGCAAGTATGTAACATGTTATGCAAGTTCATATGCAAGTTTATGAGTTTATATGCAAGTATGTTATGCAAGTTCATATGCAAGTTTATGAGTTTATATGCAAGTATGTTATGCAAGTTCATATGCAAGTTTATGAGTTTATATGCAAGTATGTTATGCAAGTTCATATGCAAGTTTATGAGTTTATATGCAAGTATGTTATGCAAGTTCATATGCAAGTTTATGAGTTTATATGCAAGTATGTTATGCAAGTTCATATGCAAGTTTATGAGTTTATATGCAAGTATGTTATGCAAGTTCATATGCAAGTTATGTGACATATTATATGCAAGTCATGTATTTGTTAATATGTAAGTTTATGTGACATGTTATACAAGATTATATGCAAGTTATGTGACATGTTGTGCAAGTTCATATGCAAGTTATGTGTTTGTTAATATGCAAGATGGCACCTTTGAAACATGTTCATACATATGCAAGTTGACACCTTTTATATGTGTTATGTCATAAGAACGAAATCACGTGGGAACGATGGGGTTAATTAAATACATATGTTAATAAGATTGTGTGAAATTAATATAATTATGCATAACATAAAATAAATGAACATAGTATGGGAATTTGCCTATTAAGTTAGGTGTACCCATACTATGTGTTGGGAATTTGCCTATTAAGTTAGGTGTACCCATACTATGTGTTGGGAATTTGCCTATTAAGTTAGGTGTACCCACACTTTGGAGTTGGGAATTTGCCTATTAAGTTAGGTGTACCCATATTCCTAAAATAAACATGATAATTAACACAAATCATGGGGGTGATTAATTAGGAGTAATTAATCGATTAAGACACGAGGTTGGACCTGTTTGTAGTGTAAGACTGCCCGGAGTTTACCGGCTTAACCAGGCATCTACAAATGACGGTCCAATGTGAGGGGTCTTAATCATAAATTAAATACGTAACAAGGGTAAATGACACGAGGTTGGACCCGTTTGTAGTGTAAGACTGCCCGGAACCTACCGGCTTAACCAGGCATCTACAAATAACGGTCCAATGTGAGGGGTCCTTTACACGGTTACGGTGTTAATCAATTAAGAAACACTTAACCAGATAATCATGTAGTGGGGCATGGGGGTTAAGTGGGTACCTTGGGTGGTATGTGGAAATTGCTAGTGGTTGCCAATAGAAAATATGATTAAATACTTAACCAAGATGAAACATGTAATTAAACATGGTTAAAGGGTTAAGTGGGAAACACTAGTGTGTGGGCCAAGCTTAGGGGGATGGCTTGTGCTGGGGGCCCATTTCAACCAATATCCCAAACGTATCTTAGTGGGCTCGACTCTAGTCGAGTGACGGGACACGCATATTGGGCTTGACTATAAGAGGCCAAAATGGGTTAGCGGTGGCAACGCATGACCAACGGGTTTCATATGCGTGTGTGGACCCGGGCTGGTAAATAAGACGTTGTTGCATCGTGTAGATATAAGCCGTGCACCGTTAATTTTATCAGGTTGCCACGTTGGGGAATGGTACACCCCACGGTGGGGCCAGCACGGGTATCTACGTTAGGGAGCCGATCGAATGGGAGTAGTGTGTACACCTAGTGGATTGTAGGGCCCCGTGGCGTCTACTTAGTCACCTAGGGGTAAGCGAGAACTATTAAGTTAATTTTATAAGTCCATGGGTGGGATCAACCTTTAAGTTAGGAATGACTGGTGTGGTGCAGTTTAGTAATTTACCTTTGGAAGGGTAGATGCGTCTTTATCGTTTATCTTAGTTTAGTTGACTGCTTAGTGTAGCCATTCATCCCCAATAGTTACCGTATATCAGTTTATGTCTTCTCTGGTTACTTTAACGATTGTATTGTTAAAGTTATAGGACTCGCTCAGACTTATGTCTGACCCCGTTGTTTTTATCTTTTTCCCAACCCTCAGGTCCTACGGTGGATCCTAGCAGTAGTGGAGCTTGATCGGATTGCTGTTCCAGTCTTTAGGAGCTTGGATAGATGTAAAGCTCCAGTTACCCAGTTATCTTTCCTTTTGTCCTGGCTATTGTATGAGAGAGTGGGATTATGTACTTCTTTATTTTGATGGATATTGTACTTGACTTTTATTGTGGTTTTATGATGTAACCAGACATGTTTTACTTCCGCTGTTATGAGATGATGTTTTAAAATTTCAAGTACTATTTATATCTGTCTTGTTGTAATTTTTCTGTTCTATATTCACTAAAATACTCCACCGATGCTATGGCATTCCCTTAGTGAGTGATCATAGCGGGAGTGGGGTGTTACACGTGGTATCAGAGCTGAAGGTTACCGGAACAGATAAATTTTTGAGAAAAATACATTTTTTTAGAATAGTAAAGGTATTATTTTTGGAAAAAGTATTTTCAAAAACATGTCTTTTAAGAGAAAAGTTTTTGAAAAAGAAAAGCATAATCCCCAATAGCCATATCTTTATCTTTCGGAATCTCCTTTTTGAATCTTTCCTCTTTCGTTTCAGCATGGCTGAAGATCTTAACATCCCGGAGGGCTTAGTTATACCACTATGGTATAGGAGGTTACAAGAGGCTAGGGCCGCGGCTGCGGGTCCAGCCAATGCTACTACACCAGAGGCAACCGCTCCTCCTCCTCAGCCTACAGTGGATAATTTTGCTAAGATTTGCAAGGAGTTCAAGGCTATAGGAGGAAAACCTTTTCTAGGTTCAGAGACTTTCGTAGAGGCTAGAGATTGGCTTAAGGAAGTGGAAGAGTTGCTAGACATCTTTGAAGTGGAAGAGGGAAAGAAAGTCAAGTTGGCGGCTTGGTTAATGAAGGGAGAGGCCTCATTCTGGTGGGAGGTCACTAATGGAGAACGCCCTGTTGACTCTTGGGCAGATTTTAAGCAAAGGTTTGGGGCTAAGTTTCTCTCAAGGGCGGAAGAGAATCTGTTTATGGAGAAGTTCTTGAATTTGAAGCAAGGGAATCTCACGGTGAAAGAATATGTCAACAAATTCAATCAATTAGCAAGGTTTGGCATAGAGTTGGTGAATACACCGGAGAAGAAGGCTTTGAGGTTCGTTAGAGGCTTGAACGAACTATTGCAAGGAATAGCTATGACTCACATTCCTATGGGGGCCACCTTTGAGAAGCTTGTCTACATGGCATTTATGCATGAGGATGATAAGAGCTCTAAGGCACCTGAGAAGAAGGGGGATCAGAAGAAACCGCAACAACAACAACAAGGCAAGGGTGGAAAAGGTAATGGTGACAAGAAGAAGAAGAAGAAGAAGTGCTTCAATTGTGGGACCCCAGGCCACCTCAGCAAGGATTGTCGCAAAAAGAAGAAGACCGGTTGCTTTCATTGTGGTGAAGCAGGACATCTTGTGAAGGACTGCCCAAAGAAGGGGCAGAAGACGAGGTCTACCTCGGGAGGTCAGGTGCAAGATCTTATGGCACCACCTCAGGCAGGGGGGCAAGTTCAGGCTCTCTCAGTTCCACCGATTCAGCAGAGAGGTAGAACTATTTCCGTTGAAAGTCTGGTTTTTCTGTTTGATCATCCAGTTCGTACTTTGTTTGACTCTGGCGCATCGCATTCTTTTATCTCATCATCGTTAGTTGAGTCACTGCACTTAGACACCAGTCTAGTTGATGATCCCTTGGTTGTTTCAAACCCAATTGGGGGCTCCATATATCTGTCTATGATATGTTTGGGTTTGAAGATTTCTATACTTAGCGTTGAGTTTGGATGTGATGCTTTTGTATTGGGCTTCACGGGCTATGGGTTGATTTTGGGCATGGACTGGTTATCCAGTAATGGTGCCGTTCTTGATTGTGAAAGGAGAGTTGTCAGGCTTATGACCCGCTTGGGTAATACTCTCGAGATCTTTTGTAATCCCATGGAATCTGTTTTGCTAAGTTATCTTGAATCGCTCGATGCTTCGGTCGAGAGTTTGCGTTCTGTCAGAGTGGTCCGGGAATATCCGGATGTGTTTGAAGAGGTGAAGGGTTTGCCTCCGAAGCGGGAGATAGATTTCCGAATTTATTTGGTGGATAATGCCAAACCAGTGTCTTTGCCAGTGCGCCACATGGCTCCTCGTGAGAGAAGAGAACTTCATAAGCAAGTAGGGGAGTTGCTTGAGAAGGGGTTCATAAGGCGAAGTATATCGGAGTGGGGAGCCCCAGTAGTGTTTGCCACGAAGGCGGATGGGTCCCTCAGACTTTGTGTGGATTATAGAGAACTTAATAAGCTCACGAAGAAGAATAGACACCCATTACCGAGGATAGATGATCTCTTTGATCAGTTGGTTGGCGCCTCAGTGTTTTCGCAGATGGACTTAGCTACAGGGTTTCATCAGTTAAGAGTGGCGGAGGACAGTATAGAGAAGACTGCTTTCCGGACTCCGGATGGTTTTTATGAGTGGCTTGTGATGCCATTTGGGTTGAAAAACGCCCCTGCATACTTTGTTGATCTAATGAGTAGAGTGTTCAGAGAGTATCTGAATAAGTTTGTAGTAGTCTTTGTGGATGACATCTTGGTCTTTTCCAAGAGTGAAGAAGAGCATGCCTTACATCTCAGAGAAGTGTTGGAGACTCTTCGAGCACATAGTCTTAAAGCTAAATTCTCTAAATGTCATTTTTGGAGAAGAGAAGTGCGATTCTTAGGGCATGTGGTCTCTAAGGAAGGGATAGCTGTGGATCCCGCAAAGATAGTATCTATCCAGGATTGGAAAGTTCCTAGAAATGCTACCGAAGTAAGAAGTTTCTTGGGGTTGGCAGGATATTATAGGAAGTTCATCAAAGACTTCGCGAAGATATCAGCCTCATTAACCCGCTTGACGAAGAAGAATCTGGTTTTCTCATGGGACGTAGATTGTGATGATGCTTTCCGACGGTTAAAGAGAGCTTTGACCACCGCTCCAGTTTTAGTGCTTCCAGATGGGAGTAAGCCGTTTGTTGTTTATACCGATGCTTGTGGGACAGGATTAGGCGCAGTCTTGATGCAGGAGGGAAGGGTAATAGCCTATGGAGGGAGGCAATTGAGAGTGCATGAGAAGAATTACCCTACCCATGATCTAGAGTTGGTCGCGATTGTTTTCGCACTTAAGTCTTGGCGCCATTATCTTCTTGGTGAGAGATTCGAGTTGTTCACTGACCATAAATCATTGAAGTACTTATTCTCTCAGAAGGATTTAAACTTAAGACAGCAAAGGTGGATGGAGTTCTTAGCATCCTATGATTTCGAGATAGCGTATACCCCTGGCAAGGGTAACGTGGTGGCGGACGCCTTGAGTAGAAAAAGGCTATCTTTGAGTCCATTGTTCGTGGAACGGCGAAGCTTGGAGTTTCTTTCTTTGTTCGACTTCAGACCTTCTGTTGACTTTGTACCTGGTTTGTTAGCATCCTTGGAGGTTAGACCTACTCTTTTGGGACGGATTGGCGAGGCTCAGCGAGACGACCCACAGTTGGTTGAGTTGGTAGAGAAGCTTATAAGGGGGGAGTCGTCCAGCCATTTGGGTAGATACACCATAGATGATAGGGGATGGTTGCATAGAGACGGTAGACTTTGTGTACCGCAAGATGAGGGTTTGAAGAAGGCTATTTTGGATGATGCACATCGTTCAAGAATGACTATTCATCCCGGTGGAGACAAAATGTACCAAGATATGAAGAGAATTTTCTTTTGGGCCGGTATGAAGAAAGATGTGGCCGAGTATGTGGCTAGATGCTTAGTGTGCCAACAAGTTAAAGCGGAGCAAAGGAAACCCGGTGGGTTGCTACACCCATTGGAAGTTCCGCAATGGAAGTGGGATAGTGTCTCGATGGATTTCATCGATGGGTTACCGAGATCGAGGAAGGGCAATACGGGAATTTGGGTTGTGGTAGACAGACTTACCAAGAGTGCCCATTTTATACCCGTGAAGAGTAAGAGGACCGCTCCATGGCTTGCTTCAGTCTATGTTAGAGAGATTGTTAGATTGCATGGCGTACCATCCAGCATTGTGAGTGATCGAGATCCTATCTTCACTAGTGAGTTTTGGAGAAGTTTGCAAGAGGCGGTAGGGACTCAGTTGTGTCTGAGCACCGCATATCATCCTCAGACGGACGGCCAGACTGAGAGGGTGAATCGTGTCCTAGAAGACCTTTTGAGGCTTTGTATCTTAGATTTTGGAGGTACATGGGAAGAGCATCTTCCATTGGTGGAGTTCGCATATAATAACAGCTTTCAGTCCAGTATTGGTATGGCTCCTTTCGAAGCTCTTTATGGAAGGCCTTGTCGATCTCCTACATGTTGGTGGGAATCTACGGATAAGATCTTGCTTGGGCCAGATATGGTTAGAGAGACTTCAGAGAAGATTGATTTGATTCGAAGAAGGATGAAAGCAGCGCAAGATAGACAGAAATCTTATGCGGATCGGAGAAGGACGGATCTTGAGTTTGAGGTTGGGGACATGGTTTTTGTCAAAGTATCTCCGTTGAGAAATGTTGTTCGCTTTGGGTCCGTTGGGAAGTTAGCACCGAGGTTTGTTGGGCTGTTTCCTATTAAGGAAAGGATTGAACGGATGGCATATAGGGTGGAGTTGCCCGACAGACTTAGTGGTGTTCATGATGTATTCCATGTATCACATTTGAGGAAGTGCTTACATGAGACCGCAGAGGTGGTAGAGCCGAGCTTGCTTAAAGATGTAGAGGTAGAGCGTGATGCGACGATTCGACGAGCTCCTACTCGCATCCTTGGGTCAGAAACTAGGAAGTTGAGGAACAGAGAAGTTCAGCTAGTTAAAGTGCAATGGGGAGAAGACAAGGGCAATGCTACTTGGGAGATGGAAGCGAAGATGCGTTCTTTGTATCCATTTCTTTTTGAGAGTATGTCTTTTAACTTCTCCTTTATCGCTTGTCTAGTACTTATCTTATCTTTAGTATATCCTCTCGCTAGTACCTATGACCTTTAGATAGGGTAAAACCTATGGTTGAAACATGTGTTTGAAACATGTTATGGTTGATGGATGCATGTGGATGCAATTGTTTGCTAGTGGTTGCTCGTGGATGCATATACACACACATTAGGCACTAGATCGGCTCAGTCACTTCATGTTGCATATCGCATAAATGGATGTGGTAGTTAGATTGATGGATGTATCATGGCTGTGTTATCATGTGGATGATGCATTTTTGTGTATGTTGTGCACGCATATAGAAATTGTATGTGTCAATAGGGTTTCGCATACATATTGGATGCATGGCACTATCATGGTTTGCATTAAGGAGGTCGACTGAATCAGTAGACCGCCTGATTTTGCATTAGTATACGGACATATACACACACTTTCTGCATATGTTCATACATCATTAGAAGTTTCTAAGGATAATGGTTGCTTGTGGTTGATGGATTGATTAGATGGTTGTTTGGATGGTAGGATATGCATTCTCCTTAGCTTAGAGATTTCGGGGACGAAATCCTTTAAGGAGGGGAGAATGTAACACCCCGTATGTTGAATACCTTGTTATAATAGAAATCAAGGCAGAATTAAATTTAATAATTTGAATCAGGGGAAACGTGCTATGCCATTGCGTTCGTCTCGGAAAAATACGCGAAATAGAGTCCGAAATTTTGTAAATTGGAGTCCGTATGACCCAGTTATGGCCCAAAGAAGTTTTCAGAAAATTCAAAGTTAAAAACAGATTTAAAATTCAGTTCTAAAACAAGTTTGGAGCCAAAAGCGGAAAGGGCGGGAAAGTTCCCGCCTAGCCCCGTGTCGACAGGCATGTCGACAGGGGTGTCGACAGCCCTGTCGACAGGGGTGTCGACACAGGGTGTCGGCCCTGTTGATCTGGGTGCACCAGATCTGGTTTTTGGGTTAGTCTTGGGCTGTGTTCTAGAGATTTCCGAAATCTAAGGGTCCTAATCTAATCTAGGGTTAATCTAAGGGCCTAAAACACTCACCTAATCTATAAATACACCCTAAACCTACCCTAATCCATACTAAAAATAGAATTGAGGGCTACATGCCGCCAAATTAAATCTTAGAAGGAGCCTCCACTAATTTATGAAGAGGGTTGCAAGCTAATCACTCTCTAATCAACCTCTAATCCATTCTAAGCATCTTAATCTTCTTCATTTGGAGTGCAAATTTGCTAGTTGTGAGTTTCTATCACTTTAATAACCGATTGCTAAATTAAGTAGATGAGATATGATGAGATCATATGGTTTTGTTTGGGGATTAATGGATTTTAAGTCATATGACATGATGTTAGTTTGCTAATGTATGTGGGTTATGCAAGTTTTGTGTTTTGTGATCATATGTTAATATGCAAGTTACATGTATGATAAAATGCAAGTTACATGTATGATAATTATGCAAGTTGTATGTTTTTTCATATGCAAGTATGTAACATGTTATGCAAGTTCATATGCAAGTTTATGAGTTTATATGCAAGTATGTTATGCAAGTTCATATGCAAGTTTATGAGTTTATATGCAAGTATGTTATGCAAGTTCATATGCAAGTTTATGAGTTTATATGCAAGTATGTTATGCAAGTTCATATGCAAGTTTATGAGTTTATATGCAAGTATGTTATGCAAGTACATATGCAAGTTTATGAGTTTATATGCAAGTATGTTATGCAAGTTCATATGTAAGTTATGTGACATATTATATGCAAGTCATGTATTTGTTAATATGTAAGTTTATGTGACATGTTATACAAGATTATATGCAAGTTATGTGACATGTTGTGCAAGTTCATATGCAAGTTATGTGTTTGTTAATATGCAAGATGGCACCTTTGAAACATGTTCATACATATGCAAGTTGACACCTTTTATATGTGTTATGTCATAAGAACGAAATCACGTGGGAACGATGGGGTTAATTAAATACATATGTTAATAAGATTGTGTGAAATTAATATAATTATGCATAACATAAAATAAATGAACATAGTATGGGAATTTGCCTATTAAGTTAGGTGTACCCATACTATGTGTTGGGAATTTGCCTATTAAGTTAGGTGTACCCACACTTTGGAGTTGGGAATTTGCCTATTAAGTTAGGTGTACCCATATTCCTAAAATAAACATGATAATTAACACAAATCATGGGGGTGATTAATTAGGAGTAATTAATCGATTAAGACACGAGGTTGGACCCGTTTGTAGTGTAAGACTGCCCGGAGTTTACCGGCTTAAACAGGCATCTACAAATGACGGTCCAATGTGAGGGGTCTTAATCATAAATTAAATACGTAACAAGGGTAAATGACACGAGGTTGGACCCGTTTGTAGTGTAAGACTGCCCGGAACCTACCGGCTTAACCAGGCATCTACAAATAACGGTCCAATGTGAGGGGTCCTTTACACGGTTACGGTGTTAATCAATTAAGAAACACTTAACCAGATAATCATGTAGTGGGGCATGGGGGTTAAGTGGGTACCTTGGGTGGTATGTGGAAATTGCTAGTGGTTGCCAATAGAAAATATGATTAAATACTTAACCAAGATGAAACATGTAATTAAACATGGTTAAAGGGTTAAGTGGGAAACACTAGTGTGTGGGCCAAGCTTAGGGGGATGGCTTGTGCTGGGGGCCCATTTCAACCAATATCCCAAACGTATCTTAGTGGGCTCGACTCTAGTCGAGTGACGGGACACGCATATTGGGCTTGACTATAAGAGGCCAAAATGGGTTAGCGGTGGCAACGCATGACCAACGGGTTTCATATGCGTGTGTGGACCCGGTCTGGTAAATAAGACGTTGTTGCATCGTGTAGATATAAGCCGTGCACCGTTAATTTTATCAGGTTGCCACGTTGGGGAATGGTACACCCCACGGTGGGGCCAGCACGGGTATCTACGTTAGGGAGCCGATCGAATGGGAGTAGTGTGTACACCTAGTGGATTGTAGGGCCCCGTGGCGTCTACTTAGTCACCTAGGGGTACGCGAGAACTATTAAGTTAATTTTATAAGTCCATGGGTGGGATCAACCTTTAAGTTAGGAATGACTGGTGTGGTGCAGTTTAGTAATTTACCTTTGGAAGGGTAGATGCGTCTTTATCGTTTATCTTAGTTTAGTTGACTGCTTAGTGTAGCCATTCATCCCCAATAGTTACCGTATATCAGTTTATGTCTTCTCTGGTTACTTTAACGATTGTATTGTTAAAGTTATAGGACTCGCTCAGACTTATGTCTGACCCCGTTGTTTTTATCTTTTTCCCAACCCTCAGGTCCTACGGTGGATCCTAGCAGTAGTGGAGCTTGATCGGATTGCTGTTCCAGTCTTTAGGAGCTTGGATAGATGTAAAGCTCCAGTTACCCAGTTATCTTTCCTTTTGTCCTGGCTATTGTATGAGAGAGTGGGATTATGTACTTCTTTATTTTGATGGATATTGTACTTGACTTTTATTGTGGTTTTATGATGTAACCAGACATGTTTTACTTCCGCTGTTATGAGATGATGTTTTAAAATTTCAAGTACTATTTATATCTGTCTTGTTGTAATTTTTCTGTTCTATATTCACTAAAATACTCCACCGATGCTATGGCATTCCCTTAGTGAGTGATCATAGCGGGAGTGGGGTGTTACAATTATTCTCTAATCCAATTCAATTCTATTTAACTCAGTTCAAGTTAATATTTCAATTTATCTCTACTATCTTATTCTAATTTTACCATCTCAATCTCTTTAACTTCATAGGTTAAATTTATATTCCAGAATTTAAATTCCTGGGTTTATTTCAAATCAATTTGAAATCATAATACCAATTTAAAACATTTGAATTTCTAAACCACTTGTTTTCTCAAAACAATTCAAAAACAAAACCTTTGGTAGTAGTCCGTCACTTAGAACTCGAAAAATGAATACTGATGATGTCGCGATTCATCATCAGAATCTATTTTCCAGCTATCGAAGTGAGTTCAATACTATATCACCTTCAGTTTGAAAAACGTTTTCAAAATCTCCCAGGAACTTAAAATTTCCTTATTTTAATTCCAATCTGATTTAAATTCAGATTTTTTTTTTTCATTTTATTTCATATATTTTACTTATATGAATTCTGATTAGTCATTTATAATCATTTTACCTTTTTATAATCTTACTCGATTATACTAACAACCAACACAACCAATTATACTATGTTAATTTCAAAACATACCATGTCGGTTCATCGTGTTCAAGTGTTTATAAAACTCCTACCGATACAGTGGATCAAACTGATCGACCAGAATTTATAAGCCACTCAACCAATAAATCTCCACAATATAAATCACTTTATATTAACTAACAAATATGCACTCGTATATATACCCTCAACTCAGTCTAGGATATTACTAATCCCATCTCTACTGAATCACGCCACAGAGCCAAGGTAATAACTAAACCAATGCTATGATACCAACTGTAGTAACCTGGATTTTCGGCGACTTTGGTTATCGACGTAAGCTCGACGTCGATAACCAAAACATCGAAAAATCCCGGTAATTAATGAAAGAAATTAGAAGGTGAGAATAGATAAGATAGAACTTATAGAATAGAAGAAGAAGAAGAACATCATCATCAGAGTAAACACGAATCTCACAGCGGAACGAATAAAATATAACATAACATATCTTTGAAATAACATCAGTACATGTATACAATAACACTTATCAGAGTACAACACTTACAACAACAGCGGAAATAATAATAGCTATAGAATCCTGAAGCCTCCTGCTCCAAGCTCTCCAAGTGTATCTGTAAAATCCCGACTACTTGACTGCCCGTACAAATTTAGGCACCCAAGAGTTTAGGGAAAACAACAAAATAAACTCCGGGTCAGTCATGGGACTGGTGTGAATAAACTCAAATCATTTAAACAGGTATATGATATCTCATAAGACCACGCCGTGAATACGGAACGGGTTTTTCCCTTATGAGAATCCAAATAACTTTTCAAAGCAATATCATTCTGATATTATAATAATGTCTAAGTACAAATAAATATCAATCTAGCAGAAACGCTTGCATCTCACGTTACTACATATATAGTATACAATCAAAATCGCAAACACGTATTGGATGATTGGATTTTCCAACTATGACAAGGTATGGAACCACCTTCCGATCAGTGTACTCTAGGAATGATACACTGGAGTTCAACAAGAACATCTTGCAACTCGGCCACACATGACCGACCACTCATTTCGCTTGAGTGTATCGAATGTACATCACCAACGGTTGGGATCAGCAACCGTTCCCGTATATATATGGGACAACATTGATAGATTTAAGAAACAAATGAATATTCACTAGATAGGTGATTATACACCCTACTTCGGTGCGACCGACTTAGCCATGCTGCCTGCCCGATTTCTGTCATTTACCGGTTGATGAGGCTAGAAGCTACGCTTTATCATCACATCAGATTCACTTCGAATGCCACATTGTCAGATCCATCAGAATCACTAATTGACGTCTACAACCATACATTACGTGTCAGCTAAAAGAAGTTTCCTTCTCCGCTTCCACTCTTGGTATAGTTGAAGAAATCAATGTACGTGATCGTCTGGAAATACTATGTCAGACATCCATCTTCATTCACTTAGAAATGTCACATCGTCATACCCGCCAAATCACAAATTGACTTAACCAAAAATAACACGGGTCTACAGCTAAGAGAAACGAATTCCTCCGCCACCAAACGTGAATACGTTTGAACAGATCAACTTACGCGATCCATTTGATATACTCTGTCAGACTTTCGTCCATACAAGTTGTCCTGGGACTGGACAAACCGAAGGCACTATTCTGTAAACAGGATAGCCCTTGCATTCTTACTCCGTCTTCAATTATCTTTGGCATATATGATTTGCAACGCTTATGCCAATACAGAGTGGTTCTATGGATAATAATCCAACCGGTCTCTCCATATTAACAACGTTAAAATGGTCAAAACTTCGATAGTCGGTGAGTTAACTATCAAAGAAAAACAAGTGTGCAAACAACGATATTATTTCCAAATGGAAATTATATCGAACGAACATCATTTAACATAAATCTCTTTAGTTCATTTATTTGCTTATCTCCTGTTTCCCTATATTCTAAATTCTTATTTTCTTTTATCAGAAAACATTTCTGATTCTCGTTTGGAAAACATTTCCAAAACTTCTTTACGATCAAACCTTACCATTTTTTTAGTTAAGAAGGAAGTCACTCAAGTTGGGGTATAATTACCTCTCAGACCTTAACTGAACAACGTTATAACTTCGAAATGGTCAAAGTTTATCTTTTAATCTTTAACAACCTCTTTACGTCTTTCTCGGATTCAATTTTACTAGTCTACTTCTATATTTAAAACATTGGTTATAACGATAACGTTATAATCCCTACTTTCGAATTATCTAACTTTAATTATAACTTCTATTCCTATTAGTGAATAATTAACCTAACATTTATTTATTTAAAAATAAATAAATCTCTATTTAAATACTGGAAAGTATAAGTACTTTCCCGAATTCGATATAATCGAATTTGCCGATTAACTCTCTTCGAGAAATCTCTATTTGATTAACTCTTCTTCGAATAACCTATATTCGATGAACTCCTTCTCGAATAAACAATATTCGAAAATCTCTCTTCGAATAACTAATATTCGATAACTCTTCCTTTCAAATATCCCATATTTGAAAATCTCACTTCGATTAAACTAACATTGATAACTCCTTTCGATGAAGCTAACATCGATAACTCCTTTCGATGAAACTAACATCGATAACTTTAACTCGACGAACTTAACTTGACTAACTTAACTTGACTCGACTAGCTCGACTTACTTGGTTCGACCAATTTGATTCGATTTACTAGGCTCGACTAACTTGACTAACTTAACTCGACTTACTTGGTTCGACCAATTTGATTCGATTAACTAGGCTCGACTAACTTGACTAACTCTGTCTCAAATAACTATATTTGATTAACTCTAGTTCGTTTTAACTCTAATCGATTAACTCTTACTAATTACTCCAACTGGTTAACTCTAACTGATTAACTCTAACTGGTTAACTCTATTTGACTAACTCGACTTGACTAACCCTTTTCGAATAACATATTCGATTAACTAACTTTCGAATACCATATTCGATTAACTAACTTCGAATACCATATTCTATTTCTAACTTCGAATACCATATTCGATTTCTAAGTTCGAATACCATATTCGTTTTCTCCTTTTCGAATGTCTATATTCGATTAACTAACTTCGAATGTCTATATTCGATTTACTAACTTCGAATGTCTATATTCGATTAACTAACTTCGAATGTCTATATTCGATTAACTAACTTCGAATGTCTATATTCGATTTACTAACTTCGAATGTCTATATTCGATTTACTTTATTCACTTTATAAAGACTTCCTTTTTAACAACGTTTTATTCATTTGAAAAGATTTACTTTTAAATAACGGTTCTACACTTTAAAAATGATTTCCCTTTTTTAACGTTTCCTTTTCAATTCTATTTGTAAATGGTTTTCAGATATTTCTATTTCAAATTTATTCCTGAAATATTCTAACTCCTTAAATTTCCGGGAAAATTCGCCATACCCTCCTTTGTATCGGGAGCATCGGGAAAATCCCCAACTCGCCACACAGGTCTTTCCATTCAAAAAGAAATGTTTTGAATTTATTTTCCTTTTTAAAATATCTCCTATTTATTTAATCAAATAAATATCTTATTTAATATCCCTCATTTATTTAACAAATAAATAAATCAATATCTTATCTTATTTATTTAACAAATACATAATTCACTTCTAATCTTATTTATTTAACAAATAAATAATTCACTTTATAAATATTCCATTTATAAAGATTTCCCTTTCATTTATAATTCCACTTAAACGTATTTTCTATTTATAAATATTCCATTTATAAATATTTCTATTTATAAATATTCTATTTATAAATATTCTCTTTTCAATATTCCGGTATGTCATGTTGTTTAACTTACAGTGTCCAACATCGTCCATACACATATAATCAACAACAGATTATAAATCATGTCATATATCACAATATATGAAAACAATAAAATAACTGTTGAGGAATCCAGTCGGATTCCTCCAACCTGTTTCCCTGCATCCACAGATGTTACACAATAAAATCAATCATCACTTTCAGTTTCATTTGATATATTCTGATAAACAGAATCAATACGGAAATTTATCTAACTGACTAGCAGTTCAATCCAACAATCAACACACAATCAAACAGACAATACTTAACAGTTCTAAGAATACAACATGAAAATATAAACTGTTCAGAGTTAGTGAGATTTACTCACTTTGGCAGTTCATCGTTAAAGAACGATAAACTGTTGTTTGATTTGAATCAAACAGTTTAATTCGCCGTAAATTCAGACGAGTTCCAATCTACTTCAAACCATTTCCATTATGAAGTGCTCGTCCATATGAATTCAACGCATCTGACCGTTCACGATTTCGATTCCGTACGAACTAGATACGAGATTTTAAGGTTAGACATTGGTTTAAATAAAATTAAATAAACATAAACCCTTATCAAATCCCTCACCCTTTATTTGGCCCATTCCCTTTCATGAATAACCGGCCCACTACCACACTAAAAGCCCATACCCCTTTTAATTGCCACACCCGAATTCCCACGAGCTCATCTTCCCAACTAAACTTCGATCTCCAGTAAACAAAGCTCCGCGTTGACCCCAATTGACCGACTACCGCCATCGCTTCGGCCATCAATCCCCGGCGCCGACGCCCCCACTGACTTCGCCACCCCATTCTGCACCTTCTCACCACCACGACACCCACTCCGGTGTCCTCCGTCGACAGCAGGTCTCCAGCAACCACGGTGAAAACACCGAACAAATCATGACCGAACTCCTCAAAACTCTCACCATCGCAACCAAATCCAACCACCATTCCCAATATCAACTCCAAGTCAAACCCCATTGCATCAAATTCGAATGGACTTGAACCCTAATTTACTGCTTCAAATTCGAGCAGCCCCAAACAGCGTCGCACCCACTGAGAACAACACAGGAATGAAGAGAAAGATGCCAGGGATACGAATATACATGTATTATATTTTACAGGATCTTGTATGAATTTCTCATGATTTTCTTTGGGATCGAATACCCTTTTTTTTTCTTCTGGTTTGTGAAAAACGACGGCGCAAGAAACATTGACCAGAAAATGTAACCTAGGTTTAGAATTTAGTTTGGGTATTTATAGGGATTTTTATATTAATTTTTAATTCGAATTTTATATTAAATTCTATCCAAACGCTGTGTGTATTCGGCTTTAAAAATCATCATGATCACATACGACACCTAAAAATCATGAAAACTGATATGCAGTTGCAGTTCGACATTTCGGTCCCAACTAAACTGGTTTCGTCGAATTCCGACTCCGTATGCTCATACAGCGTATTTTTAACTGTCAAAATACTGACTGTTTTTCACTCTAAAAATCCGTACGGTCACATACGGACTCTAAAAATCACGAAACTGGAAATCTAACAACTATTTGACATTGCGGATCCAACAAAACTGATTTCGTCGAATTCCGACTTCGTTTGCAAAAGTGGCTATTTTTAACGCTCTAAATAGCCTATTTAAATATATAAATATAATTGAATTAATTATTTAAAATTAATTATTATCGTATATCTTCACATATGATATCGTACAGCCCCAGAATATCATATCCGAATTTTCAGCTTGATATTTCAGATTCCAGATTATCTCGATATTCAGTTTATACTGAAAATCCATTTATAACGTATATAAAGCGTCGCAAATTATAAAGGAATTCCACAGCGACTTTTCTGAAATTTGATTTGGACGTAAATCAAAATCTATACGACGAAATCCAGATTTTTCTCTTCCACTAGAAAGATATACTCCACCGGCTCCACACGTTTCTTGTTTCACAGAAATCCGGCTTAAAACGAATCCTGTACATTCAGTTGAAGTTCAAATCGCCAAATAGCGAACTGCAGCGCCATTTCGAGCTCGTTTATAATTATATTATAAACTATACGTTCAACTGTCGTCGATTCAATAAAAAAATCGTTATTATATTTCGAATCGAAACTCCACCAAATCTCGTATGCTATTCAATTCACACGATATTGTGAATTTCACTATTTCCGACTACTTCGACATTATAATATATTATTATATTATAACTATTTATTAAATATTCAATATTATTTAATTCACGTTCTCGATATTGATAAATCGATATTTAATAATTAAATAAATAAGTTGTTCAACAGCTAAAATGCGGGTTACTACAATCTTCCCCCTTAATAAAATTTCGTCCTCGAAATTGCTAAGCTAGGGAATGACCCTATCTTCTGGGTAAAAATTTATCTGTTTACCTCTTGTCTCCGGTTTCAACTGAACCAATTAATATCGACTAAATATTAATTTATTCCGACTAACTAAATTTTCAAAAATTCTGAGAATTTTCTAACACCTTAACTTTTCGAAAAATTTCGCCAGCACCTCCTTTGTACTGGTCAATATCTCAAACTCCAACTCGCCTCTCTGGGCCTTGTTTAACCCAAAAGAAAATCAAACAGCCAAGCGGCTTGCCAATTCGGCTCATAAATCTCATATCCATATATAATATAAACTGGTACCTTTTTGTCGGGAATATCAACTCTATCACTTCCATATGCTATCAACTCAGCATATACCAGTGTTATTTCCATCAAATTCCAATCAGTTCATATCCTCAAAACCCAATCGAATTTTCATTCGAACCACAATATCAAATTCCAAATTATTGACTCATCAACCCAATTTCATAACAGATTATTCTCTAATCCAATTCAATTCTATTTAACTCAGTTCAAGTTAATATTTCAATTTATCTCTACTATCTTATTCTATTTTTACCATCTCAATCTCTTTAACTTCATAGGTTAAATTTATATTCCAGAATTTAAATTCCTGGGTTTATTTCAAATCAATTTGAAATCATAATACCAATTTAAAACATTTGAATTTCTAAATCACTTGTTTTCTCAAAACAATTCAAAAACAAAACCTTTGGTAGTAGTCCGTCACTTAGAACTCGAAAAATGAACACTGATGATGTCGCGATTCATCATCAGAATCTATTTTCCAGCTATCGAAGTGAGTTCCATACTATATCACCTTCAGTTTGAAAAACGTTTTCAAAATCTCCCAGGAACTTAAAATTTCCTTATTTTAATTCCAATCTGATTTAAATTCAGATTTTTTTTTTCATTTTATTTCATATACTTTACTTATATGAATTCTGATTAGTCATTTATAATCATTTTACCTTTTTATAATCTTACTCGATTATACTAACAACCAACACAACCAATTATACTATGTTAATTTCAAAACATACCATGTCGGTTCATCGTGTTCAAGTGTTTATAAAACTCCTACCGATACAGTGGATCAAACTGATCGACCAGAATTTATAAGCCACTCAACCAATAAATCTCCACAATATAAATCACTTTATATTAACTAACAAATACGCACTCGTATATATACCCTCAACTCAGTCTAGGATATTACTAATCCCATCTCTACTGAATCACGCCACAGAGCCAAGGTAATAACTAAACCAATGCTCTGATACCAACTGTAGTAACCCGGATTTTCGGCGACTTTGGTTATCGACGTAAGCTCGACGTCGATAACCAAAACATCGAAAAATCCCGGTAATTAATGAAAGAAATTAGAAGGTGAGAATAGATAAGATAGAACTTATAGAATAGAAGAAGAAGAAGAACATCATCATCAGAGTAAACACGAATCTCACAGCGGAACGAATAAAATATAACATAACATATCTTTGAAATAATATCAGTACATGTATACAATAACACTTATCAGAGTACAACACTTACAACAACAGCGGAAATAATAATAGCTATAGAATCCTGAAGCCTCCTGCTCCAAGCTCTCCAAGTGTATCTGTAAAATCCCGACTACTTGACTGCCCGTACAAATTTAGGCACCCAAGAGTTTAGGGAAAACAACAAAATAAACTCCGGGTCAGTCATGGGACTGGTGTGAATAAACTCAAATCATTTAAACAGGTATATGATATCTCATAAGACCACGCCGTGAATACGGAACGGGTTTTTCCCTTATGAGAATCCAAATAACTTTTCATAGCAATATCATTCTGATATTATAATAATGTCTAAGTACAAATAAATATCAATCTAGCAGAAACGCTTGCATCTCACGTTACTACATATATAGTATACAATCAAAATCGCAAGCACGTATTGGATGATTGGATTTTCCAACTATGACAAGGTATGGAACCACCTTCCGATCAGTGTACTTTAGGAATGATACACTGGAGTTCAACAAGAACATCTTGCAACTCGGCCACACATGACCGACCACTCATTTCGCTTGAGTGTATCGAATGTACATCACCAACGGTTGGGATCAGCAACCGTTCCCGTATATATATGGGACAGCATTGATAGATTTAAGAAACAAATGAATATTCACTAGATAGGTGATTATACACCCTACTTCGGTGCGACCGACTTAGCCATGCTGCCTGCCCGATTTCTGTCATTTACCGGTTGATGAGGCTAGAAGCTACGCTTTATCATCACATCAGATTCACTTCGAATGCCACATTGTCAGATCCATCAGAATCACTAATTGACGTCTACAACCATACATTACGTGTCAGCTAAAAGAAGTTTCCTTCTCCGCTTCCACTCTTGGTATAGTTGAAGAAATCAATGTACGTGATCGTCTGGAAATACTATGTCAGACATCCATCTTCATTCACTTAGAAATGTCACATCGTCATACCCGCCAAATCACAAATTGACTTATCCAAAAATAACACGGGTATACAGCTAAGAGAAACGAATTCCTCCGCCACCAAACATGAATACGTTTGAACAGATCAACTTACGCGATCCATTTGATATACTCTGTCAGACTTTCGTCCATACAAGTTGTCCTGGGACTGGACAAACCGAAGGCACTATTCTGTAAACAGGATAGCCCTTGCATTCTTACTCCGTCTTCAATTATCTTTGGCATATATGATTCGCAACGCTTATGCCAATACAGAGTGGTTCTATGGATAATAATCCAACCGGTCTCTCCATATTAACAACGTTAAAATGGTCAAAACTTCGATAGTCGGTGAGTTAACTATCAAAGAAAAACAAGTGTGCAAACAACGATATTATTTCCAAATGGAAATTATATCGAACAAACATCATTTAACATAAATCTCTTTAGTTCATTTATTTGCTTATCTCCTGTTTCCCTATATTCTCAATTCTTATTTTCTTTTATCAGAAAACATTTCTGATTCTCGTTTGGAAAACATTTCCAAAACTTCTTTACGATCAAACCTTACCATTTTTTTAGTTAAGAAGGAAGTCACTCAAGTTGGGGTATAATTACCTCTCAGACCTTAACTGAACAACGTTATAACTTCGAAATGGTCAAAGCTTATCTTTTAATATTTAACAACCTCTTTACGTCTTTCTCGGATTCAATTTTACTAGTCTACTTCTATATTTAAAACATTGGTTATAACGATAACGTTATAATCCCTACTTTCGAATTATCTAACTTTAATTATAACTTCTATTCCTATTAGTGAATAATTAACCTAACATTTATTTATTTAAAAATAAATAAATCTCTATTTAAATACTGGAAAGTATAAGTACTTTCCCGAATTCGATATAATCGAATTTGCCGATTAACTCTCTTCGAGAAATCTCTATTTGATTAACTCTTCTTCGAATAACCTATATTCGATGAACTCCTTCTCGAATAAACGATATTCGAAAATCTCTCTTCGAATAACTAATATTCGATAACTCTTCCTTTCAAATATCCCATATTTGAAAATCTCACTTCGATTAAACTAACATTGATAACTCCTTTCGATGAAGCTAACATCGATAACTCCTTTCGATGAAACTAACATCGATAACTTTAACTCGACGAACTTAACTTGACTAACTTAACTTGACTCGACTAGCTCGACTTACTTGGTTCGACCAATTTGATTCGATTTACTAGGCTCGACTAACTTGACTAACTTAACTCGACTTACTTGGTTCGACCAATTTGATTCGATTAACTAGGCTCGACTAACTTGACTAACTCTGTCTCAAATAACTATATTTGATTAACTCTAGTTCGTTTTAACTCTAATCGATTAACTCTTACTAATTACTCCAACTGGTTAACTCTAACTGATTAACTCTAACTGGTTAACTCTATTTGACTAACTCGACTTGACTAACCCTTTTCGAATAACATATTCGATTAACTAACTTTCGAATACCATATTCGATTAACTAACTTCGAATACCATATTCGATTTCTAACTTCGAATACCATATTCGATTTCTAACTTCGAATACCATATTCGTTTTCTCCTTTTCGAATGTCTATATTCGATTAACTAACTTCGAATGTCTATATTCGATTTACTAACTTCGAATGTCTATATTCGATTAACTAACTTCGAATGTCTATATTCGATTAACTAACTTCGAATGTCTATATTCGATTTACTAACTTCGAATGTCTATATTCGATTTACTTTATTCACTTTATAAAGACTTCCTTTTTAACAACGTTTTATTCATTTGAAAAGATTTACTTTTAAATAACGGTTCTACACTTTAAAAATGATTTCCCTTTTTTAACGTTTCCTTTTCAATTCTATTTGTAAATGGTTTTCAAATATTTCTTTTTCAAATTTATTCCTGAAATATTCTAACTCCTTAAATTTCCGGGAAAATTCGCCATACCCTCCTTTGTATCGGGAGCATCGGGAAAATCCCCAACTCGCCACACAGGCCTTTCCATTCAAAAAGAAATGTTTTGAATTTATTTTCCTTTTTAAAATATCTCCTATTTATTTAATCAAATAAATATCTTATTTAATATCCCTCATTTATTTAACAAATAAATAAATCCATTATCTTATCTTATTTATTTAACAAATACATAATTCACTTCTAATCTTATTTATTTAACAAATAAATAATTCACTTTATAAATATTCCATTTATAAAGATTTCCCTTTCATTTATAATTCCACTTAAACGTATTTTCTATTTATAAATATTCCATTTATAAATATTTCTATTTATAAATATTCTATTTATAAATATTCTCTTTTCAATATTCCGGTATGTCATGTTGTTTAACTTACAGTGTCCAACATCGTCCATACACATATAATCAACAACAGATTATAAATCATGTCATATATCACAATATATGAAAACAATAAAATAACTGTTGAGGAATCCAGTCGGATTCCTCCAACCTGTTTCCCTGCATCCACAGATGTTACACAATAAAATCAATCATCACTTTCAGTTTCATTTGATATATTCTGATAAACAGAATCAATACGGAAATTTAACTAACTGACTAGCAGTTCAATCCAACAATCAACACACAATCAAACAGACAATACTTAACAGTTCTAAGAATACAACATGAAAATATAAACTGTTCAGAGTTAGTGAGATTTACTCACTTTGGCAGTTCATCGTTAAAGAACGATAAACTGTTGTTTGATTTGAATCAAACAGTTTAATTCGCCGTAAATTCAGACGAGCTCCAATCTACTTCAAACCATTTCCATTATGAAGTGCTCGTCCATATGAATTCAACGCATCTGACCGTTCACGATTTCGATTCCGTACGAACTAGATACGAGATTTTAAGGTTAGACATTGGTTTAAATAAAATTAAATAAACATAAACCCTTATAAAATCCCTCACCCTTTATTTGGCCCATTCCCTTTCATGAATAACCGGCCCACTACCACACTAAAAGCCCATACCCCTTTTAATTGCCACACCCGAATTCCCACGAGCTCATCTTCCCAACTAAACTTCGATCTCCAGTAAACAAAGCTCCACGTTGACCCCAATTGACCGACTACCGCCATCGCTTCGGCCATCAATCCCCGGCGCCGACGCCCCCACTGACTTCGCCACCCCATTCTGCACCTTCTCACCACCACGACACCCACTCCGGTGTCCTCCGTCGACAGCAGGTCTCCAGCAACCACGGTGAAAACACCGAACAAATCATGACCGAACTCCTCAAAACTCTCACCATCGCAACCAAATCCAACCACCATTCCCAATATCAACTCCAAGTCAAACCCCATTGCATCAAATTCGAATTGACTTGAACCCTAATTTACTGCTTCAAATTCGAGCAGCCCCAAACAGCGTCGCACCCACTGAGAACAACACAGGAATGAAGAGAAAGATGCCAGGGATACGAATATACATGTATTATATTTTACAGGGTCTTGTATGAATTTCTCATGATTTTCTTTGGGATCGAATACCCTTTTTTTCTTCTAGTTTGTGAAAAACGACGGCGTAAGAAACATTGACCAGAAAATGTAACCTAGGTTTAGAATTTAGTTTGGGTATTTATAGGGATTTTTATATTAATTTTTAATTCGAATTTTATATTAAATTCTATCCAAACGCTGTTTGTATTCGGCTTTAAAAATCATCATGATCACATACGACACCTAAAAATCATGAAAACTGATATGCAATTGCAGTTCGACATTTCGGTCCCAACGAAACTGGTTTCGTCGAATTCCGACTCCGTATGCTCACACAGCGTATTTTTAACTGTCAAAATACTGAATGTTTTTCACTCTAAAAATCCGTACGGTCACATACGGACTCTAAAAATCACGAAACTGGAAATCTAACAACTATTTGACATTGCGGATCCAACAAAACTGATTTCGTCGAATTCCGACTTCGTTTGCAAAAGTGGCTATTTTTAACGCTCTAAATAGCCTATTTAAATATATAAATATATTTAAATATATAAATATATTTAAATATAATTGAATTAATTATTTAAAATTAATTATTATCGTATATCTTCACATATGATATCGTACAGCCCCAGAATATCATATCCGAATTTTCAGCTTGATATTTCAGATTCCAGATTATCTCGATATTCAGTTTATACTGAAAATCCATTTATAACGTATATAAAGCGTCGCAAATTATAAAGGAATTCCACAGCGACTTTTCTGAAATTTGATTTGGACGTAAATCAAAATTTATATGACGAAATCCAGATTTTTCTCTTCCACTAGAAAGATATACTCCACCGGCTCCACACGTTTCTTGTTTCACAGAAATCCGGCTTAAAACGAATCCTGTACATTCAGTTGAAGTTCAAATCGCCAAATAGCGAACTGCAGCGCCATTTCGAGCTCGTTTATAAATATATTATAAACTATACATTCAACTGTCGTCGATTCAATAAAAAAATCGTTATTATATTTCGAATCGAAACTCCACCAAATCTCGTATGCTATTCAATTCACACGATATTGTGAATTTCACTATTTCCGACTACTTCGACATTATAATATATTATTATATTATAACTATTTATTAAATATTCAATATTATTTAATTCACGTTCTCGATATCGATAAATCGATATTTAATAATTAAATAAATAAGTTGTTCAACAACTAAAATGCGGGTTACTACAATCTTCCCCCCTTAATAAAATTTCGTCCTCGAAATTGCTAAGCTAGGGAATGACCCTATCTTCTGGGTAAAAATTTATATGTTTACCTCTTGTCTCCGGTTTCAACTGAACCAATTAATATCGACTAAATATTAATTTATTCCGACTAACTAAATTTTCAAAAATTCTGAGAATTTTCTAACACCTTAACTTTTCGAAAAATTTCGCCAGCACCTCCTTTGTACTGGTCAATATCTCAAACTCCAACTCGCCTCTCTGGGCCTTCTTTAACCCAAAAGAAAATCAAACAGCCAAGCGGCTTGCCAATTCGGCTCATAAATCTCATATCCATATATAATATAAACTGGTACCTTTTTGTCGGGAATATCAACTCTATCACTTCCATATGCTATCAACTCAGCATATACCAGTGTTATTTCCATCAAATTCCAATCAGTTCATATCCTCAAAACCCAATCGAATTTTCATTCGAACCACAATATCAAATTCCAAATTATTGACTCATCAACCCAATTTCATAACAGATTATTCTCTAATCCAATTCAATTCTATTTAACTCAGTTCAAGTTAATATTTCAATTTATCTCTACTATCTTATTCTATTTTTACCATCTCAATCTCTTTAACTTCATAGGTTAAATTTATATTCCAGAATTTAAATTCCTGGGTTTATTTCAAATCAATTTGAAATCATAATACCAATTTAAAACATTTGAATTTCTAAACCACTTGTTTTCTCAAAACAATTCAAAAACAAAACCTTTGGTAGTAGTCCGTCACTTAGAACTCGAAAAATGAACACCGATGATGTCGCGATTCATCATCAGAATCTATTTTCCAGCTATCGAAGTGAGTTCAATACTATATCACCTTCAGTTTGAAAAACGTTTTCAAAATCTCCCAGGAACTTAAAATTTCCTTATTTTAATTCCAATCTGATTTAAATTCAGATTTTTTTTCATTTTATTTCATATACTTTACTTATATGAATTCTGATTAGTCATTTATAATCATTTTACCTTTTTATAATCTTACTCGATTATACTAACAACCAACACAACCAATTATACTATGTTAATTTCAAAACATACCATGTCGGTTCATCGTGTTCAAGTGTTTATAAAACTCCTACCGATACAGTGGATCAAACTGATCGACCAGAATTTATAAGCCACTCAACCAATAAATCTCCACAATATAAATCACTTTATATTAACTAACAAATACGCACTCGTATATATACCCTCAACTCAGTCTAGGATATTACTAATCCCATCTCTACTGAATCACGCCACAGAGCCAAGGTAATAACTAAACCAATGCTCTGATACCAACTGTAGTAACCCGGATTTTCGGCGACTTTGGTTATCGACGTAAGCTCGACGTCGATAACCAAAACATCGAAAAATTCTGGTAATTAATGAAAGAAATTAGAAGGTGAGAATAGATAAGATAGAACTTATAGAATAGAAGAAGAAGAACATCATCATTAGAGTAAACACGAATCTCACAGCGGAACGAATAAAATATAACATAACATATCTTTGAAATAACATCAGTACATGTATACAATAACACTTATCAGAGTACAACACTTACAACAACAGCGGAAATAATAATAGCTATAGAATCCTGAAGCCTCCTGCTCCAAGCTCTCCAAGTGTATCTGTAAAATCCCAACTACTTGACTGCCCGTACAAATTTAGGCACCCAAGAGTTTAGGGAAAACAACAAAATAAACTACGGGTCAGTCATGGGACTGGTGTGAATAAACTCAAATCATTTAAACAGGTATATGATATCTCATAAGACCACGCCGTGAATACGGAACGGGTTTTTCCCTTATGAGAATCCAAATAACTTTTCAAAGCAATATCATTCTGATATTATAATAATTTCTAAGTACAAATAAATATCAATCTAGCAGAAATGCTTGCATCTCACGTTACTACATACATAGTATACAATCAAAATCGCAAGCACCTATTGGATGATTGGATTTTCCAACTATGACAAGGTATGGAACCACCTTCCGATCAGTGTACTCTAGGAATGATACACTGGAGTTCAACAAGAACATCTTGCAACTCGGCCACACATGACCGACCACTCATTTCGCTTGAGTGTATCGAATGTACATCACCAACGGTTGGGATCAGCAACCGTTCCCGTATATATATGGGACAGCATTGATAGATTTAAGAAACAAATGAATATTCACTAGATAGGTGATTATACACCCTACTTCGATGCGACCGACTTAGCCATGCTGCCTGCCCGATTTCTGTCATTTACCGGTTGATGAGGCTAGAAGCTACGCTTTATCATCACATCAGATTCACTTCGAATGCCACATTGTCAGATCCATCAGAATCACTAATTGACGTCTACAACCATACATTACGTGTCAGCTAAAAGAAGTTTCCTTCTCCGCTTCCACTCTTGGTATAGTTGAAGAAATCAATGTACGTGATCGTCTGGAAATACTATGTCAGACATCCATCTTCATTCACTTAGAAATGTCACATCGACATACCCGCTAAATCACAAATTGACTTATCCAAAAATAACACGGGTATACAGCTAAGAGAAACGAATTCCTCCGCCACCAAACGTGAATACGTTTGAACAGATCAACTTACGCGATCCATTTGATATACTCTGTCAGACTTTCGTCCATACAAGTTGTCCTGGGACTGGACAAACCGAAGGCACTATTCTGTAAAAAGGATAGCCCTTGCATTCTTACTCCGTCTTCAATTATCTTTGGCATATATGATTCGCAATGCTTATGCCAATACAGAGTGGTTCTATGGATAATAATCCAACCGGTCTCTCCATATTAACAACGTTAAAATGGTTAAAACTTCGATAGTCGGTGAGTTAACTATCAAAGAAAAACAAGTGTGCAAACAACGATATTATTTCCAAATGGAAATTATATCGAACAAACATCATTTAACATAAATCTCTTTAGTTCATTTATTTGCTTATCTCCTGTTTCCCTATATTCTAAATTCTTATTTTCTTTTATCAGAAAACATTTCTGATTCTCGTTTGGAAAACATTTCCAAAACTTCTTTACGATCAAACCTTACCATTTTTTTAGTTAAGAAGGAAGTCACTCAAGTTGGGGTATAATTACCTCTCAGACCTTAACTGAACAACGTTATAACTTCGAAATGGTCAAAGTTTATCTTTTAATCTTTAACAACCTCTTTACGTCTTTCTCGGATTCAATTTTACTAGTCTACTTCTACATTTAAAACATTGGTTATAACGATAACGTTATAATCCCTACTTTCGAATTATCTAACTTTAATTATAACTTCTATTCCTATTAGTGAATAATTAACCTAACATTTATTTATTTAAAAATAAATAAATCTCTATTTAAATACTGGAAAGTATAAGTACTTTCCCGAATTCGATATAATCGAATTTGCCGATTAACTCTCTTCGAGAAATCTCTATTTGATTAACTCTTCTTCGAATAACCTATATTCGATGTACTCCTTCTCGAATAAACGATATTCGAAAATCTCTCTTCGAATAACTAATATTCGATAACTCTTCCTTTCAAATATCCCATATTTGAAAATCTCACTTCGATTAAACTAACATTGATAACTCCTTTCGATGAAGCTAACATCGATAACTCCTTTCGATGAAACTAACATCGATAACTTTAACTCGACGAACTTAACTTGACTAACTTAACTTGACTCGACTAGCTCGACTTACTTGGTTCGACCAATTTGATTCGATTTACTAGGCTCGACTAACTTGACTAACTTAACTCGACTTACTTGGTTCGACCAATTTGATTCGATTAACTAGGCTCGACTAACTTGACTAACTCTGTCTCAAATAACTATATTTGATTAACTCTAGTTCGTTTTAACTCTAATCGATTAACTCTTACTAATTACTCCAACTGGTTAACTCTAACTGATTAACTCTAACTGGTTAACTCTATTTGACTAACTCGACTTGACTAACCCTTTTCGAATAACATATTCGATTAACTAACTTTCGAATACCATATTCGATTAACTAACTTCGAATACCATATTCGATTTCTAACTTCGAATACCATATTTGATTTCTAACTTCGAATACCATATTCGTTTTCTCCTTTTCGAATGTCTATATTCGATTAACTAACTTCGAATGTCTATATTCGATTTACTAACTTCGAATGTCTATATTCGATTAACTAACTTCGAATGTCTATATTCGATTAACTAACTTCGAATGTCTATATTCGATTTACTAACTTCGAATTTCTATATTCGATTTACTTTATTCACTTTATAAAGACTTCCTTTTTAACAACGTTTTATTCATTTGAAAAGATTTACTTTTAAATAACGGTTCTACACTTTAAAAATGATTTCCCTTTTTTAACGTTTCCTTTTCAATTCTATTTGTAAATGGTTTTCAAATATTTCTTTTTCAAATTTATTCCTGAAATATTCTAACTCCTTAAATTTCCGGGAAAATTCGCCATACCCTCCTTTGTATCGGGAGCATCGGGAAAATCCCCAACTCGCCACACAGGCCTTTCCATTCAAAAAGAAATGTTTTGAATTTATTTTCCTTTTTAAAATATCTCCTATTTATTTAATCAAATAAATATCTTATTTAATATCCCTCATTTATTTAACAAATAAATAAATCCATTATCTTATCTTATTTATTTAACAAATACATAATTCACTTCTAATCTTATTTATTTAACAAATAAATAATTCACTTTATAAATATTCCATTTATAAAGATTTCCCTTTCATTTATAATTCCACTTAAACGTATTTTCTATTTATAAATATTCCATTTATAAATATTTCTATTTATAAATATTCTATTTATAAATATTCTCTTTTCAATATTCCGGTATGTCATGTTGTTTAACTTACAGTGTCCAACATCGTCCATACACATATAATCAACAACAGATTATAAATCATGTCATATATCACAATATATGAAAACAATAAAATAACTGTTGAGGAATCCAGTCGGATTCCTCCAACCTGTTTCCCTGCATCCACAGATGTTACACAATAAAATCAATCATCACTTTCAGTTTCATTTGATATATTCTGATAAACAGAATCAATACGGAAATTTAACTAACTGACTAGCAGTTCAATCCAACAATCAACACACAATCAAACAGACAATACTTAACAGTTCTAAGAATACAACATGAAAATATAAACTGTTCAGAGTTAGTGAGATTTACTCACTTTGGCAGTTCATCGTTAAAGAACGATAAACTGTTGTTTGATTTGAATCAAACAGTTTAATTCGCCGTAAATTCAGACGAGCTCCAATCTACTTCAAACCATTTCCATTATGAAGTGCTCGTCCATATGAATTTAACGCATCTGACCGTTCACGATTTCGATTCCGTACGAACTAGATACGAGATTTTAAGGTTAGACATTGGTTTAAATAAAATTAAATAAACATAAACCCTTATCAAATCCCTCACCCTTTATTTGGCCCATTCCCTTTCATGAATAACCGGCCCACTACCACACTAAAAGCCCATACCCCTTTTAATTGCCACACCCGAATTCCCACGAGCTCATCTTCCCAACTAAACTTCGATCTCCAGTAAACAAAGCTCCACGTTGACCCCAATTGACCAACTACCGCCATCGCTTCGGCCATCAATCCCCGGCGCCGACGCCCCCACTGACTTCGCCACCCCATTCTGCACCTTCTCACCACCACGACACCCACCCCGGTGTCCTCCGTCGACAGCAGGTCTCCAGCAACCACGGTGAAAACACCGAACAAATCATGACCGAACTCCTCAAAACTCTCACCATCGCAACCAAATCCAACCACCATTCCCAATATCAACTCCAAGTCAAACCCCATTGCATCAAATTCGAATGGACTTGAACCCTAATTTACTGCTTCAAATTCGAGCAGCCCCAAACAGCGTCGCACCCACTGAGAACAACACAGGAATGAAGAGAAAGATGCCAGGGATACGAATATACATGTATTATATTTTACAGGATCTTGTATGAATTTCTCATGATTTTCTTTGGGATCGAATACCCTTTTTTTTCTTCTGGTTTGTGAAAAACGACGGCGCAAGAAACATTGACCAGAAAATGTAACCTAGGTTTAGAATTTAGTTTGGGTATTTATAGGGATTTTTATATTAATTTTTAATTCGAATTTTAAATTAAATTCTATCCAAACGCTGTTTGTATTCGGCTTTAAAAATCATCATGATCACATACGACACCTAAAAATCATGAAAACTGATATGCAGTTGCAGTTCGACATTTCGGTCCCAACGAAACTGGTTTCGTCGAATTCCGACTCTGTATGCTCACACAGCGTATTTTTAACTGTCAAAATACTGACTGTTTTTCACTCTAAAAATCCGTACGGTCACATACGGACTCTAAAAATCACGAAACTGGAAATCTAACAACTATTTGACATTGCGGATCCAACAAAACTGATTTCGTCGAATTCCGACTTCGTTTGCAAAAGTGGCTATTTTTAACGCTCTAAATAGCCTATTTAAATATATAAATATATTTAAATATAATTGAATTAATTATTTAAAATTAATTATTATCGTATATCTTCACAAATGATATCGTACAGCCCCAGAATATCAAATCCGGATTTTCAGCTTGATATTTCAGATTCCAGATTATCTCGATATTCAGTTTATACTGAAAATCCATTTATAACGTATATAAAGCGTCGCAAATTATAAAGGAATTCCACAGCGACTTTTCTGAAATTTGATTTGGACGTAAATCAAAATCTATACGACGAAATCCAGATTTTTCTCTTCCACTAGAAAGATATACTCCACCGGCTCCACACGTTTCTTGTTTCACAGAAATCCGGCTTAAAACGAATCCTGTACATTCAGTTGAAGTTCAAATCGCCAAATAGCGAACTGCAGCGCCATTTCGAGCTCGTTTATAAATATATTATAAACTATACGTTCAACTGTCGTCGATTCAATAAAAAAATCGTTATTATATTTCGAATCGAAACTCCACCAAATCTCGTATGCTATTCAATTCACACGATATTGTGAATTTCACTATTTCCGACTACTTCGACATTATAATATATTATTATATTATAACTATTTATTAAATATTCAATATTATTTAATTCACGTTCTCGATATCGATAAATCGATATTTAATAATTAAATAAATAAGTTGTTCAACAGCTAAAATGCGGGTTACTACAACTAATGCCCAAGTAGTGACCACCAATGACACATGGAGAATATCTATATATCATACGTGGAAGCCTCTTGCTCGCCTCCGAATCAGCTACTCGTGCATCACCAGCTAACCACAACCTGTCTCTAGTCTGCTCGTGTGAGCACCCAGAGTAATAAGAGGAGACATAAAACTCTGGGTCAGACATAAAGCCTGGTATGAGCGATAAGCATCTAAACAAAATAATAACAGGTATAATCCAATCATACCTGAACCTGGACCTGCAACCAAAGAGTTAGCACTACATACTGTACAACACTCTAAGGTGCCACTAACATACTGTGTAAGAGATATGGGGGTGGGGGTGTGCATGTCATAGTGATGTCAAACATTCAAGCATAGCAACCATCCTCACGTCTCTCACTCAGTGCGTAAAGCATACGATACCCACTACCTTGGTCACCTAATCCTTTGGGCCATGACGGAATCCAATCCCGTGTAACTATCACTACAAGCCCACTATCCACCTCTCAGTGGTGAACCAAGGTTATGAATACCGACAACCCCTTTGCACACGTCCCGCAGCAAAGCCCAGTCATGAAGTGAACTCATTGGTTCCCAACTGGATCCTGAGCTCTAACTTCCATTTGGACTACCTTTGCATCTCGGGTTATTGCCTTCACTTTCGGATCGGTCTTCATTCAGTTCGCAACCTCCTGGTTCGGTTCGTGACTCGCCCCCTCGCATCAGCTCGACTCGCGGATCGTGGTCATTGCCTTCGCTCGGATCGGGTCGGATCGCACCATTCGTCAGCTCATTCGGATCGCGCCTGCTGCATCGGGTCGGGTCGCGATGCACTCGTGGTCACCATCCCCCTTCGGATCGGTTCGCAGTCCTCCTTCGCGAATGGTCGGATCGCCATCATCGGATCGTGCTTCACCCATTCGTGGCATCGGTCGAGCTTGGAGTGGCTCGTGACGTCAGGTCGTATCATGACCTTCGAAGTGGAGCGGATCGGGTCGTCTCATGGCGCGAGCTTCAATCGGATCGGTTCGCATGGGGTAGGGGCGATCCGGTCCGGGGTATTTCCTGCACTTCGTTCCAGCGACTGTTTACGCCATTCGACGGCGTTTTTGACCAAACTAACACTTCTAAACAATCACAAAGCATACCATACAGTCATACCAACATATAGTATCGACCACAAACACCAAAACATAAATCATAGCATGTAAAATGGATCAAACATAGCCAATACCCCATATTTTCCCTTAAGCATACTTAAGCAAATCTAACAATAAGGTTAGCAAATCTTAACCAAATTGAACCAAACTTCTAACAGAGGTCTAAAACAATATTTCAGAATTTCTGAACATTTTTCCAGATTTTTAACATGCATAAATTCGCTAATTATCACTAATCACCCCTTAATCCCCCAAATTCCGGGATTTACAAAATTAGTCGAAATTAACCCAAATTCATATCAAAGGCATAAAATGATGTTTTAGAATTTTAGGAATTTTTCTAGATTTTTCTGAGCCATAATTTCGCTAATCTTCGCTAATTACCATAATTAGCCGTAATTAGTGAAAAACAGTGCAAATCACTCACCTTTGCCACAGAGTAAACTATAGATCTTAAATGATTCTCTGTTTGGGTCGAATTCCAATGCTTAGCAGCAGCTCCTATCTTGATTTGATGCTAATCCGCCTTGATTTGATGTAGATTAGGCCAAGACTTGATTAGAAAGTGATTAGAAGGTGATTTGGGATGAAATTAGAAGATGGAGGCCATTACTAGGGTTTCAAGGAGGAAAGTGGCGGCTCAAAACTGAAATGAAAATGATTCTCTAACTCATTTCAGCCTCCCCATAACCCTAATCCCGAAATGGTTATGGGCCTATCCACTAATCACCCTATTTGGCCCGGTTAAGCAGTTTTTCACCTTCCAAACCTTGTTTCAGCCATATCTCCCAAACGGTAAGTCCGTTTGGCTAATGTAACCACTCTACGGAAAGAGAAACCATCATTCGAATCCAATGGAAGTAGTTTCAAGTCAAAATTCCTTTCCAGTCAAAAGTTATGGCCAAAACAGTACCAACTAGGGGCAAAACGGTCATTTAAAAATCGACAAAAATCATGAACTTGGGAAATGACCCCAATAGTCGTCTCCCAAAGTTACATGACCATACGACTTCATATGTGAAAGAAATAAATATTCTACGATCCCATGATGCGTAGAATACGGGTCGTTACACCAGTTTTCCTGGATAAGTATTGACAAATCTACAACTAGCTAAAGTATCGTTAAGAATACATAAGCTACACCTATCATTGTGTAGTTAGTTCATAATATTTTTTGTTTGTAGAAAAGTGAAATGGACTTGATTAGCTAATGTTAAAGCATGAGTTCTTTGGAGTGGAAAAAAAACAATTGGCTAATTCATCATTTTGTAAACTCTAATTAATGTTAAGGTCTCTCTGTTTATGTGGGAAGCTCTACATGCAAGGCTACCGTTGGACGAGAGTCTGCATAGGATCGGCATCCCAATCGTTTTTCAATGTATATGTTGTAGTGCGGGTTTTACGAAAACCATCGTTCATTTGTTTTTCTTAGGATCCTATGCCAAGTCGATTTGGAATTACTTCAGGAATTTGATGGATTGCCGAAGTAATGCCAACTCGCTCACAGATTTACTGAGACTTTGGTGGATAGGCATCTCAGGTAAATCACTTCGTTCGATCCTTTTTCGTCTTATTCCTTGTCTCATCTGCTGGCATATTTGGTGCTCACGGAATAAGGAAATATACGACGAAGTTCCTATAGATCCTTCTAACATCATTCGGAGGGTAAGGAATGATGATTTCCTTGCGTTTCGAGGTAGACCTTTCAGCGGTTTTGTCGGCTCTCGTTCTAGGAGACAGGCCGGTACCTTTGTTATTTCTTCGATACTGACTCCTCCAAGGGTGAGTGTTGGTTGATTTTTCTCTTTTCGTATTTTCCATGTTGTCATCTCTTTTATCACACTCCCCCACCCCTCCCCCCTTTGGAGCTTACATTGTTTGCTAGTAATGTCAGGCCTGGATTTATATGTTTTGGGTGTCTACTGGATTTCTTTGGGATCTCCAGAGATGGTTGAGCAAGAGTCATCCTTGCTTCTTGGAGCGGATCCTAGGAGCTCTTGACTGGACGTGCTTGCCAGGGCCTATGGACCTCAGAGTCTAGCTATGATTTTGTTCTTTGATTGCAGTATGGGATGCCGCTGTGACTTCAGCAGTGACTTCAGCATAGACGGTGTGTACGACACCACCGGGCAGAGACTCGACTCTTTGGACTGCTTTTTGAGTTTACTCGTCCTTTTTTTTACTGTATCTTATTTCCAGTTTGTAACCTCTGTTCATGTGTATGCACAGTTTCTATAGCCATCACTAAAAAAACTGTTTTTGTGAGTTGCTGGAGAATGACTAGATTCTCCCTTTTGTTATATTATTATTTATTTTGATTAAAAAAAATTCCATAATATGAAATTAAGCAAAAAAAAAAAAAATGATGTGTGCAACATATGTCTATATAGTATGTCGTAACATTAGAAATTCTTTCTTTTATAATAATAGTTTGTATTACATAGCGAATTTTTCTATTAGGAGGTGATGTAAGGATGTTTAGTGTGGATGCTAATGAAGTAGCAGATTTTTTCAATGACTTTCTGTGGTTTTTACATTGAATGACGTGTGCACATAAAATGGAGCGTATATCTCAATACGCACTCGAGCAATATTGATGGAGTACCGAGGTAGGGTTGTCAATGGATATCCAAAAATTCTGAAATCCGTCCGCAGCCATATCCAAAAACGGATAAATATCTGGTATCCGAAAAAACGGATGCAGATGTCTTATGTGAAGACATCCGTATCCGAAAATTATCCGTCCGAACTTTTTCAAAATTATAGCTTTAATTATATGCGTTTTAGTACGTTGAAAATTATTAATTTATTGTTTTTTAAGTTTGAAGTTCATATTTTATGCGTAAAATACATATTAACTGCTCAAAATTATTTGTTATCATCATATTTTTTAATTTTTAACATTTTAATAACTAATACGATAGTAAGATATTTATATTAAACTTAATTTTCTTAGTTATGTTTTTTAATTTATTGATTGTTAACGGATAGGATAATAATCCAATATCTATTTTTATCCGCAGATACGGATATCCGATATTCAAAAATGATTTCGGATGCGGATATGACACCATCTGTATCTGAAAGTATCTGTTGACAATCCTAGAGTGAGGTACATATCTGATCAAGCTAACGGTCCAACAAAGAAAGAACAATGGAATGCATTTCCGACATATAGGACTTGTAGCATGCAGTTATGACAATTCATTTTATTATAATGAAAGTTTCTAAGACCAAGTATATGCTCATTAGGGTACATTGTTGGACCACGTCCTAATTATCTAACCTACAACTACAATAGAGCCAAAGTGGTAATATGGATTCCAGACATGGTTGCACGGCTAATATATGTAAGTAGAAGCTGAACGGATATGTTTTATGTAGTTAGCTCTTTTGTTTATGCAATTAAATGTATATATATTATTACTAAATTAATTTTATTTATGTAAAAATGGTTTATATTTGAATAACATTGGCATTACTATTGATCAATGGAGAACCTCTACCAAAGAAATATGTTTCTTGAAGCTCATTGTCCATAAAATAATAATTTTTTTGGTTTCATAATAGACTCCTGAATTATGATTAGGTTATTCATGTAATCTAACACAATCTGAATAGCAAAATAGCAGATAATGAAAAAATGAGCAAATATAGTTAAATTTGATGGAAATTATGTTGCTTCCTAAATGCAACCTATCTAGTATCATTTCTATGTGGTTAAGTGCTTCGACTTTGACGCAAGATGTCACAAGCTCAAATCCTACGTAAGTAGATTTGAACGTATATTGACATGTATCTTGTATATCATGAAAGACTTGCAGTACCATGCACTACCAATTAACTACCTAGTTATAAAAATAAATTTGCATAATCATTTATAAATTACATGTTTAAGATACACAGTGTATTAAAAAAAAAAAGTAAATATGCCATAGAAAAACTGAAAATAAAATTCGTACATTTGTTATAATCGATTAAATTGTAGTGGTTGTTACTCACTAACCACTGTTTAAACTAGAATAACTAACATCACAATCAGAAATACATGTCCTCTAATTCGTGAATGATAATACAATATTCAAACAAATGCCCGAGCTCTTCACATACAGTACAATACTCAAGTCGATAAATATTATTGAATAATATGATATGCTTATATAAATCAGGGCACTCTAAGGTGAGATGATCAACTTGCATTCCCTTATGTATCAAACAAGAAGACCGTTCAGAATATTTTTTTACCAATGCTTTGCTTTCTTTTTTCATTTCATCTGTATATTTTCAAATAGAACATGGACTGTGTTAATGAGTGACAATGTTATACGTGCTAAAAACAGTGAATAATAAAATAAGCATTACTGAGAAATACTCTCACCTTAATATGCAACATAAAAAAATAGTACCTTTCATGATTTAACAGAAGTAGATGTTGATCCAGCAAATGCGTTTATTACATTTCTCACATACACAAGGATGTTATAAATTCATGCTTTAAACATCACCATCATCATCATCATTCTTGTCTATTCTCAAATTAGTTTTAGTTAAAAGCATAAATTCAAATTTCATTTGTATTCTATACTGAATCATTTGTGTGGTAAAAACTGAACTGTTGTTAACTGATTTCTTTAGATGGTAATGGTATGATTTTTCTATTACCAGATAAATTGATATAGAAATGGTTTTGAATACAAAGTTTCGGTACCGAACCGAATCCACTTCCAGTAGAAACTTAGAAAAACAAATAAACGATTTAATGGAGTAATTTGACATGCTGAATGTTTAAACAAACATATAATTTTCTTTAGCTTTCTGTAATAAAGGATAGAAAATTACATACCAGAGATGGGAAGAAGATGATCGTCGGACTGGGTCGTCGGTAATGGTTTAATTGCCTGTAGCTCATCTTCTTCACTAGAACTATGACTTCCGTTCCTTTTCGGGTGCATCAGGCCGTGATCAGTTGGGATGCTTCTTTCCAGGGGAACCATCCTAGCCTCACTTGCTCCGGGTTCCATTGACTAAAAATATTTTCCAACACTCGATTGAAATAAACTAAAATTGCAACAAATCTTATATTAATTTAACTGATTTTATATATACATACTTAAGGAGCAAAATTGAAAATTTTACATCAAAATTTTTATTAATTGCAATAAATCTTTTAATTAAAGCGGTTAATAACTTTATTAAAATGCGAGTTTTTCCTCTTTTGAAACTGAGCAAATCGGCTATTCTCGGGTAAATTTTAAATTAAATATCTCCTAACTTATCTAAGGGGAAGGGCTATAGAAACACAAAAGTTTGATACAAATCAGAAAACACAAAATCTCAGCCATTCAATCTGTTTTTTTCTTTAAACCCGTTCAATCTTTATTTAATTTGCCAAACCTTCTTTTCTATAATGCGAATTTTTCAAAAACTATTGTTTATTCAACCAATGATATCTTAATTAAATTTTAAATTTTCTAACTAGTATAACAGCATAACGGTGGGAAAACCGACTTTGTAATACAATACAACTGATAAAAAAAATTATTTTGTTGTACTTATTTAATTATTTAAAACTATATATGAATGAAAATATATGAAAGAAAAATTACTTATATTATTAAAACCCAAAAATAATTATTTTAACCAATCATGTCAGCACAAAGATTAAATACACAAACAAATATTTATGAAAAATATCAAAAAAAGACTGGTATGATAATTCAAATCTATGTAATGCATATCCATTAAAAAAAAATCATTTTAAGTAGTAGTGAGATTTTTTTATATAATATATACAGCTAGAGAAAGTCCATCTCGGTTTGTTTGGTTAAATTTTATAGTATGGGATTAAATGTGATTAAATTTCACTATATGCTAATCTATAAAAAAAATAAAGAGCAGAGAACTAAATGTGTGATTTAATTTCACAATATGTGATCAGTTAGGAAAAGTCCAACTTGGTACAGTTAGAAAAGGTGTGATCTTATTTTTTTCATATCGCATACATACATACCGTGTTTACAATTTGAAATCAATTACGCATACATACATATTTTTCCTTGATTGATGTTGCCGTTTTTAGAAGAATTAATTGGCTATCATTTCAGGTATTCTTTTTTTAATGTTCTAAAGAATATAATCAATAATTTAAGACATGCTATAAATCTTATTTAAGGCATTGCCTGATATTTTATTACTCCAACTTTTATTATTCTCCCTCTTATACATCCAAATAAAAATAAATGGTAACATAACTAATTGATTGTGATTGTAGAATGATCACACAAATTAAATGCAGTAAATTAATTGATATTTGGACGACGACATATTATATTCACTAAGCATAAAACAAAAAATCATAGGAATGATTTTACATTAGAGAAAAAAAGAAACAATAGATTGCATACAAATGATTTTACATTAGAAGAAAAAGAAACAAAATTACGTATATCATACAAATCAAAATAATTATTTTAACGAATCATGTTATTTTGTTATATTTATATATATGGTAAAAAAGACGATAATTAATATACATCTTATTAAATCAAATTTTAACCGTATATGTTTTTTGTCAATATGTTTAAATTAATTAAGTGATTTTCAATTTAAGAAATAAATTTAATCGATAAATTGTTATCAATTTATCTTATTAACGCTAGGTGTGATGTTTTAAAATGAACACCATGTTCATATCAACAAAAATGGAAAAAATTTAAAAAATAAATTTAATCAATAAATTGTTGTCAAATTATCTTATTAACGCCTAGGTGTGATGTTTTAAAATGAACACCATGTTCATATCAACAAAAGTGAAAAAATTATCTTTTCTTTCAAATATAAAGTTAATTAAGTCACACAGTTAATGAGCATTAATGAATCAATAGACTACATTAAAAATTAAATCGGGGAGCTCAAGTAAGGCAAGGCAAGGCTTCAGAACTACATTAAATTAATGCATAAGTCATAGAAAGACAAAATGGGTATTGTTAAAAAGCTTCAAATGGACGAAAGTCATCGAAAGCTCAGTAGAATTAAGAAAAACCGACAAAGTCGGTTTGATAATATTTGCTCGTTTGTAAAAATAAAGTCAAAAAATCAATGCGAGAAGTGTGACAAAACGTTCATTAATCATATTGTAACCGTGTAGATAAACGTGACAAAATGTTCATTAATTATATTGTAACCGTGTAGATAAACGTTTCATAAAAAATTAAATGTTAGGCATACAAACTATTACAATTGCTATTTTCTTTACGCAAGAACTTATGGTATCATAATCAATACATATTTATTGTTGATTTTAATGAAGTTAGCTTCTGCCCTGTGGTCATAATCTTACCATAACGCATCCACATTTTTAAACCGAACAAATTCTAACTGATAATAATAAAATAACAATAGTCAAGTTGGTTTAGTAAAGTGCTATAAGTTTATAATTATCTGTGCTCGGGTCATAGGCCTGATTCTTGCTTTCAACATTTGTTTTTCTCCTCAAACAAAGTTGTTTTTTAAGCTATATGTTTTTGGTGTTTAATTTGAATACTAAAAATTTATGTGTTTTATTTGTACTAATTATGATCGGATATTTTTGATGAACTTTATTATATTAGTTTTTCTTGAAATAATTATTTCAAAAATATTTTTTATTGTGTGCAAACATGTTTTCAGATCTCTTTTATAATTAAATTCTAAATTGTATTGTTGTATAAATACTTCCACATTACATATGAAATTCGTTACTAAAATAGAAAATTGTTCTAATAAATATAAAGTAATGTATATATTTTTTAATTTTATACTTCAATATTAATGCAATATTTTTTTTTCCTATCATTATTGATTAAACAATTTTTTTAAACTTAATTTTTGAATATCGCTAAATAATTATTTTACTTAAAGCTTTTACGTATAATATCAACTAAATATAAAGCTGAATTTTATATTTGTTGCATTTTTTCTTTTACTTTGTAAAATTAAAAAACATTTATATATATTCAATTTATTGTAAAGTACGATTTTTTGCAAGTAGTTTACATGATAACTCAATTTTCAGTTAAGTTACAAAAGAAATTATCAATCAAAAATGTCACTAGCATAATAAATAGGAATTTAATTATGTATTAAATAGAATTTTAATTATCTGTCTATTATATTATATGAAAGCACAATCTTTCTCCAAACACCTTTTAGTTTCATATCTGCCAAAAAATCAATATGCTGACATGTGTTCAAACAAATTAATCAATAATGGAAAATGAGTTTAAACATATGCGTTTCTTGGTTTTCTACAGTAACGGTTCTTCCTTCAACTGTTAGGCATTCACAATTTAAAACTTCCCCTATTAGTGTTAAAAACTTACAATTCCAGTTTCTTTTCACATACTTGCTAAAATTATTGTCAATTGAATGCTTCTTTATTATTCTTATTATTAATTTTATTATATAAAATGAAGTTCAATAGAATTGATTGTAATTCTTTCAAATCTAAAAATTATTTCTTCATAGTTTACCTCCTTGCTCCATTCAAATATAGTAAGCAATTAATATTCAAAAGTTTTCATTTCTATATTTTTAACATCTATAAATTCACATGTGTCCAAAGAAATAAATCAATGGTGGAAAATTAGTTTAAACATATGCGTTTCTTGCTTTTCTACGGTAATGTTCCTTCCTTCCACTGTTAGACATTCACAATTTGAAACATCCTCTGTTAATGTTAAAAACTTACAATCTCAATTTCTTTTCACATACTTGCTAAAATTATTGTCAATTGAATGCTTCTTTGTTATTCTTATTATTAATTTTATTACATAAATAAAGTTCAATAGAACTGATTGTAATTCTTTCAAATCTAAGCATTATTTCTTCATAGTTAGCTTCCTTTCTCCATTCAAATATAAATTAAGCAATTAATACTCATAAGTTTTCACTTTTATATTTTTAACATCTATAAATTCAAATTGTTGTTAACATGTACCTATTCTACTATATATATATATATATATGTGTGTGTGTGTGTGTGTGTGTGTGTGTGTGTGTGTATGTATCAAAAATCAATACGCTAACCTGTGTTCAGAGAAATTAATAAATAGTGGAAAAGTGAGTTCAAAACATATGCAACTCTTGGTTTTCTACAGTAATGTTTCTTCAACCGACTTTTAGACATTAACAATTTGAGAATTCCTTAATTAATGTTAAAAAACTACAATCCTAAATTCTTTTCACATACTTGCTAAAATTATTATCAATTGAATGCTTCTTTAAGTGAGTTTAAAACATATGCAACTCTTGGTTTTATACATTACTTTTTCTTCCACCCACTTTTAGATATTAATAATTTGAAATTCCCTGATTAATGTTAAAAACTTACAATCCCTATATTCTTTTCACATACTTGCTAAAATTATTATCAGTTGAAAGATTATTTATCATTCTCATTATTAATTTTATTATACGCATAAAATTTACTAGAATTAATTTTAATTCTTTTAAATCTACACATTTTATATTCATATTTTGGCTCCTTATTTTTTTTTTCGTCCAGCACTACTCCATTCTAATATAAATTAAACACTTAATATTCAAATATTTTCACATTAATATTTTTATCATCTATAAATTCAGATTGTTGTTAGTCACATTTCCCTATTCTACCATATATATACAAAGTTATTAGTATTTTCTGCCTCTCAATGAATCTCATATCATGTATGCATGTTTAATTAATTAGAGAAAAATCATTATCTCTCCTGGTTTTAAAATAAATATATATTTGCACTCTCTACCTATTTGAGATAACCAAAGATCACTCTTTACCTTTAGTTATTTGGACTAATTTACCATTATTCTTTCTCTTTACTTTATTATTGTTATCAAACGTTTCTCCATCCATACTTCCATGGATTTAGTTACATCTTATCCATACATAAGCAATATTTATGCTTTATACCTTCCTAATTATTTAGCTTCGCAAAAAATCCAAAACTGAAAGAACTTCCTTTTCATGAATTTTTTGTGGCTAATCCATTATTTTGTGCATAGAAATCTCAACTATTCACATGCAAAATCAATATGCATATTGTTCGATCTTATATCAATGAACCCTAAATTCTAAGCCAAATACCATATGAATTGAATTTGTATTTTATATTAGGTTTTATTTATCAATTTTTTGATGCATTTAGTTTTCTTATATTATTTATAAATATTTGTATTAACACCTTTCTTGATTTTCATTTATCAGTATATATAATTGATATTTTTATTTCCATCTCTTAGCAAGGTTCGGTATTAAAGTGGTATATAAGGTTCGTTAAATTGCGCATCGTATGATCTAATTCATTGTATATTTTCCACTATGAAAAATGGTATGCTAACAATTGTTTATTAACAATAAAATTACAAAATATGATTTCAATAAGCTTAAGTGATTTTATGAAACATAATACAATATGTTTCAAATATGAAATTAGAAGAGTAATTATTTATGTCTTTTGAAAATAATAACAATAACAACAATGAGATGTTCAACATAAATTTGAATTAAGTTATTCGATTACAAAATTTGATAATTGAACCATAGTATAATTGTTACAAAAAATTATATATAAACACGCACAGCTTTCCTTTTAATTAGCATATTAACCGTAATTAATGGCATTCATGTTAACCTTTCATTATCATATTATTGGTAATGACAGTGGTAATTACTTTTGCCTTAAATTATTATATTAATATTAACTAATTATTTATTTATTTTTTAAATTAATTAGTTTGAATTCGTATTTAAAATTGTAAATATCTTAACTCACTTTTGCAGAATATTATGTACACAACATATTCGTTCTAAAGGTGAACAATTTTTACATTTATTAGTATGCAAAATCTTAATATTAGTGACAATTTATAAGTTGAACTAAAGTTTACATCATTTATTTATTTTCTTTCTAACATGTGTGTTGCTTCAGACGCGCCTTCCAATCACTTTTTGATGGTCACAATTTGAAAATCCCCAATATTTTTATTATCTTATATGAAAGCACAATATTCATCTGGAGGCTTTTCAGATCCAGGTTTCTCAAAACCTCACGTGGTGCCATGTGTTACCAAAGTTTAATTATCTTAAATTTTTCATTAATTTTTCTTATTGCAGGTATTTCTTAAAAGAATCCTAATGGACTAATGAATGTTTTGCTGATTATCTTCCAATTATATACTTATTATATTTATTATATCACATGTATTTCTTAAAAGAATTCTAATAGACTCACAAATATTTATTATATCAGATCAGCGGTGATTTACGTATATCGGGAGATCCGTTATCTTATGAGGATATATTTGTCAGCTATACTCCCAGCTTCCACTCTAAGCTGATGAAAACCTGTCGCGAGATCCAACTGAGAAAATATTCTCGCGCCACTCAACTGATCGAACAAATCATCTATCCGTGGTAGAGGATACTTGTTCTTCCTTGTCACTTTATTCAACTCGCGGTAGTCTACACACAAACGAAGGGAACCATCCGCCTTGGTAGCAAACACAACTGGTGCTCCCCATTCAGAAACACTCCTTCTGATAAATCCCTTCTTCAAAAGATCGCTGACTTGCACCTCGAGCTCTCGCTGCTCTCTTGGTGCCATACGTCGAAGTGGCATCACTATAGGTCTGGCATCTTTTACCAAATCAATACGAAACTCAATCTCTCGGTGTGGTGGAAGTCCGGTCACTTCTTCGAAAACATCCGGATACTGGCCAACCACGGGCAAACCTGACAACTCACTATGCGGAACGTCGAGGGAGTTTAGAAAACTAGCCAATACCCCCTTACTGGGTAGACCACCAAACACTATCCTCCGCCCATCATCCGCTCTAGCTGTCACCAACAAGCCCTCACAGTCTACCACCACCCCGTATCTTTGGAGCCAATCTACTCCCAAAATAATGCCAAACCCAGTAAAGCCCAAAACAAAGCAATCACAAACAAACATGCATCCATGACTCGATAGAACCACATTACGACAAATCATGCTAAGACTAGTCGAACCACCAATCGGGTTCGTCACTACTAAAGGTCTATCGACAATCTCGGGCTCCAATCCCAACCTATCTACCAGGTCACTAGATATGAAAGAACTGGAAGCTCCGGTATCAAACAAAACTCTAACAGGAACATCATAAACAGAAAGCATACCTTGAATGACGACATTCTTTCCCTTCTCCGCCGCAGTTGGGGCATTCGACGAAGAAGGAATAGCATTAAGAGCATATGCTTTCACCATTTGCTTTTCCTTAGGGGGCTGCAGACACTTGTCCTTGTGATGTCCCAATTGGCCACAATTGAAACACTTCCTATCCGCTGGCTTGGCCCGACAATTACTAGCATAATGGCCCTTCTTACCACAGCTGAAGCACTCCACATCTTGCTTATTCTTTTTCTTCTGGCCATCCTTAGCCTGATTCTGCTTTCTCTTATTCTGAGAACCACCTTTGCCTCCACCACTAGCTTGTGGCTTTGGCTCCTCTGCGGATGCAACCTCAGTCTTTGGCTTAGGGTAGAGACTTTCTGATCTTAACGCTTTCCCCACAATCGATTCAAACGTCTCATCGATGTGGTTAATAAGTTTTTCCCCCAAGTATTGATCCAAACCAGTTATGAATTTCTCATTCTTTTTCTCGGCAGTATCAATAAGAGATAACCCATATTTTGACAAAGTGTCAAATTCAGCAATATACTCCGAGACAGCTCTGCCATTCTGCTTGAGCTCCAAGAATTTCTTAAACAACATTGACTTCTGAGCAGCTGGAATGAACTTCTCGCTAAAGCGAGCCTTGAACTGCTCCCAAGTAATCTGATCTTCGGGAGTAGCTGCCTTTATAGCATTCCACCAATTCATTGCCCGCCCTTGCAGCTGACGGGACGCTAGCTTCCTCTTCATCGCATCCTCGATACCCAAATCCTCGAAGATACGTTCACAACTATCCAACCAATCCTGAACGTCCGTAGCCGACTCCGTTCCATGGAATGACTTCCCACCAAGACTAGTATAATCCTTATTCAGCTTGGCGAAGTCGACTCTTGGCGCCTGCACTATTGGACCACCACCATTTCCACCATTGGGAGCTGCCCTCTGCACATCCCTAAGCATCTCTCTCATGAGGTCAGTAAACATCGTCCTCATGTCAGCAGCAATCCCATTATTGGCTCCCCTACCAGCACCTCTAGTATCTCGGCTCATCGTCAATCTGAAAAAGGAAACGATTAACGACTCCATAGTGGTGCTAGTGCAGTACGACTTCATCCTTATACTACTAATAGTATATATATATATATATAGCTTTAAAAACCAAAGTAATCACAAATACGCTCTCTCGTATACGTATAATATCTCTCCCTGATAACTTCCCTAGGTTAACTACGCAACCTAGAGCTCTGATACCAAGTGTGACGGCCCGCCCCGCACCAGCCTGCATTTCCTCCAAAAGTGCGCTGTACACATGCCCGACTAGCACAAGACGGTCGTCATAAGAAAGAAAAGAAGGGAATGAACTAATCAAAGAACCTGTAGAATGCCTCACACGCATGGAATAAAATATAATAATAATGTACTTGACATAAAACAGGCGAGACAGTGCATAAGCTGATAACTAAAACCAACATCAATCTCAAAGCAGCGGAAATCCAAATACAGCTTATTACAACTTTCCAAATTTACTGTCTCTAAACAAAAGAAAGCTAAAATAGAAGATACACCAACAATGCCCAAGCAGTGATCTTCAACAACACAGGGAGAATATTATGTATATAGTACGTGGAAGCCTCCTGCTCGTCTCCGGATCATCTACCCGTGCATCACCAGCTAACCTGTCTCTAGTCTGCTCGTGTGAGCACCCAGAGTAATAAGAAGAGACATAAAACTCTGGGTCAGACATAAAGCCTGGTATGAGCGATAAACATCTAAACAGAATAATAACAGGTATACTAAGCCATACCTGAACCTGGACCTGCAACCAAAGAGTTAGTACCACATACCGTACAATACTCCAAGGTGCCATAATAAATAGTGTAAGAATACGGGGGTGGGGTGTGCATGTCACAATGATAGCAAACAAATCATCCATAGCAACCATCCTCACATCTCTCACTCAGTGCATAAAGCGTACGACATCCACCACTTTGGAACACTAGACAAACTGAGGTAACGACGAATCCCGACTTGTAGGAACCCTGCTGTGACCAAGCCAAACACTTGGAGTCATGACCAAACATTTCAATGACCCACTTCATTGGTCGTAGCCCTTGGTTCTACCAATGCCATAATGGCCCTGAATCCGCCTTCGTACCTCCTACCATAGTGGTCCCAAAGCTATAGACGTCGATAACTCCTTGGCACGCGTCCCGCAGCAAAGCCCAACCATGAAGCGAACTCGTTGATTCCCATCTGAATCTTAAGCTCCAACTTCTCATTTGGACTTCCTTTGCATCTCGGGTTTGGTCGAATTGGAGTGGGTCTTCAGAAGAGTTGTCGCGCATTAACAGTCCTAGAATTCTGTTCGGTTCGGTAGTCATCACCATCATCGGGTCGGGTCGGTAGTCCACTTCGGGTCGGGTCGGTTCAGTGATTCTCCCCCTTCAGATATCGGTTCGGTTCGGGTGCCTCTGCTTGAGTTCGGTTCGGAGGTAGTTCATCCGATCTGATTCTTCCTGTTTGACTTGTTTGCCTGCTCCGATCCGTCCTGTTCTCTTCCTCCGATCCGGTCTGCTCCATCGCTCCGATCCGATCTGTTCTCTTCCTCCGATCCGTCCTGCTCCATCGCTCCGATCCGATCTTCTGTCCAACTCCAACTCTAAGTAATGGCCTTCCTTCCTGCCAAACTTCTTCCAGTGGCAAGTCCTCATCCAGTTCGGATTCCCTTGGTCAGTTCCCTAGTCCGATCCGACCCCTTTTATCCGATCCGAACCGGTTCGGAGCCTGCACACTTCTGCAACTTTCCAGCAAGCTTTCTACGCCATTCGACGACGTTTTCGAGCAATTTAACTATTCTAATCAATCATAAAACATACCATAGAGTCATAGTAACATGTAATAGCAACCACAAACAACAAACAACAATTTAAATGAATCAAAATGGATCAAAAGTGGCCAAAACCTCACATTTTCTTATAATCCCTCCTAATCATGTTTAAGCATACGATTAGCAAAACACATCGAAATTAACCCAAATTTCTAACAGAGCCTTAAAACATTATTTTAGAATTTTAAGAATTTTTCCAGAATTTATTGGTGTATAAATTCGCTAATCTTCACTAATTACCCTTAATTAACCGTAATTAGTGTCAAAATGATGTTATCACTCACCTTGGCTACAAATGAAATTCTCAGAACTGAAACTCCTCTGATTTGGGGCGAATACTGATGTCTAACAGCAGTTCCAACCTTACTTTGGTGCTTTTTCTCCTTAATTTGGTGTTGCTAAGCCTAATCTTCAATTAGAGAGTGATTTGGGGTGTTTTAGATGTAGGAAGCCATTACTAGGATCTCAAAGAGGTTTGTGGCTGCTCAAAACTGAAATGAAAGTGATAACCTAACCCTAATCAGACCTCCTATACCTCTAAACCCGAAATTCCCCTTGGGCCTAGCTGCTAATCACCCGGTTAAGCCCAATTAAGCTGTCTTTCACCATCTGAAACTTGTTTCAGCCATATCTCCCAAACGGTGAGTCCGTTTGGCTAATGTGACCACTCTACGGAAAGAGAAACTATCATTCAAAGCCAATGGAAGTGGTTTCAGGTCAAAATTCCTTTCCAGTCAAAAGTTATGGCCAAAACAGTGCCAACTAGGGGTAAAATGGTCATTTAAAAATCGGGAAAAATCATGAACATGGGAAATGACCCCAATAGTCGTCTCCCAAAGTTACATGACCATACGACTTCGTATGTAAAAGAAATAAATACTCTACGATCCTATGATGCGTAGAATGCGGGTCGTTACACTCTCCCCCCCTTAAGAAATTTCGTCCCCGAAATTACTTAACCCAAAACATACAAAGGATCCCGCATGCCTAACAACCACATATAACAATCAAACATGCAAAACAAGCAAACAGGCCTATCCTAGCATGCGGAAAAACTAAATCGAAGTCAAAATCTTACCAGACAAAGAGTTCTGGATACTTCTTCCTTATGTCCTCCTCTGTTTCCCAAGTACAATCACTCTCGTCCTCGCTCCACTGTACCTTGACTAGCTTCACCGCCTTCCTTCGAAGTTGTTTCATGTCGTACTCGACAATACGGGCCGGCTTGCGGTTCCCAACCGCCTCGGGTTCTACTTCGAAGTCCTCTAACTGATCAGGTGGAATAGTCATATCTGAGTCGTGAACGAACTTCCTTAGTTGGGAAACATGAAATACGTTATGAACTCCCGCCATCTTCTCTGGTAAGTCAATCCTATATGCCAAATTCCCGACCAGTTCAAGAACAGGGAATGGGCCAACAAACCTTGGTGCCAACTTGCCTCTCCTGCCAAATCGTATTACGCTCTTCAACGGAGAAATCTTGACAAACACCAAGTCGCCAACGGAGAATTTTAAGTCTCTTCGCCTCTTATCAGCATAACTCTTTTGCCTATCTTGGGCTGCCTTCATTCGTTGCCGAATGATTTTGATCTTATCTGAAGTTTCCCTCACCACATCTGGTCCAAGCATAAACTTCTCGCCAGTCTCTATCCAACATGATGGTGAGTTACACGGCCTTCCGTACAAAGCTTCAAACGGAGCCATACCGATACTGGATTGGTAGCTATTATTATATGCAAACTCTACTAGATGCAAATGGTCATCCCATGATCCTCCAAAATCCAATATACATGCTCTCAAGAGATCTTCCAAAATACGGTTCACCCTCTCCGTCTGACCGTCGGTCTGAGGATGATATGCGGTACTGAGATGTAACTCTGACCCTAGAGCCTCTTGTAAGCTCTTCCAAAACCCACTAGTAAACAACGGGTCTCGGTCGCTCACAATGCTTTTAGGTACTCCATGAAATCTCACTATCCACTTCATATACAATTCTGCTAACTTAGTTGCCGTTCTGGTCGATTTGACTGGTATAAACCTTGCACTTTTAGTTAGTCGATCCACAATTACCCAAATGCTATCATATCCCGATCTAGTCCTTGGTAATCCATCGATGAAATCCATCGAGACTTGCTCCCATTTCCATTCGGGAATTTCCAAGGGCTGTAACAACCCACTAGGCTTCTTTTGCTCGGCTTTAACTAGCTGGCAATTCATGCACTTGGATATAAACTTCCCAACGTCTCGTTTCATTCCTTCCCAGTAGTAAGTCTGCTTCATATCTCGATACATCTTATTACCACCGGGGTGTATAGTCAGCTTTGAGTGATGACATTCTCTAAGCACTTCATCTCTCAATCCATTGACATTGGGTACAACAAGCTTTCCATCCTTTCTAAGCCATCTATCTCGATCAAGCCCATACTTGTTCATCTCCTCATCGATACCCATCTCTAACTTGGAGATGATTTCCAATAGGTTAGGATCGTCCCTCTGACTAGAGCCGATTCGTTCAATCAAAGTGGGTCTGATCGTCAAACTTGCTAACATTTCTGGATCCAATTCGCACTTTGGTCTGAAATCAAACCCCGCGATAAACTCCAGTTGCTTCCATTCAAGGAACATAGCCCCTAAGCTGGCATGTCTTCTACTCAATGCATCAGCCACCGCATTGCCCTTTCCCGGTGTGTATGCGATGTCAAAATCATAGGAAGCTAAGAACTCTAACCATCTCTGCTGACGGAGATTTAAATCCTTCTGGGAGAATAGATACTTTAACGACTTATGATCTGTAAACAGCTCAAACTTTTCTCCCAAGAGATAGTGTCTCCACATCTTTAACGCGAACACGATTGCTGCCAATTCTAAATCATGGGTAGGGTATCTTCTCTCGTGCGGTTTCAATTGCCGACTTGCATAAGCTACAACCCTACCGCCTTGCATCAATACAGCACCCAGTCCGGTACCACAGGCATCCGTGTATACCGTCATCTCTTCATCCCCCTTAGGAATGACTAACACTGGTGCACTTGTCAACTTGTCCTTTAGATTCTTGAATGCATTCTCGCACCTTTCATCCCAGATAAAAGCTTGATTCTTCTTGGTCAACTGAGTCAATGATGCTGCTGTCTTGGAGAAACCTTGGATAAACTTACGATAATATCCCGCTAATCCCAAGAAACTTCTTACATCTGTTGCGTTCTTGGGCGTAGGCCAGTCTTGTACCGTAGCCACCTTCGCTGGGTCCACGGCAATACCATTCTCTGATACAACATGGCCCAAGAACCTCACTTCCCTCTTCCAGAAGTGACACTTAGAAAACTTTGCTTTCAATTGGTGTTTTCTCAACACCTCCATCGCTACCCTTAAATGTTCCTTGTGTTCTTCCTCTGTCCTCGAATAGACCAAAATATCATCAACGAACACAAGGACAGACTTATTCAGCTGATCTCTGAATACCCTATTCATAAGGTCCACAAAATATGCCGGGGCATTAGTCAGCCCAAATGGCATAACCAACCATTCATAAAATCCAGACGGCGTTCGAAATGCCGTTTTAGCTATACTCCCAGCTTCCACTCTAAGCTGATGAAAACCTGTCGCGAGATCCAACTGAGAAAATATTCTCGCGCCACTCAACTGATCGAACAAATCATCTATCCGTGGTAGAGGATACTTGTTCTTCCTTGTCACTTTATTCAACTCGCGGTAGTCTACACACAAACGAAGGGAACCATCCGCCTTGGTAGCAAACACAACTGGTGCTCCCCATTCAGAAACACTCCTTCTGATAAATCCCTTCTTCAAAAGATCGCTGACTTGCACCTCGAGCTCTCGCTGCTCTCTTGGTGCCATACGTCGAAGTGGCATCACTATAGGTCTGGCATCTTTTACCAAATCAATACGAAACTCAATCTCTCGGTGTGGTGGAAGTCCGGTCACTTCTTCGAAAACATCCGGATACTGGCCAACCACGGGCAAACCTGACAACTCACTATGCGGAACGTCGAGGGAGTTTAGAAAACTAGCCAATACCCCCTTACTGGGTAGACCACCAAACACTATCCTCCGCCCATCATCCGCTCTAGCTGTCACCAACAAGCCCTCACAGTCTACCACCACCCCGTATCTTTGGAGCCAATCTACTCCCAAAATAATGCCAAACCCAGTAAAGCCCAAAACAAAGCAATCACAAACAAACATGCATCCATGACTCGATAGAACCACATTACGACAAATCATGCTAAGACTAGTCGAACCACCAATCGGGTTCGTCACTACTAAAGGTCTATCGACAATCTCGGGCTCCAATCCCAACCTATCTACCAGGTCACTAGATATGAAAGAACTGGAAGCTCCGGTATCAAACAAAACTCTAACAGGAACATCATAAACAGAAAGCATACCTTGAATGACGACATTCTTTCCCTTCTCCGCCGCAGTTGGGGCATTCGACGAAGAAGGAATAGCATTAAGAGCATATGCTTTCACCATTTGCTTTTCCTTAGGGGGCTGCAGACACTTGTCCTTGTGATGTCCCAATTGGCCACAATTGAAACACTTCCTATCCGCTGGCTTGGCCCGACAATTACTAGCATAATGGCCCTTCTTACCACAGCTGAAGCACTCCACATCTTGCTTATTCTTTTTCTTCTGGCCATCCTTAGCCTGATTCTGCTTTCTCTTATTCTGAGAACCACCTTTGCCTCCACCACTAGCTTGTGGCTTTGGCTCCTCTGCGGATGCAACCTCAGTCTTTGGCTTAGGGTAGAGACTTTCTGATCTTAACGCTTTCCCCACAATCGATTCAAACGTCTCATCGATGTGGTTAATAAGTTTTTCCCCCAAGTATTGATCCAAACCAGTTATGAATTTCTCATTCTTTTTCTCGGCAGTATCAATAAGAGATAACCCATATTTTGACAAAGTGTCAAATTCAGCAATATACTCCGAGACAGCTCTGCCATTCTGCTTGAGCTCCAAGAATTTCTTAAACAACATTGACTTCTGAGCAGCTGGAATGAACTTCTCGCTAAAGCGAGCCTTGAACTGCTCCCAAGTAATCTGATCTTCGGGAGTAGCTGCCTTTATAGCATTCCACCAATTCATTGCCCGCCCTTGCAGCTGACGGGACGCTAGCTTCCTCTTCATCGCATCCTCGATACCCAAATCCTCGAAGATACGTTCACAACTATCCAACCAATCCTGAACGTCCGTAGCCGACTCCGTTCCATGGAATGACTTCCCACCAAGACTAGTATAATCCTTATTCAGCTTGGCGAAGTCGACTCTTGGCGCCTGCACTATTGGACCACCACCATTTCCACCATTGGGAGCTGCCCTCTGCACATCCCTAAGCATCTCTCTCATGAGGTCAGTAAACATCGTCCTCATGTCAGCAGCAATCCCATTATTGGCTCCCCTACCAGCACCTCTAGTATCTCGGCTCATCGTCAATCTGAAAAAGGAAACGATTAACGACTCCATAGTGGTGCTAGTGCAGTACGACTTCATCCTTATACTACTAATAGTATATATATATATATATAGCTTTAAAAACCAAAGTAATCACAAATACGCTCTCTCGTATACGTATAATATCTCTCCCTGATAACTTCCCTAGGTTAACTACGCAACCTAGAGCTCTGATACCAAGTGTGACGGCCCGCCCCGCACCAGCCTGCATTTCCTCCAAAAGTGCGCTGTACACATGCCCGACTAGCACAAGACGGTCGTCATAAGAAAGAAAAGAAGGGAATGAACTAATCAAAGAACCTGTAGAATGCCTCACACGCATGGAATAAAATATAATAATAATGTACTTGACATAAAACAGGCGAGACAGTGCATAAGCTGATAACTAAAACCAACATCAATCTCAAAGCAGCGGAAATCCAAATACAGCTTATTACAACTTTCCAAATTTACTGTCTCTAAACAAAAGAAAGCTAAAATAGAAGATACACCAACAATGCCCAAGCAGTGATCTTCAACAACACAGGGAGAATATTATGTATATAGTACGTGGAAGCCTCCTGCTCGTCTCCGGATCATCTACCCGTGCATCACCAGCTAACCTGTCTCTAGTCTGCTCGTGTGAGCACCCAGAGTAATAAGAAGAGACATAAAACTCTGGGTCAGACATAAAGCCTGGTATGAGCGATAAACATCTAAACAGAATAATAACAGGTATACTAAGCCATACCTGAACCTGGACCTGCAACCAAAGAGTTAGTACCACATACCGTACAATACTCCAAGGTGCCATAATAAATAGTGTAAGAATACGGGGGTGGGGTGTGCATGTCACAATGATAGCAAACAAATCATCCATAGCAACCATCCTCACATCTCTCACTCAGTGCATAAAGCGTACGACATCCACCACTTTGGAACACTAGACAAACTGAGGTAACGACGAATCCCGACTTGTAGGAACCCTGCTGTGACCAAGCCAAACACTTGGAGTCATGACCAAACATTTCAATGACCCACTTCATTGGTCGTAGCCCTTGGTTCTACCAATGCCATAATGGCCCTGAATCCGCCTTCGTACCTCCTACCATAGTGGTCCCAAAGCTATAGACGTCGATAACTCCTTGGCACGCGTCCCGCAGCAAAGCCCAACCATGAAGCGAACTCGTTGATTCCCATCTGAATCTTAAGCTCCAACTTCTCATTTGGACTTCCTTTGCATCTCGGGTTTGGTCGAATTGGAGTGGGTCTTCAGAAGAGTTGTCGCGCATTAACAGTCCTAGAATTCTGTTCGGTTCGGTAGTCATCACCATCATCGGGTCGGGTCGGTAGTCCACTTCGGGTCGGGTCGGTTCAGTGATTCTCCCCCTTCAGATATCGGTTCGGTTCGGGTGCCTCTGCTTGAGTTCGGTTCGGAGGTAGTTCATCCGATCTGATTCTTCCTGTTTGACTTGTTTGCCTGCTCCGATCCGTCCTGTTCTCTTCCTCCGATCCGGTCTGCTCCATCGCTCCGATCCGATCTGTTCTCTTCCTCCGATCCGTCCTGCTCCATCGCTCCGATCCGATCTTCTGTCCAACTCCAACTCTAAGTAATGGCCTTCCTTCCTGCCAAACTTCTTCCAGTGGCAAGTCCTCATCCAGTTCGGATTCCCTTGGTCAGTTCCCTAGTCCGATCCGACCCCTTTTATCCGATCCGAACCGGTTCGGAGCCTGCACACTTCTGCAACTTTCCAGCAAGCTTTCTACGCCATTCGACGACGTTTTCGAGCAATTTAACTATTCTAATCAATCATAAAACATACCATAGAGTCATAGTAACATGTAATAGCAACCACAAACAACAAACAACAATTTAAATGAATCAAAATGGATCAAAAGTGGCCAAAACCTCACATTTTCTTATAATCCCTCCTAATCATGTTTAAGCATACGATTAGCAAAACACATCGAAATTAACCCAAATTTCTAACAGAGCCTTAAAACATTATTTTAGAATTTTAAGAATTTTTCCAGAATTTATTGGTGTATAAATTCGCTAATCTTCACTAATTACCCTTAATTAACCGTAATTAGTGTCAAAATGATGTTATCACTCACCTTGGCTACAAATGAAATTCTCAGAACTGAAACTCCTCTGATTTGGGGCGAATACTGATGTCTAACAGCAGTTCCAACCTTACTTTGGTGCTTTTTCTCCTTAATTTGGTGTTGCTAAGCCTAATCTTCAATTAGAGAGTGATTTGGGGTGTTTTAGATGTAGGAAGCCATTACTAGGATCTCAAAGAGGTTTGTGGCTGCTCAAAACTGAAATGAAAGTGATAACCTAACCCTAATCAGACCTCCTATACCTCTAAACCCGAAATTCCCCTTGGGCCTAGCTGCTAATCACCCGGTTAAGCCCAATTAAGCTGTCTTTCACCATCTGAAACTTGTTTCAGCCATATCTCCCAAACGGTGAGTCCGTTTGGCTAATGTGACCACTCTACGGAAAGAGAAACTATCATTCAAAGCCAATGGAAGTGGTTTCAGGTCAAAATTCCTTTCCAGTCAAAAGTTATGGCCAAAACAGTGCCAACTAGGGGTAAAATGGTCATTTAAAAATCGGGAAAAATCATGAACATGGGAAATGACCCCAATAGTCGTCTCCCAAAGTTACATGACCATACGACTTCGTATGTAAAAGAAATAAATACTCTACGATCCTATGATGCGTAGAATGCGGGTCGTTACATCCCAACTAGACATTTTACACGTAGATGAAAAGTGGATAGCAGAAAAAGATTGGAGAGTTCAAACTAATGAAGAGAGGAAGAGAGGCAGGGTCCTCTTTAATAATGCAAGTCCACTTATTTCGTACTCTGGTATATTAAAGAATTAAACATTTAGTGCGCTAGTTGCAGGCAGCATTAATCGAGACGACTTGTCAATTCATCTTGTTTTTTTTTCATGGCGTGTTTTTTCACAACAAGAAAAATACCCTACTGCAACTAGCAATTTGCAACAGGTGATAAATGACAGTTACAGTAAATGATATTTAGCAACAGATCTATTATAGTAGTTGCAATAGATAAGATTCAGCAACAGACCTTTTTTTCCTGTTGCGAAAAGCATATATTTAGCAACTGTGCTTTCCTTCCTGTTGCAAAAACATACTTTTAGCAACTGTGGTTTCATAATAGTTGCAATAAACATATTATTTGCAATTGCGCTTCCTAACCAGTTGCGAATAAATATCTTTAACAACTGTTTTCGCCACTTGCAATAATTGTATTTTTTATACAACCAGTAAAGACAGTTGCGAAAAACATACTAAAAATAAGTATCAGCTTTTAATGATTAATTTTTAATAATTAATTTTAAATAGTTACTATTAAATTATTAAATACTAGTAATTATATAATATTAGATTAACATTTAACCATCATTAATTAATAATAAAATTTAAGTATTATAAAGTGATATTTATAACTGTTAATTAAATAATAATAAATAACAAATAATAATAATAATAAACATTTAGAAAATAATAGAATCGATAAATAATTATTAAATGATAATAAATTAATAATAAAAAACTAATGGGATAATAATTAATAATTAATTTGAAATATGAATATGTTTAGATATTTAGTTATAATTTGATAAGTATTTAGTAATAATAATTAATTGAAATGAATTAGAACTTTAATAATTTATTATGGTTAGTTATTAATAGTGTGTAAATTATATTTAACAATTATTGATTACATTTAATAATTAATAATTCTAAGAAACAACAAATATTAAATAATTAATAAATATTCATCATATATTGTATTTAAAAAGTAATACTCAATTATAATTAAGAAGTAAAACTACTAATAATTAAACATTACTAATTTTGATAATTAATTTACCGTATGTATTTTTATTACTTAGTATTTAATAATTATAATTTATACTTCATTTTCTTATCAAATTTAGAAAACATCAAAACAACCGTTTAACCTGCGTTTCAAAATGTTTAACCAGCATTTTACCAACTGGTTACATGTAAAAAAAAAGACGGCATCCTAAAATTTCAGATTCCGCTCTCATTTCAGTTTCACCGCCTACCTCTTCCTTATTAAGGCCCCGTTCTTTTGGGCAAACGGAGCAACATATCAACGGACGCGTCCAACGCGCGTCCGACGCGTCGGATGCGTCCGTTGATAACGGGGCAAAATGCCCCGTTTGCCCAACGGCTCAAAAGTGAGCTGATGGGCCCCGACGCGTCCGACGCGTCGGGTCCCAAACAACCCAATTTTGAGCTGTTGATTATAAATATTTATTTTTTATTTATTTAATTAATTATTTTAAGTTTATATAAACTTTAAAAATTGACAACTTTTGCATATGAGATCCGTTTGAGACGCGGTTTTTTACATTGCGATCGTATCGAACTGCTCTATCTAATGGAGTTGGTTTGAACTGAATCGGAGCAACTTATAATTTTATAATTTTTTATTTTATTTACTTATTTGTGTAAATTATTGATATATATTATTTATTAAAACAAATGATAAATTAATTAACCATTAATTAATTAAATTACGAAATAAAAATAAAATAGTTCGCTTAAACGCATTCTCCCCTAACTACAATTCTTCGCTCAGATTCTCCGTTCAAATTCTCCGCTATCGTTTGCAAAGATCACACCCTAAATCTAAATCCGAAACCTCATTAAATCAAATTCCCTAAAACCACAAAATCTCGAATCACAAATCGCTTACCTAGCAGATTGGAGATGTGGAAGAATTTGAGGTATTTTTAGGGTTTTGGGTTGAATTTCTGCAACACCAGTCGCTTACCCAAAAAATAGACCACCTGCGCTTCGCTCCTTACGTTCCACATCCACTTTAGTTGACACTGTTTAGGCAAATCTGGTAAGTTTTAAATCATTCGCTCTTCCCCTTTCTGGATTTACTAGATATAAAGTGGATCAGGTGAGGAATTTGAGGTAGTTTTAGATTGAATTTCTGGTTGATTAAGGTTAGGGATTTTTTATTTGTGTTGATTTGGTTGGAGATGTGGAAGATTTGGAGGCGATGTTTCTGGTATGTTAGTGAGGCAGTGAATTGGACGCGGTCGATGTACACGAACTTTGATTTGATTAGAAGTAGAACGGTGGTTGTTTGTGAGAAGGGAGAGGCGGGGGTTGCGGCTTGGGTCTTGGAACTGTGGCAGAGATGGTTGGAAAGTTTCTCTGCAACAGCAAGCAGACACCATTCCGGTAGCGGCTTCGTAGAATTCGGTTCTAATATATTTTAGTTAGCCACTTAATTCTACCTGTTAGAATTTAGTCATGCCACCGTTTGCTTATATGTTGGCCAAATGGTCTCTTGTTACTGTGTAGTTATGAAACTTAGAACCAACAATTGGGTGTCACTCTGATTTGTAACCTATCTGTCCTTGGTTGCTGAGAAGGTTATTACTCCTTTTGCTGTTCCTTTTAGTTAGAGATCATGGGAACTACATGCATATACTAAGAACTTGAATTTCTAGACCTACTAGTATGATAATTATTGATGATGATATAAGTATTGAAAGGATTGCAAACCTGTACATATACCCGGTTTTCCATGACTTACCAATTTGCGTATATTTTTATTTTGGGCTGAAATGTATTCGGTCTCTGACTTGTATTTAGTTATTTGGCACCTTGCTGTTCTACTAGTAATTCATTTTGTACTCCCTACATGTTTGGGTTTTGTTGGCTGTTAAACCGCCCCATGCTTGGCAAATTCAACAACCGTTCATTTATTTGGGTTGGCACCTTGTTGTGTTTTGTATGGTTCATTTACACATGGTTTTACTGTTTTGGGTAATTTGACTGATCATTTAAATATTGCCAGCTATCATAATATGTCCATTTGTTTTCTTTGTTAGTCTTCATGTTAATAGATTTAATAAGTTATTATTTTATTTTTGGGCACTTGAACTTCTACATAAGTGTTCATATGTTGATGTTGTATGTTTAGTATATATATTGAATACATGCATTGTTTGCTTAACCAAACCATGACCTGGCCTTGCTGAAAGCAATGTTAATAGTTCTACCTTTTTCCTTGTGATATGTCCCCAACTAGAAGGCTATGGGCTGTTACATTTGGACTTGCGTAGACTTCCGTTTTTGAATATTCATGTATTCAACTTGTGGTAGCTAGTTTATAGGGCCATGTTCATGGGCTAATGTTTCAGATTTCAGTTGCCATTTACTTTACTTCTGGTTCTTTTTGGTGTATGGTTATACGGAATAATGGATGAAATATTTCTTGGGTTATAAATTTTGATTTTTTTTCCAAGTGATGACATGAAAATATTAATAACCAATAACGTTAATATATTATTTCAAATAGACTCCTCCTATTTCTATGCCGTATTGTATGTTTCTTACATTGGATAATTCAGTTCCTAACACATGGTACTACTCTGTTAAGTTGTATTGTGTCTTATGCTTTTCGTACAACTAGTCTGAAATGAGAATTACATTTGATGACATACACATGCAGTCTTGTGCTTAGTAGGGAGGGGGGAGGGATTCGAATTGGTTTTGTTATAGGTTTGCAGGACTATGGCTATGATGGAATTGGTAAAGCTGACGACCATGAGACCGCGATGTTGATTGTCACTGAAATGGACTCTAGGTGAGGGTGATGATTGATGGGGTTGGGAAATGGTTTTGGGTATGCTGCTAGTGCTGAAATGTGGATGCATTATGGTGTTTTGGGTGAGGTTGCTTGTGAAATGGGGACTATAAAAGGTATGCTTTTGTAAAAAAATATGTTTGGTGTTAGAAGTATTGTCGATTTCATTTAATTTTGTTTATGTTAACTAGTGCTCTACATGTAACATAAACTAGATTTGTAGTAATATTTGTTGTTTTATCATTGATACCTCAAGCTCATTTGTTGTTCATTCCCTTCGAACATTGTCTTCTACTAGGGTCAATTGGATGGATTTTTGTAGACATGCCGGAAAAATCAAGAATTCTACTAAAATCTCTTCATTGGTTAATAAACTACCTAACAGGAAGTTTTCAGTATGTATTTTGTTATATCCATAACTTTATATCTTTCTATCTTATATATTGTTTCTATTTCACACCAACAATATGTTCTTGTATGATAGTTGGTCACTAGATGTAAATCATGTACTCGTACCATGATGGTATTGAATCTATGGCCAATCTTTCTAGATAATAAAGTGGTTATATTCTTTTAACTTGTTTCATATCAGCTTTTGCACTTGCTTAGTCATTACTGTAAAACGTATATATTCATGAAGATACCACGAGAAACTCAATTTTTGTATAATATATTAAGACAAACTTGTGATTTGTAATTTGTAGTTACTTTCAAAGCATTTTTGAAACATACAGACACAGACGTAGGAAGAAAATTAAAAAAAGCATTCTGAAGCAGAATGCACGATGAAGCAAAAGTCAACAAGAGAAACAAAGTATGTTCAAGTATTTGAAATCTTGCATTACTTTTGTTACGAATAAGAAACACTGTATCTTCAGGGTTTGAATCCATCACCACTAGAACTTCACTTTAGGGGATCTTACAGCTGGTCCATCACAATTTTTTTTTGGGCATTATTGTTAAAATTTTCGTACTTAATTATAATTCTAACTTAATATTTTATTTATTTTAAAGCAAAACAGGCCCGCTTTTGAGTTGGACATTGATTCTAATCAATGTTTTTGATTATCTTAATATCAATTGGAATTGTATTAAGTTTTTTTGGGTAGCAGCAGCATTCTTCTCTTCAAGATGAAGGACAAGTTCACTGCAATTGATTTTGGTCCCCTCCAGGTAAGTTACTTTTGTTTTTTGTTAAGAAAGTATCATAGATTTGTTGAAATAAATCAGTTAAAAAAGTTGGATTTTGCAGTGTTGCACATCAATGGATTGCAAAGAAGTACAGAAGGTATTGTCGATTTTAAGCTTTTATTTGATGTAGAGTTCGCTAGAATGACATACATATTCCTGGATAGGCATGTATATGTTCATGATCGACAGCAAACTTGGAGCATAAACTGCAGATTTGTTCTAGTGAACTGATGATATTTATTCTCTTGTTATAGCATATGTATGATAGAGTAGAAATATGATTAGAGAATACTTTATTCGAAAAAAATGTGTTGTGTGAGAGAAGAAATTGTTATACATGAATGGTGTATGAAAATTATAGAAATTTTTGTTGTAATTGTTTGTACTTTTTAAAACTTTGTTAAAATAAATTTTTTTTATCTGTTTATTTCATTTTTTGATATACACCATTACTAAAACGAATACATTTAATATATAATATCTATAAGCTGTAATTTTTTTTTATAGATTTATGAATCTATTGCAATGGGAAAATACTTTTGCAAAAGGATCTGTTGCAACAACAAAAGCCTGTTGCAAAAAAATCTACTACAACATCTTATTGCAACAGGTGGAAAATGTTGCGAACTTTTTGCAACTTCGGCTATACCAGCAGGCGTTGGTCTGTTGCAATTGGCCTACTGCAACAGATATTGCCTGTTGCGAAAAGTGATTTTTGTTGTAGTGTTTAAGACTGATGGACAAGTAGTAGAGATTCCTTGTCTCGTTTCTAGTTGTGATGTCGACTTTATTAATAAGCTTGGCCTTTAATAATGATTCCTTGTCCCGTTTCTAATGTGGATGGCGACAAAACTATTCTGCTTGGTCCTTAATAATGATTCCTTGTCTAGTTTATAGTGTTGATGGCGACTTTACCCTGCTACTTGGTCCTTAGCAAAGAATCCTTTTCTCGTTTATAGTGTTGATGGCGACTTGACTATGCTTCTCGGAATGCAAATGAGTTAACTATTAGGGTCATCCCCGTGTAAATTAAACATTTGAAAACATAAAGGAGTTCAAATCAAGGGTCGTACTTAACATCGCTGGACGAAACAAGAAATAAAGTACAAAATCTACATATTTTCTCACAGAGGAGTCATGTCATTACACTGGGTCACAACTATGCATATTAGTAACAGTAGTAACAATGACCATTCACAGCATGTGAAGCAAAGTAGTAACAGTGACCTTTCACATGCACACTATGTGGCTATATATCTATACCAGTTTATCTTAACTTACCTCACTCAAACAACTTTATTTTCAACTAAAATTTGCATTCCTACAAATATTCCTTCATAGCCCCCGTCAATGGATTCTGACTGGGATCAAAACTTAGCTCAACCACCGCCAAGTAGTCTAAGAACATATATTGATTGGCTTATCGAATGCCAAGAGAGGCACTACGAGGATGTGCATCGTGATTTCCCAGATCTGAGCCTACTTAGACTTCAGAAACCAACTGGTTATGTCCTAGATTTTAGTCATCTGGTAGTTCAACCTGTATATGAACCAGAGGTACAACCAGCTAATCTTACTCACCCTCCAACACAAGAAGTGATAGATCAATTCTCAACCAATCAACCTCTATATAAACAAGAGGTACGTACGACTGCAATTACCCAACCATCGAACGATCAAGAGGTGAACTCGTATCCCACTTGTTGCCATTATGGGTACGCGGTGGTGGTAAGGGCGGATGGAGAAAACATTGGTCGTAGGCTCCAGTTGTGCTCATTATGGCCAAACGGATGCAATTACTCTGAATGGATTGACAACCATTTATGTCCAAGGGGTATTTCTTATGCTAACGAGTTAGAACAAGAGATTAGGCGGCTTAGAAATGCTTTGGAATCTCTGGAGATTTAATATAACATTTAGTTTGCTTGCGTATCATTTAGTGCTTCCTAAGTTTATAGTAACATCATTTGTAGTTGTATCCAAAGTTGTATCCATTGTATCCGAAGTTGTATCCATTGTATCCCAAAGTTGTATTTGTATCCATTGTATCCGTTGTATCCTAAGTTTTTTTGCTTGCGTAATACTTATTCACGAAATAAAATGAGAGTAGTAAATACGTAATCACAACAGAGTAAACAAACAAACAATACAAATCACAATAATGTTTCTAAAGCCTACTGCAGCCGTTGACTTGACTTGACACTGCGACAGATTACATAAAAACTGTTGAAAGGAAGTACGAAATACCACATATAAAAACAAAAGACTTAACCACAATGAAATAAAGCAAACAGTTAATGTTTTAACATTAACCAACATAAAGAGTAGCACATAAACAACAATTAGTCATAACTGAAGCGCGTTATCCAGCTGTAATGAAGTTCGTAAGCTTCATGGCCGATAAATTCTGATCCGTGTTCGTATAGATAACGCGAATCGAAAGTGGAACGAGTAGCTTTGAAAATATCTTCATCTTCTACCACCTAGATAATCTCACGGTATCAGGCACAATCATCCCAAAAGCTGCTATGTTTTTTATGAATTTCTTCGGTAGACCTCCACGATGGACACTTGGGGTTGTCGTTGTACGTTTTTTGAATCAACTGCCAGTACATTTCGTGGGTTACTCCCCCGCCTCCTTGCAGCATTTTGTCATGCCTTTCTTGGAAGTCAATATACGATTCCACGAGTATAAGTAACTCAGATGGAGACCAATTAACGGTGGACATGGATAAAGGTATGTAATGAGGAATGAGATTAAAAAAAATTGTGTGAAACTAATGACCCAAAGCAGGCCTTTTTATAGCCCAAGATTTGCAAACCGTAGTAGTAACATCAGCTGATTATTAATAGCTATTATTTATTTATGCATGGCTGTGCATTTATTATAAGGCAAGTGTAGTAGGTAGAGTAGTACAAACGATTCTATATGAGAACAGTGCATGACTTGACCAGTCAAAAAGCATCATTCACATGGGTGTATGCCATGATTAGACCTTACACTGAACTCTTTGTTTTCTTGCCTTAAGAATCTAATTTTTTAGGGTAGAAAACAAACATGGTTACATGGAACGATTTGACCCAACACTGAAGACCTCATCTGTATACATAAGAAGAATATAATTTTTCAGCAAGCGAACATGGCTACAGTGCTTGATTTGACATAAAGAGACTAAAGACCGAACACTGTGCGCTTACTTTTACAAACTACATAACCATATGGATATCAAACTTCACCACCACAATTCAAAATTAAACCAGAACTCGTTAATAATAACGTCTGGACATTTACTAAAAGTTATATTGTTATGCGATAGCGACTCTGAAGATGAAGCCTACGCATTAGCACATCAACAAGAGGAAGAGGAACTTATAGAGATCTACCATGAAGCTTACGGTACAACTACTGGACAACACGGTGGCTCAACAAGGGGTCGAAGATACTTTCACCGGGATCATAATGCAGCATTTCATAAAATACTAATGAAAGATTATTTTGTTTCTGATCCAAGTTATAGTCCAACAACTTTTCGAAGATGTTTTAGAATGAGCCGACCCCTATTCTTAAGAATTCTTAAAAGTATCTAGCTGAATAATAAATACTTTGTTTTTAATCAGGACGCTGCAAAAAAACAGGGTTTGAGTGGACATCAAAAGATGACCGCGACTTTGAGAATGTTAGCATATGGCGCACCCACCGACGCACTTGACGATGCTTATCGTATTGCAGAGAGTACTGCTTTGGAAGACCTAGATCATTTATGTCAACCAGTGGTGGACATATATGGGGATGTATATCTTCATTCTCCAAACAAGGCTAACGTAACTAGGTTGCATGAAATGCACGAAAGTAAAGGAAGGCATGGGATGTTAGGGAGTCTAGATTGTATGCACTGGGAGTGGAAGAAATGTCCAAATTTAGATAAATGAAGAATCAACAAACAAGTTAGAGTATTTCAAATTATTACCAATTCCGCTTCGCCACCCATTCCGCTAGGATTTGCTGTTCATATTTTCTGAACTTGAGACTCGAAGAATTGGGTTTGTCGATTAACCTTCCCAAGTTGACCTGAAAGTGCAGATATTGATATCGTCTTTTCTACGTGTTTTTTGTTGTACGCAGCCATAACTTTTCCCCAAACTCACCACTTTGATCATTTTCCTTGACCGAATTGTTAGAAAAGTGATAATACATTAAACAAAGATCTTTATCTTCTTCTTCGGTCCATGGCCCCAAAAAATGAAACGATAGTGGTGGAGCACAATGAGGGGTAGAATCTTCGAATGGTTGAGAATCAAAATCCCAACTATTCGTATTCATCTCTTCATTATAGGATTGAAATGGAAATGACATTGTTTGCTAGATATAGTTTTTGTGGAGTTAGAGAAGTTTGTGTGTTTTACAATGAGCTATTCATACCAATATATATATATATATATATATATATATATATATATATAACAATAAAAAAATATGATCGTTTATAGCCGTTGTAATTTGAAAATGACCGTTTATAGCTGTTGTAAATTTTAAAAAGTGACTGTTTATAGCCGTTGTAAGGGATAAAAGAGGCGGAATTGGGGCTGGGGAGGATGGACGTGTGCAGGAGAGGGGAGGGGACTCTGGCGCCTATTTTATGGGTCCAGTTCAGGATCCTGAATTGGATCCTGAACGTTACGTGTAGTATTACGCGTAACTTCGTCACTGGAGAGCAAAACCGTAATCTGCACCTGTAATTCATCTCCACTGGAGATGCTCTAATGTTAAGTCTTGAATGCATTTTTTTTTTGGTTCATGGTTTATACATTTGTTTGATAACTTAGAACATCTAGAAAGCTAACTCTTATAACTTACGAAAATCAATAGCGTGCTTATCTAACTTAGTGGCCATTTTCATTCTGCTTTATAGTTTCAAGATTATTTCAAAATAAAGCATGAAGAAGTGTCTTATACTTTAGGATGATAACAATTGCATGAATAATTTTCAAAAAAAAAAAGTTTGCATGATTGCGAATGATGACAGCATTGGAAATAATACAAAACCAACAAAGGCCATACCTGAATTGCATTACTCTTTAATATACAAGGGTAACATTCGCAATCTAGAAAAGGAAACATAGAATGCATGTTGATGCTAAATAATCCAGGTCAAAAATATAGTGAAATCGTCTTTCCCACTCTTTCCCTTGACCCTGCTACGAAGAAAGAGCTTAACTTCTTAAAATATCATATATACGTAGGTGTGAAGAGGGAAAGGGGTCAGATTTATCCTGATGGGAGCAAGAGTAACAATACAATCTATAATGCTACATCCATGGGTATAATAAGCATTATAGTACATAAAGAAAAGGGGCGGTATGAAATAATCATAGTTGATGCATCAGATGGTCACCAAGCGGTTGATATTATACCTCCAGGGTCAGAACTTCTTGTTTTAGAGGGTGATCTATCAAGATTGATCAACCATTAACAAGCAATCCTAATATATTAGGTTTGGTCAGGGAGATACAAAAATAGTGCTTAAAATCCATTACGTGTCCAAGGCCTTTTGTTCTTCTTGGCATTTTTTATTTTGGCTCAAATTTTTTTGGTTCTTAAAAAGAAACAGTTTGAAAAGGTTCAATTATATGAAATAAATAAATGTTTTGGGCTGATGTTTCCCTTCTGTTGCTTACAACATTAGCTTACCCTTATATATTTGGTGGACAACAAGGATATTATGTGCAGTTTCATGAAATTATATAGATAAATAAATTTAAAACAAAAAACAAATTTGGTTTCGGTGGAAATTTGATATTTTAATTGATTAATTGAAACAAAATATCACCAAAGTGATAATTTTTGTGTAGATTAATCAATTAAAATATCAAAATAATTATGTGTATGTAGTTCGTGCATTTATTAACGACCCCAAAGGTGAATTAATATTTGGCCGAATTTCATGCATACTTGTGGTGATAAATGTATGATAATTATAAGGTATTTTGGGTGAGCAATATGATAGTCTAAAGATTGCATATTGTTTTACACAATTTATTGTCAACGTTTGATTGCTACAACAAGAGTATCACTTACAATTAATATTTTTGTTCAAAGACTTGATATTAATAATGTGTTTGTTATCTTCAGATGAGATTAACCATTATTTGAATTTATGTTTATATAAAGTCTTTGAGTGCATGTAATTTATATAATTATAATGTTCGTTTCCTTTTTCAGCTATTGCTATTATATCTGCTAACCTTAATTTACTACCGATCCTTAATGGTTATAACTTTAAGGACTAGAAGAGGAACATATTAATTGTTCTTGGCTGCATGGATCTTGACCTTGCAATAAAAATGGATCACCATGTTTATCTTACAGATGCTAGTACCTCCGAAGAAAGGAGGATTTTTAAAAATGGGACCGTTCAATTCGCATGAGTCTTATGATCACCTGAGGCTTTTAAGGGTGTAGTGTCCGAACATCACCTATTCCACAACTTTCCTTGTTGAAATTGTGAAATTCTTTGCAAAAATCGATAATGCGGAAACAAGTACTCTTTTAAAGAAACTTATTTACATGAGATTCAAGGGCAAGGAAAACATAAGGGAGTACATTATGGAAATGTCCCACCTTCCTTGAAAATTAAAGGAACTAAATCTTGAGCTTTCGGATGACTTGCTTGTGCATTTAGTGCTTATCTCTCTTCCATCATAATTCAGTCAATTCACGGTCAGTTAGAAATATCAAAAGTAAAAATGGACTCTTAATGAGCTCATTTCATATTGTTCAAGAGGAAGAAACATCGAAGCAAGACAATATTGAGAGTGCTCATTTGGCAAGCACCTTTAAAGTTAAGGGCAAAAAAGTAAATTTAAAAAGGAAGCTGCTAAGGATTCAGATCAAAAGAAACAACAAAAGGAAAAAGATGGTTGTCTCTTTTGTCGCAAACCTGGATATATCAAGAAGGAATGTTCCTAATATCATGCATGGTGTGAGATGAAAGGTATGTTTGTTACTTTGGTGTATTTTGAGGTTAATTTTTCTTCAGTACCTAGAAACACTTGGCGGATATATTCAGGTCTACCACTCACATAAGTGTTTCTATGCAGGGTTTCCCGAGCTATTGAAAGCCAAATGATGGTGAAAGACAAATCTTTGTGGGCTATGGACAATCGGTAGAAGTGGAAGCAGTTGGACATTTTAGATTGTTATTAGGAACTGGTTTTTTTGGATTTAAAAGACACTTTTGTTGTACCGTCATTTAGACGGAATTTGGTTTATGTTTCTATGCTGGACAAATTTGGATATTGTTGTTCATTTTGAAACAATCAGTTTACTTTGTCTTTGAATTCAAATGTTGTTGGAACTGGTTACTCAAATGTGTATGATAATCTTTATTTGTTGGAAATAGTTGCATCCTATAATGAAACACTGCATGTAGAATCACATGGTACTAAACGTAAATTAAATAAATAAAATTTAGCATCTTTATAGCATACGCGCTCAAGGTCATATCTCAAAAGGTAGAGTTGAGCGGTTAGTTTCTGATGACATTTTAGAATCTCTTGACATCACAAACTTTGTTATTCGTATAGATTGCATCAAGGGAAAACAGACTAAAATAAAATGATTGGGTGCTAACAAATTTTCAGACGTCTTAGAATTAATTCATACATATATTTATGGACCTTTCCCTATGACATCTTGAAATGGTCAACAATATTTCATAACATTCATAGAAAATTACTCACATTTTGGGTACCTATATCTCATTCATGAAAAGTCACAATCACTGGATGTGTTCAAAGCTTATAAAGTTGAAGTCGAAAATCAACTCCACAAAAGGATTAAAAGTGTCAGATCTGATCGTGGTAGTGAGTATCTATACGATGGTTCAAGTGAAAAACGTCAGGACCATTTGCTAAATTCCTAGAGGAATGCAGTATTATCCCACAGTACACCATGCTAGGATCACCTAACATGAATGGTATTACTGAAAGATGTAATAGGATTCTGAAGGATATGGTAAGGAATATGATTTCTCGTTCCACCTTACCTAAATCTCTCTAGGGAGAAGCATTAAAGACAACAACTTATATTCTTAATAGAGTACCAACTAAATCAGTTGCAAAAACACCTTATGTGCTTTAGACAGGTCAAAAGCCTAGTCTAAAACACTTTCACATTTGGGGATGTCCAGCTGAGGCAAACCATTATAGGCCACATGAAAAGAAACTGGATTCCAAAACAGTGAGCATCTACTTTATTTGTTATTCTGAGCATTCTAAGTTTTGGCGAGAAATAAAGTTATAGACATTACTTTTGAGGAGGACTGGGATTCAAAACCAATTCATATTACCACTTTTGACAATGTTCAGTTGGATACATTTATCATTGAACAAGAAGTGAATCCTAAACCTTAACAAGCTAATGTTATACAATCCCTTATTCAAAATCAAACGACTGTTCTAGAAGAACAAACTCAACAACCTCAAGAGCTAGTGCCATTTAGGAGGTCCATGAGGGAAGGGAGAAGTGCTATTTCAGATGATTATATTGTATTTCTCCAAGAACAAAAGAATGAAAATGGAATGATAGAAGATGACCCAATCAACTTTCATTATGTCTTGAAAAGTTTTATCTCTCAAAAGTGGATAGATGCCATGAATGAGGAGTACAAGTCCATGCAAGACAATAAGGTTTGGGAACTAGTCCCAATTACCAGAAAATGCAAAACCAGTTGGTTGAAAATGGATATTTAAAACCAAGAGGGATGCAAAGGGTAATATGGAGAGGTATAAGGCACATCCAATAGCAGAAGGCTATACTCTGAAAGAAGGCATAGTTTTTACAGAGACTTTCTCTCCAGTTTCGTCGAAAAACTCTTTTATGACAATTATGACACTTGTTGCTCATCTTGATCTTGAGTTACATCAGATGGATGTTAAGACAGTGTTTCTCAATGGAGACATTAATAAGACCATTTATATGGTACAACCAGAAAACTTTATGTCGGGAGTTCCAAAGAATATGGTTATTAAACTAACAAAATCCATCTGTGGACCTATTTAAGCTTCTCGTCAATGGTACCACAAATTTCATCAAGTAATTATCTCGTTCGGTTTTGAGACGAATATTGTTGATGATTGTGTATATCACAAGTTCAGTGGGTGTAAACATGTATTCCTAGTTCTATATGTCGATGATATTTTGCTTGCCACTAATGATATAGGCTTATTGCATGAAACCAAGAAATTTCTATCTAAACATTTTAAGATGAAAGATTGGGGATGACTCTTTTGTATTAGGTATTCAGATACTTCGAGATCATTCTCGGGATATTCTTGGATTATCACAAAAGAGATATGTTGATAAAGTATTTAAAAGGTTTCGCATGCAAAATTGTAGACCAGGACATACCCTTGTTGCTAAAGGAGATAAGTTCGGTCTTAGTCAATGCCCTAAAAAGTAGTCTTGAAGTTCAAGAAATGTAAAAGATTCCCTATGCTTGAGCTATAGGGAGTCTAATGTATGCTCAAGTAGGAGTGCGTCCTGCTATTGCATATATTGTTGGGATGTTAGGCAGATACATAAGCAATCCTGATATAGACCGTTAGAAAGCAGCCAAGAGGGATATGAAGTATTTTCAGAGAAAAAAGGATTACATGCTCAATTATAAAAGATCAGATCATTTGGAGGTCATAGGGTATTCTGATTCTGATTTTGTTGGATGCCAAGATAGCAAAAAATCTATATCAGCTTATATTTATCTATTGGTTGGAGGAGCTATATCCTGGAAAAGTGTTAAACATACACTTGTAACTTCTTCCGCTATGGAAGAAGAATTTGTAGCATGTTATGAGGCATTAAACCATGTAATATGGCTATGCAATTTTGTCACTCATCTAATTTAGCAACTTAAAACCGGTAGATTTCCATATATTTTTATATGTTTATGCAAGTTAGATCCATAATTATATTCATATGTTCGTTTATCATGATTTTTGTGAAGTTTGCATAATTTTGTGATAATCGTCATATTCATATTGTTAGTGATTTCATAACATGCTTATGATTGTGTTGAATGAATTAGATGAGTACATTTCGTCGATTGGCGAAGTTTTGGTCGAAATTGGACTTGCATTGGGGCTGTACAGGTCTCTGGTCGGTCAGGTTTCTACTGGTCGGTCAGGTTTCTACTGGTCGGTCATATAGTACATGTGTAGTACAAGGTGCAGTACAAGGTTGGTCGGTTGGTTCGGGTTGGTCGGTCAGCAGGCGGGTCGGTCGGTCGAGCAGAGGGGGTCGGGTCGGCCATGATTTCAAAAGAGGGTGGTCGGTCATCTTTTGGTCAGTCGGTCATACATGTTGAGGCTGGTCGGTTGGTCAGGACCCGGGAGAAGGTGGTCGGGGCGGTCAGAGGGGACCGGGTCGGTCAGAAGAGTTCGGGTCGGTCAAGATGCATGGGATGGTTTCGGTCGGTCGGTCATAGCAGGATCCGGTCGGTTGCACCAAGAAGACATAGGGTCATTTCTGAAAAATTATATTTTTCGGGTACGACCCAGATTTGAGCGACAAGTGCTTTAAAAAAAATCGGGCAGAAATGCCTGAACCCGTGTCGCAGCGCAGTGGGTCCTAAATGCTGTGGTTTGGGGCATAAACGCTATGGTTTATTTCTTAGCAAATGAACGTAACGCTATGAATGGTGTTGAATCATATACCGATGTTATTTGGTTTAATGATGTTGTGACTTTGAGGGGAATATTCAAAGTGTTGAATGTGTTCGTTGATTGGTGTAGAACAACGAATGTGATAACAACTCAAAGGTCGTGAGTTGGCGGATAATGGTTGCTTGAGCTATGAAAAGTCGTCGGGTTGGATGACTAGAGATGCGAAAGCCGAGAAGTTATCATTGTCGTAAGTTGTAGCAGATTCAAAGCAGGGGTACAATGGGGGCATCCAAAAGACTGGAAGGTTGCTGGTCGAATACCCTGGGTATCACTACACCAGAAACGCAAATTAGGCAGTGCTCTGGGTTGTATCTAATGTGTTTAGGCAGTGCTCTGGGCCGTATCAAAAATTGGCGTCTTTAATTATTTGATACGACCTTAAGCATTGCCTAATTCTTAAAAAGATACAACCTTAAGCCGTATCTAATGATGAATTAGATACTGCTTAAGACCGTATCTCATTGGCGAATTAGAAACGCCTAAAACCATAGCTAATTTAAAAAAAAATACAATTAGCTTTATATTGGTACAATAATAAATCAATAATGAACATATGCAAACAAATACAATTAATTTAACAACCTTGAGAATACATAACATGCAAATATGTTATACAATATCTTAAAAGATAGAAGGGTGCAAAACAACACAACTCATTTTTGCAGTTCCTTGTCGAAACATGATGATGCAACCCCTTTAAGGGTCCATTTCTGATGCGCGCTTGTTGAAACATGATGCCGCAGCGCTTTTGCTTCTTTTATGGCATCCATACATCATTTTCACTAAACCTGAGACCAAGGAAAAAAACACCATAAGCCATATATGTGATGATAATTGAAATGTTTATATATACAATCATGCATGTACCAATGGTTCCAAGTACAAAATCAAGAGGGATGAAGCCCACTGCACCCACAACTCCTACTATATCACCCAAAAATGGAAGCATTGCCGCTATAAACGCGCAAAATACCATGTATAATGTTCGCAGTATTATTCTCGGGATCAGGTTCCTTTTCGAAAACAAAGATTGGTTCGCGTCAGCTGAGTTTTATCCATGATTTCATAAGACACTTGTGAATACACCTGCACAAAGTTTAAGATTCACAAGACACATTGGTAAAAAGGAAAATAAAAAATGGTGGTCTGAATGAGTAAAAAATTCCATAATAAACTGAGTTTGCTGTTAATATAAACCACTTTCAAAATATAGGGCAAATATAGATCCCTCCCAAACCATCTATAAATACAGATATTTTATTGACCGCATCAACCTTAATATGTAACTCTGCTCTCAGAGTGAGCTATGTGAAAAAATAGTTGCACTTATTTGTTATTTAGAAAAGAAATACACTGTCAATCAGTTCCCAAAGCTATGTGAAAACATAATCCACATCAACCATAATGTGCTAAAAATTTAGAAAAGAAATACATCGCTTCACATTGAAAGTGAGCTATTGAGTATATTGGAGCCAACTTTATTTCCAAAGGCCCAGTAGCCAGAAATTGCAGGTGAATAAAAAATAACAAAAATCACAGTAGCTAAGATTGAGATTGCTGATTATTACCAGACATAGTAGAGTAAGAGGTTGGCGGAGGAGTGACCATAAAGTTTAACCCCAGATAAAATATTATAGCCAAAACCACGGTTACGATAGCAAAGCTGGATTTGTCCGTGCCCAATACCTGATATGGCATATAATAGAATACGAACATCAAGTTCATAACTAATTGTGAAGCATCCAAGAAGTACAAATTAATAGTGGTAAAGATGTTTTTAATTGGCTCGTTTGATTAATGCTACAACATGAGAGAAATTAACTTGTTTCGTCTCTATGGAAAGGATAAAAACAAATGCAGTAATATCCTAGTAAATTCAATTGCAACCGGTATAGTTGTTTATTGAATGCATATAATAGAATGTGTTGCACTCCATTTTGCTGATAACATGTGCAAGTTTAAAATGCTGTTACCTTTCCCAATTGAAGACGAATATTTTGCTGATAAGATGTTTTCTGTCTTGATTTACTAAGTTCCTCCACCAACTAATTTGCTATTTTTTCCCTTTCAATAATAACCCTGCATTTAGTAAGAGGTTGATCAGATGTATACTCGCAAGATTATGCTTTGAATTCCAGTCCAGCAGCAAAAATAACGTTGCATTGTTTAGCCGCTAATCCTAGAAAAAAACATCAACGGAGGAAGTAGCCAATATTTTGCAAAATGTTAATTCTATCACGTTGAGTAGATTAAAGAATAGTAAACATAGATAATCTAAGACTGTAAGACGAGTTCCATAACTATGTGTAATAAAAAGGTGAGGTTATTTGCATATAGGCATGTTTTTGATAGATGGTCTAAGACTGTAATATGAGTTCCTTAAACCTGCTTTTTAATATTAAAAAAGAAGGTTTTCTGCATATAGGCCTGTTTGTGAAACAAAGTAATAGAAGTTCATTCTTTTGTGCAAACACTCCGATTACATGTGAAAGTAATTTGAAACATGTTTGTAAACGCCTGACTAATGAACCGCTTTTAATTATGCTGGTATTGGAAGAAAAATATATCTGAAATTACTTAAGAAAAAGGACAGGAGTAGTTATTTTTTACTTTTCAAAATGGACAAACTGGAACATGATCCAAAAATAATGTTTGTATTTGCAGATATAAAATGATCTATTGAGATTGACATGCTTGAGATAAAATAATATATATAGTCTAAGTGCATTTGCATCCAATTCCACAAAGATGTACTTTAGTAAATTTGTTAAGTTGAATCAAACAACTTTAGATTCACCTTAGTCAGTCGAGCATAAACTGCACAAACAAGTCATAGTTCATACTATAGATAATTCAACTATAAAAATTACCTTATTAACCACTTCTTCATATGCCAACTATAGTCATATTCATATACATGAACTGCACAAACAAGTGTATTATCCAATGAAACAACAAATAAAACATACTTGAAGGTAGATTAGTTTGTGCACCTTGTTGGCATGGCATTTGTTTCATGTAGGTTCAATAAGAAAATCAGGTAATTGTCTATACTCTCCTCCTTAGTTTTTCTCGTTTTAGACCAATTTCAATCTGAAAACGGTGCAAACAAAACAACAATTACATTCATTCTCAGCATCAAACACTGAAATAATAGACTGTAATAAAAAGCTTACATGGTAATCATCCAAATAATCCCTATGATCTTGATGAACAATTTAGCATTTGAAACTAATGGTTAAAAGAACATATATTTTCTCATATTAACATACAGTTGATTGACATATGGGTTATAACCTTTATAAGATACATACAATTGATTTATAGTAGCTTCAGCATCTATACTTCAGCTATTAATAGAATATCACACCTTGCTACCTCAATCTGCAAAAAGCTGTTTCATGACTATATAACAATCAAATATTTTATAAGCTATGAATAGAATATCACACCGTGCTTCTTTAATCAGCTATGAAGTAATTTTCAAATAATTTGGACCAAAAATAAAATCGCTCAACACTCCACAGCAAGCCTTTTTAATCAAACAGCTTCCACCATATTTACATCTAAACTGATGGGTTATAGCTCTAATCAATCATGTATTGTATGCAAAATGATTTTTAGAGGCTTAAAAGCGTATGAATGCTCTGGCTATATAGAACCACTGACCTCAGATCTTCAAATAAGAGTTATTGAAGCAGTAGATGCAAGAACTCAATTACCTAGATTTGCAAATTTGAACACTGGTTAAGCTCGCGGTGAAGAGGAATCACTCGGTTCGAAGTTAGGATTGTCGAACGTATCAATATAATCATCAAATCGTGAAAATTGGAAATTAGGGCTGTAGAATGAAGGTAGTGGGATTGCCTATTTTCGTTTTTTCACGTTTTAGGGTTGAATGGTTATGAGTTTGGAAAGTTTTTTATTTCGGCCGAAATGAAAAAGCAAGGATGGAGAAACGGAAAATAAAAAGGAGAAGTACAACGAAGGATTTGATACGAGCATTGTTAATGACACCTCGAAATTGGTTAAGGGGACTCCCCCGCCACCCATTTGACACTCCGTATAACTATTTTCGGCCATTCTCTACCCAACAAGAAGGCCAAATTCGGTCAAAAGGGTGGCCGAAGAGTGCCCTTAACCAAATTCGGAGTGTCATTAACAATGCTCTTTGATACGGCTGAGAAAATGAACTGATCCAAAACTTTCAAGATGTAGGGTTAGATTTTAAGGTTTGGGGTAAACGCGGATCACAAAAGTAATTTGATACGGCTATGAGCTCTATCAAATTTGATGCGGCTTAAAGCCGCATCAAATCTCCGCATCCTGGTGTGTCAAATTTGCTGTTATGGTGTAGTGTGTCTTTGAAAGACTTTGTTGTCAAGGTTCGACAAACATACGTATCGTTGAAAGGCGTATGGAGTTTATGCTAGAACTGGGGTTACCATTAGCCCTTGACATATGACAAGATTGGCCGTCATACGATTATTGATGGTTTCGAAGTAGGATTGGCGGTGATAGCCAGAGTCTATCATGGTTGATTAGTTGCCTTGTTTGTACTGTCTCACGTAAATTGTCCAACGTCGAAGGAGATGTTTCTTATGTGCTTGTCTGATATTGGTTTAGGCCTATGGGGCTTGTGCTTGAGAAATGTTGAATTCAATTCAGATGGTTTACGTGAGATACATACAATCTGGATGTTATGAGTGCTAGTGATGTTTATTTCTAATTGCCATGAATAAATGGTTGTTCTGGTTTCCATGAATGAATTGTTGAAGTGTTTGATGTAAAAGCTATCATTGTCCGATGTGGGAAGGCAGGTTGAGTTCTTCTCCGATGTTGTGGGTAGATTAGTTCGTTTATTTACCCGTTCTCATATACTTTATTGATGATGTTAGATAGTTGTTTTATCGCTCACTAAGACTGTTGTCTGACTCAAGGTTTTATGTTTCCTTCTTATTACCTTGGGATGTTCATCCGGATATGGATGGGCATACTAGGTGGCAGGTGACAGGTGATAGCTTAGTGAGGACGATGCTGCAATTCGGAGGCGAGCAGGAGGCTGGCGTATTATCTTACTTACTATCTAGTATTTCTATTTCCGCTGTTTGAGTTGCTCTCTAAGTGTTATAAAGAGGCTTCATGTACAAATTTTGATATTCCTGTGATGTATGGATAACTTTCAAGATGTTGTGAAAGTTTTCAAAAGTTTTTTATATGATGCTCCACTATTTCTACATGTTGTATATGTTCTATTATATTTTATCCTTGCGTTGTGAGTTTTACGACAGGTTCCGATATTGTTGTTTACCTCTGATGATCATCCACAGCTGCCTGACACGTCTTTCAGCGTATCATTCCTCTTGTTTAGTGCAGGGGTTGTGGGCGGTCGTCACACGAACAATACATGGTAGTTGCGGAATGATAAATAAATTAAAACAATCAATTAGTGTAAAAAAATAAACCATGTCGCTTGTACTAAAATAACTATTTTTTATCTGTTAAGGCATTTTATAAGTTAACTAGAATTTTTTTCAAACTATAGGAAATTTTGACGTATAATTTACATTTTCTTGATAAAGTGGTGAAATACGCCTTGCTTCTAGTATATAAACTTGGTCCTAATAAATGACCATTTGTTCCAAACTAGGTCCAGGCTAAATGAAAGAAAAACGATCAACAAAGAAATATTATTCCATGCAATGTAGTGCAATAACTAAAAAAATGAGGAAATGATATAAAGATGTAAGTCAAATTTGTTCTAGGCAAGTAACGTTGGATTTGGAACATTAAATTGTACTATTGTTTGAGTACATTTTAATTATATTGTTGTCTCATTTTATTTCATTAACTTATTGTCAAAGATTTATCATACAATTTTTTTAAGTCACTATGTTAGGTTTGCGTTCAAATATCTCCTTCGACATTTATTAAAGTAGATGAGTGGTTAGTTTTGTTTTCTCAGCGCCCTACAACCCTTAATATTCTTACAAATACTATTCATAAGTGAAATGAATACCATTATGTTGACTTGCTATCCTGGTTTCAACATTGAATCATACAATAAACTAAAAAGGCTCAAGATAAACAGTTTGCACAAACTCAGCCGCGAATATCTATCAAATATTTTTATAATACTTAATTGATTTTTATGAACTCGTTTAAGTTTAATATTTATAAAACTTAGTTAACTTATTATTGTTATTATAAATTTTAAATTATTTATTATTATAAACATAGTTGTTTTTTTTTATAAAAATACTATTACTAATTTATTATTGTTATACAAATATGTTATCTTATTATGTACTACTATTTTTTAGGAAACCCTATCCTTAAGAGCAAACATATGCGATCTTGACCTCTAGGAAATTCATTCTAATCGCTAAGTGGCCCTGACCAATTGAGTTGTGCTTGTACCTTAGTTAATTTATAGAAAATAGTTGAATTTTTATAAAATTAGTAATTTTGTATAAACTTAAGGCTAAATTAACACGATTAATCCCATGTTTCACGTGACTTTCCATATTAATCTAGAGTTTAGATTATTTTTAATTAATCTCAAGTTTGGGGTCCCTTCCAATTCATGTTAAATTAAACCCCGAATCCCAATGATTTACCGTGCATGTTCATTTGTTCTCTTCTGTAACACCCCGTGAATTCTATAACGTTAAGCTTCACAAATTAAAGTATAATTAATTATAAATGATGAAATCAAGGGAAATGGGTAACGCCATTGCGTTCGTCTCGAAATTCTGCTTGAGATAGAGTCCAAGTTTGCGTAAAACGGATATCGTATGAAGAAGATATGGACGAACGAAGTTGGGCAGAAAAATCAGAAAACGGGTCAGAATGCACTGGCGCACTTGGGAAGTGCGCCAGAACAAAGTTGAACTGGCGCACTTGGGAAGTGCGCCAGTACATTTTTGGCCTGGCGCACCTGCCAAGTGCGCCCAGGTCAGAAAGACCTGCTGGTCAGGTCCTGGCTGGCCTGGTCAGGGTCTGGTCGAATTCTGATGCTTGGCTGAGTCACTAGGGCTTACGTGTCTCCTCTTGATTGGCTCTTTGAACTTTGTATGGTCTAGATTCCTCCTATCTTCATCTGACGGCTCAAAACAATTTAAAATTCTATAAATACAACTCAAGTCTAACTCTAAATTCACACAAATAATAGAATACAAAAGCCGTCATGCTGCTGGAGAGGAACTAGGAATGGCCATCAATTAGAAAGCCTAGAGACAAGCCAACACTAAAGCCTAAGAGACGAATCAAATTAAAGTTTAATCAAATCAATCAACACAACGTTAGTCTACCCAAAGGGGCGCATCTCAATTTCAGAATTCAGAATCCAGAATTCAAGATTCTGCATTCGTTGTAAGTATAGTGACCTTTCAAAATATGAATAAAAACTATGATGTGATTCGATGTAAATGAAAATAGAATCGTGTAATTGTAATCTTTGTGTATTGTAATGGTTCTATCATGACTTGTGTATTGATGTTTGTGACATAAATTGATTGATGCAAGCCTATTGAACAATTGTATAAGAAAAACAATGGCACTTGCAAGCTTGTGGCAAAAACTAGAAATTGATCCTTTTTTGTATATGTCGATGGCATGGACTATGTATATTCCCTTAGTCTAAATTAGAATTTATGTAAACATGTTATAGACCTTTTATGCCTACATGACCCAAAACCTATGATATCATCCTTATGTTTATTGGCAAGTATAATTAGATCTATGTTTGCAAGTATAATTGGATCTATGTTTCATAAACTATGCAAGTTCATGTTTATTTGCAAAATATAATTGGTTCTATGTCAAACATCGTTTGGGTTTCATAAACTATGCAAGTTCATGTTGAAATAGGCTATATGATTAGATGTAAAAATTGTACATTTTTGTGAATATACAACATGCTAGTTTTGTGGTTGATATTATGCCAAGTTAACATGTTTAAACACAAGTTTGTATTTGCCTAAACTATGCCATTTCATATGTCACCTACTTAGTCATACTTTGATTCGAATGCAAGTTCACATGACCCATGTTGTATGTTAGTTGAATCGCCAAATTGCAAGTTCATGCGCCACACACCTTTATGTATTACATGTTCATGATTTCCCCTTTTCCTCACGTTTATAAAGTTGGGCTGAATTGTGACAAGCCCAACACATGTTATAACGTTGCGAACAAACAGGGGTAATAACGTTGGGTGAAAAAATTGAAAAAGATATGACATTTACATATAGTTGAGAATTAATAAAATATGTAAACTTAGAAAACACGATATGCTTAACCCGAGGTTGGATTGAGTTGTGATGTAAACCTGCCCGGACCCGCCCGGCTGTCCAGTAGTCACAACAATACCTATCCAATGTGGGTGGTTAAGCATTGAGCCCAATAAGGACCCGAGGTTAGACTGAGCTACGGTGTAAACCTGCCCGGAACCGACCGGCACGTCCAGTAACTGTAGTAATACATGTCTAATATGAGTGGTCTGGTGCTCCTAAGAGGCTAAGGACAGATGGTAGGGTTAAGTCAACTATAACACTTAACCAAATTCAACATGTTAACAAGAATTGATGGGTGAGGTTAGGTAAATACATACACTTAACCACTTAACATGTTTGACTAGAAAATCCTGGTAACGAGGGACCCGTTTCAGCAGTAACCCAAAGTTAGGTATCAACGGTACCCTGAAACTAGGCCGGGTGGGGCACGATTACTGGGCTGATTGTAAGTGGTCAAACGACAGCGGTGGGTGCACCGTGCAGGTCTAACGGGGTGCGGGCGTGCACACACTCCGGAGCAGACAACCAGGGCACTGGGGACACCAGTAGTATAACCCATGCCTTCTAGGATTTGTGTCGGGCCGCCACCATGGGTCTTGATACACCCCATGGTGGGACCAGCATAGGTATCTACAATTCTTGGGGGCCGTATGACACATGTTAACGCGAGTAGGAGCTGATCTTTTAACAAGAATGGGGATCACTTCACCCTCACCATAGGGTGCCAGTTAGAATAAATTCCAGTAGGTGCATAGATATAGTATGGGTGTGATAGTACATTCGACACTTCCTTAGCTTGTGACACTTTCCTATTTTTAGTTTACATCCATCATACCCTTTCTTATTCACATATTGAAGAGTTACTAGATTGACTCAGACTTATTGTCTGACCCTATTTTCTTTTCGTCTTCTTTCCTTTCGTTTGCCCCCCAGGTCCACAGGGAGGAAACAGCTCAACTCAGTCAGGCTCTTTACAAGCACCAAGAACGTAGATGTATGATTTGGATCTTTCTTGCTCGGATAATGGCTTTGGATATCACTATGGGTATTTTTGTCACTTTATTTATGTTTTTCATGCTTCTTTAATAATCAAGGCAGTTATGAGGTTGTAATGTTGGAAGTATTTTGAGACAATTATGGAAATCTTTGTTTGATACACGTATTGATGAAATAAAAGTTTGTTTGGTTTCCGCTGTTTAAAATATGTGTATTTATATCTGTCTTGAGTTCATCTGTGGCTTTTACTTATAAACCTCCACCAAAGTTAAGGCATTCCCTTTGTGAGTGACCTTAATGGAGGTGGGGTGTTTCATCTTCCATCATAAAATGTTCGAAACGTTTCACTTCTTTCTGTTACTTGCTTCTCTCTCTTCCGTTGCATCACAACTTCCGTTGATATATGTAGAAAATGTCTGACTTCTTCTGAACCTGGAGCTCAGCCTCGTATACTCCCTCCGCCACTACAGTGCACCACCTCTTGTAGTAACGTGAACTCCACCTCGCCACTCGAGATCACCCTATTCCGACCACAGTGCTGCAGTAATCTCATCCTTCCCCACCAAGATCGTCTTTCCGTCCGACAGCTTCCTCCTCGGGCCTCGGCATCGCATCTGTACAACCATGGCCCTCACCGTAAGGTCTTTTTCGTGATGTATTGGTGGAGTTTATAAGCTTAGTAATGGTGGTTTTATTTCTAGAAGACCAGAGTGTGAGCATCTAAGTCTGAACTACTTGAACATGCCATGCTTTCAGATGAGTTTTAAGCTCTGGAACTCTGAGAGTATGAATTCATTTCGTATGGGTGTTTCATGTATACGGCTGGAGGAGTTTTAGTTTTTTTTGGGTGCATATGCTAAGGTTTTGTTTTGAATTCGAGAAGAGAGTTTTAATGTTAGAATTTCTGATAAGTTGCTTACAAAGTAGATCTACTTTATATGGTGTAGGGTCATATCGTGATTCAGGTTTCGTTTTGGTTTATTGTAGCAACGAGGTTGGAAGGGAGATAGAAACAATGACGGTGACTTTGATACAGATGGTTGTGTACCCAATCCAAATCCTGAGCTTGCTGTAGATGTGAGGAAGCAACAAAATACCTAGACAAGAATCAACCAAGCGTGTCGCCGAGAAATCTAAAGATCAACACCTATAATCTAACTGTTATGCAGTGAAATGGTGAAATAGTCTCGCCTTTGATGCTGACAATGGAAAAGTAGATCTAGAGTTCATACAAAAGAAGATGGGTGAGGCAAGTGGATTAGGGGACACAAGTTAGAAAGGGTTGCATAGAAAATCAATGCGTGTGACAGAAATTGAAAAACCTAAGGACAAACTGGTGGTAACTGAAGAAAAAGGAGAGGCTATATATGAAAAGACAAAAGAAACACGGATCAACAACGACAAAGAAAGCCAGTCGAAGGGAGGATGGAGTGAAGATACTATGGAAAAGGGGTTGTAGCGACTGAATAACAGTTACCGGGAAAGTTAAAACACAATAACCTGCTATAACATGTTAATACATTACATGGATCAGTATGGGAAGGCACCCCCAAACTCGGGGTTAACTAAAAACAATCCAAACTTTGGATTAATATGTGAAAACACATAAAACTTGGGATTAATTGTGTCAATTTAGCCTAAACTAAATTTATTATTATAATTATTATGGACTCTTCAATTACTATTATTAATTCATTGAATTATTATTATAAATGTTAGTCAACTTACGTAAAATTATTTATTATTATACTTATTTAATCTAGTAATAATAATAACTATAACTATATCCTTATCCATAAAAGTTAAGCGAGTTATCCTAAGAAGAAGAAGCAAAGTAATGCTAACTTAACCTCGACTTCATCTTGATCTACAACAATATCATTTTATAACTTAGTTTACATAACCAAGCATAGTTTCGATTAACTAAGCATGACTCAATTTCAATAACTGGGCATATGTTTAGTTTCCTTAACTGATTCATTCTTAGATTGCACAAATTAGTAGGTACATGCTCAATTTGCACGTCTAAGCTGAGCTTGCACAATTGAGCTAGTACATGCTTGGTTTGTGAAACTGGGAACGGGCTCAGTTTGCAAAACTGGGAATGTACTCAAGTGGCGTGAATGATTATAAAACGAATAGTTGAGTAGATGCCACTATCACTACCAAAATTAATACCGAGACAGGTTGACGGTGAAGGGTCATCAAACCGTCACAAGAAAAAAAGAATAATCTGCAAGCAAAGACCAAGCACAGGGTAAAACCGAGAGCATAAGGGAATTATCCGGAATGGCGAGCAACCGACATCATCATCAAAGAAGGTACCTCATATCCGACATGAAGAAAGAATACCAGTAGGGTGGTTCTGGCATGAAGGATAACTAATAAGTTGCCTAAACCTGAAAGTTGATGAAGAGAAAGACCAAGAATACTACAACCCGAGACCCAGAGGGACGAAAGGGCGATCGACATTAATTTGCTTAATGCCGATACAAAGAGAGACGTAAGCATCAAAGGAAGCTTATCGGAAGCCAACCGGCATCCAAGCTTATTAATCACTGAAAGGTAATTTCAGTAATCAATAGACAAGATCTCGAAAGCACCCCTTCGGGAGACCGAAATCCACTTCAGGAATATGCCGAGAGGAAAGTTAAAGCTTCTAAAGAGACAAGCTATATACACTAATCTGCTTAGTGTTGATACCGAAAGGTGTGGCGGTTCCCGAAACATTATGCTAGAAGCATTAAGGCAAGCCTCCTGAAGAACTAATAGTAAGACTGAGAGCTCACGACTGGAAGCTCTCAACCGGAAGCCAAAAGCCTTATCTAAAGCTATCGATATCAATAGGCAAGGTATTGATATAAAGAAGGTAAATAACATCATAGAAAAGCTCTAAAAAGCAGGACCATCTTTCCGAGAGCCAAGACCGGCACCTAAAAGCAATAAGCAAAACCAAAAGAGCGGCTGAGAGCTAAAACATTCGAAACTGGAGGGAAACATGGCAGATAGAGGCTTCTGCTGGCCCAATGACAAAAGGGGCCCCGATTTGTATATAAATAAGACCCTAGGGGTCTCATTTTCGGGACGAATTTCTCATTTTTCATTCTTATACTATTTTCTCCTAGAGTAAACCCTAATTTCTAAATCGATTTGGAGATTTCTACTGTAATCACTTATGTACTACGAATCAAATATCAATAAAGAGTGGATCGACACTTAGCCTATTTCTTATATGTTTCTTATGAGTTTCTTAGTTACTTCCTACACAATATACCATATGCTTTCTACATGGTCATAGTTTCATATCCAAGTCTAAACCCTTCCGCAAAGTTATAGCAAAACCCCTTCCTACAAGCCATTTAGCCTTCTACCAAGGGTAGTGTTTAGGGAACTCTTATCCTAAGATAACTGTTGGTTGTTAAGTCTCTTAAGCGTGATGCTCACCCCTTTGAGGGAAGTGTAACTAATCTTTTGGGCTTTAGACATTGATATCTAGGAAACAGTAAACTAACTCAAGCTCGTGGAAACTAAATAACCCCGGTTTTTCCTTAGGTTCACTTCCGTAGACCTATCTCCATTGTTGACGAAAAATATCGTTAACATTTTGGTGCTAGAAGGAGGGCTTGAACCTCCGACCTTGTGGTTAACCTTACCACATATCTAACTGTGTTGTTCCGTCCGGGATTGGACTAAGCTTTGAAGAAGCAAGATAATGGGAAAAAGGCCCCAACAAGAGTCTTCTGGATCTCAAATGGCTATGTCAGGTATTACTGACCCGAGAGTGACAGAAGAACAAAGGTTAAGATTAGAAGCCCTACGAATAATCAAGTGGAAAGGGGAAGTAGAGAAATATGATTCTGATTATTGGAATGGCAGCCCTTTGTATAGGGGATAAGCACTGGTCTTTACTCTAAGTGGTTCTATGAAAAAGGAGTATAAACCTTTCTCTCATATAAGATAAGATAACTATGAGTAGGCCAAAGGGATGGTTTTCGGACAAGAAATAATGAAGGATTTTAATCGCCTTACTTCCAAATGGACTAAAAGGGTAGTGCTTCAGTCTCAAGACACCTTGAAAAGAAGAAGCAAGGATATAGATGCAACAATAGGATTTAATAACAAAAGGGCTAAACTCCAACGATAAGGAAGGGACTTTATACCAAGAATGCTTAATGGGTGTCACCTTACCATATCAATGGAAAACAATTACTTCCTAACCTAGCATGAACTCACTAATACAAAACTAAGTTTCAACAGCATACAATCTCGGTGTTTTTAGATTGAAAGCTGTAGAAAATATATTTGTGCGTGCTAACTTTTGGTTTTAACGCTGACAAATATATTTGGTTTGCCTCCTAAATTTTGTTTTCGGTTCCCTCCGTAAGTAAGGAAAAAGTTCCAAATTTTCATCTATTCGTGCAGTTTTCATTTCCTCTTCCTCGGTTTTTTTTTTCATTTCCTCTTCCTCGGTTTTCAATTTTTTTCCAAAGCCAATTTCGATTTTCATACCTTCATCCTCCACATAGATTCCTCCTTTTCTTTTTCGATTTCCCTTTCGGCGGTTGCCCTAAAGCCAATAGATTCCCTTTCTCCTTCGCCCTATCTTTGGCTGAGCTTCCTTCAGTGGAGAATAGAAACTGGTAAGCGTCTTTTACCTTTATTTTCATTTCGATTTCGAATCATTGCTAAATTGAGTTTAAAGATACCCTTGTAAATGTTGGATGACGATATATATTAAATATATTCTTTTCCACAACCTTGTAAATTAAGCAGTGAACCATCTTTTGCATTAGATACCATTGAGCAATGGAATTGGGAATTATTCGCTTCTCATAAGATTTACTAGTATAAACAACAATGCTACGACTTACTGGAAAATTTTGTTTTTTGTTGGTACCACTACAACATCTAACAATAATATTATAGACCATCATTCATTGGACAAATGTATAAATCACATTTAATAAACTAGGTAGTGGATGATTATCATCTTTCAAGTTTATGTTCTCTTTGTTAGTATAAATTTGCTACTCAATAAAATCATAGATGCATCGTAAGAGACTGAAAAATTATAGACCTAGAGAAAGTGCTAACTTTGCTGCAGCTTTGCTTGGGATAACTCTCTATTTTTCAGCTTTTTCCTATAGTAAGAGAATTGGGATTATCACTAAATAACTTTTTGGTGTGCGAAAACTAGATGAATTTTTATTTGCAACTTCAACAATATTATTTGTCGGTCTTTTTTGTCTAAATATTTCTGGGAATGCAAGGTTAGCATTGTTAGCACTAACAGTTGCTTCGTGAATTTAGGATAGGATAGTGGGTGGTGGATAGGGTCCGGAGGTTGTGGTGGATAGGGTCCGGAGGTTGTGGTGGATAGGTTTAGTACTGTTGAATTTGGAGGAGGTGGACAAGGGAAGGATGTGGTGAACATTTTGAAGCAGTTCAGGATGATACTATCATGCCTTCTTCAGAATAAATAAATAAATAAATGAAATAGCTCTGATCTCTAATCAAATACGAAAAAATGGAAATAAGTAAAATAAAAAATTTCCAAAACAAAAGAACGCTGTTAAGGAAAAACAAAACTTGCCATTCATGATTGGAAGTCAAATTGTTATTGATCGTTTTTTAAGCGTTCGGCAGTACAAGGGTTGAGGTCGCGGATGTGAATGTTACATACAACCATCCCACTACCTCAAATATACCAAAGTTATTTCTTATATCATATATCTTAAAGTTTGATTGCTTTACTTGTACATTTTTCTTTTTAATTTTGAAAATTAAAACGCTTAATATCCTAGATTGATTCTATTCATAAGAAGATCCAAGTTCAATTCAAATCCGGTAAACTATATTTATAAATAATTAAGCATATATAGTCTGCAAAATATTTTAACTTTCTGCTAAATCTTTTCATACTTTACGGTTAAAGAGATATCATTTCAAATGAAGTACAAACACACTTGATTTCGGTCTGCTTGCTTTACTACACCTCCTTCAGTTCCAATTTGATAGAAGATCACATGGAATGATATGAACTGACAACCTAGAGAGGCAGAAGCAGGTGACGAAAAGGCGTGGAGATCTGACTAAACTGCATTGCGGACTCGGAAGCTAGACAATAGATACTAATCAAAGCAGCCTCGTAAGTATTCAACTGGTGAATTCTCATATATGGGAACTTTTTATATTGATCAGATGATATCTTTAAAGAACATAGCTTGATATTAAATTTTTGTTCTTATTATTTATGGTATCAAATATGTTTTCGCATGTTTCTCATGTAAAATAAATGGATTTCTACTTATTGTTTGTTAGAACTTGTTGTCTGAAGTGTGATGATTTTGGTCCTCGTGTGATTCTTTGGTTTCCCTTTACTTGTGGCACTAATTTGAATTTGTGAACTTATGTCAATTTTTTGTAGGTATATCATTTTAGAATGGGAACGTAATAACAAATATTTTGGTGTACAATGAATAAAAACTTTTTGTTTCAGTTCATCCCATTCTCCAGCTTCATTGCAAATGAATGATATGCAAAAGTACACAACAACAAATATTCACGTAATTTGATGGAGTCTGACGTCCTCATGTTATCGTCGCTGCCTCTCTAGGCTGTCAGTTCATCTCACTCCATGTGATCTTCTAGAAAATTGGAACTGAAGGAGGTGTAATAAAGCTGAAAATATAGGTATTATTTCTTGATTAAAATATTTAAGCTTGGAATTTTATTTCTAATTTAGGTACTTAAATTATGGATTGAAATTTTCAATACTGAAAATAAACTTATGCTTAGTTATAAAATGAGACAGGCTGAATTAAAGCCAACCACAAGGAATTCTCATATTTTCCTTTTTTGTGCTCGGACCCTAATTACAATTCAACCAACATGGTAGTTCTAGCAAAGAGGTTGTTCAATTCTGATGCCTTAGCTGCCTAGACAAGGACAGGATATGGTTTTCATGGAAAGTACATGTTTTGAATGCTAAAATTAGAACTTTGATACTCTTTTAATATTGTGTAGGTTGGTACGTAAGGAATAAATTAAGGTGATAAGGTCTTTAGCTTGATATGTCTAAAATCTTGTTACTAATTTACGAAGAGAAACATATGTATTTATTTAGTTACTAGCGGCATATATTTTATGTTCATCTTATTTTGTTTCCAATTGCTAGGTCCACCGCTTTCAAAAAATATAAAATAATAAATACAAAACATTGTAGCATTAAGGTACATGCGTAAAGCGTTAAGCAAAAATACATGTGGGTAGACAGGCACTGCCAACTCTTCTTAATGCTACTGTCAATTCTATTCAAGTATGTCTTCTTCTCCTTTGACATTTAAATTTATCATGTTCTTAGAAAAAAAATTGGCCTTTGACACAACCCTTATTTCATTTTATTTTCCAGTTATGATTGATAGTAACTTGATAAACCGTATAAGTGTATATATATGAACCATTATTTCATTACTAATCTTTAGAAATATAATTCATTATTGTTAATAGTAAAGTTTCTTCTGTAAAGACTTATCCCTAATCTATTTTTATGAATCAGATTTTGAATATTATTTCTTAACTAACCTTTTGTTGCTCTATGCATTTAACTTTTGGAATTGTCGAAGAGTTCAAATTTACACAGTTTTTATTGTTAAGTTTGTGTTTGATATGTTACATGCGCAGGGGAGCCTTTCCTAATTTGTTTTCGGTTTTTATTGTTAAATTTTTGGAGCCGGATTTAAATCTCAATTAGTTTTCAGGTATTCATCTTTACATTACATTATGTACAAACTTGTCATTGATTTTTTGTATTGGTATTATGTCATTGATATTTCATATCTTCTTAGTGCATGCATTTAGCAAATTTAATTAGTTTTCTATTTGTTCACGTTTTGTTACAGAGATTGCTTGTTTTAAGGTTATAACTGATTCACTATAGCATGCTTTAATAGTTGGAAATAATTTTCAGTGTATTGCTCATTGAGTTTTCATAGCCAGAAACAGAGCAATATTTGTACCATTAAAACCCAGCATGCTACAAAGGAGATTGAATATCACGTATTATGCATAACATTCTTATATAATTGCATTCTACATTTGTTATGAAGCTTGGATCTAGTGTCACTTTTTCTAGACATAAATGACCAATATTTATAATAAAAAGACCCACCACGACACCACCAATAAAAAAAAAAAAATATAAACTGTGTCTTAATGTATCATGTCTGATTTTTTTTCCTTTTCTCAAATGTATGTGTGTGTGTGTATAACCATACCATAAATGACTTTTGCATTCATAAATCTCTTCATAATTGCTTCACACTCCCAATATATACACTTCCACATGACACATTTCCCTACTTTCTATTTCTCTACTGTTCTATTTTTAAATTCTATTTCCATGGATACAATCAGAGAAAGTCACACTAGCAATTCCCATTGATATCGGTTGCATGTTGTATACGCATCTTGTAATGTTCACCAAGCATGGTCATGTTTAAGATGACAAGTGTGTTTATTTGTTTCACTAAAAAAACACTTTTAACTGCAACCACTCTCATTGAAATAAGTAAGGTGATTTTTTCTGTTAACATTCTTTTTTGGTTATTCAAATTGTTTGCACAAAGGTTAACGTATGGTCAAGGCAAGGGAAACCCCCTTTATCAGTTTGTATCTATGATAAGAAATCCTAATTTCTTATCTCTTGGATGGAATGCTATTGCTCCTTTATGTTGCATAGAAAATCTATATTTCTGGCTGGCTGATGCTTAGAATCTTAAGATAGTGTTAAGCGCTAACGGGTGCTAGCATTATGTGTCTGTCACTTAATTTTCACTACAAAGCCATTTGTATATAGTTTTAATTTTGAAGGCGATTATTTTCTCTTTCTTTTTTTCAAAATCTGCAATTGCCTTGTTCCATTTGCATGTTTGTAAGCAACAGGCAATGACGATGGAGCCAAAAGCGGTACTAATTGGCTCAAGTAGAATTTTCTAAAGGGTTAATAAGAAATTGGCATCATTTAATGGTCCACACATTAAGTGGCATGGTGATTTGGATGACACTTGCGTGAGGAAGGAGATCTTTGGAAGTTGCCAATCATGTAGATGACTAAGAGGTTTTTCGACCGATTGGGTTTCCTTGTAGGTTTGGATATGAGGTAAACTATGAGAGGAGGAAACTGTAGCAGGTTAGTCGATTATCAGTTATTAGGTTCGCTGCCAGTTTCTAATGGAAACTGTTGCAGGAGAGTCAATTTCTATATACATCATAATCAGTTTATTAGACCTCTTCCAATCACGATAAACAACATCAAAGGTATTCAGTTTAGGAATGCTATTAGCAATATTTTAACAGGACATGTCCATTTAATATCAGGTAGTTGTGAAATTCTTTCAAGAGTTGTGCTTGTTTGATAGTCAATTTGGTCGTAATACCTGGTATTTGCATGAGTTACAGTGTAGACTTGAACTGAAATACAGTTTTGCATCATTACTTACATGTTAGCAAAACAAGTTAACTTGTCTTTGTATATAAATATGTAGTGTTGTGCCTTCGATTTCATTATCCTTGTACTATATATTTCAATTTTTTCCAAACTTAAATGGATGTTGTAAATGCTTTAACAACTCAAACAAATACCTATACAATATATTTAGTTTTATTTGCATGCCTTGTGTATATAGCCTGACATTTTTATACATAGCTGCATATATGTAAACTATAAGCAGCTGCCAATAATTTAGTTGCCGATTCAACAAAAGTAATTCCTGAGCCAGAGTGGATTGAGTACAGAGCTGTCTTTCTTGCATGTTGACTGCCTAACTCTAAAATAAAAAGGAGAAAAGGCAAAACTGAGTTCTTGGTGTCTCGTATTCTAATCACTGACATTAGTCGCAACTATTCATGTCAAGAGAAAAAACATGTGAGTGTATTTTTCTGTTTGGTCAAATTCTAAATCAGTGTAATTCCAGATTATTCTTTTTGATTCTACAGATCTGCTGTACATGTTTTAATTGAGTTACAGTTCTAGTATAGCTACCAAATTCAACTCAGTATATATACTTAATTAAATTGCAAATTGGCGTAGTAGTGACTTAATTGATGAATGCTTTGATTTTAATTTTTTTTTTGAAGAGTTGTCCACTAAAATCTATGTATTACCGTATTCTTCCAATTATTGATTGAGCATTGTCTCTATGGTGCCAACCAAAAGGTTTAGCTTTAACTGCTCATCCCCGTCTACACTTCCGAATTTCCCTACGGTGCCAGCCAAACAGCTCGCATGCCTCAAACTCACATATCGCCATCAACTATTGATCTGCAGCCTCATGCGGGAATACTCCCAGTCTCGGCTTGGTCTGCCAAATGCAGTCGCAGTAGACCGCGTAAACGTCCCAATGCAGTTTCATTTGTCTCTGGATTTTCTACCTCATTCAGTGATGTTGCTGCTTCCTCCTCTGCTGCTATGGAGTTGGGCTTCAACGTGGATGAGGACGAGATACTTGGATGAGTAGCAAATTGCTCTTCCATCTTCTTTTCACTCTTCTAAGTCGTGCAGCAGTCTAATGGGGAAACTAGTTGAGACTACCTTATTTTCGCAGTCAATGACTGTGAAGGTGCTACATGCAAGGTAAATTTTGATTTATTTTTAATTGAACAACTTTGTTTTTCACATGGCACTAGCTTTATTGACACATACACACAAGCCCACGTTAGTATAATGTATGTATACATGCTCCAACTCATATTGAAAGTTTATGTAGTTTATATTCGAATCTTCAGTCATGCTAGTAATAATTTTTTGAGCAAAAAATGTGTGATCTTCCAATAGGAAGAGAGCACACATATATATATAATAAAAGATGTAATACGATATATCCAATACAGACCTAGTACGATAGCCTCACATAGTAATGTAGGGGATAATAGATAGATGAGTTCCGGCAAGGCCACCACCCATCATACTTCATTATCGAATTCCGGCAAGGCCACCACCCGATAAGAAGTATATCTATTCCCATACATTTAACAGACTATGTGTATAACAAGAGGTGAAGAAAAACACTCAAAAATACAAACAACCCTTCTCCACATCTACAAATATAACAAAGAGAAAGCATAACTAAAGTGGTCAATCCACAACGGCAACTCCAATAACTCCACAGTTACTTCTACCACCTGAAAACTGAAAACTGAAACAAAATTATCAGTAGCTTACACATATATATGAGTATATGCCTATATATATATATTAATTTTAAATATATAAATATATATAGACATCAACCCATATATACATGTGTAAAGAGAAAGACATAAGAACAAACAAGCAAGTGGAAAATAACAACAGAAATCAGCATCCCAGACGAGGTCTATTACATCTAAAATAGCTATTAATACGAATGAATAAACTCAGATTAGATCTTACTTTTAACAAAAAACGATCAAATTGCAATTTACCAAATAGTTTATAGTTCGAATTGGACATCCATGCCAAACAGAATTTAACAATGTTGATGATTAAATTATCATTTGATACGGAAATTGAATGGAAGATCCTCTGGTTCCTCTCAACCCAAATGAACCAACTAATGAATAATACTAAAGAATCCAATATGTATTTCTGTCTGGAATTGTATCTTAATCTATAACAATTCCAATAGTCAATACAATTACTAAGGGAAATAAAACAATCAAAAGTAAAAACCCTAATAATCATACTGAAAATAGAAAAGGTAAAGTCGCAAGAGAAAAATAAATGATCTACATCCTCCTCCTCTGAATTACAAAAACAACATTTTCTATCAAATATAACATTTTTCTTTTTTAACAACTCAATCGTATTAAGTTTCTTGTGGACGATCAACCACATTAGAAACTTTGATTTAGGAGTAGAATTAGTCTTCTATAGGAATTTAAAGGGGTAAAATGATACACCAGAGAAATTAAGAAAACTATACATAGAATTAACTGTGTAAACTAAGCTCTTATCCATACCCCAGCTAATAGAATCACTAATTATGTCCACATGATATAATGCTAATTTGGCTTTAAGTAAGGCCAATTGTCTTAATAAATCTTCCTCCAAAATATTATCAAAAGAGAATTCCCACGGAGGATCTAATTCAGCTATGTAAACGTCCTTAATTAAAGCATTCTTAAATCTACTAATATTAAAGAGCTTACTAAATTCAATTTTCAGTGGCACTCTAGATAACCAAGCATCATGCCAAAAATAAGTAAGGTTTCCTGAATGGACTAACACTTTGCATCCTATATTAAAAAAGTCAAAACAATTCAAAACGGATTTCCAAAAATGAGATAATCTATTATCCCAACTACCACTGTTATCAATAAAAAACTCCCTCTAGAATAATAAGATTTGGAAACGATAGACTTCCAAGAAGACTTCACTTCTGGACATCTATATTTCCATAACCATTTAGCAAGTAAAGCAGAGTTAAAATTATGTAGATTTATGATTCCCAAACCCCCCTCTATCTTAGATTTACAGCATATTTCCCAGTTAACTAGACATTTATAACTACTACAACTAGAATCACCATTCCAAAGATAATTACGTCTAATCCTATTAATTTTCTCTATGACCCATTTGGGAAATCGGTGAACAGCCATCCAATAAGAGGGAATGGCTGATAAAACCGAATTAACTAGAACTAATCTACCTGCTCTGGACAGGAATTTATTGTTCCAGTTAGATAATCTACTACTAATCTTATCAATGATGACTATCCAGTCTTCCTTTTTAAGCTTTGACTGTCTTATCTTAAAACCTAAATAATCGAAAGGAAATTTCATAATCGAACAATTCAAAGTGCTAGCCACTAAAGTCTCAATATTGTTAAAATCATTAATGACCATCACTGCGCTCTTTTCAAAATTAATACTTAGACCAGACAACATCTCAAAACCGTAAAGTATAAATTTAAGAGCAATAATATGCTCAGGCAGATGAGAAGAGAATAACAAAGTATCATCCGCAAATTGAAGGATTGATAATTCATTGTTAAATTCCTCATTCCCAACATTTCCTAGAATACCTAATCTCCCGGCTCTCTTAATAATTTTTGAGAAAACATCAACTGCTAAATTAAAAAGAAAAGGCGATAAAGGGTCGCCTTGTCTAAGTCCTCTCTTGGATTGTATTTTCTTACCCATTACCCCATTAACAATAATGCTGGAACAACCAGATCTAAGTAACAACATGATCCAGTTAGTCCATTTGACACTAAAACCCCTAGCAAGACATAATTCACATACAAAGTCCCAATCTATTGAATCAAAAGCCTTCTCAAAGTCAAGCTTCAAAATGGCACAAGTTATATTGTTCTTACAACAGACGTTTATATATTCCTGTACCGCTGCCACACCATCTACTATATTCCTCCCTTTAATAAAAGCTGTTTGAGATTCATCAATAAGGTCATTCATCTTGCTACTCAACCTATTCGCTAAAACTTTAGATATGATTTTAACAGAAACATTAATAAGAGAGATAGGTCTAAAATCCTTAAGGGTATTAGCCCCCTCTCTCTTGTGAATAAGTATGACATTGGCAAAATTAAAACTACCTAAATGTAAATCACCACTATAAAATTCATTAAATAATTCAATAATGTCAAACTTCAAAACTTCCCAAAAATGTTTATAAAAATTAACAGAGAAACCGTCAGGTCCAGGAGCTTTGTCACTAGGCATATCACTGATTGCCTTCCAAATCTCCTGTTCCGTAAACGGTTTATCTAAATCCACTAGATTTACCCTAGTATCGGAAGGATATAAGTCATTCCATCTAACATTAGTTCTTCTCTTAATCTTAGAACCGAAAATCTGATTATAATATCTAGTGAAAGCTTCATTTAGATCCTTCTGTATAGACAGTTCTACATCATTTACAATAATCGAGCGAATCATATTATCACGTCTCCTTTTATTGGCCACACTATGAAAAAACTTGGTGTTATTATCTCCTTCCTTGATCCATTGTATGCGAGACCTTTGTCTCCACATGGTCTCTTCTTTTTCTAAAATCTGTTTAAGATCTTGTTTACAATTACAGTATCTATCTTTCTCAGTGGAATTGAGAATCCTGATTTCACTAACTTTATCTAACTTTAACAGTTCACACATGATCTTATCTTTTTTAAATCTTACATTACCAAAGATATATTTATTCCAACGTTTAAGAAAGAATCTCAACTTACCTAACTTTGCCACATAAATCTTAGCAGAATTACCTCTATAAATATTATTAAAATAAAACAAAGCCTTCCATTTCATGGAAACAAGATTAGTGAAACTATGATCCAGTAACCACATCTTTTCGAACTTAAAACTACTACTAATAGAAATGTTTGAACTACACGTAAGAATAATAAGGCAATGGTCAGAGAGCAAAAAAGGTAATCCCTTGACTTTACAGATCGAATATCTATCTTCAATCTCAGAACTAATAAAGAATCTATCTAATAATGCAAAGGAAGGGCTATCACGGACATTCGACCAAGTGAATAATCTATTATCAAGCGGAATCTCAATTAAATTATTGTCTAATATAAAGTCATTAAATTCCTCCATATCAGAGAAATCACCTTCTCGTGGTGATCTCTCTCCTAAAAATCGGGTGACATTAAAATCCCCCCCCACTATCCAAAAGTTAGGAGAGATATTTCTAAAACTAGAACACTCCTCCCATAGAACTCTCCTTTCCTCTTTAGTGTGGGGGCCGTACACATTAGTGATGCCCAAATAAGAATTATCAGAAAGGGATTGTAAAATAATATGTAAGGAATGTAACATTGGATACTCAAGTACCAGTCTGAATTGACTGTCTTTCCAACCAGTCATAATTCCTCCGGCAGTACCAACTGCCGGAAGACAAGACCAGTTACGGAAAAGGGATCCTCCTAATCTAATATAGAACCTAAAATCTGGACACTCTATTTTGGTCTCTTGAAGTAAAACAATATCAATGTGATTATCTCTAAAAAAAGACCTAATTTTAGAACATTCATTAGGTACATTTAACCCCCTAACATTCCAACTTACTATCCTCATTTACTCGAAGAAGAAACACGCTCTAGTTCTCTGCTCCTAATATACTCTGCATCAATCTCAATATCCGAGAAAATAAAAGCAGTATCATTAGCTAACTGAAATAACTGTCTAGTCGAGAGACTACCTAAAGCAAAAGGGGTGTAATCACTACCAAGAATCGTAGAAGTACCTGAGCCCCGATCCACGCTACTACTACTAGCACCCGGATTCGAGGACTTACCTCGAGATGAAGATGAACCATATCTGATCCTAGCACTACGACGGATCAAACCAGAACTGGGAATCTCTCTCCTTCGTCTCCCCCTCATGGGCGAAGGAGTGGATACGCCACTGCTATGGGAATGTCCTTCACTGATCTCTAAGGAAGTATTACTGTCTGAGAAGATTGAAACAACAACTGTAGCACACCCCGATCGAACTACCTCACGCCCCAATAAAGGCTCATCTATGAAAGGTCTCGTAAACAATGAAAAGAGTCCCACGTCCAATACCTTCATAATCACTACACTATTGCTACTGCTACACTCCAAATGAAAACCACTCAAAATAGAATCATTCTGCCTCATTGAGATTAGCAGACCCCCATCCTTGTTGCCTATGCTATCAACAATAATCTTTGAATCACATGGACTGTCCATACATACTAACTTCTCGCTCATATCAAACATATGTTCATCACAGCCATGACTGGACTGAGAAACATCCGTTATCATAACTTTTCTATTCGATTCAGCAATTCCTGTAGTAAGAAATTCGTTTTCTCTCCCATTGAAGCCAGTCCCCAAGTTATCACCACCCTTTATTTTTCTATTAATATGTGCACCAACTTCAACCTTTCTTACTTTGAAACCTTTTCTCATTGAGCCCGAGACCTTCTGGAAGATCCTCTCAGATTTTCCAAATTCTGTTAAGTTGGCCTCAACCATGTCGAAACGATGATGATCAGAGTTTTCCACATGACTCTCCAACAACCCAAAACTATTTGACAGAGTAATATCGTCCGCCACATTCCAGTCAAACTCCTCATCATTATCCGTACTTGACGTGTGGTTAACAGTTGAATCAACATTTTCATGTCCATACATATCTATCGAGTCTATACCAGTCATCAATTCACCTTCCCTTACACTCTTACTAGCTAAACAATCAACATACCTACTATCTTCATAAGGCTCCAAGCACTTGAGTACCGCAGGATCAAATAACATCGGATCCATATGATCTGCTTTCTTAACGGTCCCTTCAGAAATCTCCCATAAATCATTAGTAACCAACACTTCATCCACAATTGCATTCATGTCTACAACACAAGTATTTGCCGTTTGATTCTTATCCCTCATTTTCACAGAATCTAGACCAAGACCCGAGTGAGCAGTACCCTCATTAGAAACAAACTGGAACACTACAGCATTTCTATCACAGTTGATAGCCATATTAATAATATCAAAGTGTTTCACAGTCTCCTCCAAAAGCATACAGACTTTCCTCGTATTTCTCATATTTGCGTCAAGGTAAAGCTTGCGGAACTTCAAAAAATTGAGACAGAAAGCAATGGCGTGGTCCTTTCTTCCCAATGGCCGAGGCAATGGAGGGAAAACATCATCACTGACAAAACACTTACTCCACAAAATTCCGTCAACTAACCCCTCCAAATGCCACAAAAGCAATAATAACCAATATGCCCCTTCACAATTCTTATCACAAAAATCCGTAGCATATAAATCCAGAATTAAAATTATATTGTGACAAATTCTCGAACAATTAAAGTGCATAGAGTCAAACACAGTCTTCCCTCTAAACCACTTCGGACAACTTGACTTACGATGTCCCAAACCACCACACTCGAAACAAACAGTTCCATTACGACAGACTTTTGCAATGTGAGAAGTATCACCACATTTAAAACAACGTCGAACACTTAGCTTTTTCATTCGCAATGGTTTTCTGCCTGTTAGTTCATTCCAGACTGAGGGCGATGGAAACTTCTTAACCATGTCCGCATAAGTGATTGAGTTTGAAGGAAAATTACCAGTTACGTCTTGGTATAAGGAGTGCATATTTGAAACCTTATCGGCATTTGAGATGAAACCGGCTTGATCCCGCATTAAGTTCTGCCTGAAAGTAAGATTTAGGCGACCAGGCTTCATGTTTGTCTTCACAATGAGTTCCCTTGGAGCCGTGTTCTTGTAGATACAGTCAATTCCATGAACCAGCCCTCTCGATTTGCCACCAAAAATTAAAATATCACCTGATTCGAGTAATTCCTTCCGTATCGCACCTCTATCCTCTACATCTCTGTAAATGAAATCAGTAGAGTCCCCAATGGACAAGGAAACTACTGGAAGACCAGCCAACAGACTATCAGTACTCTCATCCTTGTCTTGATGAAGGCCTAATTTCCCTTCCGGATTGTAGAAATTGACTATACAAATATCAGGATTCATGAGAGGAAGTTCATCTATATTACCATAATTCCGCTCAATAATTCTGCGCGCCACAGAAATAGCGTCCGTTGCCAACTTGCTCATCTCCAGTGGAATCGCAGGAGGTAAGGCCCCATCGAATGATCTTTTATCTTCATAACACTTCGATTGCGGATTCCAATCCTTTCCCCAACACATCATATTCAAATTCAGTTTCACGCCATTCTCAAAACCAGGCCTGAAAAAACCGCCTTCACCAATCCCTAGTTCATGGCATCTTTTGACGATTTGAATTTGATCAAGAAAACTGATACAGTTCTTTAGGAGAACCATACCCGAACCAAGATTCTTGTGACGCCCATCATTACCCAAAACCAACCCAGAAAAAGGATTTTCCAATCTCGCCGAATCCTCAGTAAAACCCAAAGAGCAAATATTAAAATTGTTCTTCCCCAATTCAACATTCGAAGAACTTTCCTGAATCCCGTTAAGATTCCTTATTGAAGAGTCCGCACAATTAACATTGTGATGCCCCAATTTTCCGCAATTATAACATCTTGTTTTATTTCTACATCTATGCGCAAGATGTCCATATTCTCCACAACAATAACAACGTCTGTAAAATCTAGCAGAAGACGATAGCAAAGATTGATAAGACCGAGGATAAAATTGGGGATTTGTGCGAGATCTGGTGCAAGAAGAGGAAGAGATAACGTCCGCCATTACCATGCTAGTAATAATTATCAGCAAGTTTATATTTCACAGTTGCCCATGGTGTTTTTTCATTTTTTCATTTCACAATTCTTAAGGCAGAAATTGGCACGTTTATGTCGTGTTCTAATTGCTACCATCTGGTATTTAAAATGGCTCAGCAAATATCTGACAATATACATTCTCAGGTCTGTTTTTAGCGCTTGAACTTCTTTATATCAGTTCATATTTTGGCAACAAATTCCCCTATCACTCTGGTTGTCTTTGGCACCTGTAGTTGTAGATATTTATCCTTCTATTTTTCTAATATTTTTTTCTGCTTAATGTACGTTCCTTTATGCCACATTAATAGACTATACTGTTGATACACAACATACACATCTTTATATATGTGTCTCAATGGCTTCACTTACGGGACTGTCATTCAACCAGCTTGGGTTTGTTAGTGCCATTATTGCCAATATATTTTTCACTTAGATTCTTAGGTGCCTATGAAGTATGCGGGGAGGAGTTTAGTTGGACTAAAGTGATGTATAGGCTTTGATTTGTAATTGTAACACCCCACGTCCATTAATGTCACTCACTAAGGGAATGCATTAACTTCCGTGGAGTATTATAAGAGTATAGAACAGAACATTCACAAGACAGATATATAAAATGGTGCTTTAAAATTTAAACTTTATTCATTGCAGCGGAAAAGCAAAACATGTATGATTACAACATTAAAACCACATATTAAAACCAAGCACACAAATATCCATCTTGAACATAATTATTATTTGAGTACATAAAAGCAAAACCATAATCCTACTCCAAATAGCCATAATGAAAAAGAGATAAAGCTGAGCATTACTCTTAACACTTCCAAGCACTTCAAGAAGAAAGAAATCCAAGTCAAGCTCCGCTAATCCCACCCTAAGGACCTGGGGGGGGGGAGGAAAGAAAAGAGGCGAAACAAAAAGGTCAGACATAAAGTCTGGCGAATCCAGTTATTTTTAGCAAGAAAATAAGTAAAGAATAATGATAGAAATAAACTGGATGAAAGATATAACCATGACATAAGATAAAGCACGATAACAGGATGAATATAAAGGAATGTCTAGTGCGCTTCCCAGATTTTTTATTACTTAATCTAATTCTTTGCACCACCTACTAGTAATCCTTATCGAACTGATCCCAACTCCGCAATTGGTAGCCCTCAGACGTAACATCTAGTAAGAGGTATCCACCCCATACAATATTCGACAACCTACTTGCCAATAGTAGATACTAGATGTCCCCACACTACCCCTAATCGCTTAATCGATCGGCTCCTTAACTTGTAGATACCTGTACGGGTCCCAGATTAGGGTGTATCACTCCCTAAATGGCAACCCTTGGTTGCACAGCTTTATACCTACTGGTGTACAGTGGCTAAATCTTCCAATGCCGAAAACACCTTTTTGCATGCTTAACGAACCCGTCGGAACCTGCACTACTACACCCTTACTCCTATTTGACCGCTTATAATCAGCCCAGTAAGCATGCCCTAACCCTGCCTAGCTCAGGGTTACCGATACCTCTAAGTGGGTTACTGTCTGAAAAGGGTCCCTACCGCTACTAGGGTTTTTCTCAGGGTTTATCCTAACCCGACTTATATTGGTTAAGTGTTGTCTATCCGCCCAGTTGACTTAACCCCATCAATTTATCAAATCAATATGTGTTATTGGTTAAACTTGTCTTAACCCTATCCACTTTGTTCATGTAATATTGTTTAAGTTGTCATCTTACACAAGTTAACTTAACCCACCCGCCTAACATGTTTTAGGTATCATATTCATCTTTGATCAGCATTAATTAGTTATTAATGCACATACCTCTCACATTAATTCGATTGCTTATGGCCGCTGGATGTGTCGGGCGGTTCCGGGCAGACTTCTGCCACAAGCAAGATCTAACCTCGTGTCTAAGCATCTTTTAGTTATGCCCACGACCTCTCACATTATACTGATAGTTTGCGGTTGCTAGTTAGGCCGGTTGGTTCCGGGCATGCTTCTACCGCAAACGGAGTCTAACCTCGTGTCTCACCATGCTTATCTTAGCCAATTTATTCATTTGCCATTTAGGCCAATTTCAGGCTAATTATGTCAATTACCCAAAATCCCCAATTTCATATCATTCCCAACAATTAACATATATTATCCCAATTTAACATTTGTCATGTCCAAATCAACCTAATTATATAATGCCAAATTTCCCAATGTTCCCTAAATTTACCGTTCGTACGTTCATCTTTATGAGATTTGGCCTAGGCTCGCAGTAGCCCGGCTATAAAAACCAAAAAGGGAAGAAGGATAGGACAAGATAAAGAACAAGCATAATAATAACAATAAAATAGGCATAAGTTTGAACTGATCATAAAGATGTGATAAAACTGATAATAATATCAACATGGGCATTTAAGAACCGCAGATTTGATGTATAGGCTAAGATAGAATTGTTTAGATCCAATCTTATTATAAGATATGATAAAACTGATGATAATATCACAGACCTGTTGTATAGGCTAAGATAGAATTGATTAGATTCAATCTTACTATCATGTATTATTCCCAAATCCAATTTACAACATGTCAGAATTACTTTAGCATTATTTTAATCAAAAAATAATCAGTGAACTCACAAAGAATGGATTAAGGAAGAGATTTAGGTGTTGTTGTAGATCCGATCCCCTTTTACACAATTCTTTTACTTTGATTTGCTAAAGAAAAAGCTCTCCACTTTGATTTAGGTTTAAGAAGAAAGGCTAGACTGATTTTGATTTGTGCAGCATGGTGGTATCATGAATTTGTGTAATGAAAATAGGTTTAGGTTTAGATGTGTATATATAGGGGTATTAGATGAATGAAGGCCTTTAGATCTGACTAGGATTCATATAAAACATTCAGATTAAAAAGACACATCACTCAGCCAACTAGAAGAAGCCACGTCAGCCCTAAAACACAAAAATCGTCATTAACCAATAAAAATGCGCCATGTGTGCAACATGATGCGCAGCAGCAGGGGTGTTGACACCCACACGTCATATATATATATATATATATATATATATATCATTCTTTGTAAATGTTCGCATGCATTTCTTCGCGTTTCATGTATTGCATGTAATTTCTTTTATTTATCTTTATCTTCATTTCACTACATTAACTTATTACATGCAATTTTATTGTCATTATTTAATTTCTCTCTCAAATATATCTATGCATACAATATATATACATATTTCCATATTTTTAATTTCATTAAAAATGCTGGGTGTTATAGTAATAATATGTCAGTTGCATAGCTCTAAGGCCATTTGTAGCTCATATACCTAGTATTTTTGTTTTAGCGTTTTTGCATATAACTTGTATAATGAGATGATATAATAAATATATGCAACTGATATATTATGCAAATCAAAAGTATAAAATCGCGATTGATTTGGGTTATGCAGTGGAGTTTGGCACCCTCATATGAAGAGTCACAACTCCGAATTTGTGTTACTCTTTTAAGATGAAATTTGGCGGATATGAGTATTGATTGGATTCAGATGAGGCACGATGAAGGCTTCAAGTGATTAGGGGATTCGTGAATTGGTCCGTGAATTTTAGTAGGGTAAAGTTAGGTTCCGAGTGGTTTGGAGTCGAACTGTGATTGCAGGAGGATGAATTGAGAATATTATATTTTTGCATGTATCTCCTTAAATTTTATTAGTAAAATGATCTTCAGGTGAACGCTCCAATCAAAAACTAGCATCTCATTTTTTATAATTTCCTTTTTTATTTTACTTACATTATTAGTCTGTATATAGAGAGTGAAACAGTGTAATTACCAAATGATACAAATCCTTCATTAGTATCTTGATGCTGGAAGGCTTCTCCAAGCAACTTTGGAGGAGGAATCGATGACCACGAGCAGTTTGGTGCTTTGGAACGACATGCATCCATAAATTCCTTTCCCGAGCACATGGTAATTGTTTAGTATGATCATCGTAATTCAACTTTATTTATCTATTTAAGATAATCGCCTGAAAAAGAGATGTCGCAAACGCTACGTCTGGATCTTCTTTGAAATGCATTAGGAATATTGAGACTGCCTTTTCTTGCTGCAAAATATAATATATTTACATTTATTTCCTGGCCAGTAACTAGTAAGGTATGGAATTTTGGAAGATGAATTGTTGAATGTATGGTACCTGTCTAATGACAAAGAAAGGTTCTTGTGAATGATGGACAAGTTTATCTGGCTTGTGTATTTTTCATAGATGCCAATTTTCCAAAATATATCTTTTAATTGTGATATCGTAAGAGCAACTTTTAGTGAAGATAAATCTAAGATGGACTGTTAAGAGCTCCTAAAATCATACTCTTGGATAAATATTATGAGCCTTGTTAATGACGTAAAATCAAATAGTTGAATGATACATAAATATGTAAATCTGCAGCTCATATACGTAGATCTGACCATCTCGGTTGTATTATCATATATTATATACAAATTTATGTATTATGAGCTGTAAATGGTCTTTACCTACTATGCTAATACATAATTTCTTTTCTCTTTATTTTGTACTATGAATTACTTTAGAAGATATAATTTACTATTACTTTCAATATATAATAGGCAGCGGTCCGATTACTGTCAATTTATAGGTTGAGGGTCCTTAGCTGCTGCAACGTGGATCTAAAGATGTAATTGCTAAAGCACAGATGTCAATTTGTAACTAATCTAATATGGGTTGGCTTATCCTACCTCTTGTATAACCAAGTTACCTTTTTTCTGTCACTCTAAAAATCTTTCTCACTCAACCACATACGGATGTCTTAAGCTATTAAATCATCATCTAATACTTAGTATTAACAAACTGTAGAATACTATCCAATAAATTTCTAGAATATATCTTTGACTTTTTTCGTTCCCATTTCCAGTTGTAGGCATTGAAAATACTATCAATTTAAGTGGACTTGAAGCATTAAAGAGACGAACGATGGAGCAATCTGCATTGTGGACTAAAAGGAAGCAATAAATGACATGCTTAAGCGGTATGTGCCAGCACCAAAGGTTGAAGGGATAAATATATTCGTTTTTAACATGCATCGTAAGTAGATTTGTTTTCATAGGTTTGTCCAATGTTGTATGACGTTTGTTTATGAATTTATGTAAATTTTGTCTACTGATATTGTATTTATATTACTTTTTGAAAATGATTAATAATTATGTTTTCATATGTTATTTTCTAGTTTGACACGATGCTATGTATATTGTTTAGCTGAAATATGATGAAATGAGTGTAGATTATTGATATAAATATTGCAATGGAACATGACAGTAGTGGAGTAAAAATATCAGGAGCTAACGACAGCGTTTATATAAAGTTGTTGTTCTATGAAAAGTCACAATATATTCACTATAACAACATAAGAAAAACGCTGGGAAATATTAGTAACAGCGTTTATAATCCGCTGTTGAAAATGGAAGTAACACACACTTGAAAACTATTAACAACTCATTATAAACGCTGTGCATAAAGTATTAACAGCTCAGAAAAAATGTTGTGCATAAAGTATTAATAGCACAGAAAAAACTCTGTGAAACTCGATTTTTAACAACGTTTATTTTCTGCTATTGAAAATTAGGGACCTACGACTGCATGTCATTATACAGCGTTTATACTAGTGTTGTTATAACTTTTAACAGGGTTTTTCAAATGCTGTTAAAAGTCAATTTTGTTCTAGTGACTCAATTATTGGTCTTCCGCAAAGAAGAAGCCCAAGTACGAAAGGAATTTGGGAGGACCTTACTATCATTATCATACGACAAATTGACATGAAACTAACCACTGCAAAGCTCTCGAGGGAGTGATCATCAAGTTCCTTAATGAAGGCCAATTACAAGACTTTGTAAAAGGATCAAACTAAGTTCAAAGAATCCCTAGGAAGGGGATTAAATGCGTAACTAAGGGTATGGACACCCTCTCCAGAATTCGGAACAACCTAAGGTGTCAAATCACAAATGGATAAAAAACCTTGTCACTACCGAGTTGGCAAGGTTGATCCACCCCCCCCCCCCGGAGGGGGGTGATGTGTAAGTCTTTTTCCGCGCCAGAATTAGAAAGGGCCAGGTTAAAGCATCAAAAGCGTAAGCCTTTGATCCACACTAGAAATGGTCAGGACAGAGCTTCCAATTAGCATGCCCTGCCTCTGCTCGCAAAAGAGTGCGCCCTGCCTCTACTATGAACCAAGCACGTCCTACCTCTGCTCTTAGAAGAGCGCGCCTACCTCTGATTATGTTCCGCGTTACCCCCAGAAGGGAATGCAAACCCTTATCATCGCCTACGATGGCCAGGATAAGGCACCCCTTGGAGGGGGTGGAGTGTAAGCCTCTATCACCGCCTACGATGGCCAGGGTAGAGCATTGAAAGAATAAGCCTTAAGTTCGCTTCTATGATGACCCGATTGAAGCATCTAAGACCTTATCATTGCCTACAATGGTCAGGATAAGATGCCTCCTGAAAGGAGGTAGGGTAAGTCCTTAGGCCATGCTTGGGGATAAGCTAGCCAAGCGCACCGGACGAACAGGCCCAGAGAGTGGCCAACAAAGCACGTACATCCTCTGCTTTTCGATAAAAAGCCCAAAGAGTGGTTTAAGAAGCACGTACATCCTCCGCTTCACAAATCATACCCAAAAGGGGTAACGAAACAAGTACTAGAAGTGGTCTCTGGTTCCCTATCTTAAATACCCGAATCTGGGTCGGTTCAGATCTTAATTATTGCCGGAAATGGTCTATGGTTCCCTATCTTAAATACCCTAATCTGGATAGGTTCGGATCTTAATTATTGCTGAAAATGGTCTCTGGTTACCTATCCTAAATTCTCGAGTCTGGGTTGGTTCGGGTCTTAATCGCTGCCAGAAGTGAATTTTTGTTCCTACTTTAATGCCCCAATCTGGGTCGGTTCAAAATTTCAATTATTGCCAATAAAGAATATTTGGTTCTCTTAATAACCTGAATCTAGGTTGGCTCCAAACCTCCATTACTACCATAATCAGATTTCTGGTCTTACACCCTAGTCTAGGAGGTGATTCAAAGCCCTATTGCTACAAGAAGGGGGTTCCTGGTCTCCCCTCCTTAATACCTAAATCAGGGATGCCAGATTCAAAATTTTAATCCCTATAGAAGGGATCAACTACCAATGTCCGGGACGATGGCATGGTTATACTAATTAAAAGCCTTCAAACAAGGATTATGATCTTCCCTCTCGTTCAAGGAAGTTTTCTCAAACTCCTTACGTTTAACTTGTTATTATTCATGAAAAACATGGGTAAGAATCATATATCAAGTAGTATACATCCCATTTATGAGTTAATTCACAAAACAATATCATTAACCATTCAAAAGAAAATTAGACAATTGATGATACTTAATACATTCTCCTAAAGCTCCCTGCTCTCAGACAAGGGGGGAGTGATAGCATGACGAATAGAAATACACAAAAGTTCGTTGATCTTCTTCCACTTTTCTATAAATTTGAATGGGTCATCTAAGGGCTTAGGTTGTAATTTTAAATCTCGGTTATAGGCCTTACCCATGGCACGCAGAGTTTTATTTTCCTTATCCAAACTAAAAGTGTTTTTTCGTAAAGCGTGCTTTTCCTTTCGTAGTTGCTTAACTTTGGAAGTTTAAAAGTCGATATGCCAGAGCATATCCTCATTATACTTTTTGTCGTAAAAACTCTTTTTGTTGGCCTTAATTTTTCGATACCACCTATTAACAAGTGAATCGTCTAACCTAGAGGGGAAATTCCTCATATGATGGTTTATCTCAAACTCTAGGGACTCAAACTCTGCTGTGACTTGAGGAGATTCAGGCGTAGAGGTTTCGGTGGTACATTCAAAAACGGAATCCCAAGTTTTATATTTTGTTAATGCATTGTCGCGTTCCACTTCCAAATCAACAATTTGAGTATGAATCTCGTCCATTTCCTTGTCAAAATCAATGGAGGGATTCGTCGTTATCTCTCTCTTTAGCTCAAGGATAGTTTTATCCTTCTGCCTTTGCCGATCCTCTAAAACACTTATTTGTTCGTTTAAACACTACGTAGACAGCTCCTCAAACAAAACGGACCCATTATTAGTATCAATAGGAGAGCCCTCTAAAAAGTTTCCCCAACTCATAGTTAGTTGCACATCCTTCTCGGCAAAGGAGGGAGGGTCTTCGATTGAAGTTTCTTGTTTTATAAACATATAAACTACTGGTTATAGGACCTATTTTTAGGAAGTAGATAACAATAGTAAACAATAACTCTATTCATTCAAAATAGGTTAATACGGATGTTACCCAACGTCCATCAAACGAGCATTAATTACAAAAATCATAGTAGTTTAATCATTCCCTCCAATACATTCTTTGTTCATATTGCATATCAACTTTGCGTGATGAGCCCTAAGTTTCTTTAGTATCTCTCCCTATCATCCCCCAAGAAATTAAAAGAGAGCTGGGGATACTTCATGTAGATAAGCTTAAGTTCTTTTAAAAAGTGTTCCCTGCTGAACTTATAAGGCGGTTTTGTAAGAAATTCCCTCCTCAACCTAGATAATGAACGCAATTTGTCCTTGGAAATAGTGTCATTAGTAAAAACAGGGTTTTTGTAATAATAATAATAAGTGACAAAAGATCACCTCTGGAAGCATGTAGTCACGTCGTGATGTTTTTCAAATATCAGTATGTTTTAAAATAAAGCAAACTAACCCAATGCAGGAAAGGAAGTGACTCAAGAGCAAAAATTTGTACTTGAGGAATAGGGGAGACAGATTGCACTGTTTGTTACCATTCATCGGGTTCTGAGGAAAAAATCTATTAATGTGTTAACTCATTTATAAAGGCCAGAACTGTTAAGTGAGATTTATTTACGACGACCAAAAACTTAGCTAAATCAGTACAACGTAAGTATAACTAAGTAACAACAGCACTACTAAAGCACTGTAGCAAAGCGTTACAAACACACCGTAGCGAAAGCATTGCAAAGCTTTAACTAAAGATTTACTTGACTTTTAGAGATAAATCGAGTGGTTTGTCAACGAGACTATTTGTGCACTAGTGTATACCTTTTCCTAAGCTTACCATAACAAATGCATTTGACCTTTTCTAACATGCATTTGGATCCATTCTTTTGCGCATAAGGACCAAGACAAAACTATGTAAACAAGTACAAAGCAACTATGTGTTTCAAGTAGAAAATTTGACCTTTAGTCTACACCTATCCTAGGCTAACTAGACTAATTAATTTCGACCATGTTAGAACCAAACTTGAACCATATCCTTTGCAAGATGATTAAGAGAGTTCAAGTGTCGAAATTTAAGTATAACAAGAGTCTAAAATGAGAATGTCTCAGGCCTTTTTAAAATGCTTAGAACTTAAGTATTTATGCGCCACACTTTTAGGGAAAACTAGCATGATAAGTATACACATATGTACAATTAGATAACTAAGACTTTAGCTAATTAAACATAGGAAATCACCTTAGCCATCAAGCCTTAAAACAGCCCAAGATCTTGCGCCAACCCATACACCAAATGCTAGCTAAAACAGCCCATATAGGCGCAAGAAGACCAGCCCAAATGCTAGCTAAAAACAACCCATTTAGGCGCAAGAAGACCAACCCATATGCTAGCTAAAAACAGCCCACTTAGGCACAAATAAATCAACCATATGCTAGCTAAAAACAGCCCATTTAGGCACAAATAAACCAACCATTTGCTAGTTGAAACACAACCCTTCATGCGCAAGATAATGCAGCCACTTCCATCCAAAACCAAGGCCCATTAGTGAGCTTTACTTCATAGTTAAGAGTAGGGTACCTAGTTGACAGTGACACATGAACTAAAAGAATTATACTTAGGGAAAAATAGGATTTTGCCATGATTCTTTTCCTACTTGCTGCAGGCATTTAAGATCAAAGGATTTACTTTCTTTTGCATTAAGATTTAAGAAGCTAATAGGTGGAAACTCTAGGACCATGGGAAGATTGACATGTATATTTATCCATAGAAGCTTCCATTTGTTTATGAGTATAAATTTGAGAAGGACAGCAGCAAGTGGATGTTTTGTCATGTCTTGAAAACAAGTGTATAGCCATCCTTTCTCCAACCATGCACTGTACATGTAAGGCAAAACAAGATGTTGCTTTCAACTATATTTCTTGCTGTACAAATCCTTGTGCAAGAACAGCCATAAGAGCTTAGGCATTTATTTATACATCCTTCTAGAACAAAGGACAAGTAGTTAGAGCCTTTGCCTTTAAGTATACACAAGTGTATGGACAGCCTTCATCCACCAAGACACCTCCATATATGCCAAACCCATATGTTGCTTTCAACATATATTTCCTCTATACAAATCTCTACGCAAATAAATGAGGAGATAATATAAGTTTTTAGCTAATTAAATGTTAATAGAAAACCAATATAAAACTATATGTATAAGCCTGTAAATAGGTTGCCATTCTCCACTTTACTGTCACTTGAATCTCAAGCTAAGAGAGGAGCAAAACTGGAAATTTAAGCACCATCATTTATACAGCCTCGTACCTGCTCAAAGCTGTGAGTAAACCTCACTTTTTATGGCTATGTTTTCATGCAAATGAATGGTGAACATGAGTATATATTATGGATGTTTACTGCTATAAGAAAGTCACATGTTTGCTTGTTAAAACACATGAACTCTTGAACTATGTTTGCTGTTATACCTGCTCAGTAAAATGATTTGAACACCATGTTATCAAAGATGTAAAACAGTGAGTAAACACTCACTAGATTCACCTATGTTCATAGATACAAGTACTGTTAAGTTGCTATGTTTGTTGGTTTGTTTTACTGCTGAATATCATAATAAATGATTGCGGGTTGGACTATTTTACTGCTGTGATCTAGTGTATGAATGCACGTATAGATCGGGACTGAATTCATGTATATATACAAGTCATTTTACATGTTTACATTGCATAGTATAGCTGAGTTATATATGTATATAGTTAGAAACACTCAAAACATAACATATTGTTAAAATAAGCTTTCCAACATGAAAACAAAACTTCTCGAATTCGATTCTTAGGGTGATAGGGTGTTGCGCATTTCAATAACATGAATTTAGAAATAAACGGTAGGATTCATAGCTTCGTAGATCAAGAGAAAATGTATTGTTGCCGAAAACATGAACTTGGGTTGAGCCGGAATGATCTATAACAATCTAGGCTAAATGATCGAGTATATAGTTGCGCAACAAGTATTAGATCATAGGAAAAATGCTAAACAATTTTCGTATCGTATCGTTTTGGAGTTTGATCAAGTTGAGGGTTGTTCTTCTCGTGTTCAACGTGGTCGGGTTTAACCCGAACTGCACCTTGCTGGAGGCGAGTGGGACCGCCGCTGTAACAACCCAGAAAATACGAGCCAATTTAAAAATTTTAAATTGGTCATTTCAAAGGAATTTGAACAATTGAAATAGAATATTTCAATAAAATAGTGAATTAGAAATAGTGAGTCAGTTTGAAAATTTGAATTCAAACTTTGACTGACTGTGGAGGGTGGAAAATACAACGGATTTTAGCGAAACCAAAAATATTTAAATCTGTTTATCAATACCTTTCTAACAAATCTGAAAAATCGAAGTTTCATAACGGGAATCAAAAGTTATGGCCGAATGAATTTTCAGAAAGGTCGCTATATAGAATATATAGCCCTGGAAAATTGATATTTTGCAAACGACCTCAGAATTCGACGAAACCACTTTTGTTGGGTCCGGGATGTCAAATTATTGCTAGGTTTCAAATTTCATAATTTTTGAAGCTAGTATGTGAGCGTGGAAAAAGAAAATGTGTTTGGTCAATTTCTGTTAAATTGGATCGACCAGAAAATGGCCATTTTTCAAACGATCTCAGAATTCAACGAAACTAGTTTTGTTGGGACCGTAGCGTCAAAACATAGCTAGATTTATTTTTCTGGAATTTTTCGAATCAGTTTGTGGCCCTGGCAAATTGAAATGTCCGTTCAAAGTTAGAAATTAAATGTTTTATACTTTAATTTGAAGAATAACTGACTGTAACAGTCGAATTAGCCAACGAAACATATCCCATTGTGTCCGGGATGGGGGTATTTAGATAGGGGCGACAGTCATTGGGTTTGAATTGGGGTTCGTATGGGAATACCCTAATTTTCTGAATAATATATATATCGGCGAATCAGAAAATTCCTTTCATAAATTAAAATATAAAAACCCCGCTCTCTCTCGTTTAACGGCGGAAATCGTTCGCCACTTCCCCTCCCAATCGCCGCCGCCTCAGCCACCTGCCGACGCCGCCACCTACCTCCGTCGACGCGCCTCCACCTCCTCTTCAGATCCGACCAACCCTCACACCCCCTCGACCACCGTATCGCCTGAATCGAGCCCTCCAAGTCGCCGACTTACCAGCGCCGCCCCGATCGCCAGAGACCACCGAACCACCTCCGACCACCACCGACCGACTCCCCTCTCCTCCCTCTTCCACGCTGTACCCTCTGATCATCCCATCGTGCCTCGGTTTTCGTGAAAACCGCAACCCTAGTTTCGAACCACTTAGAAAGGTGAGTTCTTTTTTATGTTTGCACTTTGAAAAATCATATCTTTATGGTGTGTTGACGAAATTCGATGAAACAGGAAACATCGGGACCGCAAGGAAGCTCTCTACCACATAGAAGAGACCGCGGATTTTTCTGAGTCATCTACGATTTTTAGCACTCCGAAAACCAATGTGAGAAATTTAAATTATATGAATTTGAATGGAAAATGTCGTGTATAAATTATATGAGCGAAATATAAATTACACACGTGTTGTATACCTCATGTACATGCGATGTGTAAGCTATATAAGCGAAGTATGAATTATACATGCATAGAATAATTGATATATGTGTTGAAATGCAAGTGAAATATAGAAATTATAATTATATATATATATACTCCCCTCGTCCACAAACCATGGACGATATTTATTGTTGTGAATTGGTGTGAAATATTGGATGAAAATGCGAATGGTTGAATAATTGTTTGTGGTTGATATTGTTTGGTTGTGGTTGAAAAATACCCATTGGTGATTGAAATGAATTGGAAATAATTGTGGAAATAAAAATAAAACATGCCGCCTGCGTGCGAATTAGATGCATGAATCCCCATTGTCAAAAACCGCAAGGTTTTAAGGTAGATCGAGGAGCCGTACTAGGGACGGTGGCGGTTTTAACTACCCTGCCGTTATGCTGCCGAAATTTTAAATAATATTCATGTGTTAGAATTATTCCCATATGTTGAAATTATCTTCATGCGTTGAAATTAAAGTCATGTGTTGAAACTATATCCATGTGTGGAAATGCTCATGTGTTGAGAAGTGATGTGTGAAAATTAAATTCATGTGTGAATGAATGAAGTGTTTAAACAATAAAAATCACATTTTTATAATATATATGAAGTATGTAAAATATTCGCCTTATATATAAATAGTTTCAACAATAAAAATTTCATCTTTCTTATATGAAAAACATATATAAAATATCCATGTGTGGAGGTGCTCACGTGTTGAGAAGTGTGTGTGCTGGAAAAGTTCATGTGTTGAATAAAAAGATTGAACAATAAAAATTATATTTTTATTGAAACTATGAAGTGTTGAAAACATTCATTTGTCGAATAAATATTTTAAATGATAAAAATATCATTTTTATCATATATGCGATATGCTAAAGATATGCGAGCGTTGAAATAAATATTTGTGAAAGGAATATTATTTTTAACATGCATAGGAACTAAATAAAATAGTCATGTGTTGAAATATATTTTAGTTCGCCGAAATTATCATCTTTGAAATGTGAAGTGTTAAAAATAGCCACTTGTTCAAATAAATATGCATGAGTTGAAATATTCATTAATTAGCTAATGATATAATTTTTGCCTATGCATGCAACATTAGAATGAATGGTGTTTTTAAACCGAATTAAATCAAATATGAAGTTGAATGGAAAATGAGAAGTGATAAGAATTGTATATATATACATGCATATTTATTGAACAGGTTATAGCAAAGAGGCTAGAGAAGAGGAATAAAATTTTGTGTCCGACAAATAGGTACACGTTTACTGTTTTGTTTGGGTGATGATTTTATGAGCCTGTTGGCTAGCCGCTTGGCTTTTTCTTTTTCTTTTTGACATGAGACGCCCGTGTGGCCATTTGGGAATTTTCCCAGCCCCTCCCGTACAAAGGAGGTTATGGCGAAATTTTCCAAAATTTAAAGGCGTTAGTGAAATATTTGAAGTGAAAACGATATAGGAATTTTTAAATGAACTATATTTATATAAATATACAAATATAAATAAAATTAAAACGAAACGTGGCCGTGCAGTTCGTGTTTTGAAACCGTGATTTCAAACGACTAGTGCGGGAAATCCGACCATTGGATTTTTCCGAAACCGCAACCGTTGGGTTCGCCTTGGAAATATCTTTCCAACGACACCAACGTTGTGAAGATCCGACGGTTGGATTGTCTGGAATGTTTGATTCAAATCTGAAGAAAAACAGCGCCAGAAATGATTATATATATAAATATAAATATAAATAAATTAAATCAAATAACGACGCTGCAGTTCGTAAATTGAAATCGTAACTTCAAACGACTAGTGTGGAAGATCCGACCGTCAGATTTTCCCAAAACTGAAACCGTTGGATTCGTTTTGAAATGATCTTTCTAATGATATAAAATTTGTGAAGATCCAACGGTTAGATTTTCATATATGTGTAAAACAAATTTAGTGAAAAACAACGCCAGTGCATCGGCACGACCTGAATCGTCGTTTAATTAAATATGGTCGTTTTAAATAAATAAAAATGGCGATATATCGTTATAAAATATCATAGACGATATAGAGTGGAAATAAACCAATTTTGTTGTGTTTGCTTGATATGTGATGGTTGAATGTGTTTAACATGAAAATTATAACTAAAGAACTGAAATGTGAATATTGAATTGTCTAACCATATGATAAATTGATTTGAAAATCTAAATATACGTGGGTTATTTGAAAAGGCCGAGTTCATCTCATTTCAAATAATCGATCGACGTTGAGAAGTCGAAGACGATTGAAGACCGACGATCTTCACATTGGATGGATGGGCGCTACTGATGCTCGTGATTGGAGTAGCTACCGTGAAGGAGCTGAAGTAGTAGCCGTCCAGACATACGGTTGATTGTACGGATATGCGAGGAATTTGGTGCCTCCGGTTTCGTTCAAACCCAGAACGGACTTGTAAATGGACTGTGTGTCTGACATTGGATTTTATTCTATGCTGATTGATCTCTGTTAAATATATATCTGTTTGGCGGCGGAGAATTTATTCTCTTGCTTAACGCCCTTCTCTGAGACGTACGAGCTCAGAGGTTATGTATTGATAGAAATCAGTCGCATGGAGTGGATTGCCTATGTGGCACGCCTAAGTGGCATATGATCAAGGCTTCTGTTGCAAAGCAAAGTCTTGTGGTTGATGATCAAAGCATGGTCTGTGTGACGTAGCTTTGTGTATAACGTGAATTCGCGAGCCTCACACCCCGGTATGAGTCAAAAACGGGAGAAGGACCCAAGGAGTGCACGACGTTTCTTTCTAGCTATGGTGGTGTCAGTGACCTCCCAGCCCTGACATTTATATCTACTTTTCACCTGTGTGGTTGTTGGAATACGAGGCGCCTCGATATAGGTCTGTAAGGACCGGGAAACGTGTGTTCAGGAATAATTAATCCTCAAAAGTAAGAGAGGACCGGCCTTGGAGGATCCAGGGATTGCTGTGTGCGGTCCCGAGACATTTGCTAGAGTGTCTCGAATCGGAGAGGAGCTTTCCCCTTGCCTCGACTCATGAAGGAATCCAATTTCCAATACGAAATATGCGGACGTGATTGTATTACTAGTATGGCGACATAGTAGATGGTAGCTATGCCGCCTAGGATTGATATTTATGATTGAAATCACTTTTGAAACATATATGCACTAGTAATAATATCAAACACTTTTGTTTTATATGTATGAAGCATTTTTAGCCATTATAAGGTAAAACTCTATCCTCCGGCTTGCGTTGCATTGTGTGATGGGACCTGAGTCTTATAATGGCTTCATTTTATAAAAAGCATTGCGATGATTTAATCATTTACTTTATTTCATGCACTAGCACTCATTGGAGTAAACCCGTTCCGCGAAAGTGGCGTGGTCCTTTGATCTGCCTTATTATTGTTGTTAATAAGTTAAGTAGATTTCTCATACCAGTCCCATGACTGACTCGTAGTTTGTTTCACCTTGCAAACTCGGGTGCCCTCATTTTCACACGGGCATCCTAGTTATAGGTATCTGGTGCACCTTTTGGCTCATGGCGAGGCTTGACTACACTGTGCTGACTTTGACTCTTTCCGCCATTATAGTATATGTATTATGATTCCGCCATTGGCGATGTAGACTGATATTTATTTTGTGTACTCTTTATGTATGATTCCGCCTCTGGCGATGGTGACTGATTATGTATTGTTATGCACTAAGTTGTATCCTGCACTGTGCTCTCTGATGTGGTGATATCTATATGATTCCGCTGTCATATGTGTGTAAATTATTCTATTTTATGTTTATGCTATTATCTGTGATCTGCTAATGATGATTAATGTGTTATATTCCAATGATTATCCTTAACACGGTGTAGCGGGGTTTTGGGGTCGTCACAGCCGCACCTGGGGCGATGGAGGTGTCAGGTCGGGGGGCGACAAACGATCGGAGGCGCTCGAGGTCCGGTGACCTGAGGCGCTGGGGGGAGGAACTTTCTCCGATCAGGTTCTGTACAAGGACAGGGCAAGTAAAAGTGGTAGTACCACTTTGTTTTGGCAAGGATCGGGCACGAAGGAATTACGGTGGCCAAGGGGTTTGGCACAGCATTTTGAAGGGGTGGTATTTTCAAAAGTGGTAGTACCACTTTGGTACTTGGCAGGTGAAGAAAATATGTGGTCGGGCAAGTGTTTTCAAGCAGATCAGGGAATGGATCACCCAATTTTCTACGGATCCGAAATATGCAGTCTTTCAAAATAAAAAAATAAAAAAAATTTCTGAAAATTTATTTGATAAATTTATTTCATAACTAAATAAATAAATCAAATAAATAAGTTTGCAAAAATAGGTGATCCGCCTAGGCAGATCACGTAATTTCGAGTTGATCCGAGAACTCGACTTTTTGAAAATATATAAAGGTTAGGAAATTTATTTCTGGAAATTATTTAATTTGTTTATTTATAAAGTAATTAAATAATTAAATAATTAAATAAATAAAGACTTTAATTAATTATATAAATTAGGGATAATTTATATAACTTATTATCGGACAATCGTAAATAGAAATCGAGTTGTAGATTATAAATCTGAAATCAAGTAATGTTATTAGATCAAACGATAAGTAAAATAACAGTAGATCCAGAGAAAAGGATCGATATGAAAATTCAAGTGTCTTGAATAATCGATGAAATACGATTCTATCAGCCAAAGTCAGAAATCGATTAGAATGATTTAAACGAATCAAATCATTGGTAATTAAAAGTGAATTAATTTGGTAATAAAAGCTGATCCATTTAAGTATCATATAGTTAAATGAACCAGTTAGCCAAGTTAAATCGAAGTTTAGTAAGTTAAAACCGAGTTAATAGATTATAAGTTAATTGAAGGTTAGTTAATTAAATAAAGTTAATCAACTATTAGTTAGCCGAATGATAGTTGAATCGAATAGGAGTTATTCGAATAGAGTTCAACACATAGGAATTATTCGAATTAGTTGATCGAAATAGAGTTAGATCAAATAAAGGTAATCGAATAGTGGAGAAAAAAAGTTAAACAAAATTAGAAACTGACTAGAATTAATAAGTCGAATGATTTTCTGAGTATTTATCTGATGTTGGTTTCAGCCTTTAGGATTTACATTTAGGAAGTTGTTCTCTTATTGATTACAGTCAGCGACTGATCGATGTGAAAGAATAGTGATACGTAAACATAGGAAATATGAATACATGAATATATATATATATATATGATGATTAGTCAATAGAAATTTCAATTGGAAATAAGATTGTTGTTTGCACACGTATTTTTATTTGATAGTTAATCACCGACTATCAAAGTTTGACCATTTAACGTTGTTAATATGGAGAGACCGGTTGGTTTATTATCCAAAGAACCACTCCGTATTGGCATAAGCGTTGCGAAACAAGTATGCTGAATATATTAAAGACGGAGTAAAGTACAAGGGCTATTGTATAAATCTTAGATAACGATCGGCTAAGATGGATGTACTGAATAGTGCCTTCGGTTTGTCCAGGCCTAGGACAACTTGTATGGACGAACGTCTGACAAAGTACTCCTAACTAATCACGTATGTTGATTTTTTCAAATGTAGTTATAAGTCGCAGAGGAATTCGTTTCTCTTGCTTTATAATTGTAATATATTTTTGAAGAAGTCAATTAGTAAATTAGCGGGTTTGACGATGTGACGTTCAAAGAAAATCAAAAGAGTGTCAAGGTAGGTTTAGCCTCAAGCTTCACAACCGAAAATGACAAAAATCGGGCAGGCAGCATGGCTATGTGGGTAGCTCCCATTAGGATGTATCATCACCTGATCTAGAGTTTCATTTACTTCTAAAAATCTATTGTCGATTCTGACCCGTTTCGGGAAACGGTTGGCTTGCTACCACCGTTGGTGATATACCTTCGATACACTCAAGAGAAATGAGTGGTCGGTCATGTGTGGTCGGGTTACAAGATGTTCTTGTTGAACCCGTGTATTCGTATCTAGAGATACACCTCCGGAAGGTGATTCCATACCTTGTCAAAATTGGAAACCAATATCCATAAGCACTTAACGGATTTTGTTTGTATACTATAATAGAATGTGAGATGCAAACATTTCTACTAGCACTACACCAAAACAGGGGATTCCCAACAAGTATATGTGTTACAAATAATTTCTGTAACACTTTTAAGTGTGACCAACGGCATGTGAGGAATTTCCTGTAACACTTATAAGTGTTACAAACAGAGTAACTGCTAACACTTATAAGTGTTACAAACATATTCATTGCTAACACTTATAAGTGTTACCATATCTTATAGTTCTAACATTTATAAGTGTTAGCAATGAATATGTTTGTAACACTTACAAGTGTTAGCAATGAAAGTGTTACAAACATATTCATTGCTAACACTTATAAATGTTTGAACTATAAGATATGGTAACACTTATAAGAGTTACAAACATATTCATTGCTAACACTCATAAATGTTGGAACCAGAAGATATGGTAACACTTATAAGTGTTAGTATCATAATCCTACTAACACTTATAAATGTTGGTATACATAAATTGCTAACACTTATAAATGAGTATATATAACATGTCTTTATGATTTTCAATCACATAATTCAACATATCAATTCAATATAAGATTTGGTACACTTCCATATTTCAAATTCAACAATGTCACATTTGCATAATGCTCAAATATTTGTTACATGCTTCCAATTTCAAAATACCATAATATCAACTTCAAATTACAAAAAGCGATACAAAGTTTTACTAAAAATACATAGAATTTTAGATACCGCGAAGGCGAAACGTGGATCATATCACAAAACCTCCATCCAAAATTCACAAAGCTTGTAATGTCCGTTTTGAGGACCATCGAAAATTGGTGCTTCTGGATCTAAAACTTCTGTTATCCAAACAACTTTCTCAACACCTTATACTATCTTTCTAAAATGACACATGGTTTGTGTTGCAATATAAGCTTTTGCAACATTCTTCTTTAAATCTTGTGACACAATTTGGGAAGTGCAATGCTGTCAAATGACACAATTTGAAAGTAATTTTTGAGATTAAGCTAACTTTATATTTAAATGGTAGTTATAGACAACATATACAAATCTCAATGAACACCATACTAGGACAACAAATATTAAAATGCTTAGGCGGTGTTTTAGGAATTTTTTTATTCACAATGCAAGAATAGCAAGAACTAAATTTCTTTTCTTTTTCCCTGAAATTAACAGTGGGAACTTGCACTGTTTTTCCAAACCACATTGCAACATGGTCCATTCAGCTTGTCATACAACAAAAAGATCCATTGCAGTCCAAACTGAAAACAAAATAAAATATCATTTACTGATCACATCTTGTCAGGATTACTAGAGTTCTCATGTTTCTTGGGTAGTCGTAACTTACAAATTGATAATCCCTTAATCCAGTAATTTAAAAGTTCAACTTAATGGATAGCACCTGCCTAAACTTTGAAAAGATAAAGTGGAACTCACACTTAATCTAAAACGGGAAGTGAAGGGAGCAAAACATATACAAATTATGTAAAATAAGTAGCAGTGGGATCACATAAATCAATTTCCTTCTCACTGTATTGATATCATATATTGCCATAATTTTTTGCAAAATGAATGATTCTGGTGCTGTTTGATAAAGAGAACTCAACTGAATAAAAATATATATAGAACAAATGAATGATAGTATTACCAGGAATTGGCCGCTTAAGTACTTAACCTCCTACCAACTTGTTTAGTACCGCCTTAACAGCAACCAATAAATGTTCACATAAATTACAAATTAACTTTTGTAATAGAACGCAAGTTGGTGTTTCACCCTGACAAAACCTCTGGTTACGGTTTACTTTCTTGTCATTTTCTTTTATCGGTTTACAGTGATACCAAATGATATCAGATTCTTTAGGCATCTGCGGTAATAAACTGCTAAAGTTAATACATTTATTTTATAACTAAATTAAATAATAATAAATTTTGAAAGCTGTAAATAATAAACAGATTAACCATGCTTATACAATTAACAGGGGAGAAAAACTACAGAAGAATGTCCAAATTTGACCACACAATTTGATTTTGGGTATGCGGAATAAAAGTGAGATAAGCTATAAATATTAATGTCAACGCAAGCCATCTTCATTTCCAAAGACATATTTTGGTGCAAATCAAAGATCCAACGCAAGCTAATTTCATTTTCAAATGGTCGGCTGCAAAAATTAACCCATCTCTGTAATAAATCCAAGTCCAAAATTGGACCCAAAACAAAAGAGGAAAAAAAAAGGAACAAGAGATTTTTATAGGATTCCTAGAAGTGAAATCGAATTTTTTTACCTCATATCGTGATTCTAGAAGCCGCCGTGATTCCTAGAATCCCCAATTCCTACAAGCCCCGATTCGAAGTCCATTCTTTTAATCGCAGAATTCAGTTCTTCGAGTTGATCCAATCGCAAATTTCAATCGCAGATTTCATCCGCCGTGTCTCTGATGTTGATCCAATCGCAGATTTCAATCTTCGAACTCCATTTTGTTTATTTCCCTATGTTGCGGCCGAGTTGAGGACTAAGCGTTGAGCATGCTATTAGGGTTATGTTTCGTAAGTTACCCTTTTGCCCTAAGAAAAGAAGAGTTGATCTGGCATAACAACACATAAAAGCGTTGGTACATTTTTAGTGACACATTTTGGCTACCGCAACACATGTTAGTGTTACTAGTCTACAACACATATAAGTGTTGGCAGTTGAAAAAAATAAAAGTTGCAAAATGGCCAATATGGTGTAGTGTAGATTATGAATTATTTGTGGACACCCTAGACATTATCATAATATCTGTTTTAAATATGCAAACTGTTTTGATCTCATAAGATAAAAACCCGTTCCGTATTCACGGCGTGGTCTTATGAATCATTATGATTTATTTAAACTTGTTTATAAATCGTTTACTCATACCAGTCCATGACTGACCCGGAGTTTATTTTCTGTGTTTTCCTTAAACTCTTGGGTACTCATAATATTTATTATGAGTAGACAAGTGATCCAGGTTCTAAAGTAACTTTGGAGTGGCTGGATGGCAGGATATGAAGTGTTGGCTTATCTATCATATGTTATGTAGAATTATCTGCAAGTTAGTATCACAAGTGTTAAGTATGTAATTGTGATGACATGTATCCCTATGTATGAACTATTTCAATGTACTTGACTTATGTTATGTAATATTTTGGGTTATAATATTATGTTCCAAGTTCCGCTGTGAGATTCTGATGTCTTTTCTTAGTTCTATTCTTCTATCTATTTCTTTTCTCATAAAATGTCACAACCTTCCGAGGTACTGGGAAGTTGGGTCATTACACTGTATATTCATTTGAACTTTGAAATCGAATTTTCGAACTACCGCGCCATTTTCAATTCCCTTTATAATTAAAATAAAATTTTATATTCTAACGACGATCTATATAAATATATTCGTTCGAATTCTATTCAAATTAAATTTCACGTCGATATTATTTAAAATAATTCATTTTAATTATTCAAAATTCGCTAAAATTGCCAAAATAAAAATTTTAAATTGGCTCACATTTCCGGGTTGTTACAATCTCCCCCACTTAAAACTTTTCGTCCCCGAAAAGGAACGAAGCCGAAAGTTGCTTAACAAACCAACTCAACTTCCATAATTTTCGATTACGGCTTAAGTTCTTCGGCTTTTCAGTTTCTAAGAACTTTTCAAATTATTTCAAAAATTTGGCTAACACCCTAAATTTTCGAAAAATTTCGCCATAACCTCCCCTGCACCGGGGACTTCGGGATATTTCATATAGCCTCCCATGGCCTTCTTCAATCCAAAAGAAAAAGAAAAAGCCAAGCAGCTAGCCAATCGGCTCATAAAATCATCATCACCCAAACAAAACTGTAAATTATGGTAAACATGTACCTATTTGTCGGGCAAACAATTTTATTCTTCTGCTCTAGCCTCCTTGCTATGACCTGTTCAATGTAAGTACATGTATATGCAAGCAAATGCGACCAATTTTCATTACAATTCAATATTCGATACAACTTGGCTAAAGGTTCAAAATTTCAAACAAATAGACAAACAACACAACCATCAATCAATTAGTGGATTAGAATTTCAAACACATAACTTTGATATATATATATATATATATATATATATATATATACAGAAAATCATGTTCTTGATGCCAAATCACAACAAATAATCCTAAGTAAATTTTGGTTCTCACACCAGTCTAATGGAAATATATAGATATCACACCTTCGAAACACGAACATAAATATTGATGATGCCATGGTCATTATCAACCACATCTCCGGGCGACTAGAGTGTGATTCTATATCTATCCAGTGTATTAAAACTTCGAATATATGTTCATGACGCGTATATGCAAAACCTTTATATACTATTGTCCAAATCAATATAAATAAATTATTCTAATACGTATAATCTAGTTTATATTTTCAAAACAAAATTGTTTTATTTGAAAATTATACTCTTCACACTCGTTCTAGGATACTACTGATCCTATCTCTAACGAGTCATTCTCATTGGATGTTACTAATCCAATATCTGATGGATTCTTTCGTTCGGTTCTAATGTGTCTTGTTCTCGAGCTCTGTAAACTAAAGCTCTGATACCACTCTATAATGACCCGAACTTCCCCGGTAAGGAAAGCCCGGATTGAGATGAGAACAACACACATCGGAACGCAAACAGAAGAACATTTCATTGTATATTACAACAATTCCATCAGATTTCAAGAATATACAGAGTATAAACAAATATACATTCGACAAATATTAGAGATTACAATAAATTACATAGCAGCGGAAAAAATAATACAAAACACAACTGAAAGTAATACACGGATACAGAGCTTTCCGAGCATCGTTCCATCTGTAAATCAGGATCCTGTGAATATAAATCTGCAAAACCAAAACTACAAGCTGCCCGTGCGGAAAATAGGGGCACCCAGAGTTTAGGTTAAAACAATAAACTCCAGGTCAGTCCTGTGACTGGTGTGAGAACTAAAACAGTTATTTAAAACTTTACTTTAAAAGAGAGTAATTCAAGGGACCACGTTGTATAACATGGAACGGGTTTCCTCCCAAGAACACTAGTGCATATAAGTAAACAGCGCAATGCTTTTTCAAAAAATGAAGCTATTATAAGACCCAGGTCCCATCACACAATGCAACGCAAGCCGGAGGATAGGGTTTTCCCTTATAATAGCCAAACATGCTTGGTACGTTTAAAACAAATCATTTGATACTATTATAAGTGCATAGTGTCAAAACAATTTCAATCATAAATATCAATCATAGGCGGCATGGGTACCATCTATCATGTCGCCATACTAGGCTCTACAAATAAAACCGCAAGTCACGTATTGGAAATTGGATTTCCGTCATGAGTCGAGGCAAGGGGCAAGCTCCTCTCCGATTCGAGACACTCTGGCAAATGTCCCAGGACCGCACACAGCAATCCTTGGATCTTCAGGGCCGGTCCTCTCTTACTTCTGAGGATTAGTTATTCCTGAACACACGTTTCCCGGTCCTAACAGACCTATATCCGAGGCGCCTCGTATCCAACAACCACACAGGTGAAAAGTATATAAATGTCAGCCAGTTTAAGCACTGACACCACCCATAGCTAGAAAGAAACGTCGTGCTCTCCCTGCAGTCACTATCCCGTTTTTGACTCATACCGAGGTGTGAGGCTCGCGAATTCACGCTATACACAAAGCTGCGCCACACAGGCCGTGCTTTGATCATCAACCACAAGACTTTGCTTTTCAACAGAAGCCTTGATCAATTGCCACTTACGTGTGCCACACTGGCAATTCACTCCATGCGACTGATGTCCATCGATATACAACCTCTGAGCTCGTACGTCTCAGAGAAGGGCGTTAAGCAAGAGAATAAATTCTCCACCGCCAAACAGATGTATATTTAATAGAGATCATTCAACACAGAATAAAATCCAATGTCAGACACACAGTCCATTTACATGTTCGTTCTGGGTCTGAACGAAACCAGAGGCACTTTCCTCGCATATCCATCGATCTCCAAGTACGTCTGGACGATCACCAACTGATTCCCTCATCTTGGGTGTACAGCCCAATCAAGATCATCTGTAATCACCCAAACGATGTGAAGACTTCCGGTCTTCAACCACCGTCTTCATCTTCGACTTATCGCCGAATCGGTTATTCAGAATGGGTAGAAACTCGGCCTTTCTGAATAACCCACGTATATAATAAACAAATGTTACACAAACACAACAAACGCCTCATTCCAATTCAGAATATTCTTTTATTCACAAAATCACATTCTTAGGGAAAGGTTCCCATTAATTTTATCCAAGATAAATTCTTCTAAATTTATTCTTTAATCTTCCTTTGGATATCATTTCAAACCATATTATGATTTTCCAAACTAGTCGGGATTAGCGAACCACACCGAAGTAATTATTTATTTTATTTCCCAATCCCAACCTATTTATCCCATGGAGCAAAACTGGTAATACTCCATAACTAACACCACGATGTTATCGGTAAAATTAATTACCATTTCACGTTCAAATCTAATTAAAGATTTAACTATCGCTTTGGAGCAGAACTGGTGGTACTCCAATCTCGATCACTTTTCAGATTTGATAATTTAAACTAACAATTCACATTTCAATCTAATTAAAGATTCGTTAAAATTAAAACTCCACTTAGTTTTAATCTTTTCAAAAATCAATCCTGCCTTTAACTGGGTTAAAGAACCAATGTCATCTAAAACACGATTCACGATAAACCCAAAATCACATTCTATTGTTAATCGGGTTAAAGAACAGGTGTTATTCAAAACACCACTCACGATAAACCCAAGAACCAATTCAAATTCAATTCCAATTAAATATTATTTAATTGATACACTTCATTAAATCTAAATAGAAAGATTTAATCTTTTTCCCTATTGGGCTTAAGAACAGTGTTAATGAAGACACCATTCACGACAAACCCAAATCACATTTGATATTAAATACAATGCTCTGAATAGAAAATATACCGGCTTATATTCAATATCAAATTATGAAACCAACAAATATCGTATTGGAAATAACGATATAAAATATATCTTTCAAATTCCCATAACAATATCTGTATAGTTACGAAATCCAACATCGAAATATTCCGAAGATAATTTCGATTCAACTCTAGTCCAATTCACGTATTGGGAATTTTGATTATTTTTAATACCACTTTCAAACTCAATTTATTTATTTCAAAAATAAATTGATTTTAATCCTAGTTCAAAACTAGTTCATTTCGATAAAAAACTATTTTTACCTTTTCAAATGTGAAATTTTTCATTCCAGTTCTTCACAAACTATTTCTTATGATTTTACACAAATTATAGATATTTTTAATAATTTTATCAAGGCCCGTACAGTCGATTTCCATCAACGGCCATCGAACTGCACTTACAACGACCTTTTCCAAATTTGATTTGGACATAATTCCAAATCCAACCTTTAGATTTCTAATTTCAAATATTCGTTAGAAAGCTCTTTTCGATACGAACCCAACGGTTCCGGTTTCAGGAGAATCCGACGGTCGGATCTCCCGCAACGTCAATTCGAAGTCAATGGTCGAAATTCGCGAACTGCCGTAGCGCGGCGCGTTCTATTCAGGCCATTGTATATAATATATATATATATTATATATTTCGTCGATTTCCTTTTTAAAACGTATTTTATAAATCGTTTTAAATTCATTTTCGAAACGATTTCAACTTCATATTCAATTTCGAATCGAAATTGAATATTCCACATCATCGATATACAAATGATAATATTTTCAAAACGTTATAATTTGAAATCACTTCCCTTTTTATATTCATTATATAAACGAATATAATCGATATAAATTTCGCTCACGTCAAAATGGCGCATCTCTAATCAACACGGTTTTGTATATTTCAATAAATTCGTTATTCTATTCAACAAATGAATATTTATTCTATTCAACGCATGAATATATATATTTCTTTCAACACATGAATATTCTCAACACCACTCATCTTATCTATTTTCCAGTTAGTTTCTAACTTTAAATATGATAAAGATGTAAATTTTATTGTTAAAATATTTCTTTCAACACATGATAATTTTCAACACATGATTATTTATTCTATTAAACACATGAATATATACTTCATTCTATTCTTTATTTTCCCAATTGGAATGAGGCCCAATCAATTACCATATAATGTTGATTATATGGATTCCATACAACACATGTATATAATCACAACAATAAATAATCAATCATCACCCAAAGTGCACCACACTGTATAAGCATCAAATATAGATATCTAACGCTTATAACAGCCTGTCAGTCAATCGATCGACATACAACTAATCAATCGGGATGAGTGGACTTCAAATATCATCCCAACACCCGTGTGGGGTTTCAAATCAACAAACACATATTTTTATTCACACACACACGTTAAAAACAATATTTTTAACGATAAAATATTTTTAACTATATAAATATTTTATTTCACGTCACACAATCAATTTTCATCACAACAAACAATCAAACATACAAGCCATCCATGGTCCGTGGATGACGGGTGTCGGGTGCTACTAAGCACAGTCTGCATCCTAGTATATATTTTAACTAGAAAAACAAGATTTAAAGTGAGAAGTTCTCACCGACTAGCTAATCCAAACGCCTCGACTCTTCTTATGTAGAAGTCATCGCTGTTCTCGCCTTTTGTCCATTTCACTGCCCGTAGCCACTACATATATAAAAATCACATTTTTATATTGTTGCTATGTATATAAAAATTCTATTTTTACATCGATGTTCATATAATAAAGATTATATTTTTATCACTCTATTCTCTATATAAAGATTTCACCTTTTCAAATATAAAGATTTCGCCTTTTTATTTATAAAGATTTCGCCTTTTCATATATAAAGAATTCGCCTTTTCATATATAAAGATTTCGCCTTTTTTATATATAAAGATTTCGCCTTTTCATATATAAAGATTTCTCCTTTTCATATATAAAGATTTCGCCCTTTTTATTTCATCACTATAAAAATCACATTTTTATTTCAACATATATATAATAAAAATCAGATTTTTATTTCGCTACATATATAAGGATAATATTTTTATATTCTCTATTATATAGAAATTTTATTTTCAATACACTACTTATATAAAAATAGTATTTTTATATCTTCTATTATATAAAGGTCATATTTTTAATACTCTACACAAGTAAAAATCATATTTTTGATTCACTACGTATATAAAGATCAAATCTTTACTTCGCTAGAAAACCTCACCTTTTCTATCTTTTACAAATCAAACTCATTTCTTTTCATGGCTAAAAATATAATCTTTTCACTACTAAAAATATGAACTTTCATAAATAAAAACATATACTTCCATGAATAAAAACAATATAAACTTCCTTCGCTATTTCTCTTTAAAATTTACATTTTTAAAACAATGTTTCCATATAAAAATCTACTTTTTATTTACTATAAAAATTCAATTTTTTTATCCCTTGCCTTCATATAAAAATCAAAGCTTTTCAAATTGAAATAACTAAGTTTTCAGTTTTTAAATTTATTATGTTTTCAGTTTAAATATTAATAAGATAAATTTTAAAAAAAATTGAAAACTTACAGCGATCGAGAAGGGGGGGGGGTGCTTGCACGTCGGCAGGAGGGGGAGGGCTGTCGCGAGGTGACCGGGAGAAGGAGGCGGGGCCGACATCGCAGTGGGGAGGTGCGCGACTGAGGGGTGACGGCGGATGGGGGTTTCAGGCTAGGGTTAGGAGAGAGAGGCGCGTGAGAGGGTAGAGGAGAGGGGGGGGGGCTCTGCGGTGGTCGGCGCCACCTTGGTGGGGCTGCGATGGTGGGAGGAGCGACGGCAGCTCCTCCCCCTTCCTCCTTCTTTTTTTTAATTTTCTGTTGAAATGAAAACGGGGAGAGAGAAAGGTAGAGGGAGGGGATTATATATTTAATTATTTTAATTTCCAAAAAGCAACTTTTATTTTTGACCTCGAAACGAGACCCACCATCTGTCGTCTCTAGCTAATTACCCCCATTCCGAACACAATGGGATATGTACCGTAAGCTGATTCGACCGTTTCGATCAGTTTTCGTCAAAATCAACATATAACTCTATATATTGAATTTGAACGCACATTTCAATTTACTGGGGCCACATACTAACAAGAAAAATTCCCAAAAAATATTTTCTAGCTTCGTATTGACGATACGGTCCTAACAAAACTAATTTCATCGAATTCTGAGACCGTTTGAAAAATGGTCATTTCCCAGTCGATTAAAATCAACTGAAACTGGTCAAACGCGTTTTCCTTTGCCACACTCACATATTGAATCGAACAATTTTGAAAATTGGAATCTAGCAATAAATTAAAATCACAGATCCAACAAAAGTGGTTTCGTCGAAATCCGAGGTCGTTTGCAAAACGGCTATTTTTAAGGGCCAGAATTCCATAGCGACTATTCTGAATTTTCAACTGGACATATCTTTTGATTTCCGCTTTGAAATTTTGATTTTTCGGATTCGTTGGAAAGATATTCTCAATTAGATTTTATTATTTTTGGTTTCACTAAAATTCGGTTTATTTTGAATCCTGTATATTCATTTGAACTTTGAAATCGAATTATCGAACTACCGCGCCATTTTCAATTCCCTTTATAATTAAAATAAAATTTTATATTCTAACGACGATCTATATAAATATATTCGTTTGAATTCTATTCAAATTAAATTTCTCGTCGATACTATTTAAAATAACTCATTTTAAATATTCAAAATTCGCTAAAATTGCCAAAATAAAAATTTTAAATTGGCTCGCATTTCCGGGTTGTTACATAATAAATAAATATTCATTTACAAATCAGACGATTTGTTTATGTACACCCATTTGAAGGTTATTGATTGGGACGATAAATTTTACACATCGCCCAACTGCACAAATAAAAATCTGTGTTTGTTGACTGAAACCCCACACGGGTATTGGGATGATATTTAATGTACACTAATCCCAATTATTTAGTTGTATGTCAATCGATAGGTTGACAGATAGTTGTGTAGTGCACTTTGGATGATGGTTGATTATTTATCATTTCTATTATATACATGTGTTGTATGGAATCCATATAATTAACATTATATGGTAATTGATTGGGCCTCATTCCAATTTGGAAAATAAAGAATATTATAAAATAACGATTCATGCGCTGAATAGAATAAATAGTCATGTGTTGACGATGCTCATGTGTTGAGAATATTCATGTGTTGAAAGAAATATATATATATATATATATTCATGTGTTGAAACCATTCATGTGTTGAATAAAATATTTATACAATAAAATTCACATTTTTATTGTAAGTAAGAATGAATAAATATTAATGTGTTGAATAAAATAAATATTTATGTGTTGAAGAAAATATTCATTTATTGAATAGAATAACGAAGTTATTGAAATATATAAAGCTGTATTGATTAGATTTGCGCCATTTTGACGCGAACGATATTTATATCAATTATATTCGTTTTTATAATGAATATAGAAAAGGAAGTGATTTCAAAATATAACGTTTTGAAAATATTATCATTTATATATTAATGATATGAAATATTCAATTTTGATTTGAAATTGAATATGAAGTTGAAATTGTTTTGAAAACGAATTTAAAACGATTTATAAAATACGTTTAGAATTGAAATCGACGAAATATATAATATATATATTATACATATTAAATGGCTTGAATAGAACGCGCTGCGCCACAGAAGTTCGTGAATTTCGACCATTTACTTCGAATTAACGTTACGGGAGATCCGACCGTCGGATTCTCCTGAAACCGGAACCATTGGGTTCATATCGAAAAGAGCTTTCCAATGAATATTAGAAATTTGAAATCTAACAGTTGGATTTGGAATTATGTCCAAATCAAATTTGGAAAAGGTCGATGTAAGTGCAGTTCGACGACCGTTATTGGAAATCGACTATACGAGCCTTGATAAAAATATTAATAATTAGTGTAAAATCATAATAAATGATTTAGAAAGAATTAGGGTGAAAAATCCCATATTTAAAAAGGATAAAAATATATTTTTATCGAAATGAACTAGTTATGAACTAGAATTATAATCCAATGCTTTTGAATAAATAAATTGGATTTAAAGTGGTTTTAAAATAATCAGAATTTCCAATATACGAATTGGAATGGATTTGAATCGAAATTATCTTCGTAATATTTCGATGTTGGACTTCGTGATTATACATATATGGTCGTGGAAATTTGAAAGTTATATTTATATCGTTATTTCCAATACGATATTTGTTGGTTTCAGAATTTGATATTGAATATAAGCTGATATATTTTCTATTCATAGCCTTGTATTTAATATCAAAAGGGATTTTGGGTTCGTCGTGAATGGTGTCTTAAATAACACTGTTCTTGAACCCAGTTTAGAGAAGAATAAATCTTTTAATTAAGATTAAGTGAAATTGTCCAGTTAATTAGTACTTAATTGGAATTGAATTTAAATTGGTTTTTGGGGTTTATCGTGAGTGGTGTTTTGAATAACACCTGTTCTTTAACCCGATTAACAATGGAAAGTGATTTTGGGTTTATCATGAACTGTGTTTTAGATGACATTGGTTCTTTATTCCAGTTAAAGACAGTATATTGATTTTTGGGAAGATTAAAACTAAGTGGAGTTTTAATGAATCTTTAATTAGATTAAAGTGATCGAGAATGGAGTATCACCAGTTTTGCTCCAAAGCGATAGTTAAATCTTTGATTAGATTTGAACGTGAAATGGTAATTAATATTTACCAATAACACCGTGGTGTTAGATATGGAGTATTACCAGTTTTGCTCCATGGGATGAATAGGTTGGGATTGGGAAAAAAAATAAATGATTACTTTGGTGTGGTTCGCTAATCCCGACTAGTTTGGAAAACCTTAACATGGTTTGAAATGATATCCAAAGGAAGATAAAGAATAAATTTAGAAGAATTTATCTTTGATAAAATTAATGGGAACCTTTCCCTAAGAATGTGAATATTTGAATAAAAGAATATTCTGAATTGGAATGAGGCGTATGTTGTGTTTATGTAACACTTGTTTATTATATAAGCGGGTTATTCGGAAAGGCCGGGTTTATACCCATTTCGAAAAACCGATTCGACGATAAGTCAAAGATGAAGATGGTGATTGAAGATTGGAGGTCTTCACATCGTTTGGATGATTATTGATGATCTTGATTGGGCTGTACACCTAAGAGGAGGGAATCAGTTGGTGATCGTCCAGACGTACTTGGAAATCGACGGATATGCGAGGACAGTGCCTTCGGTTTCGTTCAAACCCAGAACAAACTTGTAAATAGACCTTGTGTTTGACATTGGATTTTACTCTGTGTGATTTATTTTTATTAAATATATATATGTTTGGCGGCGGAGAATTTATTCTCTTGCTTAACGCCCTTCACTGAGATGTACAAGCTGAGAGGTTATATATCGATAGATATCAATCGCATGGCATGAATTGCCTGTGTGGCATGCCTAAGTGGAAGATGATCAAGGCTTTTGTTGAAAAGCAAAGTCTTGTGGTTGATGATCAAAGCACGGCCTATGTGGCGTAGCTTTGTGTATAGCGTTAATTCGCGAGCCTCACACCTCGGTATGAGTCAAAAACGGGATAAGGACCGTTGGGAGAACACGACATTTCTTTCTAGCTATGGGTGATTTCAGTGATCTACAAGCCCTGACATTTATATACTTTTTACCTGTGTGGTTGTTGGAATGCGAGGCACCTCAGATATAGGTCTGATAGGTCTGGGAAACGTGTGTTCAGGAATTGCCAATCCTCAAAAGTAAGAGAGGACCGACCCAACCGATTCCAAGGATCGCTGTGTGTGGTCCTGAGACATTTGCTAGAGTGTGTCGAACGAAGAGGAGCTTGCCCCTTGCCTCGACTTATGATGGAATCCAATTTCCAATACGTGACATTGCGGCTTTAATTGTAGAACTAGTTTGGCAACATGATATATGGTACCCATGCCGTCTATGATTGATACATTTATATTTGACATTGATTTCTTCACTTATAGTAATAATAAAATATGAAATTTCACGTATCAAGCATTCTTTGGCTATTATAAGGGAAAACCCTATCCTCTGGCTTGCGTTGTATTGTGTGATGGGACCTGGGTCTTATAATAGCTTCATTTTCTTTATTTAGCATTGCGCTATTGTGATATGCACTGTTATTCTTGGGATAAAAACCCGTTCCGTGTTATACGGCGTGGTCCCTTGATTTACCTAACTTTAAAACCAAATTAATAACTGTTTTAGTTCTCACACCAGTCATATGATTGACCTGGAGTTTATTGTTTTAACCTAAAATCTGGGTGCCCTATTTTCCGCACGGGCAGCTAGTAGTTTTGGTTTTGCAGATATTATATTCATAGGATCCTGGTTTATAGCTGAAGTGATATTCGGAAAGCTCTGTATCTGTTTATTTCTTTCAGTTGTGTTTTGTATTATTTTTCCGCTGCAGTAATGTAATTCAAATCTCTGATATTTTATATATAATATTTATTCATACTCTGTAATATTCTTGCATTCTGATGGAATTGTTGTAATAAGCAATGAAATGTTCTTCTGTTTGCGTTCTGATTCGTCTTGTCCTCAAAGCAATCCGTGCTTTCCTTACCGAGGAAGTTACGGGTTCTTAAAGTTGGTATCAAAGCTTTGGTTTATAGAGCTCGAGAACAAGGCACATTAGAACCAAACGAAAGAATTCATCAGAGATTGGATTAGTAATATCCAATGAGAATAACTCGTTAGAGATGGGATCAGTAGTGTCCTAAAACGAGTGTTAAGAGTGAAATTTTTGAAATAAAAATTCGAAAACAAATTTTGTTTAGAAAATTTAAATCGTTTTATACGTATTTGAATATTTATTTGTATTGAATTTGGACAATCGAGTATATAAAGATTTTGCATATACGCGTCATGAATGTATATTCGAAGTTTTAATATACTGGATAGATATAATATCACACTCTAGTCGCCCGGAGATAATTCTGGTACTGCGGCCGCATTATCAGTATTTGTGTTCGAGTTTCGAAAGGTGTGATATCTATATATTTCCATTAGGCTGGTGTGAGAACCAAAACTAGATAGGTTTATTGTTGTGATTTGGCACCAAAAACATGATTTTTTGTATATGTATCAAAGTTATGAATTAGAAAAGCTAATCAACTAATTGATTGATGGTTGTGTTGTATGATTATTGTTTTGTTGAACCATTTAGCCTAATGGAACCAAATTTAGAACTGTATTGAAAATTGATTACAATTGCGTGCATGTACATATATATGTGTGAACAGGTCAGCGCAAGGAGGCTAGAGCAGAAGAATACAATTGTTTGCCCGACAAACAGGTACATGTTTACAATTTATTGGGTTTGGATGATTTTATGAGCCGATTGGCTTTTTCTTTTTCTTTTGGATTGGTGAGGGCCATGGGAGGCTATTTGAAATATCCCGAAGCTCCCGGTGCAGGGGAGGTTATGGCGAAATTTTTCGAAAATTTAGGTAGTGTTTGGTTTACCATTTTAAGTTTTGAGTTTTCGTCCATCCAAAATGTGCACAACGCATGCATATCATGGAAAACAACCATTTTAGAAAACAAAACTAACACACAAAATAAAAAACAACTTTTATCCATTTTTCATGTTTTGAGAAATGAGAGAAACATGAAGACCAATTCTTCCTTCCATGATTGCTTCATCCCCTCCGCGGTCCACTCCATCTTCCTTTCATTCTACCATTCCTCCTTTCACCAATTTAATGTTTTGTAATTAATTTTGAAAACTAAAAACCCAAAACTCATTTTTAACCAAACGCACCCTTAGGGTGTTAACCAAATTTTTGAAAAATTTGAAAAGTTCTTAGAAACTGAAAAGTTAAAGAACTTAAGACATAAAGAAAACAATGGAAGTTGAGTTGGTTAGTTAAACAACTTTCAGATCCATTCCTTTTCGAGGACGAAAAGTTTTAAGTGGGGGAGATTGTAATAACTCGGAAATTCGAGCCAATTTAAATTTTTTATTTTGGCGATTTTAATGTACTTTGAATATTTAAAATGAATTATTTTAAATAATGACGACGTGAAATTTATTTTGAATAGAATCAGAACATATATATTTATTTGAATCGTCGTTAGAACATAAATATTTTATTTTAAATATAAAAGGAATTGGAAATGGTGCGGTAGTTTGAAAATTCGATTTCAAATTTCAAATGAATGTACAGGATTCAAAATAAGCCGGATTTTAGCGAAACCAAAAATATTAGAATCTACTTGAGAATATCTTTCCAACGAATCCAAAAAATTGAAATTTCATAGCGGGAATAAAAAGTTATGTCCAATTGAAAATTCAGAATAGTCGCTGTGGAATTCTGGCCCTTAAAAATGGAAATTTTGCAAATGACCTCGGTTTTCGACGAAACCACTTTTTTTGGATCCGGGATGTCAAATTATTGCTAGATTCCAAAATTCGTAATTTTCCGAATCAATATGTGAGCGTGGCGAAGTAAAACGTGTTTTAACAGTTTAAGTCAATTTCAATCGACTGGAAAAAGACCATTTTTCAAATGGTCTCCGAATTTGACGAAATTAGTTTTGTTAGGACTGTATCATCAAACAAAGCTAGAAATAATTTTTCTGTAATTTTTGAAGTCAGTATGTGGCCCCGGTAAATTAAAATGTACGTTGAAATCAATTTTAAACGTTATATTAATTTATATTCTGATTTTGATGAAAACTGACTGTAACAGTCGAATTGGCTTACGGGACATGTGACGGCCCGCCCCGCACTAGCCTGCATTTACTCCAAAAGTGCGCTGTACACATGTCCAGTTAGCACGGAACGGGTCGTTAGAAGGAAAAGGAAGAAGGGAAAGAACTAAACGAGGAACCTGTAGAATGTCTCACAGCGCATGGGATAAAATATAATAATAACATACTTGACATAAAACAGGCGAGACAGTGCATAAGCTGATAACTAATAATCAATGTCAACATCAGAGCAGCGGAAATCCAAATACAGCTTATTACAACTTTCCAAATTTACTGTCTCTAACAAAAGAAAACTAAAGTAGAAGATGCACCACCAATGCCCAAGCAGTGATCTTCAACAACACAGGGAGAATACTATATATATTACGTGGAAGCCTCCTGCTCGTCTCCGGATCATCTACCCGTGCATCACCAGCTAACCTGTCTCTAGTCTGCTCGTGTGAGCACCCAGAGTAATAAGAAGAGACATAAAACTCTGGGTCAGACATAAAGCCTGGTGTGAGCGATAAGCATCTAAACAGAATGATAACAGGTATACTAAACCATACCTGAACCTGGACCTGCAACCAAAGAGTTAGTACCACATACCGTACAATACTCCAAGGTGCCATAATGAATAGTGTAAAGAATACGGGGATGGGGCGTGTATGTCATAATGATAGCAAACAAACCATCCATAGCAACCATCCTCACATCTCTCACTCAGTGCGTAAAGCATACGACATCTACCACTTTGGAACACTAGACAAAATTGAGGTAACGACGAATCCCGACTTGTAGAAACCCTGCTATGACCAAGCTAAACATATAGAGTCATGACCAAACATTTCAATGACCCACTTCATTGGTTGTAGCCCTTGGTTCTACCGATGCCATAATGGCTCTGAATCCGCCTTCGTACCTCCTACCATAGTGGTCCAAAGCTATAGACGTCGATAACCCCTTGGCACGCGTCCCGCAGCAAAGCCCAACCATGAAGCGAACTCGTTGATTCCCCTCTGAATCTTAAGCTCTAACTTCTCATTTGGACTTCCATTGCATCTCGGGTTTGGTCGAATTGGAGTGGGTCTTCAGAAGAGTTGTCGCGCATTAACAGTCTTAGAATTCGGTTCGGTTCGGTAGTCATCACCTTCATCGGTTCGGTTCGGTCCTCCTTCATTGTCATCTTTCCATTCGGTTCGGGTCGGGTATTCCACTTCAGGTCGGGTCGGTGTCCTCCTCCGGGTCGGGTCGGGTGTCCTTCCTTCCAGCGCTCCGATCCACTCCCTTATTTCTTCACGTATTCCGATCCGATCCCTCCTTACCATCTGATCCGCGTGGCCTTCCCTCTTGCTAGTTCTCCCAAATGTTTACTTCCGATCCGAGCCCTGCATCTCCAAGTCGATCCGATCTGGCCTCCAATTATTCTTCCGATCCGATCCCCTTGTCCACTCCAACTCCAAGTAAACGGCCTTCCTTCTCGCCAAGCCTCCTCCAGTGACAAGTTCCAATCCAGTTCGAATTCCCTTGGTCAGTTCACAAATCCGATCCGACCCCTTTCTCCGATCCGAACCGGTTCGGAACCTGCACACTTCTGCAACTTTCCAGCGAGCTTTCTACGCCATCCGACGGCATTTTCGACCAATCTAACTATTCTAATCAATCATAAAACATACCATAGAGTCATAGCAACATGTAAGAACAACCACAAACAGCTAACAACAATTCAAATGAACCAAAATGGATCAAAAGTGGCTAAAACCTCACATTTTCCTATAATCCCTCTTAATCATGTTTTAAGCATACAATTAGCAAAACACATCGAAATTAACCCAAATTTCTAAAAGAGCCTTAAAACATTATTTTAGAATTTTAAGAATTTTTCCAGAATTTATTTACGTATAAATTCGCTAATCTTCACTAATTACCCTTAATCACCGTAATTAGTGCAAAAACTATGCAAATCACTCACCTTGGCCACAAATGAAACACCAAATCTGAAATACTCTCTGTTTGGGTCGAATTCCTATGTATAGCAGCAGCTCCAACCTTGCTTTGTTGCTATTTGGCCTTGCTTTGATGTAGTTTAGGCTTAATCTTCACTAAAAATGTGTTTTGGAGAGGTTTTAGAGGATGGAAGCCATTACTAAGGTCTCAAGAAGGTTTGTGGCGGCACAAAACTGAAATGAAAGTGATAACCTAACCCTAATCAGTCCTCCTATACCTCTAAACCCGAAATTCCCCTCTGGGCCTAGCTGCTAATCACCCGGTTAAGCCCAATTAAGCTGTTTTTCACCATCTGAAACTTGTTTCAGCCATATCTCCCAAACAGTGAGTCCGTTTGACTAATGTGACCACTCTACGGAAAGAGAAACCATCATCCGGAGCCAATGGAAGTGGTTTCAGGTCAAAATTTCTTTCCAGTCAAAAGTTATGGCCAAAACAGTGCCAACTAGGGGTAAAATGGTCATTTAAAAATCGGGAAAAATCATGAACATGGGAAATGACCCCAATAGTCGTCTCCCAAAGTTACATGACCATACGACTTCGTATGTGACAGAAATAAATATTCTACGATCCTATGATGCGTAGAATGCGGGTCGTTACACTCTCCCCCCCTTAAGAAATTTCGTCCCCGAAATTCCTTAACCCAAGACGTACAAAGGATCCCGCATGCCTAACAACCACATACAACTATCAATCATGCAAAACAAGCAAACAGGCCTATCCTAGCATGCGGAAAAACTAAATCGAAGTCAAAATCTTACCAGGCAAAGAGTTCTGGGTGTGACTTCCTAATGTTCTCCTCTGTCTCCCAAGTACAATCATTCTCGTCCTCGCTCCACTGTACCTTGACTAGCTTCACCGCCTTCCTTCGAAGTTGCTTCATGTCGTGTGCGACAATACGGGCCGGCTTGCGGTTCCCAACCGCCTCGGGTTCTACTTCGAAGTCCTCTAACTGATCAGGTGAAATAGTCATATCTGAGTCGTGAACGAACTTCCTTAGTTGGGAAACATGAAATACGTTGTGAACTCCCGCCATCTTCTCCGGTAAGTCAATTCTATATGCCAAATTCCCGACTGGTTCAAGAACAGGGAATGGACCAACAAATCTTGGTGCTAACTTGCCTCTCCTGCCAAATCGTATTACGCTCTTCAACGGAGAGATCTTGACAAACACCAAGTCACCAATGGAGAATTTTAGGTCTCTTCTTCTCTTATCAGCATAACTCTTCTGCCTATCTTGGGCAGCCTTCATTCGTTGTTGAATGATCTTGATCTTATCTGAAGTTTCCCTCACCACATCTGGTCCAAGCATAAACTTCTCGCCAGTCTCTATCCAACATGATGGTGAGTTGCACGGTCTTCCGTACAAAGCTTCAAACGGAGCCATACCGATACTGGATTGGTAGCTATTATTATATGCAAACTCTACTAGATGCAAATGGTCATCCCATGATCCACCAAAATCCAATATACACGCTCTCAAGAGATCTTCCAAAATACGATTCACCCTTTCCGTCTGACCGTCGGTCTGAGGATGATATGCGGTACTGAGATGTAACTCTGACCCTAGAGCCTCTTGTAAGCTCTTCCAAAACCCACTAGTGAATAACGGGTCTCGGTCGCTCACAATGCTTTTAGGTACTCCATGAAATCTCACTACCCACTTCATATACAATTCTGCTAACTTAGCTGCCGTTCTGGTCGATTTGACTGGTATAAACCTTGCACTTTTAGTCAGTCGATCTACAATTACCCAAATGTTGTCATATCCCGATCTAGTCCTCGGTAAACCATCGATGAAATCCATCGAGACTTGCTCCCATTTCCATTCGGGAATTTATAAGGGCTGTAACAACCCACTAGGCTTCTTTTGCTCGGCTTTAACTAGCTGGCAATTCATGCACTTGGATATAAACTTCCCAACGTCTCTTTTCATCCCTTCCCAGTAGTAAGTCTGCTTCATATCTCGATACATCTTGTTACCACCGGGGTGTATAGTCAGCTTTGAGTGATGACATTCTCTAAGCACTTCATCCCTCAATCCATTGACATTGGGTACAACAAGCTTTCCATTCTTTCTAAGCCATCTATCTCGATCAAGCCCATACTTGTTCATCTCCTCATCGATACCCACCTCTAACTTGGAGATGATTTCCAATAGGTTAGGATCGTCCCTCTGACTAGAGCCGATCCGCTCAATCAAAGTGGGTCTGATCGTCAAACTTGCTAACATTTCTGGATCCAATTCGCACTTTGGTCTGAAATCAAACCCCGCGATAAACTCCAGTTGCTTCCATTCAAGGAACATAGCCCCTAAGCTGGCATGTCTTCTACTCAATGCATCAGCCACCGCATTGCCCTTTCCCGGTGTGTATGCAATGTCAAAATCGTAGGAAGCTAAGAACTCTAACCATCTCTGCTGACGGAGATTTAAATCCTTCTGGGAGAATAGATACTTCAGCGACTTATGATCTGTAAACAGCTCAAATCTTTCTCCCAAGAGATAGTGTCTCCACATTTTTAACGCGAACACGATCGCTGCCAATTCTAAATCATGGGTAGGGTATCTTCTCTCGTGCGGTTTCAATTGCCGACTTGCGTAAGCTACAACCCTACCGCCTTGCATCAATACAGCACCCAGTCCGGTACTACAGGCATCCGTGTATACCGTCATCTCTTCATCCCCCTTAGGAATGACTAACACTGGTGCGCTTGTCAACTTGTCCTTTAGACTTTTGAATGCATTCTCGCACCTTTCATCCCAGACAAAAGCTTGATTCTTCCTGGTCAACTGGGTCAATGGTGCTGCTATCTTGGAGAAACCTTGGATAAACTTACAATAATATCCAGCTAATCCCAAGAAACTTCTTACATCTGTTGCATTCTTGGGCGTAGGCCAATCTTGTACCGTAGCCACCTTTGCCGGGTCCACGGCAATACCATTCTCTGATACAACATGGCCCAAGAACCTCACTTCCCTCTTCCAGAAGTGACACTTAGAAAACTTTGCTTTCAATTGGTGTTTTCTCAACACCTCCATCACTACTCTTAAATGTTCCTTGTGTTCTTCCTCTGTCCTCGAATAGACCAAAATATCATCAACGAACACAAGGACAAACTTATTCAACTGATCTCTGAATACCCTATTCATAAGATCCACAAAATATGCTGGGGCATTGGTCAGCCCGAATGGCATGACCAACCACTCATAAAATCCAGACGGCGTCCGAAATGCCGTTTTAGCTATACTTTCAGCTTCCACTCTATGCTGATGAAAACCTGTCGCGAGATCCAACTGAGAAAATATTCTCGCGCCACTCAACTGATCGAACAAATCATCTATCCGCGGTAGAGGATACTTATTCTTCCTCGTCACTTTATTCAACTCGCGGTAGTCTACACACAAACGAAGGGAACCATCCGCCTTGGTAGCAAACACAACTGGTGCTCCCCATTCAGAAACACTCCTTCTGATAAATCCCTTCTTCAAAAGATCGCTGACTTGCACTTCGAGCTCTCGCTGCTCTCTTGGTGCCATACGACGAAGTGGCATCACTATAGGCCTGGCATCCTTTACCAAATCAATACGAAACTCAATCTCTCGGTGTGGTGGAAGTCCGGTCACTTCTTCGAAAACAACCGGATACTGGCCAACCACGGGCAAACCTGACAACTCACTATGCGGAATGTCAAGGGAGTTTAGAAAAATAGCCAATACCCCCTTACTGGGTAGACCACCAAACACTATCCTCCGCCCATCATCCGCTCTAGCTGTCACCAACAAGCCCTCACAGTCTACCACCACCCCGTATCTTTGGAGCCAATCTACTCCCAAAATAATGCCAAACCCAGTAAAGCCCAAAACAAAGCAATCACAAACAAACATGCATCCATGACTCGATAAGACCACATTACGACAAATCATGCTAAGGCTAGTCGAACCACCAATCTAGTTCGTCACTACTAAAGGTCTATCGACAATCTCGGGCTCCAATCCCAACCTATCTACCAGGTCACTAGATATGAAAGAACTGGAAGCTCCGGCATCAAACAAAACTCTAACAGGAACATCATAGACAGAAAGCATACCTTGAATGACGACATTCTTTCCCTTCTCCGCCGCTGTTGGGGCATTCGACGAAGAAGGAATAGCATTAAGAGCGTAGGCTTTCACCATTTGCTTTTCCTTAGGGGGCTGTGGACACTTGTCCTTGTGATGTCCCATTTGGCCACAGTTGAAGCACTTCCTATCCGCTGGCTTGGCCCGACAATTACTAGCATAATGGCCCTTCTTACCACAGCTGAAGCACTCAACATCTTGCTTATTCTTTTTCTTCTGGCCATCCTTAGCTTGGTTCTGCTTTCTCTTATTCTGGGAACCACCCTTACCTCCACCACTTGCTTGTGGCTTTGGCTCATCTGCAGATGCAACCTCAGTCTTCGACTTAGGGTAAAGACTTTCTGATCTTAATGCTTTCCCCACAATCGACTCAAACGTCTCATCGATGTGGTTAATAAGCTTTTCCCCTAAGTACTGATCCAAAACAGTTATGAATTTCTCATTCTTCTTCTCGGCAGTATCAATAAGAGATAACCCATACTTCGACAAAGTGTCGAATTCAGCAATGTACTCCGAGACAGCTCTGCCATTCTGCTTGAGCTCCAAGAATTTCTTAAACAGCACTGACTTCTGAGCAGCTGGAATGAACTTCTCGCTAAAGCGAGCCTTAAACTGCTCCCAAGTAAACTGATCTTCGGGAGTAGCTGCCTTTATAGCATTCCACCAATTCATTGCCCGCCCTTGCAGCTGACGGGACGCTAGCTTTCTTTTCATCGCATCCTCGATACCCAAATCCTCGAAGATACGTTCGCAACTATCCAACCAATCCTGAACATCCGTGGCCGACTCCGTTCCGTGGAACGGCTTCCCACCAAGGCTAGTATAATCCTTATTCAGCTTGGCGAAGTCGACTCTTGGCGCCTGCACTATTGGACCACCACCATTTCCACCATTGGGAGCTGCCCTCTGTACATCTCTAAGCATCTCTCTCATGAGGTCAGTAAACATCGTCCTCATGTCAGCAGTATTCCCATTATTGGCTCCTCTACCAGCACCTCTAGTATATCGGCTCATCGTCAATCTGAAAAAGGAAACGATTAACGACTCCATAGTGATGCTAGTGCAGTACGACTTCATCCTTATACTAGTAATAGTATATATATATATAGCTTTTAAAAACCAAAGTAATCACAAATACGCTCTCTCGTATACGTATATTATCTCTCCCTGATAACTTCCCTATGTTAACTACGCAACCTAGAGCTCTGATACCAAGTGTGACGGCCCGCCCCGCACTAGCCTGCATTTACTCAAAAAGTGCGCTGTACACATGTCCAGTTAGCACGGAACGGGTCGTTAGAAGGAAAAGGAAGAAGGGAATGAACTAAACGAGGAACCTGTAGAATGTCTCACAGCGCATGGGATAAAATATAGTAATAACATACTTGACATAAAACAGGCGAGACAGTGCATAAGCTGATAACTAATAATCAATGTCAACATCAGAGCAGCGGAAATCCAAATACAGCTTATTACAACTTTCCAAATTTACTGTCTCTAACAAAAGAAAACTAAAGTAGAAGATGCACCACCAATGCCCAAGCAGTGATCTTCAACAACACAGGGAGAATACTATATATATTACGTGGAAGCCTCCTGCTCGTCTCCGGATCATCTACCCGTGCATCACCAGCTAACCTGTCTCTAGTCTGCTCGTGTGAGCACCCAGAGTAATAAGAAGAGACATAAAACTCTGGGTCAGACATAAAGCCTGGTGTGAGCGATAAGCATCTAAACAGAATGATAACAGGTATACTAAACCATACCTGAACCTGGACCTACAACCAAAGAGTTAGTACCACATACCGTACAATACTCCAAGGTGCCATAATGAATAGTGTAAAGAATACGGGGGTGGGGCGTGTATGTCATAATGATAGCAAACAAACCATCCATAGCAACCATCCTCACATCTCTCACTCAGTGCGTAAAGCATACGACATCTACCACTTTGGAACACTAGACAAAATTGAGGTAACGACGAATCCCGACTTGTAGAAACCCTGCTATGACCAAGCTAAACATATAGAGTCATGATCAAACATTTCAATGACCCACTTCATTGGTTGTAGCCCTTGGTTCTACCGATACCATAATGGCCCTGAATCCGCCTTCGTACCTCCTACCATAGTGGTCCAAAGCTATAGACGTCGATAACCCCTTGGCACGCGTCCCGCAGCAAAGCCCAACCATGAAGCGAACTCGTTGATTCCCATCTGAATTTTAAGCTCTAACTTCTCATTTGGACTTCCTTTGCATCTCGGGTTTGGTCGAATTGGAGTGGGTCTTCAGAAGAGTTGTCGCGCATTAACAGTCTTAGAATTCGGTTCGGTTCGGTAGTCATCACCTTCATCGGTTCGGTTCGGTCCTCCTTCATTGTCATCTTTCCATTCGGTTCGGGTCGGGTATTCCACTTCAGGTCGGGTCGGTGTCCTCCTCCGGGTCGGGTCGGGTGTCCTTCCTTCCAGCTCTCCGACCCACTCCCTTATTTCTTCACGTATTCCGATCCGATCCCTCCTTACCATCTGATCCGCGTGGCCTTCCCTCTTGCTAGTTCTCCCAAATGTTTACTTCCGATCCGAGCCCTGCATCTCCAAGTCGATCCGATCTGGCCTCCAATTATTCTTCCGATCCGATCCCCTTGTCCACTCCAACTCCAAGTAAACGGCCTTCCTTCTCGCCAAGCCTCCTCCAGTGACAAGTTCCAATCCAGTTCGAATTCCCTTGGTCAGTTCACAAATCCGATCCGACCCCTTTCTCCGATCCGAACCGGTTCGGAACCTGCACACTTCTACAACTTTCCAGCGAGCTTTCTACGCCATTCGAAGGCATTTTCGACCAATCTAACTATTCTAATCAATCATAAAACATACCATAGAGTCATAGCAACATGTAAGAACAACCACAAACAGCTAACAACAATTCACATGAACCAAAATGGATCAAAAGTGGCTAAAACCTCACATTTTCCTATAATCCCTCTTAATCATGTTTTAAGCATACAATTAGCAAAGCACATCGAAATTAACCCAAATTTCTAACAGAGCCTTAAAACATTATTTTAGAATTTTAAGAATTTTTCCAGAATTTATTTACGTATAAATTCGCTAATCTTCACTAATTACCCTTAATCACCGTAATTAGTGCAAAAACTATGCAAATCACTCACCTTGGCCACAAATGAAACACCAAATCTGAAATACTCTCTGTTTGGGTCGAATTCCTATGTATAGCAGCAGCTCCAACCTTGCTTTGTTGCTATTTGGCCTTGCTTTGATGTAGTTTAGGCTTAATCTTCACTAAAAATGTGTTTTGGAGAGGTTTTAGAGGATGGAAGCCATTACTAAGGTCTCAAGAAGGTTTGTGGCGGCACAAAACTGAAATGAAAGTGATAACCTAACCCTAATCAGTCCTCCTATACCTCTAAACCCGAAATTCCCCTCTGGGCCTAGCTGCTAATCACCCGGTTAAGCCCAATTAAGCTGTTTTTCACCATCTGAAACTTGTTTCAGCCATATCTCCCAAACTGTGAGTCCGTTTGACTAATGTGACCACTCTACGGAAAGAGAAACCATCATCCGGAGCCAATGGAAGTGGTTTCAGGTCAAAATTCCTTTCCAGTCAAAAGTTATGGCCAAAACAGTGCCAACTAGGGGTAAAATGGTCATTTAAAAATCGGGAAAAATCATGAACATGGGAAATGACCCCAATAGTCGTCTCCCAAAGTTACATGACCATACGACTTCGTATGTGACAGAAATAAATATTCTACGATCCTATGATGCGTAGAATGCGGGTCGTTACAGGACATATCCTATTGTGTTCGGAAAAGGGGTAATTAGCTAGGGGCAACAGTCGGTGGGTTCGATTTCGAGTTCGAAATAAAAAGTTACTTTATATAATTAAAGAAATAAATAAATAATAAATAGAAAAAGAAGTCAACCCTCTCTCTCCCTCATCATTCTCTCTCCCACCGTAGGATTTCAGAAAAGAAAAAAACGCAAGGCGCAGCCGCTCCCCCACCGTTCGCCATCGGCCTCCCCCTCTAGCGCCTCCTTCCTCCTCTTCCCTCCTCCTTCCTTGATCCTTCACTTTCCTCTCTCCTCTTCCAATTGAAATCTGCCTCCACCCCTTTAGCCGCCATAACTAGACCACCCCACTTCCTGCCGCCAGACCCTAGCGCCACCGCGACCCCCTCCTGACCCCAGACCTCGAGCGTCGCTTCTAGCAAACCCCCTCTCCTCCAAACGACTGTAAGTTCATTATTTGTTATTTATTTTTACTTAGTTAATGTAATTAGTTTTAGAAAAATAAAAATTTAGTTTTTACAGATATGGATATGTAGTAAAGACGAGATTTTTGAAATGGTAAAGGCGAGATTTTTAAATTGGAAGAGATTATATTTTTATAGATAAGAGATTATATTTTATAACATGAAAAATTCGATTTTTATAATGAAGTAGCGAATATAAAAATATAGAGATAATAAAAATATGATTTTTATAGTATAGAGATAATAAAAATATGATTTTTATAGTATAGAGATAATAAAAATATGATTTTTATATTAGTAGAGGATTAAAAATATAATTTTTATATATGTAGCGAAATAAAAATCTGATTTTTATTATATATGTGTTGAAATAAGAATGTGATTTTTATAGCATCGAAATAAAAATTCGATCTTTATATAAGAAGTAGAAGTATAAAAATATAATTTTTATATAGAAAGAAGCGTTGTAAAAATATATGAAGTAGAAATAAAAATATGATTTTTATTTATCGGAATGAAGCGATAAAAATATAAATTTTATTATGAACAGCGTGGTAAGGACTGCATTGGAATTTCAAACAAATCCTAACGGTTTAGAAGTTCAGAAGTAGAATGGAGTAGTGGAACCCAAAGGTGAGAACTTCTCACTTTAATTCTTGTTTTCTAAATAAAAATATATATTAGGATGCAGACGGTGCTTAGCAGCACCCGACACCCGTCGTCCACAAACCATGGACGACTTGTTTGATTTTGTTGTGTTATGAAAATTGATTGTGATGTGGAATAGATGGAAATATATTCATGTATTGAAATAAATTATTTGTCGTTAAAAATATAAATTTAACGTGAATGTGAATAAATAAATATTCATTTACAAATCAAACGGTTTGTTTAAGTACACCCATTTGAAGGATATTGATTGGGACAATAAATTTTACACGTCGCCCAACTGCACAAATAAAAATCTGTGTTTGTTGACTGAAACCCCACACGGGTATTGGGATGATATTTGATGTACACTAATCCCAATTATTTAGTTGTATGTCAATCGATAGGTTGACAGACAGTTGTGTAGTGCACTTTGGATGATGGTTGATTATTTATCATTGCTGTTATATACATGTGCTGTATGGAATCCATATAATGAACATTATATGGTAATTGATTGGGCCTCATTCCAATTTGAAAAATAAAGAATATTATAAAATAAGGATTCATGTGTTGAATAGAATAAATAGTCATGTGTTGACGATGCTCATGTGTTGAGAATATACATGTGTTGAAAGAAATATATATATATATTCATGTGTTGAATGAAATATTTATACAATAAAATTCACATTTTTATTGTAAGTAAGAATGAATAAATATTAATGTGTTGAATAAAATAAATATTCATGTGTTGAAGAAAATATTCATTTGTTGAGTAGAATAACGAAGTTATTGAAATATATAAAGCCGTGTTGATTAGATTTGCGCCATTTTGACGTGAACGATATTTATATCGATTATATTCGTTTTTATAATGAATATAGGAAAGTAAGTGATTTCAAAATATAATGTTTTGAAAATATTATCATTTATATGTTAATGATATGAAATTTTCAATTTTGATTTGAAATTGAATATGAAGTTGAAATAGTTTTGAAAATGAATTTAAAACGATTTATAAAATACATTTAGAATTGAAATCGACGAAATATATATAATATATATCATATATATTAAATGGCCTGAATAGAACGCGCCGCGCCGTGGAAGTTTGCAAATTTCGACCATTGACTTCGAATTGACGTTACAGGAGATCCGACCGTCGGATTCTCTTGAAACCGGAACCGTTGGGTTCGTATCGAAAAGAGCTTTCCAATGAATATTAGAAATTTTAAATCTAACGGCTGGATTTGGAATTATTCCCAAATCAAATTTGGAAAAGGTCGCTGTAAGTGCAGTTCGACGACTATTATTGGAAATCGACTGTACGAGCCTTGATAAAATTATTAAAAATATTAATAATTTGTGTAAAATCATAATAAATGATTTAGAAAGAATTGGGGTGAAAAATACCATATTTAAAAAGGATAAAAATATATTTTTATCGAAATGAACTAGTTATGAACTAGAATTATAATCCAATGTTTTTGAATAAATAAATTGGATTTGAAGTGGTTTTAAAATAATCAGAATTTCCAATATACAAATTGGAATGGATTTGAATCGAAATTATCTTCGGAATATTTCGATGTTGGATTTCGTGATTATACAGATATAGTTGTGGAAATTTGAAAGATATATTTATATCGTTATTTCCAATATGATATTTGTTGGTTTCAGAATTTGATATTGAATATAAGCCGATATATTTTCTATTCAGAGCCTTGTATTTAATATCAAAAGGGATTTAGGGTTCGTCGTGAATGGTGTCTTAAATAACACTGTCCTTGAACCCAATTTAGAAAAGAATAAATCTTTTAATTAAGATTTAGTGAAATTGTCCAGTTAATTAGTATTTAATTGGAATTGAATTTGAATTGGTTTTTGGGGTTTATCGTGAGCGGTGTTTTGAACAACACCTATTCTTTAACCCGGTTAAAAATGGAAAGTGATTTTGGGTTTATCGTGAACCGTGTTTTAGATGACATTGGTTCTTTAACCCAGTTAAAGACAGGATATTGATTTTTGGGAAGATTAAAACTAAGTGGAATTTTAATGAATCTTTAATTAGATTAAAGTGATCTAGAATGGAGTATCACCAGTTTTGCTCCAAAGCGATAGTTAAATCTTTGATTAGATTTGAACGTGAAATGGTAATTAATATTTACCGATAACACCGTGGTGTTAGATATGGAGTATTACCAGTTTTGCTCCATGGGATGAATAGGTTGGGATTGGGAAATAAAATAAATGATTACTTCGGTGTGGTTCGCTAATCCCGACTAGTTTGGAAAACCTTAACATGGTTTTAAATGATATCCAAAGGAAGATTAAAGAATAAATTTAAAAGAATTTATCTTTGATAAAATGAATGGCAACCTTTCCCTAAGAATATGAATATTTGAATAAAAGAATATTCTGAATTGGAATGAGGCGTATGTTGTGTTTGTGTAACACTTGTTTATTATATACGCGGGTTATTCGGAAAGGCCGGGTTTATACCCATTCTGAATAACCGATTCGACGATAATTCAAAGATGAAGACGGTGGTTGAAGACCGAAGGTCTTCACATCGTTTGGATGATTATTGATGATCTTGATTGTGCTGTACACCCAAGAGGAGGGAATCAGTTGGTAATCATCCAAATGTACTTGGAGATCGACGGATATGCGAGGAAAGTGCCTCCGGTTTCGTTTAGACCCAGAACGAACTTGTAAATGGACTGTGTATGACATTGGATTTTATTCTGTGTGATTGATTTCTATTAAATATATATCTGTTTGGCAGCGGAGAATTTATTCTCTTGCTTAACGCCCTTCTCTGAGACGTACGAGCTTAGAGGTTATATATTGATAGATATCAATCGCATGGCATGAATTGCCTGTGTGGCATGCCTAAGTGGCAGATGATCAAGGCTTTTGTTTAAAAGCAAAGTCTTGTGGTTGATGATCAAAGCACGGCCTATACGGCATAGCTTTGTGTATAGCGTTAATTCGCGAGCCTCACACCTCGGTATGAGTCAAAATCGGGATGAGGACCGTTGGGAGAACACGGCGTTTCTTTCTAGCTATGGGTGATGTCAGTGACCTACCAGCCCTGACATTTATATACATTTTACCTGTGTGGTTGTTGGAATGCGAGGCGCCTCGGATATAGGTCTGATAGGACCGGTAAATGTGTGTTCAGGAATTGCCAATCCTCAAAAGTAAGAGAGGACCGGCCCAACCGATTCCAAGCATCGTTGTGTGTGGTCCTGATACATTTGCTAGAGTGTCTCGAATGGAGAGGAGCTTTCCCCTTGCCTCGACTCATGATGGAATCCAATTTCCAATACGTGACATTGCGTTTTTAATTGTAGAACTAATATGGCGACATGATATATGGTACCCATGTCGTCTATGATTGATACATTTATATTTGAAGTTGATTTCTTCACTTATAGTAATAATAAAATATGAAATTTCACGTATCAAGCATTCTTTGGCTATTATAAGGGAAAACCCTATCCTCTGGCTTGCGTGATGGGACCTAGGTCTTATAAGAGCTTCATTTTCTTTATTTAGTATTGCGCTGTTGTGATATGCACTGGTATTCTTGGGGTAAAAACTCATTCCGTGTTATACAGCGTGGTCCCTTGATTTACCTAACTTTAAAACCAAATTAATAACTGTTTTAGTTCCTACACTAGTCATATGACTGACCTGAAGTTTATTGTTTTAACCTAAACTCTGGGTGCCCTATTTTCCGCACGGGCAGCTAGGAGTTTTGGTTTTGCAGATATTATATTCACAGGATCCTGGTTTATAGCTGAAGTGATATCCGGAAAGCTCTGTACCCGTTTATTTCTTTCAGTTGCGTTTTGTATTATTTTTCCGCTGCAGTAATGTAATTCAAATCTCTGATATTTTATGTGTAATATTTATTCATACTCTGTAATATTCTTGCATTCTGATGGAATTGTTGTAATAAGCAATGAAATGTTCTTCTGTTTGCGTTCTGATTCGTCTTGTCCTCAAAGCAATCCACATATAGTATTAATCTATATGCATAATAAAGTTTGAAATTTCCTTAAAAATTAAGTAACAAGATCATTAGTTATGAATAAATGCTCAAAGCCAAAAGAGATCAAGTGGGTAATATGGAATCTTATAAGGCACTTTTATGGAAACACTATTCTTAAAAGGAAATTTTGTTTTCTTTAAAGAATGCTTCTTTTGAACTTAGTAGATGACTCTTTAGAGTCACTATGGAGCTTATTGCATTATGTACTTTTGAGCACTTTCTAATGGAGATTAAAATCATGTTTCTCAATAGAGACATTGATGAAACTACTTAAGAAATCAACTTATGGATTAGTCTTTTGTATTTGGAATTCAAATACACCATTATTGTTCATGGTGTGATATTTGGATTATTACAAAAGAATTAGGAAGAAAAGTGCTTAAAAGGTTTGGTATGTAAACTACGATTCAGTTATTTTTTTCTTCTTCTACCAAAACAAATAAGTACGTCCATCCTTGAAACTAAAGAAATGCATGTGATTCATCATGCATTTGCAGTACGGATTTTAGTGCATACTAAAGTATATACATATATGGGTATCGTGTATATTATTTGGCAGATATCTTATTGATATTGAAAGTGGATCACCTATTAGTAACCAAAAATGGTTATGAAGTATCTTTAAGGAATAAAATAAAAAAGGTTATATGCTCATAGATAAAAGATCGAATCGGTTGGAGATCATAAGAATTACGATTCGAATAATTTTTGGATGTCATTGCTGCAAAAGATCCACTTAAGATAATGATAATATAGAGTAGAACTATATAAGGAAAGTGTTATGCAAATACTTATAGCTTCCGCTACTATGAAAATATTGTTTAAGTTTAATTACAAGACATCCAACTATGGAAAATAATTGTAAAATTATGTCACAGGACTATGGGTTATTAATAAATATTGAAAGACCATTAAAGTAACATTGTAACAGTAAAGAATATATTATTTTCCAATAAGGGAAGAGTGCAAAATATATTATAATTAATAGAGCATACTTTGACAAACTCTCTTAGGGCGAATCCGCTTACTAAAAGATTATCACTTATGGTCTTTCATGAGCTTGTAGCTCAATTGGTGTAATTTTTTATGTAAGGATATTTTGGTTCAGGAGGATTTTGTATTTGGTATTGTCGTATGACTCATTGCTCTATGCTTCTGTTGCAGATATATATATCAAGTTCTTTTTCTGATCAGAAATAAAGTAATAAAGTATTATTTGCATTCTAGGTTGTTCAAATATTGAACATTTTGATCTCACTAAAGTTGGACTAGTTGGGAATAGACATGTAATGATCACATCTCATGTAAATTTCCATGCTGCGCATCCATAATTGATCTATGTCATTTGATTGTGTTGGTTTATGTGACCACTAATGGGTATAGTTACATTAAAGATAATGAAAGCCGCTTTGATCCTTTGTTGGCATGGTTAATGGACGAGATTGTTTAAAAAAACACCTTATGGCATAAATAGCAGAATTTAGATCTCATAAAGTAAACACATTTAAGGTTATTAAATATGTGGCCCAAGGGAAGATTGTTAGAATATTTCAATTATGTGGGCCACACATTTAAATATATTGTATAACGCTATTTAGGTTTGAATGCCAATTAAAGTGGTCAAATAGGATAATAATATTTATTGGCATAAATATTCAGCTGTTATGGAAGAAATGCGTAGAGACCAGAATAATTTTCAGTTTGTTGAAGGGTCGAACTGAAAATATTACAATGTAATAAATTAGGAGCTATGGTCCCCAAATTACACAAGTTTTCAGCGTATTCTCTTTATCCCCTGTGAAGAAATACATTTACATCTGAACTTCTATCAATTTGGAAGATCGAAAACCAAATCGATCCTCTTTAACAAACGCTCATGGATTCAATTGATGAAAACAACAACTGTCGATTCAGTTCTAAAGCCTGTGTATAGTTTGATAATCAAAATCATGTCTTAGTTAGGTTAATCTTCTCTTTGTGAACATCTGTGGAGTCAGGTATGGCTTTTGCTAATTCATTTTACTTTCTCTGATTTCTTCTCATTTAAATTGATATGGGTCATTTATTCCAATATGGAATTTCATGATTTGTCAATCATAAAGTATATATATTCCAATAAAGTCTCAGTGTCATCTTAGAATTAAAGATCCAAGATTCATCACCCTTCCTTAAAAGATAGGTTTAAAAGTAAAACACTGGTCATAAATTAACAAATCTTAGTTGAATTTGCCAAGCTTCATCCATGTCTTCAGAGAAGGTTTGAAAGCTAACTTGTATTCCTCTTTAAGGGATTAGAATTTTGGATATTATAGTGTGCGGGTTAGAAGCAATCTCTTAGCTCAAATATAATTGCATTTTTCAGAAAGTATATAATTCTTTATGAAATTTTCGTGCACTTGTATCTCAAGTATAACTGTTAGCTTTAAAAATGTTTGAACTCTGAGCATAATAGGCTTTCAGGAAATAGAGAGTTTTAGAGGCAAATATGTATCCCAGTTTTGAGAACTTTAAATATTCATGAGTTCAAACTTTAAAATATGCATTTTAGATATTGAGGAACTTAATGTGTACAATGTTTTCAAATGAATATAAATTTAAAACATATGCGACTTTTGAGCTAATGGTAGCTTTAAGTATAGACAAGCTTTATATTTATCACATTAGAATTATGAACATAGATATCAGAAGATTTTATGGAAATTAAATGGTGCAGAGTTTGACATGGAACCGGATTAATGTGTATACGTCCAGCTTTTAGCATATATATGTAATATTATCAACATATTTTGTCTATAATGATATACATATGCGATTTAAATCGGTCTCTTATGTATGAGAGTACCAACGTGGAGATCTACGTTCCATAATACGAAGTTTATGCATGATGGTGTCAAACGATATAGTCCCAACTATATAAAATATCGTATGTATGAACTCTATATTTGCTTGAGAATGATATTACCAAGTTTTCAAAAAGAAGTGCATGGGGAAAACATAAAAGCTCTGTTTTATGTATGCATGTTTTGATGTATACCATTTTCCTGATAACATGTAGCTTTAAATAAATATAGGATACTCGTGATTTCTTGAAACCATATGATGTGTTAACTTCTTATTTTCAAATGCCATTTAAGTAACTTGAATGGCCTGGATCTCTGTATAGGTTCAACGATATTTTGATATGAAATTATGTACAAATAGGCAATTTTACACATATGATTCAGAAAGCATACAATTATATAAATCAAGTTAGTGTGCAAAAGCCAAGTTTCGTAACAGATGAATACCAAAATGTCGATTTTAAAGAAGTATAGTCTACAATGTATCAAGTTTTCTATATATGTGTGCAATTTAAAGTATGCTCTATTTTAAACATGATTCATGGTTTCCTACATTATTGTTTTGAAACTTTGAAAACTTAAGGCTAGAAATACATAATAGTTTTGAATGAGATTTTATGTCTTCTTTTGTGAAGATTCATAAAGCTTTAAGTGTTTATTCAGTTTTGAACAGGAAAAAAACCTATATGTATATAGGTATAAAATTTGCTACTTAACATATTCTGTTTTGGCATCCTTTTCCTTTGGTGAGGTCTATTAATACTGAAATTAGCGTGATTGCTAAGCATGGTTAGATTATCTTAATCTTTGTCTATCTTTTCTTTTATTATATCTTTGTTGTGTTAGACATTTGTTAGAATAATTAATATATGGTATTTATGTTAATAATATATTACATAAATACCATATACTATGGTATTTATGTAATATATTATTAACATAAATACCATATATTAATTACTCTAACAACATCATTGCATCATGAGTTATTGTAGATATTAATAGAAATTTTTCCGCACTCGACAACCGAACTTGCTATAAACGTGCTAGCTATAATTAAACCAGTTGTGTCAATGTCCTTAAAAAATACAAAGGAGGGAAAGGGGACTAAAGCTGAAGGGACACCTAGAAGAATTGAGTTTGGGATCATTGTTCTAGGAAATAAAATTCAAGGATGTATAGGTTGATAATAATTGAGTCAGGTGTGTTAGTGTTGTTGAGGAAAGCAGGGAGAAAGGAGACTAAACATAAAGAGACACTTTTGAAGAAACAAGTTGGAGATGGTTGTTCCATAAAACAAACAATTGGAAAAGCTAGGCTGAACCGTAGTTATTGGAATTATAATATTGCTTCTTAGTTGTATGTATAAAAATATTGTAATCTACCAGTCAAACATTCATGAAATCTATTCAGTTGCTGGTTTATTGTTCTTTGTACTTCTAATATAAAATATAATGTTGTGGGAAATGGAAATGGGTTTCATATTTAATTTATACTACTAAGAATTATTGGAGTAGTCATTATTATGAATGTTAGTTATTAAACATGAAAATTAATAATCATTTTAATTATATAAAGACATAGTTGTTAAAATCTATTTACAACGATTTGGAATCATTTTGAACTATCAAAAACCTAATGGAAATCATATAATATGATAGTAGAAAACCATTGTAAAAATATTTTATACAACCTTTTTTATGATGTTTATGAGATGTGATGAATGATCTTTTATGTTCGCAACTCCTTAATATGCAACATTTAAGAAAACATTGTCAATGGATATCGTTTTTTAAAATGTTGTAATATTTCTATTTTCTTGTATCATGTGGATATAAAAAACATTTTACCTAACTATTATTAACATAATGAAACAACATATAACATTGAATGCTCATAACATGCAGGAATATGTATTTATGTAGTCAACAAATTGTTGAATTTAACAATAAGAGCACTTAAGTAGAAGCTTGGATTTCAGTGAGAGGAACAATAAAAAAATGTGAGGAATCCTCACTGACCCAGTAATGAGTGGGAAAAATAAAAAAAAGAGTGGAAAAAAAAGAGTGGAAAAAAAGAGTTAATAAATGGGAATCAGTATCCTGTTTAGTATTCTTTTTCATTTTTTTACGTTAAACAGTTTAAATGGTGTTTAGTTTACTGTTTAGGGATCCCCATTCACAAAAAGGTTGGGATGTTCTCACTTTTCGTCCTTCCCCACGCTCCAATTTACACCGAAAAGAAAGAGGGGAAATCTCCTCACTTCTTCCCCAATCGGCACTATTGGAAATGCCCTAGGTGACGAGACAAAGGCATTTTGGTCTATTTATATTTTGTTTTATTTAGATTCAAACCCCTTTTTAACAAATAAAAATTAAATTAGAGTGTCTTCAACAATCGCCTAAATTAAAGAAAGAGTGCATATATCTTTGAATTAGCTTACCGTGGAATGGTCCACCGCTGCTTTTATCATAGTATGTGCCTTGAAATAGGGCACGTTCCGTAACATTGATAGCTTCTTCAACTGTCATACGTTGATCCCTATTAAAATATAAAAAAATAACATAATATCAATTACCAAGGTTTTTAAGTATTTTTAATTTAAAATTATATTGTATAAAAAATACACACTCATCTTTTATTGTGTTCTCTAATATTTTCTGAGCATGCTCGACCACTACCAATTATCACAAGGGGATTGTTTTGTTTCTCTTCCAAGTTTTCACCATCTAAGTCAGAGAGTGAATTTCGGGTTTCTATGGTTTAGATAGAACAAAACATTAATTAAAAATCAAATTAAAATTCCTTACATCATATACAACGAATTTTTTTTGTAGTGCTTCAAACCTCAGAGTCGTTATATCCTGCAATAGTTGCTACAAATTGCTTATTATTGCGCTTCCTAGTCATCATATGACCTCAAGCAACTATGAGAACTTTTGAAATGTTCATGTTGATCTGTTAAAAAAAACATAAAGTTGAAATTATCCCCAACTTTTCTTTATCATAAATAATTAAATTAAAATATACCAAGAACATACCAAATTCTTCTTACTCAGAGATGACTTCATAAGAAAAGATTAATAGGAACTTTCTGCCACATGCGACTTGATCTGAAATAATACACATTTTTTTGGCGTCGACGAACCCTGCGAACATTTAAAACAGTTTCTTCATTATAATAATGTTATGATATCTTTGTATACAGATATATATTTGTATAATATTACAATTATTTTTATATAAACGTCTGTATACGTACTGGAGAATTTCAATGTTCCCAGTTGTAGTCTTTCATCATGTGGTTGATCAAAAGGTTCAACTTGAGAAGATGAAATAGTGGAACACCGGGAGTCCACACCTACAATAATACCATTATCTTCAATCAAAAATGATATAGCTGTTGTCCTGAGAAATCTGTAAGCCCCAAGCTGATATCTGTATAGGAGCAAAAAGATTACTGATTAATCAAACTACAATGTGGGACAAACAATTGCAAAGTTGATCAAAATTAAGTTGAGCAAACTACAATGCTGGGATAACTTCTTACCCATTACAAACGCGAACACTTCTAACACAAAAATTAAGATTAAACTATATATATGATCAAAATATCTAATGTGGTTTACTTATTTCAAATTTTATTTGTGTTTAGAAGGTATACGTACAGAATAAAATCTTCCCTTTCCATAAATATTTAGCATTCTTTCATCCTCAGGTGGTTTCTTTCCTCCTCAAAACCATTATCTGATATTTTGTTTACAAAAAAGTTTGAAACCGAATGTAATTATTTGGAAAGTTATTCGATGTGGCGAAGACTAGTTTGTTGTGATAGTAAGTTTGAAAGCTGGTTTGTTTCTGACTAATAAGTTTACTACATTGTATAAATAGATTGATATTCGTATGATTTTGCATATATCTTTCCACAAATAACACATGCTAAAAGAAAAGAAAATTAGGGAAACGTATCTAGAAACCTCACCATAAGAGAAATTAGAGTGGGAACTATCTTAATGGAGGAATTAGAGTGGGAACTACTTAATGCATCGTCATCATAGCTGCTACAATGCAAAGGCTGCTGCCTTTACATAGTTCATCTGTAACATTTGCCTTGTTTTCGCTTTTGTCTGTAACATTGGCCTTGTTTTCGCTTCTACCGCTTTTCATTTTCTTAACACTAGTAGGAGGTGTAGCAATTGAAGACTGAATGTTGAGAGTTGGATGGCATTCTCTTGTTGCATGCAAACTTGGTTCCATGATGCTTGTTTCCAAAATTTCAAGAGGGTCACAGATTTGATGGAGCATGTGTTTGTAGGCAGATTTGGATTTCTTCTGAAGAAAGGTAGAACGGAGACCTTAAAAGAGAGAACAAAGATAAAAAGATGACGCCGAAAATTCAATTTAAATACAAGAAGAAGAAGCGTAAGTCGCTAAGATAACTGCCATGCTACAACAGGTCGATGTGTAAATCTTATATCTTTATTCTTCTGATGATGATACATTATAAGATTGGAGTGAAGGCTAGAAGGTATGACTTATTGTGGTGGTATTATATTTATTCTTAGTTCATTTGTTTTAGTAAAAGCCAAAATATTATCTCCAGCACAACTAAACCTAAGGATATTATGCCTAGAACTCAAGTTGGTGTTGTTGCATTCACCTTTAATTATTTTGTTTAGTACCTATGTTGTAAATCACTTATGAACTAATATGTTTTTTTATTTATTCTATCCAGTAACTTGACGCATGCATGCCTGTGCACACTCGGGTGTAACTAAAATCTAGACCTTAACATTTTTACAAAAAAGGTATGCTAGCTATGTGTCTAATACATTATGGCTATAGTGCAACAATATCCTTTGCAAGGGACATGGACTACAAGATCCTGTTTGTTGATCTCCAAGTTGAAACAACTCTAAGATCTCATCTTTCATTGTTGATCATGGGTCATGCTATTTGATGGCAACAGTTGTGTGACACATGTAAATGTTGCTTCTGTTATTGCGTAAGATGGATGTAAAAAATACCATGTTCTGTTAAAGAAGTTTTATTGTTATCTGCACTCATGTAATTTTGTTACATTTGTATGATGAATTAACAATATGTAATGCAGTTTTGTTACGTGAATTATATTTTGGATCTTCTGTCATTTTGAGTGCAAGTTTTTTATATTCATTTTATGTTGAAATGATAGTTGTATGCATATATTGTGATGCATGTATATATTTTAATTGGCTAAATTTGAAGATGTATAATTGTATATTAATTTTGTGTTCCAGTTTATCTTGTATTCATTATAAGCATACAAATAAAAACATTATAGGCATGCGTGAAGTAGTAATCTAATTAACCCCTTTTCCTAAAACCCTAAATACATTGAATCAAATTAACCCCTTTTCCTCACTTTCCCCTCCAAAGTAGTAATCTGATTCACAACCGACCTATTGGCACTCTTGTTTCTATTGTATGGTGGCCATCTTGCGTCACTGGTCTCAGGTTGGTCTAATATTGATCGTTTTGACTTGCCCTTGATTGAGGTTTAAGGATCTACGCGGAGCTCCTCTATTGTAGTAACTTCCTTCATTGAGTTTGGGTTGCACGTTTCGCCTTGTTTTTTTAAATTGCCTCCATTTCTACCAAGTTTTTATCAGTTGCCTCTTTTTGGTGAGCCACAGAACTGGTTGTGCATTTTTTCCTTACGTGGATGTGATGCGCCTGTGCAAGATGTTGGATATTCAATATGATGGAAGTGTCGTCTTGTAGTGAATTATCTGCTAGTTGTGTTGGTTTTGTTCTGGGTTCAATGTTGCGTGAGTGTCTAGAAAACTTGGTGAAGGTGTTATGCTGAGTGTTAAGCTTCTGGCCATGGTTTTGGAAGTCTAACTCACTATCTTCGGTTATGTATGTTATTGTTTTTGGTTTGCTGTTGCACTGCCTCTACCGTACCAACGGCACACCAGGTGAAGCTGCAAAGCTCTTGAACGTGCGTGTATGGTGTATCTCTTCATCCCAACTCAGTTCGTACATCACTGGAATAATATGTAATTTTTATCGTGTTACTTCATTGAGGTCGTGAAGAAATGTCATCTCAGATGTCAGATATGCTTCATGCTGCTGGTATGGAGCTCGAGAAAGTTTGCTACCACCGTATGGTTCCCTTTGAATTTACAAATGTATAGTTTGTATTTTTTACGAATACCTATGCTTTAGTTCACTGTTTGGGCCACGTGTTTATACAGGTCTATGATGTATTTGTAATGTAATTTTCTTCCTTGTGAAGCATGTAATTAATTGTGGTGTGGCCACTAGGAAATGTTAGTGGCTAGGCCAGTATGACAATGCTTCCTACGTGAAGTCACTTATTACTGTAGTCTAGTAATTAGCTAGCTCTTGTGCTATAATATGTAATAGAGTTAGTGGATGGTCCACTATAAATGCCGTATAAAGTGGACAATCCACCTTAAAAGTCGAACGTAGTAGGTTGGTAACCACCAACCTCCTGTAATAATTGTATTTATTATTGGTTATAATAAAAAGTGTAAAAATCGGCCGGCTTTGCCAAAAAAACAAAAACATTTGTCATGGCTACATCTAAAAGTAGTCATAACAAAGTGGTATTAGAGCCTTAGTCTGAGAACGATTCCAACTCCTAAACATCTGATCACAACCCGGCCTTTCTTGCCTTGCTCCAAGATCAAGAAGAAGCATGGAGGAAACAAGATGAAATCAATAGTCAAACCTCTTCTTCTTTGAAAATTCTTGAAATTACAACACAAGGATAGACAGTAAACTTGATCAATATGCTAAAGAAATGAATATGAAGTTTGAAGGGATCTACAATGTATTGAATGCAATGGCCCAAGATATGCAGCATCTCAAACTTCAATCTACTAGTAAACAACAAATTTCCTCGAACATGGAAGGAGTTTTGGCTTCAAACCCTCAAGCCAGACCCACTTTATCATCCTCTAATCCACCTATCCTCCAACAACTTCAAAGGATTAATCCTTCTCTACCATATGACAACATCAGTTCTAGTAACCCCTAGTCATTACCCCTTAACCAGAATCTACATCCTTCATCAACACAGAATCAGACAAATCAAGAAACCACTTCTTGGAAAGAAAATTCACCCTTTCCAAATATTAAACTTGATTTTCCTATATACCATGGTGATGACATGCATGGTGCAGGAATGGCTTAACAAGGTGGAACAATTCATCAAATATCACCTGACTAAGGAGCAACTTTGGGTAGGGATTTCTTCTTTATATCTAAAAAAGATGCACTCAAATGGTATAATTGGTATACCAAAAATATTCAACACTGTGAACCCTGGTCTGTGTTCAAAGAAGAAATATTGTCTAGATTCAACCCTAAGGAGATGGAAATTAGTATGAAACATTTGGCTAAATTGAAGCAAGTAACCACCGTATCTTCATACCTCTCCAAGATCTAAGGGTTACAAACAACTATGGAAACACTTCCACCCCAATTCTTACTAGAAAGATTTATAGGGGGACTCGGAGAAGAAATAAGGTATGATTTGTTAACTGCGAGACCTACGAATTATAAACAAGCAGTTTCCCTAGCAAAGGTGTTTGAAAGTATGGAGCCAAACTAAGAAAAACAAATCAAACTGTACCTTCCCACCTTCAAAAGGGAACCCTACCCAATCCCTTACCTACCCTAAGAATATACAACCAGACCCAAACAAGGGTACTACCAACCTAGAGATAATGCAAAAAATCATAGGGTTGACCACACAATAATCGGTAGAAATGAGAAGATAAAATATTTTTTATGGGTGAAAGGAACCATGCATAGGGATCGCAAATGTAAAAGGCCCCAAGTACATGTTTTGGAGGGTACAATGTCTTTTGGGAATGGTGAGGAAAATGCTAAGGGATCCATTTAATCTAGTAGTGATAACAGCTGTGAAGACAACTCAGAGGAGACTAACTCTATAACCCTATAAGCCATGTATATGATACCTGCTTTATCAATTATTAAGATACAAGGCACTGTAAGGGGGAAGCTAGTACATTTTTTAATAGATTCGGGGTCTCCACATAGCTTTATAGATGAAAAGATAGCACATAAAATCAAACTCAAGATAGATGAATCAAAAAGTTATGAAATCATGGTAGCCAATAAGGAAAATTTACTAGGGGATGGCATTGGTAAGGATGTGATTCTCAGTTGCCAAGGGTGTAAAAGGCTAGTGGATCTATTACTACTTCCCTTAGAAGGATGCCAAGTAGCACTTGGTGCACAGTGGATGAAGAAGTTAGGGCAAGTGACTTTTAATTTTGATAAGCTGCTGATAAAATTCATATACAATCAGAAGCCTTATGTGTAGCAAGGAATCAAATAAAATGAAGTTAAGGTGGTGGTATCGTTGGGCTCTCTTGGTCCCTTCCAGTTGGCTTGCCGTCTTCGTGCTTCAGACGAATATACTCCTTTAACTTGTTACTGTGGGCCCTACATGCTTGTTGGTCGCTTGTTCTTCATAATTTTATTGCACATCTATGTCCCTTAGATTTTTATACTGTCTGTTTCATTATTGTGGCCCTTGAGCTTTGATCATGTTATGCTTTTGTTGCTCTCGTTGTGAGTTACCATTGGGAGGCTTTTTCCCAAACTTTATTCAGTTTATATGCAGTGCCGCCCTACCGCCCCATCACTTTGATGGTTTTTGAGGGTTGGCTTTTCGTTTTTTTTTAAGTTAAGGTGGTAGATTAGAAAACACTAGAAAAAGAAATGGTCTAAGGGCAAGTTGCTATGATGATGTCCTATTAGACTAAATTAGTTCACAGCCAGGAATTTCCATCTAATATACCTTCTGAGATTGTTTAGGTAATACAACTGTTTCCAAAGGTCACTTCAGATCAAATCAGGCTACCACCAAAAGAGAACAAGACCATAAAATACCCCTTTTATCTAAAGAAAAGCCTGTATGTTTGAAACCCTACCAATATACCTATATCATTAAAATGAACTGGAGAAAATTATCCAAGAGATGTTAGATCACGGCATCATTAGACATAGCACCAGTTCCTATTCTTCTCCAGTAGTGATGGTAAGAAATAGGGATAGCAAGCAGAGGCTTTGCATAGAATATAGAAGCATGAATTCTGAAATAGTTAAAGATAAGTATCCCATTCCTCTCATTGATGATTTGTTTGATGAATTAAATGGTTCTAACTATTATTATAAGTTGGATTTGAAACTAGGCTATCCCTAATAAGGATGCATGAGTTAGACATACATAAAACTGCCTTTAAAAACCCATGATGGGCACTATGAGTTCACTATAATGCCATTTGGCTTAGTCAATGTTCCTTATATGTTTCAAACATTAATGAATAACATTTTCAGGCCATATCTACAAAAATTTATCTTAATATTCTTTAATGATATACTAATTTACAGGTAAACATAGTCTGAGCATTTAGAACACCTTAGAGTTACATTTTAGGTGTTGCATGAAAATCAGCTTGTGATCAAATTATCCAACTGTAGCTCTGCCAACGAAAGCATAAAATTTTTGGGACATGACATTTCTGCATAGTGAATTGTTGTTGATTCGAGTAATGTACAAGCCATCAAACAATGGCCATTTCCTACTACACTCAAAGCATTAAAGGGTTTCCTATGGATCACTAGATATATAGGAAATTCATAAGAGGATATGGCATTATTGCAAAGCCTATGACCAAAATGTTGAAGAAAAATTCATTTAAATGGAATGAGGAAACCAAACAAGCATTCAAACAACTCAAACACTATTTAATGAACCCTCCCAGTATTGGCTATTCCAGATTTCTCCTAATCGTTTGTTCTGGAATGTGACGCTAGTGGAGAAGGAATTGAGGCTGTTCTCTCACAAAACAGAAGGGCAATTGCCTTTTTAAGTAAAGCACTGCATGGAAGGAATCTAGCTTTATCACCCATGAAAAGGAACTACTGGCCATCATTATTGCAACAAAAAAATGGACCTGGTACTTGATGGGTAGAAGATTCATTATCAAGACAGACCACCAGGGTTTAAGGTACTTATTAACACAAAAATTACACACAGGATTTCAAAATAAATGGCTAGCTAAGCTCCATGGTTTTGACTATCAAGTTGAATACAAGAGAGGTAAAGAAAATATAACGGTAGATGCTCAATCAAGAAGGGAGGACGTCATTGATAAAATCCAAGAGTATTCTATATCTACGATTTATACACCACAGTTGCCATAATTAAAGAAAACCTTGTTGAGTTCAGAGTGATACCAACAGATTATAAGGAAAATAAAGGATGGATCGGTTGACCCTAATAAATATCAAATAGTATAAGACCTCATATTTTACAAAAGAAAGATATTGGTTGACCCTAAACTAAGTACACTTATACAAATCATTATTGGAGAGCATTACTCCACTCCCTTAGGAGGGAATTCAGGAATAAGGGTGACTTTAAAGAGAATAAGAAAAGTATTCTATTGGGAAAAAAAATGAAAAAACAACATAATTTTTTTTGAAAGGTTGTACTACCTACTAGAGGAACAAAGCCTTAAATTCGTTGTCGCCAGGGCTATTAAATCCTATGCCCATCCCTAAGAAAATTTAGGTACATATATCCATGGACTTCATCACCAATTTGCCTATGAGTCATGGTAAGACAATCATATTTGTAGTTGTAGATAGGCTCAGTAATTATGCTCTTTTCTTTCCATTAAGTCATCCTTATACTGCTAAGGAAGTGTCCAAGGTATTCTTCAATGGGGTGTTCAAATTGCATGGAATGCCTAAGACGATTGTCAGTGATAGAGATGCCTTGTTTACAAGTAACTTTTGGCAATAGTTGTTCAGATTACAAGGATGCAGCCTCAAGTTTAGCTCAACTTACCTCCCATAAAGTGATGGTCAGACAAAGATTATCAATAAAAATTTAGAAGGGAATTTGAGGTGTTTATTTGTCACAAACCTCATGAATGGGTTGATTGGCTATCACTAGCTGAATATTGGTACAATACCTCTTGGAAAACTTCAACACTATTCCCTACAAAGTAGTGTATCGAACAGACCCCCAAGCCTAATTTCTTATACCCCTAATACTGCAAAGGTGGAGCAAGTTGAGGAAGCATTATTCAGCCAAGACATCACATTGGAGTTCTTGAAAGACAACCTTAAGCTATCACAAAGTAGGATAAAGAAATATTCGGACCTGAGAAAGACTAACAAGAATTTTGAAGTGGGAGATTGGGTGTATTTGAAATTGCAACCATACAAGCAAGTCACTACTAGAAATAAAAGAACACACAAGCTATTAACTAAAAACCATGGACTCTATCAAGTAGAAGAGAAGATAGGGCCAGTAGTGTAACACCCCGTATTTTATTTAAATAATAAACGAAAATACTGTAACACCCCGTAACTTTATAACATTAAAATTCACAAAATAAAGTATACTTAATTTTCAGAAGAAGAATTAAGTGAAATGGGTTGCGCTATTATGTTCGTCTTAAAATTTTGGGTCAAGATAGTCATTTGGTTTGCATAAAAAAGATAACTTATGAAGAAGTTATTAAGCCTTGAAGTTTGTACGCATATGAGAGAAATATATATATATATTCAAAAAAAAGTTCAAAACAACGAATCGGGAGGGGGAATAGCCGAACCGTACCATTTTTGGAGTTGATCTGAGCCCCGCTGGGTAGACTAGGGGTCGGTCCAGGGTGTTTGGCTGTCAACCCGTGGCCCGATTGGCCCTAAGGGCTGATGTGGCATCTGAGTGGTCCTGATGGTTCTGGTTATCCCTTGGTTAATCCGACGGCTCTTATTAAATTAAACTTCTATAAAAACACTCCTAAACCCCTAACCCTAATCACATTAATTCATAACAAGAGCCGCTATGCCATCAATGGAGAACCTAGAGTAGTCGCCATACACTTTCAACCCTAAAGCAAGATAGAAGCTTGAATCAAAATCAAATCAAATCTAAATAACGATTAGTCTACATCAAAGGCGAGCAAATCAGTTTCAGAATACAGATCCCAGAAAGACAAGACAATTCTTTTTAATTGTGAGTATGATAACTTTCACAAATTAATTAATTAATTTAATTATGGTAAGATATAATTGGGATTATGAGAATATGATTTTGAATCATGAGATGTAAATTATATGTATGTTTGTAGTGTTGAATCATATGTTAGTCTTATGCAAGTTGGATCGTATGTTAGTTCTTATGTGAATCTTATGCAAGTTGAATCATATATCTTATGCAAGTTTGTGATGATTGAATCATATATTCATGTATGAATCTTATGCAAGTTTGGGTTGTTAAAATATATGTGAGACATGTATATGCATATGCTAGTTTATGTGACATTAACCTTTATGTCTAGATCCATATGCAAGTTTACATCTTTATGTTTAGACCCATATGCAAGTTTACATCTTTATGTTTAGATCTATATGCAAGTTTACATCTTTATGTTTAGATCTATATGCAAGTTTACATCTTTATGTTAAGATCCATATGCAAGTTCACACCTTTATGTTTGGATCTATAGCAGTACATAAGTTATGCAAGTTTATGCCCATTATCTATGCTAGTTTTGTATCATATGCTAGTTTAAATGAAATTCATATGCAAGTTATTGGCTATGTAATCTTATGTCATGATCCTTAGATCTATTTTATGTGATGTTGTTTTTATTTTTATAAGTTAGACTATTTGCAAGTCTAACATATGTCATATGAAAACGTACGAATAGCGTGGGGATGATGGGATAATATTGAATATACATAAATTGTGAATTGGCATAAAATGGCCTTAAAAGGCATATAATTAATTTGATACATTAATTGGCATAATTGGTATTTATGGACATAATTTTAAGAGACAATTATGGACATAAATAAATTTGGAATTTATTGACAAATTTGACCAGGGATATAAATCCAATTTGGGGTTAAATAAAGATGTGTAATAATTAACCGCCTAAGACATGAGGTTAGACTCTTTTGTGGTGTAAAACTGCCCGGACCCGCCCGACAAATCCAGCAACCACAAATGCCAGTCTAATGTGAGAGGTCAAAGGCACGAATTAAAGTGCTTGGATTGCTGGAAGTAAAGTTCAGCTCATCTCTTTTACGGCTACTTGTGTTGGGGTTTATGCTTTTTATTTTATGTACTCTGAAACAATTTATCAAGATGGATATTAAGTGTACTTGGTTTATGAAGTTGTTGTAATCAAACTATTTCTCTGGTGCAATAAATGTTGTTTTAAAATTTTCAAGTACCATTATTTATATCTGTCTTGTTATATTCTGTTCTATACACTAAATACGCTCCATGGAAGTTAATGCATTCCCTTTGTGATTGACATTAATGGACGTGGGGTGTTACACGTGGTATCAGAGATGAAGGTTACCGGACCAGATATGAATTTTGAAAAACTATTTTTCAAAAAGCATTTTATAAAGAAATACTTTCAAAAGTATGTTTTAAGGAAAGTATTTTCAAGAGAAAAGTTTATTTTAAAAACATAACCCCCAAGAGCCATATATCTTTCTTTCGAATTCTTCATTTTGAATCTCTTCATTTTCTTTCAGCATGTCTGGAATTCCTGAGATACCCGAGGGGATACCGATACCAGGATGGTTTAGAAGGTATCTGGAAGCTAGGGCCAATGTCGCAGGCCCAGCAAATGCTCCTCCTTGTCCTCCTCCCTGTGTTGATACTTTTTCAAAGATATGCAAAGATTTTAGAGCAATGGGTAGGAAATCTTTTCATGGATCAGAGATGTTTGTTGAAGCTCGAAATTGGCTTAAGGAGGTGGAAGATCTATTTTGTATTTTCGAAGTAGAAGATGGAAGGAAGGTCCAATTGGCTGCTTGGTTAATGAAAGACGAAGCCTCGTTTTGGTGGGAGGTCACGAACGGAGAGCGTCCGGTGGGGACATGGATGGATTTTAAGCGTAGGTTCGAAATGAAGTTTCTCTTACGAGCAGAAGAGAATTTATATATGGAAAAATTCTTGGCATTGAAGCAAGGGGATTTATCAGTAAAGGAGTAAGTCAATAAGTTCAATCAGTTGGCGAGATTTGCCTTGGAATTGGTAAACACACCTGAGAAGAAGGCCCTAAGGTTCATTAAGGGTTTGAATGAGCCACTACATGGGTTAGCGCTGACCCACATTCCTATGGGGGCTACCTTTGAGAAATTGGTTGACATGGTGCTTATGCATGAGGAAGAGAAAGGTGCTAATGCTAATAAGGCACCGGAGAGGAAAGGGGACCAAAAGAAACCACAACAATAAAACAAGAAATGTGGGAAGAACAATAATGGCAAAGGAAAGAAGAAGTGCTTTAGTTGTGGGACACCAGGTCATCTGAGTAAATACTGTAGGAAAAAGAAGAAGACTAGCTGTTTCCACTGTGGAGAGGCAGGTCATCTAGTTAAGGACTGTCGGGCAAGGGCAAAGAACTTCTGGAGGGCAGCTTCAGGCTCTCATGGCACCAGGCAGGCGAGAGGGCAGATTCAGGCTCTCACGGCACCAGGACAGGAGAGAGGTAGAAACATTTCCGTTGAAAGTTTAGTTTTTCTGTTTGATCATCCTGTTCATACTTTGTTTGACTCTGGCGCTTCACACTCGTTTGTATCTGCTTCGTTAGTTGAAACACTGCACCTAAATACTAGTCTAGTTATGGATCCCATAGTAGTCTCAAATCATATTGGTGGTTCAGCTCATCTTTCTATGATTTGTCGGGATTTGAGAGTGTCTATCTTGGGCGTTGGGTTTGAATGCAACGCCTTTGTTCTTGGCTTCATGGGCTACGACTTGATTCTAGGTATGGATTGGCTAACTAGATACGGTGCCATCCTAGATTATGAAAGAAGGGTAGTTAGATTGTTGACTCGTTGTGGAAAGACCCTTGATATTTCTTGTGACCCTAGAGCTCCGGTAATGCTTAGCTACCTAGAATCTCTAGACGCATCCAATGATGAATTGAAATCTGTTCGTGTGGTCCGTGAATATAGTGACGTCTTCGATGAAGTTCGAGGTTTACTCCCGAGGCGCGAGATAGACTTTCGAATATATCTAGTAGATAATGCAAAGCCAGTTGCATTACCAGTGTGCCACATGGCTCCGAGAGAGAGAGAAGAGAACTCAGTAAGCAAGTGAAAGAATTTCTTGAGAAGGGGTTCATATGAAGAAGTATTTCGGAGTGGAGTGCTCCAGTCGTTTTTGCTACAAAAGCTGATGGTTCACTTAGATTGTGCGTGGACTATAGAGAGCTGAATAAGCTAACAAAGAAGAACATGCACCCATTGCCGAGGATAGACGATTTATTCGATCAGTTGGTGGGTGCTTCAGTTTTCTCGCAACTGGATTTAGCTATAGGGTTTCATCAACTAAGGGTGGCTGAAGAGAGCATCGATGAGACTGCCTTTAGAACTCCTGACGGTTTCTTTGAGTGGCTCATCATGCCTTTTAGTTTGACGAATGCACCCGCATACTTTGTTGACTTAATGAGTAGGGTGTTTAGGGAGTTTCTAAACAAGTTTGTGGTAGTCTTTGTAGACGATATTCTGGTTTTCGTTAAAAATGAAGAAGAGCATGCCCTACATCTTAGGGAAGTCTTAGAGACCCTATGAGCGCATCAGCTAAAAGCTAAGTTCTCCCAGTGCCATTTTTGGAGAAAAGAAGTGAGGTTCTTAGGACACGTGGTCTCTAAGGATGGGATAGCCGTGGATCACGCCAAGGTGGTGGCAAGATTGGATAACTCCTAAGAACGCAATAGAAGTAAGAAGCTTTTTAGGGCTGGCTGGCTATTATAGGAAGTTCATTAAGGACTTCGCGAAGATATCAGCCCCTCTCACTCGATTAACGAAGAAGAATATGACATTTACTTGGGACGTTGACTGTGACGATGCTTTCCAACGTCTGAAGAGGGCTTTGACGACAGCTCCAGTTTTAGTTTTGCCAGATGGGAGTAAGACATTCACTGTATATACCGATGCTTGCGGAACAGGGCTTGGCACAGTTTTAATGCAAGAGGGAAGGGTGATATGCTATGGTGGAAGACAGTTGAAAGCCCACGAGAAAAATTATCCTACCCACGACTTAGAGTTGGCGGCCATAGTTTTTGCGCTTAAGTCATGGCGTCATTATTTGCTTGGCGAGAGGTTTGAGTTGTATACAGACCATAAGTCGCTAAAGTACTTATTCTCTCAGAAGGACCTAAACTTGAGGCAACAGAGATGGATGGAGTTTTTGACATCCTACGATTTTGAGATCGCATACACCCCTGGCAAGGGTAATGTTGTAGCTGACGCCTTAAGTAGAAAGAAGTTAACTTTAAGTCCTTTGTTCGTAGAGCGGTAGAGTTTGGAGTATATATCTTCCTTTGACTTCAGACCCTCTGTCAATTATGTACCCCGATTATTGGCATCGTTAGAGGTGAAACCTACACTTTTGGGTCGAGTTGGAGAGGCACAGCGAAACGACCCACAATTGGTTGAGATAGTAGGCAAGCTTATAGGGGGAGTCCTCGAGTCATCTTGATAGATATGCTATAGATAAGAGAGGTTGGCTACGTAGAGATGGAAGACTGTGCGTACCACAAGATGAGAGTTTGAAGAAGGCAATTCTTGAAGACTCACATCGCTCTAAGATGACCATACATCCCGGTGGTGATAAGATGTATAGGGATATGAAGCGAGTTTTCTTTTGGGCCGGAATGAAGAAGGACGTGGCCGAGTTCGTTGCTAGATGCTTAGTGTGCCAACAAGTCAAGGCGGAGCAAAAGAAGCCCGGAGGTTTGCTCTACCCTTTAGAGATTCTGCTTTGGAAATAAGAAAGCGTTTCCATGGATTTTGTAGATGGGTTACCAAGATCAAGGAAGGGTAATACAGGGATTTGAGTAATTGTAGACCAACTTACTAAAAGTGCCCATTTTATTCCTGTTAAAAGTAGAAGGACCGCCGCATGGTTAGCATCCGTTTACCTTCGAGAGATAGTCTGTTTGCACGACATACCCTCTAGCATTGTGAGCGATAGAGATCCCATTTTCACAACCGAATTTTGGAAAAGCTTACAAGAGGCGGTTGGAACGCAATTATGCTTAAGTACCGCTTATCATCCTCAGACAGACGGCTAGACCGAGAGAGTAAATCGGATTCTAGAAGACCTTCTAAGGCTATGCATCCTAGACTTTGGAGGAACATGGGAAGAACATCTTCCACTAGTGGAGTTCGCCTATAATAATAGTTTTCAGGCTAGCATTGGCATGGCACCTTTTGAAGCTCTTTATGGACGACCGTGCCAATCACTTACTTGTTGGTGGGAATCCACGGACAAGGTTTTGCTTGGACCCGACATAATTAGGGAGACTTCGGAGAAGATAGACCTGATTCGACGGCGCAGGACCGACAGAAGTCATATACTGATAGGAGACAGACTGATCTTGAGTTCAATGTTGGGGACATGGTTTTTGTTAAGGTGTCACCGTTGAGAAACGTAGTCCTCTTTGGATCAGTAGGGAAGTTGGCACCAAGGTTCGTAGGACCCTTTCCAATTACAGAGAGGATTGGGCAAATGGCGTATAGAGTAAAGTTACCAGAGAAGCTCAGCGGAGTTCATGACATATTTCACGTTTTGCATTTGCGTAAATGTTTGCACAATACGGCGAAAGTAGTAGAGCCGAGCACGATCGAAGAAGTGGAAGTAGAGCGCAATGCCACGATCAGACGAGCTCCTACACGCATTCTCGGATCGAAGGTCAAAAAGCTTCGCAACAACGAGGTCAAGCTAGTCAAAGTGCAATGGGGAGATGATCAAAGAGACGCGACTTGGGAGACAGAAGATAAGATGCGTACGCTGTACCCTTTCCTTTTTGAGGGTATGTTTTAATTTCTCATTTTTCTACCGCTTTGTTGACACTTGTCCTATCTTTTAGCATTATCTTTGCGATTACATCTTCGATCTTTAGTTAGGAAGAACCCTATGGTTGCAAACATGTGTTTGAGACATGTTATGTTTGGTGGATGCAAATGGATGCAAGTGGTTGCTAGTGGTTGCTCGTGGATGCATGTACACACACATTAGGCACTAGATCGGCTCAATCACCTTCACGTTGCATATAAATGCGTGTGCATATCTAAATTAATTGTAACACCCCGTATTTTTTTAATATAATTAAAAATGAAATAAAATATATGAAAATATGCTTATGATAGGTAAATAATGGTGATGCATAAGGAGAATTAATTAATACATGGAAGAGAAGAAAAATTAGTTCGATAACGGCGTATGTAACGGAAACGATAGTAAATTAAGGATAACTAATTCAAGAATCAGGAATTAGGTAAAATGGACATCACCATTGCGTTCCTCTCGGAAAAATACGCGAAACAGAGTCTGAGTTTTCGAAAATCGGAGTCCGTATGACCAAGATATGGCCAAAACAAGATTCAGCAGACTTTCTGGCAGACTGGACCCAGGTCGACTATAGTGTCGACTGCATAGTCGACCTGCCCCCCCAGGTCGACTGTAGTGTCGACCTCTCCCCTGTATAGGTCGACCTGGTCGGCCTGGTGTGGTCCAGAACCCATTTTTGAGGCCCGGGATGAGTTTTGATGGTCCGGATTGACTCTAGGGTTGATCTAATGGACTAAATGAGTTTTCTACACCTATAAAATAACACCTGGACCTAGCCTAACTCACAAAAATCATTCTTACACTGTTATGCTACTAAAATCTCTCTTGAGCCATGGCCGCCGTCTCCAAATTAAAGCTTAAGCGTCCAAACTCAAGTCAAATCAAAGATCAATGCTTCTACAACAAATTCAAGGAGATAGATCAATGACACTACAACTTTCTAAGACAAATTCACTTCTTAATTCATTAGCCGTTCTCGGTAAGTGCTAGTTATTTTCAGATCTAAATATTTAATTTTAATATGGGCATGAAATAAAGTGGAATTGGGTCTAAGTATGTTTATCGATTCAGATCTTCCTGTTGCTTTTTGAATCTTTAGTTTTGAGACTTGTCTACCTTTATTCTCATGACAAGTTTGTGATTTATTCAGCAGTTTCCTTGATTCGTAATGATGTTATCATCAAGTTGTAATCTTTATGCCTATCATGATGTTGTTTTTCTCTCTGATCTATTTATTATGCAAATTTCTACCTTCCCCTATTTATTTTCTTTTGATGAACCTTGGTCAACTTCAGACCTTGGCCTAAAATCGCGATTCGCATACGAGATGTATACGGGGGGAAAATGGGATTATTGCCTATAAGAATATGATTAATAATTGGCAACATGAAATTGGATGTTATCATTTTATTTGCAAGTTTGGGGTAGATCTATAAATTTTGGTGTAATCCTGTTATGATAAAATTTGCATAAATATTATATACATGGAATTCGACACCAATTGGATCTATGTAATGTAACATGAAATTTGTATATATAACATGTATGTAATTTGGCATGTAAAATAAAATTATGAGTTTTGGAGCCTATGTAAATTAAATCAAAAGATTGGGCTTATGTTACTTAGGCATGTGTAGACTTGGAAATTTGAGCATGAAAGCGATTGTAAACTTTATAATTGGCATAAACATGTATTATGAACTTGGGCAACTGGCATGTATTGAAATAAAAAGATTATAGTTTGGGTTAACTACATCATGAATCATCGGATTTGGGTTTATTGGGTATGAAACTTGATACATGTAATTTTGGCTAGATCTTGACATATGTAAAAAGGCATGAAACTTGGTATATATGTAAACTGACTAGAATTGGGTACATATATTAGTTGGTATGTAATAGCCTTAAAAGAGGGGTAAATATAAACTGAGATAAGTTTCCTTTAATGGCCTAAGATAAATTGTGGTAAAATTGGTATGATTTTGCATACCATTAATTGATGGACATAATTGAGTCAATTATGGACATCGTTAAATTAGGAATAAATTGATAATTTGAATAGGGGAAATAAATTCAAATTGGGGTAAAAGATTATAAGTAATAATCAATGCTTAGGACACGAGGTTGGATTCATTTGTGACGTAAACCTGCCCGGAACCGCCCGGCGAATCCAGTAGTCACAAATGTCAGCCCAATGTGAGAGGTCCTAGGCCCAAATTAAAAGCGTAATAGTTGTAAAGACACGAGGTTAGACTCTTTTATGGTGTAAGACTGCCCGAACCCGCCCGGCAAATCCAGCTTCCATAAATGTCAGTCTAATGTGAGGGGTCTTTATAAGGTTACGGCCTTAATGAATTAAGAAATACTTAACCAGATAAACATGTGGTGGGACATGAGGGTTAAGTGGGTGACATGTGGGTGACATGTGGAAATACGAATAGTAATACTTAACCAACGTAACATGGTAATTAGACCAGTGGGTAGGGTTAAGTAAATAAGAACACTTAACCAATATGATATAAATGGGTGGGTTAAGTAATATGATTAGGTTAATCTGGACACTTAACCAATTTAATATGTTGACTACGGGAGTGGGTAAGGTTAAGCAAATGTTTAACCATTATAACATGATTAAACTGGACTAGAGAGTGAGGTTAAGTTAATGAGAACACTTAACTAATACAATGGGTTAATTAGACAAGTGGTTGCGGTTAAGTAGTAACACTTAACCAACATAACAGGACAAACGGGTGGGTTAAGTTAACTTGAATAAGTTGACAACACTTAACCATTATAATATGACTAGTGGACGGGGTTAAGTTAACATGCACTTAACCAATCTGATGTGATGCGTGGTAGGGTTAAGTAACACATGGGGTTAAGTTAACAAGAAAATTCTTAACCAATGTAACCAGATAGACGAACGGGGTTAAGTTAATAAACCACACTTAACCAATCAAACATAATAAGCGAGAAAGGTTAAGTTAACCAAGGTAAACACTTAACCATGGTAACATAACGAGTAGAAGGGTTAAGTACATATCGGGTTGGTGGGTAATATTAGTAAATATAGGCCCACATACACTTAACCATTAAATGCACATGCTTGAATCAGTAGCGGGGTTAAGTACATATCGGGTTGGTGGGTAATATCAGAGAATATAGGCCCACAGACTTAACCATTAAATACACATCAGTAGCGGGGTTAAGTACGCATCAGGGTTGGTGGGTAATATCAGAGAATATAGGCCCACAGACTTAACCATTAGAAAAACCTAGTAACGGGGACCCATTTTAGCAGTAACCCACATTAGGTATCAACGGAACCCTGAGCTAGGCAGGGTGGGGCACGATTACTGGGATGATTATAAGAGGTCAAATTAGTGGCGGTTGGTGCAGCAGTGCAGGTTCTAACGGAGTGCGGGCGTGCACACACTTCGGCGCAGAAAAATTAGCCACTGGGCATCAGTAGGTATAAAGCTGTGCATCTTGATTGTGTCAGGGTTGCCACCATGGGACTTGATACACCCCATGGTGGGACCAGCACAGGTATCTACAAGTAGGGGGCCGCGTGACACAAACGAGAACTAGGTCAAGTAGGGAGTCGATCGATAAAGTAGTAAGGGTGCATCGAATATATACATGGCCATTGGGGTGATCGAGGTGGAATCCTCAAAATCGATGTACACCTGAAGGCTACCATAATTGCGGGGATTGGGATCACGTTGTAATTATTATATAACACGGGCTACTAGCTGGGACACTAGTAGGGGGTACGGATCCTTGTTACACAGGACACTAGTTGGGACACTAGTAGGAATACGGATCATTCCATGTAAGACACTTATGAGGATGCTAGTTAGGCGGTGCAGAGCAAGACAGATATCTTAACTATGAAATTGGGTATTGGGAGTTGATGGGCTTTTCTTGTAAACGTTTATATTTAATAAATGATTTGAAGTACTTCCACTTTATTTTCCGCTGTTTTATATATGTCTGTCTTGTAATATTTCTGTTCCAGTACCCATAATACTCCATTGAAGTTAAGGCATTTCCTTTGTGAGTGACCTTAACAGATGTGGGGTGTTACATTTGGTATCAGAGCAGAAGGTTAACAGACTGGGCAAAAGTTTTCAAAAACCTTCTGAACTAGTTTTCAAAACATTTACAAAGAAGCAAATTTTCAAGAAAATTTTGTTTTGATTAAAAGGCATATTCCCCAAAGCCATATGCACTATCTTTTGATTCCCTCTTGAAATCTCTCCTCTCTCCCTTTTCACCATAGTTTCGCAGGCATCTGACACAGGTCGGAGGGCAAAGGAGTGCCCAACCTCCATCTGTAGCCGCAGTAGTTCCATCTGCGTCTAATCTTATTTCAAGTTGGGTAGAGTTGCCGTGCGTTGGAGGTAGCTTCGAGAGACTTGTCAACAAACTATACAATGACAGTAAGAACAAGGAACTAGTTGTTATAGCTTAATCCACGAAGGAGGAAAAAGGTGAAAGGAAAGAGGCCTAAGTGAAAGAATAGAAAAACCCATGACAAGAGAGAGTATCTTTAGTGAGAAGGGACATGCAGTTAAGTATTATAGGACAAGGGCAAGGGACAAGATCGTCGAGAGGGAAATTGAATGCTCTCACTACTAGCGTACCTAAGAGAGTGGTAACGTTTCTGTTAAAAGTTTAGCTTTCTTTTCTATCATCCCACTAGAACTTTGTTTTTGTACATCGCATCCTTTGAATTCTGCTTCGGTAGTTGAGTCTCTGCACCTTAGTACTAGCGTAGTAGAGGATCCCATTTTTGTCTCAAATCCTGTTGGGGAATCGGCTCATTTATTCATGACTTGTTAGGATTTGAGAATGTCTATGCTAAGTGTTGAGTCTAGAAGTAATGTTTATGTTTTGGGCTATGGGTTGATTCTAGAGATGGAGGTTATCCAGTAAGGGTGACTTTCTTGGTTTTGAAAAATGGGGTAGTTAGACTCTTGACTTGCCTCGGTAATACACTCGAAGTTGCATGTAACCTTTAGGGTTCTATCATGATTTGTTACCTAGAATCTCTTGACACATTTATTGGTAATTTGTAATCTGCTCGTGTAGTGTTCTCCACTAAGGCGGATGGGTCATTTCGCTTATGCATGAGTTGTAGAGAATCACCTTAGTAAGTACATTTGGCAGCATGGTTGGCATTTATTTTCAAGAGATAGTTCTTCTGCGTGGAATACCTGATAGTAAGTGGACGAGATCCAAGGTTCATTAGTGAATTTTGGAGAGCTTGCATGAAACCATGAGTACGCCGTTATGTTTGAGCTGAGTATACTAGAAGTAGAGTAAGTGAAAGAGGAACGAGAGGCAACAGTGAAATAGGTTCCAACTCATATTTTGGAAACAAGAATTAAGAAGCTACGAAATTGTGAAGTTAAAGACGGACAAAGCACAATGGAGTTAAGCTCAAGGAAATGCGACTTAGAAGATTGAAGACTAGATTCGTGCATCACATCTCTTTTTAAGAGTATATCCTTGATTCCTTTTTCCTATAGAGCTTACTTGCATGCTATCTTTTGTGTATATACTCTCGGTCCTATTCTCAATCCAATTTCTGTTGCAAACCCCATAGGGAGTATGACTCGTCTGTTAGTAATATATGTTGGGGCTTGAGGATGTCCGTCGGGTGGACTAAACTTGTTACACCCCATATTTTCTGAGAATATTAAAAAAAATGGTTAATTATGAAGAAGTTATTAAGCCTTGAAGTTTGTATGCATATGAGAGAAATATATATAGATATATATAAAAATTAAATAAATAAACATGCAAAAAAGGTTCAAAATAGCGAATTGGGAGGGGGAATAACCGAACCGGCCCATTTTTGAGGTTGACCCAAGCCCTACTGGGTCGACTAGGGGTTAATCCAGGGTGTTTGGCTGTCATCCCATGGGTCGATTCGCTCAAATGCAGATTTTGCATTTGAATGGTTCTCATGATTCAGGGTTAATCTAATGGTCCTAAATAACTTCCTACACCTATATATACATCCCTAACCTAAACCTAAATCTCATATACAATTCTCTAGCCTCCATTGCTCTCTTCCTCTCTAAAAATAAATAAATCAATGGCGTCTCTACTCTGCTGAAACCTAAGCTAGGACTTGTGCTTCTTCTTCCTCCAATTCTGATTAGGATTAAAAGAGAACAGCTACAACACCTTTTTCTTTTAGAATCCAACCAAGGCAAGTGCAGTTATTTTCCGATATAAACTTTAATTATAATTGTGACATGATTGTAAATCTGAATTTGAGATTGCGTATGTTCTATTCTGATCTATTTTATTCTATATCTCTTTCTTCTTTCTGTTCTATAGCCAGGCTACCCCGAGCCTGTTCCAGATCTCATAAGAGATTAACGCACGAACGTTAAACTTGGGACAAATAATGAATGATGGCATAATTGGACATGGCTAATCTGTGACTAAAAGAACATAGCTTGTAAACTAGATTTAGATCTGTGCATATTCTGTGAATTGGAAGAAGAGGAACCATTGTATATTAACATGTGACTTGAGACATTGGACATAACGCATATTTTTGAATTAAAGATCTGTTATAATTTAAAGTTCTAGATTGTTGGGCATATTGTTTATATAGAAATTCATGATTTGGGATATAAAGGGAATATGACTTAGGTGTGAAGATTTATGTTAAGATTTAATAACTATTAAATGTGAATAACACCTAAGTGGGAGATTTTTGAATATATGACATGCATTGAAATCGATGGCTATATTTGGTATAATTTATATGTGAATCTTTTGTACTAGGCAAGTTTAACTAAATTTGAGACGTGCGTTATATGGTAAATTATGACCATAATCTGTGCCATGTAAATTCAATGCAAACGTGGGGTATATGATCATAATGTGAATCATGACAACTATTTAGGCATGCAAACTTAGGCCAAATTTATAATTAGGCAAGATATGTTTATGAAACTTTTAGGAATGATTAAATATGTTATATGGCCTAATCTGCTAGTTCTGTTATATTGCATAATTTGCTAGTTCTGTTATATTGCTTAATCTGCTAGTTCTGCTCTACTGCTTAGTCTGCTAGATTTGTTCATTTGCCAAATCTGTCATCTGCTAAGTCTGTTGAAAATGCTAAATCTGCTAGTTTGCTTAATCTGCTAAGTCGCCTAATCTGAGAAATCTGTTATTTGCTATATCTATTGAGTTGATATAATTAGTCCGCTATTGACATAATCTGAATTGCCTATAGTTATGAATAATTGACATGTATATTAGGCGTGGGTATAAATGGTAAATCATTAATTAATTGGCCGCAAAGATAAACATGGCTAACTCGAGGTTAGAATGAGTTTGCGGCGTAATTCTGCCCGGAACCGCCCGGCATATTCCAGTGGTCGCAGACAATAGGTTCTAATGTGAGAAGTTAGTCATAACGTGCTTGAAACCCGAGGTTAGACTCAGTTTGCGGCAGAAATCTGCCCGGAACCAACCGGCCTAACCAGTAGCCGCAAACTGTCAGTCTAATGTGAGAGGTCTGAGCATTAATATTTAATTAATGAAAATCTGAGATAAATATAATGTCTAAAACGTGTTGGGCGGATAGGGTTAAACCCACTAGACTGATGAGTTTAATAAATCTGTTCCGTGAATCGGTAGGCCCAATTACAAAGTTAGACAAATCTGTAAATCTGTTAAATCCGTATATCTGATCCGTTAGTCTAAAACTTGTCTGATCTGTGAACTAGTTAATCTGAATTCTGCATGTCTGAACTTGTTAATCTGAAATCTGTTAGTCTGGGGACACAAGGATAGGAGGGGAATTACTTGTGTCATCTGTTGTTTGGGACCCATATTAGTCAGTAACCCTTTCTGGTATCAAAACTTTGACCCAACAGTAGGTAGGGTCCGGGCACGCTTACTGAACTAATTATGAGTGGTTCATTCTGATAATGGCGAGGGGTATTGATGGTGCGTTCCAACCGGGTCATGTGCGTGCATGGATCCCGGTCTGCCTCTGAGGATGTAAGACGTCGTGACATCTGTAAATAGGTCTGTGCTAATTGGTTGTCACTTTTGGGAGTGATACACCCTACTGTGGGACCGACACAGGATATTTATGTATTAAGGAGCCGATCGCTTGGGGTAGGGTTTTAGGGTACACTTAGTTCTGTCTGTTTCTGTTGGTACCGTCTGTTTCTGTTGGGTGGTAATACCTGTCTGTTTCTGCGTGGTACCGTTTGTTCGGGTGGTAAAGGCCCATTACTAGTGTACACCTAATTCTAAATTCTATTTTCGTAGGGATTAATTTGTTTCTGCTTCTGTCTGTTTCTGATCGGGTAGTAAAGGCCCATTATTAGCATCCTGTTTCTGTTAAATTATTCTGTACCCGTTTCCGTTTCAGTTTAGACATTAGGGTGACACCTAATTCTGTTATACTAGTATTAGTGCAGAGAAGTGTAAAGCAATAGTTTATGTCATTTTGTTCTTCTGTTATATCTGCTACACCTGTTACAGTTATCTCTCATCCAGTTTTATGTTCATGTCATATTATTATTATCTGTTCATATGCTGAAAGTCACTGGACTTGCCAGACTTTTTGTCCGACCCTTGTTGTTTCGCCTCCTTTCTTCCGTTTCCCCCCAGGTTATCCCAGGAGGGAATACTTTAGCTTGATCCGATTTCTCTCTGCTTGAAGTGCTTAAAGTATGGCTTAGCTCTGTATAGCTCCCGTTCTATGGGGATTATGATTTTAAACCATGCATTTTGAAGGCTTTTGTACAAGACTGATATTTGTACTTGAATTATGAGATTTGAAAGGATGTAACCATATTGATTTCTGTTTCCGCTGTAATGAAGTTAAAATTTTTCAAGTACTGTTTTATCTGTCTTGTAAGTTTCTGTTCTGTTTACTAAAATGCTCCACCAAAGTTAAGGCATTCCCTTTGTGAGTGACCTTAACGGAGGTGGGGTGTTACAAAACTTTTTGGGTTTTATAGGATACGGGTTGGTCTTAGGAAGGGATTCCCTTGTGACCTAAAAGGAGTCCATCATGCTTAGTTTCCTAGAATCATATATATATTGGTTGGGTTGAGTAATTCTTTGGGTGTCAGTCTGATGTTGATTTCGGTCTTCGGGGCTGATGCTTAGGGAGTTCTTCTCCTAATCAGGATATAGGTGGCGTAGATTTCCAGTTTTGACATTGCCTAATGGGCACAAAGTTTTTACTTGCTTCTATCACTAGACTATACCTTTAGATAGGAACAATTGGGTGTAAACATGTGTTTGAGACATGTTATGATTGATGGTTGCAAGTGGCTGCAAGTGGTTGCTCGTGGATGCATTTACACACATTAGGCACTAGATCGACTCAATCACCTTTCATATTGCATATGCATGAGTGTTTACACTTGTTTGTGGATGAAATTGAATGTGTTATCATGTGAATGTTGCATATGGATGGATGTTTGTGCACACATATAGTGTTTATGTGACTAGGACTATTTGCATACATGTTGGATTCATGGAACTAAACATATTTTGCATTTAGAAGATCAATCAGGCCTGATCATTTGCATTAGACAAGGAACATATACACACACTTCTTGCATATGTTCATACAACATTAGAAATCTCTTAAGGACAATGAATGCCTGTGATTGATGATTGAGTAGATGGATGATGGATGGTAGGACACATTCTTCTTAACTTGAAGATTTCGGGGACGAAATCCTTTAAGGAGGGGAGAATGTAACACCCCATATTTTTTTTAATATAATTAAAAATGAAATAAAATATATGAAAATATGCTTATGATAGGTAAATAATGGTGATGCATAAGGAGAATTAATTAATACATGGAAAAGAAGAAAAATTAGTTCGATAACGGCGTATGTAACAGAAAAGATAGTAAAATAAGGATAACTAATTCAAGAATCAGGAAGTAGGTAAAATGGACATCACCACTGCGTTCCTCTCGGAAAAATACATGAAATAGAGTCCGTGTTTTCGAAAATCGGAGTCCGTATGACCAAGATATGGCCAAAACAAGATTCAGCAGACTTTCTGGCAGACTGGACCCAGGTCGACTATAGTGTCGACTGCATAGTCGACCTGCCCCCCCCCCAGGCCGACTGTAGTGTCGACCTCCCCCCTGTACAGGTCGACCTGGTCGGCCTGGTGTGGTCCAGAACCCATTTTTGAGGCCTGGGATGAGTTTTGATGGTCCGGATTAACTCTAGGGTTGATCTAATGGCCTAAATGAGTTTCCTACACCTATAAAATAACACCTAGACCTAGCCTAACTCACACAAATCATTATTACACCGTTATGCTGCTAAAATCTCTCTTGAGCCATGGCCGCCGTCTCCAAATTAAAGCTTAAGCGTCCAAACTCAAATCAAATCAAAGATCAATGCTTCTACAACAAATTCAAGGGGATAGATCAATGACACTGCAACTTTCTAAGACAAATTCACTTCTTAATTCATTAGCCGTTCTCGGTAAGTGCTAGTTATTTTCAGATCTAAATATTTAATTTTAATATGGGCATGAAATAAAGTGGAATTGGATCTAAGTATGTTTATCGATTCAGATCTATTCCTGTTGCTTTTTGAATCTTTAGTTTTGAGACTTGTCTACCTTTATTCTCATGACAAGTTTGTGATTTATTCAGCAGTTTCCTTGATTTGTAATGATGTTATCATCAAGTTGTAATCTTTATGCCTATCATGATGTTGTTTTTCTCTCTGATTTATTTATTATGCAAATTTCTACCTTCCCCTATTTATTTTCTTTTGATGAACCTTGGTCAACTTCGGACCTTGGCCTAAAATCGCGATTCGCATACGAGATGTATACGGGGGGAAAATGGGATTATTGCCTATAAGAATATGATTAATAATTGGCAACATGAAATTGGATGTTATCATTTTATTTGCAAGTTTGGGGTAGATCTGTAAATTTTGGTATAATCCTGTTATGATAAAATTTGCATAAATATTATATACATGGAATTCGACACCAATTGGATCTATGTAATGTAACATGAAATTTGTATATATAACATGTATGTAATTTGGCATGTAAAATAAAATTATGAGTTTTGGAGCCTATGTAAATTAAATCAAAAGATTGGGCTTATGTTAATTAGGCATGTGTAGACTTGGAAATTTGAGCATGAAAGCGATTGTAAACTTTATAATTGGCATAAACATGTATTATGAACTTGGGCAACTGGCATGTATTGAAATAAAAAGATTATAGCTTGGGATAACTACATCATGAATCATCGGATTTGGGTTTATTGGGTATGAAACTTGATACATGTAATTTTGGCTAGATCTTGACATATGTAAAAAGGCATGAAACTTGGTATATATGTAAACTGACTAGAATTGGGTACATATATTAGTTGGTATGTAATGGCCTTAAAAGAGGGGTAAATATAAATTGAGATAAGTTGCCTTTAATGGCCTAAGATAAATTGTGGTAAAATTGGTATGATTTTGCATACCATTAATTGATGGACATAATTGATTCAATTATGGACATCGTTAAATTAGGAATAAATTGATAATTTGAATAGGGGAAATAAATTCAAATTGGGGTAAAAGATTATAAGTAATAATCAATGCTTAGGACACGAGGTTGGACTCATTTGTGACGCAAACCTACCCGGAACCGCCCGGCGAATCCAGTAGTCACAAATGTCTGCCCAATGTGAGAGGTCCTAGGCCCAAATTAAAAGCGTAACAGTTGTAAAGACACGAGGTTAGACTCTTTTATGGTGTAAGACTGGCCGGACCCGCCCGGCAAATCCAGCTGCCATAAATGTCAGTCTAATGTGAGGGGTCTTTATAAGGTTACGTCCTTAATGAATTAAGAAATACTTAACCAGATAAACATGTGGTGGGACATGGGGGTTAAGTGGGTGACATGTGGGTGACACGTGGAAGTACGAATAGTAATACTTAACCAACGTAACATGGTAATTAGACCAGTGGGTAGGGTTAAGTAAATAAGAACACTTAACCAATATGATATAAATGGGTGGGTTAAGTAATATGATTAGGTTAATCTGGACACTTAACCAATTTAATATGTTGACTACAGGAGTGGGTAAGGTTAAGCAAATGTTTAACCATTATAACATGATTAAACTGGACTAGAGAGTGAGGTTAAGTTAATGAGAACACTTAACTAATACGATGGGTTAATTAGACAAGTGGTTGCGGTTAAGTAGTAACACTTAACCAACATAACAGGACAAGCGGGTGGGTTAAGTTAACTTGAATAAGTTGACAACACTTAACCATTATAATATGACTAGTGGATGGGGTTAAGTTAACATGCACTTAACCAATCTGATGTGATGCGTGGTAGGGTTAAGTAACACATAGGGTTAAGTTAACAAGAAAATTCATAACCAATGTAACCAGATAGACGAACGGGGTTAAGTTAATAAACCACACTTAACCAATCAAACATAATAAGCGAGAAAGGTTAAGTTAACCAAGGTAAACACTTAACCATGGTAACATAACGAGTAGAACGGTTAAGTACATATCGGGTTGGTGGGTAATATTAGTAAATATAGGCCCACATACACTTAACCATTAAATACACATGCTTGAATCAATAACGGGGTTAAGTACATATCGGGTTGGTGGGTAATATCAGAGAATATAGGCCCACAGACTTAACCATTAAATACACATCAGTAGCGGGGTTAAGTACGCATCAGGGTTGGTGGGTAATATCAGAGAATATAGGCCCACAGACTTAACCATTAGAAAAACCTAGTAACGGGGACCCATTTCAGCAGTAACCCACATTAGGTATCAACGGAACCCTGAGCTAGGCAGGGTGGGGCATGATTACTGGGCTGATTATAAGAGGTCAAATTAGCGGCGGTTGGTGCAGCAGTGCAGGTTCTAATGGAGTGCGGGCGTGCACACACTTCGGCACAGAAAATTTAGCCACTGGGCATCAGTAGGTATAAAGTTGTGCATCTTGATTGTGTCAGGGTGCCACCATGGGACTTGATACACCCCATGGTGGGACCAGCATAGGTATCTACAAGTAGGGGGCCGCGTGACACAAACGAGAACTAGGTCAAGTAGGGAGCCGATCGATAAAGTAGTAAGGGTGCATCGAATATATACATGGCCATTGGGGTGATCGAGGTGGAATCCTCAAAATCGATGTACACCTGAAGGCTACCATAATTGCGGGGATTGGGATCACGTTGTAATTATTATATAACACGGGCTACTATTTGGGACACTAGTAGGGTGTACGGATCCTTGTTACACAGGACACTAGTTGGGACACTAGTAGGAATACGGATCATTCCATGTATGACACTTATGAGGATGCTAGTTAGGTGGTGCAGAGCAAATAGATATCATTTTAAGAGTAAAGCTTAGAAACCTTGCGATGTTATTCTTGATAGAAACCATGCGGTGGGATACTTGATAGGAATTACGGGACGTTATACTTGTTTCATCGTGCCCGAATTTTATCTGGTTACCTTAGTTTACCTTGTTATCATAGTTTATCTTGTTATCTTAGTTTATCTTGCCTACCTTGTCATCATGCTTATGTTTACTTTCAGTTTATTCATGCCATGTTATCTTTATCTATTTTTATGCTGAAAGTCACTAGGACTTACTCAGTCTTTATGATTGACCCGTTTTGTTTCGTCTCTTTTTCTTCCGTTCCCCCCCAGGTTCACATGGTGGGAATACAGCTTAGTTCGGATCTTACCAAGCTCCAAGGCTCTTTCATGTATGGCTTGGATTTCTCTTGGCTATGGCTTGCTTTGCTTTATTGGGGAATACTGCAGTTTGTTTTTATGCTTCTTTGTTTTTTTGAGCAAGACGGATATCTTAACTATGAAATTGGGTATTGGGAGTTGATGGGCTTTTCTTGTAAAAATTTATATTTAATAAATGATTTGAAGTACTTCCACTTTATTTTCCGCTGTTTTATATATGTATGTCTTGTAATATTTCTGTTCCAGTACCCATAATACTCTATTGAAGTTAAGGCATTCCCTTTGTGAGTGACCTTAACAGATGTGGGGTGTTACATTAATGGATGTATAATGGTTGTGTTATCATATGGATGCTGCATTTTGATGAATGGTTTTGCACACATGTAGAAATAATATGTATCGATAGGATTCTTTCGCATACATAATGGACGCATGGCACTATCATGATTTGCATTAAGGAGGTCAAATGAATCAGTGGACCGCCTAATCTTTGCATTAGATAAGGAACATATACACACATTTTTGCATAAGTTCATATAGCATTAGAAATTTCTTTAAGGACAATGGATGCTTGTGGATGATGGTTGAGTCGATGGATGATTGGTTGGTAGGATACATTCTTCTTAACATAGAGATTTCGGGGACGAAATCCTTTAAGGAGGGGAGAATGTAACACCCCGTAATTTCATAACATTAAAATTCACAAATTAAAGTATACTTAATTTTTAGAAGAAGAATTAAGTGAAATGGGTTGTGCTATTATGTTCGTCTCAAAATTTTGGGTCAAGATAGACATTTGGTTTGCATAAAACGGATAACTTATGAAGAAGTTATTAAGCCTTGAAGTTTGTATGCATATGAGGAATATATATATATATATATTCAAAAAAAAGTTCAAAACAGTGAACCGGGAGGGGGAATAGCCGAACCGCACCATTTTTGGAGTCGACCCAAGCCCTGCTGGGTCGACTAGGGGTCGATCCAGGGTGTTTGGCTGTCAACCCGTGGCCTGATTCGCCCTAAGGGCTGATGTGGCATCTGAGTGGTCCTGATGGTTCTGGTTATCCCTAGGTTAATCCCACGGCTCTTATTAAATTAAACTTTTATAAAAACACTCCTAAACCCCTAACCCTAATCACATTAATTCATAACAAGAGCTGCCATGCCATCAATGGAGAACCTAGAGTAGCCGCCATGCACTTTCAACCCTAAAGCAAGATAGAAGCTTGAATCAAAATCAAATCAAATCTAAATAACGATTAGTCTACATCAAAGGCGAGCAAATCAGTTTCAGAATACAGATCCCAGAAAGACAAGACTATTTTTTTTAATTGTAAGTATGAAAGCTTTCACAAAATAATTAATTAATTTAATTATGATATGATATAATTGGGATTATGAGAATATGATTTTGAATCATGTGATGTAAATTATATGTATGTTTGTGGTGTTAAATCATATGTTAGTCTTATGCAAGTTGGAACATATGTTAGTTCTTATGTGAATCTTATGCAAGTTTGTGATGATTGGATCATATATTCATGTATGAATCTTATGCAAGTTCGGGTTGTTAAAATATATGTGAGACATGTATATGCATATGCTAGTTTATGTGACATTAACCTTTATGTCTAGATCCATATGCAAGTTTACATCTTTATGTTTAGACCCATATGCAAGTTTACATCTTTATGTTTAGATCTATATGCAAGTTCACATCTTTATGTTTAGATCTATATGCAAGTTTACATCTTTATGTTTAGATCCATATGCAAGTTCACACCTTTATGTTTGGATCTATAGCAATACATAAGTTATGCAAGTTTATGCCCATTATCCATGCTAATTTTGTATCATATGCTAGTTTGAATGAAATTCATATTCAAGTTATTGGCTATGTAATCTTATGTCATGATCCTTAGATCTATTTTATGTGTTATGTGATGTTGTTTTTCTTTTTATAAGTTAGACTATTTGCGAGTCTAACATATGTCATATGAAAACGTACGAATAGCTTGGAGATGGTGGGATAATATTGAATATACATAAATTGTGAATTGGCATAAAATGGCCTTAAAAGGTATATAATTAATTTGAGACATTAATTGGCATAATTGGTATTTATGGACATAATTTTAAGAGACAATTATGGACATAAATAAATTTGGAATTTATTGACAAATTTGAATAGGGATATTAATCCAATTTGAGGTTAAATAAAGATGTGTAATAATTAACCACCTAAGACACGAGGTTAGACTCTTTTGTGGTGTAAGACTGCCCGGACCCGCCCGGCAAATCCAGCAGCCACAAATGCCAGTCTAGTGTGAGAGGTCAAAGGCACGAATTAAATGCGTAACAATTGTAAAGACATGAGGTTAGGCTCGTTTGCCGTATAAGACTGCCCGGACCCGCCCGGCAAATCCAGCAACCGCAAATGTCAGCCTAATGTGGGAGGTCTTTACAAGGTTACAGTTCTAATGAATTAAGTAACACTTAACCAGATAAACATCTGGTGGGACATGGGGGGTTAAGTGGGTGCCTTGGGTGGCATATGAAATTAAGTAGGTTCCTTGGGTGGCATGTGAAATACGATTAGATGCACTTAACCAAGATTGAAACATGTTAGAAGACATGAATAAGAATGGGGTTAAGTGGGGAAACCTTAGTGGGGACCAAGCATAGGTGGAAGGCTTGTGTCAAGCATGGGGCCCTTTTCAAACCAGTCACCCATTTAGATCTTTGTGAGCTCAACCCAAGTCGAGGACGAGACACGCTTACTGGATTTGATTGTAAGAGGTCAAAACGGGTTAGCGGTGGCAATGCAAGTCCAACGGGGTCATGTGTGTGCGTGGGCCCGGGCTGTTAGGTAAGACGTTGTTGCATTGTGTAGATATAAGTCGTGCATCTTTGGTGGTATCGGGTTGCCACTTTGGGGAGTGATACACCCCACTGTGGGACCAGCACGGGTATCTACGAGTTAGGGAGCCGATCGAATGGGGGTAGTGGGTACAACTAGTGGAGATAGGGGTAGACTGCACCTATGAAGGCAGCTAGGGGTACACGAAACTACCATTATCATTATTAAGTTCTGTAGGCGGGATCAACTTTTTGGGTGACTAGTGGTGGTGCAGTATAGTAATTATACTTTAGTGATTAGGAACGAGATTAACGCCAGAATATTCCTCTTATTTGCTTTGTCATGCCCACTTGTTTCATGGTCATATCTTATCTTACCAGTTTATGCCTTATCCTAGTTACTTTAATAATTATATTGTTAAAGTTATTATACTCGCCAGACTTTATGTCTGACCCCCTTGTTTTCGCCTCCTTTCTTCCTTCTCCCCCTCAGGTTCTTAGGGTGGGACTAGTACTAGTGGAGCTTGATCTCGGATCTCTTTCTCTCTTTTTAAAGTGCTTGGATTGCTGAAAGTAAAGTTCAGCTCATCTCTTTTATGGCTACTGGTGTTGGGGTTTATGCTTTTTATTTTATGTACTCTGAAACAATTTATCAAGATGGATATTAAGTGTACTTGGTTTATGAAGTTGTTGTAATCAAACTATTTCTCCGCTGCAATAAAAGTTGTTTTAAAATTTTCAAGTACCATTATTTATATCTGTCTTGTTATATTCTGTTCTATACACTAAATACGCTCCATGGAAGTTAATGCATTCCCTTTGTGAGTGACATTAATGCACGTGGCATGTTACAAATAGCGATAATTTATAGTTTCAGAATTTAGCCCTGAAACATATACCATTGTGTTCGTGGCAATTTTCTGATTCGTTTTGGTATATGACAAGACCAAAACAGAGCTTGTATGGGAAAGTTATTAATGAATTAATAATCAAAGATTGTATACATATACATACGCACAAATTCGAAATGAAAACTTAGATATAAGTTATAACTGGAATATTATAATTCAGATGGCCTATATTAAGTAACAAATGAAACATTATTAATTAACGATAAGCAAAATATAAGCAAGGCAGAAAATACAGGTTCAAACCAAGGATGGGTCGATCTAGGCCTCACATGGGTTGACCCATGTATCGAACTGTGGGTCGACCCATTAGAGCTAGATCTGTTCTGGTCTATGACGTGTCTTTTTGAGTTATACAACTCGGATTTTATATGTGAATCCGATAGACCATGATTTTCTGTACACCTATAAATAGACTAGCAGGGCCTAGTCTTTAACTCATATTTTCTGAGACGATGCCAAGGCTCTGCCATTTTCTTTCCTCTTCAAATCTTTTAGAAATTATAAATTAGATTTAGGATATTCTAATTCAAGATTTGAAGATAAATAATGTAATTATACAACATAGGTGTTCAGATTTCTGATCAACATGAGGTAAGTTCTTGAATCTAATTTATTTAGGTTTTTATCTTTCTCTCCCTCTTCTTTTAGCATCAGATTTGTGAGCTCATCGTTGTTTTAATAATAGGTTCAATTAGGAAGGCCACGGAATAACAGATCTGGATCAGATTCAAAGATTGGAAAGTTGTCAGGTGAGTGGATTTAGAATTGTACCTTTTGAATAATGGAATATTTTCCGTTTATGTTCCTTATTATTCTTATCATGTTAAATAACTGTAAATTATGGTAACTTCTATATAATTTATTTTCAGTTATACTAAGAATATTATTGTTGTACATATATATTCTATGAATCTGCTAATTGGATTAAGAACTACTGTAATACTGAAAATTGTTGAATTTACAATGAATGTGAATATGTTACTGAGAATGTTGTTAGTGACAAGTTGGACATTGTAAATCAAATTACAGTGAAATTATGGATAATGGAAAAAGAATTGGTATGCCTAATTTGTATGGAAAATTTATAGTGAATTGGAAATGGTAAATAACATCTAACTAAGAAAATAAAAAACAGGAAATTTGTAGTGGACTGAGTTATATGGATTTGGGAAAAGTTGATAAATTTCCATAACGGTAAAAGTACTAAGAACGTAGCTACAAGGAAAGAAAGGAAAAAAGGTATTAGTGTGAAATAGGAATTATTCTACTGTATTGCACACTAATCAAATAAAAAGATATATGTACGTCCACGACAAAAATAAAAGAAATAGCTTGCAACTACGGCCCTTGATTTATGGGCATTGAAGAAATGAATCTTTATATCTTTCCACTAATCAATCTAATGAGGTATGTGAAATATTTTCATGAAATAATGAGAATATACAAGACGGTAATTAAATTGATGTTTCAACAGTAACAGTTTGGTTAATGTTAAGGAACCAAGGGAAGATATGATGAACGGGGAATATAATCTTTTGTATTAAATTATATGAATGAGAATGTAATATAATAGGTAGCCTTGTCCTAAGGACAAATGGAATTATAACATGGCTTATAATAATTGAAAAGGAGAACTTATTAATAAACCTTAGTTACGGGAACTAAGTTAACAGGTAAAGAACAACAAGTTGTGATGGTAGAGTAAGGCCAAGTCATGATTAAGTAAGAAGTAATAAAAGTAGACTAATGAAATGAAATAAGTTATATTTAATTGTATATTAAGTAGACATGTCATAAGGAAACATGAGAACTGGGAAAAGATGTACTTAATTATACGTTAAGTAAAACATGTTATTAAACTTGTAAACATGTAATTGGATAGTAAATAACATGGGAATAATGTAAAAAAAATTTAGATTACTTTCGTCAATTATAATCTAAGGAATGACATGTTATGGTATTATTAATGAACTTAAAACATGATCAAGTTAAACCTATACGATTAATAAGCGAGTAGGGTCCATTCCTTAGGGACATAAGAGGCTCGGGAAAAACCTTGTAACTTAAAAAAAAAGGAATATTTGGATAATCAAGTTAATTAGTAATCTGATAAGATAAAGAAAGCGTGAGGGTAAAAGATTAGACATAGGGTCTAATAACATGATTACGCGATGCGCTTGGACCAGTCCGCATGTACGAAGGTGAAAAACCCAACAAGGTAGATCATCGAAGTGTCTTGAGACACAAGAGGAACATGTCCATCTGATTATTCTACTTGGTAATTTTGCTTGCTTGCTTTACGGGACTGGAGGGAAGCACGCGGCTTCCGAGGGACGTGGTAGGGTACTTCATGGTGGTCCTATGTTGCGGTGCATGCTCAGGCTATACTCACCGAGGTTTGGTCTGCGCGGTACCAACAAGTGAGGTTTTGTCTGACTGCAACGATAGTTTGGTAGTCAGAAAGCTGTGGCAGATGGCGTTGGGTGATTCGACGATTGGCCTTAGAAGAGGTTGGTCAAGACTAAATTAAGGATAGTAATCATCGGATACCTGTCATCGGCAGTCAGTGGGATGCGGAAATATTAAAGCTAAACCAAGAGATCATCGATCTTTCACTATCGAGACGTTGGTTGAAGGACACGCCAAATTGGATGATTAAAATGCTTGCTAGGGGCATGCCACTTAACTCTTGATGTAGTCTTTCACTAGTTGAGGGAGGGGTCAAGGTGAGACCATAGCCACAGAGAAAATGCAGACCATACTCAAGATATTTGTACTATAGGTCCTTTGAGCAGACCTATACAGATATGGAAAGCTCCCGACCGAGTTCCGTGCATTGGATGCAACCCTATTACAAGACTCAGGGTATAGTAAATAGTACGTATGTGTAACGGTCTAAATACACGCACCGGATGGTGTATCGTGGAAGCTAGGGCATTACTCCGTGTTGAGGCCTGATTCAACTAAGAAGTTCGGAAATGACAATCTGTACGCTTGTGTGGCATATTGATGGTGGTTCTGTGTGATAACTAGCATAGTAATATGATTTTCTGTACGTTATTCGGCATAGGATGGGTGTTTCATTTGCTTCCATGGGCGTGATGGCGGAGCCCGCACATGGAGGATACTATGGGGAGTACCTTGAGAGTTGGGGTATAGCTACATATATATATATATATATATATATATATATATATATATATATATATTAGGCAAATCTACCGGGGAGTAGATGAGTACAATGTGAGTGTAGAGCCTTGAGTGTTGTTAACCCAAAATAACTTATTAAATAAAAAAAACAACTGTACAATATATGTAGGGTTATTCCAAAATGTATAATTCGTCCACCCACCATAACTTTGTGTTCTGACCCCCTACTCATAACTCACTCGCAGGTTAGGTTTGTGGCAGACATATGATAGCTTTGGATATTGGTTAGGCAGTATTATTACCTTGGTAAGACTATATTTGATTATATTATATTTTATCCATTCCGCTGTGAGATGTTTACCAAGCTTTGATATGTTTATTATCTCTGTATCTTCTGCAGGACACCAGACAAGCCACTCGAGCTTCGATAGATTGGGATTTTTGAACAAAACTCAGTCTGTCGAAATTCAGGTTATTACAAGTAGCGTACAAGTTAAAACTACATGGAAAGGTGAAGACACATCCTTTTTCACGTGTCTCAATAAAAGAGAAAAATAAGGATAAATTAGTAATACAATATGACTTTCCACGCTTTAAAGTGGAAGAAGTGTTGTAACCGAATAAGATAATGGATAGGAGAATGGTACCATGAAATAGGGAGGCCATGGTACAAGTTTTGGTGAAATGGAAGGGAAGGATGGAAGAAGAAGCCATGTGAGAGGATTATTGGCCATTGGTACGTCGCTTTCCCACCTTGGACCTTGAGACAAGGTCCATTCTCGAAGAGGTAGGGAGATGTAATAATCCCACCCTTATTTTGCTGTGTAAAATGAGAAAGATCGAGTAATATAGAAATATGTGTAGTATATGTGTGCGTGGAAGTTTTGATAAAGTGATGTATTATTTTTGTGTAACGACCCAGAAAATCTGAACCAATTTAAAAATTTTAAATTGGCTAAAATAATGGATTTTAAATATTTAAAATAAATATTTTAAGTAATGGCGATGAAAACTGAGTTGAATCGACATTTGAAAACCAATATAATTAAATATAATTATATATAGAATTGAAAATAGCGCGGTAGTTCGAAAATTCGATTTCTAATTTCAAATGAATATACAGAATTCAATATAAGTCAGAATTGAACGAAACAAGAAATATTTGAATCTGTATAACTATATCTTTATAACGAAGTTAACAAACTGAGATTTCATCTTAGAAATGATAAGATATGTCCAGTTTAAAATTAGAAATAGTCGCTGTGGAATTTATATATATTTTTATATATATATAAGTCCCTTAAAAATAGCAATTTTGCAAATGACCTCGGATTTCGACGAAACCACTTTTGTTAGATCCGCAGTGTCAGGTTATTGCTAGGTTTCAAATTTCATAATTTTTCGAATCAATATGTGAGCGTGGCAAAGGAAAACGCGTTTGACCGATTTCAGTTGATTTTAATCGACTGGAAATTGACCATTTTTCAAACGGTCTCAGAATTCGACGAAACTAGTTTTGTTAGGACCGTATCGTTGATACGAAGCTAGAAAATATTTTTCTAGAATTTTTCTAGTTAGTATGTGACCCCGGTAATTTGAAATGTGCGTTTAAAATTCAATATAGTGATTTAAATGTAAATTCAAAAGGAAACTGATTGTAACGATCAAATCAGCTTGCGACACATATCCCATTGTGTCCGGAATGGGGGTAAAACGCTATGGGAGACAGGCGGTGGGCCTCGTTTCGAGGTCATATGTAAAAGTCAACCTATTTGCAAAATTAAATAATTAAATAATAATAAAAAAAAATATTTCTTAATTCCCCTTTCCCTCCTTATCTCCCGCTTGCCCCCCCCCGTTCATTCGATTATAACCAGAACAGAAAACAAAAAAAAAAAAAAAAAAAGGAGAAACCCTAAGAAGGCGATCGACGCGTCCTGCTCCAAGCCTCGCCTCCGCCTGTGCCCCTCCATCAATCGAAGCCCCCCCCAGGTCGTACAATCTCCGACGAAGCCCCACCTCCCCGTTCGAGCGCCGAAGCCCCACCTCCCCGTTCGAGCGCCGAAGCCCCACCTCCCCGTTCGAGCGCCGAAGCCCCACCTCCCCGTTCGAACCTCGAAGCCTCCGACGATCTGCGAGACCTTCCCCCCCCTTTTTTTTTCTGTAAGTATTTCTTTTATTTTATTTTTTTTATTTTTATTTTATAAAAAAAAAAAAAAACTGATTATGTTTAAAACTAAAAACTGATTATGTTTAAAACTAAAAACTGAAAATGTTTAAAAGTAAAAAGTGATTATGTTTAAAGAGTAAAAACTGATTTGTTTTTTTTTTAAAAAAAAAAAACTGATTTTCTATAAAAATAAAAACTGGATTTTTTTTAAAAGAGAAAAACTGTTTTTTTAAAGGTTTGAAAACTGGATTTTTTTTTTAAAAGAGAAAAACTGTTTTTTTAAAGGTTTGAAAACTGGATTTTTTTTTTTATAAAAGTATTAAAACAGATTTTATAAAGATTAAAACTGATTCTGTTTTTAAAAGGATTAAAACAGATTTTATAAAGATTAAAACTGATTCTGTTTTTAAAAGGATTAAAACAGATTTTATAAAGATTAAAACTGATTTTGTTTTTTAAAAGGATTAAAACTGAATTGATTTTTAATAAAGATAAAAACTGAATTGATTTTTATAAAAATAATAAACTGATTTTGTTAAAAATATAACTGTTTTGTTTTAAAAAGATTAAAACTGTTTTGTTTTAAAAAGTAGTTTAAAACTGAATATTTTTAAAAGTAAAAACTGAATTTTATAAAAAGATAAAAATTGATTTTGTAAAAGAATAAAACTGATTTCTTTTAGCAAAAGTAGAAATCATATTTTTATATGTTGAAAGCAAAAGTAGAAATCATATTTTTATATATTGAATAGCGAAGTCAAAATTCGATTTTTATATATTGAATAGCATAGTAAAAATTCTATTTTTACATGTGTAGAGAATACGGGCGAAAGCAACAAAAGGCGAAGATTTCTATTAGGAAGAGTCGTGCAGTTGGATAGCTATTGGTGAGATTTCTGATTTAAAATTTATATATATATGTGTGAAGTAAAAGTGAATTGCCATATATAAATATATATATATATATACGCCCCTCGTCCACAAACCATGGACGATATTTATTGGTTGAAATTGTTGTGAAAAATTGAATGATTGTTTGGGATTGTTTGTGATGGATATTGGTTGATTGTGGTTGAAAAATACCCGTTTGTGGTTGTGAAATATTTGGTTGAAACCACTTAGGATTAGTTTGTGGAAATGAAATAAATATATACATGCCGCCTGCGTGCGAACTAGATGCATGATTCCCATTGTCAAAAACCGCGAGGTTTTAAGGTAGAGCGAGGAGCCGTACTAGGGACGGTGCCGGTGTAACTACCCTGCCGTTATGCTGCCGAAATTTTGAATAATATTTGTGTGTTTGAATTATTTTCATATGCTTAAACTATATTTATTCCTTATATAGAAAACATTCATGTGTTGAATTGATATTCATTCGTTGTTTAGAAATTCATGTGTTGAATGGTATTCATATTTTGAAATAAACTGTTTGATAATAAAAAATCACATTTTTATCTATATATAAAAACTATAGAAAACATTCATGTGTTGAATTGATATTCATTCGTTGTTTAGAAATTCATGTGTTGAATGGTATTCATATTTTGAAATAAACTGTTTGATAATAAAAATCACATTTTTATCTATATATAAAAACTATTGAAAACATTCATGTGTTGAATTGATATTCATTCGTTGTTTAGAAATTCATGTGTTGAATGGTATTCATATTTTGAAATAAATTGTTTGATAATAAAAATCACCCTTTATCGACTATATGAACTATATAGAAAAGTAGTGTTTTGAAATGAACTGTTTTACAATAAAAATCATATTTTTATTGTATATATAAAATCGTTGAAATGTGAAAAGTTAAAAATAGCCGCTTGTTCAAAATAAACATATATGAGTTGAAATATTCATTAATTAGCTAATGAAATAATTTGCACCTATTTATGTAGCATTAGAATGAATGGTGTTTTTAAACCAAATAGAAATCAAATATGAAGTTGAATAGAAAATGAAAAATGATATGAACTGTATATATATGTACATGCATATTCATTGAACAGGTTATAGCAAAGGGGCTAGAGAAGAAGAATAAAATTTTGTGCCCGACAAATAGGTACACATTTACTGATTTGTTTGGGTGATGATTTTGAGCCTGTTGGCTAGCCGCTTGGCTTTTTCTTTTTCTTTTTGAGATTAGAAGGACCGGGACGCTATTTGCGATTTCCCGACGCTCCCGGTGCAGGGGAGGTTATGGCGAAATTTTTCCAAAATTTAAGGTGTTAGAAATTTTTTTTGAAGTGAAAACGATATAGAAATCCTTGAATGAACTATATTTATATAACTATATAAATATAAATAAAATTAAAACGAAACGAGGCCGTGCAGTTCGTATTTCGAAACCGTGATTTCAAACGACTAGTACGGGAAATCCGACCATTGGATTTTCCCGAAACCTCAACCGTCGGGTTCGCCTTGGAATAATCTTTCCAATGGCACCAACCTTGTAAAAATCCAACGGTTGGATTGTCTGGAATGTTTAATTCAAATTTGAAGAAAAACAGCGCCAGAATCGATTTTATTTATATATAAATATAAATAGAATTATATTTAATCGAATAACGACGCTGCAGTTCGTATTTTGAAATCGAAATTTCAAACGATTGTACCGGGAGATCCGACCGTCGGATTTTCCCGAAACTGGAACCGTTGGATTCGTTTTGAAAAGACCTTTCTAATGATGTAAATTTTGTGAAGATCCAACGGTTAGATTTTCAGATATGTGTAAATCAAATCTGAAGAAAAACAGCGCCACGGCCGCCTTATGGCCCGAAGCGTCGTTTTGAATAAAATAGCTATTTTAAAATAAATAAAAATAGCGATAAATAGTTATAAAATACCATAAGCAATATGGAATGGAAATAAACTGAATTTGCTTGATTTATGTGATGTTTGATGGTTGAATGTGTTTGGTGTGAAAATTACATTAAAGGACAAAACCAGTGTTGTCGAATAATTTAACCATTGAAATAAATCGATTTGAAATTCTAAATATACGTGAATTATTTGAAAAGGCCGAGTTAATTCTCATTTCGAATAATCGACCGACGATTGAAATTCGAAGATGAAGACGATGGTCGAAGACCGGAGATCTTCACCTCGTTTGGATGGTAACCGAGGTCCTGATTGGGAGGCATCCCGAAATATGGATAATGAGTGGTGATCGTCCAGACGTACGTGTTGATCGAAGGGTTTGCGAGGTATTTAGTGCCTCCGGTTTCGTTCAGACCCAGAACGGACTTGTAAATGGACTGTGTGTCTGACATAGGATTTATTCTGTGTGGCATGCTAAGATGCAGTGATCAGGGCTTCTGTTGAAAAGCAAAGTCTTGTGGTGATGATCAAAGCACCGCCTGTGTGGCGTAGCTTTGTGTATAACGTAAATTCGCGAGCCTCACATCCCGGTATGAACCTAAAACGGGAGAAGGACCTCAGGGAGGACATGCGTTTCTTTCTAGCTAAGGTGGTGTCAGTGACCTACCAGCCCTGACATTTATATACTTTTCACCTATGTGGTTGTTGCTGTTGCGAGGCGCCTCGGTTTGATCGGACGATCCGGGTCCGATGGAGTCATTCGTTGGCTCGTTTACGCCCCAAAGGGCGGAGGAACGTATTGTTCAGGCACTATAATCCACATCGGTGGACCGGCCCTGACGATCCAAGGGGCAGTTGCGGCTGTTCCGGAGACATGGGCTAGATTGTCTCGAATTCGGTAAGGACTATCTTTTGCCTTGGTTCATGACGGAAATCCAATTTCCAAATACGACATCGTGCGGTTTTGATTGTATACCTATATATGGCGACATAGTGGTATGGGGCATTAATGCCGTCTATGATTGATAGTTATGATTTGAAATTGTTTTCAAAACATATAAACACTAGCAATAATATCAAATGCCTTTGTTTTATCCGTATCAAGCATATCTTGGCCGTTATAAGGTAAAAACTCTATCCTCCGGTTTGCGTTGCATTGTGTGATGGGAACTGAGTCTTATAACGGCTTCATTTTTATAAAAAGCATAGCGATGTTTAAAAGAAAGATTTGTTTTAAAGCACTGGCAATCCAATGGAGTAAACCCGTTCCACGAAAGTGGCGTGGTCCTGTGATTAGCCAATTATGTATGTGTTGAGTGGATTTCTCATACCAGTCCCATGACTGACTCGTAGTTTGTTTCACTTTCAAACTCGGGTGCCCCTCTTTCTACACGGGCAGCCTTGTATTCAGGTTTAGCTGGTTCTTTCTGGATAGCTGGAGCTGAAGATGGATTCTATCATTTATTCTTTTTATGCTGTTCAGCTCCTATTGTACATATTTTGTTTATTTCCGCTGTAGACATTTATGTATAGCTGAACTGTATTTGTACTAAGTAAGATCCTGTATACTGTGTAACTCTGATGATTACTTTTATCCAGTATATTTTGTTGTTCATTCTGGTGTATTTATTTAATTCTGTTCTGCTATTATATGTTTCTGTGTTATATTCCAAAGATAACCTTGTTTCCGTGAGAACGGGAAATCGGGTCGTCTCAACGTGGTATCAGAGCTTTGGTTAAGCTTAGTTCTGGAATATAACATTTGAACGAACTCGTCAGAAATAGAACCAGTAGTGTTCTAGGACGGGTAACTCTATACAGATAGGATCAGTAATATCCTAGTATGAGTAAAGCAGAATGAATACACCTCGATAGACACATTTACATTTGAAGTATATGTTTCTATGTTTTAAAATACCTTTTCTGTGACCTGACACTTGATCTGCTAATTGCAGAAGTACTAGAAAAATGAGTGCCAGAAACAGAAGGAATACAGAACCCGATCTAGAGGCTCTATTAAAGAAATATCGAAATCTGAACGGAGCGCAATTCTCGGGCAATGAATCAATTATTCAAACTCAAGCTTGGTTGAGTTCTGTCGAAAGAATCTTTGAGCATATCCAGCTGAGGGATGACCAGAAACGGTTAGTAGCATCTTGGGCGCTCAAAGAAGAAGCTTTAATCTGGTGGGAAACAATCATCAAAGATAATCCAGAAGGTGATACCACCTGGGACAGATTTAAAGTGATTTTCCTAGAAAGGTTTACTCCTCCCGAAGCAACCGAGAGATTGTGTGAAGAATTTTCTTATCTAATACAAGGTGACATGACCATTCCGGAATACCATAAGAAATTCAACGAACTTGCTCACTTTGCTCCTCATCTAATTCAAAATCCGAAGAGGAAAAATATGAGATTTATTCACGGACTTCAAAGGAAATACCAGAATAAAGTATTGGGGCATGTGAAGCTTCCTTTTCCAGAAATGATTTACATGGCTTATCAGTATGAAGACCTCCATAAGAAAGGAATGTTATGCGACGAAGAAGAAGTCAGTTCTAGTGACATAGCAGGGTCGGAAACTGATATTCCTGAAGCCAGTAAGAAGCCCAGTGCCAAGAGAAAATGGGCTAAATCTGAGAAAGAACCCGTAACGACCGCCACATGCAATAACTGCCATAAGCAAGGGCATTTGCAAGGAAAATGCAGGTCTTTAAAGAAGCTAAAGAAGAGTGAACCGAAGTCAAAGAAAAACTTTCAAGAGACCAGAGAATGCAACCTTTGCCATCGGTTTGGCCATGTGAGACAGGATTGCCGGCTGTTAAAGGCAGCCAAGGAAGTCCAAATAAATGAAGTGGCAGAAACTTCTGAGCCCTTAGCTAATCAAGAAAGGCCTGATGTTTTAGAAGGCACGCTTACTGTCAAAAACATTCCAGTCAAAGTACTGTTTGACACAGGCGCGTCACGAAGTTTCATTTCCAAAGATGCAGCTAAGAAACTGGATTTGAATTTGAAAAAGCTTAAGGAACCAATGACTGTTCAGAATCCAGTTGGGGGTTCCATTGATCTCAGTTGGATTTGTGGAGTGCCGGTTTCTTTCTCTCGTTATCGGTTTCCTACCATCGCAGTCGTCATGAATTTTAAAGAGTTTGATCTTATCTTGGGGTTAGACTGGTTGACCAAATATGAAGCTGAAGTCAAATGCGCCGACAGAGTCGTAAAGGCGAAGATTAAATCAGGTGATTATATAACCATTCCCTGTGAAGGTCAGAATGCTAATAGAAAAGATTTCTGGTCAGCTCTCGATGTTTCTCCAGCCCAAATTGAAAATATCCCTGAAATCACTGAGAATATTCCTGACCTCATTAAAGATATTCCTGTCGTCAAAAACTATGCGGATGTGTTTGAGGAAGTCGTTCGCTTACCTCCGCAGAGAGAAATAGATTTCAAGATTGCTTTAGTTCCCAATGCAAGGCCGGTAGTTCATGCTATTCGAAGAATGTCCTTGAAAGAGAAGGAGGAATTAGACAATCAAACACGACAGCTAGTATGGAAAGGTCTGATCAGGCCTAGTTTCTCTGATTGGGGTGCAGCAGTGGTATTCGTCCCAAAATCTGACGGTACTCTACGTCTATGTGTGGATTATCGTGACCTGAACAAACAGACAATAAAGAATAAATATCCATATCCGCGAATTGATGATTTGTTGGATCGATTAAATGGAGCACAAGTATTTTCACGAATGGACCTGGCTACAGGTTTCCATCAACTTCGAATTGCCGAAGAGTGTGTTCCAATGACAGCGTTCAGAGGCCCCGACTTATTCTATGAGTGGTTAGTAATGCCATTCGGCTTATGTAACGCTCCAGCTTATTTCGTCGATCTGATGAATAGAGTATTCAGAGGAGTATTGAATAAATTTGTTTTGGTTTTTATTGACGATATTCTAATCTTCTCTAAATCAAAGGCCGAACATGAAAAGCATCTGGAACAAGTGTTAGAAATTCTCAGACGGAATGTATTAAAAGCCAAGTTTTCCAAATGTATATTCTGGCAAGATGAAGTGAAATTTCTGGGCCATGTCGTATCGAAAGATGGAATCGCTGTGGATCCGAGCAAAATCACAGCTATTCAGAATTGGAAACAGCCTAGTACTCCCACTGAAGTCCGCAGTTTTCTTGGATTGGCTAGCTATTATCGGAAGTTCGTTAAAGACTTTTCGAAGATATCTGGTCACTTAACGAAGCTGACAAAGAAGCATTCTAAGTTCAAATGGACTGAAGAGAGTGAGGAAGCTTTTGAAGAGCTAAAGTTGAGATTAACCACAGCTCCAGTGTTAACCATCATTGATGGCAACCAGGATTTAAAAGTCTGGACTGATGCTTCTAGAGAAGGCCTTGGAGCAGTGTTAATGCAAAGAGGCCAAGTAATTGCTTATGCTAGCCGTCAACTGAAACCGCACGAGAAAAACTATGTAACTCATGATCTTGAGTTATTGGCTATCATATTCTCTTTGAAAATCTGGAGACACTATCTTCTGGGCGAGAGATTTGAACTGTTTACGGATCACCAGTCGTTAAAGTATCTGTTCACTCAGAAGGACTTGAATTTGAGGCAGCAACGTTGGCTGGAGTTTCTTGCAACATATGACTTTGAAATAATATATACTCCAGGAAAAGCCAATGTCGTGGCAGATGCGCTAAGCCGAAAGAATGTAATGATCGCCAGCTTTATTATTACGACTTCCTTGATGGATAAAATATCTATTCTCCAGAAGGAGGATAACTTTATAAAAGATATGATCAAAAGGATTCAGAAAGGCGAACCCTCGTGTTTTCAAATAGGTAGCGACGAGACCTTGAGGTTAAAAGGAAGGATTTGTGTTCCTGACGTTCCTAAGCTAAAAAGGGAAGTGTTAGATGAGTGTCACAAGTCCAAGCTGAGTATCCATCCTGGTGTGGCCAAAATGTATAACGATCTCAAAAGAACTTTCTGGTGGAAGGCTATGAAAAGAGACGTTTCGATATATGTTAGTCGATGCCCTACTTGCCAGCTAGTTAAAAGCGACCAACAGAAATTGGCTGGACTATTGCAACCACTAGAAGTTCCTGGCTGGAAGTGGGAACATATTTCTATGGATTTCATTGATGGTCTGCCCAGGACCAGAAAAGGAAATGACAGTATTTGGGTGATCGTAGATCGTTTCACGAAGACCGCCCATTTTATACCTGTCAGATCAAATAGAACCGCTCAGAGTCTGGCGCAGATATACTTCAGGGAAATAGTTAGACTACATGGAGTGCCGCTCAGTATAGTAAGTGATAGAGATACAATATTCACTAGCAAATTCTGGGAAGCATTTCAAGTCGAGCTAGGAACGAAGTTAAACCTAAGCACCGCTTATCATCCTCAGACAGACGGTCAGACTGAGAGGGTGAATCGCATTCTAGAAGATCTATTGCGGGCTTGTGTTATAGATTTCGGTGGATCATGGGAAGACAATTTACATTTGGCTGAATTCTCTTATAACAACAGCTACCAAGCGAGCCTGACAATGTCGCCATTCGAAGCATTGTATGGTAGACCTTGCAGATCTCCTGCTTGTTGGGTCGAGCCTGGAAATAGACTTGTGTTGGGTCCCGATATGATTCGAGAAGCTGCCGACAAAGTCGATTTTATTAGGAAGAGATTACTCGCCGCTCAAAGCCGACAAAAGAGCTACGCCGATAAAAGAAGAAGAGATATATCCTTTGAAGTTGGCGACTATGTATATTTGAAAGTATCGCCGATGAGAGGAGTTATCCGGTTCGGTAAAACTGGAAAGTTAGCACCCAAATTCATAGGTCCGTTTCCTATTCTGGAACGGATTGGAACTCTCGCTTATAGGGTCAAACTGCCTGACTGGTTGCCTGGAGTGCATGATGTATTTCATATATCTCAACTTCGAAAGCACGTTCATGATCCAGACTTGGTCGTGGAAGAAGCAGCTCAGCAGGATATTGAAATTACTCCCGAACTAGCTGTGAGGCGTGAGCCGCTAAAGATTATCGGCAAAGAAACCAAAGAGCTGAGAAACAAGAAGGTTCACTTAGTCAAAGTGCAATGGAGTGGAGATCCGCGAGATTGTACTTGGGAAACTGAGGAGAGCATTCAGAAAGCTTATCCTAGATGCCGAGTAGATATCTCTGATTGACTCTGGTGCAAGGTACATTTACCCTACCTTGCATTACCTTTTAATTCTCTATTCTGTTGCTATTTTCTTCCCATGGATGTGCATTGTTTATTCTATACTCTGAATATTAAAAATAAATTGGTTGTTGTATTGTGGGATTGTAGATTTATCAAACCACTTTCGACTTTATTCCTTTTCGGGGACGAAAAGTTTTAAGTGGGGGAGATTGTAACGACCCAGAAAATCTGAACCAATTTAAAAATTTTAAATTGGCTAAAATAATGGATTTTAAATATTTAAAATAAATATTTTAAGTAATGGCGATGAAAACTGAGTTGAATCGACATTTGAAAACCAATATAATTAAATATAATTATATATAGAATTGAAAATAGCGCGGTAGTTCGAAAATTCGATTTCTAATTTCAAATGAATATACAGAATTCAATATAAGTCAGAATTGAACGAAACAAGAAATATTTGAATCTGTATAACTATATCTTTATAACGAAGTTAACAAACTGAGATTTCATCTTAGAAATGATAAGATATGTCCAGTTTAAAATTAGAAATAGTCGCTGTGGAATTTATATATATTTTTATATATATATAAGTCCCTTAAAAATAGCAATTTTGCAAATGACCTCGGATTTCGACGAAACCACTTTTGTTAGATCCGCAGTGTCAGGTTATTGCTAGGTTTCAAATTTCATAATTTTTCGAATCAATATGTGAGCGTGGCAAAGGAAAACGCGTTTGACCGATTTCAGTTGATTTTAATCGACTGGAAATTGACCATTTTTCAAACGGTCTCAGAATTCGACGAAACTAGTTTTGTTAGGACCGTATCGTTGATACGAAGCTAGAAAATATTTTTCTAGAATTTTTCTAGTTAGTATGTGACCCCGGTAATTTGAAATGTGCGTTTAAAATTCAATATAGTGATTTAAATGTAAATTCAAAAGGAAACTGATTGTAACGATCAAATCAGCTTGCGACACATATCCCATTGTGTCCGGAATGGGGGTAAAACGCTATGGGAGACAGGCGGTGGGCCTCGTTTCGAGGTCATATGTAAAAGTCAACCTATTTGCAAAATTAAATAATTAAATAATAATAATAAAAAAAATATTTCTTAATTCCCCTTTCCCTCCTTATCTCCCGCTTGCCCCCCCCCCCCCCCCCCCGTTCATTCGATTATAACCAGAACAGAAAAAAAAAAAAAAAAAAAAGGAGAAACCCTAAGAAGGCGATCGACGCGTCCTGCTCCAAGCCTCGCCTCCGCCTGTGCCCCTCCATCAATCGAAGCCCCCCCCAGGTCGTACAATCTCCGACGAAGCCCCACCTCCCCGTTCGAGCGCCGAAGCCCCACCTCCCCGTTCGAGCGCCGAAGCCCCACCTCCCCGTTCGAGCGCCGAAGCCCCACCTCCCCGTTCGAGCCTCGAAGCCTCCGACGATCTGCGAGACCTTCCCCCCCTTTTTTTTCTGTAAGTATTTCTTTTATTTTATTTTTTTTATTTTTATTTTATAAAAAAAAAAAAAAAACTGATTATGTTTAAAACTAAAAACTGATTATGTTTAAAACTAAAAACTGAAAATGTTTAAAAGTAAAAAGTGATTATGTTTAAAGAGTAAAAACTGATTTGGGTTTTTTTTAAAAAAAAAAACTGATTTTCTATAAAAATAAAAACTGGATTTTTTTTAAAAGAGAAAAACTGTTTTTTTTAAAGGTTTGAAAACTGGATTTTTTTTTAAAAGAGAAAAACTGTTTTTTTAAAGGTTTGAAAACTGGAATTTTTTTTTTATAAAAGTATTAAAACAGATTTTATAAAGATTAAAACTGATTCTGTTTTTAAAAGGATTAAAACAGATTTTATAAAGATTAAAACTGATTCTGTTTTTGAAAGGATTAAAACAGATTTTATAAAGATTAAAACTGATTTTGTTTTTTAAAAGGATTAAAACTGAATTGATTTTTAATAAAGATAAAAACTGAATTGATTTTTATAAAAATAATAAACTGATTTTGTTAAAAATATAACTGTTTTGTTTTAAAAAGATTAAAACTGTTTTGTTTTAAAAAGTAGTTTAAAACTGAATATTTTTAAAAGTAAAAACTGAATTTTATAAAAAGATAAAAATTGATTTTGTAAAAGAATAAAACTGATTTCTTTTAGCAAAAGTAGAAATCATATTTTTATATGTTGAAAGCAAAAGTAGAAATCATATTTTTATATATTGAATAGCGAAGTCAAAATTCGATTTTTATATATTGAATAGCATAGTAAAAATTCTATTTTTACATGTGTAGAGAATACGGGCGAAAGCAACAAAAGGCGAAGATTTCTATTAGGAAGAGTCGTGCAGTTGGATAGCTATTGGTGAGATTTCTGATTTAAAATTTATATATATATGTATGAAGTAAAAGTGAATTGCCATATATAAATATATATATATATATATACGCCCCTCGTCCACAAACCATGGACGATATTTATTGGTTGAAATTGTTGTGAAAAATTGAATGATTGTTTGGGATTGTTTGTGATGGATATTGGTTGATTGTGGTTGAAAAATACCCGTTTGTGGTTGTGAAATATTTGGTTGAAACCACTTAGGATTAGTTTGTGGAAATGAAATAAATATATACATGCCGCCTGCGTGCGAACTAGATGCATGATTCCCATTGTCAAAAACCGCGAGGTTTTAAGGTAGAGCGAGGAGCCGTACTAGGGACGGTGCCGGTGTAACTACCCTGCCGTTATGCTGCCGAAATTTTGAATAATATTTGTGTGTTTGAATTATTTTCATATGCTTAAACTATATTTATTCCTTATATAGAAAACATTCATGTGTTGAATTGATATTCATTCGTTGTTTAGAAATTCATGTGTTGAATGGTATTCATATTTTGAAATAAACTGTTTGATAATAAAAAATCACATTTTTATCTATATATAAAAACTATAGAAAACATTCATGTGTTGAATTGATATTCATTCGTTGTTTAGAAATTCATGTGTTGAATGGTATTCATATTTTGAAATAAACTGTTTGATAATAAAAATCACATTTTTATCTATATATAAAAACTATTGAAAACATTCATGTGTTGAATTGATATTCATTCGTTGTTTAGAAATTCATGTGTTGAATGGTATTCATATTTTGAAATAAATTGTTTGATAATAAAAATCACCCTTTATCGACTATATGAACTATATAGAAAAGTAGTGTTTTGAAATGAACTGTTTTACAATAAAAATCATATTTTTATTGTATGTATAAAATCGTTGAAATGTGAAAAGTTAAAAATAGCCGCTTGTTCAAAATAAACATATATGAGTTGAAATATTCATTAATTAGCTAATGAAATAATTTGCACCTATTTATGTAGCATTAGAATGAATGGTGTTTTTAAACCAAATAGAAATCAAATATGAAGTTGAATAGAAAATGAAAAATGATATGAACTGTATATATATGTACATGCATATTCATTGAACAGGTTATAGCAAAGGGGCTAGAGAAGAGGAATAAAATTTTGTGCCCGACAAATAGGTACACATTTACTGATTTGTTTGGGTGATGATTTTGAGCCTGTTGGCTAGCCGCTTGGCTTTTTCTTTTTCTTTTTGAGATTAGAAGGACCGGGACGCTATTTGCGATTTCCCGACGCTCCCGGTGCAGGGGAGGTTATGGCGAAATTTTTCCAAAATTTAAGGTGTTAGAAATTTTTTTTGAAGTGAAAACGATATAGAAATCCTTGAATGAACTATATTTATATAACTATATAAATATAAATAAAATTAAAACGAAACGAGGCCGTGCAGTTCGTATTTCGAAACCGTGATTTCAAACGACTAGTACGGGAAATCCGACCATTGGATTTTCCCGAAACCTCAACCGTCGGGTTCGCCTTGGAATAATCTTTCCAACGGCACCAACCTTGTAAAAATCCAACGGTTGGATTGTCTGGAATGTTTAATTCAAATTTGAAGAAAAACAGCGCCAGAATCGATTTTATTTATATGTAAATATAAATAGAATTATATTTAATCGAATAACGACGCTGCAGTTCGTATTTTGAAATCGAAATTTCAAACGATTGTACCGGGAGATCCGACCGTCGGATTTTCCCAAAACTGGAACCGTTGGATTCGTTTTGAAAAGACCTTTCTAATGATGTAAATTTTGTGAAGATCCAACGGTTAGATTTTCAGATATGTGTAAATCAAATCTGAAGAAAAACAGCGCCACGGCCGCCTTATGGCCCGAAGCGTCGTTTTGAATAAAATAGCTATTTTAAAATAAATAAAAATAGCGATAAATAGTTATAAAATACCATAAGCAATATGGAATGGAAATAAACTGAATTTGCTTGATTTATGTGATGTTTGATGGTTGAATGTGTTTGGTGTGAAAATTACATTAAAGGACAAAACCAGTGTTGTCGAATAATTTAACCATTGAAATAAATCGATTTGAAATTCTAAATATACGTGAATTATTTGAAAAGGCCGAGTTAATTCTCATTTCGAATAATCGACCGACGATTGAAATTCGAAGATGAAGACGATGGTCGAAGACCGGAGATCTTCACCTCGTTTGGATGGTAACCGAGGTCCTGATTGGGAGGCATCCCGAAATATGGATAATGAGTGGTGATCGTCCAGACGTACGTGTTGATCGAAGGGTTTGCGAGGTATTTAGTGCCTCCGGTTTCGTTCAGACCCAGAACGGACTTGTAAATGGACTGTGTGTCTGACATAGGATTTATTCTGTGTGGCATGCTAAGATGCAGTGATCAGGGCTTCTGTTGAAAAGCAAAGTCTTGTGGTGATGATCAAAGCACCGCCTGTGTGGCGTAGCTTTGTGTATAACGTAAATTCGCGAGCCTCACATCCCGGTATGAACCTAAAACGGGAGAAGGACCTCAGGGAGGACATGCGTTTCTTTCTAGCTAAGGTGGTGTCAGTGACCTACCAGCCCTGACATTTATATACTTTTCACCTATGTGGTTGTTGCTGTTGCGAGGCGCCTCGGTTTGATCGGACGATCCGGGTCCGATGGAGTCATTCGTTGGCTCGTTTACGCCCCAAAGGGCGGAGGAACGTATTGTTCAGGCACTATAATCCACATCGGTGGACCGGCCCTGACGATCCAAGGGGCAGTTGCGGCTGTTCCGGAGACATGGGCTAGATTGTCTCGAATTCGGTAAGGACTATCTTTTGCCTTGGTTCATGACGGAAATCCAATTTCCAAATACGACATCGTGCGGTTTTGATTGTATACCTATATATGGCGACATAGTGGTATGGGGCATTAATGCCGTCTATGATTGATAGTTATGATTTGAAATTGTTTTCAAAACATATAAACACTAGCAATAATATCAAATGCCTTTGTTTTATCCGTATCAAGCATATCTTGGCCGTTATAAGGTAAAAACTCTATCCTCCGGTTTGCGTTGCATTATGTGATGGGAACTGAGTCTTATAACGGCTTCATTTTTATAAAAAGCATAGCGATGTTTAAAAGAAAGATTTGTTTTAAAGCACTGGCAATCCAATGGAGTAAACCCGTTCCACGAAAGTGGCGTGGTCCTGTGATTAGCCAATTATGTATGTGTTGAGTGGATTTCTCATACCAGTCCCATGACTGACTCGTAGTTTGTTTCACTTTCAAACTCGGGTGCCCCTCTTTCTACACGGGCAGCCTTGTATTCAGGTTTAGCTGGTTCTTTCTGGATAGCTGGAGCTGAAGATGGATTCTATCATTTATTCTTTTTATGCTGTTCAGCTCCTATTGTACATATTTTGTTTATTTCCGCTGTAGACATTTATGTATAGCTGAACTGTATTTGTACTAAGTAAGATCCTGTATACTGTGTAACTCTGATGATTACTTTTATCCAGTATATTTTGTTGTTCATTCTGGTGTATTTATTTAATTCTGTTCTGCTATTATATGTTTCTGTGTTATATTCCAAAGATAACCTTGTTTCCGTGAGAACGGGAAATCGGGTCGTCTCATTTTGGTATATGCAAGTAAATATTTAATGAGATAAATACTTAAAGATGATATCACAGATAAGAAATATAAAAGCGTTAAATAAAGTAAAGAACACTAGGAATTTTTATACTAGTTCGGAGCACCGTCCTACGTCATGTCCCAGACTCTTTTTGGAATTTCAACAAATCAACACCCTCTCTTAACATGAAGGAATAGGTTTTACATACCTGAGCAGCAGAATAGGGAACCAAGTAGTAGAATAGGATTTCGCCTCAACAGTAGAAGAGTAATTCAACGAACAACTGAGAAGCAAAAAAGGACTTGAGCAACATAATAGGATTTTGCCTCAGCAGCGGAAGAGGACTTCTTGCCTAAGAAGCGACGCAGGACTTCAAACAATTACAAAATTTTATTTGACTATATGTGTGTTCATGATAACACAGATAAGTCACAATTGAGCACACCCTTCCTATAATCTTCTCCTTTGTGTGTGTGTGTGTGTATGTGTGTTTGTATATATATGAAAGCAAGTGAATAGTAAATAAAGAAAGTGATTTATAATCACAGAATGTTGAATATTTGAGAGCACAAGTGAATATTGTATAAAAATATTTCAGAATCAAAGAATACTAAGATCAATAAAGTTTGATTGTAATCGATGATTAAAACAAGTGATTCTAAAGTATATTTATAGTAAATAAAAGGTTGCAATTACTCATGGAAGGGTTTAATCAAAAGATATAGTCAACCTCTTGGATTAAAGAGTTATGACTCTTTAAAAAGTCGCAACCCTTCAGGTCAGCCGACTAAAGTTATAATTCAACTGGTTGAAAAATGGTTAGAATTTGAAAAAGTGTGCATGTGCATAGAAATAACAATATTTAGCTGGTTGAATTTAATATTCAGTAGTCTGAATTCTATTTAAGAGAAAAAGTCACCATAACTCATTTGGTTAAATCACATGCCCTCTAAACCAGTGACCCTATTTCGAGTAATAGCAGCTCCTATTTTTGAAAACTTGATTTTTATTTAAAATAGAGAGAGAGAGAGAGAGAGTGTGTGTGTATATGTTAAGAGAGATTTTAACATTAAATCTAACTATATAATGACTCAAGTATACGCTAATACCTCAATTTTATCTTTTCTTCGAATCTTGTTGTATTTGACCATAATCTCCAATATTTTTTCTACAATAATCGTTAGTATACGATATTATCAATATATAGTTGTCGTTGTCAAAATATGGCTCGAGAATCGAGGTTCTAACAACTTCCACCTTTTTGATGATGACAACTATATATGACTTATATATATATAAATGAAAAAAATTCTACCTATGCTCCCTTTGTGTATATTGCTCCCCCTGTATATATGCTATATATATATATATTGATTTTTCTCTCCTTTTGTCATCGACAAAAAGATATTAGAACTAATGAGAACTAATTATACACGTAGTTTATGAAAATTTATGAACTATAATATGATATAAAAGTTGATGATATATGAATGTGTTGAATATTGGACGTTACACCATTTAAGACCTATAGGTATAACATTATGAATAAAATATTTAAAATTCAAGACCTATATGAAATATGTATATAGCTCAAGTCCTATAGTATACGAATATCTATTTACATAATTATGTCACAAGAATTTATATATGAGCAAATGATAAGCTTTAGTAACATATTTGAATATGACTATTAATCATGGCATTAAATAATTGATATGAAACATCGCGTGTAAAAGAGTTTGCATAGCTATTTAACCATAAAACAATTTCATATGAAACATGATAATAATAATATATGATATCATAGTGAGGCATTAGATAATGCATGTCAAAATACAGACTTTCTTCTTCTAAATTTATACTCCCTCTATTGATATGACCTCCCCTCGTCGATATGATTATATTTTCCTTCCCTTCTTTTCATCAACAAAAAAGGAGATGAATATCAAATAAGAGTAATGTAAGATTTTAATATGTGGATAACAGAGTTGGAAAAGAATATAGGTTTACTAGATTCTCCAGTTATTTCTTTATTTTTAGATCTGTTTCCACAGATACTGAAATAACCTCTTTTTTGTCTATGGTGCACCTAAATAAATATGATATATATATATACACACACACACTCTTTGGTACTCACTTCCTACGTTAGGGTCCAGGTGTTTAGTCATAAGGTTACCATACCCAAGAAGGTTTAACATAACCTATAAAAATAAAATTTTCATTATTAACTACCAAATCAAAATAATCATCTTTATATTTTTCTCTATTTTTCCAATTTATAGGAGCTCAAATACTTAGATAATTTCTTTTCATATTTCTAGATTTATCATTAGTAATTCTAATCATAGAAGTATTCAGATATCTATAAAAATTGGATCTTGGATTTACTCGTGCTTTAGTACTAGCGACGACATTTTTATTATACATAAAAGCATATCTAGCACTATTTCTATGATATTCTAAAACACTTTTATCGTGTAAAGGTCGAGATATTGATAAAATCATATTTGAATCATTTCGACCTTTATTAAATTTTGTGAATTTATTTGTTCGTTTCTCAAATTTAGTGTTAAAGTCACAATTGACTATTTCAAATGACATTTTGTTAGCTTTTAATATAGCAATTTCCTTATTTAATTAAGAATTTTCCCTTTTCAAGGTACTTTCCTCAATTCCGAGATGACCATTTTTAGAATCTGAATAATCTAAAGATGATTGTAATTTAAAAAAAAAATCTTTTGAGTAACGAATTTCTCTTCGTAAAATATTATTATTTACTTTTAAAAGCTCACATTCTTTAGATTTTAAATTCTTTCCAATTAAAGCTTCATTCTATTTTTTAAGAGACAAAATTAAAGAACTAGAATTATTTAAATAATCTTCTAAAGATGTATTTTTATTTTGTAGCATGTCTATTTCCTTTAAAAGATCGTTGTTTTCATCTTCTAGCTGCTCATTTTCTCTCCGAAGGATATCCTTTTGAAAAACAAGCTCTTTTAAGGTCAAACATTTAGTTTGTTTTACTAAAAATTTAATTTCTTCTTTTAATTTGGAATTTTACTACTCACAATCTTTTGAATTAGCTAAAATAATTATATTAAGTTTATTCAAAGTTTTAAAACCTTTTAATAATTTTTCATGGTCTAGCAAAAGATCTTTATATAATGAATCTACACATACCGATTATGATCTAACTTCATCCATGAGACATTTGCTTGCTTTCTTGCTCCTTTGATTATGCTTTGTTGTTCATCCACTTTCTAATGCCTTGGCTAGATTTCTTTATCGCCATTTATTATAGGATGTTTGTAACATCCCTCTTTTTCTTATGCATCAAGTCGGTAATAAAACCAACTCAAATTGTTCGAAAAAGAAGATTGTTTTAACTATAGAGTTTAATAACTTAAACTACAGACACAGAATCTAGCAGCAAAATAAATAAATACAATAGTACTTCATGAACCTACTAAATAAAATTCAAACTTATACATAATATCAGGTTACATAATCGAATACATCGGAAGCCTAAATACAAGAACTTCTAATGCAAAGAAGATATAACCAGAACCAACACATAGAGATGATGTCTTCAACAGTCTCCAGCTTTGAAAGGTGAAATCTCAATACTGCAATACTCGATCTGACCCCGGTAATAATGCAAAAACAAAACAACTCGGATCAAGACTAACAATCTTATATAAGTGAATCAACTCAAGTGAAATATTTAATGAAATGCATCAGTAACGAATGTTTGGGATTTCCATCCTCTAAGGATCCCTTAAATATGTGATCAATACGCTATTATAATAGTGTCTACAGTTAAATATACTATTGAAAATAGCATAAGCGTGATTACATTTTTACCCTTACACCGTTTATACGTTGTCGTAAACATTGCTTATAAAACACCAGTAAGCCGTTGGTGGATAGGGATGCGCCGCTATACGACATCGTTTAAATCAAAATCGTAGGGCTCGATCAGGATAATATTACATGGCACATGAGGAATACCTATAGTATGATTCTACCGGATTGCAGACCCATGCTGATCGTAACAAATAGCCGCAACTACCGCCCACCTCAAACAACACTCCCATAATTAAGGGTGGCCACCAATCAATCACAGAGTAAGAGATATAGTATCAAAGAAGCATGTCCGATGGGACGAGCGACCTCACTTGGCCCAGGTATGACACATGTTTTAGTCATTTTAATTATGACCCAAAGGTCAAGGACATCCATCATCGTTCTCTTACTTCATCCCAGTAGCGTTCACCAAATCAACCTACTTCATTCTGGATTCTCCACCATGTGCACAATTGTTAGAGTGTATCGGTATTGATAGAGAGTATGTTAATACCGACTCCGGTCTCTTTAACAACCAAATGCTTATTTCACACCGTGGTCACTTATATTTGAAATCATATTTAAATTATCAATAAATCAAGTAACTCCAAATTTTAGTTTTATATTAAAATGATTAATTTAGATATTCAAACATCATAAATTTCATTTCAATCGATTCATTATTTGATTCCATTCACGACTTCATATTTCATATTTACAAATAGTTCGTTATTGAGAATTACATTTGATTTCAAATTTCTATCACAAATCTATTTATTCAAAAGATCTTTGTACTAAACATTTCGGATCTAATAGCTTAGATTGGAAATAGACTTTTATTTAAAATTGGTTAATATAATAACAATAATAGTTTAATTTTAAATAAATGTATTTACATAAAATAATTGATTAAAATGATTATAATATATATATCTAATAGTTAAATATTAAAAAAATAGTTTAAAGTTGTTTAATAGTTAAAGTCAATATAAGTTGTTACTACCAAAATTAACCCCAAATATAGGCGGACAGTGAAGGGGTATCGGAGGAACACAAGCACAGAAGAATCTATCGAAAGCAAAAAAGTCGAACCAAGAAAAGAACCGAAAACAGGAAAGAATGATTTCAGAGCAACATAAACTGGCACCTTCCAGGGAGAAAGGAGCTCAAAGTCTATAGAATGCCAGTGAAGTTTATCCGGTAGGGTCTATCCGACTGGGTCCATCTGACAGGGTCTGCCCGACAGGGAGTCCTCTGGCGAAAGGTCACATAAGTCAGAAAATAAGAAAGAGGAAGACCCGAGCTCCGCTTGTTGAAACCTGAAATGGTTATCGGTATTAACCTGCTTAATACCAATACATCAAAAGGCGAAGGTATCAAGGGTATCAAGCCAGAAGTACATAATGATTATCCGAAACCAGCTTTCAAAACATCTACTGCCTAAATGCCGAAAGGTCACATTGATAGACAATAGACACATAACTGGAGCTACCTTCCGAAAGACCAGACTATCCCAAAGGCTCCACTGAAAGGCCAACCGGAACCCTTGCAGAGATACAGGCTATCCATACTAATCTACTTAGTACAAAGACCGGTAGTGGTTTCGAACCGATAGTTACCTAATTACATCATGAGGACAAGCTTCTCTAAGTATTCACGAGAAATCCGGAATCCTACATCCGGAAGCTTATATCCAAGAGCCTACATCCGGGAGCCACTACCAGGAGTTCAAATGCCATACGAAAGTCACCACATCTATAAGCTCATCTCAATCTCAAAGAAGCCCCAATTGACCGGGACCCTCACTTTAAAGGCTATAATTAGCTCCACAAAAGCTGCTGGAAGCCAAACATCTGAGACCAAGGAAAAAAGCTGCCGACAAAGGCCCTTATAGGCCCAATAGCCCAACAACAGAAGGGTCCTCGAATTCTCTATAAATAAGACCCCAGGGGTCACATTTGGGGGAGGAATTTTTCATTTTCTCAATCTTGTTCTTTCTTCTTTAAGGATTGGGGATTTCTTCAACTCTTGTAATATATCTACAATTTATGAATGAATAATTATGAGGCTTAAACATTTCATGATTTGATAACCAAATTGTGCCATTTATGATGGAATAGGTAGTTAACACTAACCTTTCATATAAAAGAGTTGATCACGAAACCCTCGTAAAGAGGAAAGGCTTTGTGGGAACACGAAGTATTCCCCCTTTATCTCGGGCTTGGTAATGTGAATCAGCCCTCTCATAATGAGCCTTATGCAGATCAACTTTGGAAAAGAGGTTGATTGCGGGCATATAGATTGATCACTGGTGCAACTAAGGCCCCTTCGGGCTGGCTCGATGCGAAAGGATCGTTTAAGTTAATAAGCGTTGCATACCCTTACCTATCGGGAAGCGTTAACCTATTTTCTTCTTATCAAAATGTATATCATCTTACCCATGATCTAAAGGGTAACTGATTACGCAATGCTTCAGTTGTACAAAGTTAAATAAATCCTTCTTCAAGGTACTGCGGAACCCCATAATTCTATAAGCGTGATATTCACCTATTGAGGGAAGAATAACTAATCTTTAGATTAGAGATTCTGGTACATAAGAAACGATTGATTTAGCTAAAGAACACTAACCCCAGATTGTCCTTCGGTAACCTTAGATCGTGGCCGCACAAATTTGTCTAAATATATGTTTCAAATAACTCATCCCGGGTGTTAACGGAAAATAACATTAACATTTGGCGCTAGAAGGAAGGCCTGACCTCCGACCTTGTGGTTAATCCATAAAAAATTAATCTGGTAAACTTATTGCTCCATGATAGGAAAGATGAAATCAAAAATATTGGAAGAACGAAACAAGGAACCAGCTCCTAATGCAACCCTTGAAGGAAACAGGGATCTAACGCTTAATCTGAACAAAAATGAAAAAGGAGCCACATTCAGCCCAACACAACCACAAAACCCGAACGCCATGGAAGATAATGTCGCAAGAATTATAGCCTTAGAGAAGCAACTCCAAGAGATGCAAGCTCAAATAAATGCCGCTCAAAAACAGAAGTCTTCAAGACTCACTAAATCTAGTCAAAGAGAAACGAATGATTCTCCGAAAAGAAAGTCTCTCATTCAACACTCCGAAGCAAAGGAGAAGCTCAAGGAGAAGAGGAAGAAGTCCCATTTGACAGGAATAGACCATCAAGGAAATCAATGTGAGCAAGAATAGTCTGGGAGTTCCACTTCTAAAGGTTATGATCCCAAGAGAACAAACTACGACAACATGGAAGCTTATCTTCAAAACATTGCTCAAAAGACCATCAAGGACTTGCTGGGAAGCAAGGGGAAGAGGACCCAAGATGACAGGGTTAACACAAAAGGGTGGCTCCTTTCATAGATGAAATTATGAATACCATAATACCATATAGAGTGAAGGTTCCAACCATAAAATATCTTAGGAAAACTGATCCTGATGATCATCTAATGGCTTTCGATAGCCACATGATCTGTACATTGCTACAGGAGCCGTCCGATGTCATCTTTTCCCAATGACCTTTCAAGGGGCGGCAACAAAGTGGTATCATCAGTATAGAGAAAACACCATTTATTCATGGAAACAGTTCTCCTACGAATTTTCCACACAGTTTTGCATCTGCAAAGATCCGACAGTTGACTACACAGTAATCACTAACATCAAATAGAAGAAAGGGGAGTCTCTAGAAGATTATCTGAAAAGGTTCAACATCGAGCCATTAAAGGCCAAGGATATGAACGACTGTGACAAGTTGATCGTTGTGCATCCAGGGTTAATCGAAATACCCCTTTCTGGAAGGAATTATATATTCACGGCAGTAAAGACTTACAAGACTTTCATTTCCAAGCCGACAAGTTTATTCACATGGACGAATTGTACTTCACAAAGAGAAAGTTCTGGCCTCGAGGGGAAGGAGGAAGGTAGAACTTTGGATGAAAGCCCCCGAAGGGAAATCAAAAGAGATCAAGATGGGAAGATTCTAATACCAACTCGGTTGCTCTAAATAAGCCCATCTCATTTGTATATGTTGTTGTAAGAGAAAGGGTTAATAACTTCCCCGTCTCGTTCAAAGTCATGAATTCCCTGAACCTTATTCCAGCGGTAAGTATTGCGAATTCCAAAAGACCAACAGGCATAAGACTGATGAGTGCAAGGTATTGGACGGGGTTATTTAGAAGCTAATCAGAGAGAGACATCTGAAATCCAGCAATTCACACAATAATTGAAAAGATACATCAAGCCTCTCGCTCACAGGAAAGGACAACGCCAACTAGCTACAATGGAACAACCTCAACCTTTTGCACGGACGACCCCTCGATAAATTCTACCATACAATGTGCAACCAAAAATGTCGAAGCCAGTAATTCCTAACTATAAATAAATCACAGACTTCGAGGAGAAAGTGTTAATCCCTAAAAAATCCATACGCACATTGGGTAAAGAATATGGAACGGACATCATCAGGGTCGTTCGTGCGAAAGATTATCCGAGGCACTTAAATGGCTTATAACGGGTGGAATGCAACCGAACAGAGCAAGATCCAAATATCGAACCTAAGACAAGTCAAGTCCACCATCACGACCGAAGATGATGGCACGAAATGATTATGAAGAATGCTGCTCAATAAAGGCAAGGACCGTATATCCGCGAAATCGTTTCCTCTAATAGGAACGCTCGATCTTACATCAAAATCCGGTCGTGCGTATCAGGGTAAGAATCAAGGTTGCATGTATATATGAACAACTGCTCATTGATAACAACACCTATCGCTCGATACTTAGGTTAGAAACCTGCTGATCGACCATACACCAATTCCTTGAAAAAACGCATGTGCATCTTAGAGTCGCAGCCTCAGCCGGTCAAAAGACCATCACTCGCTCACTAAGTCAGACATAACCGCGTTAAAGGGTAATGGCTGACTCATTCCTTCGTTTCGCCATCAAGCAAATCAGATACCAACCCATCAAATACCAAAAGTAGTCGCAATCGAAGGACATCGACCAAAGTTAGACACAAATCATGATTCAGGCTCAAAAGCAAAGGTCGATCGTTCATATGGGGGAAAAGCCGCTCAGACACCGAAACAAAGCAAGCCGCCCATTCAACGTAGGCGGAAGCGACCTCATAGTATAGCTGCAGGGTCAAGCGGCATCATACGAATGTAGAAGAAGAATGAGCACCCTCGAACCAAGAAGGTCGGTCACGCAAGGGACAAAGTAGAATCGACTACAGCCCCACATTCCGCTCTTGCAGATATCTTCGAAACATTCACTCTCACAGGAACGCCTGCTTATATGAACCAGCTCAGCTATACAAGGCACTCGCCCCGACGAGTCGTCCGTACATGATAAGTGGATACAACCACGGACAGCTGGCTACAGCTAGCCAATGACATAATTGTAATTAACAGAACGAACGATCCGCAGCCTGCATAAACGGATTCCAGATCATTTACCAAGGGGATTTGACCTATAAATACACCATGACTACCAACATAGAGGGGGCCGATTTCTGGAAACCACGAAGTGCTGTTGAAGTCCATCCTCAAATATAGATTCAGCCATGGCGTCAAGTACAATCCCATGAGGAAGAACGAAGACATCCTCCTACTCAATCATTCATCCATCCTTCTTCTCCTCAAATCCTACCATTCTCTTATATAATTCCTTAGATTAAAATATATAAATGAGGGTATATTGAGTAGATATAGAGATGTATGAAAAGAGAGAGCTGATGTATTTTGTAATCCCCATTATAAGACATGAAATCACCCTCATAGTGGACGTAGGCCTCGTTAACAACTGAACCACTCTAAATCTCGTCTCTACTTTACTTTTCTCGCATTTTTTACTTTCGATTACTGATTAAACACGGTTCCACTTATTTCTTACCGAACTGGTGAAGTACATTTTAGTACCTCGGGCGTTTAGACCATTTTTGGTGTAAACATTTTGGCGCCCATCGTGGGGCCGTGTTTTTCTTTTTCCCATTTCAAATCTGATGAGATTTTCTGAGAGGCATTGTGCTTGAAATCATGAGCACGCTGAGGAGAATCACCGATGAAGTCAACAACCCCAACAGCGGTGTCAATATCGTCACACCGCTATATAGCGACGCCGGGGTAGGGGAGCTGCCAGAAATTAAAGAGACTGTAACCAGGGAAGAATTGGAGGAGGCGATGACAGGTTTAGCGAGTCAAATAACTATCGCAAGAAACGCAGTGATGAAGAAACTCGAATCGATACTCACCATTCAAGCCGCAAAAGCCGCTTTAAGCGCCACCTATTCCTCGCTGGCTCGAATGAATTGCGAGTCCGAAACAGTGCTCCCTGCTTCAAACTCAAGACAGCAGGATTCCACCCAGAGAGTCGCATGTCGCACCAATCCAAACTACGAAGGGGGCAAGACACCTATGCGCGATCATTTAGACGATACAGTCACGGAGCGGGAAAACAGTCCCACTAACATCAGGATGTCCCTTCCAAAAAGGCGCCCAAATTCCTTACCCCCAGTTTATAAAGGCACAATTAGATCGAAGGTTGATGATAAAAAAGGCGGTCAACCCATGAATCCAACCTACGAGCAGAAGTACATCTTGGGAATGGCGCGAGCAATTGTGGAGGAAAGCCAAAAGAAGAAGGATGACTGAAGAGAATGGGAGTCCTTCCCAGCTAAAACCCCGCTCACCGAGAGGATTAAGAAAACTGTATACCTACAAAGATTCGAACCTCCATCATTGCAGCCGTACGATGGGACGACCGACCCTAATGTGTTTCTGTGTAAATATGACCAGTACATGAACGGAGCATGCGCTACTGATGAAATCAAATGCTTATATTTCTCAACTTATCTAGAAGGAGTGACTTATCTTTGGTTCACAAAGTTGCCACCACAGTCTGTGGACAATTTCGTGACCTTAGCTGGACTATTCAATGAGCAGTTCAGATCCCAGGCGTTCGAAGCTCGGGATGCTACGGAGCTAAGTAGACTACGACAAAGACCAGGAGAGTTAATCAAAGCTTTTCTCACTCGCTTTGATATGGCATTGGCTAAAGTCGAGAATCTCGAACCCGGCCTAATCTTAATGGCCCTTAAGGGGGGCATATGTAAGAAAACCAAATTAGGACAGTGGATCAAGAAAAAGAAACCAAGTACACTCGAACGGTTACTTAACAAAGCCCAAAAATATGCAACTACTGAAGGAAAAAATGCACAGGTAGAAAAGAACGGAAAAGTGCAAAGCAACATGGACAAATCAAAAAAGGAGCAACGAAGAAGAGGACAGTCGAGTGAGAATGAAGCTACGCTTTTTCAAGAACTCCGAGTTCACCCCCCTTAACAATTCCTTGGGAAATATCTTCATGGCAACTAAAGACATAGAGAGATATCCAGTTTTGAAACAAAGACAGGTCAAAAGTACCGCCATGAAGTCAGGAAGATTCTGCCAGTTCCGCAAACAGCCAGGACATGATACCGATGAATGTAGCACTTAAAGTCAGTAATCGAGGGGTTAATCAGGAAAGACCGTTTGCAACAGTATGTACATGATCACAAGAGTTATCCCGACTCTCCGCAAACAACGGGCAATACGCCTTAAAAAGGAAAGGTCCTAAACCAATTCAAAGAGGACGCTTATTAGAGGGACCAGTTGCTAATATTTCAATAATGGAGCATTAAACTAAAGCTCTTATTACATTACTTCATTCCTTTGATTTTATCTTGTTGTTAAAACTGTTTTAACTTGCTTAATTATTTACTATGTTCGTATTAAGCAATGGTTTACTTACAAAAAACCGTGTACGTTAGAAATTAATTATGTGTTTACTTGAATAATGTACTTATTGGTCCATGCTAAAAGGAGAACAATCTCTTGGAATGTAGGTATGATAAAAGCAATCCACCATACACAGCGGGGCCGTAATGAAAAATCCCAGGTAACACACTAAACGAAGCAGTTTGGGAGTCGCGAACATCAAGCAAGATCAAATGGGAGGAACAAACACATCACCTCGGAAGGAACAAGTTGTTCTAGGATAGATAGCAAGACGAAAGAATGCACCTCTCATTATGGAGTATGCTGAATGCTAGGCAAACACCCATCACTGCTGCCAGACCTCATTGAAAATACAGAAATATCATCAAATCTGTCCCTCGGATAAAATTGATAATCCCAATGAAGCGTTCACTCAGGTATAGGACATGAATTCCTTAAAACCAGAGTTAAATTCGCTAGCAAGGATTGATGTCCCCTTCCTAGGAGTCAATGCTGAAGAGGAAGCAACTCAAAAAGTCCCACGGTTAAAGTTGTCGAGCCCACCGAAGAAGCACCTTCTTAGGTGACCTTCCTAGGTGCTGGACACAAGTTTTCCAACTTGAGGAAAAAAAAACTCAATGAGGCAAACCAATGTCTGTTTCCTAAGGTAAGGCACAAAGTCGGAAAAACCGACATGTCCCGAAACGAATTTTTTTTTTTGCCAATCACGGGGGGCACCTTGTTAAGTGAAGGGCACGAAGTTTATCCCTTTTGAGTCAAGGCTCAATGAGATAAATTAGTGTCCTCTCCTCGGGATGAAGCATAAAATGGGGAAGGATTAAACATGCTGGAAGGACCAACACAAACAGAAACCCTGGCCGAAAGGAGGTGTACATTCTTGTTCTTTGTTGTTAACCAAGTCAAACAAAGCCAAGGTTGGATTACAAAAGCAGAAATCCTAGCTGAAAGGGGGTGTCAGAAATCCTAGCCATAAGGGGGTATCCATTCTAGAACCTCTTTGAATAACTAAAAAAAATCAAATAGGGCCTAAAATGGATCGAAAATATTTAACCCAAGACCTCCCCAGGGGGCACGTATTCAAAACCGGCCTCCGAAAGGCTCGGATTACCGGTTAGTCAGGCGCGGGGTTGAATACTAATAAATAAAAATACCAAACGCGCTTATAATAATACGAATGCGTAATAGCCTTCGATAAGCGAGAAACCTAAAAGGATAACTTAATCCTAACCATAATAATAACAATAGAAAATCGAGGGCAATCGAATGATTAATAAAGCGCTCGGACGAATGTGTAAATCAGAAAATAAAGGTGCAGCATGCGACGCATCCACACGAAAACAAACAAGTTCCGTAATGAGAACTATGGTACGTTGAGGTCCAAAATAAACCTTAAAAGTCACAAACCAAAGCGTACGAGAATAAGCAAGGCTGGCTCCCGCATACACAAGCCAGACTAAAAGTACCATTCAAAATCAAAACCAAAATGACAAGACAGGTAAAACGTTGGCAGGCCACAGTACTCAGATGAGGTAAGAAATGATCCTCTCCCTAGAATCAAGGGCATCGACAAGTTTGCGCCTGTCTTCTTCCAAGGCATGAAGTCGCTCAAGGTTCTCTCTATTTGACTGCTGAAGATCTTCGACAAGAGAATGCCAACCGCCTATATGCTCCACAATGTAATCTCTGACAGTTGTGATGAGGCCTTCAACCAGATGCAGACGTGCTCCCATATGATTGAATTCAGCCAATATGCTATCCTTCATGGCGTCCATCTTACCTGCGATAATCCATCTATCAAATGGGTCTATGTACACAACAAAATGCGAGCTAGCTGGACACTGAGCCATAAAATCCTCAGCAAGTTCAGGATGAAAAGGATTGGGAACAGGAAGAGGCTCCAGTACAGCTGTAGGATCTAACGTGATGGCTGAATAGACCATACGACTAAGAGTGGTCTGAATATCTGGGTCAGAAAGTTCATTCTACAAACAATGACTTTGAGTGTCGATCGCACTCAGGATCTCCTTGCCTCGGGGCATCTTTTTGCTACCAGCCCTCCTCGCCAATTTTTCCCTGAGCTTCCTAGACATGAAAAATTCCATCCTCGGGCGACCTGCTTCAAAAAGGATCGGCATGAACACGAACCACAACCATGAAAAAGGAAACAACCTAGTCAGACTCAAGCATAAACAAAATATTTCAACCAAAGAAACCTGGGGCATTTCACCAAACAATTTATGAACAAGTACCAAGCATCGAGGGACCAAAGAAAACCACCGGATGGTTCATGTTCTTCAAAGATAAGTACAGAAACGGTATCTACTCTATACAAAAGTCTGGCTATTACCCAAATCCCAGATTCATACACAGCTCGATCAAGCCATGTTTCGAACATCCTAAATTGGGAACATAAGAAAAAGGAAGAGACAAAAAATCTTACCCAGAAAGATCATGTCGACCTCGGAGCCGAAAGAAAATTGCTCAAGATAAACAGATGTACTGCAATCACTAGGCAAAGTGATGGAATGAGAAAGCCAAACCCTTTTGAAGAAAAATCATGGTGGAAATGTCAAACATAGATTACCTGATTAAACTCTCGAGGAAGCGCAGCTATGACTGAAGAATTTTTCGAAAAATATAAAAGTGAAATGAAGCAGGCTAAAGGTAAATAAGGAAGATTAAAAGGCATACATCCAGAGAATTCTTGCCACGTCAGTATTGTGCCAGAATACACAAAAGTGTCCCATCAAGTCCCAACTGGCATCCCGAAATTCAGCTATTCGCACAATAATCGAAAAGATACATCAAGCCTCTCGCTCACAGGAAAGGACAATGCCAACCAGCTACCATGGAGCAACCTCAACCTTTTGCACGGACGACCCCTCGATAAATTCTACCATACAATGTGCAACCAAAAATGTCGAAGCTAATAATTCCTTACTAGAAAGAAATCACGGACTTCGAGGGGCAAGTGTTAATCCCTTAAAAATCCATACGCACATTGGGTAAAGAATATGGAACATACATCAACAGGGTCGTTCGTGCGAAAGGTTATCTGAGGCACTTAAATGGCTCACAACGGGTGGAATGCGACCGCACAGAGCAAGATCCAAATATCAAACCCAAGACAAGTCAAGTCCACTATCACGACCGAAGACGATGGCACAAAATGATTATGAAGAATGCGACTCGATAAAGGAAAGGACCGTATATCATGCAAAATCGTTTCCCCCAATAGGAACGCTCGATTTTACATCAAAATCCGGTCGCACGTATCAGGGCAAGAATCAAGGTCGCATGTATATCTGAACAACTGCTCAAAGATTACAACACCTATCGCTCGATACTCAAGTCAGAAACCTTCTGATTGGCCTTACACCAAGTCCTTGAAAAAACGCATGTACGTCTTAGAGTCGCAGGCTCAGTTGGTCAAAAGACCGTCACTCGCTCACCATGTCAGATATAACCGCGTTAAAGGGTTATATCTGACTCGTTCCTTCGTTTCGCCATCAAGAAAATCAGATGCCAACCCATCAAATACCAAAAGTAGTCGCAATCGAAGGACATCGACCAAAGTTAGACACAAATCATGATACAGGCTCAAAAGAAAAGGTCGATAGTTCATATTGGGGCAAAGCCGCTCAGACGCCAAAACAAAGCAAGCCGCCCATTCAATGTAGGCAGAAGCGACCTCATAGTATAGCTGTAGGGGTAAGCGGCATCATACGAATGTAGCAGAAGAACGAGCGCCCTAGAACCAAGAAGGTCGGTCGCGCAAGGGACAAAGGAGAATCGACTCCAGCCCCGCATTCCGCTCTTGCAGATATCCCCCAAAACATTCACTCTCACAGGAACGCCCGCTTATATGGACCCACTCAGCTATACAAGAATCTCGACCTGACGAGTCATCCGTACATGATAACTGGATACATCCACGGACAGCTGGCTACAACTAGCCAATGACATAATTGTAATTAACAGAACGAACGATCCGCAGCCTACATAAACGGATTCCAGATCATTTACCAAGGGGATTTGACCTACAAATACACCATGACTACCAACATAGAGGGGGACGATTTTTGGAAACCACGAAGTGCTGTTGAAGTCCATCCTCAACTACAGATTCAGCCATGGAGTCAAGTACAATCCCATGAGGAAGGAGAACGAAGACGTCCTCCTTCTCAATCATTCATCCATCCTTCTTCTCCTCAAATCCTACCATTCTCTTGTATAATTCCTTAGATTAAAATATATAAACGATGGTATATTGAGTGGATATAGAGATGTATGAAAAGAGAAAGCTGATGTATTTTGTAATCCCCATTATACGACAGGAAATCACCCTCATAGTGGACATAGGCCTTGTTAACGGCTGAATCACTCTAAATCTCGTCTCTACTTTACTTTTCTCGCATTTTTTACTTTCGATTACTGACTAAACACGGTTCCACTTATTTGTTACCGAATTGGTAAAGTACATTTTAGTACCTCGGGTGTTTAGACCATTTTTGGTGTAAGTAGGTACACTTCTTTGAAAAGAAAAAGGAAGAGATCCGATGATGTAAACGTGACTAAATAAGGAGAAATCGTTACGGATTTAGATTCTACAGGGGACATTGAATGAATGAAACCAACAGAAGACACGGAAGATGTAAACGTTGATTCAAAGGATAAATCGAAGGTCGTCAACAAAGGGAATGGGCTGACAGAGCCCCTTAAGTGCGACCTAATTTAGTTCCTACAACTCAACAAGGATGTTTTCTCTTGGACCCATTCAAACATGATCGGTATCAATCCTTCTATTATGAGTCATGCCTTAAATATTGACCCTTCAGTGATCCAGATTTGGCAAAAGAAAAGACAATAAAATAGAGACCGGTTAGAAGCCTTGAAGGAGGAAGTCAAAAGGTTGGAAACAAACGGGTTTATTCGAGATGTCCTTTACTCAAAATGTTTAGCCAATCCCGTGCTAGTGAAGAAGTCCAATGGGAAGTGGAGAACATGTGTTGATTACACGGATTTAAACAAGGCTTGCCCAAAGGATTGCTATCCCCTTACACGAATTGACCAATTAGTTGATGCCATGAGTGGTCACAAGATACTATCCCTTATGGATGCTTACTCAGGGTACAACCAAATCCCGATGCATAAACCTGACGAGGTGCATACAAGATTTATCACTGATTGGGGAACATTTTTCTATAAAGTGATGCCCTTTGGGTTGAAAAATGCAGGAGCAACATACCAAAGACTGGTAAACAGGATGTTCCAAGAACAGATAGGGCGCAACATGGAAGTATATGTGGATGACATGCTAGTAAAGTCCCCCAAAATAGAGAACCATCTAAAGGACTTGGAAGAAATGTTCAATGTCTTAAGGAATTACAAAATTAAGTTAAACCCGCAAAAGTGTTCTTTTGGAGTTCAATCTGGAAAGTTCCTAGGATATGTGGTAAGTGAGCAAGGGATAGAAGTTAGTCCTGACCAAATCCAGGCCATAAAGGATATGGAAGAACCTAGAATAAGCAAAGAAGTCATGAGCTTGAACGGAAAATTAGCATCCCTTAGTAAGTTTATTTCCAAAGCCACCGACAAGTGCGTTCATTTCTTCGATTATAAAGAAAAGAAGAACTTTGAGTGGGGCGAAGAGTGTAGAAAGGCATTCCAAGAATTAAAAGTCTATATGGGAATGCCTCCGGTTTTGTCTAGCCTCGAGAAAGGAGATGATCAATACCTGTATACGGCCAATTCGGAATGCGCGGTAAGCTCGGTCCATATAAGAGAAAGTAATGGGACTCAGTACCCCATTTACTATGTTAGCTGAAGGCTAAAGGACGTAGAAACGCGATACCTTGTAATGGAAAAACTAGTGTATTGTCTAATACATACCGCACGAAAGCTCAGAGGATACTTCCAAGCTCACCCTGTTAAGGTTTTAACTAGCTTTCCGCTCAAGAAAGTGCTCAGTAAGCCGAAAACCTCAGGAAGATTAGTCAAATGGGGTATTGAGCTTAACCAATATGAGATTGAGTTTCATCCTCGAGTGGCAATTAAAGGACAAGCCCTCGTAGACTTCGTGAATGAATGCACAAGCTTCATTTCAGAACAATCGGTTAAAGAGAATGACTTGAAAGCTAAGTGGCAACTTTTGTGGATGGAGCCTCAAACGAACAAGGAGCAGGGGCAGGTTATGTTATAATCACCCCTGATGGACACCGCTTGCACTACGCCATGAAGTTAGGATTCCCAGCTACTAACAACGTGGCCGAATATGAATCAATGATGGCCGGTTTGAATTTGGCACCATAGTTAAAGATTCCTAGAATATAAGTCTTTAGTGATTCACAACTAATGGTAAACCAAATGAAGCAAACTTATCAAACCAGGGATGCACGTCTAACCCTATATGAGAAGAGGATACTAAAGATGCTTTCTCGATTTGAGGATTATTCAATTCATCAAATACTCCGAGGAGAGAATACTCAAGCGGATTCACTAGCCAAATTAGCCAGTTCCTGGGGGGTCCCCAAAACTCGAGTAATTCCCGTAGGATATCAAGAAAGACCTAGTATCAAGCATGGACAATCAGAAACGGGAAAAGAATTATTAGTTCTAACTAGATACCAAGCCTTGAGAAGGGGGGATGAAGAAAACAAAGAAGGAAACTCCAATGTCGAACCTCCTTTAATGGAAACAAATTTACATCATGGAAATACTTGGATGACTCCCATGATATATTACCTCCTTAACGGAACTTTTCCCCTAGTAAGCAAGACGCGAGAAGGATAAAACACCAAGCTCTTACATTTATGATTACGGATAATATACTTTATAAAAAGGGAAATTCGCTTCCTTACTTAAGATGTGTAAGCTCCGAAGATGGGATTAACCTATTGAAAGAAGCTCACGAAGGATGGTATGAAGACCAGTCCAATGGAATTAAGCCGGCCAAAAGAGTCATGCGACCGGGCTATTATTGGCCACAGATGGTTAATGAAGCATTTGAGTATGTCAAAAAATGTGGGAACTGTCACAGGTACTCTAAGGTTCCCCAGCTTCCTCCTAGCGAGCTAACCACTATCTCAAGCCCCTAGCCATTCGACGTATGGGGGATAGATCTGATCGGACCCTTACCAATCTCCAAAGGTAGAGCTAAATATGCCGTAGTAGCCATTGACTATTTCACAAATGGGTGGAGGCAGAACCCCTTCCGGTAATCACGTCTAAAAATGTGTTGATATTCGTAATAAAAAATATAATTACCCATTTTGGAATCCATATCAAATAATGGAACACAATTCGAGAACAAAGAAATCACTTGGTTTTGTGAGAAAAATTGAATCATCAAAAGTTTTTCCTCGGTAGCCCATCCAAAGGCTAACGGATCTGTGGAAGCTGCCAACAAAACCATAAAGACAATCCTTAAAAAGTGCCTAAACCAAGCCAAAGGAAATTGGGCCGAAGAGTTGCCTTTAGTGCTTTGGGCATATAGAACCTCTACCAAGACAGCAAGGGGATACACGCCTTTTTCCTTGAAATATGGATGTGAAGCCATGCTTCCGGTTGGGGTCGAAATCCCATCGCATAGAAGAATAACATACGCGTTTAATTCCAATCAGGAGTTAAGAAAGGAATCCCTAGACCTAATGCAGGGATTAAGAGACGAAGCTGTAATCAGAACAACTGAATATCAAAGAAGGATCACAAAATACCACAACACAAAGGTCAAGAACAGAACCTTCGCAAAAGGAAAATTACTTCTACGAAGAATGATGGCTAACACCAAGAACCCAGCGGACGACCCTCTCGACCCAAAGTGGGAAGGACCCTTGATCGTCCATCAAGAAGTTATGCCCGGAACATATCGACTATGCAAACCTAATGGTGATCTCATTCCAAGGACATGAAACTTAGAACATTTAAGACCATACTTCTCAATGATAAAGGAGTAAGGGAACATACATTCCTCCAAAGATGATCAAACATGACCGAGGTTATGGAAAACCCTCCTTTCGAAACTTAAAGAAACACAAAAGGGGTCAAACCATAAACGGATCAAATCCCTTGTCATCACCAAATTGGTCAGGACATGGCATCCCCTGAAAGGGGTTGGTGTGTTAGTCTTTCTCCATGCCCAAATCAGAGGGGGCTAGATTAAAGCATCAAAAGCGTAAGCCTCCATTTTGCACCAGAAATAGTCATGGTGGTGCATCTAAAATTAGCATACCCTGCCTCTGCTCGTAGAAGAGTACGCCCTGGCTCTGCTAGAACTAAGCACGTCCTACCTACGCTTGCAGAAGAGCACGTCCTACCTCTTCTTACGTTCCGCATTACCCGTAGATGGGAACGCCAACCCCTATCATTGCCTATGACGGTCAGAATAGGGCACCCCTCGGAGGAGGGTGGTGTAAGCCTCTATCAGTACCTACAATGGTCAGTATAGAGCATGAAAAGAGTAAACCTTAGTTTTGTGCTTACAATGGCCCCGTCTAAGTTTCTAAGTCCTTGTCATCACCTACGATGGTTAGGATAAGGCACCTCCTGGAGGGAGATCAGGTAAGTCCTTGGGCCCTACTTGTGGATAAGCTAGCCAAGCGCAACAGACGCACAGACCCAAATAGTGGCCAACAAAGCATGTACATCCTCTACTTTGACATAAAAATCCCAGAGAATGGCTTAGCAAGCACGTACAACCTCTTCTTCACAAATCAAATCTATGAGGGATACCAAAGCATTAATGTCGGAAGGGGATTTCCGGTCTTCAATCTTTAATTACCCGAATAAGGGCTGGTTAGGGACTTCTATTAATGCAGAAAGGGGATTTTCAGTCTTCAATCTTTAATTACCCGAATAAGGGCTGGTTTGAGACTTCTATTAATGCTGGAAGATGATTTCCGGTCTTTAATCTTTAATTACCCGAATAAGGACTGGTTCGGGACTTCTATTAATGCCAGATGGGGATTTCCGGTCTTCAATCTTTAATTACCCGATTAATGGCTGGTTCGGGACTTCTATTAATGCCAGAAGGGGATTTCCGATCTTCAATCCTTAATTACCCAAATAAAGGCTGGGTTGGGACTTCTATTAATGCCGAAGGGGACTTTCAGTCTTTAATCCTTAATTACCCGAATAAGGGTTGGTTCAAAACTTCTATTAATGCCGGAAGGAGATTTCCGGTCTTCAATCCTTAATCACCCTAAGGGTTGGTTCGAGACTTCTATTAATGCCAGAAGGGAATCTCTGATATACAATCATTAATCACATGACCAAGGGTTGATTCAGGTCTTCTATATTAATACCCAAATCTGGGTCAATTCGGTTCTTCATAAATACCAGAAGGGGATTTCTAGTCTTCAATCTTTAGGTTATCCATGTAAGGGTCGGTCTAAAGCTATTATCAAAGCAGGAGATCTATCAGTAGCTCTCAATCTTTAATGGTCAAGAAAGAGCTAGCACGAAAACAGTGCCTTGTAGGTTTCGTGATGTAATCCAACGTTAAGAAACAACTCACAAATGAATGGAACAAAATTGGAAAGGAAAGTTTGACTTGGAAAGTCGAAAACACCCCTTCACTAGGGGGCAAATGTTACTACCAAAATTAACCCGTAATATAGGATCATAGTGTATGGGGTATCGTAGGAACACAAGCACAGAAGAATCTACCAAAAGAAAAAAGCCAAACAATGAAAAGAACCAAAAGCAGGAAAGAATAATCTGAGAGCAACTTAAACCGGCACCTTCCAAGGAGAAAGGAGATCAAAGTCTACAGAATGCCAGTGAAGTTTATCCGGAAGGGTCTATCCGATAGGGTCTTCTCGACAGGGAGTCCTGTAGTGAAAGGACATCTAAGTCAGAAAATAAGAAAGAGGAAGACACGAGCTCCGCTTGTTGAAACCCGAAAGGGTTATCGGTATTAACCTGCTTAATACTAATACATCAGAAGACAAAAGTATCAAGGGTATCAAGCCATAAGTACATGAAGATTATCCGGAACCAGCTTCCGAAACATCTACTGCCTAAATGCTGAAAGGTCACATTGATAGACAACAGACAAATCACTGGGAGCTACCTTCCAGAAGACCAGACTATCCCAAAAGCTCCACCGGAAGGCCAACCGGAACCCTAGCGGAGATACGGGCTATCCATACTAATCTACTTATGACAAAGACCGACAATGGTTTCGAACCGGCAGCAGTCTACATACATCATGAGGGAAAGCTCCTCTAAGTATTCACGAGAAAGCTAGAAGCCTACATCCAGAAGCTTACATTCGAGATCCTACACCCGAGAGCCATTATTGAGAGTTCAAATGCCATTTGAAAGTCACCACATCGACTAGCTCAACTCAATCTCAAAGAAGCCCTAATTGACCGGGACCCTCACTTTAGAGGCTATAATTAGCTCCACAAAAGCGGCGGGAAGCCAAACATCCGAGACCAAGGAAAAAAGCGACCGACAAAGGCCCTAGCAGGCCCAATAGCCCAGCAACAGAAGGGGCCTCGAATTCTCTATAAATAAGACCCCAGGGGTCACATTTGGGGGAAGAATTTTTCATTTTCTCAATCTTGTTCTTTCTTCATTAAGGAGCAAACCCTAATTTCCAAATTGGATTAGGGATTTCTTCAACTCTTGTAATATATCTACAATTTATGAACGAAGAAGTCTGAGGCATAAACATTTCATGATTTGATAAACATATTGTGCCATTTATGATGGAACATGGAGTTAGCACTAACCTTTTGTATGAAAGAGTTGATCACGAAACTCTCGTAAAGAGGAAAGGCTTCGTGGAAACACGAATTCTTCCCCCCTTTATCTCGGGGGTTGGTAGTGTGAATTAGCCCCCTCATAATGAGCCAAATGCAGATCAACTTCGGAAAAGAATTTGATTGCGGGCTTATAGCTTGATCACTGACACAACCAAGGCCCCTTCGGGCTGGCTCGATGAGAAAGGATCGTTTAAGTTAATAAGCGTTGCAGTACCCTTACCATCCGAGCATCGTGAAGCATTAGCCTGTTTTCTTCTTATCACAATGTGTATCATCTTACCCGTGATCTAAGGGGTAACTGATTACGCAATGCTTCAGTTGTACCTAGTTAAATAAATCCTTCTTTAAGGTACTGTGGAACCCCATAATTCTGTAAGCGTGATATTCACCCCTTGTGGGAAGAATAACTAATCTTTAGAACGATGATTCTGGTACATAAGAAACAGTTGATTTAGCTAAGGAACACTGACCCCAGATTGTCCTTCGGTAACCTTAGATCGTGGCCGCGCAAATTTGTCTAAATATATGTTCCATATAACTCATCCCGGGTATTGATGGAAAATAACGTTAACATAAGTAGTTATAAAAAATATTTATATAAAATAATACTAGTTTAAAAATCTGGTTTAAATAATAATCTCATCTGAACCATGTATCCATATGTCCAAGTTTAACTTAAAATCAATTCAGTTATCAAAACTTCACTTCAAACTTATTTCAACTTAATAGTATATTCGAATTCCAATATATTTCAAACTTATTCAATTTGGGTTTAAATTTTATTACTTCAATCAAATTCTCACAAATCTACTTTAAATTCTTTATTTTCATAACAATTAAATTTCAAATTTCAAATTCAAATTTTATCAATTCTAAACATTAACTTCAGTGTATTTGGATTCAAACCATTCATTTCATAAGTTATTATCTAATTAATTTATCAAGTTCATTTATCCTAACAAATTTTATATAAAACTCATTTCATCATTTTTTAAATCATAATTTAACCCAATCACTAAATTTGATAAGTTCATTCTAATTAAATCATTAGCAAATTAAGTTACAATTAAATTCCAAACCTCTCTTTATTTGAAGTATTAGAAAAAACTATGTTTATTTTTATAGAATATATAATTGTATATTAAAATTTAAATAATACTAAACTATAATAAAATATTTATTAAATTACTTATAAAATAATTTGAATTATTCAAAGGCTAAAAGTAATATTATAATTAAAATATATTTAAAATAGCTTTGTTAAATCAAAATATTTTTAAACTTGGATAAATATTTTCAAAATAGACCAACGATGTCCATGTATAATTTTCTACCTAGGTCAAGTGATATAGATATATATCATTTCAATCCGTAATTTAAAATTTTGAATCCTGGGTATAAATCATTTCATTCCGCATCCCAAATCGATTCAATTCATTTCCAAAATCTATACAGTGATTCGGGTATGTATCATTTCAACCCACATGGAACTTGCAATGTGAGACCACATAAATAAACAATATCAATAGACTCAACAGATAAAATATACGCATGATGTAAACTCAACAAATCAAACATATACATGAAGTAATACATTTCACATGTGCACATTCATATCATATATATAAGTCGTGTCATAAATGTGCATCATCTTTGTACAACATATAATAAAATTTTCTAAAACAATCCTATACATTTCATAACATTTCAAACGTGCTGAATTTCACTTCTATAAAAATTGTAAGTCAAGTGTGAGATAAACTCACCTTTAGAGGCATTGAACGAAGATGGAAAATATACGGACATAGAACGGAACAACGACATCCAAGCACAACTCAAAATTGATTCAAGCTCGATAACCACCCAATATTTTATTTTTAAGGAGAGGAGGGAGTTTCTCAGCAAAACGACACGAAAATTGGATTGTTAAAATCGTGGAAGGATCCAACACATATAGAAACTCACACATCACAAAACACAAACACAACACACATAAATCTTATATATTTATATATATACACGTGTAACAACCCGCTCCTTCGATGATAATAGATTTAGATATTTTGTCTAAATATATCGTCGTATCTTATGTGTCACTCAAAATGTCGTTTTTCACAAACGATAAAATTAGGATTCGAGACCACTTCCATTGAGTCTAGATCATCGTTTACGATCTTTTTGACTGTAAACATCGATACCTTTTGAGTTGAGCAATTTTGGTCTTTTTCATTGGATATATGACCAAAATATCACTTTCTGCATATGAACGAATTTGGACTCGAAACTACTTCCATTGAGTTCAAAACGTCGTTTAGGTGTTCGAAAAGTGTAAGTTTCGATATTTTCCGAGATCCGGAGATTTGGCACTTTGGGTTGGGTCTTGGTTGAGCTAGCCTAGCTCATCATATAACCCCCAATAGCTTCCTCCTCTTCATTCATTTCTCACTTCAACAAAGAAATAGAAAATGGAGAAGGGAATGAGAAATAGAAATTCCCTAAGCCCTAGCTAGATCTTGGAACTCCAATTCTTGTTGAAATCAAGTGCAAATCCAAAGAAAAGCTTAGGTAAGCTCCTCTCCATCTTCTCCAACCTATTCTCTCTTCAATTTCTATGATTTCCTATGACATAACTCCTAGGAAATTCATTTGTTTGTGTTAAGATTGGAGATTCATGAGTATTGATTGAAGAGAGGTTGATTTAGCAAAGCTTTGGGTTGATTTCTTGCTTCTAGCAAGCAAAGGTGAGTTCTTTTTGAACTCACATCTATGCCTCAAGCCTTCGTGCTTGTACAAGTGTAATTTAGTGTTCATATGATTTTGCTTGTGCTTGGGAATTGGTTATGCTAGTGTAACTTAGCCGATTTTGCGTACTTATGTTTCATTGAGTTGAAAATTTATGATAAGGATTGTTCATACGATCTATGCATATGTTTTGAGTTGATTTGGTGATGTTGTGAAGCTCCGTTGTCCCCCGACAAAGTTCTAAGTCTTCACAAGTCGCTTGAATCGCTTTGGTGTGCTTTGGTTTGGAATTTAGTTCATTTTCGAATATATGATCAAAACCATCGCTAATCTCTTGTATGAATGTTTGTGTATGTGCATTTGGGTGTTATAAGTTGTCTCGGCAAGTCTTTGAAGCCTCATTTGCATGTATATAACACCATTGTGTCATAGTTTGAATTGTATTTGATTTGCTTTGATTATGGAATTTAGTCGTCTTGAAGTTTATAATCGAAATCATAGCAATCTCATGTTCGTATTGTGTGTGCATGTTTGTTGGTGTTATATGATGTTTCGGTAAGCCTTAAATACTTCATTTTCACTTAGAAATCATCATATACCACCACCATTGGTCCGGGGCTCGTCCGAGGCCGATTGCACACTCATTGGCAATTAAATTTCTTAATTGCTTCAGCTCAGACGTCTGACCAAAATGGGTCAGACATCTGTCCTGGCTCTCGGGAAAAATAAAAAAACTGCTTCCTGCAGTGACAGACGTCGGTCACTACAGGTCAGACGTCTGTCTGCCTGAAACTGCTATTGACCAGTGGACCACGGTCAATAGTTTGGTATCGTTTGAGCTCATTCCCGGCCAAGTTTCGGCCCGTTTCGACTTCGTTTGTGACTTGTCAGTTTCTCCGGTTCGCAGATTTCTGCATCTCGATTCCTCGACTTTGATTCTCATGTGATTCTTCCAATGTTGATCCTTCTTGGTAGATTAGAATTTGTTTATGATGTGAATTGAATAAGTGATCATTCTAAAGCCCGTTCGCTTTGTATATCGAGTTTATTCGATACTCTTGCTAATATGATTCACGACTCTAAAACGTGAATTATCGACTCGATATCCTTCGAATCTGTTTCGATGTGGTTTAAAAGCCTTCGGGTGCTAGTTTGGGATTTCGATTCGTTCGTTCATCGAAATTACAACCGTTATCCCTTGATTTCATGTATGTTGTCGTGATGTGAGTTTATGATTTATGATTTGAGATCACATCATTGTGACGTGAACCCCCTTGATCGATTGCCTCGGCAATCGTACTATTGTTATTGCCACTTTGAAGTTATTCAAAGAGATTTTATGTTATTAGTAGATATCAAACTCTTGTACTAAAATGGTTTCCAATCTTACTTCATTATACGAAGCTAATTTATGAAATCGTTTTATGAACCTTCTTCAAATCTACTAGTATATATTTTATAAACCTTTTCCTCATTCGTATGAGAAATCTAATTAAACGTCTTAGTAAAATCAAGGACTATGAAACCTTGCTTTTGCTTCGATGGTTAATTCTTGGACTCGTCCGATTGAAAACCGTGGCAATGCTCCTTCTATGATTTTCTCTGTTTTGAATAGAAACCAATTACGGGTTCATAAATATTCGAGAATAACGTGTGGTTGTGGGATATGTTGTTGTTTTCTTATATTCACTAGCTCGGAGTAATTTCTATTCGCCCGGATCCATGGTATCCGCCTCTATGACATAGTTGTTTGGTTCGCGATCGCCCGAGTGGGAATATACGATTTGTGACCTTCATCTATGAGACTTCGGTCCAACTTTATATGATTTTCTATGATTTATGATTTCCTCTCTCCGGGGTCACAACCCGGGCACGGTGGGGAGCTTCGGCAGCCTGGCACCGTGGAAAGCTTCGGCTCAAACTTATGGGTTCGCTACCTAGAGATCGTATCTCATCTTGGTGAACAGGCCTGCCTCTTGGTGATGTTTTCTATGATGTCTTGGTGATTTATGAACTCTTGATGATTTATGAATTCTTGGTGATTTATGATGTCTTGGTGATTTACGATTTCTTGGTGATTTATGATTACTAGATGATTTATGATTACTTGGTGATTTATGATTTCTTGGTGATTTGTGATTTATGATTTCTTGATGATTTATGATTATTGGAATGTTGTATTCCACAGTAGCTAGGAGATTATTTAGAGATAGTTGTGTTGACATGCTATGTTTCATATTTAGTTATGATTAGATGTTATTAGTAGAATCATGTCATCCTGTGTTATATCTCTTGTTATCTCCGTTTATTTGATAAGTACAGCTAGACTGATCCGTTTATTGTTTATTTCCTTATAAATAATACTCGGGTCAGGCCGAGTCATTTTAGGTACTCCTCTGGGACTCATAGCAGGATTGATCTTCCGCTTTCAGCTTGCTACTCTGTCTCCGTAGTTTTATGTACTTTTGTACCCATGTCGTTATCACTTGTTGTGTACATATTCTTTTGTTTAGATCATGGTGCATGTATTTATTCTTTTGGGATTAGTGGATCTTTGTTGACTACTTGTTTGTTGTACACATTCTTGGTTTATTCATATCTATTCCGCCTTTGTGATATGATTATTCTATGTCTGGCTTTGAGATATACCATATTTATATTGTTGTTGTTGGCTATTTTATACTGCTTTCCGAATTGCATATAGCCGTTGTGTAGTTGCCCTATGTGCCGAATGGTCGTGTTGAAATTTTAATCGGTACTAGAATTCGATGTGAATTCCCCACACGGAGCAATTATACAATCGGTCGCCCTTCACAAACCTCATTCTCCGTTATGGTCTGCGACATTTCTCTGAAATGAACCGGACGATAGTGGGTATAGAGGCGGGGCGTTACAGTTTGGTATCAGAGCAACTTTTCGGAACAGTGTAAGATAGCATGACGATGGTATTGTCTTAAGCCTCTCTCGGGAATCGTGCCTTAGGGTTTTATTAGAGTCCTAAGACCCGTCATAGCTTATCTTCCAATACGATTCCATTTTGATTAAATTCGAGTCATTTGAATTCAGCTTGAGATTAACTTTTTCCTCCTTCTTTTTCCTTAAAGAAGAGAAATAGTTGATCGTAACCGTGCAAGTGCCGGTTTACCCAGTGTACCTCCTACGGGAGGGGTGATTATGTCTCAAGTGTCCTGTTTTTAGTCTTTTAGAATAGTTATCGACTTGTTCTCTTTCGGGATGATTCTATAGTTCATCTAGGGCCCGTGTGCTCTAGTGGTGCTTCTGTTTTATTCTTTGACTCAAGTTGCTAATTGATGTCTGTCTTTGAATAAATTACGTTATTAAAACGTAAATTTATGTTTTCGATCACTTTGGTGATCGTATTTTGAATATCCGAGTGGGATTCAACAATTCGTTCGTTAATTCTTGAGTTAAGCTGGCGGTATGGGACGTTCGGCTAAATTTATTTGTTAACTGGCCTATTGTGTATCACACTTATCTTGTTGATCATTTATGATCCTTGTAGTTGATTGGTCATTGGATATCTTGCCCATGTGTCGTACGCACATTGTAAGCGCCTTTGATCCTGATGTTTCTTGATTTTTAGCTGAGATTGTTTCGTACGTCGTTACGTACCTAGCATGGTCTATTGATCACTTGTCGTTCGGTATGGAGATACCATGTCTTTGTGACTAAACCTACTCCCTTGTTGTCAGCTATATAGTTCTAGTTCGGTGTGAGATCACCAAGCCTTCGGGCTAAAACAACTCATTTGTTACCTTGTTGTGCCGGTGTGAGTCACCAAGCATTTGTGCTAAATTAATCAAGAATGAGGGAAAGCTTCCCGCTTCTTGTGATCTCTCTTCTTGAGTCAGGGTACGTGTCATTAATTCCTTAATGTCATTTACCTCGTTCAGAGATTATTTATTTATGTTCTTTTGATATACGTCGATTGTGTTCTTCGTTATCAAAAGATATCAATTGTGTTTTATTCGTAAGTTGATAAAGGAATTCTATTTCCTTTATGCCATCTCGAACGATTTATTGAACTTGTATATTTTCGCGAGATCTGCGTGAATGTTAGAAATTGTGAGGACTTTCTTGTGTTAACTTGTCCATCAGGTGCGTTAAGGATCTCGAATGAGACGTGGGACGCCATGTTGTAGTTCGGAATTCCTAAACACCATTATGTGACAATCCGACATTCGAAATGATTCCTAAAATTAAAATTCACTTTTAATAAGTTAATCAAAATAATGATATTTTGAATTTTTGCGATTTTTCGTAATCGTTCGTTATCTTTCTAGATAATTTATTTCTAGATTTCCTTGAAGCAATTCCAAGAATTTGAGTGGTTCAAGATTTTCAATTAAGAATTATCTTGAATCTTTTCTTTGAGTAAATTAAATAACTCCAGGAACAACCCAAAAAAGTTATTTATTTATGTCTCTTGTTTCTGGATTTTAGATCTTTGATTTTCGAGAATTCTTAGTGACTAAGAATCTCGCCTAATTCTTAATCCTTGTTTCGATTTGCTAAAGAGAATTTAGTATTCTTGTGATTCCATGAGTCTTCTTATTTTCTCTAGTGAACGATCACTCGAGAGAATGAGAGTTCCCATTGGGGAGGGAAATTTGAGATTTTGCGATACACGACAAACTCAATAATTTCTTTCTTCGAATCTATGATCTAGTCGATCACCCGGAAGTGCTATAGTCAATTCACTTATGGACTTAGCCTTGCGTTGTTCTTAGAAATGAATATCGAAAGGATGAGCTCTTTTGATATTCATCCCTTGTTTATTTGAATCATTTGGGTCGACAATTATCTCCGCATGTTTGTTAACCCTTGTGAATCAAAATTTTTGGGGATTACAACCTCTTTGGTTTAATCTCGTCTTGTTATAGAAGTTGTCTATTGCCTCTTTGATTAGTTGCTGATATTTTTGCGATTTGAGTTTTTTGGCGGAAAATTTTCTTAAATCCTGTTGTTCCGAAGTGGTAAGTTGTGCACTACTTATCCATCACCGTCTCGATGTTTTTGATTTTCTAAAATCGATACTCGAGTTTCTGAATATTGGGAATTTCGTATAATTCCTAATGACTCGTCCTTATGGTCACTAAATAAGATTTAGTACCTGGTTAGAAATCGATTTCCCAGAGTAGTTCATTGGTATTCCGTTACCAATGTTTGATTATTAATTTGTAGTTCATTGGTATTCCGTTACCAATGTTTGATTATTGATTTGTAGTTCATTGGTATTCCGTTACCAATATTTGTTATCGGTTTCTAGTTCATTGGTATTCCATTACCAATATTTGATTATCGACTTGTAGTTCATTGGTATTCCGTTACCAATATTTGTTTATCGGTTTCTAGCTGGTTGGTATTCCGTTACCAACCTTGAATCGTTGATATTAAGATTGATTATTCCTTCGAGAATTGCTCTCCTTAGCTAAATCTTTTGGAATCTCTGTGTTGTGCTTTTGTTGGTGTCAGCTACCTTGTCGCAAGACTAAAGTGCTCAAGTTTGATGTTTTCTACCTCGTCGTGATTGAGTTTGGGTATGGATTAGTCAACCACCGTAGATTCCCATTTCATATCCTAAGAGAAATATCTACTATTGATATCTCACGTCTGTAGGACGCAGTCTTGTTGCTTCTTGAATTTCCAAATTAGATTCGCTTGGTTTTTGTGCATTCTATTGATTCTCATTCCCTTGAGAATCATACGAAGAAAGGCGAGTCTATTTGAATTCATAGCGCTTATGAAATTTTTCTGGAATTGTTTTACCTGTTTGGGATGACTACCTTTATGGGTAATGAAGTTCGAGATTGAACTCTAGCTTTTATGATCTTGCGAGACGAAATTGGGATATCACCTAGTCAATGGTGTGATCTTTCCATTTCGTGCTGATTCTTGCGGTACCACTCCGTGGTATTAATTTTGGTTGTTACTTACTACTTCATTCTTAAGGAATTGCGGGGACGTAATTCTTTTAAGGGGGGAAGTCTGTAACAACCCGCTCCTTCGATGATAATAGATTTACATATTTTGTCTAAATATATCGTCGTATCTTATGTGTCACTCAAAATGTCGTTTTCCACAAACGATAAAATTAGGATTCGAGACCACTTCCATTGAGTCTGGATCATCGTTTACGATCTTTTTGACTGTAAACATCGATACCTTTTGAGTTGAGCAATTTTGGTCTTTTTCATTGGATATATGACCAAAATATCACTTTCTGCATATGAACGAATTTGGACTCGAAACTACTTCCATTGAGTTCAAAACGTCGTTTAGGTGTTCGAAAAGTGTAAGTTTCGATATGTTCCGAGATCCGGAGATTTGGCACTTTGGGTTGGGTCTTGGTTGAGCTAGCCTAGCTCATCATATAACCCCCAATAGCTTCCTCCTCTTCATTCATTTCTCACTTCAACAAAGAAATAGAAAATGGAGAAGGGAATGAGAAATAGAAATTCCCTAAGCCCTAGCTAGACCTTGGAACTCCAATTCTTGTTGAAATCAAGTGCAAATCCAAAGAAAAGCTTAGGTAAGCTCCTCTCCATCTTCTCCAACCTATTCACTCTTCAATTTCTCTGATTTCCTATGACCTAACTCCTAGGAAATTCATTTGTTTGTGTTTAGATTGGAGATTCATGATTATTGATTGAAGAGAGGTTGATTTAGCAAAGCTTTGGTTGATTTCTTGCATCTAGCAAGCAAAGGTGAGTTCTTTTTGAACTCACATCTATGCCTCAAGCCTTCGTGCTTGTACAAGTGTAATTTAGTGTTCATACTATTTTGCTTGTGCTTGGGAATTAGTTAGGCTAGTGTAACTTAGCCGATTTTGCGTACTTATGTTTCATTGAGTTGAAAATTTATGATAAGGATTGTTCATACGATCTATGCATATGTTTTGAGTTGATTTGGTGATGTTGTGAAGCTCCGTTGTCCCCCGACAAAGTTCTAAGTCTTCACAAGTCGCTTGAATCGCTTTGGTGTGCTTTGGTTTGGAATTTAGTTCATTTTCGAATATATGATCAAAACCATCGCTAATCTCTTGTATGAATGTTTGTGTATGTGCATTTGGGTGTTATAAGTTGTCTCGGCAAGTCTTTGAAGCCTCATTTGCATGTATATAACACCATTGTGTCATAGTTTGAATTGTATTTGATTTGCTTTGATTAGGGAATTTAGTCGTCTTGAAGTTTATAATCGAAATCATAACAATCTCATGTTCGTATTGTGTGTGCATGTTTGTTGGTGTTATATGATGTTTCGGTAAGCCTTAGATACTTCATTTTCACTTAGAAATCATCATATACCACCACCATTGGTCCTGGGCTCGTCCGAGGCCGATTGCACACTCATTGGAAATTAAATTTCTTAATTGCTTCAGCTCAGACGTCTGACCAAAATGGGTCAGACGTCTGTCCTGGCTCTCGGGAAAAATATAAAAACAGCTTCTAGCAGTGAAAGACGTCTGTCACTAAAGGTCAGACGTCTGTCTGCCTGAAACTGCTATTGACCGGTGGACCACGGTTAATAGTTTGGTATCGTTTGAGCTCATTCCCGGCCAAGTTTCGGCCCGTTTCGACTTCGTTTGTGACTTGTTAGTTTCTCTGGTTCGCAGATTTCTGCATCTCGATTCCTCGACTTTGATTCTCATGTGATTCTTCCAATGTTGATCCTTCTTGGTAGATTAGAATTTGTTTATGATGTGAATTGAATAAGTGATCATTCTAAAGCCCGTTCGCTTTGTATATCGAGTTTATTCGATACTCTTGCTAATATGATTCACGACTCTAAAACGTGAATTATCGACTCGATATCCTTCGAGTCTGTTTCGATGTGGTCTAAAAGCCTTCGGGTGCTAGTTTGGGATTTCGATTCGTTCGTTCATCGAAATTACAACCGTTATCCCTTGATTTCATGTATGTTGTCGTGATGCGAGTTTATGATTTATGATTTGAGATCAGATCATTGTGACGTGAACCCCCTTGATCGATTGCCTCGGCAATCGTACTATTGTTATTGCCACTTTGAAGTTATACAAAGAGATTTTATGTTATTAGTAGATATCAAACTCTTGTACTAAAATGGTTTCCAATCTTACTTCATTATACGAAGCTAATTTATGAAATCGTTTTATGAACCTTCTTCAAATCTACTAGTATATATTTTATAAACCTTTTCCTCATTCGTATGAGAAATCTAATTAAACGTCTTTGTAAAATCAAGGACTATGAAACCTTGCTTTTGCTTCGATGGTTAATTCTTGGACTCGTCCGATTGAAAACCATGGCAATGCTCCTTCTATGATTTTATCTGTTTTGAATAGAAACCAATTACGGGTTCGTAAATATTCGAGAATAACGTGTGGTTATGGGACATGTTGTTGTTTTCTTATATTCACTAACTCAGAGTAATTTCTATTCGCCCGGATCCATGGTATCCGCCTCTATGACATAGTTGTTTGGTTCGCGATCGCCCGAGTGGGAATATACGATTTGTGACCTTCATCTATGAGACTTCGGTCCAACTTTATATGATTTTCTATGATTTATGATTTCCTCTCTCCGGGGTCACAACCCGGGCACGGTGGGGAGATTCGGCAGCCCGACACCGTGGAAAGATTCGGCTCAAACTTATGGGTTCGCTACCTAGAGATCGTATATCATCTTGGTGAACAGGCCTGCCTCTTGGTGATGTTTTCTATGATGTCTTGGTGATTTATGAACTCTTGATGATTTATGAATTCTTGGTGATTTATGATGTCTTGGTGATTTATGATTTCTTGGTGATTTATGATTACTTGATGATTTATGATTACTTGGTGATTTATGATTTCTTGGTGATTTGTGATTTCTTGGTGATTTATGATTTCTTGATGATTTATGATTATTGGAATGTTGTATTCCACAGTAGCTAGGAGATTATTTAGAGATAGTTGTGTTGACATGTTATGTTTGATATTTAGTTATGATTAGATGTTATTAGTAGAATCATGTCATCCTGTGTTATCTCCGTTTATTTGATAAGTACAGCTAGACTGATCCGTTTATTGTTTATTTCCTTATAAATAATACTCGGGTCAGGCCGAGTCATTTTAGGTACTCCTCTGGGACTCATAGCAGGATTGATCTTCCGCTTTCAGCTTGCTACTCTGTCTCCGTACCCATGTCGTTATCACTTGTTGTGTACATATTCTTTTGTTTAGATCATGGTGCATGTATTTATTCTTTTGGGATTAGTGGATCTTTGTTGACCACTTGTTTGTTGTACACATTCTTGGTTTATTCAGATCTATTCCGCCTTTGTGATATGATTATTCTGTGTCTGGCTTTGAGATATACCATATTTATATTGTTGTTGTTGGCTATTTTATACTGCTTTCCGAATTGCATATAGCCGTTGTGTAGTTGCCCTATGTGCCGAATGGTCATGTCGAAATTTTAATCGGTACTAGAATTCGATGTGAATTCCCCACACGGAGCAATTATACAATCGGTCGCCCTTCACAAACCTCATTCTCCGTTATGGTCTGCGACATTTCTCTGAAATGAACCGGACGATAGTGGGTATAGAGGCGGGGCGTTACAACACGACACATACAACAAATCTTATTACATATATAAATATATATCCTTTTGTGTATATACATATTATAAAATCAACGCGGCAAAACAATACACATGCACATCAACAAACATATATGTATTATCGACATACGAACACAAACAAACATATTCAACACAAACAAACACGTGAACCAAACTCTCGCGCACAGACAAACACAAGAATCATAAACACTAAACTAATATAGGTGTACTTTTTATTATATATATATATATACAACACATGCACGCATCACACACAACACATGCACGCAAACAGGTCGGAGGCCGGCACGCTGGTCTCGGGTGAAGGAGGAGGCAGGGTTTCAAGGTGCGGGTCGGGTCTTGAGGTGTTAACGACTCAGCGTTGGGTGGTTTTAGGTAAAGGGCGACTTGGAGGAGGCATGGGCGTTGGTCGGAAGAGGGTTAGTGATCGATGGAGCAAGGTTGGTGCAGTTTGGGGCTGCTGGGAGTTCTTGGGTTCAAAATGTTTGGTAGCGAAGCATGTGGGATCAGAGTGGGCTGGAGGCGGGTTGGAGGCACGGCCGTCGGAGCTGGCGACTTGGATAGGCTGAGGCGCGGTCATCCATGACATGAGAAGCAAAGTCAGGTACAAGGGGAATGAAGGAGACGATGGACTGGTGTATATTTTGAATTTTTTGTTTCATCGTTTTGAAGCAAAATAATGAACTGATTCATCTTTTATTTAATGAATGCTATATGATAGAAGGTTGGGAACGAGATAGAGTATCGACTTTAGGGATGAAAGGGAGAACGAAGGTTTTTTTTTTTGAAATTGAAAAGATACGACGGTTTTTGGGAAATAAAAACGGGACTTTGGAAATAAATAAAGGAAATGAAAGGCAGGACAGTTTGTAAAGTATTAGGCTTTGGAAGGGAAAGCATGACTTAGGCAATACAAAATGATGGTTTCAAAAATCAAAACCGAATAATATTTCCAAGTGAACGATGTTAAATGCAGAGAATCGATTTTGCATATCAAAAGTCAGATAACCTCAGATCCATCTTAGCCTGGTCATGGCCAGGCTAGAATGTTTGCATATCAAAAGTGAACGATTTAAAGAAAAATTAGTTTCTGCAAAATGAATGAAATAAAAGACGAGATTTGGTTTCTGTAAATTTTCAGAAAGAAAAATAGAGTTAGCGATTCTAAATAGAACGATAAAATTTGGAATTCAGTATAGATTAAAAAATGATTTTTTAAACTTTTAAGTTTCAGCTCTAATTTAACAAATTGATCAGCATTGACTGGTACATAAAATTTCATTTTGATAGTTTTGAACTAAACTACAAGTTTAATATTTAAATTCTTTTCTTAAGAATGAGTTCACATTAAAATAATAACCTTGATTTAATTTGTTAAATAAATAAGATTTGAATTGACAAATGTTATTTTCTATTATCAAACTTATATTTGTATTAAGAATCAAATTCATTCATTTCAATAAAATATAAAATAAACCGAGTTTATATATAAAAATGAAAATTTAAATTAAATCGATAAACAGAATTCACTTAAAAAAATTCAGGATTTTACAATGTTGTTATGATCTCTAGAATCCTAGGCTTTGATACCAACTGAGAAAGATCGAGTAATATGGATATATGTGTGGTATACATGTATGCAGATGTTTTGATATAATGATATATTATTTTTTATATATGCAAGAAAATATTTAATAAGATAAATACTTAAGGATGATATCACAGATAAGAAATATAAAAGCAATAAATAAAGTAAAGAACACCAGGAATTTTAGTGGTTCGGAGCATCTTCCTACGTCCAGTCCCAAACTCCTTCTGGAATTTCATCTAATTAAAACCTCGCTTAAGATGGAGGAATAAATTTTACAACACCTGAGCAACAGAACAGGGACCTGAGCAATAGAACAGGATTTCGCCTCAGCAGCAGAAGATGACTTCAACCAACAGCTGAGCAGCAGAACAGTATTTCGCCTCAGTAGCGGAAAAGGACTTCTTGCCTAAGCATAGGAACAAGACTTCAAACAATTACAAAAGTTTATTTGACTATATGTTTGTTCTTGATGACACGGATAAGTCACAAATTGAGTACACCCTTCCTATAATCTTCTCCTTTGTATGCATATACATACGTATATATACACATATGTATGTATGTATGTATGTATGTATATTTGAAAGCAAGTGAAGAATAAAGAAAGAAAGTGATTTATAATCATAGAATGTTGAATATTTGAGAGCAAAAGTGAATACTGTATAGAAATATTTCAGAATCAAAGAATATTAAGATCAAGAAAGTTTGATTGTAATCGGTAATTAAAACAAGTGATTCTGAAGTATATTTATAGTAAATAAAAGGTTACAATTATTCGTGAATTTTTTTAATCAAAAGATATAGTCATAACTCTTGGAATAAAGAGTTATGACTCTTTAAAAAGTTGCAAACCTTCATATTAGCTGGCTGAATTTATAATTCAGCTAGCTGAAAAATGGTTAGAATTTGAAAAAGTGTGCATGTGCACAAAATAACAGTATTCATATGTCTGACTGTAAAATTCATCAATCTGAATTCTGTCTAAGAGCAAAAATTACCATAGCTCATTTGGTTAAAGCACATGCCCTTTAAACTAGTGACCCAAGTTTAAGTACCAACAACTCATATTTTTTAAAACTTGATTTTTTTTATTTAAAATAGAGTTTTTATATGATGTGTATATCTTAGGAGATATTTTAATAATAAATCTAACTAAATAATGACTCAAATTTACACTAATATATAAATTTTATCATGTCTTCGAATCTTCTTGTATTTGAACCATAATCTCTAATATTTTTCCTGCAATAATCGTTCGTATACGATATTGTCGATGTATAGTTGTCATGGTCAAAATATAACTTGAGAATCAAGGTTCTAACATAAAAATGTGCAATAGCCTGGGAAATGGCAATTTCGTCGACGGTGATTGTAATAAGCCGGAAAATACGAGCCAATTTAAAAATTTTAAATTGGTGATTTCAAAGGAATTTGAACAATTGAAAATTTGAATTCAAACTTTGACTGACTGTGCAGGGTGGAAAATATAACAGATTTTAGCGAAACTAAAAATATTTAAATCTGTTTATCAATACCTTTCTAACGAATCTGAAAAATCGAAGTTTCATAACGGGAATCAAAATTTATGGCCGAATGAATTTTCAGAAAGGTCGCTATATAGAATATATAGCCCTGGAAAATTGATATTTTGCAAACGACCTCGGAATTCGACGAAACCACTTTTGTTGGGTCCGGGATGTCAAACTATTGCTAGGTTTCAAATTTCATAATTTTTGAAGCTAGTATGTGAGCATGTAAAAAGAAAATGTGTTTGGTCAATTTCTGTTAAATTGGATCGACCAGAAAATGGCCATTTTTCAAACGATCTCAGAATTCGACGAAACTAGTTTTGTTGGGACCGTAGCGTCAAAACATGGCTAGATTTATTTTTCTGGAATTTTTCGAATCAGTTTGTGTCCCTGGCAAATTGAAATGTACGTTCAAAGTTAAAAATTAAATGTTTTATACTTTAATTTGAAAAATAACTGACTGTAACAGTCGAATTGGCTAACGAAACATATCCCATTGTGTCCGGGATGGGGGTATTTAGCTAGGGACGACAGTCGTTGGGTTTGAAAAGGAGTTCGTTTGAGAAAACACTATTTAAAAATTTAATAAAACCTTCGACCAATCATATTTCTCCATTCATAATAATAATAAAAAAATATATATCAGAAAACCCCGACCCCCCCCTCGACATCGACGGAACCGCCTTCCTCCCTTCCCTCGCGATTTCCGATCGCCACAGCCCGAATCAGCCCCTCCCCCAGTTCAACTTTTTGTAGTTCTCCTTCCCCTCTTCAAATCCATATAAGGAGCTCCCCCTATCGTTGCTCCTACGTCGAGATATGTCCCTCCGAAATCCCGACCTTCCAGCCGCCGCCGTGAGTTCTGGGCCCCACCGAGTCGCCTCCAACCGCCGCGCGCCTGTAGCCCTCTCCTCCCTCTTCCACGTCCAACCTGCCGATCATCCCCTCGTGCCTCGGTTCTCGCGAAAACCGCAAACCTAGTTTTGAGCCATCGTGAAAGGTGAGTCCTTTTTGATGTCTGCACTTTGAAAAATCATATCTTTTTGATGTTTTGACGAAATTTGATGAAACAGGAAACATCACGACCGCAATGAGGCTCTCTACCACATAGAAGAGACCACGGATTTTTCCGAGCCATCTACGATTTTTAGCACTCCGAAAAACCAATGTGAGAAATTTAAATTAAATAAATTTGAATGGAAAATGTCGTGTATAAATTATATTAGCGAAATATAAATTACACACGTGTTGTATACCTCATGTACATGCGTAGTGTAAGCTATATAAGCGAAGTATGAATTATACATGCATAGAATAATTGACATATATGTTGAAATGCAAGTGAAATATAGCAATTATATATATATATATATATACTCCCCTTGTCCACAAACCATGGACGATATTTATTGTTGTGAATTGGTGTGAAATATCGGATGAAAAATACGAATGGTTGAATAATTGTTTGTGGTTGATATTGTTTGGTTGTGGTTGAAAAATACCCATTGGTGATTGAAATGAATTGGAAATATTTGTGGAAATAAAAATAAAACATGCCTCCTGCGTGCGAATTAGATGCATGAATCCCCATTGTCAAAAACCGCGAGGTTTTAAGGTAGAGCGAGGAGCCGTACTAGGGATGGTGCCGGTTTTAACTACCCTACCGTTATGCTGCCGAAATTTTGAATAATCTTTATGTGTTAGAATAATTTTCATATGTTGAAATTATTTTCATGCGTTGAAATTAAAGCCATATGTTGAAACTATATCCATGTGTGGAAATGTTCATGTGTTGAAAAGTGATGTGTGAAAATTAAATTCATGTGTGAATGAATGAAGTGTTTAAACAATAAAAATCACATTTTTATAATATATATGAAGTATGAAAAATATTCGCCTTATATATAAATAGTTTCAACAATAAAAATTCCATCTTTCTAATATGAACAACATAAATAAAATATCCATGTGTGGAAATGCTCATGTGTTGAGAAGTGTGTGTAGTGGAAAAGTTCATGTGTTGAATAAAAAGATCGAACAATAAAAATTACCTTTTTATTGAAACTATGAAGTGTTGAAAACATCCATTTGTCGAATAAATATTTTAAATGATAAAAATATCATTTTTATCATATATGTGATATGCTAAAGATATGCGAACGTTGAAATAAATATTGGTGAAGAAATATTATTTTTAACATGCATAGGAACTAAATAAAATAGTCATGTGTTGAAATCTATTTTAGTTCGCCGAAATTATCATCTTTGAAATGTGAAGTGTTAAAAATAGCCACTTGTTCAAATAAAATATGCATGAGTTGAAATATACATTAATTAGCTAATGATATGATTTTAGCCTATGCATGCAACATTAGAATGAATGGTGTTTTTAAACCAAAGTAAATCAAATATGAAGTTGAATGGAAAATGATAAGTGATAAAAATGGTATATATGTACATGCATATTTATTGAACAGGTTATAGCAAAGGGGCTAGAGAAGAGGAATAAAATTTTGTGCCCGACAAATAGGTACACATTTACTGTTTTGTTTGGGTGATGATTTTATGAGCCTGTTGGCTAGCCGCTTGGCTTTTTCTTTTTCTTTTTGACATGAGACGCCCGTGTGGCTATTTGGGAATTTTCCCAGCCCCTCCCGTACAAAGGAGGTTATGGCGAAATTTTCCAAAATTTAAAGGCATTAGTGAAATAATTGAAGTGAAAACGATATAGGAATTTTTGAATGAACTATATTTATATAAATATATAAATATAAATAAAATTAAAACGAAACGTGGCCGTGCAGTTCGTGTTTTGAAACCGTGATTTCAAACAACTAGTGCGGAAAATCCGACCATTGGATTTTCCCGAAACCGCAACCGTTGGGTTCGCCTTGGAAATATCTTTCCAACGGCACCAACTTTGTGAAGATCCGACGGTTGGATTGTCTGGAATGTTTAATTCAAATCTGAAGAAAAACAGCACCAGAAACGATTATATTTATTTATATATATAAATATAATTAAATTAAATCGAATAACGACGCTGCAGTTCTTGTTTTGAAATTGTAACTTCAAATGGCCAGTGTGGGAGATCCGACCGTCGGATTTTCCCAAAACTGAAACCGATGGATTCGTTTTGAAATGACCTTCCTAATGATATAAATTTTGTGAAGATCAAACGGTTAGATTTTCAGATATGTGTAAAACAAAATTAGTGAAAAACAGCGCCAGTGCATCGACACGACTTGAAACGTCGTTTAGTTAAATTTGGCCGTTTTAAATTAAATAAAAATGGCGATATATCGTTATAAAATACTATGGACGATATAGAGTGGAAATAAACCAATTTCGTTGTGTTTGTTTGATATGTGATGGTTGAATGTATTTAACATGAGAATTATAACTACAGAACTGAAATGTGAATGTTGAATAGTCCAACCATGTGATAAATTGATTTGAAAATCTAAATATACGTGGATTATTTGAAAAGGCCGAGTCCATCTCATTTCAAATAATCGATCGACGTTGAGAAGTCGAAGAGTCGAAGACGGTTGAAGACCGACGATCTTCACATTGGATGGATGGGCGCTACTGATGCTCGTGATTGGAGTAGCTACCATGAAGGAGTTGAAGTAGTAGCCGTCCAAACATACTGTTGATTGTACGGATATGCGAGGAATTAGTGCCTCCGGTTTCGTTCAGACCCAGAACGGACTTGTAAATAGACTGTGTGTCTGACATTGAATTTTGTTCTGTGTTGATTGATCTCTGTTAAATATATATCTGTTTGGCGGCGGAGAATTTATTCTCTTGCTTAACGCCCTTCTCTGAGACGTACGAGCTCAGAGGTTATGTATTGATAGAAATCAGTCACATGGAGTGGATTGCCTGTGTGGCACGCCTAAGTGGCATATGATCAAGGCTTATGTTGCAAAGCAAAGTCTTGTGGTTGATGATCAAAGCATGGTCTGTGTGACGTAGCTTTGTGTATGACGTGAATTCGCGAGCCTCACACCTCGGTATGAGTCAAAAACGGGAGACGGACCGCTGGGAGAGCACGACGTTTCTTTCTAGCTATGGTGGTGTCAGTGACCTACTAGCCCTGACATTATATATACTTTTCACCTGTGTGGTTGTTGGAATGCGAGGCACCTCGATTATAGGTCTGTAAGGACCGGGAAACGTGTGTTCAGGAATTGCCAATCCTCAAAAGTAAGAGAGGACCGGCCCAGCCGATTCCAAGGATCATAGTGGGGTCCTGGGACATTTGCTAGAGTGTCTCGAATGGAGAGGAGCTTGCCCCTTGCCTCGACTCATGAAGGAATCCAATTTCCAGTACGAAATATGCGAATGTGATTGTATTACTAGTATGGCGACATGATATATGGTACCCATGCCATCTAGGATTGATATTTATGATTGAAATCTCTTTTGAAACATATATGCACTAGTAATAATATCAAACACTTTTGTTTAATTCGTATGAAGCATTTTTGGCCATTATAAGATAAAACTCTATCCTCCGGCTTGCGTTGCATTGTGTGATGGGACCTGAGTCTTATAATGGCTTCATTTTATGAAAAACATCGCGATGATTTAATCATTTACTTTATTTCATGCACTAGCACTCATTGGAGTAAACCCGTTCCGCGAAAGTGGTGTGGTCCTTTGATTTGCCTTATTATTGTTGTTAATAAGTTAAGTAGATTTCTCATACCAGTCCCATGACTGACTCATAGTTTGTTTCACCTTGCAAACTCGGGTGCCCTCATTTTCACATGGGCAGCCTAGTTACAGGTTTTTGACGCACTTTTGGCTCATGGCGAGGCTTGACTACACCGTGCTGACTTGGATTTTCTCCGCCATTATTGTGTCTATATTATGATTCCGCCATTGGCGATGTAGACTAATATTTATTTTGTGTACTCTTTATGTATGATTCTGCCTCAGGCGATGGTGACCGACTAGGTATCATTATGCCCTAAGTTGTATCCTGTACGGTGCTTCTCTGATGTGATGATATCTATATGATTCCGCTGTCATATGTGTGTAAATTGTTCTATTTTCTGTTTATGCTATTATCTGTGATCTGCTAATGATGATTAATGTGTTATATTCCAATGATTATCCTTAACACCGTGTCACGGGGTTTTGGGATCGTCATAGCTGGTATCAGAGCTTTGGTTAACCTTAGTTCTGGAGTCTAACACATTAAACATTTCGTCAAAATAAAATCAGTAGTATTCTAAGGCGAGTCGCTCATTAGAGATAGGACTAGTAAAGTCCTAGAATGAGCCGAGCAGAATAGCAAAAACAATTTGATCAGTCCATCGTTATCTTTCCATAAATTTTCTGCTTAATCATGCAATAAACTATCATTTCTGTTAGCTGACTCTTTTCTTGCTTATACAGAATATTTGAAATAGAATATTTGAAAATAGAAATATATGAAGCCGTGTTGATTAGATGGACGCCATTTTGATGTGAACGATATTTATATCGATTTCATTCATTTTATAATGAATATCGAAAGTGATTTCAAAATCTGATATTTTGAAAAGAATTGAAATTCGAACTGAAACTGAATAGAAATGAATTCGAATTGAAATTGAATATAAGTGAATTCGAATTGAAATTGAATATAAATGAATTCGAATTGAAATTGAATTGAACTGAAAACGAACTGAAATTGAATTAGAAATCAATTAGAAATGAATTTAAAACGAATTTATAAGGAAAATTTCAATTTTGATTTGAATTTGAAATGAAGTTGAATTCATTTTGAAAACGAATTTAAAACGATTTATATAATACGTTTAAAAGGAAATCAACGAAGTATATATTATATATATTATATATATTATATAATGGCCTGAATAGAACGCGCTGCGCCGCCGCAGTTCGCGAATTTCGACCAATAACTTCGAATGGATATTGCGGGAGATCCGACCGTCGGATTCTCCTAAAACCGGAACCGTTGGGTTCGTATCGAAAAGAGCTTTCTAACGAATGTGAGAAATTAGAAATCTAGCGGTGGGATTTGGAATTATGTCCAAATCAAATTTGAAAAAGGTCGCTGTAAGTGCAGTTCGATGGCCGTTGATGGAAATCGACTGTACGGGCCTTGATAAAATTATTAAAAATATCAATAATTTATGTAAAATCATAAGAAATGATTTGTGAAGAATTGTGATGAAAATCTCCATATTTGAAAAGATAAAAATAGATTTTTATCAAAATGAACTAGTTTTGAACTAGAATTAAAATTTTATTTGTTTTTGAATAAATAGATTGAATTTGAAAAGGGTTTTAAAAATAACCAGAATTTCCAATGATTGCATTGGAATGGATTTGAATCGAAATTGTCTTAGGAATATTTCGAGGTTGGATTTTGTGATTAGACAGATGTTGTTATGGAAATTTGAAAGATATAGATATGTATATCGTTATTTCCAATACGATATCTGTTGGTCGTAGAATTTGATATTGAATATAAGCCGATATATTTTCTATTCAGAGCCTTGTATTTAATGTCAAATGTGATTTGGGTTTGTCGTGAATGGTGTCTTGATTAACACTGTTCTTGAACCCAGTTGAGAAAAGATTAAATCTTTTTATTTAGATTTAATGAAGTGTACCAATTAAATAATATTTAATTGGAATTGAATTGAGATTGATTTTTGGGTTTATCGTGAACAGTGTTTTAAATAACACTCGTTCTTTAACCCGATAATTAATGGAATGTGATTTTGGGTTTATCGTGAACCGTGTTTTAAATGACAATGATTCTTTAACCCAGTTAACGATTAAAACTAAGTGGAGTTTTAATGAATCTTTAATTAGATTGAAATGATCGAGAATGGAGTATCACCAGTTTTACTCCAGGCGATAGTTAAATCTTTAATTAGATTTGAACGTGAAATGGTAATTGAATTTACCGATAACACCGTGGTGTTAGATATGAAGTATTACCAGTTTTACTTCATGAGATGAATATGTTGGGATTGAGAAATTAAAACAAATGATTATTCCGGTGTGATTCGCTAATCCCGACTAGTTTGAATTGATATTCAAAGGAGATTAAAGAATAAATTTAAAGAATTTATCTTTGATAAAATTAATGAGAACCTTTCCCAAAATATAAGAATATTTGAATAAAAGAATATTCTGAATTGGAATGAGGCGTATGTTGTGTTTGTGTAACACGTGTTTATTATATATATACGCGAGTTGTTCAGAAAGACCGGGTTTATCCCATTCTGAATAACTAATTCGACGTGGTGTCGAAGATGAAGACGGTGGTCGAAGACCGGAGGTCTTCACATCGTTTGGGTGATTACTGATGATCTTGATTGGGCTGTACACCCAAGAAGATGGAAACAGTTGGTGATCGTCCAGACGTACTTGGAGATCGATGGATATGCGGGGTACTAGGTGCCTCCGGTTTCGTTCAGACCCAGAACGAACTTGTAAATGGACTGTATGTCTGACATTGGATTTTAGTCTGTGTGATTGATTTCTATTAAATATATATCTGTTTGGCGACGGAGAATTTATTCTCTTTCTTAACACCCTTTTCTGAGACATACGAGCTCAAGGGTTATATACTGATGGATATCAAACGCATAGAGTGAATTGCCTGTGTGGCATGCCTAAGTGGCAAATGATCAAGGCTTCTGTTGAAAAGCAAAGTCTTGTGGTTGATGATCAAAGCACCGCCTGTGTGGCATAGCTTTGTGTAACGTGAATTCGCGAGTCTCACACCCCGGTTGTGAACCAGAAACGGGAGAGGACCTCCGGGAGGGCATGCGTTTCTTTCTAGCTAGGGTGGTGTCAGTGACCTACCAGCCCTGACATTTATATACTTTTCACCTGTGTGGTTGTTGCTGTTACGAGGCGCCTCGGTTTGATCGGACGATCCGGGTCCGATGGAGCCATTCGTTGGCTCATTTACGCCCCAAAGGGCGGGGAAACGTAGTGTTCAGGCATAATAATCCACATCGGTGGACCGGCCCTGACGATCCATGGGGCAGTTGCGGCTGTTCTTGAGACATGGGCTAGATTGTCTCGAATCGGTAGAGGACTATCTTTTGCCTCGGTTCATAGATGGAAATCCAACTTCCAAATAGGTGACATTTGCGGTTTTATTTGTAGAGCCTAGTATGGCGACATAGTGGGATGGGGCGCTTATGCCGTCTATGATTGATACTTATGATTTGAAATTGTTTTATACACTATGCACTTATAATAGTATCAAATCACCTGTTTGAAACGTATCAAGCATTCTTTGGCTATTATAAGGTAAAAACCCTATCCTCCGGCTTGCGTTGCATTGTGTGATGGGACCTGGGTCTTATAATAGCTTCATTTTTCCTTATTTAGCATTGCGCTGTTGTTTTATGCACTGGTGTTCTTGGGAGGAAACCCATTCCGTGTTATATGGCGTTGTCCCTTGATTTACCTAATTTTAAAATAAAGATTAATAACTGTTTTAGTTCTCACACCAGTCCCATGACTGACCTGGAGTTTATTGTTTTAACCTAAACTCTTGGTGCCCCTATTTTGACACGGGCAGCTAGTAGTTTTTGTTTTGCAGATTTATATTCACAAGATCCTGGTTTACAGCTGGAACGATATCTAGAAAGCTTTGTATCCGTATATCTCTTCTAGTTGTGTATTGTATCATTTTCCGCTGCTATGTATTTAAATGTAATTTAAATCTCTGATATTTCTGTGTAATATTTATTCATACTCTGTATATTCTTGTAATCTGATGCATTGTTGTAAATATACAATGAAATGTTCTTCCGTCTGCGCTCTATTTTGTGGCTTGTTCTCGAACTATCCGCTCTTTCCTCACCGGGGAAGTTACGGGTTTTTACATTTGCTCTGATACCAAATGAAGCGACCCGAACTTCCCCGGTCTCCGAAGAGATGAGAAAGAACGAATTACTGTGAGGACAAGACAAATCAGAACGCAGACGGAAGAACATTTCATTGTTTATTACAACAATGCATCAGATTACAGGAATATACAGAGTATGAATAAATAAATATTACATAGAAAATATCAGAGATTACAATACATTACGTAGCAGCGGAAAATAATACAATACACAACTAGAAGAGATATTCGGATACAAAGCTTTCCGAATATCGTTCCAGCTGTAAACCAGGATCCTGTGAATATAAATCTTCAAAACCAAAACTACTAGCTGCCCGTGTCAAAATAAGGGCACCCAGAGTTTAGGTTAAAACAATAAACTCCAGGTCAGTCATGGGACTGGGGTGAGAACTAAAACAGTTATTAATCAGTTTTGTATAATGTGATAAGGAGAATGGAATTTTTGATGCGATAAAAAAAATGAAATTTTGCTTGTTTGTAGTCATGGGACTGGGGTGAGAACTAAAACAGTTATTAATCAGTTTAGTAGCACCTGACACCCGTCGTCCACAGACCATGGACGGCTTGTATGCTTGTTTGTGTGATTTTGCTGTGTAGTTGATTGTGTGATGTGAAATGAAAATAAAATATTTCTATAGTAGAAAATATTTTATAGCTAAAAATAGAATTTTTAACGTGTATATGAAATGAAATAAAAATAAACAGATCGGACGATTTGTTTATATACACACATTGACTGATATTGATTGGGACGATAAATTTTACACATCGCCCAACTGCACAAATAAAATCTGTGTTTGATTGTTTGAAACCCCACACGGGTATTGGGATGATATATGACCTACACTGATCCCAATAATTAGTTGTATGTCGATCGATTGATTGACAGACTGTTATGAGCGTTAAATATTTATATTTGATGCTTATACAGTGTAGAATGCACTTTGGATGATGGTTGATTATTCATCGTTGTTATTGTGTACATGTGGTGTAGAAAATCCATATAATTAACATTATATGGTAATTGATTGGGCTTCATTCCAGTTTTGAATAGAAATATTTGATATCCACATGGCCAGAATTAGGACCAGCAGGATGGAACTAGACAGGTTGGAAAATGATGAAAGGAGAAGCTCAAACTAATGTCAAACTAATGTGTGCCACATATTACACTGTGCACGTGCATAGACGTGCATAAGGAATTACCAAGCTTAATTTGTGTTGTTCATATGTAATGGTTATTTAGAATGGTACCAAAAAGTATAGAAGTTATTTCTACAGATATACATAGGGGAGTAAACAATGTAATTAGGGATTATAAAATATTAACACAACTTCTATTCACTTCATTGTCATTTACAATTCTGTCTTCCCTTACATCTACAATTCTTGCTTCTTTAACCGTCGAATCTTTAACAACCCGGAAATTCTGAACCAATTTAAAATTTTTATTAGCAGTTTTAATGAAAATTGAATATTTAAAATGATTTATTTTAAATAATAATGATTAAAAATTTATTTAAATCGAAGTAAGAATGAATAATTTTAATTTAATTATATAACAAGCCTAAAATGGCGCGACAGTTTGAAAATTCGATTTTAAATTTCAATTGAATGTACAGAATTCAGTATAAATCAAAATTGGACGAAACAAGAAATATTTGAATCTGTTTAATAATATATTTCTAACGAAGGTAAGAAACTAAAATTTCACTTTATAAATTGTAAGTTATGTCCAGTTTAAAATTTAGAAAAGTCGCTGTAGAATTTATATATATTTTAATATAATATATAGCTCTTGAAAATAGCCATTTTGCAAACGACCTCCGTTTTCGACGAAACCAATTTTGTTGGATCCGGAATGTCAAATTATTGCTAGATTCCAATTTTCATAATTTTTGGAATTAACATGTGAGCATGGCAAAAGAAAACGTGTTTTGTCAATTTCAATCAAATTGGATCGACTAGAAAATGGCCATTTTTCAAACGGTCTCCAAATTCAACGAAATTAGTTTTGTTAAGACCGTATCATCAAAACATAGCTAGATTTATTTTTCGGGAATTTTTGGAGTCAGTCTGTGGCCCCAGTAAATTAAAGTGTACGTTTAAAATTCAATATATTGATTTATATTTTAATTTTGATAAGAAACCGATCGTAACAGTCGAATTGGCTTATGAAACATATCCCATTATGTCCGGAATGGGGGTATTTGGCTAGGGGCAATAGTCGTTGGAGTTTGTTTGGAGTTCGTAGTGATAAACATGTAATTTTAGAATTAATTTAATAAAATATTAATATATATCCTATAAAAGGCCCAACCAAATTGAAACCCTAGCTATTGTCTACAGCCACCGCTTCTAATGGACGAACCATGGCTTCCCAATTTCATCTCCATTAACCTCTTAATCCATTCAGTAGTGCACGAAATTTTCAAAGACAAACATGATGAGAACCCTGGGATATAGCTAATCAACGTTTGTGATCTGATATAGACGATCGTAGGGGCTGAAATCGAAGGATAAAGGGGTGGCGTTTATGGGTGTTTCTCGGGCTCATGTGGAGGCCGAGCTAGCGGTTGTTCTTGGTGATGACGGCTTATGTGACGACGCTCGTTGTGTTGAAGTCTGATGTGGGTCTAGTGGAGTGAGGAAGAGTGCGGTGGAGGTTTATGGCACACATAGTTTTACTGAAGAAGGGGAGCGTGTTTGAAAAAGAGGAACGATGGTAAAGGAGTGATTAAGGAAATGGTATTAATTAATTTAATTAAGTTTTAATTGTTTTAAGATAATTAAATTATGTGATCAATGCTAAAATTATCATAACTTGTTCATATTAAATTAGAATCAAACGAAATCAGATGCGTTGAGATCGTATCAGAGAACTCTACAACATGGAGCAGACCAAAACTGAAACAGAGGCTGTTGGATTTTTGATAAAATTAAATGCAAGTTCAATTTTATTAAAACCAATCGTTATACAAACAATTTCTGAAACCGATCAAGGTGAGAACTCTCTCAGTAAACTTTTCCCATACAGTTATTTATATAAACTGCCATGATTTTTATCTGTGTTTAATCATCACAAATATTTGTCTGTTAAAAATATAATTTTTAGCTTATAGGTGAGAATTCTTTTTAAATAATTAAAATTAATTAATTATGATCGTGTTTCGAAATCTTTACAAATCCCCTGTTAAATTCAGTTTGATGTTATACGCGATTTGATTTGGATTGATTGATGCTGCTAGGTGTGATCTGTTTGATTAAATTGTAAATAATGGAATTATTGTAAAGACCCGGAAAATCTGAACCAATTTAAAAATTTTAAATTGGCTATTTTAGTGGATTTTTAGTATTTAAAATAAATATTTTAAATAATAGCGATGAAATGTATGTTTGAATCGATGTTGAAAATGAAAAATTTATTTGAATTATAAACAAGGCCTGAAATGGCGCGGTAGTTTCGAAATTTGAATTCAAACTTCGACTGACTGTACAGGGTGCAAAACAAAACGGATTTGAGTGAAACCAAAAATATTTAAATCTGTTAGTGAATATCTTTCTAACGAATCTGAAAAATCGAAGTTTCGTAGCGGGAAGAAAAAGTTATGGCCAAATGAATTTTCAGAAAGGTCGCTATAGAATTTATATATAGCCCGTGAAAATGGCCATTTTGCAAACGACCTCAGAATTCGACGAAACCACTTTTGTTGGATCCAGGATGTTAAATTATAGCTAGGTTTCAAATTTCATAATTTTTGAAGCTAGTATGTGAGCATGGCAAAGGAAAACGTGTTTTGGTCAATTACAATTAAATTGGATCGACCAGAAATGGGCCTTTTTGCAAACGGTCTCAGAATCTGACGAAACTAGTTTTGTTGGGACCATATCGTCAAAACATAGCTAGATTTATTTTTTTGGAATTTTTCGAATCAGTTTGTGGCCCTGGCAAATTGAAATGTACGTTCAAATCGAATATTGATTGTTTTATATTTTAATTTGAAGGAAAACTGACTGAACTAGTCGAATGGGCCTTCGAAACATATCCCATTGTGTTCGGAATGGGGGTAAAACGCTAGGGACGACGGTCGTTGGGTTTGGATTGGGGTTCGTGTGTGAAAGGGGGTATTTTCGGAATTTAAAAATATATAAATTAAAGAAAAAATTTCATTGGTCAACCAAGCCTTTCTCTTTCCCCGATTAAGCCCAGGCGACGACGGAAAACACTTCGAACCTTCTCTCCTCCTTTCCTCCTCCTACACGCATCGAAACCCCATGCCGTTTTGGAGTTATTTGAAGAGCTCGAGACGAGCTTCAGATCCATAGCAGTTTCAGATTTTATCGTGGAGTGAATCGCCTGGATCGACGTCAGGAAGTTGAGACCTTTCAATCGCCGCCGACGTCAGCACAGGCCACCGAAGCGGGGCCCCTTCCTGGCGCATGTGCGCCTCTCCTAGCTCTACGCTGTGGCGTTGGCCGATCGTTCTGAAGTGGCACGGATTTCGAAAAATTGCAAACCTAGTTTTGAACGAACGTGTGAGGTAACGGCCTATATTTAAATTAACTATATAATAGCACTTCTAAGCGCTACGGTTTTTGATTTCACTGTAAAAATCATATCTTTTTCGTTTCTTGACGAAATTCAGTGAAACAAGAGACAGTGGACTCGTGTGAATGTTTTCTACATTCTAGAAGAGACCGCATATTTTTCTGAGCCTTCTGCTATTTTTGGTGGAGTGGAGCCCAATGTGAGATTTCTAATTTATAAACGATATGGAAAACGACGATGTATAAATTATATGGTCGATGTATGACTTGTATAAGCATTGTACACCTCATGTATAAGCGTTGTATAGGTTGTACGTTCGATGTATAAGTTATATATGCGTTGTAAAAATTATATATGTGTTGAAATAGAAGTGAAATGCTTATATTATATATATATATATATATATATATATATATATATATGCCCCTCGTCCACAAACCATGGACGATATTTATTGGTTGTAATTGGTTAATAGTGAATGGTTGATTAGAATTGTTTGTGGTTGAAATTGATTGATTGTGGTTGAAAAATACCCGTTTGTGGTTGAGAATTATTTGGTTGAAACCACATAGGATTAGTTTGTGGAAATGAAAAATATATACATGCCGCCTGCGTGCGAACTAGATGCATGATTCCCTATTGTCAAAAGCTGCGAGGCTTTAAGGTAGAGCGAGGAGCCGTACTAGGGACGACCCCGGTTTTAACTACCCTGCCGTTATGCTGCCAAAATTTTGAATAATATTCATGTGTTAGAATTATTTTCATGTGTTGAAACTATATTCGTGTGCTGTATAGAAATTCATCTATTGAACGACATTCATGTTTTAAAATAAATTGTTTAAATATAAAAAAAATCACCTTTTTATCTATATATATATATATATATATATATAAACTATCGAAAACCTTCATGTGTTGAATTGAAATTCATTCGTTGAATAGAAATTCATGTGTTGAATGGTATTCGTGTTTTAAATATAAAAATCACCTTTTTATCTATATATATAAACTATAGAAAACCTTCATGTGTTGAATTGAAATTCATTCGTTGAATAGAAATTCATGTGTTGAATGGTATTCGTGTTTTAAATATAAAAATCACCTTTTTATCTATATATATATAAACTATAGAAAACCTTCATGTGTTGAATAGAAATTCATTCGTTGAATAGAAATTCATGTGTTGAATGGTATTCGTGTTTTGAAATAAATTGTTTTACAATAAAAATCACATTTTTATCATATACATGAATAGTTAAAAATAGTGAAATGTTGAAATAGAAGTCAGTTGGATAAAAATATCATTTTTATCAAATGTATGAAAAGGAAATGGTTTTGAAATCGAAGAATCGATTATATATATATATATATATATATAATTAAAATAAATCGAATAACGACGCTGTAGTTCGTATTTTGAAACTGTGATTTCAAATGATTGGTGCGGGAGATCCGACCATTGGATTTTCCCGAAACCGAAACCGTCGGGTTCGCTTTGGAAATATCTTTCCAACGACACCAACTTTGTAAAGATCCAACGGTTGAATTGTCTGGAATGTTTAATTCAAATCTGAAGAAAAACAGCGCCAGAAGCGATTATATATATATATATATATAAATATAATTAAATTAAATCGAATAACGACGCTGTAGTTCGTATTTTGAAATCGAAACTTCAAACAATTGTACCGGGAGATCCGACCGTCGGATTTTCCCAAAACTGGAACCGTTGGATTCGTTTTGAAAAGATCTTTCTAATGATATAAATTTTGTGAAGATCCAACGGTTAGATTTTCAGATATGTGTAAATAAAATCTGAAGAAAAACAGCGCCACGGCCGCGTTATGGCCTGAAGCGTCGTTTGAATAAATGGGCTATTTTAATTAAATAAAAATAGAGATAAATCGTTATAAAATATTATAAACAATATGGAATGTGAAATTTAGAAACTAACTGAAGGTTAGCTAGATCGAATGGTTTCCTGGGTTTTGATCTGGTGTTGGTTTCGGCCTTCGGGGTTAATATTTGGGAAATCGTTCTCTTGCTAATTTACGGTTAGTGACTAATGAATTGAAATAAGGCGTATGTTGTGTTTGTGTAGCACTTGTTAATTATATACGCGAGTTGTTCAGAAAGACCGGGTTTATCCCATTCTGAATAACTGAATCTACGATAAGAAGTCGAAGACGAAGACGATGGTTGAAGACCGATCTTCACCTCGTTTGGATGGTAACTGATGTCCTGATTGGGAGGCATCCCGAAATATGGATAATGAGTGGTGATCGTCCAGACGTACGTGGAGATCGATGGATATGCGAGGTATATAGTACCTCCGGTTTCGTTTAGACCCAGAACGGACTTGCAAATGGACTGTGTGTCTGACATTGGAATTCATTCTGTATTATTGATAGCCATCAGTTGCACGGTGTGAATTGCCTGTGTGGCATGCTAAGATGCAGTGATCAGGGCTTCTGTTGAAAAGAAAAGTCTTGTGATGATGATCAAAGCACCGCCTGTGTGGCGTAGCTTTGTGTATAGCGTGAATTCGCGAGCCTCACACCCCGGTATGAACCAGAAACGGGAGAAGGACCTCAGGGAGGACATGCGTTTTGTAACACCCCACCTCCGCCAATGCCACTCTTGCAAGCACACTAGCTTTGGAGGGGCATTAAACAAGGTAAACATTCATGCAGATATCACAAGACAGAACATATAAGTAAAAACAGAGTAAATAAAGCAGCGGATAAAACTAACATTTCAAAACCATAGTCAAGTTACATCAAAGTACTTGGTCATTATTTTCCACAAAACATAGTCTAGAAACATCAACTGAAAACTGGAAAGAAAATCATAAAGTAACTGTCCCCAAGGTAGAAGAAAGCCGTAGCGAGCTCAAGTCCAGACCGTACATGAGCTATCCAGAAAAGCAGCTAAAGATCCAAGCTAGGTACCAGTGTTCCCACCCTGTAAACCTGAGGGGGGGAAACGGAAGAAAAGAGGCAAAAGAAAACGGGTCAGTCAAAAAGACTGGTAAGTCCTATCTACTATTAGTATAAAAACTAGTAAAGTTAACTGAACATGTAAAACAGAGATGAGATGTAGGGTGATAACAAGATAGATCAAGTGTGGCATCGCATATACAAGGTTAAGTTGCACCAGGTGTGTACTAGTATTCCAACCCATGTCAAGTATAAACAAGAAATGATCCCTTGGCCCAAAGCTGGCCCACATCATGAGATGACCTAAATCGAGGTCCAACTACTCGATCTAGTCGATCGGCTCCCTATAAGCCTAACTCGTCGTGTATCGGTGTCATACGACTTAATCGTGGAATGTAGTTAACTGTGCAAGGTCCACCCCAGGGTGTATCCAGCCCTAAGGTATAAACCACAGACACAATTCAACCATGCACAGTCTAAACCTACTGGTGCCCATGTTCAACTCCGGACTTAATGTGCACGACCATGGTCCGCCTGAACAACCGGTGCACCCTTCAGCCGTCTCTTTTGGTCTCTTACAATCAGTCCAGTAATCGTGCCCCACCCTAGCCTAGTCCAGGGTACCCATGATACTTCCAAGTAGGTTACTGCTGAAAAGGACCACGTAACTAGGGTTTCAAGCGGGTTAAGTGTGGTTAACCCTATCCTAACCATGTATTGAGTTGGTCAAGTGTATTCAAGCAGTTCATGACTTAACCCTATCAATACATCGGGTTTAATTGGTTAAGTATTCAAGTAGTCTAGGTCTTAACCCTACCAATCCATCGTGTTTAATTGGTTAAGTATATTCAAGTAGTCCATGACTTAACCCTACCAATCCATCGTGTTTAATTGGTTAAGTATTCAAGTAGTCCATGACTTAACCCTATCATGTGGCATTAATTAATTTAATGCACCCAACCTCTCACATTAGACCTTGTTGTGGTTACTAGTTAAGCCGAGCGGGTCCGGGTAGCTTTACACCACAACTTAGTCTAACCTCGAGTTTCAAGTGCGACATGACCAACTACTCACATTGGGTCCTATTGTTTGTAGCCACTAGTTAAGCCGGTCGGTTCCGGGTAGATTTATGCTACAAACTCAACCCAACCTCGAGTTGGCCACACTCATATTTTCTAAGTGTCATGTCCATCATTATGTTTACAAACATAATCACAAGTCAATGTTCATGTCATATTTTAAAACCATGTTTTCATGTCATTAATATTACCCAAACCCAACGCATTCCCATCGCATGTACGTTTCGCATAACATAACATAGATCAAAAGAGGGAACTTGGCAAAAGCATGACAAAAGGGCATAAGGTAATAAGGTTGGCCACAAGTTAAACATGGTGGCATATGAGGCATAAATATGTTCATTTAAACTTGCATGTTACATGCATAACATTCAAACTTAGCGAATAGGTGATACATGGTCCTAAATGACATAGGATGATGACTAGAAGTTCGCATATAACATTATATGCAAGTTATCATAAAGGTTATGAGAGTTCTCATGTTGCATAATGCAACATTTCAACATAAAGCTTATAGCTTTTAGCCCACAAGGTCAAGGTGATAGCTTTACAAACATGCATAGAATAAACCTATGCATAACATGTTAGAATCAAAGCACATATCATACTTAGGCCCAAACTCAAACTTGCAACATGTCACATTTAACTTCATAGTTAGAATCTAAGAGTAGTATAGGGCTTACAATGCTATGAAGACTTATAAAATAAAATAAGATTGAGACGAAGCCACGCTAGCAACACTAAAAGCCCCAAATGAATATAAGCTCCAAGTTGTCTTGAGAAACAAGAAGCTCCTTTGATTTGTATGAAGAAAGACCCTTATTTTGATGAAGAAAGGTGGCTCTTTTACTAGCTTAGGACACTCAAATTTTCATGAAGAGGATGGAGGCCATGTTATGAAGATGGAGGCCATGATCAAGAAACATTTTGGCATAGTTTAGTTGTTGGATTGATTTATAATGATTTAGGCTAGGTATTAGGGTCTTTTTATAGAGTTTAGGATTAGTTTTAGCCATAGGATTAACCCTAAATCAAATCTGAGCCATCAAATCATGTCACTAGCCAACAAAACAGGTCCAAACAGCCCAATTAAGTGCACCAGGCCGACCTGGCCGACCAGGGAGGTCGACCCCCAGGTCGATTCTAGTGTCGACCTGGTTGGGGGGAGGTCGACCCTAGTGTCGACCCCCCTGTCGACCTGTCTGGGCGGGAATTTTCCCGCCCAGTCTGTTTTGGCTGAATTTGAATTCTAAATTCAAATTTGAACTGTTTTTGAACTTGAAATTTTCTGAAAACTTTGATGGGCCATAACTTGGTCCTACGGACTCCGATTTTCGAAAACTCGGACTCTATTTCGCGTATTTTTCCGAGACAAACGGAATGGCACAACCCGTTTCCCTTAATTCAGATTTTAACATTTAATTCTGCCTTGATTTATGTTATAACATGTTATTCAAAAATAACGGTTGTTACATCCTCCCCACCTTAAAGGATTTCGTCCCCGAAATCTTCAAGTTAGGAAGAACGTATCCTACCATCCATCATCCATCTACTCAAAACATCATCCACAAGTAATCATTGTCCTTAAAAGATTCTAAATGTTGTATGAACATATGCAAAGGTGTGTGTATATGTACTTATCTAATGCGAAAATCAGGCGGTTACTGATTCAGTAAAACTCCTTAATGCAAAATATGTTAGTGTAATGAGTCCATATGTATGCGAATTCCTAATATAATCCATAGTCTCTATATGAGTGCACATAACATCCATCCATATGCAACATCCATGTGATAGCATACAAGTTTCATCCATGAATAAGCATAAACACTCATGCATATGCGATATGAAAGTGTGTGAGCCGATCTTAGTGCCTAACGTGTATCATGCATCCACGAGTATCCACTTGCAAACACTTGCAACCACTGGCAAACATCAAGCATAACATGTTTCAAATACATGTTTCATCCAAAGGGTTTCTACCTAAGGTTCTCATGACCAGGTTAACGTGATAACAAGATAAACAGGATAAACATGGATACCAAAAAGGAAGATATGTTAAAAAGGAAAAGAGATTGAAAATGTACCCTCAAAAAGAAATGGATAAAGCCCACGCGTCTTCTCCTCGGTTTCCCAAGTTGCGTCTTCCTCTGCTTCACTCCATTGCACCTTAACAAGCTTAACTTCTTTGCTTCTTAGCTTCTTTGTCTCCGTTTCCATGATACGAATCGGAGCTCGTCTTAGGGTTGCCTCTTTCTCCACCTCCATGTCTTCAAGAATGCTAGGTTCAACCACCTCAGCGGACCCATGTAGGCACTTTCGGAGATGAGAGACATGAAAGACATTATGTACTCCGGCCAGCTTCTCGGGCAATTCCACCTTATAAGCCATCTTCCCAATTCTTTCTATGATAGGGAAGGGTCCTACGAACCTTGGTGCCAGCTTCCCCACTGCTCCAAAACGAACCACATTATGCAAAGGAGAAACCTTCACGAAAAGCATATCTCCAACTTCGAATTCCAAATCTGTCCTTCGCTTGTCAGCATAGGATTTCTGTCTGTCTTGGGCCACTTTCATCCGTCTTCTCACCAATTCAACTTTCTCGGATGTGTCCCGTATCATATCGGGCCCAAGTATAAGCCTATCCGTTGTCTCCCACCAACAAGATGGTGACCTACACGGCCTCCCATACAGAGCTTCAAATGGTGCCATCCCTATGCTAGCTTGATAGCTATTATTATAAGCAAACTCCACAAGAGGGAGGTGGTCTTCCCAAGTACCACCAAAGTCAAGAACACAAAGCCTCAAGAGATCTTCTAGCACTCTATTCACCCTTTCGGTTTGGCCATCAGTCTGGGGGTGATAGGCTGTACTTAGATTCAATCGCGTACCCATCGCTTCTTGCAAACTATTCCAGAACTGACTAGTGAAGATAGGGTCACGATCTCTAACTATGCTAGAAGGAACCCCATGCAATCTCACTATCTCTCGAAGATAAACAGATGCTAAACCTGATACAGTCCTCTTGTTCTTTACTGGAATGAAATGGGTGCTCTTCGTAAGTCTATCAACTATGACCCATATCCCATAAAGCCCAAATAGTTTGGTCATCTTAATGGACATCTTCACCCCAACTATAAATCACCAACAGGCGAGTCAGACTCCTTATGGGGTTTGCAACAGAACTGAGATTGGGAATAGGACCGAGAGGATATACTTAAAAGATAACATGCGAGTAAGCTCTACAGAATAATAGAGATCAAGGATATACTCTTAGAAAGAGATATAATGCGCGTATCTAGTCTTCAATCTTCTAAGCCACATTTTCTTGAGCTTAATCCTATCGTGCCTTGAACGTCTTTTAACTTCACAATTTCGTAGCTCTTAATTCTTATTTCCATAATAGGAGTTAGATCTCATTTCACCATTTCCTCTCGTTCCACTTCCACATATTCTTTTCCTAAAATACTTGGCTTCCACATAACTACGTGCTCATGGTTTCATGCAAGCTTTACAAAATTCGTTAGTGATTCCTGGACCTCATTTACATAATATACGGTATCCCACGCAGAAGAACTTTCTCTTGAAAACAAGTGCCAATCCACGTTGCCAAATGTACTTACTAGGGTGATTTCTATAACCCATGCTTAAGCGAAAGGGACTATCCGCCTTAGTGGCGAATCACCATCGGAGCACCCCATTCTGAAATGCTTCGCCTAGTGAAATTTTTCTCAGGCTACTCCTTGATTTACTTGCTAAGCTTTCTTCTTTCTCGCGGGGCCATGTGCCTAACAGGCAATGATACTGGCTTGGCATTATCGATTAGATAAATGCGGAAATCTATCTCTCGTTTAGGGGGTAACCCCTTAACTTCTTCAAAGACATCAGGATAGTCTCGGACCACCCTTACAGATTGCAGATCATCGATGGACGAGTCAAGAGATTCAAGATAACATAACATGACGGGACCTCTAGGGTTACAAGAAATTTCTAGGGTATTACCGAGGCGAGTCATGAGCCTCACCACCCTATGCTCGCAATCGAGGATGGCTCCGTAACTGGACAACCAATCCATGCCCAAAATCAACCCGTATCCCGTGAACCCAAGAACATAAGCATTACACGTGAATCCCACGGTCAAGATAGAAATCTTCAAATCCACACAAATCATAGACAGATGGGCGGAACCCCCAATTGGATTTGAAACACTAATGGGATCCTCAACTAGACTAGTACTTAGGTGCAAACTTTCAACAATGTCAGAAGAAATAAAACTATGCGATGCACCAGAATCAAATAAGGTGCGAACAGGATAATCAGAAATATAAACAAGGCTTTCTACAGAAATACTACCTCGGTCCTGAACTGGAGCAGTGTTGAGGGCATGCACTTGCCTTCCAGAAGGTCCTGCACGCTGAGTCTGCCCTTTCCCTTGTCCTTGCTTCTTGGGGCAATCCTTGCTAAGATGTCCAGGCTCTCCACAGTCAAAGCATTCGCCCAACTTCCTCTTCTTCTTTCTGCAATCTTTGGCTATGTGCCCAACAATCCCACAGAAGTTGCATTTTCTTGGGTCCTTTGCCTTGCTGTTGTTGGCCTTATTGCCCTTGTTGTTCTTGTTGTTTTGATTGCTCTGATTTCCTCCCCACTTAGAGTCCGTCTTCTTGGCTTGAGCCTCATTAGGCTTGACTTCTTTCTTGCCATTCTTATCGTCTCCTTAAAGCAATGCCATGTCCACTAGGCCTTCAAAAGTGGCCCCCATGGGTATATGAGACAGGGCTAAACCTTGTAATGGCTCATTCAACCCTCGTGCAAAGCATAAAGCCTTCTTCTGGGGAGTATTAACCATGTCCAAACCGAATCGAGCAAGCTGGTTAAACTTATTCACATACTCCCCCACTGTCATGTCCCCTTGCTTCAAAGATATAAACTTCTCCAATTGCAGATTCGCCTCAGCAGATGACAGAAACTTAAGCCCAAACCTCGTCCTAAAGTCGGCCCAAGTCTCTATAGGCCTAGTAGCATTGGCGACCTCCCACCAATAAGCAGCTTCTTCTTTCAATAGCCACGCTGCCAACAGAACTTTTCTATGGTCTTCCACATCAAAGATGGCGAAGAGATCTTCAGTTTCTTTCAACCAATTTCTTGCCTCCACAAAAGTCTCCATCCCAATAAATTTTTTGCCATCCATTGCCTTAAAGTCTTTGCAAACCTTAGCGAAATCTACTTATGGATTCTGAGGAGGAGGAGGAGGAGGGACCTCAGTTACGATGGGGGTGTTTACTGGGCCCACATCGTTGGCCCTAGCTTCCAAGTACCTCCGGAACCATCCGGGAATGGTTACTCCCTCGGGAAGGTTAAGATCGGCCATACTGAAAAAGAAAAAGATAGATTCAGAACAAGGAAACGAAGGATAGTGCTAATGGCTTTTGGGGAATAGCCTTTTAAAATAACTAGACTTTTCTTGGAAAATACTTAATTGGTTTTGAAAATAGTTTTTCAAAAGGTAAGTTTTAAAAACCTTTTGCTCAAATCTTGTAAACCTTATGCTCTGATACCAAATGTAACACCCCACCTCCGCTAATGCCACTCTTGCAAGCACACTAGCTTTGGAGGGGCATTAAACAAGGTAAACATGCATGCAGATATCACAAGACAGAACATATAAGTAAAAACAGAGTAAATAAAGCAGCGGATAAAACTAACATTTCAAAACCATAGTCAAGTTACATCAAAGTACTTGGTCATTATTTTCCACTGAAAACTAGAAAGAAAATCATAAAGTAACTATCCCCAAGGTAGAAGAAAGCCATAGCGAGCTCAAGTCCAGACCGTACATGAGCTATCCAGAAAAGTAGCTAAAGATCCAAGCTAGGTACCAGTGTTCCCACCCTGTAAACCTGAGGGGGGGAAATGGAAGAAAAGAGGCGAAAGAAAACGGGTCAGTCAAAAAGACTGGTAAGTCCTATCTACTATTAGTATAAAAACTAGTAAAGTTAACTGAACATGTAAAGCAGAGATGAGATGTAGGGTGATAACAAGATAGATCAAGTGTGGCATCGCATATACAAGGTTAAGTTGCACCAGGTGTGTACTAGTATTCCAACCCATATCAAGTATAAACAAGAAATGATCCCTTGGCCCAAAGCTGGCCCACATTATGAGATGACCTAAATCGAGGTCCAACTACTCGGTCTAGTCGATCGGCTCCCTATAAGCCTAACTCATCGTGTATCGGTGTCATACGGCTTAATCGTGGAATGTAGTTAACTGTGCAAGGTCCACCCCAGGGTGTATCCAGCCCTAAGGTGTAAACCACAGACACAATTCAAGCACGCACAGTCTAAACCTACTGGTGCTTATGTTCAACTCCGGACTTAATGTGCACGACCATGGTCCGCCTGAACAACCGGTGCACCCTTCAGCCGTCTCTTTTGGTCTCTTACAATTAGTCCAGTAATCGTGCCCCACCCTAGCCTAGTCCAGGGTACCCATGATACTTCCAAGTAGGTTACTGCTGAAAAGGACCACGTAACTAGGTTTTCAAGCGGGTTAAGTGTGGTTAACCCTATCCTAACCATGTATTGAGTTGGTCAAGTGTATTCAAGCAGTTCATGACTTAACCCTATCAATACATCGGGTTTAATTGGTTAAGTATTCAAGTAGTCTAGGTCTTAACCCTACCAATCCATCGTGTTTAATTGGTTAAGTATATTCAAGTAGTCCATGACTTAAACCTACCAATCCATCGTCTTTAATTGGTTAAGTATTCAAGTAGTCCACGACTTAACCCTATCATGTGGCATTAATTAATTTAATGCACCCAACCTCTCACATTAGACCTTGTTGTGGTTACTAGTTAAGCCGGGCGGGTCCGGGTAGCTTTACACCACAACTTTGTCTAACCTCGGGTTTCAAGTGCGACATGACCAACTACTCACATTGTGTCCTATTGTTTGTAGCCACTAGTTAAGCCGGTCGGTTCCGGGTAGATTTATGCTACAAACTCAACCCAACCTCGAGTTGGCCACACTCATAATTTCTAAGTGTCATGTCCATCATTATGTTTACAAACATAATTACAAGTCAATGTTCATGTCATATTTTAAAACCATGTTTTCATGTCATTAATATTACCCAAACCCAACGCATTCCCATCGCATGTACGTTTCGCATAACATAACATAGATCAAAAGAGGTAACTTGGAAAAAGCATGACAAAAGGGCATAAGGTAATAAGGTTGGCCACAAGTTAAACATGGTGGCATATGAGGCATAAATATGTTCATTTAAACTTGCATGTTACATGCATAACATTCAAACCTAGCGAATAGGTGATACATGGTCCTAGATGACATAGGATGATGACTAGAAGTTCGCATATAACATTATATGCAAGTTATCATAAAGGTTATGAGAGTTCTCATGTTGCATAATGCAACATTTCAACATAAAGCTTATAGCTTTTAGCCCACAAGGTCAAGGTGATAGCTTTACAAACATGCATAGAATAAACTTATGCATAACATGTTAGAATCAAAGCACATATCATACTTAGGCCCAAACTCAAACTTGCAACATGTCACATTTAACTTCATAGTTAGAATCTAAGAGTAGTATAGGGCTTACAATGCTATGAAGAGTTATAAAATAAAATAAGATTGAGACGAAGCCACGCTAGCAACACTAAAAGCCCCAAATGAATATAAGCTCCAAGTTGTCTTGAGAAACAAGAAGCTCCTTTGATTTGTATGAAGAAAGACCCTTATTTTGATGAAGAAAGGTGGCTCTTTTACTAGCTTAGGACACTCAAATTTTCATGAAGAGGATGGAGGCCATGTTATGAAGATGGAGGCCATGATCAAGAAACATTTTGGCATAGTTTAGTTGTAGGATTGATTTATGATGATTTAGGCTAGGCATTAGGGTCTTTTTATAGAGTTTAGGATTAGTTTTAGCCATAGGATTAACCCTAAATCAAATCTGAGCCATCAAATCACGTCACTAGCCAACAAAACAGGTCCAAACAGCCCAATTAAGTGCACCAGGCCGACCTGGCCGACCAGGGAGGTCGACCCCCAGGTCGACTCTAGTGTCGACCTGGTTGGGGGGAGGTCGACCCTAGTGTCGACCCCCCTATCGACCTGTCTAGGCGGGAATTTTCCCGCCCAGTCTGTTTTGGCTGAATTTGAATTCTAAATTCAAATTTGAACTGTTTTTGAACTTGAAATTTTCTGAAAACTTTGACGGGCCATAACTTGGTCATACGGACTCCGATTTTCGAAAACTCGGACTCTATTTCGCATATTTTTCCGAGACAAACGCAATGGCACAGCCCGTTTCCCTTGATTCATAATTTAACATTTAATTCTGCCTTGATTTATGTTATAACATGTTATTCAAAAATACGGGTTGTTACACGTTTCTTTCTAGTTAGAGGTGGTGTCGGTGCTTAAACTGGCTGACATTTATATTATTTTCACCTATGTGGTTGTTGCTATTGCGAGGCGCCTCGGTTATATCTGTCGATCCGGGACCGATGGAGTCATTCGTTGGCTCATTTACGCCCCAAAGGGCGGGGAAACGCAGTGTTCAGGAATAATAATCCACATCGGTGGACCGGCCCTGACGATCCAAGGGGCAGTTGCGGTTGTTCCTTAGGGGCGGGCTAGTGCGTCTCGAAGTCGGTAAGGACTATCTTTTGCCTTGATTCATGACGGAAATCCAATTTCCAAATACGTGACTGTGCGGTTTTGATTGTATACCTATATATGGCGACATAGTGGTATAGGGCATTAATGCCGTCTATGATTGATATTTATGATTTGAAATTGTTTTTGAAACATATAAACACTAGTAGTAATATCAAATGCTTTTGTTTTATTCGTATCAAACATATCTTGGCCATTATAAGGTAAAAACTATATCCTCCGGTTTGCGTTGCATTATGTGATGGGAACTGAGTCTTATAATGGCTTCATTTTTATAAAAAAGCATTGCGATGTTTAAAAGAAAGATTTGTTTTTAAAGCGCTGGCAATCCAATGGAGAAAAACCGTTCCATGAAAGTGGCATGGTCCTGTGATTAGCCATATTATAAATGTGTTGAGTAGATTTCTCATACCAGTCCCGTGACTGACTCGTAGTTTGTTTCACTTTCAAACTCGGGTGTCCCTTTTTCTACACGGGCAGCCTCGTATTCAGGTTTTAGCTGACTTTCTCTGGATAGCTGGAGCTGAAGATGGATTCTATCATTTATCTCTTTTTATGCTGTTCAGCTCCTATTGTACATATTATGTTTGTTTTCCGCTGTTGACATTTATGTATAGCTGAACTGTATTTGTACTAAGTATGATCTTGTATCCTGTGTAACTCTGATGATTATTGATTATTCAGTGATTATTTGTTCATTATCTGATGTATTTATTTATTTCTGTTCTGCTATTATCTGTTTCTGTGTTATATTCCAAAGATTACCCTTAACTCCGTCAGTAGTACGGGTTTTGGGGTTGTCACAATTATGGAGATTTGCCAACAAAAATATAAAAATGTCATTTTTGTTGAATTAGAATTGTCAAATACAAAAATATTATTTTTTTTGAAATAGAATTGTGAAAACAAAGTTATCATTTTTGTTAAAATAGATTTGTATGAAACAAAAATATCATTTTTGTTGAAATAGAATTGTGAAAACAAAGTTATCATTTTTGTTAAAATAGATTTGTTTGAAACAAAAATATCATTTTTGTTGAAATAAAATTGTGAAAACAAAGTTATCATTTTTGTTGAAATAGAATTGTCAAAACAAAAATATCATTTTATTGAAATAGAATTGTCAACAAAATAAAGTTATCATTTTTATTTGTTTTGTTGAAATAGAATTTTTAATAAAACAAAAGAATCATCTTTATTTGTTTTGTTGAAATAGAATTGTCAACAAAATAAAAGAATCATTTTTATTTGTTTTGTTGAAATAGAATTGTCAACAAAATGAAAGAATCATTTTTATTTGTTTTGTTGAAATAGAATTGTTAACAAAATAAAAGAATCATTTTTATTTGTTTTGTTGAAATAGAATTGTCAACAAAATAAAAGAATCATTTTTATTTGTTTTGTTGAAATAAAATTATCAACAAAATAAAAGAATCATTTTTATTTGTTTTGTTGAAATAGAATTGTCAACAAAATAAAAGTATCATTTTTGTTGATTAGAATTGTCAAAACAAAAGTATCATTTTTGTTGATTAGAATTAACAAAATAAAAGTATCATTTATGTTGAAATAGAATTGTCAAGACCAAATTAAAATAAACATTTTTATATGTCATATTACACATTAGAATTGTATACAAAATAAGAATATCATTTTTAGGTGTCTTTTATTTGGTCGCTAGAATTGTAAACATGTCACATATGACAAAATTGTCTTTTATTTTGTCGCTATAATTGTAAGCATGTCACATATGACTAAATCGTCTTTTATTTTGTCACTAAAATTGTAAACATGCCACATATAACAAATTTGTCTTTTATTTTGTCGCTAGAATTGTAAAATATGTCATGTAAATAAATATTCATTTTATTTGTCATGAGAAACATAGAATTTGTTATGCAAATGAAATATTCCTTTTTATTTGTCATTGGAAACATAGAAATTGTTATGCAAATTAAATATCCTTTTATTTGTCATTAGAAACATTGAAATTGTTATGCAAATAAAATATTCCTTTTTATTTGTCATTAGAAACAAAGAAATTGTTATGTAAATAAAATATTCTTTTTATTTATCATGTTAAACATGGGACGTAAAGAAAATAAAATATTCTTTTTATTTTTGTACATATGAAATATAATATGATAAACAATAAAATGTTCATTTTATTGTAACATGTTAATGTTAGAATATGATAAACAATAAAATATTCATTTTATTGTAACATGTTAATGATAGAAATTGTTTTACAATTGAAATACTCTTTTTATTGTATGCATATGAAATGTAGAAATTGTATAGGCAATAAAATGTTCTTTTTATTGTATGCATATGAAATGTAGAAATTGTATAGGCAATAAAATGTTCTTTTTATTGTATCCATATGAAATGTAGAAATTGTATAGGCAATAAAATATCCTTTTTATTGTATGCATATGAAATGTAGAAATTGTATAGGCAATAAAATACTCTTTTATTGTAACATGAAATGTAGAAAATGTGTAGACAATAAAATACTCTTTAATCGTAACATGAAATGTGATTGAACCAAATACACTTGGTTGCTGATATTGATCGTGATGGATTGACTATTTGGATTGTGCTACACCTGTTTATGAGAAAAATATGCTTTTACATTCAGCATTGGGTTGGGTAAAAATATCTATGTGCTAACACCTTGTGAAACACTTCAGGATTTGACTATAAGGTGTTTAGCGATGTTGTTTATTTCAAAATTTAATAAATGATTTTGAAATGAGATTTCTTAAGTAAAAAGAATAGTATTCCCGATTTTGGACAGGGAACGTTTTACAAAACGTTTTATAAAACAGAAAGGATTTCGAGGGCTATACCCAATAATTTCGAAATGATTTGGAAGTAGAAATCTATATAGATTTGAAAGTACTTGTGATTATTATGTTGTGAAATGATTTTCCCTACTTCGAGATATAAAATGATTTAGCAAGTTTGTGGCTAAAGATGCGGGTGACCCGAGAGCGACTAAATGTGCGAGGGCGTGCATGTCTTCCCCCATAGGTGGGATGGTGCATTGTCAGTGTAGCCATTAGGTGCATATATATATATATATATATATATTGGTTTGGTTAAGGCGCGTACAGCCTTGTCTGAGGGAACATAACCGATATTTGGTTTCATACTTGTTTGTATGCATTGTTACGTTTTGGAATTCATATTTCCAAATCTTTTGTTTTTGAGATCCCGAAGTGAAATCTACTTTATTGTAAAAGCTAGATATGTATTTCAAATGATTTGAAATAAAAGAAATCGGGAAATAAAGTCCAAAGAAATAATTTCTGTAAAGAGAATTGGATTTTGAAATCTAAGTTTAGGGAGAAAGCCTAAATGGGTAGATTAAGGAATTGCATGTTGATTGATGCATTATAGATTCATATGTTTATTTATGGTTGATGTTTATGCACTGGTAATCCAATGGAGTAAACCCGTTCCGCAATAGCGGCGTGGTCCTGTGATTAGCCTTATTATTAAATAAGTTAAGTGAAATTTCTCATACTAGTCCCATGACTGACTTGTAGTTTGTTTCACTTGCAAACTCGGGTGCCCATATTTTCCACACGGGCAGTCGAGTAGCTTATTTTGCAGATATATTGAGCAGGAGTCTGGATCGAAGCTTAAAGCTGTGTCCAGAGCATTGATAGTCTTCCGTTGTGTCAGTTTAATAGCTCCGCTGCATTGTATTACATTTATTGTAAATTATCTTCCGCTGTATTATATTCGATGTACTCTGATATTTTGTACTCTGATGTAACATTATTATAATGTTTATAAAAGTCTTCTGTTATTTGTTCTAATGTGTTGTATACCCAGAGTTAGTGTATGTGGGATTCGAACGGTCTTGGTCGATTCAGTGATCGATTAGGTCCGAGCGAAATCCGTGTCATTACAGTTGGTATTAGAGCTTTGGTTAACTCAATTCTTTGGGGTACAACTCATTAGAACAGAACAAAAGACTCGTCAGAGGTAGGATTAGTAATGTCTTATAAATGAATACTCATTAGGGATAGGATCAGTAGCATCCTAGAATGAGAAAACTCGTTAGAGATGGGGATAGAAATGCCCTAGAATGAGTTGAGAGTGACAAGGTTATAAGTAACGTATTTGTGATTATATATATAATCAAATTTTACAAAAATATGATTTTTGAATATATAAAAGTTATATATATTTGAAAAGCTGATCAACTAATTGATTGATGATTGCGTTGTGTGATTATAAGTTCAACTAATAAAATTATTGAAACCAATAAAAGAATGAAAGTTGAGTTAGTTAGTTAAACAACTTTCAGCTCCGTTCCTTTTCGAGGACGAAAAGATTTTAAGTAGGGGAGATTGTAACAACCCGGAAATTCTGAACCAATTTAAAAATTTTATTTTAGCAGTTTTAATGAAAATTGAATACTTAAAATGATTTATTTTAAATAATAATGAATAAAAATTTATTTAAATCGAAGTTAGAATGAATAATTTTAATTTAATTATATAACGAGCCTGAAATGGCGCGGCAGTTTGAAAATTCGATTTTAATTTTCAATTGAATGTACAGATTTCAATGTAAATCAGAATTGGACAAAACAAGAAATATTTAAATCTGTTTAATAATATCTTTCTAACGAAGGTAAGAAACTGAAATTTCACTTTATAAATTGTAAGTTATGTCCAGTTTAAGATTTAGAAAAGTCGCTGTAGAATATATATATTTTTTAATATAATATATAGCTCTTGAAAATAGCCATTTTGCAAACGACCTCCGTTTTTACAAAACCACTTTTGTTGGATCCGAAATGTCAAATTATTGCTAGATTCCATTTTTTATAATTTTTGGAATTAATATGTGAGCATGGCAAAAGAAAACGTGTTTTGTTAATTTTAGTCAAATTGGATCGACCAGAAAATGGGCATTTTTCAAACGGTCTCCAAATTCGACGAAATTAGTTTTTTTAAGACCGTATCATCAAAACATAGCTAGATTTATTTTTCGGGAATTTTTGGAGTCAGTCTGTGGCCCCAGTAAATTAAATTGTACGTTTAAAATTCAATATATTGATTTATATTTTAATTTTGATAAAAACTGATTGTAACAGTCGAATTGGCTTACGAAACATATCACATTGTGTCCGGAATGGGGGTATTTGGCTAGTGGTGACAGTCGTTGGAGTTTGTTTGGAGTTCGTAGTGATAAACATGTAATTTTAGAATTAATTTAATAAAAATTATTACATATATATATATATATCCTATACAAAGGCCCAACCAAATTGAAACCCTAGCTATTGTCTACAGCCGCCGCTTCTAATGGACGAACCATAGCTTCCCAATTTCATCTCCATTAATATCTTAATCCATTCAGTAGTGCACGAAATTTTCAAAGACAAACATGAAGAGAACCCTAGGATCTAGCTAATCAACGGTTGTGATCTGATATGGAGGATCGTAGGGGCTGAAATCGAAGGATAAAGGGGAGGCGTTTATGGGTGTTTCTCGGGCTCATGTGGAGGCCGAGCTAGCGGTTGTTCTTGGTGATGACGGCTTATGTGATGGCGCTCGTTGTGGTGAAGTCTGATGTGGGTCTAGTGGAGTGAAGAAGAGTGCGGTGGAGGTTTGTGGCACGCGTGGTTTTACTGAAGAAGGGGAGCGTGTTTGATAGAGAGGAACGATGGTAAAGGAGTGATTAAGGGAACGGTATCAATTAATTTAATTAAGTTTTAATTGTTTTAAGTTAATTAAATTATGTGATCAATGCTAAAATTATCATAACTTGTTCATATTAAATCAGAATCAAACGAAATCAGTTGCGATGAGATCGTATCAGAGAACTCTACAACATGGAGCAGACCAAAATTGAAACAGAAGCTGTTGGATTTTTGATAAAATTAAATGTAAGTTCAATTTTATTAAAACCAATCGTTATATAAACAATTTCTAAAACCGATCAAGGTGAGAACTCTCTCACTAAAATTTTCCCGTACAGTTATTTATATAAACTTCCATGATTTTTATCTATGTTTAATCATCACAAATATCTGTTTGTCAAAAATATAATTTTTAGCTTATAGGTGAGAATTTTTTTAAATAATTAAAATTAATTAATTATGATCGTGTTTAGAAATCTTTACAAATCCGCTGTTAAATTCAGTTTGATGTTATACGCGATTTGATTTGGATTGATTGATGTTGTTTGGTGTGATCTATTTGATTAAATTGTATATAATGGAATTATAGAGATTTGCCAACAAAAATATAAAAATGTCATATTTTTTGAATTAGAATTGTCCAATACAAAAATATCATTTTTGTTGAGAATTGTGAAAACAAAGTTATCATTTTTGTTAAAAAAGATTTGTATGAAACAAAAATATCATTTCTGTTGAAATAGAATTGTGAAAACAAAGTTATCATTTTTGTTAAAATAGATTTGTATGAAACAAAAATATCATTTTTGTTGAAATAGAATTGTGAAAACAAAGTTATCATTTTTGTTGAAATAGAATTGTGAAAACAAAAATATCATTTTGTTGAAATAGAATTGTCACAAAATAAAGTTATCATTTTTGTTTGTTTTGTTGAAATAGAATTGTCAACAAAATAAAAGAATCACCTTTATTTGTTTTGTTGAAATAGAATTGTCAACAAAATAAAAGAATAATTTTTATTTGCTTTGTTGAAATAGAGTTGTCAACAAAATAGAAGAATCATTTTTATATGTTTTGTTGAAATAGAATTATCAACAAAACAAAAGAATCATTTTTATTTGTTTTGTTGAAATAGAATTATCAACAAAATAAAAGAATCATTTTTGTTGATTAGAAATGTCATTTTTGTTGATTAGAATTGTCAAAACAAAAGTATCATTTTTGTTGATTAGAATTGACAAAATAAAGTATCATTTTTGTTGAAATAGAATTGTCAAGACAAAATTAAAATAGACATTCTTATATGTCATGTTATACATTAGAATTGTATACAAAATAAGAATATCATTTTTAGGTGTCTTTTATTTTGTTGCTAGAATTGTAAACATGTCATATGACAAAATCATCTTTTATTTTGTCGCTAGAATTGTAAACATGTCACATATAACAAAATTGTCTTTTATTTTGTCGCTAGAACTGTAAAACTTGCCATGTTTATAAATATTCATTTTATTTGTCATGAGAAACATAGAATTTGTTCTGCAAATAAAGTATTATTTTTTATTTGTCATTAGAAACATAGAAATTGTTAAGCAAATAAAATATCCTTTTTATTTGTCATTAGAAACATTGAAATTGTTATACAAATAAAATATTCCTTTTTATTTGTCATTAGAAACAAAGAAATTGTTATGTAAATAAAATATTTTTTTATTTGTCATGTTAAACATGGGATGTGAAGAAAATAACATATTCTTTTTATTTTTGTACATATGAAATATAATATGATAAACAATAAAATATTCATTTTATTGTAACATGTTAATGTTAGAATATGATAAACAATAAAATATTCAATTTATTGTAACATGTTAATGATTGAAATTGTTTTACAATTGAAATACTCTTTTTATTGTATTTGTCAGGCACAAAATTTTATTCCTCTTCTCTAGCCCCTTTGCTATAACCTGTTCAATAAATATGCATGTACATATATATACAGTTCTTATCATTTATCATTTTCTATTCAACTTCATATTTGATTTCTGTTTGGTTTAAAGACACCATTTATTCTAATGTTACATACATAGGTGCAAATCATTTCATTAGCTAATTAATGAATATTTCATCTCATATATGTTTATTTTGAACAAGTGGCTATTTTTAACACTTCACATTTCAACGATTTATGCATACAATAAAAATGTGATTTTTATTGTAAAACAATTCATTTCAAAACACTATTTTTCTATATAGTTCATATAGGTGATAAAAATAGGATTTTTATCATAAAACAATTTCTTTTAAAACGAGATTATTTTACATAGTTCATATAGTCGATAAAAGGTGATTTTTTTTATCAAACAATTTATTTCAAAATATGAATACCATTCAACACATGAATTTCTAATCAACGAATGAATATCAATTCAACACATGAATGTTTTCTATTGTTTCTATATATAGATAAAAATGTGATTTTTATTATCAAACAATTTATTTTAAATCTTAAATCTTTTTCTACTTAAAATTCAAATCTTATCTATTTTAAATCTTAAAATAAAATCCGTTTTTAAACCTTTTAAAAATCAGTTTTTTTAAATGCTTTTCAAAAAACAGTTTTCTCCTTTTTAAAAAAACAGTATTCTCCTTTTTTAAAAAACAGTATTAAATCCTTTTTAAAAAAACAGTATTCTCCTTTTAAAAAAACAGTATTAAAAATAAAAGTAAAACTAAAATAAATTAAAACAACTTACATCGAAGAAACGAAAGAGGGGGGGTTGGTTTTCGTCAGGTGGCGGCGCAGGAGGTGTTGGAGGTGGGGCGGCCTTCAGCTCGTCGGCGGTGGCGTCTCGAACGGGGCTCGCGGATTTAGGGTGTCGCGATGGCTTAGGGGTGGTTCGGATTGAAGGAGGAGGAGGGAGCGAGAGCAAGGAAGAGGGGGGAGAAGATCGGAGGGCGCGGTGGAGGTCTGGTCAACGGCGAAGGCGGGCGTCGATCCTTTTTTTTCCTGATTTGGACTTCGGTAATGAATTACAGGGGGGGGGGCAAGGTATAGGAGGGAATTAAAATTATTTTTATTATTTTATTTTTCAAAAAAGTTGACTTTTACCTATGACCTCTAAACGAGGCCCACCGCCTGTCGTCCATAGCGTTTAACCCCCATTCCGAACACAATGGGATATGTATCGCAAGCTGATTTGATTGTTACAATCAATTTCCGTTGAATTTTCATTTAAATCACTATATTGAATTTTAAACGTACATTTCAAATTACCGGGGCCACATACTAACTAGAAAAATTCCCGAAAAATATTTTCTAGCTTCGTATTGACGATACAGTCCTAACAAAACTAGTTTCGTCGAATTCTGAGACCGTTTGAAAAATGGTCAATTTCCAGTCGATTAAAATCAACTGAAACTGGTCAAACGCGTTTTCCTTTGCCACACTCACATATTGATTCGAAAAATTATGAAATTTGAAACCTAGCAATAACTTGACACTGCGGATCTAACAAAAGTGGTTTCATCGAAATCCGAGGCCGTTTGCAAAATGTCCATTTTTAAGGGCCTGAATTCCATAGTGACTATTCAGAATTTTCAACTGGACATATCTTTTGATTCCCGCTATCAAATTTCGATTGGTCGGATTCGTTAGGAAGATATTACCAATTAGATCCTAATGTTTTTGGTTTCGCTAAAATCCGGATTGTTTTGCACCCGGTATTGTTCAAATGAAGTTTGAAATCGAATTATCGAACTACCGCGCCATTTTCAATTCTATATATAATTATAATTAATTATATTCGTTTTCAATTGTCGATTCAAACTCAGTTTTCATCGCCATTATTTAAAATATTTATTTTAAATATTTAAAATCCATTATTTTAGCCAATTTAAAATTTTTAAATTGGTTCAGATTTTCTGGGTCGTTACATTAGAGCTTCAGACAAATTTGATGATGGATTAATTATAGCTTGATGATTACTTGGTGGCCACACTTCCTGAAGGGCATTCTTGGTAGCACGCTAAAAGTGAATTAGGGTTTTACTCCCCTGTATGTTGATGTAAAAAGGATCTTGGATTTTATTTAGTTTAGAGTGGAGGCTGAAATCAAAACCTCTATTTTTCATCCATGGCTTCTTAGTCATTTCTCTTATATAATGTCAGTTTAATGCAATTTTATTTCTTGTTCATTTAATTCTTGTTATTTACTTTATGCACTAGTGCAGTTTAGTTTTATGCAAGTAGTTTAGATCTATTTTGTAGTTGTTAATTAGTTCTTTCTTTTGTTTTTTTCATATTCTTGTTGAAACTTACATGTGTTGATTCGATAACACATATGAGTAGCTAATCCCTTTGACTTGGGGGTAATGAAGCTCTCTAACTTTGTGTAAGTTCAAAATTTGTATGATTTGTGATCTCAAATTTGTGCCTCACGTTAGTGGATGTTGGTGCAAGTTTATACATGTGACTTTGATAGGCTATGCTTAGTCAATGTAAACACAAATTACATCAATATTTGCTAAGTGGTTATTGATTTTGAAATGAAAGTAAGAATAAAATTTGATGGTTTATAGTTCTATTAATTGTTCATAAGCCATACTTAAAATGGGTTTTTTTGCTTTAGTTTCATTTTCATGAGAATCGTAAGTGGTTCAAATGTTACATTTATGTCACTTATTGGAGATCATAGATCGTACGTTTGTTAATTTGCATAAATATAAGAGGTGATTTACCTCTAAATTGCTTTCATTTCATATTTAGCTCTCAACTTAGTTCTAGTGTTAATTAGTTTTTGTTAGTTAAATCAACCCGAATTTTGGTTTAATTTGATTGAATAAGATTGAAATTACTTCTTTCCCTGCAGATCGACTCGTATTCGTCACGTACTAACAATTGTATGTTGTGCTCTTGCAGTTTATTACACTTCACGATGGTGTTCTAATTCATAAAATATTCGTTGCCGAACTGTGGTAATCTAAACTGTATGAAATATAGAAGGAAAATTAGTTTTATATTCATGTTTGGAATATAGCATGTTCCGCCCATATATGTTTTTGACCTGCTCATGCATGCTTTGATATTAACAAAATAATTTTGCCAATTTATTATGCTACCTTGGCTCCGAATATACTTGGCTGCTTAAGGATTCCTTTATTGCTTGAAGTTTCCTGTTGCATGCTATATAGTAACATGCATGCGCTTTATTGCTGTTAACTGGGTCAAGATTTTAATGTTTGTTTTCCCCTTAAACTCTTCTACTGTTTTAATAAATAGCTTGAAACCCATGCAAGCATTTTGTTCAGTTGCGCATTTTAGTATAAATAATGTCAGGTAGAAATTCGAATCCAAGTGAACCCATAATTTAACTTGGGAAAAAATCCTTTACTGCCTTCTTGGTTATGATTATTTTCCTTTGCATAAATATTTAACTGTTTAGACTAGTAAACTTTGGTTGTCTCGTTAGTGTCAAAATAAACTAGAACTAAAATAGCATAAATTTGTAAGTCCATAAAGGCAAGAACTTATTAGAAGTTTTCCTTATTAGAGATGTTTTGATTTGTGGTTTGATACAAGCCCTTGCTGTAGTACTTTTCTATGAGCTTCTTCCATTGGCATGTGCCATACCCACCTACTTATATTATATAGTTTCGAGTTAATTATGTATTACTGCATTTTTGGAGTTCTTGTTACCACCGTGTATCACTCTCTTTGGCTGAAAACTTCCCATTGTGATGCATGCAGTTGGGCACATTTGGTATGAATATCTCGGCGGTTCACAAATAGTTGTACTCAAATTATTTGAATAATTTAGTCAGGATTAACAATTATATTTATGTGTTCATTTCGAAGTGACTTACTTGAAATAAGTTTGATCCTGACTCGCATGTTTTGTGTTTTTGCATGGAATTCTCGGGTCAGGCCCTAAGTGTTTCTGGTTTAAAGATATCAACTTGCAAACTGGAGAGGACGTAAAGATGTGGAGACGTATGAGCGTGCTAAGCTCGAAAAAGAGTAAATTTGTGTAAGGACATTTATGTATAAATTTATATATTCTTCTGCTGTACAGATTATTGTCTAAAACTCAGATATTTATATGAAACTTTATTACGCTGCAATTATTGTACTCTATGATTCTGTATTTAATGCTGTTTAAACCCTATAAGCCAATAACAGTCTGTCGTTTTGAACGTTTCAAGTTGGTTTAATTACCGGTTTGAGGCTGTCAAAATGCCAGGTCGTTACAATGATAGTAACGACCCGCATTCTACGCACCAGGGGATCATAGACTATTTATTTCTTTCTTATGCGAAATCATATAGCCATGTAACTTTGGGAGATGACTATTGGGGTCATTTCCCATGTTCATGATTTTTGTCGATTTCTAAATGACCGTTTAGCCCCTAACTGATCTTGTTTCGGCCATAACTTTTGATTGGTAAGGAGTTTTGACCTGAAACTACTTCCATTAGATTCGAATGATGGTTTACCTTTCCGTAGAGTGGTCACACTAGCCATACGGACTCACCGTTTGGGAGATATGGCTGAAACAAGGAGTAGAAGGTGAAAAACAGCTTAACCAGGCCTAATTAGGGTGATTAGCAAGAGGGCCCATAACCCATTTCGGGATTAGGGTTCTAGGGAGGCTGAGAACAGTAGGAAAATGATTTTTATTTCATTTTTCAGCCGCCTAAAACATTTCTCTAACCCTAGCCATGGCCTCCACCTTCTAATTTCATCCAAGATCGCTCTCTAATCAAATTTTAACCTAATCTACATCAAATCAAGGCAAGTTAGCATCAAATTGGGAATAAAGCTGCTGTGTTGCATAGAGATTCAACCAAATCAGAGATAGTTTCAGATCTAAATTAATTTGTGGCTAAGGTGAGTGATTAGCATTGTTTTTACACTAATTACAGTTAATTAGGGTGATTAGTGTTAATTAACGAAATTATGCATGTTAAAAATCTGGAAAAATGTTTTGAAATTCTTAAATATTATTTTAAGCCTCTGTTAGAAGTTTGGGTTAATTTGGTTAAGTTTTGCTAACCCTATCATTAGATTTGCTTAAACATGCTTAAGGGGAAAACATGGGTTCTGGGCATGTTTGATCCATTTTGACATATCAAATTGTTGTTTTGGTGTTTGTGGTCACTTCCATATGTTGCTATGACTATATGGTATGCTTTGTGATTGATTAAAATAGTTAGAATGGTCAAAAACGCCGTCGTGTGGCATAAAACAATCGCTGTAAAAGTTGCAGGAAGTGTGCAGGTTTCGGATCAGATCGGGTCGGATATGGGGCTCGGATCGGATAAGAGAACTGGGCAAGGGGGATTCGATTCGGATCGGAACTTGGCACTAAAGGAGTCTTAGCAAGAAGGAAGGACATTGCATAAGAGTTGGAGTTGGGTTCGGATAGGGAGCAAGGAACGGGCTGTAGATCGGATCGAAGAAGAGGAGCTGGAGCTACGGATGGGATCGGTTCGTCGTAACCAAACCAAACCGGATGGAGGTGACCACCGACCCGGACCAAGTAAGTGTGATTGGACCGAACCAAGAAGGAATGGAGCACTGTGCATACCTAAACCAAATCAAGGCATGGGCTAGGATCACCGAACCGAAACGGGTTAGGAGTAACGAACCAAACCAAATGTATACTCTTACTTCTACGCGACGACTATTTTGAAGACCAACTCCAATTTGACCAAAACCGTAGATGCAAAGGAAGTCCAAATAGGAAGTAGAACTCAGGATCCAGATGGAAACCAATGGTTAACTTCATGAATTGGACTTTGCTGCGGGACGTGTGCTAAGGGGTTATCGACGTCCATAGCTTTGATTCACCACCAAGACAGATGTTAGGCTACGGATCAGTGCAGTGGGGTAGTTATTACTCCATGGGGCAGAGTGATCGTGGCATGGCTATGAGCCAGTGCAGTGGAGTCTTCATGACTTCATGGGACAGAGTGGACATAGTAAGGGATTAGTGGCTATGGATCAGTGCAGTGGAGCCATCATGACTCCATGGGGGCAGAGTGATCATAGCAAAGGATTTGGGTGGTCAAAGCAGTGGATATCGTATGCTTCACGCACTGAGTGAGAGATGTGAGGATGGTTGCTATGCTTGATTGTTTGCCATCACTATAGCATGCACACCCCCTCCCTCATATCTTTACACCATATGTTAGTGTCACCTTAGAGTACTGTACATCTTGTTGTGCTAACTCTTTGGTTGCTGTCCAGGTTCAGGTATGGTTTAGTACACCTGTTATTGTTTTATTTTGCTGCTTATCGCTCATACTAGACTTTTGTCTGACCCAGAGTTTTATGTCTCTTCTTATTACTCTGGGTGCTCTTAAACGGGCAGACTAGAGACATATTAGCTGGTTATGCATGAGTAGCTGATCCAGAGACGAGCAGGAGGCTCCCACGTATTATATATATATATATATATATATATATATATATATATATATATATGGATAGATATTCTCACTGTGTCGCTGTTGGTCACTACTTTGGGCATTAGTAGTGTACCTTTCTTATTTTGCTTTAGAGACAGTTCTCCAAAGTTGTAATAATGATGATGTGAAACATAAGCTGTATTTTGAATTTCCGCTGCTACGATGATTATGGTTTAGTTCTCAGCTTATGCACTGTCTCGCCTGTTTTATGCCAAGTATTTTATTATTATATTTTATTCCATGTGCTGTGAGACATTCTATAGGTTCCTTGTTAGTTTAAATTCCCTTCTTTCCTTTCTTTGACGACCGTCCCGTGCTGGTCAGGCATAGGCACAACGCACTTTCATTGGAAATGTCGGCTGGTGCGGGGCGGGCCGTCACATTTGGTATCAGAGCTCTAGGTTGCGTAGTTAACCTAGGGATAGACACCAGGGAGAGATAGTACGTATATGAGACCGCGTATTTGTTATATTTTGGTTTTCAAAAGTGTTATGTATATATATGTACTATTAGTATATTTAAGGATGAAGTCGCATTGCACTGGCACCACTGAATAGATGGTTAATCGTTTTCTCCTTACAGATTGAACAATGAGCCGATATACTAGGGGTACTGGTAGAGGAGCTAATAATGGGAATGCACTTGATATGAGGACGATGTTCACATACTTCACGAGAGAAATGCTTAGAAATGTGCAAGGAGTAGTTCCCAATGCTTCAAATGGTGGTGGTGCAGCGGTGCAGGCGCCTAGAGCCGATTTCGCCAAGCTTTGCAAGGATTACACTAGTCTTGGTGGGAAGCTGTTCCACGAAACAGAATCTGCTACAGAAGTCAGGATTGGTTGGATAGCTATGAGCGTATCTTCGAAGACTTGGGTATCGAGGATGCGACGAAGAGAAAGCTAGCATCCCGTCAGCTGCAAGGATGGCGGATGAATTGGTGAAATGCTATTAAGGAAGCTACTCCTGAGGATCAAGTTACTTGGGATCAGTTTAAGGCCCGATTCAGTGATAAGTTTATCCCAACTGCTCAGAAATCAGAATTATTTAGGAAATTTCTGTAGCTTAAGCTGAATGGTAGGGCAGTCTCGGAGTACATTGCTGAGTTCGATACTTTGTCGAAGCATGGATTATCTATTATTGACAGTCCTAAGAAGAAGAATGAGAAGTTCATAACAGGCTTAGATTAGTACTTAGGTGAAAGGCTTATTAACCACATCGATGAGACGTTTGAATCGATTGTAGGGAAAGCATTGAGGTCAGAGAGCCTTTATCTTAAACCCAAGACTGAAGTCGCTGTTGCATCTGTAGAGGGGTCAAAGCCGCAAGCAAGCGGTGGAGGCAAGAATAATTCTCAGAATAAAAGGAAGCAGAGTCAAAACCAAGCTAGGATGGTCTGAAAAAGAGCAAGAAAGATGTTGAATGCTTTAGCTGTGGCAAGAAGGGCCATTATGCTAAAGAATGACGAGGAAAACCAGCGGACAGGAAGTGCTTCAACTGTGGCCAAGTGGGACATCACAAGGATAAGTGTCCGCAACCCCCTAAAGAAAAGCAGATTGTGAAAGCATATGCTATCAATGTTGTTTCTTCTTCGTCGAATGCCCCAACTACGGCGAAGAAAGGAAAGAATGTCGTCATTCAAGGTATGCTTTCTGTTTATGATGTTCCTGTTCGAGTATTGTTTGATACTGGGGCTTCCCGTTCCTTCATATCTAGTGACCTAGTAGATAGGTTGGGATTAGAACCTGAGATATTCGATAGAACTTTAGCGGTGATGAACCCGATTGGTGGTTCAACTAGGCTTAGCATGATTTGTCGTAATGTGGTCTTATCGAGTCATGGATGCATGTTTGTTCATGATTGCTTTATTTTGGGCTTTACTGGGTTTGGCATTATTTTGGGAGTCGATTGGCTCCAAAGGTACGGGGTGATGGTAGACTGTGAGGGCTTTTTGGTGACAGTTAGAGCGGATGATGGGTGGAGGGTAGTGTTTGGTGGTCTACCTAGTGATGGGGTAATGGCTAGTTTTATAAATTCCCTCGACATCCCGCATGATGAGTTGTCAGATGTGCCCGTGGCTGGCCAGTATCCGGACGCCTTCGAGGAAGTGATCGGACTTCTACCACACCGAGAGATTGAGTTCCGTATTGATTTAGTGAAAGATGACAGACCTATAGTGATACCACTTCACCGTATGGCGCCAATGGAGCAGCGAGAGCTCAGGGTGCAAGTAAACGATCTTTTGAAGAAGGGATTTATCAGAAGAAGTGTTTCTGAGTGGGGAGCACCAGCTGTGTTTGCTACCAAGGCAGATGGTTCCCTTCGATTGTGTGTGGACTACCACGAGCTGAATAAGGTGACGAGGAAGAATAAGTATCCTCTACCGCGGATAGATGATTTGTTTGATCAGTTGAGTGGAGCGAGAGTGTTCTCCCAGTTGGATCTCGCGACAGGTTTTCATCAGCTTAGGGTGGAAGCTGAGAGTATAGCTAAAACGGCCTTTCGGGTGCCGTCAGGATTCTATGAGTGGTTGGTCATGCCATTCAGGTAGACCAATGCACCACCATATTTTGTGGATCTTATGAATAGGGTATTCAGTGATCAGTTGAATAAGTTTGTTCTTGTGTTCGTTGAGGATATCTTGGTTTACTCGAGGACAGAGGAAGAACACAAGGAACATTTGAGGATAGTGATGGAGGTGTTGAGAAAACACCAATTGAAAGCAAAGTTTTCTAAGTGTCACTTCTGGAGAAGGGAAGTGAGATTCTTGGGCCATGTTGTTTTAGAGAATGGTATTGCCGTGGACCCTGCGAAGGTGGCTATGGTACAAGATTGGTCTGAAGAATGCAACAGACGTAAGAAGTTTCTTAGGGTTAGCTGTATATTAACATAAGTTTATCCAAGACTTCTCCAAGATAGCAGCACCGTTGACTCAGTTGACCAAGAAGAATCAAGCTTTCGTCTGGGACGAAAAGTGCGAGAATTCATTTAAGTGCCTAAAGGAAAAGTTGACATGTGCACCAGTGTTAGTCATTCCTAAAGGGAATGAAGAGATGACGGTATATACAGATGCCTGTGGTACCGAACTAGGTGTTGTATTGATGCAAGGAGGTAGGTTTGTAGCTTATGCTAGTCGGCAACTGAAACCGCATGAGAAAGGATATCCCACCCATGATTTGGAATTGGCAGCAATCGTGTTCGCGTTTAAGATGTGGAGACATTATCTCTTGGGAGAAAGATTCGAGTTGTTTACTGATCATAAGTCGTTAAAGTACCTTTTCTCCCAGAAGGATTTAAATCTCCGACAGCAGAGATGGTTAGAATTCTTGGCTTCCTACGATTTCGATATCGCATGTACACCAGGAAAGGGCAATGCAGTAGCTGATGCATTGAGTAGAAGACATGCCAGTTTAGGGGCTATGTTTCTGGAATGGAAGCAACTGGAGTACATCGCTAGGTATGATTTCAGACCGAAGTGCGAATAAGATCCAGAGATGTTAGCAAGTTTGACGATCAGACCCACTTTTATTGATCGGATTGGTTCCAGTCAGAGAGACGTTCCTAACCTATTGGAAATCGTCTCCAAGTTAGAGATGGGTATCGACGAGGACATGAACAAGTATGGGCTTGATCGAGATGGATGGCTTAGAAAGAATGGAAGATTAGTTGTGCCCAATGTCAACGGATTGAGAGATGAAGCGCTTAGAGAATGTCATCACTCGAAACTGACTAGACATCCCAGTGGTAACAAAATGTATCGAGATATGAGGCAGACCTACTACTGGGAAGGGATGAAAAGAGACGTTGGGAATTTTATATCCAAATTCATGAATTTCCAGCTAGTTAAAGCTGAGCAAAAGAAGCCTAATGGTTTGTTGCAACCATTAGAAATTCCAGAATGGAAATGGGAACAAGTCTCAATGGATTTCATTGATGGGTTACCAAGACCTAGATCGGTCCATGATAGCATTTGGGTGATTGTGGACCGATTGACTAAGAGTGCAAGGTTTATACCTGTTAAGTCGAATAGAATGGCAGCTAAGTTAGCGGAGCTATATATGAAGTGGGTAGTGAGATATCATGGGGCACCTAAAAGCATTGTGAGTGACCGAGACTCGTTGTTTACTAGTGGGTTTTGGAAGAGCTTACAAGAGGCTCTAGGGTCAGAATTATATCTCAGTACCACGTACCATCCTCAAACCGACGGTCAGGCAGAGAGGGTGAATCGAGTATTAGTAGACCCCTTGAGAGCTAGCATATTAGATTTTGGTGGATCATGGGATGACCATTTGCATCTAGTAGATTTTTCATACAATAATAGTTATCAGTCCAGTATTGGTATGGCTCCATTTGAAGCATTGTACGGAAGACCATGCAACTCACCGTCATGTTGGTTAGAAACTGGTGAGAAGTTTGTGCTTGGACCAGATGTGATAAGAGAAACTTCAGACAAGATTAAGATCATTCAACAGCGAATGAAGGCTGCCCAAGATAGGCAGAAGAGATATGCTGATAAGAGGAGAAGAGATTTAAAATTCTCCATTTGCGATTTGGTGTTTGTCAAGATTTCTCCGTTAAAGAGCGTGATACGATTTGGTAGGAGAGGCAAGTTAGCACCAAGATTTGTTGGTCCATTCCCAATCCTCGAGCAAGTTGGGAATTTGGCATGTAAAGTTGAATTGCCGGATAAGATGGCGGGAGTTCATAACCTATTTCATGTTTCTCAGTTAAGGAAATTTGTGCACGATCCCGATATGACAATTTCAACTGATCAGTTGGATGATATCGAAGTAGAACCTGAGGCGGTTGGGAACCGCAAGATGATTCGTATTGTCGAGCACGATACGAAGCAACTTCGAAGGAAAGCGGTGGATCTAGTCAAAGTTCAGTGGGGCGAGAACGATAATGACTGTACTTGGGAAACAGAGGAGAGCCTTAGGAAGACGTATCCAGAACTCTTTGCCTGGTAAGATTTTAATTGCAATTTAGTTTTCCGCATGTTAGGATAAACTTGTTTGTTGTTTTGTATGTTTGATTGTTGTGAATGGTTGGTAGGCATGCGGGATCCTTTTACTTATTTCTTAGTTAAGGAATTTCGGGGGCGGAATTTCTTAAGGGGGGAAGAATGTAACGACCCGCATTCTACGCATCAGCGGATCGTAGAATATTTATTTCTTTCTCATGCGAAGTCATATAGCCATGTAACTTTGGGAGACGACAATTGGGGTCATTTCTCATGTTCATGATTTCTGCCGATTTTTAAATGACTGTTTTACCCCTAACTGATCTTGTTTTGGCCATAACTTTTGATTGATAAGGAGTTTTAGCTTAAAACCACTCCCATTAGATCCGGATGATGGTTTACCTTTCCGTAGAGTGGTCACATTAGCCAAACAAACTCACCGTTTGGGAGATATGGCTGAAACAAGGTTTAGAAGGTGAAAAACAGCTTAACCGGACCTAATTAGAGTGATTAGCAAGAGGGTCGATAACACATTTCGGGATTAGGTTTATGGGGAGGCTGAGAACAGTAGGAAAACGATTTTTATTTCATTTTTCAGTCGCCTAAAACATTTCTCTAACCCTAGCCATGGCCTCCACCTTCTAATTTCATTCAAAATCGCTCTCTAATCAAGTTTTAACCTAATCTACATCAAATCAAGGCAAATTAGCATCAAATTGGGAATAGAGCTGCTGTATTGCATAGAGATTCGACCCAAATCAGAGATAGTTTCAGATCTAAAGTTAATTTGTGGCGAAGGTGAGTAATTAGCATTATTTTTACACTAATTACAGTTAATTAGGGTGATTACTGTTAATTAACGAAATTATGCATGCTAAGAATCTAGAAAAAGTGTTTAGAAATTCTAAAATATTATTTTAAGCCTCTGTTAGAAGTTTGGGTTAATTTGGTTAAGTTTTTCTAATCCTATTATTAGATTTGCTTAAACATGCTTAAGGGGAAAATATGGGTTTTGGGTATGTTTGATCTGTTTTGACATATCAAATTATTGTTTTGGTGTTTGTGGTCAATTATATATGTTGCTATGACTGTATGGTATGCTTTGTGATTGATTAGAACAGTTAGAATAGTCGAAAACATCGTCGTGTGGCGTAAAACAGTCGCTGGAAAAGTTGCAGGAAGTGTGCAGGGTTTCGGATCTGATCAGGTCGGATATGGGGCTCAGATCGGATAAGAGACTGGGCAAGGGAGATTCGATTCGGATCGGAACTTGACACTAAAGGAGGCTTGGCAAGAAGGGAGGCCATTTGCATAAGAGTTGGAGTTGGGTTCGGATAGGGAGCAAGGAACGGGCTGTGGATCGGATCATCGTAACAAACCGAACCGGATGGAGGTGACCACCGACCCGGACCAAGTAATTGTGACTGGACCGAACCAAGAAGGAATGGAGCACTACGCATACCTAAACCAAATCAAGGCGTGGGCTAGGACCACCGAACCGAACCGGGTTAGGAGTACCGAACCGAACCAGATGTATACTCTTACTTCTACGTGACGACTCTTTTGAAGACCAACTCCAGTTCGACCAAAACCTGAGATGCAAAGGAAGTCCAAATAGGAAGTAGAACTTAGGATCCAGATGGGAACCAACGGGTTAACCTCATGAATTGGACTTTGCTGCGGGACGTGTGCCAAGGGGTTATCGACGTCCATAGCTTTGATTCACCACCAAGACGAATGTTAGGCTACGGATCAGTGCAGTGGGGTAGTTATTACTTCATGGGTAGATTGATCGTAGCATGGCTATGAGTCAGTGCAGTGGATTCGTCATGACTTCATGAGGGCAGAGTGGACATAGCAAGGGATTAGTGGCTATGGATCAGTGCAGTGGAACCATCATGACTCCATGGGGCAGAGTGATCATAGCAAAGGATTTGGGTGGTCAAAGTTGTGGATTTCGTTTGCTTTACGCATTGAGTGAGAGATGTGAGGATGGTTGCTATGCTTGATTGTTTTCCATCACTATGACATGCACACCCTCTCCCCTGTATCTTTACACCATATGTTTGCGTCACCTTAGAGTATTGTACATCTTGTTGTGCTAACTCTTTGGTTGCAGGTCCAGGTTCAGGTATGGTTTAGTATACCTGTTATTGTTCTGTCTTGCTGCTTATCGCTCATACCAGACTTTTGTTTGACCCAGAGTTTTATGTCTCTTCTTATTACTCTGGGTGCTCTTAAACGGGCAGGCTAGAGACAGGTTAGCTGGTTATGCACGAGTAGCTGATCTGGAGACGAGCAGGAGGCCCCCACGTATGATATATATAGATATTCTCCCTGTGTCGCTACTGGTCACTACTTTGGGCATTAGTAGTGTACCTTTCTTATTTTTCTTTAGAGATAGTTCTCCAAAGTTGTAATAATGATGATGTGGAACATAAGCTGTATTTTGAATTTCCGTTGCTATGATGATTATGGTTTAGTTCTCAGCTTATGCATTGTCTCGCCTGTTTTATGTCAAGTATTTTATTATTATATTTTATTCCATGCGCTATGAAACATTCTACAGGTTCCTTGTTAGTTTAAATTCCCTTCTTTCCTTTCTTTGACGACCGTCCCGTGCTGGTCAGGCATAGGCACAACGCACTTTCATGGAAACGTCGGCTGGTGCGGGGCGGGCCGTCACAATGATGCTAATATTGTGGCTAGAAAAATATACATTTATGCCAAGGCATTGATTAAAAGCTCCTTTAAAGAAATATTTTCTTCTTCAATCAAGGTCCATGTAGATGAAGGGTTAGATTTAAAGTTCTTGCCCATTACTACTGGAAGCCAGATATTTATTTGACTTGTCAGTCCTTTAGTCACAAATTGGATTTATGTCCTATTCAATTTGATGTTTTTCTAGTTCTACTTGAGGATATAACACCCCTACCTCATCCTCTTTTCGGAAGGTGGATCTCAGAAGTCATATCTATTACGGTTACCCTTGGCCTTAGTTTGGTCTCCCGCTACAAGACTACCGCCAATTATTTTGGTAATGTTAGATGTCTTGTTGAACCTTCTCCTATTGTAGTGCCTTAACCTATTGCTATGATTGTGACTGATTCCCCTTTGTAAGTGTTTTGAGACACCTCCGCCAGTTGACCTTTCTATGGTTGATCGGTATCCTAGTGAGTGTGATTGTTGCCATCCTCCTTCATATATGTGTTCCACTGCTAAAGTGGTTCTTACTATTCTTTTGTTACTGAGTATGATGGTGAGAGCAGAAGTATGTTCTATTGTGTTGAGAATGTTGATCTAGTGCTTGGGATTGAGGATAATGAAGGAGAGTTGAAAAACATGGTGAATCGTGGTGCAACATGGGATGAGAAATATGTTTACTCAATCGGTTCATATAGTTTTACCTTGTACTTACCTCATATATTTTTTGGTTTTGGTTATTTCTTTCGTTCTATGGAGGGCAAGGGAAGTGGACTTTCCTCCTCTTCTAAGGATAGATAGTCATTTTACCTAGTTGTTGAGACCCATTCGCCTCTCACTTATTTCGTATTTTTAAGTGGTATAGCCACTATAAAATTGGATTAGTTATTATACACATGTCCTGAAGACATATTTTTCAAATTTCATAATAAAAGTGGTGCAGCCCCTATAAAATCGACTTGTGTTGCCAAAAAGTTTGAAACGTTCTAAATGAATTAAACTTCATAGGCATGACAAAGATCCAATAATGTAAAAAATGAAATTCATGCATAACTCTAATTGCAATCTAGCCGAATTATGATAGATAGCTTGCTTGATCTATAAAAACAAGTCGCATCATAATTTTAGATTATCTTTTTAAACTTACCCTTACCGAAGGGGTGTTTATAACTAAGCAACTGCCTAGAGCGACGTGGGAAGCCTTTCTTTGCAGGATCATTATAAGTTTTAAAACAAGAAAGGTTATATGAAGGAATCGCCAATTAAACCAAGTTTTGAACAAGTTGTTACACTGGATTATAAATGGAAATAGAGACTTAGCCAAATTTGAATATAGGGTTGAAGCAGAAAATAGGTCTTGCCTTTGAATCAGCGTGTCTTCGAGTAAGGCGAAACTTAGCTTCACTTCCAACCAAGCACAATTCAAAACCCAGCCATCTCCTTTAAGGTTTCGATCATCATAAAAATATTTTGTACCAACCTAGAGCGGTAGATTGTAGACTATATCAGCCATGTAAACGAATGGAACTTCAAATGAAGATACAACGAACAACTGATGTGAAGTTAGCCAAGTAAAAGAAATGCATCAACACAATAATCAAGTACTTAACCACAATTCATAGAATAGCAGTTTGCTACTTATATCAATCCTGTGCATGCTTTATGTTTTAAATTAACGCATACTTAGGGAGCCAAATGTTAACCCATTTTGGACTAAAAGCTTTAGCTGAACTTTAAGAACTCAAACAGAATCATATTGACTTGAAACTTAAATCTTACAATTAGAAGATGTTAAAAAAACTACTTAGAGAAATTTAGAGAAAATCGGCCAAGCTAAGAAGACTCGGTATGGAGTTATTATGATGACTAGGGTTCGACCCATCCTAATCAATTAGGTGGCCTCCTTGACATCATATTCAAGCTTCTGCCTTAGTACATCATATTTAAGAGTTTGTGCAAGGATTGGATGAAGATTGGATGGATTATCCTATAGGTTTTATTGATAGGAAAGGTTAAGAAAATGGATGACCAATTCAGTTGAAACCATTGAAGATTGGATCAAACAACTCAACGAGATGCTAGAAGAAGCTCAAGATAATTTAGGATGAAAATATGTTGATGACATGACTACGTATTGAGTCATCCCTCATAACTACTTATCGAGTCATCATGCTTTGAGTTAGGTTATCTACCTTTTGCATAAGTGATCCCCTCGATCTCCAATGCAAGCTCAAGAAGTTTCATATTATTTCAAACAACCTAGCTCCAGAAATGAATACACCCAAAATAAGATAACTGCATGATCCAAACCCAACCCAACTCACGGGTATGATGACTCTACTCAAGGGCATGACAACCCAACTTATGGTATGACAACCCCACTTAATCCTATGAAACAGTTTGGCTTGTACTTTATGGTGAAGACCCGACTCTTTTTGTGGACTTGGTTGCTTCTAGGCTTCTAACTTGATACCTACCTAATTGTCTTATAAATATGATCTCACTTGCAATTAAATAGTTATTCTTATGAACTAGATGTCATTACTTTATTGCAACGTTTCTTCAATTCTTCTTTTCCATCACAATAACTATAATGACTCTGGTCAACACTCTAGTACTTTTGATTTTTCTTCTAATAAACTTGTATGTGATTCAACTTTGCAATCACTATAGTAAATTAATAAAAGCTTATAAAGTGGAAAATGTCTCCATTAACAACCAAATCACTATAAAAATATCTTGTTTTTTGATTTTTCTTTTCTATCTAATTTCTTTTCAGTTGTTAGTTTTGAGTTATGCATTAGGAGTTAACCCATTTTCGGAGTTAACATTATCGTTGATGTCCATTACAGTTTGAAGCATGATATATGAATGATTTGTCATTTTCTAGTTGCCTTATGGAAGTTAGCACTCTTCGATCCACTAATATTCATGTTCTTCTTTTCAATAGGATCCCACTCCCTTACCCTCTGTTTTGAAGTGAATCTAAGAAGCAAAACTTATCTATGTTTTTTCACATTCCTAGGCTACACCTTTGTTTTCTAATAATCTCCATGTCGTAGTTAATCACGATTTAAAGGTTTTTGATTCTGCTATTGTTTTGATTGCTACCTCTAGCTTGGATTCATTAGGTCACTTGAATGAGATACTTCTATGAGTGATAGTTATCATAAGTTTGCTGGTGAGGATGAACATGAGATTACACATTTATACTATTATATTATAAGAGAAGGTATTTCTCTTTCCATTGAAGGTGGACCTGTGAATTGAATAGGATTATTTTCTCGAATATCACTTGGGATAGGAAACTGATTTAAAACTACAATTTTTCGGATCTTGCTCCTAATATTGCTTTGTATTTTTCTGAGTTTGCTCACATCCTTGGACTTAACTCATTAGATAATGGTGGTGGATACTCCTATTCTGAGTGGTCTCGAGACTTGTTCTTTTATTAGTTTTAGCTTGTTGCCTAACTCAGGTGTTGTAGCTAGTTTATTATATGTTGTTTTACATAGTAGTCGAAGCATCCTGGCTTGTTCCTGTAATAATTGTTTCTTTAATAAAAGTGGATGGTGCACTGTAAAATCGGATATCTTGCTAAAAAAAATATTTAGTGTAAATAAATATTTTTGGATTAAATACGATATTTTGTATATTCATTCAAAATATTTTCTAAACTAATGTTCAAAATATCTTTACAAATTTAGTAATATATATCAATATGGATTATAAATATTATATATTTATTTATTTATAAGCATTATTTCATGATATACACAATTATGCATATACAGATATATAAATCATGTATATTATATTATTTATATGCATATACACACATAATACACATATATAAAGAGGGAATAATATGTCTGTTGTGGTGTAAATCGCGATATTTATATATGGGCATGCCAAACGATGTACACCGTATATTGTATATACATACACACATATATGTATGCGTTACACATATATACAAAATAATACAACCTATACAGAATAAAACATTATTCATGAGAAAATAAAATATTGGTTTTACTTTAGAAAAAGGCAAAAAAGATATTGATATATTTTGACTACTTGAGCCAAATAAAGATCCAAAAAGGTAAAAGTTTTTTAAAATTTTCCCAAATATATCACTTTGTGATGACCCAGTTCAAAAAACTCACACAAAATACATCATCATTAAGTTTGTCGAACCAAAAAATATGTAAATTTTCATCCTCATCACCTTAGGTGTGAGGTTGGAATCAGCCAAAATCCTACATGATGACTCTTTTTTAGTGCATAAAGATTAAAGTTCTTAGAATCTCACAAAAGGTAAATAAAGTTGAGTGTTGAACGTATAAAGTGAATCAACTCATTAGGACGATTTTGGTTGTGGCTAGCTATGCTTTTGGCAATCTACGACATCGAAGAAAATTGGTCGACATTTTAACAAGCGTCCGCTAAGGTTGTATTGACTGAAGTAGAAAGGTATGTGAAAATATAGTTTTAATCCCTTACATTTTTTTAATTACAATTGAACTCTTGTAATTAGTTACAGTTTAACTCTTATAATCTATATCCTTACATCTTTTGCATACGAACTTAGTTTTATGTACGTTTGCCTCACTGGGTTCAACTTCCATGCTTTTTGGCATTGGAAATTATATATTACTATTTTTTTGAAAGTTATTTATAACTTAACATGGTTAACATAAAATTATAAAAAGGAAAATTGCATAAAGGATAAATTCATCAATTTTTTTTTGCTTTAAGAACATGTTCTTAAATTTTTAGTAAGGATAAAAGTCTCAGATAAATATAGTAGAATGAATAAAAAACTGTAAGAGGGACAATGTGCACGGTAATTTTGCATAATCTTTTTGTATAATGATACTATACATATCATATTTACGTGTTGTATCCTTATGACTAAGTTTTAAAGAGCCTGTCATTGAGGCTAAAATACTTAGGAAACTTGTCTTTTAAAAATATTCCTTTATAATAAATTAGGACATTATATATTATTTGAATTTCACATTCAAATCTAAAAAAAATTATAAATTAAGTGTAATCAAATATTATATAGAATCGAATTAACCGACCGAACTGGTTTAGATTTATTCCGTTCAATTTTGAAACTAACTCGTCTTTAGTTTGGTTTAAAAAAAATTCGTAATAAGTTTGACAGAATTAATTACACTTTTACTGTATTATCCAATTTTGTGTTATTGTTATACTTTAGACAATTTGTATAGTGATAAAATATAAAGTTTACTTATTAAAAAATAAGTCAAATTTACTTATAACATAAAAAACAAAATAAATTTCATCAAATATAAACTTATTGTTTTCTCTTGATTGAAATAAACAATTTAGTAATAACATCTCATTATAGTTTGATTAAATCAGTTTCCTTTTGAGTTAAACGAAACTAATTTGGTTCACTTCAGTTGGGTTAGGTTCTGATTTTTATTCAATTCCAATGCGATTTGACATTAGTAATCTCAGAATTGACCGAACGCGCACACCTATTATAATTAGTTATCTTCGTATACATACATACAAATATTATGTATGTGTATGTACGTTGTATAAACACATACATATATAAAATATAATATAATTTATTATATATTATTGTTAATGCCAAAATTGCACTAACACCTGATTTTAGCGAAAGCATAACCCCTTTAAGGGGAACATAATGTAGACAATATAAAAATAGATGGAAAATGAAAGAAAATGAAAAGAAAAGAGAAAAATATAATTTTTACAGTGGCTTAGCCAATAATATGGCCTACATCCACTTTGAATATCTTTGTCATGCCAGATTACAATGATTGTCAATTAGAGTACAGTAATATCCAAATTAAGTAAAAAAAAATCATCGCAAATACTACTAGTTATCAAATAGATCTCGATAATCGGCCTAGATAAAGGGTGCTTGCGCTCATTAGAGTTGAGAGATGGTTAAGGAGAAATTCTCGCATTGTTCTGGCAGACCAAGATCAGATCCCTTTCCAGTAGAAAAAGCATGTGGTATTTATTGAAGTTTCAGAGCATATTGGGCTAAGATATTTCACGAACAACCCTCCCATAGAACCCATAGTCCATGCCCTGCATCTTGCCTTAACACGAGGCAATTCTATGGATACGTATCAGTCCATAGCCCATGGACGGGTACCCGTCCATGGACTTAAACAAGTATGCAATTTGACCCATGATTATAGATTCCTTAGGTTCTCTTGAGTCTTTCTGTGAAATTTGGTGCGAATAGGTCATCACTTGATAGTTTTGGGATGATCTCCACTTTATTGCACATATTTTGTTCAGTCCATTAGGCAGCAGTAGCTAGGTAAGTCTGATTGGAACGTAACTCATATGCTTAGGATCATCACTGCATAGTATCAAACCATCACCTCAAATATTTATAAACATATACTGATCCATAAACTTAGCTCATTTAGACTTCACCTTTTTGTGGTAACTTTCATGTTAATTCTAAGTTATTTCGTGAAGTTTGGTTCGTATTCGAGATCGCATCACTTTGATTTGCTTTCAATTTGTTCTGGGCCTAGAACCGGGTTAACAATTATATTTAAATAAGTACTATCCAAAAATAATACAATTATTTTGTAAAATACTACATCAGAGTAAGTGTTGTCGAATTAAAATATATTTTAAATACATTATTTTTTATGAATAAATAAAAATAATAATGAAATTGTTTTAGTAAGTACTACATTTGAATAAATTTAGCATGCATAATATAATTCAAAATGTTAAATATACTTCAAATAATAAACATAAAATATGATTTAGTGTCAACTATATTAAATGACATATTAAAATCCTAGTGTGGGCTGAAATAAGTTTTGATTTATTTGACTAATAATAGGTAAGACCTTCATTAAGACTAAAAAAAATGAGTTAGTGTAGTCCAAAAAATGCTCAAAAATTGAGTAGATTTTCTATAATCAAATTTGACAAATGATATATCATTTGCAGTATAATCCACACAATAAAGTTTGGTGCCGTGCAAAAAAAATCATATCAACAAAAGAGACTGAAGGATGAATCAGAGGAAGTTGGTCCACTTTGTCTGATCAACGCCGATGTTAGGCATCATAGTTAATTAATAAAAAAAAGGTGTACCTGACGATAAAAGAAATCCCAACTGGGCGGGTTGAGACATGTTAGTTCTAACCCATCTAACCCCCAATAGGAAAAAAACAAAAAGCCCTAGTGGGGGCTTCGTGTTTTCTCTTAGCCGGATAAAGTTGCTAAGAGAGAAAGTTTTGGATTGTAATCCATGGCCATTGTATTACCATCCATGAGACGATATGGATTACAATCTACACCGTATACTTAGCCAGTTACACTTTAGTCGGCTAAGTACTACAGTGGTAGCCAGCTATAAATAAGTCAAATACAACAATTTCTCCTTACACATCTCCCTTTTGTCTTCCTCTTTGGTCTCTTCCTTCGCCATTTTAGGAGCTCTATCCAAGTGAAAAGATTTGGAAAAAGAGAGAGAAAATGAGAAGAATGTGTACAACGTTGCGAGGCAACAACAGCTGCGGCAATGTAAACATCCCAAGAGATGATGAGAATGCTACTGGGAGATGAGGTATCATTGGGCAGAGAAGAGCGAAATATATATGAGATGCAATTATAGACATAAAAATACAAAATGAAGTGTAAATTTATTGTTTTCCTTTGGTTGAATTAATCATTTGAGTAATAACATCTCTTTATAGTTCTATTAAATCAGTAACCGGGTGAGTTAACAGTAACTAGTTTAGTTTGGTTTGATTTTGAATTTTTTTGAATTACTTGCGGTTTGACATTACGTACATCAAATCTAGTCGACTGAACGCTTACCCGTAATATAAATTAGTTATATACATATACATACAAATGTATGTATGTGTGTACATACATATATACATATGTATGTATGTATGTAAAAAAAAATAGTTTATTACATGTTATATTAAATAAATATCATCCAAATACTATTATAATTGTTTTGTTAAATGTTTCATTAGAATAAACATTATTCAACTTAGAAATATATTTATTTTAAATACATCACTTTTAAAAAATAAATTAAAGTAAAATTAAATTAAATTATTTTACTAAGTACTATATTTAATAAATGTACCTCATAACAATAATAATATAACTTTAAAAATAAAATCAAATTCAAACAATAAACATAAAATATAAACTAGTGTCAACTATATTAAAAAACCTATTAAAAAAATCTAGTAGAGGATGGGGAGCTAGGTGAGATGAACATGACATTGTTGCAAGATCCTACTTGGGCAAGTGATCATGAGTTCCGTAGTACTGACCAGTGTTATATGCCTAATCTTGCTATGCTCTTCAAGGAGTACATTAATTCCATAGGTACCGATACAACTAGTTGTTCTTACTTTGTTGGGGACTAGATAGCTATGTAGTAGTTGAAGCGATCTGCTTCACTCCTATTTTTATTTTATGTCCTGGTACTTCAAACCAGATTTGTAGCAGTTATATACTTTATCTAACTCATGTTCTGTCTTGTATTCACTATTTTTTATAATGAAAGTGGCTGCGACCACTATAAAAATTGGCTCATCTTTGCTTAAAAAGAAGATCTAGTATTGAATGAAATATGTTTTGTTAATATTAGGTAATAACTTCCTCAGGAATAAAAAAATAAATTTCAGCTTAGTGTAATCCAATAAAAGCTCAATTATTAAATAGATTTTCTGTAATCATGATTGCACGTAATTTATAATTTGAAGAATAATACACACAATAAAGTGCAATTTGATGTCTAGCACAAAAATTCATACCAACAAAAGAGACTGAAGGATGAAACAAATGGAGGAAGTCCAATTTGTCCGATCAATGCTGATTTTGTATGTCGTAATTAATTAATATGAAATTAAGGACATAGAGGATTGTGTGAGCAATCCAATGGCTGGGTTGGGACACGTCAGTTCCAACCTATGTACCCCCAACCCACCCCCATTTGGGGAAAACATAAAGCCGTTATAGGGGCTTTGTGTTTTCTCTTAGCGGACTAAAGATTAGCCAGCTAAGACAGAAGTTCATGGATTGTAATTCACGACCAACGGATTGCAATTAACGAGATGGTGCGGATTGCAATACACACAATATACTTAGACTTTAGTTAATTAAGTGTTATAGTGGTAGCCAAATATAAATAAACCAACCACCACTATTTATCCCTACGCATCTCCCCTCCTCCTTCCTCCTCCCTCACCATTTCAGAAGCTCTACCTAAATTAAAAAATCTAGAAAAAAGAGAGAAAATGAGAAAATAGAGGGAGAGTGGAAAATGTTGGAGGCAGTGGTAGTCATAGTGGAGAAAACATCCCGACAGCTAAGGGAAATGCCTCCTTTGAAAAGAGATCAATGCCCTAGTTGTTGGAGAAAATACATGATTAGTAGAGACGAGTGAGATTATATGGAATGTGGTTCTAGACCTGCATATCAATCAACATTTGACATCATACTAGGAATTAAGCAATTTTCACATTCTTTCCAATAATAAGGAACATGTTTGCATATGCATCGAAGATTTTGTAAGCTATTGACTTTTAAATTACAGCTTCAATTTTTATTTTTTGAACTGAAAATGCAACTCATTCATAATTAGGCTCGTTGTGACTGCACGTGAGGCTCTTGGCTAGTGGTTTGACTTTATACATTAATTCAAAATATTGATACCTATGACATTGTTCACACATTTCTTGGGGATATAGGACTTGATGATTTATTGAGCACATATTTACTTTATTACCACTAAATTATTTATGACTTTTTAATAATCATAAATTTATTTAGTAAGTAATGAAAATCTAAAAGAATTGTATATTCAATTGACTGATGTATTAGCAGCATGTTGGTGGAAGACCACCAATACACTTCATTTTAGTTTTGGAGACAGGGGATTGACTCCTTTGGACATTACCTTGCTTGCTAGATTAGGGATTGAGCAGGGAGAGACATTATCATATGGCAAACAATACCCAAATTTTGACCTTTTATGTCGTACGCCTCGTTTTGACTTACATAAGGGACGTTAGAGATGCAATCTATGAATTGATATATCCATATATGTGAGAATACAATTTGGAGATTGCTCGACTTTGCATTCTCTACAGTATGGGAAACCTATTCTTTTCCAAGCTATGAACACATTGTCGGTTGGGCATGTAGCAGCCGTTCGATAGTTAACATTTGAATCTTGCAATCATATATGATTGGCGGACTCTCATTCTTGCATATTTATAGCGCTTCGGGTCATCGATACATTGTTATGATGAGATCCATGTCTATTACTGGTTTTGGTAGATACCATGTACTGGTATTATGTGTACTTCCGTAATTTGACTTAACTGGCGATAAACTTCGCATTATCTCTATTTTTTTCCCCTAGTTAGAGCATGGGTTCGCTAGACTAAGAGACTAGTTCAAGGAGGCCAGACCCGTTTCATATTCATTGTGGCCTGTAATCATACCGAGTTATGCACTATAATAGAAGTATTATTTAGTGGTCATAATATGGTTCCCCTTATATGACCGATAAAAGCATAGTTCTAGCGAGATTGCTATTGATTAGACATTTTCCTTTGGTGCCCTTCCATGTGAGGTTGTTATTAGTTCCTCGGAGTGTGTACATAGAGTAAGATATCGGATGGTGATTTTGTTCTTGATTGTCCACCTCCAAATACACCTAATTTGAAGGTGTATGATAGTGCCTCTTTACAGGAAGGTCATGTACATGACTAGTGGTTAGCTAATTACTATATCTTCACCGATCTAGGCTATATATAGTTTTAACGTCAATTTTACAATCCACGACAAACAAATATTTCATTCATGTTGTATAACTTGATTTGGTAGGATCTATAAGCATCCAAAGTGGTATTGTCCCCCTGTTTTGTCAGACCTTACACGTAACACTCAGGTATATCATACTCTAAAGCCTTCACAGGAAGCAAACTATAGTTGGATAGTAGATATTTCATCGATGTTGGGTAGTGATAGATATATTGATGTTCCTTGAGTATGAGGTTTCGTGGTTTCTAGATCTAGCGAATTTCACGCATGAGGATTTATATCAGATGCAACTAGAACAACGTTCGGTTATACATGCTGAGCAATGACTTATCTTAGGCGATTTGACTGCTTACGTTAATGAGATTACCACTAGTGATGAGGAACCATATCATCCGATGCCTATAGCGTATGATAATGACATAGTTATCCTTGAGGATTTTGACTTTGATGATTTTTAGATTGTGCTTTCTTCACGTATTAGTGTTTGCATTTCCAGTCAGAGTTTTGTTAGTGTATTCTCAATATATGGATATTATCTTTATCTCTATTTTATGCATGTGTGTTGTCATTGTATTATCATTATACATTACTTTATTATCAATGTTTCCATTTTTTGTCTATATGTTATCTTTGTACGTTTTTGTACATTAGTGTATTCTAAGTGTTTTAATTTCCCGCCAGTCAGTTGTCATTCTATTATCTTCATACATTACTATATTACTAGTGTTTCTATTTGCACCAGTATGTTGTCATTTTATTATCTTTGTACATTACTGTATTGAAAAACAAACATTGAGATTGATTATCATTTATTGTATTTCATATTTATTACTTCATTTACAGCAAAATAAACATACTTTTGTCCTTGATGTTTGCTATGTGTTAGGTGAGACGACCCTTGTTTCATAGGACATAGAAAATAAAATTTTAAGTTGTTCGTAGATGTTTCCTTCTGTCTTCAATACTCTTACTATAAACTAATAATCGATAATGTCTGCCAGTAACTTGGTCTTCTATAGAGTTGTTCGTACTCATGTAATCATATAGTGAGGTTGATTGATAATATGATAGGATGTTCCATAGAAATGTGGTTGTAAGTCATGAAATGTTTTGTAACCTAGATAATGTAGCTTACAACAATTATCTTAATTGTTATTGAGGCAATCAAATTTCGAAACCAAATAACTTATGGTGATTTTATGATAGTTTGTGATAGGTATTACAACATCATTAAAGAAGTTGAGGATGGAAACGTTTATCAAGCAACTTAATTTATTTTTGATTCGCGTTACGTATTGGAGTACTAAGCATAATTCATTGGTCATAAGGATTATGAGCTTCATTATAATTGGTTGACACATCTAAGTTAATTGCAGTATTACCTATTGCATTTCCTCTCGCATCTTTTTAATTCACTGTATCATGTATGAAATATTTGTTACTTGTACTTCTGAATTCATGTTGAGTATGTAATTTTGAATTCATGTTGCAACGACCACCCTTATACACCTGCACCGAACGATAAGGAATGTGCACGAAAACTCGAACCAAACTAGTATAGGACGATCATCAAGGAATGTGCATGGGTTGGCATGATCCATGATCAATAAGTCGCAGCTCCCTTTACCTCTTTTCATGGATCATGCCAACCCATGCACTACGGATCAGTATCGATCCATGTACTTAGCACATTTTTTTTAAAATTTTGGAGTGCCTTAATGATGTCCATCAAAGCTTATCCTTTTAGTTTCATCCGAAATCGATGTACTTCGATCCCAATATGCTTTGATCTTTATCCTAAGTTCTAATTCAAATTTATACTAATAACCAAAAAAGCATAACATGTAATCAGTCAATCAAACAATAATTAGAACCAACTTCAATCATATGCGAACATATATTCATATACAAGCATGGAACAATAGACAACAATAATAGATCTAGCACAAGTTAATGTTACTCACTAATTATGTTGAATCTAACAATTTGATTAACATATGTCATGATTAGGTTATCTTAGGGTTCCTAGATATGAAATTATTTAGGGTTAAATTAACATAGCGATGATTAGAATACCTTATAGTATATAATCCAATATAGACATGTAAGAGATCATTATCACTCACCAAAACCTTCAGTTCAATCAAACTGGATGCAGATTTAACTTAGACAACATTGAATAATAAAGAATTCAATAAGAATACAATGAAATCTAATCTTCCCGTTGTAGATCTAGCCTCTAGATGCTGATAAGATATTATTAGATGAAAAATAGAGATTAGATTTAAGAGAATTAGGACGAACTAGAGTAGATCATTAGTCAAACATAATTTTAAATGAGGGAGAAAGCTTCTAATCCCTCCCTGCACTCCTTATTTGTAATTGAGGGTGATTAGACAAATAGTCTAGCTAATCTCATCCCATTAGCATATCTTTAATTCTACCCACTAGAAATAAAAAAAATTAAAACTACATTTTTCCCCCAAAACTACTTAACCGTTTTCTTAATGTGACCACTCTATTGAATGACCAGCTATCATCCTAAAGAAATAAGACTAGTTAAAGTGCTTAATTTGGTCTTTTTCAAAAGTTATGGATAAAACAAGATTATTGAGGGTGTAAATAGTCATAAAAAAAGTGGATAAAAATCATGGATATGTAACACATCCCCATAAACCACATACCAAAATATATAAATAAAATAATTTTATGATCCTGTGATACTACAGGTTAATATATACGTACACCAGTAAACCATAACGAATCAACACTAACATATTAATAAAATAGACTATAGCATAGAAAACAAAAAAGAAAGCATATGTCAAAAAAAGATAATAACATCAAAAATGAACAAGACAACTGATGATTGAAAGTGCAACTAATGTCCCTTTGATAAGTTAATTGAAGCTAGTGTCCTCTGCAATATTTGAAACAATTCTTCAACTTCAGTATCATACACTACTACTCAATGAAGCAGAGGACCATCAAGTCATTTCCAAGGTCCACAATCATCTATAGAATAATGACACGTATATTAGAAACGGCAGATGTCAGTTCCGTTTCTTAGGACATAGCACATAACTGAAATCCGTAGTTACAATATGTTTTGTCTATGTCACTCTGCTCTGTGCCGACCTCCATCATCTAGCTACCTTTTCTCTTCGAACACTATCTCTTGCTCTCTTACATCTTCATCGTGACATAAAGGACCTTCAAATGAGTATAAAGATGGCAAACTATTCTAATTGTAATCTTCCATTTTTATTTTCTAATTTTATATTATAAAGGAAGAAAATTATGGCATTATATGTACATAGCATCATACAAAAAAGTTTGGCTTTCATGTCTAGTGGTTTAATGTGGCTATAATATCTTCATATCAAGTAAATACACTACAAAACAAATCCATCGTGAAAAACACATACATATATGACACTATTGATGCAATACAAAAAAATTGAAATAATACTTTGTCTTTTGACTAAGAAAAAACATAAGCACATAATATCCATAATAACCATTTCACTAGACTATTATTCTATTTGGATTCAAGGACTGTCACCATGCAGCCTTCTATTTTCCCTATCCAATTGATGGTTTCCCGCTTGCATCCCTTGAGCATACTGAACTCTCATATGACATAACTTAGTAATTATCCACTTGTAGAATTCACAGCAAGGAATGTCATCCTTGTTTAGCTTTTCACCTTGATATTGTATACATCTATACTAACAACGGGGTAACACCCTGAATTTTAATAATGACAATTAAACAAAAAAGAGTAGTAAAATATACATTAATTAAAATAATATTCAAAATTAGGCAAAGAGGATTTCACCATTAGATCTGTTATGAAATTCTGATTCAGTTAGATTCTAGTTTGCGTTAAACGGACGAAAAATGAACAAGTTATGATCAGTTAAAGTTTGAAATTCAAATTCTGTAAATTAAATAAATAACAAAACTTAATCAGTGGACCAATGGGCGACCCAGCCCATAACTGGGTTAACCTCTGTGATGACGTACATAAAGGTGGGCTGACACATATACATGCCAGTGGCAATTTTGCGTGGCACAATGTCGAGTGTTTCTGGAGACTTCATTGTCGATGTTTTGCTAATGTGTTTTTAAGAGATGAGATTAAAAACCTAAAATCCTAAGGCCTGAATTATCCTTCTACACCTATAAATTGACCACTACTCCTCACTTTTCCCCCACCTCTTCTTCTTTATTTTCTCAACCTCCACTCCATTATGCTCTAAAATGAAATAAAATTGGCGAATAAGTCAGAGTGTTGTCCAATTGTAGATCTAAAAGGATTATTCTTCTTCTTCTTCCAATGCATTTTTCTGGATTTGTAATTTTTCTCTGTGAGTTTTATGTGATTCATAGATCAACTAATTTTATAAGAAAGATTTAACAGTAAAATAGTTTGGATCTACAGGTTTTACATTTACTGTAATTATACTTTATTTCTATAAGTTAATATACAATCTATTTGTTGTCTATTTTTTATCCCCTTTTTGTTGTTTAATTAGTGAAAGCAATTCTTCTTTTTATCCCATATTCTGTTATGGTTTTATTTACAGTCTTACAATGCCTATTTATTTATTTTGTTCATTTCTGAGTCTAGGCCGTACGAGCAGCCTAGACCAATTTTTTCCTTTTTATTTATTTTTGCCTAGGCCATCGAGAGCCTAGGCCTTTATCGTTTAAATCGTGTAAAAGTTGGAATAACAATGAAAGTATATAAAGAAAGGATTTTGGGCATGTTGAGAAGTGGTGAATATTATATTCAGATAATGGACTGAAAATTGCGGTAAATCTAAATTGAAGAATATTCAGATTTATAAATTGGAATAAATTGCACTTAATTAAACATTAAGTAACATGTAAGGTAAAATCTTGTAAATTGGACTTAATGGGACATTAACTGACATAGGATAGGGTTGTATATAAAGAGTGCATTAGCTAGAATGTTAATTATAACCTAGGAATATAACACGTGGTTATATTGGGCTTATTAATGAACTTAAATGTGTTAAGTTAAAATTGTGAGATTAACACGCTAAGATAGAGGGGGTCCGTTCTAGTGGGATACAAATGGCTCGTAGAAATCCTAGTTATAAATTAGGGACCAAGTCTAGGGGTGGTCAAATGCATTTTTGTTTGGGAACCCATATTAGTCAGTATCCCCTTGTTATCACGGAGTCTCACACTAGATAAAGGCTAGGCCAAGCTTTACTGAACTGGATAGTAAGTGGTTCAAACGATGTAGGTACAAGCGTGTTCTGGCAGAACCATGAGCGTGCATTGTTCCAATTAGGGAAGATAAGGTGTTGTGATGCCTGTGATTAATGTTGTGTCTTTTTAGTTGATGGGTACGGGATTGACAACCCTGAATTCCATAGCTAGCATAAGTTATTCACATTGGCTAAAGAAGTCGATCGATGGGTAGAAATTAGGTAAAGACTAATTATGATATTTTTGTAGTTGGTGCAACAATTTTTGGATATGAATGAGAAGCCTCTCTTATTACGTGTTTTCCGCAATTTTACTTATACTTTCATATCCAATACTATTCGTCCGTTTAAAAACTTCCTTATCTTATGCTCATGCTAGAAATTACTAGAACTCGCCAGATTTATGTATGACCTAGTTTGTTTTCTCCTTCTCTCTTCCTTTCCCCTAGGTTCTTAAGGTGGAGGAATGTAGCGGTGACTTTTGATCTTTTGGCTCAGCCTGGATTTAAACTATTTCTAGTTTCATGTATTGCTCCCGTACTTGCTTTCTGACTATTGTAATAACTTATGAGAGGGATAACTTTTGTGGTTTTACTATTGCACTCTGATATTTTCCACGAGACGGTATATTTTCTTTATGATGATGACTCTTTAAAATGTACGCAGTACTATGACTTGAGTTGCTCATTTTAGTAATAAATGTTTTTTAAAAAAGTTTCCTCTATGTTTTATATTTCTGTCTTGTGAATTTTAGTCTATGTGTTGTTACTTTGTACCTAAGCGCTTCATAAAACTTAACACATCCTCTTATAGGTGGTTTTAAGGGATGCGGGGTGTCACATTTGGTATCAGAGCCTAAGGTTACAAGATCAAAGAAAAGTTTCTGAAAAATTGCTTATAAAAGTAAAGAATTTTTAAGTAAAACCTATTTTTGAAAAATATATCCCCTCAGGTTAATAACGGTATTCCATTAATCTCTTTTTGAATCCTTGTCTCTTCTCTTTCTGCATGTCTGGGCTCCCAATTTCCTAGAGAGCATTCCCATTTCAACATGGTTCCATAGATATGTTGAAGCTACGACATATGTCGAAACGAAAGGAAATGCCCCACCCCCAGCTGCAAACGCGATTGTTCCACCTAATCCAGTAGTTAACTTCTCTAAGCTCTATAAGGATTTATGTGCTATGGGCGACAAGACATTTCTTGGATCAGAGAGTTAAGTGGGGGCTTGCAATTGTCTTAGGGAGACGGATCGTGTATTTGGATTGTTGAAGCTAGATGACAGGAGGAGGATTCAGTTGGCCGCATGGCAATTGAAAGTGAAGCATCTTATCGGTGGGAGGTAGCTCAAGCGGAGTGGGCGATGGAGACATGGGATTAGTTCAAGGATATATTTGAGAAGAAGTTCTTATCACAAGCTGAAAAAGGAATCCAGATGGAAATTTCTTCGCTTTAAGGCAGGGTAGTGTGTCGGTTTTGGAGTATGTGAATAACTTCAATGAGTTGGCAAGGTTTGGAATTGACCTAGATAACACTTCACACAAGAAGGCTTTGAGATTTGCGAGGGGGTTGAACCAACCCGTCCAAGGACTGGCGATGATACATATCGTAATGGGAGCTACATTTGAGAGGATTATGTATATGGCTTTGATGTGTGAAGAGGGAGAGTGAGTCAGCAAGAGGATAAGACTAAGGAGGTCAAGCCAAATACTGGAAAGGAAAAGTGGTGGCCCAAGAAGGGTACAATAAATAAGGGAGAGAAACCTGAGAAGGTGCAAATCAAGAAGGAAGTTAAGTGTCATGGTTGTGGAATGATGGGGAAACTTTTCAAAGACTGTAGGAAGACTAAGAAAGGTGCTTGTTTTTAGTGCGGGCAGATGGGACATTACAGCAAACAATGCCCTCATAAGTAGGGACAGGGGGCAGGATCATCCAGAGCACAAATTCAAGTGCTTGAGGCAACCTAGACTGGTGGTAGCAGTCAGATCCGAGGTAGGAAAGTTACCGTAGAAGGTTTAGTTTCTCTTTTTGACTCTCCTATTAGGACTTTTTTTGATTCAGGTGCTTCTCATTCTTTCATATCCAATTATGTTGTTGATAGTCTTCACCTAGATGCTTTTATAGTTTCTGATCCAGTAGTTATCTCAAATCCCATAGAAGGTACGACTCACCTATCTATGATGTGTAGGGGTTTGAGAATTTCTATTCTTGGCGTTAAGTTTGAGTGTGACACATATGTACTGGGTTTTATGGGTTATGGGCTTATCTAGGGATGGATTGGCTAGCCATGTATGGTGTCACCCTCGATTGTGAGAGGAAAGTTATTAGGCTTTTGACATGCCACGGTAGGACTCTCGAGACTTCTTCCGACCCGCAAAGGTCAGTTATGCTCAGTTTCTTGGATTCCCTAGATGCTTCTGTTGATGATCTCAGCTTGGTACCTATAGTTAGAGATTTTTCATATGTATTCGAGGAGGTGAGAGGGTTAACTCCTAGGGGTGAGATAGATTTTCGGATATTGGTGGAGAATGCTAAGCCTGTTTCTTTGCCAGTGCGCCATATGGCTTCAAGAGAAGAGTGTGACAACCTCAAACCCAGGATCACGACGGAATGGATAGCCGTTGAAATATAACACATTAATCACGTCAGTAGATCATAGAACATGACATAAAATATATAATTTCAAAGAATAATTTACATCATTTTACATCAGCAGAAATATACGTCAGCAGGAATATACATCATTAGAGTTACGCAGTACTACTGAGTAACACCGAAAAATTTGATACATTATAACCATACTTAAAGATAATAAATTGTGAATAACTTAATTAAATATTCCGAATTTAGTGAAATCAGCATCACCATTGTGTTTGTCTTGGAATTCTGGTTCAGATAGACTCCAAATTTGCGTAAAAGGATAACATATGAAGAAGTTATGGGCAGTAGAAGTTTGTGTGTGTGTATATATATAAGGAGCTTATATATGAATATAACATAAAAATAATTCAAATCAATTCAAACGAGACGAGCGGGAAAAGGATCGCCAAACCCGACCATTGTGGGATGACCCACAATCGGCCTAAGTCGACACACTTCCGATCTGGGCAGGTTTGTTTTGCGAATCTGGACTGTTTTTCGGACCATATTCGTTACTGACTCAGCATTATGTGTACGCTTAAGATTAAATCTGGCTGTTCAGACTTTCTTGTACACCTATAAATAAACTAGCAGGGCCCAGCCTAAATATCATATTTTCTGAGATGCTGGCTAGACTCTGCCATTCTTCTTCCTCCTCAAATCTCTTCAGAAAATAGAGTAATTAGTCTTAGGAAATTCTGATTCAAGATTTGGAGAAAAAGAGTATATATGTCTACAAATGGGTGTACAGAATTCTGATCGGCATTAGGTAAGTCTTTGAATCTGGTTTATTTAGGTTTCTCTTCTTTTTCCCTCTTTTTTAGTATCAGATTTTGAGTCCATGGTTATTTGGATTATAGATTCAATTATGAAGGCCATGGAATAACAGATCTAGATCAAATTCATATATTGGAAAGATGTTAGGTGAGTGGATCTAAATTATACCATTTTAACTAATGGTATATTTATCGTTTATATTCTCGTTATAATTAATCTGCTAAACAGTTGATATTTTGTGGAAAATTGGGTATTAAAACTATTTAGGACATGTTAAAAAGATTACTGTTGTATATAGAACCATCCTAAGAACCTATTAACTGGATGTTGTGAATCAAGTTATAATGAAATTACAAATAATTGTGGTAATTGAGTTAAATCAGTTGAGAACATTTATGTCATATAAGCATGTTTCCATTTAAACATCCGTCTAAATAGGAAATTACTGTAAATGCTGTAATTATGGAATTTATGATAAACCTGAACATTTGCTTAAGAATATTATTATGCCTAAAGTTTAAACAGAACTACAGTAAAAATTTGGAAATAGATATGCCTAAATTTGATGGAAAATTTACAATAATTAAGAAATTGTAACTGCATTGAGGCATGAGGTTAAATTCGACTTGTGGTAGAAGCCTGCCCGGAACTGCCCGGCAAATCAAGCATCCACAAGTGGTCAATTTAAGGGGAGGGGTCCGGTGCATAAACATCAATATAACGGTAAATAACAGTATTAAGACACGAGGATAAGTTCAACTTGTGGTAGAAGTCCACTCAGAACCGCCTGGCAAATCTAGCATCCACAAGTAGTCAGCTTCATGTGAGAGGTCTGGTGCTAAAACATATATATATATATGTATGAATATATGTGTATAACGGGAAATAAATAATTGGCATTAATTGTAATGAATGGATGTTACAACAGTATAAGAATTGGAATGTACGGGGAACGATAATAACCTATTATAATTAATTACTTTAATGAGAATGCAACATAATAGGTAGGCTTGTCCTATGGACAAGTGGCAATTATAACGTAGGTTATAATAGATGGAAACAAACTTATTGATAAATCTTAGTTAAGAAAACCAAGTAAATTAATAAGTAACAACAAGAGGTTGTATTAAACCAAGTCATGGTTAAGGAATAAGAATGAAGTAAGCTTATTATTAGTAGACTTATAAATGGGAATAAAAAATTCTAGTAATAGAAAGTAATAATAAGCGGATGCCCGCTCTGGCGGCATAAGACTGAATGAAGTAAGAAAATTTATGAAGTGAAATGAGTTGTACTTAATGATATATATATTAAGTAATATGTAAACATGAAGCCTGTTGATTGAGATATGATATACTTAATTGTACATTAAGTAGAATATGTTATTGTAACCTATAAATACTGAAATTGGAAGATGAATGACAAGATAATAATGTAAGAAGATTGTAGATCGTAGACCTTGAATTACAATCTAAAGAATAACATGTTATGGGCTTATTAATGAACTTAAATGGGTTAAGTTATACAACTGAAATTAGTAAGCGAGAGGGGTCCATTCCTTAGAGATATAAGGTGCTCGGAGATAACTTGGTAACTTGAATAAGAAGTTAATATGATTGGAAATAACCAAGTTATAGAGCAAGTACGTAATTAAACATTTAGACATAGGGTCTAATAACACGTTAACATAATGTGCTTGGGCCAGTACGCATATTTGAAGGTAAAGAACCCAAACGGGTATATCATCGTGGTCTAGAGGCACGAGAGGAACACGTCCATCTGATTACTCTATTGATATTCTGCTTGCTGGCTCTGCGAGAATGGAAGGAAGCACATGGCTTCCGAGGGACGTGTTAGGGTACTCCATGGTGGTCCTTTATTGCGGGGCATGCTCAGGATGTACTCGTAGAGGTTGGGTCTACACCTTACCACCTGGTGAGAATACCTTGACTGCAACAGTAGTTGCAGTCAAAAGGCTGCGACGGTATGACATTAGGGTGATTCAGTGATTTGCCTACAGATAGGCCGGTCATAACCAAATTAAGGATAGTAATCGTCGGGTAACTATCATTGGAAATCAGTGGAATGCGGAAACTCTAGAGCTAAACAAAGATACCATTGTCCTTTCACTATCAAGGCATGGTTGAGAGACATTCTAATTTAGATGCTAGATTGGTTGTTAGGGGCTCATCATTTAGCTCTTGATGTAGTTTTTCACCAGTTGAGGGAGGGGTCGAGGTGGGACTATAGCCACCGTAGAAATGTAGACCATGGTCTAGATATCTGTTCTTTAGGCCTCTTTAACCGACCTATACAGATATGGAAAAGGCTCCCAACCGAGTCTTGTGCATTCAGATGCAACCCTATTACTGAAGTCTAGGTATAGTAGAAAATACATACGTGTGAGGATCTAGATACATGCACGCCACACTGGGTGGTGTATCGTAGACGCTAAGGAATTACTCCTTGCCAAGATCAAGCTTGGGCGATTAGTCTTGGATATGACAATTCACACACTTACATAGCATGGCGATGGTATTTCTATGCAGAACGTGGCGTAGCTAAACTGGATATCTGTACGTCGCTCCGTTGTAGGATATGTCGCTCCGGTGTAGGATGAGAGTGCATACGCTTCCATGGTACGTTGGCAGAGACCGTGCAAGGAGGGTACCTTGAGAAGTACCTAGATATTAGGGGTAACTACATATATTCTATATTAGGTTAATCTACTGGGAAGTATATAGGTACGATGTATGTGTTAAGCCTTGAGCGCTAATAATCCAAGACACCTAATAAATAAGTAACATAACTGAACGATATATGTAGGGTTATTTCAGATTTTGTAATTTAGTCCAGTCATCAGAACTTGTATTCTGACCTCTTCCTCATAACGCACTCATAGGTTAGATTTATGGCAGAGATATGATAGCTTTGGATACTGGTTAGGCAGTATTATTGCTCCAGTAACGCTATATTTAATTATATTATATTTTATCTATTCCGCTGTGAGATGTTTTCTGAGCTCTGATATATTTTACATCTCTGTCTTTTTTGCAGGATACCAAATAAGCCAACTCGGGTTCCGATAGATTGGGAGCAAAAAAGTTTGGTCTGACGGAATTCTAGTTGTAACATACAGGATCATACTTAGTACATAACAAGTTTCAAATAACAAATAATTATACAGCGGAATTAAAAGATGATTTATGACATATAAAGTCGCGACAAAGTTCAAAAGATACATATTAGTTCCCTCTTCAGCTCCAAGTCCAAAATAGATATAGATGCTCTAGTACATATCCCAAAGAGAGCTAATAACCTGATCACTTGGTTGCCGGTGTGAAAATAATGGGCACTCGAGTTTGTAAGGGAAAAACAAACTACGAGTCAGTCATGGGATTCGTATGAGAAATCCTACAATTAACTTAACTTATTTAAAATAAACATATCAGGGGACCACGTCGTAAGTCAGGTGATGAGTTTACTCCAAACGATTGTGGTGCATAACTTTATAAGACTTAGGTCCCATCACACAATGCAACACAAGCCAGAGGATAGATTTTTACCTTATAATGGCCAAACATGTTTGATACGAGAAATAAAATCATTTGGTATTATTATCAGTGTCTATTTGTTTTAAAATAATTTAAAAATAAATGTATCAATCCTAAACGGCATAATACCCCATCCTATTATGTCACTGATAATATACAACTAAAACCGTAAACTCACGTATTGGAATTTGGGTTTCCATCATGAGTCAAGGCAAGGGATCTCTCATTCGGTTCAGACTATCTCTAGCAAGATGTCCTAAACCACCCCTACGGGTGACCCTTGGAGCGGCAGGATCGGTCGGCACTTACGTTAGCTGATTGACAATTCCTGAACTCTATGTTTCCCAATCCTATTGGACCTCTTGGTCTGTCCATCGACCATTTTGGCCTTGTCCGGCCATATCCGAGGTGCCTCGCTTTCCAATGTCCGCATAAGTAAATATGACTGGGCTCTATACCATGGCACTACTTCTAACTAGAAAGAAACGCATGTCTTCCATACGGTCCTTCATCCAATTTTTGACTCATACTGGGATGTGAAGCTCGTGAATTAATGTCATACACAAAGCTACGCTATATCATCTGTGCTTTGACATCATCCACAAGCTCTGCTTTTCAACAAAAGCTTTGATCATTGCATCTTAGCATGCCACACAGTCATTCAAGACTATACAACTGATAACTACCAATATATAGCCTCTAAGCTTGTATGTCTCATAGAAGAGTGTTAAGCTAAGAGAATAATTATCCACCACCAAATAGATATATATATATATATAGTAGACATCAATTTATAAAGCTTGGAATAATGTGTCAGACACACAATCCATTTACAAGTTCGTTCTGGGTCTGAATGAAACCAGAGGCACCTTATTCCTCGTCACATATGTCCAATACAGGAGAGAGGTCCTTGCATATCCGGACAATCACAAGTACGTCCAGACAACTGCTACTTTAACCCCTTCAAAGGAGATACCCATATTCAAGGCATGGGCAATAATCCATTCGATGTGAAGATTGTCGGTCTTGCACCATCTTCAATATCGTCAACTTTTAATTGTCGTTCAATTATTTGAAATGGGATATAACCCTAGTCTTTTCAAATAACTCTCGCCCAAACAAATCAAATCAAATTCTTATTTGAATTATTGAATCTCCAATTAAACCTCCTTTTAATTAGTTCCTTTCATAAGATTTAAAATCTTATTCTCAACTTGGTTAAGTATTTGGCTTTCGCAAATCATTCATTACCTTATATTAAAAGGTTTAATCAAGAATTTAATTCAATTTACGAACTAAAATTCCCATTTCTAAACATCGCCATAAATCAGTTGTATAAGCTTTTTACGCAAAAAAAAAACAAATCGCACTTAACCATTTTTATCATTACAAACCAAGTGAAATTGGATTGTACTCATTCCAAATTATTTATAATACTTTAAGATGATTTTTCACAATTTTCATATATATATATACACACACACATATATATACATACATATATATAAATAGTCCAGATCAGTTGAACGACGTTTCAAGTCATTCAACTGCACAGGCGTTGTTTCCCATCAAACTTGAATTAAACATTTCTCATGGTCTAACCATTGGATCTTAAAATATTTATTATAATTGGAAAGATCTTTTCAAAACGACTCTGACGGCTCCAATTTCGGGAAAAATCCGATAGTCAGATCTTTCGGTATACTCATTTAAAGTTATGCGTCGAAAACTCAAACTACCGTCGGGTGACGCGTTCTATTTTAATTTATTTTTTGATGCATGTGTGTGTATATATATATATGTATGTGTTTGTGTGTGTGTATATATATGTCGAACCGCTTCCAAACCGTTTTATTTATTAGCTATTTGGCTAACGCCTTATATTTTTGAAAAATTTCGCCATAACTTCCTTTGTACGGAGTGCTCGGAAAAACCACAACTTGCCTCTCCAGGCCCTCATAAATCTATATATATATATATATATCCAACCAAAAACCAATCGGGAGATGTGTCAAAAATAATCATCCCAACACCCGTGTAGGGTTTACATTACGTTCACTAACAATTGTGACTTATCTACACACAAGGAAGATGTGCAAAAATATCATCCCAAGGCCCGTGTAGGGATTATATCACGATCCATGTTGCTTACATACACACAAGAGAGACGTGTAAATTTTTGTCATCTAAAGACCCGTGTGGGGTTTATTGTTAAATCCTACAATTTATCTTTATATGGTTATTAAGTCCACATCATATATGCATCAAACAATTACCTGTTATACGGTTCTTCTATTTCTCATCGTATAAGCATCAAAATAATTACATGCTATACTGTTCACATCATATAAGCATCAAACAATTACATGCTTATATGGGTATGTTATGTTATGTAGTGTGGTCCACAATTATTGTTCACTATTTAATGGTGTATGGTTTTATTGCACTCAAGCAACCATCACAGCGCATCCAGTTAACTCGCAATCAATAGTAATAGTTAAATTACACAATCAATGCCATTTAAGGTACAATAAATTTTCAATAAACTTGGTGTACCGTTCAAGTATTGAACTCAAGGGATATCACATATAACAGATAAAAATGATATATTTATCTCACTACTCAATGTTTAACATACCAATATACTTGTATGATTAGTGATAAACATTTTTAAATATTTTTAATTAGCAGTTGATGACCAATTAAATTTTATTCCCTTTTACGTGAATTTTAATTTCACACAACCATACGTAACTATGCATATATCAATTTAAAAATGATATTTTTATCTTGTTGATCATTAACTAACATCATAATAAATTATTATTATGAACCAATATTCATGGCATAACATCATGATAAATTTTTATTATTAACTACTAACAAATAATTGTTAACCGCTTATTTTATTTACCCCTTTTTATTATACGTTTCCGTTTCTTACCAATGTCAAATAAAAATCACATTTTTATCGCTCTACTCGACATTTAACATCATATTAAATTTATACAATTAATTACTAATAATTATTTAACTCAATCAAATAACTATTTAATAGTTAATTTTAGTTAGCCCCTTTTAAGCATTTAGATTTCTCACCGATGGTTTCCACTCCACCAAAGTTTGCTCTAAAAGGAATGCGGACATGCTAATCACCGCTACAGCTTCAATGACACATGTTGGACTCTTCCACGACTTTCTGGTGGCTACGGAGCTCTAGTAGGTCACTAATACACTCTTACTCGCGTATATTAGTAGATCTGAGAGTTTGGGGCGAAACGGGGGAGTTTTAGGGGGTGTTCGGGGATAGGGCAGCAAAGGGGGTTGTTGTCCGGGCTCGTACAGTGAGATGTAGGGGTTCTCAGGGTGAGTGTGTGTGGCGTAGGAGGTGCTAAAGGAGGAGCTTGAGGTGTTGGAGTGAGAAAAGGGGGGAAAATGGAGTGTTTCGAGCAAATGAGGGAGAGGGGCCCCACGGCCGAACTAATGAGCGCTGGTGCGTGCGGCGCCGGAGGGAGTGGGTGGCGTAGGACAGGTGGCAGCGGCTAATGGGGGAGAGGAGGCAAGGGGAGGCTATTGGAGAGGAGGGAGGAAGGAAAGGAGATAGGTAAAAGAAGGAAGGAGAAGAATAATGAAAAGAAAAGAAAAGAAAGAGGAGGCCTAAGTGAAAAATTACCATCCCTCACATGGATTGCTGAGGTGGCGCGATCTCGTGGCTCGCAACAAAATCCCTTTGGCCCGTTGGATGGCTTGCATTTCATTTCAAGTTTTCTAATTTAATATTTATAAAAATGTGCTAGTTAGTCTCCACCTCTTTTTATCGCGCCACCACAAATTAATTCCTTTTGTCATAAAATTTTGGATTGTGATAATAAATGTAATTTCGGGTCTAACGGAACAGGTTTTGTCGAATTCCGAGTTTGGTTGGTCTTCCATTTTAATTTTCGATCGTGTTTCAGCTTGATTTTGATATGCGATTTTAGCGTGTGTTTTCTTCTCGCACGCCCACACGCTAGCTCCAAAAATTACGAAATTTGAAATTCTACCGTTATTCGATGCTACGAATTCAATAAAAAAAGTTTTGTCGAAATCCGAGGTCATCTCAATAATGTTTCTTTTTTAAACTGCTCATATAAGCATTAAATAATCAAAATTTGAAATTTGATCATAAATTCCCGTCAAATTATATTAAAAATAATTTTTAAATTGGTTCTGAAATTCTGGATCGTTACAATCTTCCCTACTTAGAACTTTTCATCCCCGAAAAAGAAGAAAGCGGTAAAACCGACAGCAGGAATGATAACATAACATAAGTTTACCTTTCACCAAAAAGCTACTCAGAGATATTCAATCTGCACCTGGGATAAGCCTATTTAATGCTATCCTCTGTCTCTCATGTACAGTCTCTAGGATCTCCACTCCACAGTACGTTGACCAAGTTCACTTTCTCATTTCTTAGAACTTTGGTCTCTTGGCCAATTATCTTCATTAGCTCTCTTCGCACAGCTAAACTTGGACTAATATTCAAATCCTCTTGTGATGCTTCTTCTACAATTAACTCTGGAACATGCACATATATTCGGAGTTGAGAAACGTGAAACACATCATGTTCTGTCGGCAACCAATCTGGCAACTAAACCTTGTAAGCTAGAGTTTATATCCTTTCCTTTATCGAGAATGGACCAATATACTTAGATTCCAACTTTCTTGTCTTCCCGAGCCGGATCACTCCTCTTAATGGAGAAACCTTCAAATACACTAGATTGCCAACATCAAAAGCTACATCTTCTCTTTGAGAATCTGCATAACTTCTTTGTTGGCTCTGTGCCACTTCCAATCGCTTCCTTATAAAGTCTACTTTGCCTGCAGCTTCTTAGATCATATCTGGACCCAACACTAGACGGCTAGTAGGCTCTATCCAACATGCAGGAGATCTACATGGTCTACCGTATAATGCTTCAAACAGTGACAGTTTCAAACTTACTTGGAAGTTGTTATTATACAAGAACTCAACCTGATGTATATGATCCTCCGAAATCGAGAATGCAAGCTCGCAGCAGAACTTCCAAAATACGATTTACCCCCTCAGTCTGACCATCTGTCCGGGGATCAAATGCAGTGCTAAAATTCAACTTTGTTCCTAACTCAGACTGGAATGCTTCCCGGAACTTACTGGCTAATATCGGATCGCGGTCACTGACAATACTGCTGGGAACTCCATGTAGTCTAACAATTTCTCTAAAATATAATTGAGCTAGACTGCGAGTAGTTCTATTGGCTTTCAATGGAAGAAAATGTGCACTCTTCGTTAACGATCTACAATAAACCATATGCCTTCATTACCTTTCTTGGTTCTAGGATGACCGTCAATAAAATCCATAGAAATCTGATCTTACTTCCATTCCGATATCGCTGATGGTTGCAACAATACAGCGACCTTTTTTGATCACTTTTAACATGTTGGAAAGTTGAACACCTGCTAACATATATCGAGATATCTTTTTTCATAGACTTCCACCTAAATGTGCAATTTAGATCCCAATACATTTTACTCACCCTTGGATGGATATTATGCTTAGACTTATGACATTCATCCAGTACCTCTCTCCTGAGCTTAGGAATATTCGGAACACAAGTCCATCCTTGCAATCTTAGAACTCCTTTACCATCAATCTGAAAACTCGAGACTTCGCCTTCTTGAATTATTTTGCTAATCTTCTGAATAAACTCATCGTCCTTTTATAAAACGGAAATTTTCTCGATCAGTGAGGGCGTAATAGCCAGATTAGCTATGATTGCATTCTTCATACTAAGAGTATCTGCCACAACATTGGATTTTCCTAAAGTATGTAAACTATCAAGATCATAAGCTGCAAGAAACTTCAACCAATGTTGTTGCCTCATACTCAGATTTTTCTAGGTGAATAAATACTTCAAAGATTTATGATCTATATTAACTCAAACTTCTCCCATAATAGGTAATGCCTCTAGATCTTTAAGGCAAATACCACAGCTAGCAGCTCCAAATCATGAGCAGCATACCTTTTCTCATGTGGCTTTAATTGACGACCAACATAAGCAACAACTTTACCCTTTTGCATCAACACCACGCCAACTCCTTCACCAGAAGCATCTGTATAGACAGTCAAATCTTGATTTCCATCTATAATTGTAAACATTGGTGCAATGGTTAATCTTTCTTCCATCTCCTGAAAAGCCAATTCACACTTTGACATCCAATTAAACTTGGCATGCTTCTTAGTAAGTTTCGTCAATGGACTGGATAACTTCGAAAAATCTTTAATGAATTTTCGATAATAACTTGCTAGTCTGAGAAAACTCCTAACCTCTATAGGTGTTGTTAGCTGCTTCCAATCTCAGATGGTCATAATCTTGCTCGGGTCCATTGATATCCCTTCCTTGGATACTACATGACCAAGGAATTTCAATTCTTCTTTCTAGAGTATGCATTTAGAAAATTTGGCTTTTAATATTTTCTTTCTCAGAATTTCCAAAACCTGTTCCAAATGCTTCGCATTCTCACTGGCTATCTTCGAAATATCAGAATATCATTAATGTAAACCGACACAAACTTATTCAAAAACCCCACGGAATACTATTCATTAAATCAACAAAATAAATCGGGGAGTTGTATAACCCGAACAACATTACTAGCCACTCATAAAACAAATTTAGACCTCTGAAAGTCATCAAAGGAACACATTCTTATGCAATTCTTAATTGATGAAAACCTATAGCTAGGTCCATCTTCAAAAATACTCGCGCACCATTCAAGCCATTTAATAAATCATTAATTCATGATTGTGGATATTTATTCTTGACCGTCTGCTTGTTAAGGTCTCGGTAATCCACACATAATCTAAGAGTACCGTATGACTTTGGAACGAACACCACTGATGCTCTCTAACTCGAGAAACCAGGCTTGATCGGACCTTTCCTCAACAACTGTCGAGTTTGATCACTCAAATCTTCTTTCTCTTTTAATGTCATTCTCCAAATTGCATGCACAACCGATCTCGCATTCATAACTAGACCGATTATTAAATCAATCTCTTTTTGTGGAGGAAAGCTACCAACATCTTCAAACACATCCGCGAAATTCTTAACAACAGGAATATTCTCTAAAGAAGTGGGAAAAACTTCAAGAGCAGACCAAAATTCCTTTATGACGGTCTTAGGACGATCGCATGGTATGGTTATAAAATTCCCAAACTTTTTCTTAACTTTAACAACTTTTTAATCACATTTAACCTCGGCTTCGTATTTGATCAGCCAATCTAACCCAAGTATAATATCAAACAAGGTAAGATCCATAACAATCAAATCGAAGGAAAATCAATAATGGGAATAAGAGACTAACACTCTACGATACCAACAAAGATTGAGGGAACCCCCAATCAGATTATTAACACTAATGGGCTCTTTAAGGCATCTCAATTTAAATTCAACTTCTTAACCATATTACTTGAAATAAAACTTCCCGATGCTCCTGTATCAAATAAAACTTTAACCAAAATAACTTTAATAGTAAGCGTACCTTCCAAGACATCTGACCTTCCCTTGCCAGTAGAACTTGTTGGAGTATCTTCCACATTATAGATGTGAGCAACCTCGGCCTTCTTTAGTAATGGTAAATTCCTCATAACGTCTTATGGCAATTATAGCACTCCCTGGCTAGATTCAGATTCATTCCTCCTCGGCCTCCTGGGAGCTCTGCAATCCCTAGCCCAATTCCCATACTTATCACAGTTATGAATTTGATCCCCTTTAGCTTGTCATACTTAGGCTTTGCTTCTTCAATCTTGCTTGTCTCGGGCTTCTTGTTCGAAGATTTTCTTTTATTAACAGAATAACCTTTTTCCTAATCTTCCTGAGTATTCTCCTTATCAATATTTTTATACCTACAAGCCATCTCAACCACTTTGACAAATGGGAGTTCTATATGAGCTGTCACTCGACTTCGGTACCTTCTCTAAATACCCTTAATTAGCCTCTTATTTTTCGTAGTCGGATTCTGAATTATTTCAGAACCAAAGCGACAGTGTTCATTGAATTGTTCACATATTCATGGATGGTCCTGTCACATTGCTTGAAATTAGCAAATTCATCATATAGACGCTTGACTTCTTCTTAGGGAACAAACCATTCCTCGAAAATTTCTTTGAACCATTACCAAGTCATATTACCTTCCGGATTACCATTATGACTACTTCCCACCAAATCAGGGCTTCATCTTTTAGTAACCAGGATGTAAGAAACCACTTTTGATTATCAGTCAATTTTAGGCCTTTAAAAATTCATTCACAAGGCCTAATCAATACTTGCGCTTCAATTATAGGTTATCTACCCAAGAATGGCAATCCTCCCAAGTACTTGTATTTTTTAGCAAGCGCGTCTAGATCAGGTTGTTGTTGTTGAGGAGGAGGAGGCAATAATGCTGCATTAACAACTTCAATGGGGTCGGGATGTTGATTCTCACCCGGAACATCTCCCCGTGCTCTTCCTCAACCTTCTCTTCCTCTGCCTCTGCCTGTTCCACTCATTTTCTTTTATGTCTGCAAGTAGCAAGAAAAGAGTCAGGCCAACAAAAAAGATATCTTAAGGTATTGTAAGAGCATAATGACATATGCATAAATAAAGATGTATTTACTGAGTTATTTGCTATTCTGATATACTCGTTCTAGGACAGTACTAATAATATCTCAAATGAGTCACTCATCCTAGAATACTATTGATTCTATCCCTGGTGAGTCGCTTAACATGTTATACTCGAAAACTGAGATTAAACCTTAGCTCTGATACGACCTGTGACAACCCCAAACCCCTGATCATGGCGGGATGGATAGTCGTTGAAATATAACACATTAATAATCACAACAGCGGATCATAGAACATAGCATAATATATAACATCAGAGAATAATTTACATCTTGTTTCATCAGCGGAAATAAACATTATCGAAGTTATGCAATACTACAGGATCATACTTAGTATATATCAAGTTTCAGATAACAAATAATTATATAGCGGAATTAGAAGATAGTTTATAACTTATGAAGTCATGATAGATTTTAAAAGAAATATATATTAGTTTCTTCTTTAGCTCCAAGTCTAAAATAGATATAGATGCTCCAGTACATATGCAAAAGAGAGTTAATAACCTTATCATTTGGCTGCCCATGTGAAAATAATGGGCACCCGATTTTGAAAGGGAAAAACAAACTACAAGTCAGTCATGGGACTGGTATGAGAAATCTTAGAGTTAACTTAACTTATTTAAAATAAACATATCATGGGACTATGCCGTATGTCACAGAAGGGGTTTACTCCACATGAATGTGGTGCATAACATAAAATAAAACAATGCAATGTTTTTTGAAAAATGAAGCCAATATAAGACTCAGTCCCATCACACAATGCAATGCAAGCCGGAGGATAGTTTTTACCTTATTATGGCCAAACATGCTTGATATGAGAAATTAAATCATTTGGTATTATTATTAGTGTATGTTTGTTTTAAAATAATTTCAAAATAAATGTATCAATCTTAGACTGCATAATACCCCATCCTATTATATCGCCGATAATATGCACTAAAACTGTAAAATCACGTTTTGGAATTTGGGTTTCCATCATGAGTCAAGGAAAGGGATCTCTCCTCCAATTCAGACCATCTCCAGCAAGATGTCTAGGACCACACCTACGAGTAAAGCTTGGAGAGGCAGGGACAGTTAGCACTTAAGTTAGCTGATTGGCAATTCCTGAACTCTATGTTTTCTGGTCCTATTGGACCTCTTGATATGTCCATCGACCTTGGTCTATACGTCAACCTTTTGTCCTTATGCGACCATATTTGAGGCGCCTCACTTTCCAACATCCACATAAGTAGATATTCCTGTGCTCCATACCATGGAACTACTTTTAGCTAGAAAGAAACACATGTCCTCCCTACAGTCTTTCATCCCGTTTTTGACTCATACCAGGGTGTGAAGCTCGCGAATTAACGCCATAAATAAAGTTATGCTATATTAGTCGTGCTTTGATCATCATCCACAAAGCTCTGCTTTTCAACAAAAGCTTTTATCATTACATCTCAACATGCCACACAGTCATTTCAGACTATACAACTGATAGCTACCAATATATAACCTTAAAGCTTGTACGTCTCAGAAAACGGTGTTAAGAAAAGAGAATTAATTCTCCTCCACTAAATAGATATATATATATATATATATATATATACGTATTTAACAGACACCAATTTATACAGCTCAAAATAATTTATCAGACACAAAATCCATTTACAAGTTCGTTTTGGGCCTGAACAAAAATGGAGGCACCTCCTCGTCCCATATGTCCAATACAGGAGAGAGGTCCTCGCATATCCGGACAATCAACAAGTATGTCCGGACACTGTCTTATAGAAAATCCTATGAACGATCCTGTATTGGATCGTCTGCCTGACGAGGAAGTCTTTCTTGCTTGTAGGATAAAGCAGATTTTTTACATTATTTTCGAAGGGTGGTTTTCTTGACCTCGGTTCTACCGTTATCCTTAAAATTAATGTTCGCCTAAATTTCCTATGAACCCAAAAGAGGGCAACCCTGAAACCATTTGATTGAAATCTATCAATAAAAAGAGAAAATCGAATCATCTTCAGTAATATCTTATATAATAGTGGAATTGCCAGCGAACTTGTAACACCCCACATCCATTAATGTCACTCACAAAGGGAATGCATTAACTTCCATGGAGGTCATAAGTGAATATAGAACAGAGAAATTACAACAAGACAGATAATAAATAGCACTTGGAAATCTAAAACTTCATTTTATTGCAGCGGAAATTAAGTATGTCTGTTACATCATAAAACCTTAAATCATAACCAAGTACAACATCCGTCTCCACAAAAACAAAACACATAATCCCATTACAATAAATAGCCATTAAAAAGAAAGATAACAAGCTGGACTTTACTTCTGCAGTCCAAGCTCTCCAAGAGATAAGCGATCCAATTAGACTCCACTAGAACTTGGCCCAACCTGAGGACCTGAAGGGGGAAAAAGATGGAAAAGAGGGGGTCAGACATAAAGTCTGGCGAGTATGATAATTCTACAATACTATTATCAAAATAACTAGACTAAGGCATAAGCTGGAAAACAAGGAAATGTCTATGAAAGAGCAGATTAAGGACATAGACAATCGCTATAGGCAACATTATAGGCGCTCCTAAATACTAAAGGATAAACACTATACTGCACCACACCAGTCACCCTAAAGATTGATCCCACTTAGCTTCACTTAGAAACTTTCTTAATGGCTTTACGTACTCCTAGCTGACTACATAGGTGCCGCCTGCCCCTATCTCCACTAGGTGTACCCCACTTTCCATTTTTCGATCGGCTCCCTACTCGTAGATACCCGTGCTGGCCCCACAGTGGGGTGTATCATTCCCTTAAAGTGGCAACCCGATATAACGGAGATGCACGGCTTATACCTACACGATGCAACAACGTCTTACCTACCAGCCCGGGTCCACACACGCATATGAAACCCGTTGGACTTGCGTTGCCACCGCTCCCTGTTTTGGCCTCTTATAGTCAGACCCAGTATGCGTGTCCCGTCCTCGACTTGGGTCGAGCCCACAAAGATACGTTTTGGGATACTGGTTGAAATGGGCCCCCATTATTTCCCACAAGCATTCCACCTAAGCTTGTCCCATTAATCCATCCACTTAACCCACTTAGTCATATTCATTTACATGTGTATTTGGTTAAGTCTAATCGTATTTCAAATGCCTCTAAAGGCAACCACTAGATTCCTAATGCCACCCAAGGCACCTACTTAACCCCCATGTCCCACCTTACATGATTATCTGGTTAAGTATTCCTTAATTCATTAAGGCCATAACCTCATAAAGACCTCTCACATTAGACTGGCATTTATGGCAGCTGGATTTGCCGGGCGGGTCCGGGCAGTCTTACACCATAAAGAGTCTAATCTCGTGTCTTTACAACTGTTATGCTTTAGTTTGGGCCTAGGACCTCTCACATTGGGCCGACATTTGTGACTACTGGATTTGTCGGGCGGGTCCGGGCAGGTTTACGTCACAAACGGGTCCAACCTCGTGTCCTAAGCATTGATTATTATTAATAATCCACTTTCCCCAATTTTAATAATTCCATATTTGAATTATTAATTAATTCCAAATTTAGCAATGTCCATAATTGACTCAATTATGGACATCCATTTAAGGCATGCAAAATCATATCAATTGCACCCCAATTTATTAATTTCCTAATATTATCCCTACCCAACGTTTGAACGTTTATTCGCAAAATATATGCTAAACCCGATTAGTCTAACTCATAGCATAAAAGAAAATATTCACAACAACAACATATATATGTGAATAAATAAATCATAACAAGGGGTGAAACTTGCATACATCCAAAATTACAACTTGCATAAGGTTATACATGTCATGGATCTAAGGGTGTCAACTTATTCATAATTCACATAATATGATTTTGATCAAATTTCATAAACTTGTATAGGACATGTGTGAATCAACATCATTAACAATATGGTTTTATATGGGTACACCTAACTCAATAGGCAAATTCCTAAAAATCAAAATTCATTTAATCATAGATTCATGTATATGGGTACACCTAACTCAATAGGCAAATTCCCATATTCAAGATCCAATTAATTTGTAGATTCATGTATATGGGTACACCTAACTCAATAGGCAAATTCCCATAATCAAGATCTATTATATATAAAAACATAAACTTTAAACATGATCCAATTCGCATAAATAATAACATCATGATTTTACAACTTGTATGATTCAACACAACATGACATCATTATCATATAACATAAGTATTTCAACATATGTGATAATATGAGATCTACAACATATATAAGATTTACAACATAGCATATCATAATTTGAAACGTAGCATGATATGATTTACAACATGGCATAGCATGATTTACAACATGGCATAACATGATTAATCACATATGACATAGCATAGGATTATTTACAACATAATCACTACAACATAACAACATATATATGATAACATAATAGCATAACAAGAGATCCACAACATAATTTACAAATACATAACAATTCATATCACTTTCTTGTGATCCATTCATAACTTAATCAAATTATTTTATAATAATATTGTGAGATTCATCATACTCACAATTTAAAGAAGAGAAATAGAAAGAGTCTTTGATTTAATTTGTTTGTTGAGTAGATTTAGTTGTAGGCTAGGCTTTCTCCTTCTTCTTTAGTTTGTGACGGCTACGCTGAACTCCATGGCAACGGCATGTCGGTAGCTCTCCAATTTTTCAAGTGATTTAGGGTTAGAGTCTACCCACTTATTTATAGGTGTTAGGATGCATTTAGGCCATTAGATTTACCCTAGAATAGATTAGAGCCATTAGATTTCGTCCAGCCTTCAAAACACAGCCCGAAAACCCAACCAGATGCACCCAGGTCACCTGGGCTCGACCAGGGAGGTCGACACCCAGGTCGACTCTAGTGTCGACCTGGCCCCCCCCAGGTCGACTCCCAAGTCGACCCCCAGGTCGACCTGGCCTGGGCGGGAGATTTCCCGCCTGCCTCCATTTCTGTGTTTTTGAAATCTGTTTTAAAATTTGAATTTTTTGTAAAACTTCTCGAGGCCATATCTCGGTCATACGAACTCCGATTTACAAAATTTCGGACTCTATTTTGCGTATTTTTCCGAGACGAACACAATGGCGCAGCCCGTTTCCCAATATTCTTATATTTGAAATTAATTATTCTTTCATTTGTGAATATTAGTATTAATTGATTTACGGGGTGTTACATTCTCCCCTCCTTAAAGGATTTCGACCCCGAAATCTTCAAGTCAAGAAGAATGTTTAACCTAACATCCAATCAACCATCTACTCAATCATCAAACACTGGCATCCACTGTCCTTATAGACTTCTAATGCTTTTTTGTTTAAATGCATAGTGTGTGTATATGTCCGTATCTAATGCAAAATCAGGCGGTCCACTGATTCAGTTGACCTCCTTGATGCAATTCATGATAGTGCCATGCATCCATTATGTATGCAAAAAATCCTAATTGCTTACATACTACTTCTATATGTGTGCACATCCATTCAACCGAATGCAGCATCTATATGATGGTACAACCATTATACATCCATTATACTAAATACATTCATTTATGCAATTTGCAATATGTAGTGACTGAGCCGATCTAGTGCCTAAAGTGTGTGTATATATGCATCCACGAGCAACCACTAGCAAACACTTGCATCCTTTTTGTATCCATCATACATAACATGTCTCAAACACATGTTTCAACCATAGGATTATCCTAACTAAAGGTCAAAGATACTAATGAGAGGACATACTAAAGATAAGATAAGATAAGCTAAGCGATAATGGAGAAATTAAAAGACATACCCTCAAAAAGAAAAGGGTACAACGAACGCATCTTCTCTTCTGTCTCCCAAGTAGCGTTGCTCTCATCATATCCCCATTGTACTTTAACTAGTCTGACCTCTCGGTTCCTCAACTTTTTGATCTCCGACCCAAGAATGCATGTAGGAGCTCGTCTAGTTGTTGCATCACGCTCTATTTCCACCTCTTTAAGCAAGCTCGGCTCTACCACCTCCGCGGTCTTGTGCAAACACTTCCTCAAATGTGATACATGGAATACGTCTTATACTCCACTAAGTTTCTCAGGCAACTCCACCCTATATGCCATCTTCCCAATCCTGTCTTTTATAGGAAACGACCCTACAAACCTTGGCGCTAATTTCCCAACGGACCCAAAGTGAACAACATTCCGTAACGGAGATACTTTGATAAAAACCATGTCCCTAATGTCAAACTCAAGACCTGTCCTCCTCTTATCAACATACGATTTCTGCCTATCTTGTGCTGCTTTCATCCTCCTTCGAATCAAATCAATCTTCTCCGAGGTTTCCCTAACCATATCGGGCCCAAGTAGGATTTTATCGGTAGATTCCCACCAACATGTAGGCGAACGGCAAGGCCTTCCATAAAGAGCTTCGAAAGGTGCCATGCCAATACTAGACTGAAAGCTATTATTATATGCAAATTCTACCAACGGAAGGTGCTCTTCCCATGTACCCCCAAAGTCTAGGATACAAAGCCTTAAAAGATCCTCTAGAATACGATTCACCCTCTCGGTCTGGCCGTCCGTCTGAGGATGATATGCGGTGCTCAAACATAGCTGAGTCCCTACCGCCTCTTGTAAACTCTTCCAAAATTCGCTAGTGAAGATGGGATCACGGTCGCTTACTATACTAGAAGGAACACCGTGCAAACGAACTATCTCTTTAATGTATACAGAAGCCAACCACGGAGTAGTCCTCTTACTTTTCACGGGAATAAAATGGGCGCTCTTAGTAAGTCTATCTACTATAACCCAAATCCCCGTATTACCCTTCCTTGATCTTGGTAATACATCCACAAAATCCATTGAGACGCTTTCCCATTTCCATAGTGGAACTTCCAATGGGTGAAGCAACCCACCGGGTTTCTTTTGTTCCGCTTTTACTAGTTGGCACACCAAGCATCTAGCGACGTACTCGGCCACATCCTTTTTCATACCAGCCCAAAAGAAAACCCGCTTCATATCTTTGTACATCTTGTCTCCGCCGGGATGAATGGTCATCTTTGAGCGATGAGCATCATCAAGAATGGCCTTCCTTAAGTCTTCGTCTTGTGGTACACAAAGTCTATTATCCCTTCGTAACCAACCCTTATCGTCTAGGGTATACCTACGAAGATGGCTAGACGACTCCCCTCCTTTGAGCTTTTCTACTATCTCAACCAACTGTGGGTCGTCTTGTTGTGCCTCACCAACTCGTCCTAGAAGTGTAGGTCTAACCTCCAAGGATGCTAACAAACCAGGTACTAGGTCAACGGAGGGTCTAAAGTCAAACATGGAGATGAATTCTAAGCTTCGTCGTTCAACAAACAACGGACTCAAGGACAACCTTTTCCTACTTAAGGCGTCTGCTACCACGTCACCCTTGCCCGGGGTATATGCTATTTCAAAATCGTAGGAGGCTAAGAATTCCATCCACCGTTGCTGCCTTAAATTCAAATCCTTCTGAGAGAATAAGTATTTTAATGATTTGTGGTCAGTGAACAGTTCGAATTTCTCACCAAGAAGATAGTGACGCCAAGACTTAAGCGCGAAAACAATTGCGGCTAACTCAAGGTCATGCGTAGGGTAATTCTTTTCATGAACCCTCAACTGCCTTCCACCATAGGCTGTTACTCTTCCCTCTTGCATGAGGACTGCGCCAAGTCCCGTCCCACAAGCATCAGTATAGACGGTAAACGGTTTATTCCCGTCTGGCAGCACTAAGACTGGGGCTGAAGTTAAGGCTCTCTTTAAACGTTGGAACGCATCATCACAATCTTCGTCCCACGTAAAAACCAGGTTCTTCTTCGTTAGCCGTGTTAATGGAGCTGATATTTTTGCGAAGTCTTTGATAAACTTCCTATAATAGCCAGCCAACCCCAAGAAACTTCTTACTTCGGTTACATTTTTAGGGATCTTCCAATCTTGGATGGCCACCACCTTTGCGGGATCCACTGCTATCCCTTCCTTGGAAACCACGTGCCCTAAGAACCGTACTTCTTTCCTCCAGAAGTGACACTTAGAAAATTTTGCCTTAAGGTTATGCGCTCGAAGGGTTTCCAACACTTCCCTAAGATGTAGGGCATGCTCTTCTTTGTTCTTAGAAAAGACTAAGATGTCATCCACAAAGACTACCACGAATTTGTTAAGGTACTCCCTAAACACCCTACTCATCAAATCAACAAAATATGCGGGGGCGTTTGTCAAACCAAAGGGCATCACTAGCCATTCATAGAATCCGTCAGGAGTCCTAAAAGCAGTCTTATCTATACTATCCTCAACCACTCTCAGTTGATGAAAGCCAGTGGCTAAGTCCAACTGCGAAAACACTGAGGCGCCAACTAACTGATCAAAGAGACCGTCAATCCTCGGCAGTGGGTGTCGGTTCTTTTTAGTAAGCTTGTTTAGTTCTCTATAGTCCACACAAAGTCTAAGGGACCCATCCGCCTTTGTAGCAAATACTACTGGAGCACCCCACTCCGATATACTACGTCTTATGAACCCCTTCTCAAGCAACTCCTTCACTTGCTTATTGAGTTCCCTCCTTTCACGAGGAGCCATGTGGCGCACTGGCAAAGATACGGGTTTAGCATTATCCACAAGATAAATTCGAAAGTCTAGCTCCCGCTTTGGAGGTAAGCCCTTCACCTCCTCAAACACATCCGGATATTCCCGGACCACCTCTACCGATCGCAGATTCTCTACAGACGCGTCAAGCGATTCAAGATAACTTAGCATAACGGAATTTATGGGATTACAAAAGATGTCGAGAGCATTACCAAGGCGAGTCACAAGCCTAACTACTCTCCTTTCACAATCAAGAATGGCCCCATTTCTTGATAACCAATCCATTCCTAAAATTAGCCCATAGCCCGTGAAGCCCAATACATAAGCATCACATCTAAATTCAACGCTAAGTATAGAGATTTTCAAATCCAAACATATCATGGTCAAATGAGCCGAACCCCCAAATGGATTTGAAACAACCAAGGGATCCTCTACTAAACTGGTGTTCAAGTGCAGTGATTTAACTAATGATGCAGAGATAAACGAATGAGATGCACCAGAATCGAATAAGGTACGGACAGGATGATCAAACAGAAAAACTAAGCTTTCAACAGAAATTGTCCTACCTCTTTCTTGCAGCGGTGGGGCCGCAATAGCCTGAACTTGCCCCCTTGCCTGCCCTGGTGCCATAAGAGCCTGCACCTGTCCTCCCGAGGTAGACCCTGCCCTCTGCCCCTTCTTTGGGCAGTCCTTCACCAAATGTCCCGCATCTCCACAATGAAAACAACCAGCCTTCTTTTTCTTTCTACAATCTTTGCTGAGATGGCCAGGCGTCCCACAATTGAAGCATCTCTTCTTCCCTTTTCCATTATTGTTTTTACCACCCTTCTTATTTTGCTGTTGGGGTTTCTTCTGATCCCCTTTCTTTTCAACTGCCTTATCCTCATGCATAAGTGCCATTTCTACTAGCCTTTCAAAGGTGGCTCCCATAGGGATGTGGGTCATAGCCAACCCTTGCAATGGTTCATTCAAGCCTCTAACGAACCTCAAAGCTTTCTTCTCTGGCGTGTTCACCAACTCCAAGCCAAACCTTGCTAACTGATTAAATTTATTGACATATTCCTTCACTGATAAGCTCCCTTGCTTTAATGTCAGGAATTTTTCCATATTTAAATTCTCCTCTGCCCTTGAAAGAAACTTTGCCTCAAACCTTCGTCTAAAATCCGCCCATGAATCAACTGGACGTTCCCCGTTAGTGACCTCCCACCAAAACGAGGCCTCTCCCTTCATTAACCAAGCAGCTAAACGGACTTTCCTCCCATCTTCCACTTCAAAGATATCCAACAATTCCTCCGTCTCCTTAAGCCAGTCTCTGGCCTCCACAAACGTCTCAGTCCCTTGAAAAGTTTTTCCTCCCATAGCCTTAAATTCCTTGCACGTCTTTGCAAAAGTGTCAACACGAGGAGGAGGAAAGGGTGCAACTGGGGGTGGAGGAGCATCTGATGGGCCTGCAGTGGTGGCCCTGGCCTCCAAATATCTCCTAAACCACCCTGGAACCGTCACACCTTCTGGGAGATTAAGATCTTCAGCCATGCTGAAACGAAAAAGGAAAGATTCAAAATGGAGAATTCGAAAGATAAAGATAAGGATATGGCTATTTGGGATTATGTTTTTCATAAAAAATCTCTCTAAATAACATGTTTTTGAAAGCACTTCTTCCAAAAATACTTTAGAAAAATATTTTTCTAAAAATTTTATCTGTTCTGGTAACCTTATGCTCTGATACCACGTGTAACACCCCACGTCCATTAATGTCACTCACAAAGGGAATGCATTAACTTCCATGGAGGTCATAAGTGAATATAGAACAGAGAAATTACAACAAGACAGATAATAAATAGCACTTGGAAATCTAAAACTTCATTTTATTGCAGCTGAAATTAAATATGTCTGTTACATCATAAAACCTTAAATCATAACCAAGTACAACATCCGTCTCCACAAAAACAAAATACATAATCCCATTACAATAAATAGCCATTAAAAAGAAAGATAACAAGCTGGACTTTATTTCTGCAGTCCAAGCTCTCCAAGAGATAAGCGATCCAATTAGACTCCACTAGAACTTGGCCCAACCTGAGGACCAGAAGGGGGAAAAAGATGGAAAAGAGGGGGTCAGACATAAAGTCTGGCGAGTATGATAATTCTACAATACTATTATCAAAATAACTAGACTAAGGCATAAGCTGGAAAACAAGGAAATGTCTACGAAAGAGCAGATAAAGGACATAGACAATCGCTAAAGGCAACGTTATAAGCGCTCCTAAATACTAAAGGATAAACACTATACTGCACCACACCAGTCACCCTAAAGATTGATCCCACTTAGCTTCACTTAGAAACTTTCTTAATGGCTTTACGTACTCCTAGCTGACTACATAGGTGCCGCCTGCCCCTATCTCCACTAGGTGTACCCCACTTTCCATTTTTCGATCGGCTCCCTACTCGTAGATACCCGTGCTGGCCCCACAGTGGGGTGTATCATTCCCCTAAAGTGGCAACCCGATATAACGGAGATGCACGGCTTATACCTACACGATGCAACAACGTCTTACCTACCAGCCCGGGTCCACACACGCATATGAAACCCGTTGGACTTGCGTTGCCACCGCTCCCTGTTTTGGCCTCTTATAGTCAGACCCAGTATGCGTGTCCCGTCCTCGACTTGGGTCGAGCCCACAAAGATACGTTTTGGGATACTGGTTGAAATGGGCCCCCATTATTTTCCACAAGCATTCCACCTAAGCTTGTCCCATTAGTCCATCCACTTAACCCACTTAGTCATATTCATTTACATGTGTATTTGGTTAAGTCTAATCGTATTTCAAATGCCTCTAAAGGCAACCACTAGATTCCTAATGCCACCCAAGGCACCTACTTAACCCCCATGTCCCACCTTACATGATTATCTGGTTAAGTATTCCTTAATTCATTAAGGCCATAACCTCATAAAGACCTCTCACATTAGACTGGCATTTATGGCAGCTGGATTTGCCGGGCGGGTCCGGGCAGTCTTACACCATAAAGAGTCTAATCTCGTGTCTTTACAACTGTTATGCTTTAGTTTGGGCCTAGGACCTCTCACATTGGGCCGACATTTGTGACTACTGGATTTGTCGGGCGGGTCCGGGCAGGTTTACGTCACAAACGGGTCCAACCTCGTGTCCTAAGCATTGATTATTATTAATAATCCACTTTCCCCAATTTTAATAATTCCCTATTTGAATTATTAATTAATTCCAAATTTAGCAATGTCCATAATTGACTCAATTATGGACATCCATTTAAGGCATGCAAAATCATATCAATTGCACCCCAATTTATTAATTTCCTAATATTATCCCTACCCCACGTTTGAACGTTTATTCGCAAAATGTATGCTAGACCCGATTAGTCTAACTCATAGCATAAAAGAAAATATTCACAACAACAACATATATATGTGACTAAATAAATCATAACAAGGGGTGAAACTTGCATACATCCAAAATTACAACTTGCATAAGGTTATACATGTCATGGATCTAAGGGTGTCAACTTATTCATAATTCACATAATATGATTTTGATCAAATTTCATAAACTTGTATAGGACATGTGTGAATCAACATCATTAACAATATGGTTTTATATGGGTACACCTAACTCAATAGACAAATTCCTAAAAATCAAAATTCATTTAATCATAGATTCATGTATATGGGTACACCTAACTCAATAGGCAAATTCCCATATTCAAGATCCGATTAATTTGTAGATTCATGTATATGGGTACACCTAACTCAATAGGCAAATTCCCATAATCAAGATCTATTATATAAAAAAAACATAAACTTTAAACATGATCCAATTCGCATAAATAATAACATCATGATTTTACAACTTGTATGATTCAACACAACATGACATCATTATCATATAACATAAGTATTTCAACATATGTGATAATATGAGATCTACAACATATATAAGATTTACAACATAGCATATCATAATTTGCAACATAGCATGATATGATTTACAACATGGCATAGCATGATTTACAACATGGCATAACATGATTAATCACATATGACATAGCATAGGATTATTTACAACATAATCACTACAACATAACAACATATATATGATAACATAATAGCATAACAAGAGATCCACAACATAATTTACAAATACATAACAATTCATATCACTTTCTTGTGATCCATTCATAACTTAATCAAATTATTTTATAATAATATTGTGAGATTCATCATACTCACAATTTAAAGAAGAGAAATAGAAAGAGTCTTTGATTTAATTTGTTTGTTGAGTAGATTTAGTTGTAGGCTAGGCTTTCTCCTTCTTCTTTAGTTTGTGACGGCTACGCTGAACTCCATGGCAACGGCATGTCGGTAGCTCTCCAATTTTTCAAGTGATTTAGGGTTAGAGTCTACCCACTTATTTATAGGTGTTAGGATGCATTTAGGCCATTAGATTTACCCTAGAATAGATTAGAGCCATTAGATTTCGTCCAGCCTTCAAAACACAGCCCGAAAACCCAACCAGATGCACCCAGGTCACCTGGGCTCGACCAGGGAGGTCGACTCTAGTGTCGACTTGGCCCCCCCAGGTCGACTCCCAAGTCGACCCCCAGGTCGACCTGTCCTGGGCGGGAGTTTTCCCGCCTGCCTCCATTTCTGTGTTTTTGAAATCTGTTTTAAAATTTGAATTTTTCGTAAAACTTCTCGAGGCCATATCTCGGTCATACGAACTCCGATTTACAAAATTTCGGACTTTATTTCGCGTATTTTTCCGAGACGAACACAATGGCGCAGCCCGTTTCCTAATATTCTTAAATTTGAAATTAATTATTCTTTCATTTGTGAATATTAGTATTAACTGATTTATGGGGTGTTACAGAACTATACAGCCTAAGAACTGCCATTATAACCCCTTCAAGGGAACTACCCATATCCAGGCATCAGAATAATCTATTCGATGTGAAGATTGTCGGTATTGCACCATCTTCAATTTCGCCAACTTTTATTCGTCGTTCAATTATTCAAAATGAGATTTAACGCCGGTCTTTTCAAATAATTCCTGCCTAATCAAATCAAATCAAATTCTTATTTGAATTATTGAATCTCCAATTAAACCTCCTTTTAATTGGGTCCTTTCATAAGATTTAAAATTTTATTTTCAATTTGGTTAAGTTATTTGGCTTTCGCAAATCATTCATTACCATATATTAAAAGGCTTATTCAAGAATTTAATTCAGTTTACGAATTAAAATTCCCAATTCTAAACATCGCCATAAATCAGTTGTATATGCTTACACAAAAAAAAACCAAATCACACTTGACCACTTTCATTATTACAAACAATGTGAAATTTGTTTGTATTAATTCCAAAACATTTATAATATTTTAAGATAATTTTTCACTATTTTCATATATATATAAGTAGTCCAATTTAGTTGAATGACGTTTCAGGTCATTCAACTGCACTGCCGATGTTTTCCTTCAAACTTGAATTAAACATTTTTCATAATCTAGCCATTGGATCTTAACATATTTATTATTGTTCGAAAGATATTTTCGAAACAAATCTGAAGGTTCCATTTCGGAAAAATCCGACAGTCGGATCTCCCGGTATACTCGTTAATGTTATGCATCGAAAATACAAACTATCGTCGCGCGACGCGTTCTATTTTAAATTTTATTCGACATGTATGTATGTATGTATATATATGTATGTATGTATATATATGTATATATATGTATGTATGTGTATATATATGTGTGTATATATATATATGTGTGTGTGTGTATTATGTCGAACTGCATAACAAATATTCATCGCATAACATCGTGATAATTTTTACTATTAACTACTAATAGTTAATAGTTAACCGCTTATTTTATTTACCCCTTTTTATTATGCGTTTCCATTTCTTCCCAACGTCAGATAAAAATCACATTTTTATCCCTCTACTCGACATTTAATGCCATGTTAAATTTATACGATTAATCACAAATGATTATTTAACTCAATCAATTAGCTATTAAACAGTTAATTTTAGCTAGTCCTTTTTACGTGCTTAGATTTCTCACCGATGGTTTCCAATCCACCAAACTTTGTTCTGGAAGGAATGTAGACACGCTAATCACCGCAACATCTTCATTGACACTTTTCGGACTCTTGCGCGACTTTCCAGTGGCCTACGGAGCTCTAACAACTCACTAATACACTCGTACTCACGTAGATTAGTAGATCTGAGAGTTTGAAGTGAAATGGGAGAGTTTTAGGTGGTGTTCGGGGATAGGGCCGTGAAGGGGCTACTGTCTGGGCTCGTACAACGAGGCGATGGGTTCTCGGGTTGTGTATATGGTATAAGAGGTGCTAAAGGAGGAGCTTGAAATGGTGGAGGGCGAAAAGAGTGTAAAATGGAGTGTTTGGAGCAAACGGGGGAGAGGGGGTCCCACGGATGAACTAAGGGGAGGGCTTGCTGTGTGCGACGCCAGAGGGAGGGGTGGTGTAGGGATAGGTAGCAGCGGCTAGTAGGGGAGGAGGGGGCAAGAGGAGGCTATTGTAGAGGAGAGAGGAACGAAAGGAGGTACAAGTGAAAGAAGGAAGAAGAAGAAAGAAAAGAAAAGAAAAGAAAGAGGAGGGCCTAAGTGTAAAATTACCGTCCCTTACTTGGATTATTAAGGTGGCGCGATCCCATGGCTCGCAACAAAACCACTTTGGCCCGTTGGATGGCCTCCTTTTCATTTCAAGTTTTCTAATTCAATGTTTATAATAGTGTGCTAGTTAGCCTCCATCTCTTTCGATCGCACGATCATAAATTAATTCCGTTTGTCACGAAATTTTGGATTCTGTCATTATTCTGGATCCAACGAAATAGGTTTCGTCAAGTTCCAAGTTCGTTTGACCTTCATTTTATTTTTCAAGCGTGTTTGTGGTAACCCACGTCCGTTAATGGCACTCACAAAGGGTATGCATTAAGTTTTGTGAAGCGTTATAGTAAACAGAATAGAAATATTACAAGACAGACATATACAATAACAGCGGAATAAAACTTTATTTATCATAAGATACCGTGGTCCGAAAAAACATTACATGTCTGAATTATAAAAGCCCATTACAAAATAAAAGCTATTGTCTTGTACTTCAGAAATATCTGAGTACATTAAAGAAATGAAATTCCCCAAAAATAAAATATAGCCATAGCAACAAGGATAGGAGTTTGAGCCATACATATCAGCAGCTCCAGCAAAAGTAAGTAGAATCATAGTTAAGCCTGAGTGTTTCCTCCCTAAGAACCTGGGGAGGGGAACGGAAGAAAGAAGGAGAAACAAAAAGGGTCAGACATAAAGCCTGGCGAGTCTAGTTACTTTTAGCAAGTAAATAAATAAAAGTAGCATGAAAGGTGTGACAAGATGACATGATAAGGTGTATATGCTTCACTAAAATGATTACTCTGCACTATTACTAGTATATCCAGAATGAGATGATCCCTTCCACTATAAGGTGGTAGACTTAGGCATACGTCCAAGTGTACCCTAACTACTACCCTAATCGATCGGCTCCCTAATCCACGTAGATACTCTCTGTCGGCCCCACCGTAGGATGTATCACGTCCTAAAGTGGAAACCCCTTGTTGATATCCACAGTCCCATATCTACAGGTGTCACGGTCGTCTTATCCCCCTCTGCCCGGCTCATGCACGCACATGGCCCGGTCGGTTTGCGCCACCTACACCGTCCTCCACGTTTGGATTTCCTACAATCAGTCTAGTAAGCGTGCCCCTTCTCCGACCTAGTACGGAGTACATGTTTTGATACCTACTCCAGGTTATTGGATGAAACGGGTCCTACACAATATGATACAAGCTCTCACCTTTATCTTGTACCCCCCACTAGATTTTCCATTTGATTATGTATACCACTAGGTTTTTTAATTACTTATCTTTATTATTTCCATCAGTTATGTATATCACTAGGTGTCTTTAATTACATAACCTTATTGGGTTAAGTTTGTGGGCCTATATGTAAATATTACCCACCTCCTCCAGATTTTCTTAACCCATCCACTGTCCAACCAATTTTACTTAACCCTAACTTTAGTTCATAATCATACAATCCCTATGGATTAGATTTGGTTAAGTCGTCCAATTTATTACCATGTCCATTTATGGTTTATAATGGGCTAATACTCCCACATTAGGCCTACAACTTGTGGATGTTGTATATGCCTGTCGAGTCCAAGCAGATTTCTTCCACAAGTTGGGCCTAACCTCGTGTCATAGCTCGTCTCATATTTGCGCGCTTAGACCTCCCACATTAGGTTCAGCATTAGTGGTTGCTGGATATACCAATCGGGTCCGGGCAGACTTCCACCACTAATGCAACCTAACCTCGTGTCATAAGTGCAATTACAGTTTCTAATTGTAATTATTAGACATTTTATTCTTATACAATTCTTACCTATGTCTTTATAGGTGATTATGTCCCCACTTCCCCATTTTGAATTATATGTCCAATTTATATAAACATTATTTAAATTATGCCAGTTCTAACCTTTTTCCCCATTCCCTAACTAACGCATTCGCATATATTTGGCGGCATCTAGGCTTGAAAGTAGCCTAGTCATGAACAATATAAGGGAAAGGTGATGGGACAAATTACAATAGTGATCATTCTAAAAGTGACATAAACATATATACTAGCATAGACAAGTAATAGGCATAATAAGGTGGACATAAAAACAGATCTAGTAAAAAGGGTAATAATAAAACTAGACCCAATATACTTAGGATGAACAGATCCAAATAAGAATTCATACGTCCAATAATAACATATCTCAATTAATCACAATATGATGAACTAGATCTAAACAAAGGTTCAATTGTCCATACAATGATAATCCCAAATTAACCACAAACTTGACAAAGGTTCAGATCCACAAAGGTGACATGACAAACTAATCATAGGTGAATTAGGTCTATAAAAAAAGATCTAGCATAATAAAGTTTGAGATCCAAGAATAACATAGATTCATGATTCAAGACAGATCCAAATCACAGTACTATCACGTTTTACTTTTAATCAATTAAATCTAAAAGTAACCTAGAACTCATAGTGTTTGGATTAAAAGAAAAGGTAGAAAAATAGTTGAGGTTGGATCTACACTCGAATCTCTAAGTTTGATTTGCAAATTTTATCATTGTTGAAGAAAGGATCCATCTCAGTTCAAACACCAGTAGCATTTGGCCTCCATGATTTCCAATGAAGAAAACATGAGAAATGGGCACATATTTATAGCCGCCAGTCCCTATGAAACCGACTGCCACGTCAGCCCTAGGGGTGTCAACACCCCTGTAGGGGGGTCGACCCTGGTGTCGACACCCCGGTAGGGGGGTCGACCTCGGTGTCGACACCCACTAGAGGGGTCGACCCCCTAGAGCGGGAAATTTGTCGCCTTCTGCCATTTTGATTTTTGAACGATTTTGGATAAGGTTTTGACTCATATGTATATATATAATTCTTCTACGCGTATACAAACTTAAAACCCTCATAACTTCTTCATACAGCGTCCATTTTATGCAAATCAAATGTCTATCTTGACCAGAATTTCGAGATGGACGCAATGATGCAGTCCGTTTCCCATAATTCCGAATATTAAATTAATTATTATTTAATTTATCCTTTTTAATGTTGACAAAATTATGGGGTGTTACAGTGTTCCATCTTGATTTCAATATGCGATTTTAGCGTACGTTTTCTTCTCACACACCCACACGCTAGCCCCAAAAATTACGAAATTTGGAATTCTACCATTATTTGACGCTACGGTTTCAAAAAAATATTTCATTGAAATCCGAGGTCATTTCAATAATGTTCCTTTATAAACTGGTCAAATCAGTTTTAAATAATTGAATTTGGAAATTTGATCATAAATTTCCATAAAATTATATTAAAATAAATTTTAAATTGATTCTGAAATTTTGGGTTGTTACAGAGAGGAGGGAGCAAAATAAGCAAGTGAGTGAGTTGTTTGAGAAAGGATTTATTAGACTGAGCATTTCTAAGTGGGGAGCACTAGTCGTCTTTGTGACCAAGGAAGACGACTCTTTTCGTCTATGTGCGGACTATAGGGAGTTGAATAAGCTCATTAAGAAGAATAGGCACTTACTCTCATGGATAGATGTCTTGTTTGATCAGTTAGTTCGAGCTTTGGTTTTCTCGCAGTTAGATTTAGCCATAGGTTTTCATCAGCTTAGGGTAGCGGATGACAGCATGGATAAGGCTGCTTTTAGGACTCCCAACGGATTCTTTTGTTGTATATAACAATATGATTTTTGTTTGATGATAACAAACATATATATATATATTATAAATGTGTTTGCAATTCTACTATTCTATTACATTACATACAGAAATAAATATGTAATAGAATATTATTGCATAAGAATATAAATATATAAACAGTATTTTACTTAAATATAATATTGTATTTCAACATTTCAATAGTACAAACTTCTAACTCCACTATTGTACATCTCACTATCATATATCACAACTGTACAAATTCATTTCTTATACATTGTTCCTTTCTACATTTCAATCAGTTATATTTCAATTTCATATTCAATTTCATATACATAGCTCCTCACTACATTTTACTCAGTTTCACTCATATACATTCATTCACTCATTCTCTGACACACCGTTTCTTCAGTTTGCTTCACTATCGGTTCAGTCACTTATATACCTATCATGGAAACACACACAGTAAAATGAAACAAAATAATTTTAAATTCTAGCAGATATAAATTTATTTTAAATATTATTTGCCTCAGAATTTTGGTTTGTTTCTTATCATATTTCTTGACCTAGTCCTATATGCATATACATTTATCTGTGTCTAACTACTTGTGATATCCATAGCAATTCACTGTAAATACTACAAGATAGACTATACCTCTAGTGCTCACAAATTGTTTGTCATTTACATAGCTCTCATATATAAACGCACATGCATGATACATGTATACATATACATGTGTATGTATATACACATATATAATAATGTGTAGGGGAAATATGGTCAAACATCAGTGAGTGCACAGTTCAAGCCAAATAGGTCGAGAGAAATAGCAAATGGCAAAAGCAACATCAAATATACACACACGTGATGTGTATGTGTACATGAAGTGATAAACACTAATATATGAACAATGCACACATCAATATCAAGACATCCTGAAACAATTAAAACAAAATGTGCAACAGCGAACACAAGGGACGACTCAGGTGAACATGGCAACACTACACAATGGTCAAGCCAAAGTGATCATGTCAAAATCAAGGGACAACAAACCAGACCAGAGAAGTGATAACTGAACAAGCAAGCATATATGGGCAAGTACATGGCCAGTATGCTTGAACAAGCACAAATAAACACAAGGCAGATCAAATATACAAGGCACTAAGCACATTCCAGTATCGACTAGCGATGTACATGGCAAAAGAAAATAAGTAGTGTAATTCTAAGTGCTAGTAACTCAGTTCAGACTTTCAAAAGTGGAGCAAGACTCATAAACGCACGGCAACAAGTAAATATGGACACAACATCTCAACATGAACAATGACAAGTAGCAAAAACCAACCAGCATGGATACTATATGTGCAGGCCACAAATATTTCAACAAAAGCCGATTTTATGCATAAAAATCAGAGGCTAGCAATTGCACACATTGTCAGTGTACAAGTACAATAGTGGACAAAGAGGAACATGTGAAGTACAGTAGCATGGATATTGAAAGCAGCAAGTACAAGAGCAAATGCACATGAAATAGGAAGGGACAAATGTGTGAAGCGTGCAACAAATCACAAATTCAAGTTTGAAGCAATGCAGGTCAGATTCAAAGCCTGAAATAAAAACACAACTACACAAGTGGCAGGTGTGCACAAGAATCATATCTGCCATCACTCACACTCACACACAAACACATATATACATAAATGTAAATATATATACATGTATGATCAGGTCACAAGAAAAGCAAGGACAAGGAGTGCACAAGCTTCAAGTTACAAATGCCAATATACTCACGCACAAATAACTGATCCAGAGTGCACAAACATGCAAATACAGCAACCCAGATTATGGAAAGTAGCAGCAAATAGTGGCCAAGCTCAAATTATGTATGCATGAGCATGACAATGTATAGTACATAAATCATCAAATACTCAGTTAATGTACACCACAAATGATCAGAAGACAACCCAGCATGTGTTTAAATACATAAAGAAGCAAGCAAACACAAGTGGAGCCAAACAGATAGGTAGCAGCACACCAATACAACTCAGAGGCAAAGAAGGATGGAACAACAGACATAAACATGTATATATAAAAAAAGTGTGTGTGTATATATACACACACACACACACATGAATGTATCTAAGGCAGCATTTGAATGACTAAACAAATGTATACAAGAGTGGCAAAATTCAGCAAGAATAGAGATATTTCAGTAAGCAAATGACATAGCATGGTCGAGCATTTTCACATGCAAAAATGTATAGGAAGGAAATCAATCTACATTGGTAGACAAAAGCAGTTTTTTCTTTTCAAGCAAATGGTCGAATATTTTCAGTAAGAAAGAAAGTCAATTAATTTTTCCTCAATTCACTGATTACAAAAATGGTATGATTTCATTTTTGAACTGTTGGGATGTGTTAATTGTGGAAAATCAGATTTTGCAAATCAACTCACAAAACTCACAGAGGGACAATTAATCGACCAGGTTCATCAAGAATTTCAGGAAATTCATGTGAGTTAAATATGACAATACGTTTTGTTATTCATTTCAGCATATATGGCAAGAATTCAATACTGGAAAATAAAGCTCGAATTTATCTTAGCGATTCAAAGAAAATCACAAACAATATTGGGCAGAAAATCATTCCAATTTCCAAAACTCAATCACATAGTCATGACATCAAATCAAGCAAGTTAATCACGCATAATTAAGACTAAGGCAATGCATGAAATCAGAGAATAAATGGATTCGAAAATCCTATAAATTCACACCTACTTCATCACAGGCAAGCATCGAAAAACAAAGCAAATTCAAGTAGAAACTATCAGAGATTATTTTCCAGAAATTTGAAGTTGCGATTTGCAGAAAAAGAAAACCCTAACTTTTGGATTGGTCGAAGAATAAGAGAAGCTTTATTTTCTAAGTGAAAGGGGAACTTATTTTATCATTTTAAAAGGGGGTTTTCGTTTGTTTTTATTTGTAAGTGTTTTTCTAAGCTCTTCTAATGTTTACTAGTTTTCCAAACTAGGGTTTATGATTTACAGGTTTGTGATTCGGGAAAATCTGATCTTAGGGATAAAGATCAGTACAGGGTTTTGAGCGTGGGATTAGAATAGTTGGTAGAGGATATCACGAGTTTACAGGGATTTTATAAGCATAGAGATTTTTTTAATTCTAGTAAAAGATATTGGGAATGCAACAATACGTAGGGATTTGCCGAAGATAGGTAAAATCTATGTCATTTATTTTCTGCATTTATTTTCTCTGCTGCAATTTGTGCTGTGATATTTTTAATATCTTGTAAAACTCCAATAAACCTTATTCACCCCTCTAAGGTTAATCAAGATCCAACAAGAGGCATCAAAGCAAGTATTTTATAACTCTAAAGTCATGGTTTTTCTTAGTTGTCAGTCCAACGAGAGTTAGTCCAGTTATATTCCAGCTACTTTTTATGGTACGGATTTTTTAAATTGGAATTCAGAAATGGAATCGTATTTAAAATTTGTTAATATTAAATGTTGGGATATGGTTAGCAATGGAGGAGATATGGTAGATGAGAATAATATAGTTATTAATTCTCGTGCTATGCATATCTTATATTCGCATATTAATGATGATCAATATAGCCTTATTCCCATCATTTAAATGCATAGGAAATCTGGAATACTCTCAATGTGTTGTATGGAAAAGATGACAATTGCCCAAAACCCCATATAGTCAACTCTGGTTCAGAAATGCGCCTGAAAGGAGAAACATATGATGCTTCGATGGAGACTCAATAGAAGATTTTTCTTACGAAGATTGGATTCATCTTTATAATGGTTTAACTAAATCTATTGAGAGTCTCAAATCTAAAAATAGAACTCTGAAATTTAAAAATCTTGAGATGACCAGCAAAAATAACAGTTTGGAATTAAAACTCGAAAACGTCAAGAAATCTGATTGAAAAAACATTTGAATTTGAAAAACAATCATATTCATCTCAATAAAAAATTCAAATGAAAATGAAATTTTGATCTTAAAAGAGAACAAGATTGAGCTAAAAATACAAACAATCTTTTGCAAAAAGGATTTGAAAATTTTAAGATTGCCAAAAATTTCGAACATGAATTTTCTGAGGAACAAAATCTGTTGAAAACAGAATTGAATTTAAATGAGCTCGAAAATGAAATTGAAAATTTCAATAAATTTGACAAACTTGAGTTTGAAAAACAAAAACACTATGAATCTGAGATCTCTGAATCCAAAGCTAAAATTAAAATGCTTGAAGATAAAAAAATTCGAAGTAAAATGATTCTGAGAAAAGAGAAACTGAGAACGACTGTTGCTCCAAGCTAATAAACAAGAACAATCTTTTGAAATCTAAAATCAACGACCTTGGGTTGAGTTTGAAACATTTTTCAACAGGAGAAAAATCATTGAATATGTTATTGAAAAACCAGTTTTCTGTTGGAAATAAGAATGTCCTTGGTTTTGAAAAAAACTAATGTTCTTGATAAGAAGGATTCAAATGAATTTAAAAATCCTTCTAATTGCTTTAGAAAAGATCGTTCCAGGAATTTGAACTCAGAAAATTTCAAATGATTTTTAAGCCATAAACGAGATGAGAATTTGTTGCGTAATAATCCATTTTGAAAAGCTTGGATCTCAAAAGGAAATAAAACGGTTTTGACTAAATTCAAACAGATTTGGGTTCCTAAGAGTACAAAGGTAAATTCGAATGGATTGTCGTACAAACAGGTTTGGGTACCAAAATGTGTGAACGAAACTGTGAGTGGTATTATAAATTTTGTTAGACCACCCGATCCTCTGAAGGCTTAGGTACTGAAGGAGGCTGAGGAACCACTTTGCGAAAGAGAGATTGAATTCAAGTTGTTCCAAGTTTTTGAATCATTCAGTGTTCCTTAGCCATGACTGTTGAGTTGGAGATTTATAAGGTCTACTGCAAATTAGGTATAATCTCTAGACTCACATTTTTTTGTTTTTATTCTTTGTTTTAATTCTTCCTCTCTATTCCTACTTATATTATTTTTCTTTCGAGCCTTCTTAACTTCAAATTACAAAACTCTTGATTTCTGGAAATTAGACTCATTTGTATAAAACTTCCATTTTTGTTGATTTCCAGATTTTGAATTTAAAACGGTATATATTTTGCAATTCTTTCGATGTTTAATTACTTGACAGTTTCCAGAATTTCTAACAGTGTTGTAATATCTTATACATACCTTGAGCATTGTTCCTAGAAATTATGAAATTCTAGAAGTTCTGAAAAGTTGATGGAATTTCACTAACTTTGTTGTTATGATTTTCTTCTAATCCATTTGGAAAGACTTGAAAATCACACTCATTACAACACACTACTATTTTTCAGTTGTGATAATTTCGTTGGCTTTTAGAGGAGCTTGACTTTTTGAATTGAAATTCTTTTGGCTTAGATTATTGTGTTGCATCTTTAAACTGCATTTTAAATCATGATCTTTTGGCTTGGACATTTGTTTTTTTTTTCATCTTTAAACTGCATTTTAAATCATGATCTTTTGGCTTGGACTTTTTTTTTTTTTTTTGAAATCGTTTGGAACTGTTGGTATCTTGAATCTCACACACTTCTCAGATTTGAAATTATAATCTTGTGTGATCAATTCATTGAATCTTGAAATTTACACATTTCTTCAAGTGATTTCAAATGAATTGTTTTTATCTTGGACCATGAATCATCTCTTAGGCTTGATGCAAATATTCTGAAATTTTTCTTATGAATCTTTGTAATGGCCCGCAAATCCATACTAACTGAGTTGACTAAATGCATCACACGTCCAACCCAAATTGCATAGAAATACAAATCATTATGGAATAAGAAGAAAAAGATAGAAGAAGAACTTAAACAACAACACAAAATCTCACAATTGCAGCGGAATAAAATATAGTATATAAATAATCACTTTTGAAATACAGCTATATTTGGACGTACATACATTATCAGAGTATATCACAAATACAACACAGCGGAATGAACTCTAAATATCAACATTGAAGCCACCTACTCCAAGCTCCTTCATATAAATCCGTAAAATCCTAAACTACTTTACTGCTCGTACAAATTTGGGCACCCAAGAGTTTAGGTAAAACAAAACAAAATAAACTCTGGGTCAGTCATGGGACACGTATGAGTAAACAATTTGAAACAGTTTGAGAAAATAAACGATATCTCATAAGACCACGCCGTATAACACAGAACGGGTTTCCCCATATGAGAATCCAAAACACTTGATTTAACTTTCAAAATCCTTATCAAAACTCTTTTGATATTATAGTAGTGTCTAAATCAAATAAATAACAATCTAGTTGAACATTTGCATCTCACGCTCCACATATATAATATACAATCAAAACCGCGAGCACTTAATGGGTAATGAATTTCCAATTATGACAAGGTATGGAACCACCTTCCGATACTGTATCTCTAGAGAGGGATACACTGGGTTCAACAAGAACATCTTGTAACCCGACCACACATGATCGACCACTCATTTTTCTTGAGTGTATCGAATGTATATCACCAACGGTTGGGATCTGCAACCGTTTTCCCGAATGGGACAACATTGAATATAATAAGAATGAAATGAATTTCTCTAGATAGATGATAATACACCCTAACTGGAAACTATCGACTTAGCCATGTTGCCAGTCCGATTTTGTCATTTCCCGGTTGTTGAGGCCTGAGGCTATGCTTACTTACTTTTCATTGATAGCACAATCACTTTGAATGACACATTTTCAATTCCGTTAAACATTAATTGATTTGCACAAATATAATATGGATATTATGCTAAGAGAATAAATTCTCCGCCACTATATATATTTATACGGACCAACGTATGAGATCATTGGAAATACTCTGTCATACTTTGTCCATACAACTTCGTTCTGGGACAGAACGAAACCGAAGGCATAATTTCGATTAATCTATCTTAGGAAATTTCTACCTAGGATTAATATAAAAGGACTTTACTCCATCTTTGATTACTTTCATATAATCTGATTCGCAATGCTACTGCCAATACGGAGTGGTTCTATGATAATAATCTAACCGGTCTCTCCATACTGACAACGATATTGTCAAATACTTCGATAGTCGGTTATTTAACTATCGAAGAAAAACAAACATCCATTCAAAGCATCAAACATTTACTGGGCCCTTTGATTAATATTCCATTTATTAAAACACTTCTCTATTTCTTTATCAATATTTGTTAACCAAATATTTTCAATAATCATCATGGCCTCTTACGCTATTTGGATAACATTTCCATTTCTCGCCTTCTTTTATTTTCTATACTTAGAAAATATCTTCTATTAATAATTGGAAAACATTCCAAGTACTTCTCCCTTTTACGACCATTCATTTCTATACTTAGGAAATATTTATTATTATATTTTCAAAATTCCACTTATCTGGGTTAAAACGAATGTTGTGTAAAACATTGTTACAACAACCCAAAATACTGCATTCAACAAAATCTTATTCAATACATTAATCTTCGAGCCTGAATCTTGCTATTTATTGGTTAATAATGAAATCGGTCAAGTTGGGGTATAAATACCTCTCAGACCTTGATTGAATAACATTGTTAACTTCAAAACGGACAAGACTACTTATCTCGAATAATCATCATATAAACCAATTAATCATTTTTAAAATGTGTATATGTTTCTCTTTCTATTTTTACCAGATTTAATTATAGATTTCCTTTTTGTTTAATATTTTAATTTAAGTTCGTTTCCTTATTGAATTCTATATATGTCGATATATTGATTTCTAGTTATCAATTTTTCTTAAAAATATTCTAACTCCTTAAATTTATGGAAAATTTTGCTAGCACCTCCTTTGTACTAATCAACAGCTCAAACCTCAACTTGCCTCTCTAGGCCCTTTCCATTCAAAAAGAAAATCAAAAAACCAAGTGGCTGGCCGATTAGGCCCATAAAAACTCATTTGGAATTTAAACGTATACCTTTTTGTCGGACACACAAATTATAATCTTCATACACTTCATTCCATACCCATCTAACCCATATACGTCCATTTCCAGTTTATTCTAACTCAAATCAAACAATTTTAACTCAATTCGCTAATTTATTCTTTAATAATTTCTTTGGCCCATTTCACTGTTTATTTAAACATAACACGTTCGGATATATTTTTAATTTACTTAAAACTAAATCTAATTCCATTTCAACTTGAGTTTCATATTCGGTTTCGAATATAAGTTCATAAACCCCACTCACTTATCCAACGCCCAATTTCGATTCAAAACACGATTAACTAATTATTCTTCAAATTAGTTAATTCTATTCAATAATTAAAAATCTGATTTTTGTTTCCAAAAATCAATCCATTTACTTCCCTTGAGTTCATATTTATTTTATAACTCAAATATGGATTTTTCTAATGGAAATTCGGATTTTAATCTACTTAAAATCCTTATATTAAAATTTATATAAACCGTTATGGTTTTTAAAAGATTATGGCGTTGTTTTTCTCGAAATTTGATTTTGACATAACTCAAAATATATAAGACGAAATCCAGAATTTTCTCTTCCATTAGAAAATTAGTATCAAATCGGTCCTGACGGTTCTTATTTCAAAGGATTTCGACTTAAATTGAGTTCTATATACTCAATTAAGTTCGAAATGCCAATTTACGAACTACCGCGCCGCGGAAAGCTTATTTTAATTATAATTAAATATAAATATTAAACTTCGTTTAATTTAAATTTCAGTCTCGTTCTAATATATATTTTAATATACACTAAATCCAGTTTTCAAAACCAACTTAATGTTTTCGATTATCTCTAATTGACGATTTATCATTACTCGGTTATAAACTTATTTATAACTCAATTTGCTATATTAAATTCGAATTCCCTTTGTAAATAAATTATTTATAAACTTTGATATAATCGAATTCTAATTATAAACTCTTGGATTTATCTCAACCCGTTTATATTTCAAATTCTGGAATAACATTTGTCATTTCCTTTTTGAAACGATTTCCAATTCATTTTTAAACTCATACTTGAATTTAAACTTCTAAATTATCTAATGATAATTTGTCTTACTTAATTTATAAATGTCGTTTTTAAATTTAACTTCCTTGTTTTATAATTTAAAACAAGTTTCATTTCAAATCCATTTGAAACCCAATTCCGTTATAAATATAATTTTAGAATCTATTTTCATATTTAATTTCAGTTTTTATCTAATACAAATTTAATATCCTTTTTGGAAATAATATGTTTATAAAAATTCAACATAGTCTAATTCAGAGCATAAATCCATATTGAGTTATTTCAATTATATTTTCATTCCGAATATCGGAGTAAATTTCATCGTCTAATATTTTAAATGATTTCAATTCTCATTTTTAAATTCACATTTGAATTTAAATATTCATATTATCCAATGATAATTTATTTACCTTTATTTATAAGCACCATTTATAAATTCACTTCAATTCCATGCATTATCCAATGAAAATTATTCCATTTTATTTATAAATACCGTTTATAAATTCACTTTCCGCATTATCTAATTTATAAATACCATTTATAAATTCAATACTTGTTTTTATTATTCAAAACAAGTTAATATTTCTAGTCCATTTGAAATTCGAATTCTAGTTTTTAGAAAAATAGTTTTTTCGGTTTAAATCTCAAAATCCCTTTTCACGATATATATATATATATACATATCAATATTCACCGCCAGTGACATTCAACAAATCAAAAATACCCAATTGTCAACTATAGGTTTTCGAACACATCATATATGATAATATATATGAAAACAAACAAATAATAATATTTTTGAGAATCCCATTGGATCCCTCCAACTTGTTTTTCCTGCATCCACAGACGTTAGCCAACATAAATAATACCCAATCTGCTTCAAGGCAGGATATCGCGGTATAGAAGGTCATCCACTATCATATTGTGGGGCGCATAGGGTCATCCGCTAATGATACCGCGGGCATCCGCTAATGGTACTGCCGGAAATATCCAATCACCAATATATATATATATATATATATAATACCAAAATCACCAAGCCTAAATAACTAATATATATTTATAATAGCCACAATAACATTTTAATGCAAGCAAACAACCAACAAACAACATATAGAAATTATTTGAAATAAAAATTCGTTTATAATAAAATTATAAATGAATCAGAGAGTGAGTTTACTCACCTAATTTTCCTTTGCCGAATATCCCGTTTAATTTTCCGTATCGTCGGCAACAAATTTATCAAGCACCTATGATAATTTATTTAATTTAAAGGTTACGTGATTATTAATTTAAACTAATAGCTTAACATAAATAAATAAATTATTCTATGTATTTTAAAATATCGCAAAAGCCATACTTTAATGTTAGTGCAAAACCTCGACCAATTTACGATGCAAAATTCCCGACCAACCCCGATAAACTGCGATCAACTTCTGCTGCAATGTTTCCCCCCTCAGTCTCGCAGAAAACTAGACAACCCTCCTTCACTTGACAGCTCTTTTCCGGTCGTCATCTCAAACTTAAACAGAACCGAACACAACTAATAACCAAATCCTCAAACAGCCGTGAGTTCACGCATCTTCCTCCCTCTACTTCTTCGCTGATTGACCCAAAGCCTAACCCTTAAAGTTGACCCATGGCGAACCAGGAATTCCACTCAAATACCAGTCCCCATCTCCAAACGTGATTGTCGCAGCCTCCAAGCACCAATCCTGGTTCCACCACTAGCACCATCGCACCATTCCAAACAGCATCCAGCTCACCATTTGTATACTCGAAGTCCTTCCCAAAACGATGAACGCATTCGGTCATGGTTTAGGTTCCAGGGAAACCCACGTTCCTCAACCGCGATTTCCTTTCTCCTTACACCATAAACTAGTGACTTCGATTTTGCCCTAAACCCACTTGGCTATCGCGATTATACCCAACAATCCTCTTCCACAGTTGCGAGCGCTTCCTTTTCCTGGATTTCGATTTCCAACGCGTTTGAATAAGAGAGAAAGGGTCAGCTTTGCCCTCTGTTTCGAATGGAACAATATTATGGGTTCAAAGACATAAAGGAACGAGATGCTTGGGTTTGTTTATATGAAGAGGCCATTTTTGTTTTGAAGACTCTGATTTGAATTAATTTACAAAATATTGAAAAATGAAGAGAACAAAGGATATTCGTGATTTTACACAAAACAATAACTTAGTCAATAAGGAATTAGTCTGTGCAAAGGGTACATCTTTAGGTGTAGTGTAACACCCCGTGAATTCTATAACATTAAGCTTCACGAATTAAAGTATAATTAATTATAAATGATGAAATCAAGGGAAATGGGTTACGCCATTGCGTTCGTCTCGGAAAAATACGCGAAATAGAGTCCGAGTTTTCGAAAATCGGATACCGTATGAAGAAGATATGGACGAATGAAGTTAGGCAGAAAAACCGAAAACAGTCCAGAATACACTGGCGCACTTGTGAAGTGCGCCAGTACAAAAATACACTGGCGCACCTGCCAAGTGCGCCCGTACAAATCCAGCACCGAATTCTGGAGTGTTCTGAGGTGACGTGTCTTCTTTTGAGTGGCTAGATGATGTGTATTCGAGCTGTGTGATTCTGATGACTTCTGGACTGATCTGAAGGCTCTAAATCACCCTATTCACCTATAAAATAACACCTACACCTAGCCTAAATCATACTATTTCATTTTAGCCTCAGGCCGCCGCCATTAAACCTAGAGCTCTGAATTAAAAATACAAAGAATAAAATTATAGAAGATGGAGGACGATTCTTGAAGGCTACAACTAGAAGCTACAACAACTACGACGCTTTAGACAACGAATTTGGGACTAATTGATTTGGAATTTTCATTTGGATTATTTGCTTCATATTGTAAGTTCTATGTTACTTTTTAGGCAAAAACGCTAAAACAATATGGACATGCCATGAATTGAAACCGGATTTATGAACTATTGTTAATCCATTGTTTATATTGTTTATCTTTGAATTATAATTTGGGGATATTGCTATGGCAACGTTGCAAGTTAAACTTGTCATGATTTTGATGTTGTTATGAATCACTTGGGCTTAATTGTTTGGCAAGTTGGACTAATACATGTCCATGGAATCACTATGTTTATCGAAATCTTTATGTTGATTAAACCATGCCTATGGTGCTAATTAAACCATGGCTATGACTATTGATGGAATTATGCCTGCGATGTTAATATACCCATCATGATTAATGAAAAATTGGGTATTGCTAGGCTATGATGAAAAGTTGAAATTGTTATGTTTATAATGTTAGATATGTTAAAAATGCTAAATTGGAATCATTATGTCTATAATGTTAATTGAGAATCATTATGTTAAAAACACTAAATTGGAATCATTATGTCTATAATGTTAATTGAGAATCATTATGTTAAAAACGCTAAATTGGAATCATTATTTCTATAATGTTAGTTGAGAATCGTTATGTTAAAATGCTAAATTAGAACCATTATGTTTATAATGTTAGTTGAGAATCATTATGCTAAAAACGCTAAATTGGAATCATTATGTCTATAATGTTAGTTGAGGATCATTATGTTAAAAATGCTAAGTTGGAACCATTATGTTTATAATGTTAGATGAGAATCATTATGATAAATTGGAATCATTATGTTTATGAGAATTATTATGTTAAAAATGCTAAATTGAAATCCACTATGCCTATTGGGATTACTATGCCTTTAATGTTTCATGTTTATAATAAAATTATTATTATGCCCGCAATGATTATTATGCCTATGATGTAAAGTTGAAATCATCATGTTAAATTAAGTTGGAATCATTACTATGTCAAGTTATCATCATGCTAGTATTGAAACTATGTGATATGTTATAGCCTGTTTATTATGCAAGTGATGTTGGAATTGTCACATATGCCTATCACATGTTTGGTGTTATTCCCCTTTATCGCTTGAATTATTTATGCTTGTGAACGAAGTACGTTTATATACGTTGGGGATACGATTGGGTAGAATAGACAAAACTTGAATTAATTATAAGCATAAACTGTGAAATTTGGCATAGTAGAACATGAAATATGGCACGAAAACTTGACTTGAACATGCCATAACTTGACTTAAAACATGCCTTAGTTGGACACGAAATTGATATATGAACATGCTATGGAAATAGCAAAATCTGATAAGAACATGGGCATGACTTTAGAAAACAAGAAAGTGGCCAACTCGAGGTTGGGTTGAGTTTGTAGTGTAAATCTGCCCGGAACCGCCCGGCAAATCCAGTTGCTACAAACAATAGGATCCAATGTGGGTAGTTGGTCACATCGCGCTTGAAACCCGAGGTTGGGTTGAGTTCGTAGCGTAAACCTGCCCGGAACCGCCCGGCAAATCCAGTGGCTACGAACAATAGGATCCAATGTGAGTGGTTCGGTGCATTAACGAATCAATTAATGCCAATTAGGGTTAAGTCATGAACATGAAAAGACAACTTAACCAACTTGAACACGATTTGTAGGGCTAAGTCATGAACTTGAAAACGACAACACTTAGCCAACTTGACATGACACGTAGGCGGGTTAAGTCGTGAACTGAAATGACATACTTAACCATCTTGACATGACTAGACTAGAAAAGGATTAAGTCACGAATTACATGACTTAATCTGTTAGGCAGGTTAGGTCACGAATTACATGACCTAATCTATTAGGCGAAACCCTAGACACGACCCCTTTCAGCAGTAACCCTCTAGATGTATCAAGGTACCCTGGGGCTAGGCCGGGTGGAGCACGATTACTGGGCTGATTGTAAGAGGTGAACGACGGCAGTAGGGTACGCCAGTGTAGGTTCGGTGGACTACGATCGTGCACGTATCCGGGGCAGACACTGGGTATCCGTAGATTTATCTGTGCATCTTGAATCGTGTCAGGGGTTGACACCCTAGGGCTGATACACCCGAAGGTGGACCCAGCACAGGTGACTACATTCGTGATTAGCCGTATGACACAGACACTTGACGAGCTAGAACTTGTAGGGAGCCGATCGACTAGATAATCGCTCCGTAGGACCCCGTACTTGGGTCAGACCCCGTTTCAGGGTCATTTCATGATATTGGGCCGTGGGATTTATTTCGTGATTAACTTGTGATATGGGCTTAGTATACTAGTACAGTCGATGCAACGAATCTCGAACATGTGATGCTTTACTTGACTTGTCTTGACTTATCCTGATCACCTTAGTCTATCTTGTTCACCTTGACACCATTCTTAAGTTTAGTTCCAGTTCATACATGACAGGTTGTTTTAACCGTTTCTACACTGAAAGTCACTAGAACTTACTCAGTCTTTATGACTGACCATTTTTCCTTTCGCCTCCTTTTCTTTCGTTTTCCCCCCCAGGTTCTCAGGGAGGAAACACTAGCTCTTAGCCTGGATATCACTTGCTTTGGCTCAGCATGTACGGTTTGCTATGGCTGCTTCTTTTTACTGCACTTGGGGAATAAGCTGTTTTTCTGTTTTTAAGTCATTGCTTCTTTGGCTATTATTACAAGACAGTTGTAAGGAAGTTGTTATTTGAAATGTCGTAAGAGACATGTTTTATTTTGGAATAAAATGAAGTTCTGTTTTGCTCAAAAACTCTTCCGCTGCTTACTTAATTATTTATTTATGTTCTGTCTTGTGATAATTCTGTGATGTTATCTCGATAATACCCCTCCAAAACTAGTGCATTCCCTTTGTGAGTGACCCTAGCGGAGGTGGGGTGTTACATGTAGGTTAGGTGCACATAATTTAATGTGATTTGATTTTGTATTTATTTTGATTCGACTACAATCTTATCCGTTTAATCTTATAATAATATACTTCGCGGCTGCGAACTCCAATTGAGATGCAACAGCTGACATTTCTATGGTTTAACCGCTATTCTGAACACACTGGAACAAGTTTCGAAGCTCAGTTTGATCATATGGAGAAGATATTAATTTAGATCAATATAACTGTAACACCCCGAATTTTTAACAACATTAAGAGGATAAATTAAATAATAATTAATTTAATATTCAGAATTAGAGGAAACGGACTGCACCATTGCGTTCTTCTCGAAATTCTGGTCAAGATAGATATTTGGTTTGCTTAAAATGGACACAGTATGAAGAAGTTATGAGGGTTTTAAGTATGTATATGCACATGAATATTATGTATACACATATGAGTTAAAGATGAGTCAGAATTTTATCCAGAACAGTTCAAATTCGAAAATTGAAAAATAGCGACGGAATTCCCGCTCAGGGGGACGACCCCCCTAGAAGGGTGTCAACACCGAGGTTGACCCCCTTAAGGGGTGTTGACCCACCCGCAGGGGTGTCGACACCCCTAGGGCTGACGTGGCACTCTGTTTCAGGGGGTCTGGCAGCTATATATATGTGTCCTATTCTCGTATTTTCTTCATTGGAAATCATGGAGGCTATATGCTACCGGGGTGCGAATTGAGACGGAACCATTTTCTACAACAACATACTTTGCGAGTCAAATTTAGAAATTCAAGATTCGTTCTTTCTCAATTCTCTAAACCTAACGCTGTGAGTTTCCGGTTGCTTTTAGGTTTAGATAAATAAAAGTAAATTATGAAAGGCTGTGAATTGGATATGTTATAAAGTATGATTCTGTGCTAGTGCTAAATCCTATACTATGTCATGATAGATCTATTTCCCTAGATCTAATACAATTGTGGTTATTCTATTATGTTGCCTATATGGATCTTGACTTGTAACTATATTGTGGTGAATGTACATCTATTAAATTGGACAGTTGTAACATTGGCTAGATCTAGTTCTTTATGTAAATCCCCTTTCACCTGTCATATTGTGATCAATCTAGATATGTTGTAAACTTGACATGTGAAGCAATCTTTTAGATCTAAACATGTTACTATGTCAGCCTAATTATGCTAGATCTAAATAGTTGGACACCTAAATGGTTAATTTAGATCTCGTTATGCTTGCTTTGACATTGTAGTTGCCACAAGTTCATCAGTTTTATGTCCACCTTGTTATGATGTTAATTACATGTCCATTCACCTTATTATCATGTTAGTTTATGTTTATGCCAAGATATGTTGAAACTATCACCTTTGTCATATTCCCTTTTCATTGTTATGGCTAGGCTATTTTATAGCCTAGATGCCGCCAAAATATGTGCAAATACGCTAATTAGGAAACGGGGAAAAGGGATTTATAACTGGCAATAATTTATGTAATATTTATATGAATTGGACATATAATTCAAATGGGGAAACATAGAAATAATCATCTATAATGACATAGGTAGATTTAGATAAAAATGGAATGTTTAGTGATTACAATTAGGAATTGTAATTGTACTTATGACATGAGGTTAGGTTGCATTAGTGGTGGAAGTCTGCCCGGACCCGACCGGCATATCCAGCAGCCACTAATGTTGAACCTAATGTGGGAGATCTAAGTACGTAAATACGAATCGGGCTATGACACGAGGTTAGGCCCAACTGTGGAATAAGTCTGCCCGGACCCGACCGGCATATCCAGCATCCATATGCTGTAGGCCTAATTTGGGAGGTCTAGCCCATTAGAAACCATAAATGGACATGGTAATAAGTTGGACTGCTTAACCTAATTTAATCCATAAGGAATGTATGATTATGAACTTAATTTAGGGTTAAGTAAAATTGGATGGGTAGTGGGTAGGTAAACTAAATTAGAGGGGGTGGGAAATATTTGCATATAGGCCCACAAACTTAACCCAATAAGGTTATGTAATTAAAGACACCTAGCGGTATACATAACCGGTGGAAAAATATAATAAAGTTATGTAATTAAAGACACCCTTTAGGGTAAGCATAACCGACATAGGGCTATCTAATTAAAGACACCTAAGGGTATACATAGTCAGTGAAAAACCTAGTGAGGATATAAGAAAAAGGGGAGAGCTTGTATCAGATTGTATGGGACCCATTTCAGTCAGTAACCCGGATTAGGTATCAAATAAAGTACTCTGTGCTAGGTGGAGAAGGGGCATGCTTATTAATTGATTATAAGAGATCCAAACGAGACGGACGGTGTGGGCGGCGCAAACCAACCGGGCCATGTGTGTGCATGAGCCGGGCAGAGGGGGATAAGACGACCGTGACACCAGTAGATATGGTTGTGCACACCTTAAGGGTTGCCACTTTAGGAAGTGATACCTCCTACTGTAGGGCCAACACAGGATATCTACTGAGTAGGGAGCCGATCGATTAGGGTAGTAGTTAGGGTACACTCGGACGTATGCCTTAAGTCTACCAACTTATAGTTGAAGGGATCATCTCATTTTCGTTATACTAGTAATAGTGCAGAGTAATAATTAGTGAAGCACATACACCTTACCCTATCTACCTTGTTACACCTGTCATTTATATAGTGATCTCTCATCCACTTTATATGCCTATCATGTTACTTTTATTTATTTATTGGCTAAAAGTAACTAGACTCGCCGGACTTTATGTCTGACCCTTTTGTTTCTCCTTCTTTCTTCCACCCCCCATAGGTTCTCAGGGAGGAAACACTCAGGCTTAGTCAGGACTCAGATATCATCTTGCTAGGAGCTACTTCTGAAGTATGGCTCAAGTTCTTATCTCTACAATGGCTTAACTCTTTCAGTTAGGGAATTATGTTTTTCATATTCTTATGTACTCTGATGATGCAAGACAGAAGTTATTTTATTGTAATGGTTTTTTTAACTTATGGTATTATGGACCACGGCATTATGATTTGTGTTTGAAATAAAAATTTAAATTTCCGCTGCTATTTTATTTATATTTGTCTTGTAATTATTCTGTGTCTATTTACCTATAACGCTTCACGAAACTTAATGCATTCCCTTAGTGAGTGACATTAATGGACGTGGGGTGCCACACTTGGTATCAAAGCTGAAGGTTACTAGATTAGATGAAAATTTTTGAAATTTTATTTTTCAAAAAAAAGGTTTTAAAAGAAAGTATTTACAAAAATAAAAGTCTGTTTTGAAAATATTCCCCAAGAAGCCATATGTAATATCCTTCGGTCCTTTATCTAAATTTCTTCCTTTTTCTTTTTTCAGCATGTCTGAGGAACAAAACATTCCTAATATCCCAGAGGGCGCCACAATACCCGGATGGTTCCGTAGGTATTTGGAGGCCATGGCGCCTACCGAAGGCCAAAGAGACGTTCCTCCCCCAGTTGTACCAGTCATTCCTCCTCCTCCCCCTTCAAGGAGCAGATAACTTTGCCAAGATCTGCAAGGACTTTCGTGCTATGGGAGGGAAGCCATTCCATGGGAACGAGACATTCGTAGAAGCTAGGAACTGGCTTAAGGAGACCGAGGACTTGTCCATAATCTTTGAAGTAGAGGATCGGAGAAAGATTCAGTTAGCTGCTTGGCTATTAAAGGACGAAGCCACATTTTGGTGGGAAGTCACCCAAGCTGGATGTCCAGTGGAAACTTCGGAAGACTTTAGAAAGAGGTTCGAAATGAAATTTCTTTCCCAAGCTGAGAGAAGCATATAGATGGAGAAGTTATTAGCACTCAAACAAGGAAACTTGACGGTGAAGGAGTATGTGAACAAGTTCAACCAACTGGCAAGGTTCGAGTTATATTTGGTGAATACACCACAGAAAAGGGATTTACGGTTTGCTAAAGGACTGAATGAGCCTCTGCATGGATTAGCCATGTCCTATATTCCAATGGGGTCCACTTTTGAAAAGCTTGTTGATATGGCCCTAATGCATGAGGAGGACAAAGGAGAAAAGAAGGAAGCAAAAGCCGAGGGGACATCACAGAATAAGAAGGTGTGGCCCAGGAAGGGGTAGCAACAACAACAGAAGAAAGGAGGGAAAGATGATAAAGGCAAGGATAAGATAAAATGTCACAATTGTGGAAAGGAGGGTCACTTAATCAAAGACTCTAAGAGAAGGAAGAGCAATTGCTTCAATTGCATAGAGGTCAGCCACTTCTCTAAAGAGTGCCCAAAGAAACAAGGATCGCAGGGACAAGGTCAAAGAGCAGGAACTTCTAGAGGGCAGGTGCATGCTCTTGCGATCAGTGCTCCTGAAAGAGGTAGAAAAATTTCCGTATAAAGTTTAGTTTCTCTTTCAAATCATCTAGCTAGAACACTTTTTGATTATGGTGCTTCACACTTGTTTATATCTGGTTCTGTGGTTGAATCTGTGCACTTAATTACTAGTATGGTAGTAGATCCCGTAGTTGTTTCAAACCCCATTGGTGGTCCGTCTCATTTATCGATGATTTGTTGGGGTTTGAAAATATCTGTGTTAGGCGTCTAGTTTGAGTGTGACGCGTATGTGCTCGGGTTTATGGGCTATGAATTGATTCTAGGAATGGACTGTCTTACCATGTATGGGGCCATTCTGGATTATGAGAGGAGGGTTGTTAGACTCCTGACTTGTCATAGGAAGACCCTCGAAGTTTCTTGTGACCACCAAGGGTCTGTTATGCTTAGCTTTTTAGAGTCTCTAGATGCATCAATAGATGATTTTCAATCTGTTCCAGTGGTTCGAGATTATTCCAATGTTTTTGATGAGGTACAGGGTTTACCTCCAACGTGCGAGATCGACTTCTACGTATATCTGGTAGACAATGCAAAGCCAGTTGCATTACCAGTGCGCCACATGGCTCCAAGGGAAAGGAGGGAGATGAGTAAGCAAGTAGGGGAGCTACTTGAAAATGGTATATCAGATGAAGCATATCTGAATGGGGTGCTCCAGTAGTATTCGCAACTAAGGCGGATGGTTCGCTTCGTTTGTGTGTTGATTATAGAGAATTGAATAAGCTCACCAAGAAGAATAGGCACCCGCTTCTGAGGATTGATGATTTATTTGATCATCTTGTTGGTGCCTCGGTATTTTCTCAGTTGGACTTGGCTACGGGTTCTATTAATTGAGAGTGGCTGAGGACAGCATTGATAAGACTGCTTTCAGAACTCCGGACGGTTTCTTTGAATGGCTAGTTATGCCTTTTGGGTTGACAAATGCACCTGTCTATTTTGTTGATTTGATGAGTAGGGTGTATCGGGAGTTCCTAAACAAATTTGTCGTAGTCTTTGTTGATGATATTTTGATTTATTCCAAGAGTGAAGAAGAGCATGCCCAACATTTGGGAGAAGTTTTGAAAACTCTCTGTGACCATCAGCTAAAGGCAAAGTTCTCCAAATGCTATTTTTGGAGAAAGGAGGTGAGTTTCTTGGGGCATGTAGTTTCCAAAGAAGGGATAGCTATAGATCCAGCGAAGGTGGTTGCAGTGCAAGATTGGCAGATTCCTAAAATGCAACCGAGGTGAGAAGCTTTCTTGGGTTGGCAGGTTACTATAGGAAGTTCATTAAGGACTTCGCGAAGATATCAGCCCCTCTCACCAGGCTAACAAAGAATAATTTGACATTTTCATGGGATATAGACTGTGACGTTGCTTCCCAATGACTGGAGAGGGCTCTGACAACAGCCCCAGTCTTGACCTTGCCTGATGGGAATAAGGTGTTCACTGTTTACACTGATGCGTGCGGTACAGGGCTTGGTGCGGTTCTGATGCAAGAAGGGAAAGTAATATGTTATGGGGGTAGACAGTTGAGAATGCATGAGAAGAACTACCATACCCATGATCTAGAGCTAGCTGCCATAGTATTTGCGTTAAAGACGTGGCGTCATTATTTACTTGGAGAAAGGTTCGAGTTATACACCGATCATAAATCTCTTAAGTATTTATTCTCATAGAAGGATCTCAACTTAAGTCAACAACGGTGGATGGAGTTCTTAGCTTCATATGATTTTGAGATTGTTTATACCCCTGACAAGGGTAATGTGGTGGCAGACGCACTAAGTTGGCAGAGGGTGGCCCTGAGTCCTCTGTTTGTGGAAAGAAAGAACTTGGAGTTCATATCAGCTTTTGATTTTAGACCCTCCATCGAGGTTTTTCCTGATTTGTTTGCATCCTTGGAGATTTGACCAAATCTTATGGACTAAATAGGAGCTTCGCAACAAGGTGACCCACAAATTTTAGACATCATGGAAAAGCTCAGAAGAGGGGAGACTTCTAGTTACCTCAGTAGATATGCCATAGATGAAAATGGGTGGTTGCGACGTGATGGAAGGCTTTGTGTTCCTCAAACTGGAAGCCTAATAAAGGTGGTCCTAGAAGAAGCCCACCATTCTTAGATGACCATTCATCCAGGCAGTGATAAGATGTACCGAGACATGAAGAGGGTTTTCTTTTGGGCTGGGAGGAAGAAAGATGTGGCCGAATTTGTTTCTCAATGTTTAGTTTGCCTGCAAATCAAGGCTGAGCAAAAGAAGCCCGGAGGATTACTTCATCCATTGGAGGTTCCGCAGTGGAAATAGGAGAGCGTCTCTATGGATTTCATAGATGGTTTTCCTAGACCGAAGAAAGGAAACACCAGTATCTGGGTTGTAGTGGATAGACTCACTAAGAGCGCTCACTTTCTTCTAGTTAAAAGTAAGAGGACGGCATCATAGTTGACAGCAATTTATGTTCGTGAGATAGTTCGTCTTTATGGAGTACCTTCCAATGTCATGAACGATCGTGACCCCATCTTTACCAGCGAATTTTGGAGGAGCTTGCAAGAAGCATTAGGTACACAGTTGTGTTTGAGAACTGCTTATCATTCTCAGACCGATGGGCAGACGGAGAGGGTGAATAGGATTCTTTAGGATCTTTTGAGGTTGTGTATTCTAGACTTAGGAGGGACTTGGGAAGAGCATATTCTTTTAGTAGAGTTTGCCTATAATAACAGTTATCAATCTAGCATCCGCAAGGCACCCTTCGAAGCATTGTACGGGCGACCATGTAGATCGCCAACTTGTTGGTGGGAATCTGCAGATTTTTTTTACTTAACCCAGATATGGTTAGAGAAATATCCGAAAAGATTGACCTTATTTGACGGCGGATGAAGACAGCTCAAGATAGGCAGAAGTCCTATGCAGACAAGAGAAGAACTGACATCAAATTCGAAGTAGAAGACTTAGTTTTTATCAAAGTATCACCTCTGAGGAATGTGGTTCGCTTCGGATCAGTAGGGAAGTTGGCACCTAGGTTTGTGGGACCATTTCCCATAACTGAGAGGATTGGCCAAATGGCTTATAGAGTAGAACTCACAGACAATCCATCCAGTGTTCATGATATTTTCCACATTTCCCATTCGCGGAAGTGCTTGCATGACACCGCAGTAATCGTTGAGCCGAGTGCGTTGGAAGAAGTAGAAGTGGAATGGGAAGCGACAGTCAGACGAGTCCTTACCCGTATTCTTAAATCAGAAATTAAGAAGCTGCGCAATAAGGAGATCAAGTTGCTAAAGGTTCAATTGGGAGATAGCCCAGAGGATGTGACTTGGGAGACTGAAGACAAGATTCGTGCTTCGTACCCTTTTCTTTTCGACGGTATGTTCTCTACCCCTTTTTCAAATTTTTTATCAGTGCTTGTTTCTGTTAGTAGAGTATATCTTATCCATAGTATCTTTTGGCCTTTAGATAGGAATCCTATGGATGTAAACATGTGTTTGAAACATGTTATGTTTGATGGATGCAAGTGGATGCAATTGTTTGCTAGTGGTGGCATGTGGACGCATATACACACACATTAGGCACTAAGATCGGCTCAATCACTTTCATACTGCATATGGATGTGTGTGCATTTTCTTTTCTTTTATGGATGGAAATGGATGTATTAGCATATGGATGTTGCATTTGGACGAATGAGTGTGCACATATATAGAGCTTACATGTTATAATAAGATAATTTGCATACATATTGGATTCATGGCACAAACATACATTGCATTAAGGAGGTCAACTTAATCAGTAGACCGCCTAATTTTCGCATTATTGTCGGGACATATACACACACACCTTTGCATATATTCATATAAGCATTAGAAATCTTTAAGTACAACGGATGCCAGTGATTGGTGGATGAGTAGATGGATGATGGATGGTAGGATATGCATTTTTCTCAACTTAGAGATATCGAGACGAAATCCTTTGAGTATGGGAGAATGTGACACCCCGAATTTTTAACAACATTAAGAAGATACATTAAATAATAAATAATTTAATATTCAAAATTAGAGGAAACGGACTGCACCATTGCGTTCGTCTCGGAATTCTGGTCAAGATAGACATTTGGTTTGCATAAAACGGACACAGTATGAAGAAGTTATGAGGGTTTTAAGTATGTATATGCACATGAATATTATGTATACACATATGAGTTAGAGATGAGTCAGAATTTTATCCAGAATAGTTCAAATTCGAAAATTGAAAAATAGCGACGGAATTCCCGCTCAGGGGGACGACCCCCCTAGAAGGGTGTCGACACCGGGGTTGACCCCCCTTAAGGGGTGTCGACACTAGGGTCAACCCACCCGCAGGGGTGTCGACACCCCTAGGGCTGACGTGGCACTCTATTTCAGGGGGTCTGGCAGCTATATATATGTGTCCTATTCTCGTATTTTCTTCATTGGAAATCATGGAGGCAATATGCTGCCGGGGTGCGAATTGAGACGGAACCGTTTTCTACAACAACATACTTTGCGAGTCAAATTTAGAAATTCAAGATTCGTTCTTTCTCAATTCTCTAAACCTAACGCTGTGAGTTTCTAGTTGCTTTTAGGTTTAGATAAATAAAAGTAAATTATGAAAGGCTGTGAATTGGATATGTTATAAAGTATGATTCTGTGCTAGTGCTAAATCTTATACTATGTCATGATAGATCTATTTCCCTAGATCTAATACAATTGTGGTTATTCTATTATGTTGCCTATGTGGATCTTGACTTGTAACTATATTGTGGTGAATTTACATCTATTAAATTGGACAGTTGTAACATTGGCTAGATCTAGTTCTTTATGTAAATCCCCTTTCACCTGTCATATTGTGATCAATTTAGATATGTTGTAAACTTGACATGTGAAGCCATCTTTTAGATCTAAACATGTTACTATGTCACCCTAATTATGGTAGATCTAAATAGTTGGACACCTAAATGGTTAATTTAGATCTCATTATGCTTGCTTTGACATCGTAGTTGCTACAAGTTCATTAGTTTTATGTCCACCTTGTTATGATGTTAATTACATGTCCATTCACCTTGCTATCATGTTAGTTTATGTTTATGCCAAGATATGTTGAAACTATCACCTTTGTCATATTCCTTTTTCATTGTTATGGCTAGGCTACTTTATAGCCTAGATGCCGCCAAAATACGTGCGAACACGTTAGTTAGGAAACGGGGAAAAGGGATTTATAACTGGCATAATTTATGTAATATTTATATGAATTGGACATATAATTCAAATGGGGAAACATAGAAATAATCATCCATAATGACATAGGCAGATTTAGATAAAAATGGAATGTTTAGTGATTACAATTAGGAATTGTAATTGTACTTATGACACGAGGTTAGGTTGCATTAGTGGTGGAAGTCTGCCCGGACCCGACCGGCATATCCAACAACCACTAATGTTGAACCTAATGTGGGAGGTCTAAGTACGTAAATACGAATCGGGCTATGACACAAGGTTAGGCCCAACTGTGGAATAAGTCTGCCCGGACCCGACCGGCATATCCAGCATCCACGTGTTGTAGGCCTAATGTAGGAGGTCTAGCCCATTATAAACCATAAATGGACATGGTAATAAGTTGGACTACTTAACCTAATTTAATCCATAAGGAATGTATGATTATGAACTTAAGTTAGGGTTAAGTAAAATTGGATGGGTAGTGGGTGGGTTAAGTAAATTAGAGGGGGTGGGCAATATTTACATATAGGCCCACGAACTTAACCCAGTAAGGTTATGTAATTAAAGACACCTAGTGTATACATAACCGGTGGAAAAATATAATAAAGTTATGTAATTAAAGACAACCTTTAGGGTAAGCATAACTGACATAGGGCTATGTAATTAAAGACACCTAAGAGTATACCTAGTCAGTGAAAAACCTTGTGGGGATACAAGACAAAGGGGAGAGCTTGTATCAGATTGTGCGGGACCCATTTCAGTCAGTAACCCAGAGTAGGTATCAAATAAAGTACTCTGTGCTAGGCGGAGAAGGGGCACGCTTACTGATTGATTATAAGAGATCCAAACGAGTAAGACGGTGTGGGCGGCGCAAACCACTGGGCCATGTGCGTGCATGAGCCGGGCAGAGGGGGATAAGACGACCGTGACACCAGTAGATATGGTTGTGCACACCTTAAGGGTTGCCACTTTAGGAAGTGATACCTCCTATTTTGGGGCCAGTACAGGATATCTACAGAGTAGGGAGCCGATCGATTTGGGTAGTAGTTAAGGTACACTCGGACATATGCCCTAAGTCTACCAACTTATTGTGGAAGGGATCATCTCATTTTAGTTATACTAGTAATAGTGCAGAGTAATCATTAGTGGAGCACATACGCCTTACCCTATCTACCTTGTCACTCCTGCCATTTATGTAGTGATCTCCCTTATCCACTTTATATGCCTATCATGTTACTTTTATTTATGGCTAAAAGTAACTAGACTCACCAGACTTTATGTCTGACCCTTTTGTTTCTCCTTCTTTCTTTCGTTTGCTCCCTAGGTTCTCAGGGAGGAAACACTCAGGCTTAGTCAGGACTCAGATATCATCTTGCTAGGAGCTACTTCTGAAGTATGGCTCAAGTTCTTGTCTCTACTATGGCTTAACTCTTTCAATTCGGGAATTATGTTTTTCATATTCTTATGTACTCCGATGATGCAAGACAGAAGTTATTTTATTGTAATGGTTTTTGTGACTTATGGTATTATGGACCACGACATTATGATTTATGTTTGAAATAAAAATTTAAATTTCCACTGCTATCTTATTTATATCTGCCTTGTAATTATTTTGTGTCTATTTACCTATAACGCTTCAGGAAACTTAATGCATTCCCTTAGTGAGTGACATTAACGGATGTGGGGTGTCATAATAACTTTAATTCGAAACAATAAATTCCTTAGTAATAAATTATTATTATCCCTATTCTATTTAAATAGAATTTCAATTAATGATTAGAATTAATTTGACTCCGTTTAAATTTCAAATTGAATTATTTCAAGTTCTCGTATTACGATAATTATATATTTTCGAAATAAATTGTATTTCGATTATTAAATCGATAGCTCAATATCAAAAAATCAATTTATATTATCAACTCAATATTAAGTATTTAATATAAATCCACCAAAAATCTGGGTCGTTACAATCTTGTTTTGAAATTGTTTGTTCTGCTGCTCTAATAAAAAAACTGAATTGAAAGGTTTGTCTGCTTGGACTTGGTGATTGAATATTTTTTTTTTTCAATGCATTGTAAATGATCAATTTGGCGCCCCAAGTTGTATTAGTTTTAGAAATATTGGAAAAATATTCTTATTCAAGGGATTGATTTGTTTTAAACTGATTCTCATTTTGTATAGATCATTCAGAATCCTTCTCATAATTGATTTTTTCAATTTTAAAATCATTTTTGGTTATTTATTCAAAAATTGAAATCATTGACCAAATTTGAATTGTATTTGGAACTCATCAAAATTATTATCAGATTTATAAAATTGTGATGAGTTGTGACTATAGTATATTTCACAACAAAAGGAATTTTTTTAAATTTTCATAATGATTGAACAGTTTTTATAATATCTTTGAATTGGTGCTTATTTTACGAACATGTTCTTTTCATAACATCATTCTGTGATCCATCATGGTTTTATTTAATGTGGAGAGTTTAATATTTTTTTAAATCAATAAATGAATATACACTTTCAAAATATGTAATAGAAATGTGACTATATTGTTTTTTCCAGGAAAAGAGATAATTGAACATTTTCAAAAATCCTGATACAATTGAGCATATTTCATAGTATAATTGATTTAAAATTTTATTTCACAAGCATCTCTGTACCTACCATATTTCTATCATCCATTTAGGTTTTATATACTGAGGATATTCTGTATATAATAAGTGTTTCGCTATTCTCATTTTAAAAAAAAAACCTAGATATGGTCATGCATAGTTAGAGATTACTTATAATTTAAGTTGCGACTGATCCCATTTAAAAGTCTTAACATGCTCTGTGGTCAGTATGCTCTTAAAAAAATATTTGAAAATAATTGGAATTCATATGTTTTTAAAACTCTCTCCATTTTTATAAAATTCATCGTAAATCCATCATTCTACAATGTGAAATTTGCTTCTAGTTCTTAGAATATTATGATTTTTGTTTGATTGAATGAGATTTATGATGAATATTCTATCTATTGATCTATTTTTCATCACTATTTCGATTTCTATATCCAATCAAAAGGGGGAGAATAGTTAAGATTTTGATTGATGAGTGAATATTTCATGAATATTTTATTATTGGAAGTTCATTTTAGTTATTCTGTTCACTCGTATGCACATATTTAAGAGGAGTTATGTTGTACGGGGAGCATACATATAGGGGGAGTTCTAACTTCACTGTCAAACACATTTATTGTATTCAAAATCTTATTGTATGTTTGTCATCATCAAAATGGGGAGATTGTTGTATATAACAATATGACTTTTATTTGATGATAACAAACATATATATATATATTATAATGTGTTTACAATTGTACTATTCTACTATGTAAGATACATAAATAAATATTTATATTTGAATAGAATACTACTGCACAAGAATATAAATATTCAAATGGTATTTTATTTATATATAATATTTTATTTCAACATTTCAATAGTAAAAACTTCTAACTTCACTACTGTACATGTCACTGTCATGTATCACAACTATACAAATTCATTTCTTATACATTTTCCTCACTACATTTCACTAAGTTATATTTCAGTTTCATATTCAATTCAATATACATAGCTCATCACCACATTTCACTCAGTTTCACTCATATACATTCATTCACTCATTCTCTGACACACAGTTTCTTTAGTCTGCTTCATTGTTAGACCAGTCACCTGTATACCTATCACAAAAACACTCACAGTAAACTGGAACAAAATAATTTTGTATTCAAGCAGATATAAATTTATTTTAAATTTTATTTACCATATAATTTTGGTGTGTTTCTCATCATATTTCTTGACTTGGTTTGATATGTCTATACATCTATCTCTATTTGATTGCTTGTGATATTTACAGTGATTCACTATAAATACCACAAGGCAGATGGTATCTCTAGTGCTCACTGATTGTCTGTCATTTAAATAGCTCTCATATATAAACTACACATGTGATACATGTATTCACATACACGTGTATGTATATACACGTATATAATAATGTGCAGGGGAAATATGGTCAAACATCAGCGAGTGCACAGTTCAAGCCAAACAATCGAGAGAAATGGAAAATGGAAGAAGCAACATCAAATATAAACATATGTGATGTGTATGCATACATGAAGTGACCGGCCCTAATTTATGAACAGTGCACACATCAATATCAAGGCAGCCCAAAACATTTAAAACAAAGTGTGCAACAATGAATATAAGGGACCACTCAGGTGAACAAGGCACTACTACACAATGGTCAAGCCAAAGCGATAATGTCAAAACAAGGGACAACAAACCACACCAGAGAAGTGGCAACTGCACAAGCAAGCATATATGGGCAAGTAAATGGCCAGTGTGCATGAACAAGCACAAATAAACACAAGGCAGATCAAACATACAATGCAGCAGGCACATTCCAGTATCGACTAGCCATATACATGGCGAAAGAAAATAAGTAGTGCAATGCCAAGTGCCAATAACTCAGGTCAGAGTCTCAAAAGTGGAGCAAGACCCACAAACACACGACGACAAGTAAATGTGGACACAACAACTCAACATGAACAATGACAAGTAGCAAAAACCAACCAGCATGGCTCTTATGTGTGTAGGCCACAAATATTTCAACGCAAGCCAATCTTATGCATACAAGTCAGAGGCTAGTAATTGCACACATGGTCAGTGTACAAGCACAACAGTGGACAAAGAGCAACATGTGAAGCATAGTATCATGAATATTGAAAGCAACAAGTATAAGAGCAAATGCACATGAAATAGGAAGAGACAAATGTATGAAGTGTATAGCAAACCACATGTTCAAGTTCGAAGCAATGCAAGTCAGATTCAAAGCCTGAAAAAAAAACACAACTACATAAGTGGCAGGTGTACACAAGAATCATATCTTCCATCACTCATATATATTGTTGACCCACCTTTTGGCAAGGTCATCGACCCATGGACCCTTTACAGGAAGTCAAGCTAGAGGCTTCTTGGCTCGAGGATTCTTGGATCGAAGCACTTCAGCTTGAAGGACCTGAGCTCGGTGGTCTTGAGCTCAACTTACACTACAACAATTACTTAGTCATGATACATGTTTCATAGCCTACATACTTGGTCCAACTACCTATTCTAAAGCCCATAAACTTGGATCGAGCTATACTTATGCTGCCACATATTGGAGGGGATCTCTCTGCGTAATCAAGACTCAGCTCCATCATCTACTATTCACATGGATCAACGGACACATGGCACCTCGAATTGTTAAGGCCTGCCATGTATAAATACACCAAGCTACATAACAATAGGGGGACTTTTGGGCTGAGATCTGAGCCTGACTTGATAACACAGGCATGCCTTCCACAACTCAATCATGGCTACCAACCACTTCCACCTCGAAATACTTGCTATATTCATCAAAAACAACTATGTAACAGATATTTTGATGGTCTCATGTATTGTATCTCCAACCTTATGACATTATTGTGAGATTATAAAGTAGATGTAGGCCCATTAATGCTGAACCACTATAAAAATGTTGTTATCTTGCTTTTTCTTGCATTTTCAGATATTTCTTCATATATCATGCTCCAAACCCGAATTTTCGGTGTTGCTGCCCACTTTTTGGCGTCAACACTTTGGTGTTGTCATTGAGAAACAAATTCTCAACGTCTTAAGGGTTTTGCTCTACTTTTGTATCACTAAGTCCAAGACCAAATCCTAGTTTCAGTCATCTTCAAAAACCATGGTTTTCAAGACTTCTGCACGTGCTTTGGAAAGAAGAAGCATCAGCATTTGCATCCCCAGCAAACACATATTTGTCCGGGTTCTAGGTTCGACCCATCCAGGTCGATCTTTCCCGGGTCAACAGGGACCCGACCAGAGGACCAGCCAGTAGGAATTGCACTTTGGAAAGCTTCCACTATGCAGCAGGGCTCGATGAAGGTCTTAGGTCAGGGTGAGATCGGTTCGAACAACCATCATCATAGTGATGTTCAAGCTCGGGTCAACCAACTTCGGATCGACCGACTCCTCTGGAACTCTCCAGGTCAACTAGCTCTGAACCAACTCTTCCAGATATACCAACTCGGATTACTAGCCATTTCTAAAAACCTGCACATCGACCAGGGACAGGGTCATTTTCAAATAAAATGCAATTTTCTGATCGTTTCAAAGAAGGCTTGATCTTCCGTAATCGAATGAATCGGGCAGTGCCCACTTATTCGACCTAACTGGCTAGGTCGATCGCCACTGGGAGCCCCAGACCCCTACCGACGCTGCGCCCAGACCCGCTGACGACTCTCCTTCAGCTTGGCACTCTACTCGCCTTTGGCTCGACATATATTTTGGTTAACAATAATCGTCAAGGCTTATCATCCAAGATTCGGTGGATAGTTCGAGAATATCATCAACAAGATGGCAACGACTGGGATTCTTCCTTGAGACATCACCCCTATTTACTGAGGTTATTCAATCCTGATCGACTGCTTCAGCCATGCCCGAAGATCAGCGAGTTAAAAGTTCAAAACACATAAGCCTGGATGTTGATTGATTGTCTATACGTCGGCTCTCATTCCCTAGCGTGGGATCAAAGACATAGTTGTGGGTGGACGAGGCATGTCTACATTCCTAGCCTATGTATCCTACATCCTAACATGGAAAGACAAAGCTTCTATAAGCATGGATCCTTTGTTCTCCTGCCGATCACCGTCTAGGCATCAACAAGATGAGATGCCACCACTAGCGATTATGATCTAACTACCCGACCCTTATTCCTTTCCCTTGACGTGGGGGCAAGAAGAAGATTCACAGGAAACACAACCTCATTATTTACCCACAAAGGCCGCCTAACCGCCTTTATTACCCCAATACCTCAAACAAGGTCTGATTGTTCTTGTCATTGCCGCCCCACGAGGATATGAAAAGACTTCCTTCATCAACTAAAACTTCAGCGGTCATCACCCATCAGAGATAGGACAAAGCAGAATGGACTGGCAAAGGATATGCAATACCATTCTCATTCTAAATAATACTCATTCCTTTAACAGGATTATTTTTACCCATATCTCTTATCTTTGCGTGCTTTATGAGTTTTTAATGTGACTAACTCATATGAATTTATGCTGAAATAGGTACCCGAGGTACCATTCACTCCTTCCATGATGATTCAACTATTCACCCACTTACTTTTGGCATGATGCCGACAATCTTAGATAAATGAAGTTTGACCATTCATTCACTGACTTTTTTCCCTTGGAGAAGGCGGCAAGAGGATATACACACATGACCTCGACGTGAGCTATCTATGCATGGGGATACTAATGAGGCCTCCTCAGCGTCTAGCCTATGATTCGCCAGGCAAGACATAGGGATGTGTTCGGGTGTGACATAACAATCCAGCAGATCGACGACTCCATCCCTTGATACGACGGGAAGAGCATAGCAATGACAGGGGCACGATCCCATGAACAACATAATAACTTTTGCTTTTGACGTAGGGTAAAAAGAGAAATGTTAAGGCTAGGATGAGTATGACCTGGCCGCTCTCGAACAATGTCTTTAACTCTTTCCCATGCTTCCAACGGAAGGAGCATAAACTCAACAGGGACGTGAACCGACCACCCCTAATGGCGACCTTTGCCCCTGACATCGAAGCAAAGGGACGATGCCAAGGAAAATGTGACCCGATTGTTTTCTCGACCAACTCAAATCCTCAGAACTTGGATCAGAGTATAAATTTAGGGACGAGTGTGATGGGCACGCCAAGATCTAAGACTACTCGGTCCGCAACTCTAACCCATACCGACGAAGGGAGAGTATAAAGGACGAACAACGACGTCCAACTCTAACCCTGACTGACGAAGGGAGAGTATAAAGGACGAGCCACGATGTCCATAACTTTAACTCTCACGACTTGGGAGGGAGTATAAACCTATCGGGTTAGTGTGAATGATGCACCACGACTTAAGACCACTAAACCCATAACTCTAACTCTCGCGACTTGGGAGAGAATATAAAGGATGATGCCATGACGTCCACACAATATCCATCGCCCTCCGACTGAGGATAGGAGTGTAACAAACCGAATTTTAATAACATGTTGAAACTAGAAATCAGGGTATAATTAAATTTTAAAATAAGAATCAAGGAAAATGGGTTGCGTCATTGCGTTCATCTCGAAATTCTTCTTGGAAACCCGTTCGAGTTTTCGAAAATCGGAGTTCGTATAACCAAGTTATGACCTCTAGAAGATTCATAAATTTTCAGAATCAAAGACAGCTCGAAATTCGAATTCGAAATTCGAATTCAAACCCCGCAGCAGGCAGGGCGGGAAAACTCCCGCCCATAGACCACGTCGACCTGGGGGTCGACCATAGTGTCGACTTCCCAGGGACCAGGTCGACCATAGTGTCGACCTGGGGGTCGACCTGCCTCCCGAACCTATTTCCTGAGCCAGATGCATTCTGATGTATTTAGACTTGTTTCGTCACCAGATTCGTCTGCCTAACCCTATATAAGCAGCCCCCTAGCCTCATTCTCTCTACACCATTTCATTCTGTCCTTATGCTACCTCTTTGAAAATCAAAATGATAATATTTAAATTAAAAGAGACTACTTCTTCTTCGTTAAGACAACATCTAGGAATTGCAAATTGGGGGTTTTCAACTAGAACAAGACTAAACAAATAGAGATTCAACAACTGCAATAACTGTTTCCAGAATCAAATCTCTGCACTCTAATTCTCGATCCACGCTCTGTAAGTTCTAGTTACTTTGAGATTGAAACTTGTTAAAATTAATATGGACATGAATAAAATGAAATTGGACCTAAGCTTGATTATCTATTTGGATCTGTTCTTGTCTCTTCTTGAATCTATGATTTTGGGTTATTCCTTATCGATTGAATCATGCCCATTCATGATGTTGGACCTAGTTTATTATTCAAACGCTAGATTGTAAAATGAATTCTTGGATCTTGACTTGATGATAAGACTTTTTAATTCAGTTTTCACCCTATCCTCTCTTGAATCTTGAATTTGGGAACATTGCTATGAAATCAGTTTGGACTTATTCATGTTATCAATTGGAATTGGACCCATGTATGATAATCGATTTATAACTATTCTTGGACCTTGACTTTTGGAATACTGCTATGAAAATTAACTTGGGCCTATTCATGTTGTAAATCAAATATTATCTTGCCTATTGCATTGAAACTATTGTTAATGGCCAAAGACTATGACTAAGACAAGCACAATTGTGGCTAATCACCTATGACTCGTGACTATGAATTACTGCCTATGATTATGAACATAAGACTATTGTTTATGACCATGACCTTAAAACTATTATAGTTAATTGCCTATGACTATTTAGGGTAGTTGCCTATAACTATTTTGGATAATTCATGACTATTGTGATTAATCACTTATGATTCACTACGACTATGACTATTGTGGCCAATTGACTATTACAGTCGCTATAGTTGAAAACCATGCTGTATACCAAGACCATTGATCCATTATCCTTGTATTTGGCTTGCTTTTGCATGCCTATTCTTTTATGTCAATTTTTATCATGACTATCACCTTATTATGCTAGATTTGAAAGCCTATTATTCTCTATATGCCAGTGATGTTGTAACCAATTATCCCAAGCTATATCATGCCAGATTTATCACCTTGTGCTCGTTCTTTTGCCTATCATAGTTGGGATGTTATTCCCTTTTATTTTGGACCTGGATCTACTTGTAATTTAGATCGATTTACGTTTACATGCAATGGGGATACGAATTGGGTAGGTTAGGCAAACATGAATTATTTATGAATATGAATCATGAACTTGATAATAGGCATAAGTGGAAACCTGAAAACTTGATATGAGAACTTGACATAAAACTCACTTAGAAACTTGACACGAACTTGACATGAAAATTGAACATGGACATGACACTTAGAATGAACTTGAAAATGTCCAACTCGAGGTTGGGTTGAATTTGCAGTGTAATTCTGCCCGGAACCGCCCGGCAAATCCAGTTACCGCAAACAATAGGATCCAATGTGGGTAGTTGGTCATATCGCACTTGAAAACCTGAGGTCAGACTGAGTTGTGGTGTAATTCTGCCCGGAACCGCCCGGCATATCTAGTGACCACAACAACAGGTCTGATGTGAGAGGTTGGGTGCATTAATGAATTAATGCCACATGATAAGGTTAAGTCATGAACCGCTTGAATATACTTAACCAATTTGACACGATGATTTGATAGGGCTAAGTCATGAACCGCTTGAATATACTTAACCAATTTGACCCGATGATTTGATAGGGTTAAGTCATAAACCCCTTGAGTATACTTAACCAATTTGACACGATGATTTGATAGGGTTAAGTCATGAACCGCTTGAATATACTTAAATAATTTGACATGACACGTAGGCGGGTTAAGTCACGAACTTGAATGACAACACTTAACCAACTTGACATGCTAGACTGATGGGGTTAAGTCTCGAATTTAAATGACAACACTTAACCTACGGAAACCCTAGTTACGCGGTCCTTTTCAGCAGTAACCCACTAGATGTATCACGGTACCCTGGAACTAGGCAGGGTGGGGCATGATTATTGGGCTGATTGTAAGCGACCAGAACGACGGCTGTGTAGGTGCGCCATTGTAGGTTCAGGCGGACTATGGTCGTGCATGTAGTCCAGAGTTGAAAAAGCAGGCATTGGGCACCAGTAGGTTTACACTGTGCGTGCTTGATTCGTGTCGGTGGTTAGCACCCTAGGGCTTGATACACCCTATGGTGGACCTAGCACAGGTGACTACATTTCGTGATTGGGCCGTATGACACAGACACATGAAAGAGCTAGGACTTGTAGGGAGCCGATCGATTAATAGATCGTTACGAGGAAAAAGGGTGTTGTTCGTTAGGTAGCATAATCCCTAGTGGTCCTAGGTGGCATAAACCCTAATCGAATCTAGAAAACGTTTAGTAGGTAGTATAATCCCTAGTGGTCCTAGATGGCATAAATCCTAGTTGAACACGCGATAGTTCATGATAAGGAAACCTAGCCAGAACAAGGGTGGCAGTCCAAACGATTTCAAGAATGATGGCACTACGTTGAAGTAGTATAGAAATACATGATGAAACCCATACGATATACGGCAAGGGACTGTACATATACATGGAAAGGATGATACGGGTTGGGGTACTAGTACAGTTGGTGCAGAGAATGTTAAACATGCGATGTTATATGTAGTTTATCTGGTTTGCATAGTTTATCTTGTTACCGTAGTTTATCTTGTTACCATAGTTTATCTTGTTATCTTAGTTTAACTTTCCTATCTTGTCATCATCCTTATGTTTACTTTCAGTTTATACATGTCATGTTACCTTTACTTGTTTCTATGCTGAAAGTCACTAGGACTTACCAGTCTGTATGACTGACCCGTTTTGTTTCGCCTCTTTTTCTTCCGTTCCGCCCCCAGGTTCTCAGGGAGGAAACACTACGACTTAGTTTGGACTTCTTTCTACTTCAAGATCATCCTATATGGCTTGGACCTTTCTTGGCTATGGATGCTTTACTGTTTTACTTGGGGAATGATTTATGACCATGGTTTTATGCTTCTTTACTATTGCAAGAAAGATTTCGATGTAATGGATTTAATGGCATTTTGATGTAAAAGGGTTTAGACCTTACTAGATTTTAAAGAAATGAAATTTGGTTTTTCTTCCGCTGTTTTATAAGTTCTGTCTTGTAATATTTCTGTTCCAGTAACCATAATGCTCCACCAAAGCTAGTGCAATCCCTTTGTGAGTGACCCTAGCGGAGGTGGGGTGTTACATTTGGTATCAGAGCAGAAGGTTACCAGACTGGGTAAAAGTTTTTAGGAAACCTTCTAAAACTATTTTCAAAACCGTTTACAAAGAAGCATTTTTCAAGAAAAGTTTTGTTTTACGAAAGGCATATTCCCCAAAGCCATATGCACTATCTTTTGATTCTCTCCTTGAGTTTCTTCTCTCTTTGAATCTCTTCTTCCTCTCTTTTTACCATAGTCTTGTAGGCGTGTGTCGGAGGGCAAAGTTGTGCCCAACCTCCATCTGTAGCCAAAGTAGTTTTACTTACGACTAATCTTATTTCAAGCTTTGTAGGGTTGCCGTGTGATGGAGGTAGCTTTCGAGAAACTTGTCAACAAGCTATACAAGGATAGCAAGAACGAGGATAAAGAAAACAAGCCTAAGGATGAGAAAATTTTTGAGATGACTTAATCCACGAAGGAGGAAAAGGTGAAAGGAAAGAGGCCAAAATGAGAGAATAATAAAACCCATGACAAGAGAGAGCATCTTTAGTATGGTAAAAAGGGACATGTAGTTAAGTATTAGAGGACAAGGACAAGGGTAAAGGACAAGATCATCGAGAGGGCAATTGTATGCTCTCACTACTAGCGTACCTAAGAAGACGTGGTAACGTTTCTGTTAAAAGTTTAGCTTTTCTTTTCTATCATACCATGGGAATTTTGTTTTTGTACATCGCATCCATTTTAATTCTGCTTCGATAGTTGAGTCGCTGCACCTTAGTACTAGTGTAGTAGAGGGTCCCATTTTTATCTCAAATCCTGTTGGGGAATCGGCTCATTTATTCATGACTTGTTTGGATTTGAGAATGTCTATGCTAAGTGTTAGTAATGCTTATGTTTTTGGGCTATGGGTTGTTTCTAGGGATGGAGTGGTTATCCAGAAATGATACCATTCTCGAGTATGAAAACAGGGTAGTTAGATTCTTGACTTGCCTCGGTAATACCCTCGAAGTCTAGTGTAACCCTTAGGGTTCTGCCATGCTTAGTTACCTAGAATCTCTTGATACATTTATCAATCCGCTCGAGTAGTGTTCGCCACTAAGGCGGATGGTTCATTTCGCTTATGCACGAGTCATAGAAAATCACCTTAGTGAGTACACTTGGCAACATGGTTGGCATTTGTTTATTTTCAAGAGATAATTCATCTATGTGGAATACCTTCTAGTAAGTGAATGAGATCCAAGATTCACTAGTGAATTTTGGAGAGCTTGCATGAAACCATGAGTACGCAGTTATGTTTAAGCCGAGTATACTAGAAAAAAATAAGTGAAAGTGGAACGAGAGGCGACAGTGAAATGAGTTCCAACTCATATTTTGGAAAATAGGAATTAAGAAGCTACGAAATTGTGAAGCTAAAGATGGTCAAAGCACAATGGAGTTAAGCTCAAGGAAATGTGTGACGGCCCGCCCCGCACCAACCGACATTTACTCCAAATGTGCGCTGTACACATGTCCAGCTAGCACGGGACGGTCGCCAGAAGAAAGGAAAGAAGAGAATGAACTAATCAAGGAACCTGTAGAACGTCTCACAACGCATAGGATAAAATATAATAACAACATACTTGACATAAAACAGGTGAGACAGTGCATAAGCTGAAAATAAACTAACATAGCAGCGGAAAATCCAAGTACATCTTATGATCCAAAGCCAACATTATTACAACTTTTCAAACTGTCTCAACAAAACAAAAGCAAGATAAAGGAGGTACACTACTAATGCCCAAGTAGCGACCACCAGCGACACAGGGAGAATATCTATATATCATACGTGGAAGCCTCCTGCTCGCCTCCGAATCAGCTACTCACGCATCACCAGCTAACCATAACCTGTCTCTAGTCTGCTCGTGTGAGCACCCAGAGTAATAAGAAGAGACATAAAACTCTGGGTCAGACAAAAAGTCTGGTATGAGCGATAAGCAACAAAACAGATCAATAACAGGTATAATCCAATCATACCTGAACCTGGACCTGCAACCAAAGAGTTAGCACTACATACCATACAATACTCTAAGGTGCCACTAACATACTGTGTAAGAGATACGGGGGTGGGGGTGTGCATGTCATAGTGGTGTCAAACAATCAAGCATAGCAATCATTCTCACATCCCTCACTCAGTGCGTAAAGCATACGATATCCACTACTTTGGTCACTTAATACTTTGGGCCATGACGGAATCCAATCCCGTGTAACTATCACTACAAGCCCACTATCCATCTCTCAGTGGTGAACCAAAGTTATGAATACCGACAACCCTTTTGCACACGTCCCGCAGCAAAGCCCAACCATGAAGTGAACTCATTGGTTCCCAACTGGATCCGAAGCTCTAACTTCCCATTTGGACTACCTTTGCATCTCGGGTTATTGGTCATTACTGGGTCAGTTCGGGTTCCCCTTCTAGCCATCGGTTCGGGTCGGGTCCTCTACCCTGAGTTGGTTCGGTTCGGGGTCTTCCTCTGGTAACGGTTCGGTTCGGATTCACTACGTCGCACTGGTTCGGGTCGGGTGTCCCACTTCGGGTCGGTTCGGGTCGCCATCTCCCATTCAGTTCGTGCTCCAGCTCCTGTTGCCTCTTCTGGTCCCGTTCCATATCCTAATCTGATCCGCTCCCTTCGCCATACTCCGGTCCGAGCCCTTTATCCTTAAGTCGATCCGATCCCCAGCTTAACCAACATGGTCTTCCTTTCTGCCAAGCCTCTCAAGTGTTAAGTTCCGATCCTATTCGGATGTCCTTGCCCGTCCACTTATCCGATCCGAGCCCCATATCCGATCCGATCCGGTTCAAAACCTGCACTTTTCCTGAGACTTTTCCAACGAGTGTTTTACGTCATTCGACGACGTTTTCAACCATTCTAACTATTGAAATCATTCACAAAGCATACCATACAGTCATAGCAACATGTGTAATCAACCACAAACATCAAAACAACAATATGATAGGTTAAAGTGGATCAAACCTAGCCAAAACCCCATATTTCCCCTTAAGCATATTTAGGTGAAACTAATGATGTGATTAGCAAAACTTAACCAAATTAACCCAAATTCATATCAGAGGTCTAAAATGATGTTTTAGAATTTTAGGAATTTTTCTAGATTTTTTTGAGCCATAATTTCGCTAATCTTCGCCAATTACCATAATTAGTCGTAATTAGTGAAAAACAATGCAAATCACTCACCTTAGCCACAAACAAACTTTAGATCTGAAATAATCTCTGATTTGGATCCAATCCCTATGTGTTCCAGCAGCTCTCTCTCTCTGATTTGGTGCTACCCTCCCTTGATTTGATGTAGTTTTGCTTAATCTTCGATTAGAAAGTGATTAGAGACGATTTGGGATGAAATTAGAAGGTGGAGGCCATTACTAGGGTTTCAAGAAGGAAAGTGGCGGCTCAAAACTGAAATGAAAATGATTTCCCAAACCCTATCAGCCTCCCCATAACCCTAATCCCGAAATGAATTATGGGCCTAGCTGTTAACTACCCGGTTTAGCCCAATTAAGCTGTTTTTCACCTTCTAAACCTTGTTTCAGCCATATCTCCCAAACGGTAAGTCCGTTTGGCTAATGTAACCACTCTACGGAAAGAGAAACCATCATTCAAATCCAATGGAAGTGGTTTCAGGTCAAAACTCCTTTCCAATCAAAAGTTATGGCCGAAACAGTACCAATTGGGGGTAAAACGGTCATTTAAAAATCGACAAAAATCATGAACATGGGAAATGACTCTAATGGTTGTTTCCCAAAGTTACATGACCATACGACTTCATATGAGAAAGAAATAAATATTCTACGATCCTTCGATGCGTAAAATGCGGGTTGTTACATTCTCCCCCCCCCCCCTTAAGAAATTTCGCCCCCGAAATTCCCTAACCAAAACACACAAAGGGTCCCGCATGCCTATCAACCAATCAACATGCCAAACAAATCTATCCTAGCATGCGGTTTACTAACAAGAGAAGAAACTATCACTACCAAAACCTTACCAGGCAAAGAGTTCTGGATACTTCTTCCTTATATCCTCCTCTGTTTCACAAGTACAGTCTTTTTCATTCTCACCCCACTGGACTTGGACTAGTTTCACCGCCTTCCTTCGAAGCTACTTCGTATCGTTCCCAACAATACGCATAGACTTGCGGTTCCCAACCGCCTCGGGTTCAACTTCGATATCATCCAACTGATCAGGTGAAATAGTCACATTAGGGTCTTGCACAAACTTCCTTAATTGGGAAACATGAAATACGTTGTGAATTCCCGCCATCTTGTCAGGTAGCTCTATTTCATACGCCAAATTCCCAACTTGCTCGAGGACTGGGAATGGGCCAACAAATCTTGGTGCTAACTTACCTCTCCAACCAATCTGAATCACATTCTCAATGGAGAGATCTTGACGAACACCAAGTCGTTAACGAAGAATTCCAAATCTCTTCGTCTCTTATCGAGATAAGTCTTCTGCCTATCTTGGGTAGCCTTCATTCTCTAATATACAATTCACTCAAATACCATCATGACCTGACTTAGTCCTTGGTAAAGTATCAATATAATCCATTTGAGACTTGTTCTCAACGGTTGTGATAAACCACTAAGCTTCCTTTGCTCAGCTTTAACTAACTGGAAATTCATGCATTTGGACATAAACTTCCCAACGTCTTTCTTTATCCTTTCCCAGTAGTAGATCTGCTCCATGTCTCAATACATCTTGTTACCACTGGGATGTATAGTCAATTTCGGGTGATGATATGCTCTAAGCACTTCACCTCTCAGTCCATCTACGTTGGGTACAACTAGTCCCTCATTCTTTCGAAGCCACCCTTCTCGATCAAATCCTTACTTGATCATTCTCTTTCCATCGATACCCATCTCTACCCTAGAGATGGTTTCCAATATATTAGGATTGTCCTTCTAACTGGAACCAATCCACTCAATCAAAATCGATCTAATCGTCAAGCTTACTAGTGTTTCTGAATCCAAATCACTCTTGGGTCCGAAATCATATCCTGTGATATACTTTAGTTGCTTCCATCCTAGAAACAAAAACCCCTAAACTGGCATGTCTCTTACTCAATGCAACTATTACCGCACCCAAATCCTTTACTATGATCACTCTGCCCCATGGAGTCATGGCGACTCCACTGCACTGATCCATAGCCACTAGTCCTTTGCTATGTCCACTTTGCCCCTCGAGTCATGACGACTCTACTGCACTGGCTCATAGTCCTACTACAATCACTTTGTTCCCCATCGCCGGAACCCTACAGGTGATAGTCTACTCAAGGGAAGAAAATAGGAACAACATAGCAACCATAACATCCATCAACAAGTCCTACCTATCACCTGCTAAATTCATAAACACATCGACACCTACATGATTGGTCTAACCAATCCCAATATGTCGATTATAGTATGTCTGGTCCAACCAACATCAATAACTAATGGAAGCCCAACCTCCATACATACACCGATGCCTACTTGACTGGTCCAACCAATCCCAGGCCAATGGAAGCCCCGCCTCCCTACGGACTACCGTACGTCCAACGTACGTTTATCCTCCAAGGATAACTAGATCACGTCCAACGGATCCAGGGTAACGGGCGTCCCCAGATACCCCTGCTTTAAGTCCGCCTAAAATACTTGAGTCCAACCCAAGTCTATCCATTGTCTTGCTGCCCTCTCGAGTCCAACTCAAGCCGAATCCAATTCCTTGCAGCCTTTTCGAGTCCAACTCGAGTCAATCTATAACTCAGACCCAGTCTTGAGTATCCATTAGTGACAACTCTAGTCCAACATGAGTCGTCTCCCTATTCATTGCATCTCCAAGATCAACGAACACCCATTTTCTTTTACGAGTTCAAGTCCAACTTGAATCGCCCTAATCTTCGTTGTATCTTCCATGATCAACGGACACATCCTATTCCTTCAAAGTTCTACTATCCAATAGAGAACATCAACATAGGGTCCTAAACAACCCATTACTTTGCATCTTTCCCGAGTCCCACTCGAGCAATCTCATAACCCTATCGAGACTAACTCTGGGCAGTCTATACCATTGAACAGTCTCATCATGTTCCGTCTGCCCATCACTCCTCGAGTAAACCAAGATATCATCCAATGAAAAATCACAACAACTATTTACCCCTCATGCAAACCATCCTAGTCAAAATCGACATTCCCCAAGCACAAGCCCCAAAGGCCTAAACCAATATCAGACAAGCACCCAAGGAACATCTCCTCCGAGTTCGGACAACCCACGTGAGGTGATACTAGCAAAACAATCTAGTACTGGAGTTCTCATTTTCCTCCCAGAGACAACTAGAACTTATTACAACGATAACCTCTTAGCTTCCTTAACTCCAGTTACTATCGCCATCACTAGGTAGGTACCTAATACCACCTTATTCCTTTAGAGTAGATCGACTCCCCAAAATAATGCTAAACCCATTAAAGCCCAAAACAAAGTAATTACAAACAAACATACATCCACAACTCGATAAGACCACGTTACGACAAATCATACTGAGGCTAATTGAACCACCAATCGGGTTCGTCACTACTAAAGGTCTATCGACTAACTCAGGTTTTGTCAAACAAAACCCGATCAAAACATCTTAAATAGAAAGCATACCTCGAATAACGACACCTTTTTCCTTCTGCGCCGCAGTTGGGGCATTCGACGAAGAAGGAACATCGTTGATAGCATATGCTTTCACGATCTGCTTCTCCCTAGGAGGTTGTGGACATTCATTCTTGTGATGTCTCGCCAGGCCGCAATTAAAGCACTTCCTTTCCCCAGGCTTTTCTTGACAATCTCTGGCATAGTGGCCCTTCTTGCCACAACTAAAGCATTCGCCATCTTTCTTATTTTTCTTATTCTGACCATCCTTGGTCGGGTTCTGCTTCCTCTTGTTCTGGGAATTCTTCTTGCCTTCACCGCCTGCTTGCGGCTTTGGCTCCTCTCCAGATGCCGTAGCAACCTCAGTCTTCGACTTAGGGAAAAGGCTCTCTGACCTTAATGCCTTTCCTACAATAGACTCGAACGTCTCATTAATATGGTTTATAAGTCTTTCCCCCAAGTACCCATCCAAGCCAGTTATGAACTTCTCGTTCTTCTTTTCGACTGTATCGATAAGGGACCATCCATATTTCAATAAAGTGTCGAATCCAGCGATATACTCCGAGACTGCTCTACCGTTCTACTTAAGCTCCAAGAACTTCCGGAACAGTTCTGATTTATGAGCAGTTGGGATAAACTTATCACAAAAGCAAGTCTTAAACTGATTCCAAGTAACTTGATCTTCTGGAGTAGCTGTTCTAATGGCATTCCACCAATTCATCGCTCGCCCTTGCAGTTGACGAGACGCTAGCCTTCTCTTCATCGCATCCTCAATACCCAAGTCGTCGAAGATACGTTCACAGCTATCCAACCAATCCTGAACATCTGTGGCCGACTCCGTTCCATGGAATGGCTTCCCACCAAGGTTAGTGTAATCCTTGCACAACTTGGCGAAATCGACCCTAGGCGCCTGCACTACTGGACCACCACCATTTCCAGGATTGGGAACTGCCCCTTGAACATCCCTAAGCATCTCCCTCGTGAAGTTGGTGAACATTGTCCTCATGTCAGGGGCATTTCCATTATTGGTCCCTCTACCAGCACCCCTTGTATCTCGACTCATCGTTCAATCTGTAAAGAGAAAACGATTAACGATCTCATACTGGTGCTGGTGCAGTGCGACTTCAACTTTATACTACTAATAGTATATACATATATATAGCTTTTGAAAACCAAAGTAATCACAAATACGCGCTCTCATATACGTACTACCTCTCCCTAGTGTATTTCCCTAGGTTAACTACGCAACCTAGAGCTCTGATAGCAAATGTGACGGCCCGCACCGCACCAACCGACATTTACTCCAAATGTGCGCTGTACACATGTCCAGCTAGCACGGGACGGTCGCCAGAAGAAAGGAAAGAAGAGAATGAACTAATCAAGGAACCTGTAGAATGTCTCACAGCGCATAGGATTAAATATAATAACAACATACTTGACATAAAACAGGTGAGACAGTGCATAAGCTGAAAATAAACTAACATAGCAGCGGAAAATCCAAGTACAACTTATGATCCAAAGCCAACATTATTACAACTTTTCAAACTGTCTCAACAAAACAAAAGCAAGATAAAGGAGGTACACTACTAATGCCCAAGTAGCGACCACCAGCGACACAGGGAGAATATCTATATATCATACGTGGAAGCCTCCTGCTCGCCTCCAAATCAGCTACTCACGCATCACCAGCTAACCATAACCTGTCTCTAGTCTGCTCGTGTGAGCACCCAGAGTAATAAGAAGAGACATAAAACTTTGGGTCAGACAAAAAGTCTGGTATGAGCGATAAGCAACAAAACAGAACAATAACAGGTATAATCCAATCATACCTGAACCTGGAGCTGCAACCAAAGAGTTAGCACTACATACCGTACAATACTCTAAGGTGCCACTAACATACTATGTAAGAGATACGGGGGTGGGGGTTTGCATGTCATAGTGGTGTCAAACAATCAAGCATAGCAATCATTCTCACATCCCTCACTCAGTGCGTAAAGCATACGATATCCACTACTTTGGTCACTTAATACTTTGGGCCATGACGGAATCCAATCCCGTGTAACTATCACTACAAGCCCACTATCCATCTCTCAGTGGTGAACCAAAGTTATGAATACCGACAACCCCTTTGCACACGTCCCGCAGCAAAGCCCAACCATGAAGTGACTCATTGGTTCCCAACTGGATCCGAAGCTCTAACTTCCCATTTGGACTACCTTTGCATCTCGGGTTATTGGTCATTACTGGGTCGGTTCGGGTTCCCCTTCTAGCTATCGGTTCGGGTCCTTTACCCTGAGTTGGTTCGGTTCGGGGTCTTCCTCTGGTAACGGTTCGGTTCGGATTCACTACGTCGCACTGGTTCGGGTCGGGTGTCCCACTTCGGGTCGGTTCAGGTCGCCATCTCCCATTCAGTTCGTGCTCCAGCTCCTGTTGCCTCCTCTGGTCCCGTTCCCAATCCTAATCCGATCTGCTCCCTTCGCCATACTCTGGTCCGAGCCCTTTATCCTTAAGTCGATCCGATCCCCAGCTTAACCAACATGGCCTTCCTTTCTGCCAAGCCTCTCAAGTGTTAAGTTCTGATCCGATTCGGATGTCCTTGCCCGTCCACTTATCCGATCTGAGCCCCATATCCGATCCGATCCGGTTCAAAACCTGCACTTTTCCTGAGACTTTTCCAGCGAGTGGTTTACGTCATTCGACGACTTTTTCGACCATTCTAACTATTGAAATCAATCACAAAGCATACCATACAGTCATAGCAACATGTGTAATCAACCACAAACATCAAAACAACAATATGATAGGTTAAAGTGGATCAAACCTGGCCAAAACCCCATATTTCCCCTTAAGCATATTTAGGTGAAACTAATGATGTGATTAGCAAAACTTAACCAAATTAACCCAAATTCATATCAGAAGTCTAAAATGATGTTTTAGAATTTTAGGAATTTTTCTAGATTTTTCTGAGCCATAATTTCGCTAATCTTCGCCAATTACCATAATTAGCCGTAATTAGTGAAAAACAATGCAAATCACTCACCTTAGCCACAAACAAACTTTAGATCTGAAATAATCTCTGATTTGGATCCAATCCTTATGTGTTCCAGCAGCTCTCTCTGATTTGGTGCTACCCTCCCTTGATTTGATGTAGTTTTGCTTAATCTTCGATTAGAAAGTGATTAAAGACGATTTAGGATGAAATTAGAAGGTGGAGGCCATTACTAGGGTTTCAAGAAGGAAAGTGGCGGCTCAAAACTGAAATGAAAATGATTTCCCAAACCCTATCAGCCTCCCCATAACCCTAATCCCGAAATGGGTTATGGGCCTAGCTGTTAACTACCCGGTTTAGCCCAATTAAGCTGTTTTTCACCTTCTAAACCTTGTTTCAGCCATATCTCCCAAACGGTAAGTCTGTTTGGCTAATGTAACCACTCTACGGAAAGAGAAACCATCATTCAAATCCAATGGAAGTGGTTTCAGGTCAAAACTCCTTTCCAATCAAAAGTTATGGCCGAAACAGTACCAACTGGGGGTAAAACGGTCATTTAAAAATCGAAAAAAACCATGAACATGGGAAATGACTCTAATGGTTGTTTCCCAAAGTTACATGACCATACGACTTCATATGAGAAAGAAATAAATATTCTACGATCCTTCGATGCGTAGAATGAGGGTTGTTACAAAATGCGACTTAGAAGATTGAAGACTAGACACGCGCATCATATCTCTTTTTAAGAGTATATCCTTGATCCCTCTTTTCTTGTAGAGCTTACTTGTATGCTATCTTTTAAGTATAACCTCTCGGTCCTATTCTCAATCCTATTTCTGTTGCAAAACCCCATAGGGATCATCTGTTAGTAGTACATGTTGGGGCTTGAGGGTGTCCGTTGGGTTGACTAAACTTTTTGGGCTTTATAGGATATGGGTTGGTTTTAGGAAGGGATTTCTTGCGACCTAAAAGGAGTTTATCATGCTTGGTTTCCTAGAATCATATATATTGGTTTTGGGTTGGTGTTTAGGGTACAAAGTTTTTCTTTACTTGCTTCTATCGTTCGGCTATACCTTTAGGTAGGAACTAATGGATGTAAACATGTGTTTAAGACATGTTATGGTTGATGGTTGCAAGTGGTTGCTAGTTGTTGCTCGTGGATGCATGAACACACATTAGGCACTAGATCGGCTCAGTCACATCTCATATTGCATATGCATGAATGTTTATACTTGTACATGGATGAAATTGAATATGTTATCATGTGGATGTTGCATATGGATGGATGTTTGTGCACACATATAGTGTTTATGTGACTAGGACTATTTGCATACATGTTGGATTCATGACACTAGACATATTTTGCATTAGGAAGATGAATCAGGCCTGATCATTTGCATTAGATAAGGAACATATACACTCACTTTCTGCATATGATCATACAGCATTAGAAATCTCTTAAGGACAATGGATGCCTGTGATTGATTAATTGAGTAGATGGATGATTGGATGGTAGGACACATTCTTCTTAACTTGAAGATTTCGGGGACGAAATCCTTTAAGGAGGGGAGAATGTAACAACCTGAATTTTAATAACATGTTGAAACTAGAAATCATGGTATAATTAAATTTTAAAATAAGAATCAAGGGAAAAGGGTTGCTCCATTGAGTTCGTCTCGAAATTCTGCTTGGAAACGAGTCCGAGTTTTCAAAAATCGGAGTTCGTATGACCAAGTTATGACCTCTAGAAGTTTCAGAAATTTTCAGAATCAAAGACAGCTCGAAATTCGAATTCGAAATTCGAATTCAAACCCCGCAGCAGGCAGGGCGGGAAAACTCCCGCCCATAGACCAGGTCGACCTGGGGGTCGACCATAGTGTCGACCTCCCAGGGACCAGGTCGACCATAGTGTCGACCTGGGGGTCGACCTGCCTCCCGAACCTATTTCCTGAGCCAGATGCATTCTGATGTATTTAGACTTGTTTCGTGACCAGATTCGTCTACCTAACCCTATATAAGCAGCCCCTAGCCTCATTCTCTCTACACCATTTCATTCTGTCCTTATGCTACCTCTGTGAAATTCAAAATGATAATATTTAAATTAAAAGAGACTACTTCTTCTTCGTCAAGACAACATCTAGGAATTGCAAATTGGGGGTTTTCAACTAGAACAAGACTAAACAAATAGAGATTCAACAACTGCAATAACCGTTTCCAGAATCAAATCTCTACACTCTAATTCTCGATCCACGCTCTGTAAGTTCTAGTTACTTTGAGATTGAAACTTGTTAAATTTAATATGGACAGGGAATAAAATGAAAGTGGACCTAAGCTTGATTATCTATTTGGGTATGTTCTTGTCTCTTCTTGAATCTATGATTTTGGGTTATTCCTTATTGATTGAATCATGCCCATTCATGATGTTGGACCTAGTTTATTATTCAAACGCTAGATTGTAAAATGAATTCTTGGATCTTGACTTGATGATAAGACTTTTTAGTTCAGTTTTCACCCTATCCTCTCTTGAATCTTGAATTTGGGAACATTGCTATGAAATCAGTTTGGACTTATTCATGTTATCAATTGGAATTGGACTCATGTATGATAATTGATTTATACCTATTCTTGGACCTTGACTTTTGGAATACTGCTATGAAAATTAACTTGGGCCTATTCATGTTGTAAATCAAATATTATCTTGCCTATGGCATTGAAACTATTGTTAATGGCCAAAGACTATGACTAAGACAAGGACAATTGTGGCTAATCACCTATGACTCGTGACTATGAATTACTACCTATGATTATGAACAGAAGACTATTGTCTATGACCATGACCTTGAAACTATTGTAGTTAATTGCCTATGACTATTTAGGGTAGTTGCCTAGAACTAATTTGGATAATTCATGACTATTGTGATTAATCGCTTATGATTCACTACGACTATGACTATTGTGGCCAATTGACTATTACAGTTGATTGTTCATAACACTATAGTTGAAAACCATGTTGTATACCAAGACCATTGATCCATTATCCTTGTATTTGGCTTTCTTTTGCATGCCTATTCTTTTATGTCAATTTTTATCATGACTATCACCTTATTATGCTAGATTTGAAAGCCTATTATTCTCTATATGCCAGTGATGTTGTAACCAATTATCCCAAGCTATATCATGCCAGATTTATCACCTTGTGCTCGTTCTTTTGCCTATCATAGTTGGGATGTTATTCCCTTTTATTTTGGACATGGATCTACTTGTAATTTAGATCGATTTACGTTTACATGCGATGGGGATACGAATTGGGTAGGTTAGGCAAACATGAATTGGTTATGAATATGAATCATGAACTTGATAATAGGCATAAGTGGAAACCTGAAAACTTGATATGAGAACTTGACATGAAACTCACTTAGAAACTTGAGACGAACTTGACATGAAAATTGAACATGGACATGAAACTTAGAATGAACTTGAAAATGGCCAACTCGAGGTTGGGTTGAGTTTGCAGTGTAATTCTGCCCGGAACCGCCCGGCAAATCCAGTTACTGCAAACAATAGGATCCAATGTGGGTAGTTGGTCATATCGCACTTGAAAACCCAAGGTCAGACTGAGTTGTGGTGTAATTCTGCCCGGAACCGCCCGACATATCCAGTGACCACAACAACAGGTCTGATGTGAGAGGTTGGGTGCATTAATGAATTAATGCCACATGATAAGGTTAAGTCATGAACCGCTTGAATATACTTAACCAATTTGACACGATGATTTGATAGGGTTAAGTCATGAACCGCTTGAATATACTTAACCAATTTGACACGATGATTTGATAGGGTTAAGTCATGAACCGCTTGAATATACTTAACCAATTTGACACGATGATTTGATAGGGTTAAGTCATGAACCGCGTGAATATACTTAACCAATCTGACATGACACGTAGGCGGGTTAAGTCACGAACTTGAATGACAACACTTAACCAACTTGACATGCTAGACTGATGGGGTTAAGTCTCGAATTTAAATGACAACACTTAACCTACGGAAACCCTAGTTACGCGGTCCTTTTCAGAAGTAACCCACTAGATGTATCACGGTACCCTGGAACTAGGCAGGGTGGGGCACGATTACTGGGCTGATTGTAAGCGACCAGAACGACGGCTGTGTAGGTGCGCCATTGTAGGTTCAGGCGGACTATGGTCGTGCACGTAGTCCGGAGTTGAAAAAGCATGCATTGGGCACCAGTAGGTTTACACTGTGCGTACTTGATTCATGTCGGTGGTTGGCACCCTAGGGCTTGATACACCCTATGGTGGACCTAGCACAGGTGACTACATTTCGTGATTGGGCCGTATGACATAGACACATGAACGAGCTAGGACTTGTAGGGAGCCGATCGATTAATAGATCGTTACGAGGAAAAAGGGTGTTGTTCATTAGGTAGCATAATCCCTAGTGGTCCTACGTGGCATAAACCCTAATCGAATCTAGAAAACGTTCAATAGGTACTATAATCCCTACTGGTCCTAGGTGGCATAAATCCTAGTTGAACACGCGATAGTTCATGATAAGGAAACCTAGCCAGAACAAGGGTGACAGTCCAAACGATTTCAAGAATGGTGGCACTACGTTGAAGTAGTATAGAAATACGTGATGAAACCCGTACGATATACGACAAGGGACTGTACATATACATGGAAAGGATGATACGGGTTGGGGTACTAGTACAGTTGGTGCAGAGAATGTTAAACATGCGATGCTATATGTAGTTTATCTGGTTTGCATAGTTTATCTTGTTACCGTAGTTTATCTTGTTACCATAGTTTATCTTGTTATCTTAGTTTAACTTTCCTATCTTGTCATCATCCTTATGTTTACTTTCAGTTTATACATGTCATGTTACCTTTACTTGTTTCTATGCTGAAAGTCACTAGGACTTACCAGTCTGTATGACTGACCCGTTTTGTTTCGCCTCTTTTTCTTCCGTTCCGCCCCCAGGTTCTCAGGGAGGAAACACTACGACTTAGTTTGGACTTCTTTCTACTTCAAGATCATCCTATATGGCTTGGACCTTTCTTGGCTATGGATGCTTTACTGTTTTACTTGGGGAATGATTTATGACCATGGTTTTATGCTTCTTTTCTATTGCAAGACAGATTTCGATGTAATGGATTTAATGGCATTTTGATGTAAAAGGGTTTAGACCTTACTAGATTTTAAAGAAATGAAATTTGGTTTTTCTTCCGCTGTTTTATATCTTCTGTCTTGTAATATTTCTGTTCTGGTACCCATAATGCTCCGCCAAAGCTAGTGCATTCCCTTTATGAGTGACCCTAGCGGAGGTGGGGTGTTATAAGGAGTATAAAAGACTTACGAACCGGACGTCCAGATGACCTAACCCGGTTCCCACCAACGCAGGAGGGCACAGACATAAAATTCTGAATTAACTTCAAACACATTTCGGACGTGACCCGTGTTTCAGAGTTAAATGGAGGTTACAGACACTATGCATCCATGTTACGGCACTTGACACTTTGACATTAATCTATGCTAGATAACTTAGCAATTGTTATGTTTTCATTTCGAGCTGGAATTGCTCGTGACTCAAAGACCGACTTAGTTGCCTACAAGACTAAGCGAATAATTCTATTTTGACAAGTTCATATACAGGCGCAAAGCACAGACACAAGGGACGCATTCACATACATCAATGAAGGGTCGTGTTTGAAGGGCTGACGTCAATGCCTAATTCTAGACTTACCACACAACTCAAGGCAACCACCGAAAGGAGGCGTTGAGAGTGGGATGTTTAATAACATATCACGCGACTTAAGGCAACGACTGAAGGAGGCCTTGAGAATGATATCTCGAATCGACGCACATATCCATATGTGACTAACTAGAGCCCAAGTGCAACGACGAGTTCTATATTGCAAGTACACTGAATGGAAAATGCAATAGCTCAAGCACTAGGACAACACAAACACTTAAGATTTGAAAGCCACGCCCTTTTATGCATATGTGTCTAAATTTGAAATGGATATGGGCCGACAACCTGTCTTTTTCCATCATCCCCGGACTGGGGGCATAATATTGAAAGCATTTACAAGTGGCATAACTTATTTTCGTGTACATAATTTATGCTTTGATCCTGACAGGCCGCATGTGGACCACGAAACGGATGTAGAGTAACCATCCCTTGACTAGCCAACCTACTTCTCAAGTGGAAGGCTCATATAAAGCTTAGCATGAATCAGATGTACTATCCCATACAGCAATTGAGTGTGACACACCCACTTATTCCTCAACTTTTCCCCTTGATGAAAGGGAGAATGGGAGCATTCAAGGTGACTACAGTCTGACTTTTCGCAACCCAACTTCGCTCCTCAGAGCTTGGATGGGAGAATAGAAACCCATATGGATTAGGCACCAACCAATCACTCTACTCACGATTCGATGAGAGTATAAATCCAGAAAATACATGGATTTGACCTCTATTACTCAGCCAAACTCTAGTAACTAGGGGCATGGGATCCAAGCTTCGAGAAGAATAATTTGACTGTCCGGTTACATTATGCATATTTACTCTCCTCAAGGTTCCATAGGATCCCAGACTACGGCCAAAAGGATGACTCCTCAAGATTAACATGCATGCATCTGAGAAATAGACCATCATCTAGCATCAAAGGACAGGTCTGATTGGTGGCTATTGCGTACACGGAATCAAAATGCCCAACACTCCCCAACCCCTGAGGAGGGCAAGAGAATGACTAGGATAATGACCATCTCAATTGATAGGAATATGAGGTTCTGGAGAGAGCAAATTTTACTGATCAAGTCTACAATTTTATTTGTTAAACTCAATGGCACCAAGCATAAGGAACAGACTCAACTAAAGTACGATGACCATTTTGACTATGATGAAACATGAACAAAGGGGCTTGACCTAACTGGATCAAATGATAAGAGTAACTAAGTTCACTGGCGCTCAATGAGTTGATCCTCACTTTCTGACTAAATTGAAGGAACAATGCCTAGGCAAATGAAATTCGACTGTTCGTGTGTTCCAATTTAGCTCTCGCTGGCTCAAGAGAGAGTATAAAACAAATTGGGTTGGCTAAGACCGCTAAACCTGCAACTCTAACCCGAAACAACAACGTAAAGTATAAAGACTTAAGGACTGGATGTTCGATTGACTTAACTCAACCTCCACCGACGCTGGGGGGATGAGCACTAATCTTGCTTGTCTCCCAACGATGTTGGGTGCATGAGCGTCAAGTTACAGACTAACTTTGAATACGTTCCTGACTTGGCACATAATTCAAAGAATATATACCATACCTTCGAACCATGGAACGACTTGTCTTACTCATTCAAGCGAGACAACTTATGAGTTCGACATGACTTGACTTACTCATTCAAGAGAGATTGCTTATGGGTTCGACATAACTTGACTTACTCATTCAAGTGAGGTTGCTTATGGGTTCGACATGACTTGACTTACTTATTCAAGCGAGACAGCTTATGAGTTAGGCATGACGTTAAAGACTAAAATCGCAAGTTCTTTGAATGGAAAGCGCAACTAACTTTTCCACTGCCTATTGATTTTGACAATCATACTAGACATTGGCTCACATGATTTCAACAAAATCTTATACTGACTCGTACGTGATTATTGGACCATAAATACAATCCAGAATGATTGTAGATTTCTTTAAATATGGTCTGACATGGCCATGGATTTCTGATCTTCTGTTTACACGATCCAAAGTGATCGTGGTTTTCTGGGTTTTTACTGATAAGATACGACGTGATCGTGGATTTGTAGATTACTATTCCAATGACTTGGGAAGTAAACAACCATATGCAATATCAAGTTCATATGCCTACACTATCCCTTGACTTGGATAACCGAACCATGCACTGACTTGTGTGTGACTAATTGTCTGACTTGACCTTACACTTGACCATGCTCTCAACTTGCATAAGATGATGAATGACATTCCAAAGAGATGCAGCTCGACTTATTCAAAGTACATCCTGTCATCCACACGATGTACTTTGGGAGGCAAAGTGTTGACCTGCCTTTTGGCAAGTCCGTCAACCCATGGACCCGTTACAGGAAGTCAGACTCGAGGCTTCTTGGCTCGAGGATTCTTGGATCGAAGCACTTCAGGTTGAAGGACTTGAGTTCGGTGGTCTTGAGCTCATCTTACACTACATCAATGACTTGGCCACGAGACCTATTTCATAGCCTGCATACTTGGTCCAACTACCTAGTCTAAAGCCTATAAACTCAGATCAAGCTATACTTATGCTTCCACATATTGGAAGGGACCTCTCCATGTAATTAAGACTTAGCTCCACCATTTGCTAGACACATACTAGACATTGGCTAAGAAGATAGAGGGGGTCCGTTCCAGTGGGATATAAGGGGCTCGAAGAAATCCTAGTTATAAATTGGGGACCAAGTCTAGGGATGACTTGTGTCGAGTGCATTTTTGTTTGGGAATCCGTATCAGTCAGTATCCCTATGTTATCATAGAGTCTTGCACTAGGTAGAGGCTAGGGCACACTTTACTAACCTGGATAGTAAGTGGTTCAAACAAGGTGGGTACAGGTGTGTTGCAGTGGAACCATGAGCGTGCATTGTTTCGATTGGTGAAGATAAGACATTGTAACACCTATGATTAATGTTATGTCTTTTTAGTTGATGGATCCAGAATTGATAACCCTAAATCCCATATCTGGCACAGGTTATTCACATTTGGGTAAAGAAGTCGATCGATGGGTAGAAATTAGGTAAAGCCTCATTATGATATTTTGGCAGCTGGTGTAGCAATTTTCGGATATGAATGAGAAGCCTATCTAATTTCGTGTTTTCCGCTACTTTACTTATACTTTCATGTCCATTACTATTCAGTTGTCTAAATACTTATCTTATGCTCAGACTAGAAATTACTAGAACTCGCTATATTTATGTCTGACCTAGTTTGTTTTCTCCTTCTCTCTTCCTTTCCCTCTTCCCCCAGGTTCTCAAGATGGAGGAACGCAGTAATGACTTTTGATCTTTTGGCTCAGCTTGGATTCAAACTACTTTTAGTTTCATGTATTGCTCTCGTACTCGCTTTCTGACCATTGTAATAACTTATTAAAGGGATAACTTTTATGGTTTTACTATTATACTCTGATATTTTCCATGAGATAGTATATTTTCTTTATGATGATGACTCATTGAAATGTAATCAGTACTGCGACTAGATTTGCTCATTTTAATAACATTTTTCAAGTTTCCGCTGTGTTTTGTATTTCTATCTTGTGAATTCTAGTCTCTATGTTGTTACTTCATACCTAAGCGCTTCACTAAACGTAACGCATCCTCATATGAGTGACGTTAAGGGATGTAAGGTGTCGTAAACGTTCTATATTTGTCCTATTTCTACACACAGATTTTGAACAAATAAGACGACAACGGCAAATTGGCGTTGATGATGATTGTCATGCTCCATCTTACCCGACAATTTGATTTTTGGACTATATTCTGTCGAATGCAAGCAAAACCAATTGTCAAAGCCGGTTTCAATAACAACACCCATTATCTGATGATTTTGTTCTAACTGAGTTTCAAGATCTACTTTAGACTCTTCTTCCTATGCACCAACATATTTTTCCAATACTTGATCGTTAATTTATCATTTATTCATATCTGCTCTTGAGTTTTCGTGGAATTTCTGGCATTTAAATACAATTGATTTTTATTGATAGTAGCCTTAGTATAAATTTGAGGTGGCAGTAGTGTTGTCATTGTCGAACACTGTAGGGTTTGACATAAAGTGGAGCTTAAGAGACATTGATATGAACTAACACAGAAAAGATTCTCAATATACTTGATTTGTCTTGACTCCATCCATGGTTTTGAATTTTAAGAGCCTTGGATATGTGTATATAGTGTAGTATGTGATAGAAAGTGTACAAGACATTGACCTGTTAATGTCAAAGCCAGAAAATGTACCATACGACGAAAAGTGCACGTTCCTATAGCTATGTTGATTTGACCCACTTCACTTTATCCCATAGTAAACAACTCCATCATTCATAAATATTAATGTATGTAAAAGAAGGTTCACCGCTCTTTAAATCTTAAAATGCTCATTTCTTATCCATCACCATATAATTATACCGACCATCTTTGGGACCATCAAATCCTTATCCACCTTTACCTAGATCGTCCAATTCATGGCATATCGAATTGGAAGAGCATCACTACAAGGATCTACGACAATGAGAGCTTGAAAAAGGAATGCCTCAACTGCAAGTTGACCATCAATAGGTTTAACCACCTGCCCAATAATAACAACAAGTGATACTTTATGTTTGAAGTGCAACTGAAATTGATGAGGTACAATCCGCAAATGTTACATGCAATTATGGACTTGAATCACTAATTCTAGTAGTCCGATATAAGAATAATGTTGACCTTTAACACTTTCATTGTCCACTTTACCCAAACGGATGTGATTTTGTTCAGTGAATATATGACCACTTATCTCTAGAATCGAAAGAACTACCACCTTCGTAACAGTTTCATGTAGAAACTAGATCGAGAATGTTGACCCAAATCATGATGCATCATTCGAATCTAACTTTACCTTTTGATGTGTATGATAGAGTTTGCAATTATTATCTTACCGTGTTACCAGGCAACATAAATATAATGAATAGTTGACATCTTTAGTACAAATCGAACATAACATAAATGTACATAAATTGTAGCTTATTGCTATATGACCAAGGCTAGCATTCATGGAAAGTACTTCAACATAGCTACACCATTTGAAATAACCAAACATTAGATTTTTTTGTCTCCATGAAAAGTTGGGCAAAGTGGTTACATTATCTAATATTACCGATCCCTTTAGCTTATTGTCCTTTTGAACATGGCTGACATTCGTAGAAAGTAATGTAGCATGGCCATATTTATTGATATGACTGATTACTTTAGCTTTTTTCCTCATTGAACATGTATGGCACTCGTGAAAAGTAATGCAACACAACTATAGTGTTTGATGTGATCGAACACTTTACATTTTGTTCCTCTTGAACATGGTTGATATGCGTGGAAAAAAGCGCAATGCGGCTATAATGTTGATGTGACTGAGCACTATACCATTTTGTTTGGTTTGACCATGCAAAGGTATTATCATCGCTTTCTTCATAAACATTGCTATAGTGTGCATAGAGAACGCCATCATTAACACAGTTACAAGATTTGAATCAAATACACCACTAAGTATATTAAACTTTTCATCTTCATTCTTCCATAATTACTAAATGAGTAACCCTAAAAGATTATGGTGCTGCTCATCCTCATTTTCATCATCATCTTTCGACGACATCAATGAACACTGTGCGGATTATCGAACAATAATAATTAGTGAAATGATATGTTTAGTGGCTCATGGAAATGATGAAAACGCCATCCATCCCAAGGAGATAGTATTTTTGAAGGGGGACATGCGATACAGGACAAGTTATGTTGCAGGCCATAATCAACTAATAATGGATTATTTTTTGGAACATCCTATGTATGGGAAGTACATTTCAGATGAATGTTTGCATGTCAAAGACCATCTTCAGTCGGGTTCTTGACAAATTAATCGAATCTCACATTTTTTCACACACAGAGTAATTTGCATCAACGAATAAGGAATTTCTTTACTATTAAAAGTTGCACTCATACTTCCAATTATATATATAGAAATACCAAGGACTCACTAATGAGAAAGTATGGATTGGGGACTCAAAGACAATTTTAAGTATGGATTTTGTTTGCAAAACTATCGCTCTATAATTTAGTGAAGTATATCTTTTGTCCCCAACTGTTCATGATACTAACTGACTTTTAACGATGGGAGCTCAATAAGAATTTCGAGGTATGTTAGGAAGCTTAGATTATATGCAATGAGGTGGAAAAACTGTCTAATTGTATTGCAAGACCAATACTTAGGACTAAAAGGCAACAATTGTACTGAAAGTTGTTGAATTATTCAATCTGTATACATGGTATGTTTTTTCTGGAGCACCAGGATAACTTATTAATATTCTATAACGGTCATATTTATTTAATGACTTATGCAATGATTTATCACATCCACGCAATTACAAATAGATAACAAAAATTATTCTATGGATTATTACTCAGTAGATGAGATTAGTCTAAAGTGGAACACTATTGTGCAAGGCCACAAAAGACCCAATAATAAAAAAAACAAAATTCTACATGATCTTGTAATATTGTCTGATATCATATATATTTGTATTATTTTACATAATATGATTGTCAAAGAAGAACATGGTGGGTACGAGCTTCAACTTGGTACCATCCAGATTGTAATGACCCGCATTCTACGCATCGGAAGATCGTAGAATATTTATTTCTTCTTCATGTGAAGTCGTATGGTGGTGTACTCTTGGGAAACGACTAGTGGGGTCATTTCCCACGTTCATGATTTTTATCGATTTTTAAATGACCATTTTGCCCCTAGCTAATCTTATTTCGTCCATAACTTTTGATTGATAAGGAGTTTTGACTTGAAACCACTTCCATTAGATTCGTTTGATGGTTTACCTTTCCGTAGAGTGGTCATAATAGCCAAACGGACTTACCGTTTGGGAGATATGGCTAAATTAATGTTTAGAGGGTTAAAAACAGCTAATTGGGCTTAACCGGGTGATTAGCTGCTAGGCCCATTGGGGGATTTCGGGATTAGAGGTATTTAAGGGCCGCTAGGGTTAGAATTTCGGTTTTTCACTCATTTTCCAGCCGCCACAAACACTCTCTTCAACCTAACAATGGCCTCCAACATGTAAAAACACCTCTAATCACTTCTTAATCAAGTTTTGGCTCAAACTACATCAAATCAAGGAGAAATAGCACCATTTCAGAGTTAGAGCTGCTGTTAGACATCAGTATTCGTGCCAAATAGAGATTCATTTCAGATCTGAGTTTTACTTGTGCCAAAGGTGAGTGATTTGCATAGTTTTGCACTAATTACGGTTGATTAAGGGTAATTAGTGAAGATTAACGAAATTAGACATGATAAAATTTTGGAAAAATATTTATAAATTCGAAAATAATGTTTTAGACCTCTGTTAGAAATTTGGTTTGATTTGGTTAAGTTTTGCTAATCATATCATTTGTTTTGCTTAAACATGCTTAAGGGAAAATATGGGATTTTGGGTATGTTTGATCCATTTTACATGCTATGATTGTAGTTTTGCTGTTTGTGGATGATTATACATGTTTCTATGACTGTATGGTATGATTTGTGATTGTCTAGAAGTGTTAGATTGGTTGAAAACGCCGTTGAACGGCGTAAACAGCTTGCTGGACAAAGTGCAGGAAAATACCTGGACCGAATTGGATCGTCTTACCCGATCGCAACACCTTCTCCGACCCGATCCGCCTCTCTTGGGCATGCGCCACCATGACCCGATCCGAGTAGTCACTCCCGAACCGACCCGCCAGAGGTTCCTCGATCTGACCCGGAGCAGAGAGGAGGGCTTGAGCTTCTTGTGCCTCGAAGGGAGACCACTTCCGAAACGATCTGATTGCTTAGAGAGGAGTATGCGATCCGAACCGCCTTCCACGTGAGCTGCTTGCACAATCCGAATCAGAAGCTCCGACCCGATCCGATGGGTGAACACGATCCGAACCACTCGTGCTTACCAATCCGAACCGATGCTTAGGCCACGACCCAAAGTCCTCCGATCCGATCAGGGAGGCACATCACGATCCGAACCAGATGAGCATCACGATCCGATCCGAACCAGAGGAGATACTGCGAGCTGGACCAAGGAGCTTGGACGCGAGGCATGGATTACGAACCAGATGAAGACCGATCCGGAGAAGACTAGAACCCGAGATGCAAAGGTAGTCCAAACGAGAAGTTTGTACTTAAGATCCAGTTGGGAACCAACGAGTCGACTTCATGAGTTGGGCTTTGCTTCAGGACGTGTGCAAAGGGGTTATCGATATCCATAACTTTGGTTCACCGCTGAAGAAAAGGGGGCATGTAGACGAACCAGAGCTAGGCTGGTTGGCCCATTTGGGTTATTGACTATGGACCAGTGCAGTGGGGACAGTGTAATACTTGTACGGAGTTGCCGTCATAGCCCCAAAAGAGCAAAGTGGGTCGTAGCAATAGTTGTACGGAGTTGCCGTCATGATCCCAAAGATTTGGTGGCTAGGGAGATTGTGACGACCGCCCATAACCCTCGCACTAAACAAGTGGAAAATGCACTGAAAGGTGTGCCAGGCTGCTATGGACGATCATCAGAGTAGGTAAACACATCGAAACCTGTCGTAGAGCTCACAGTGCAAGGATAAAATATAATAGAACATATACAACATGTAATAGCAATGAGGTATCATATAACAAACTTTTGAAACTTTCTCAACATCCAGAAAGATTATCCAACTGATATCAAAGTTTGTACATGAGGCCTCACTATAACTCTCAAGCAACTCAAACAGCGGAAACAGAAATACTAGATAGTAATAAAACTGGTACGCCAGCCTCCTGCTCGTCTTCGCTCAGCTTCCTCGTCTCACTAAGCTCCATTACCTGTAACCTGCTACTCAGTCTGCCCATCCACAACCGGATGAACAGCCCAAGGTAATAAGAGGAGACATAAAACCTTGAGTCAGACAATAGTCTTAGTGAGCGATAAAACAGCTAACAAACTTCAACAAGAAAGTATATGAGAATGGGTAAATGAACAACTTATCTACCCACAACACTAGAGAAGAACTCAACCTTATCTTCCCCACATCAGACAGTGATAGCCTTTACACCAAGCATTTCAACCATTAATCCATAGAAACCAGAACAACCATTTGTTCATAGCAAACAGAAACAACCAGCAATAGCAATCATGGCATCCAGATTATATATATCTCACGCAAATCATCCTAGTCGAATTCAACATCCCTCGAATACAAGCCCCAGAGGCCGAAACCAATATCAGACAAGCACTCAAGGAACATCTACTTCGATGTTGGATAACCCACGTGAGATGGCACAAGCAAAACATCCAGCATACATGACAGACTCTGGCTATCACCGCCAATCCTGCTTCGAAACCATCATTATCGTATGACGGCCAACCTTGCCATATGTCAAGGGCTAATGGTAACCCCAGTTCTAGCATGAACTCTATATGTCCAACCTTGACACTAGGCCTTTCCCCAAGACCCAGGGTACTCGACCAGCAACCTTCTGATCTTTTGGGTGCCCCCATCGTACCCCTGCTTTGAGCCTGCTAGAACTTACGACAACGATGACCTCTCGGCCTTCGCATCTCTAGTCGTCCAACCTTGACGATATTTCATAGCTCAAGCAACCTTCTCGAGCATTCATTATCCATCAACTCACGACCTTTGAGTTGTCACCGAACACATTCATCACTTCGAGCCTTCCTACTTGAACCACCTCGAAGTCACACCATCACCGAGCCAAGTTACCGCACTGCGCTGCGGCACGGGTTCAGACAGCGCTGTCCGAAAAAAAAATTGAAAACACCTTTTTAGCTCGTACCTGAGTCGTACCCAAAAATGTACTTTTTCAGAAAACGACCCTGTTAAAACCGACCGACCACCCTCCTTGTGTCCGACCACCTTCCCCCTATGACCGACCACTCCCCTGTGACCGACCAACAGAGCCCGACCCATAACTTAGTCCAACCGACCCAATTAAAGCCGACCCGATTCCCTTCTGGCTTCAGGATTCGACCCTACCACCAATCAGCCGACCCGACCGACCAGATTTGCCACCATCTGACCGACCCGATCTGATCACCCCTTCCTGGAACATGACCGACCTGTCTGCTCCAAATCAGAACTCCAGATCTGCTCGACCCGACCAGTATGGACCGACCGACCAGCTCCTAGACCGACCAGCCTTTCTCACCTGAGACCGACCGACCAGGAAGAAAACCGACCCAAAACCTGTCTTGCTCCCCAAGCCACGTCTTGACCGACCAGTCTAGGACCGACCCCTCTAGAACGACCCGATTCCTGCACAGCTCCATTTCGACTTTGATTTCGACCTAAACTTCGCCAAACGACGAATCCGACGAAACTGGCTTATCCGATTCATTCAAACGCAACCACAAACATGTTATGCAACCAACAATATCATCAATCTAACAATTTCCATCAAAACACATAAATTTCCCAAAACATGATAAGTGAACATATGAACATAAAGACGGATCTAATTTGCATAAACTTGAGAGAAATCATGAAATTAACCATTTAAATTATCTAGATCAGATCCAAAGGTGATTCATATGTAAATTGGACTTAGCATGGTGTAGATCTAAAGAAAATAACATGGGAATGATGAAATTAACATCCTATAACTCACATACTTTCATGAATCCGAATGAGAGATGTAAATCACTCACCGATTATCCAAAACAAAGCAAAAGCAATGAAAAAGCAATCCGGACAGCGAACACTTCGAATCAAACCCTTCAATCCGATGAATTCGCCCTTGAAACGATGTTGATCTAGCCTTGAATGGTATAGATCTTCGATTTCCCTCCTTGGATTTGGAATTTTAATGGTGGAAAGGTGTTAGAGGAAGAAGGAGATCAAAGCCTCCCCATAAGAGAATGGAAAATCCAACCTTTCCCCATATCCCTTACCCTCTATTTATAGCCTCCACCAACCCCTTAATGGGCCTTCTCCAAATCAGCCCATTAGCCTTCCAAAACCTGAACAACCAACTGAAAAACCATAAAACAGCGATTTCTCCCAAACCGCTGAACCAAATCTTTCATGTAACCACTCTACGGAAAGAGAATCATCAATTTCTTTCCAATGGCATAGGTCTCACCCTCTAATTCGACCTGTGTCAAAAGTTATGCCCTGTACAAGAATGACAAGGGCAAAATGGTCACAAACAAAATCGGTAAAATTTATGGACATGTCTCACATCCCCATAAGCAACATACCAAAAGATGAGAATGATCCAACCCTCAGAGAATAAAATAAAAATATTTTACGATCTTCCGATACGTAAAATGCGGGCTGTTACATTCTCCCCCCCTTAAGAATTTCGCCCCCGAAATTCCAAGCAACCACAAGCAACCACAACAATTCTGCATGCCTATCATCCATGAGAAGCCAATCCTATCATCCAAACTAGCAACCATCAAGCCATGCATCCATAGCCTTATCCTAGCACGCGGAATTCTATCAAACAACAACAAGATACAACGATATAACGATGGTACAATCAAAGGGTTCTACCGATGAAAAGTTCTGGATGAGTTGCCCTCATGCTCTCTTCCGTCTCCCATGTACAATCGTCGCCATCTTCACTCCATTGTACCTTGACTAGCTTAACCGTCTTCCTCCTAAGCTGTTTCGTGTCATTCCCCACAACACGAAGTGGCCTATGAGGTTTCGCAACTGCGGTCTCGACTTCTAAATCTTCATACTGTTCTGGAGATACCACCACATTCGAGTCGTGCACAAACTTCCATAGAAACGACACATGGAAAACATTATGCACACTCGACATCTTCTCGGGTAACTCCAACCTATATGCGAGCTTTCCTATTTGCTCGACTATCGGAAACGGTCCAACAAACCTGGGAGCCAACTTCCCTTTACTTCCGAATCGAACCACATGCTTCAACGGTGAAATCTTCACGAAAACCATATCTCCTACGTCGAATTCCAAATCCTTACGACGCTTATCGGCGTAACTCTTCTGACGATCTTGGGCCGCCTTCATTCGTTGTCGAACAATCTTGATACAATCTGGGGTTTCTCTAATCATTTCAGGCCCAAGTACCAACTTATCTCCAGTTTCTAACCAACAAGCTGGAGAATTGCACGGCCTTCCATACAACGCCTCATATGGTGCCATCCCAATACTCGACTGGTAGCTATTATTATATGCAAACTCAACTAGATGTAGATGGTCCTCCCATGATCCTCCGAAGTCTAACACACAAGCCCTCAGGAGATCTTCTAAAACTCGGTTGACTCTCTCGGTCTGACCATCAGTTTGGGGATGATATGCCGTACTTAAACACAATTCGGTTCCCAAAGCTTCTTGCAAACTTTTCCAAAATCCACTCGTGAACAATGGATCCCGGTCACTTACTATACTCTTTGGAACACCATGGAATCGAACTATCCATTTCACATAAAGCTCAGCCAATTTTGATGCTGTCCTAGTCGTCTTGATAGGAATGAACCTTGCACTTTTGGTCAAACGATCCACAATGACCCAAATCCCTTCATTCCCTGTCCTAGTTCTAGGTAGTCCATCGATAAAATTCATCGATATCTGCTCCCACTTCCATGTAGGAACCTCTAACGGCAGAAGTAAACCACTCGGCTTCTTCTGTTCAGCTTTCACCAACTGACAGTTCATACACTTGGAAATGAATTTTCCAATATCTCTTTTCATCCCTTCCCAATAGTAGGCTCGCTTCATGTCCTGATACATTTTATTACCACCGGGATGAATCGTTAGCTTCGAGTGATGACATTCTCTCAGAACCTCATCCCTCAATCCATCGACATCAGGAACAACTAATCGTCCTTGCTTTCGAAGCCAACCTTCTCGGTCGACCTCGAACTCTTGATCCTCTGGTTTCGGTTTCTGAATAAACTCGACAAGCTTCGTATCTTTCTTTTGGCCCTTGCCAATCCTTTCGATAAGAGTAGGCCTTATCGACAAGCTTGCCAATATCTCAGGTTCCAACTCACACCTTGGCCTGAAATCGAACCTTGCCAAGTACTCGAGGCCCTTCCATTCCGAAAACATCGCTCCCAAACTTTCGTGTCTTCGACTCAATGCATCTGCAACTGCATTGCCATTGCCAGGAGTATAGGCTATACCAAAATCATACGATGCCAGAAACTCTAACCATCGTTGCTGCCGAAGATTCAAATCCTTTTGGGAGAAAAGATACTTCAACGACTTGTGATCCGTAAACAACTCGAATCGTACCCCCAACAGGCAATGTCTCCACATCTTCAGAGCAAACACAATCGCTGCCAACTCCAAATCATGAGTTGGATATTTTCTCTCATGCGGCTTTAGCTGTCGACTTGCGTAAGCCACTGCCTTATCCTTCTGCATTAGCACTGCTCCAAGTCCAGTACCACATGCATCAGTATACACCATCATCTCTTCATTCCCACTTGGAATGGTCAACACAGGTGCACTCGTCAATCTCTCTTTCAAAATTCTGAACGCTTGTTCACACTTCGCATCCCATGTGAATACTTGATTCTTCTTCGTCAATCTATCTTGGAGAAATCCTTGATAAACCTTCGGTAATAACCAGCCAACCCAAGGAAACTCCGAACATCCGTCGCATTCTTAGGTATATCCCAATCCTGGATTGCTGCAACTTTAGCGGGGTCAACCGCTATACCATTTCCAGAAACAACATGACCTAAGAACCTCACTTCATCCTTCCAGAAGTGACACTTTGAGAACTTAGCCTCAAGCTGATGCTTTCGCAAGATCTCTAACACAACTCTCAAGTGCGTCTTATGTTCTTCCACATTTCTGGAGTAAACTAGTATATCATCCTTGAATACCAGCACGAACTTACTCAACTGATCTCTGAACACTCTATTCATAAGATCCACAAAATACGCTGGCGCGTTTGTCAACCCGAATGGCATCACCAACCACTCGAAGAACCCGGACAGTGTCCTAAAAGCAGTCTTTGGCACACTATCCTTAGCCACTCTCAATTGGTGAAATCCCGTTGCCAAATCCATCTGAGAAAACACTTTGGCTTCGTGGAGCTGATCAACAAGTCATCAATCCTTGGCAACGGATACTTGTTCTTCTTAGTCACCTTGTTCATCTCACGATAGTCCACACACAATCTTAACGAGCCATCTGCCTTAGTTGCAAACACGACTGGTGCACCCCACTCGGAAACACTCCTCCGAATGAATCCTTTTCCCAAAAGGTCACGAACTTGCACCACTAACTCTCGATGTTCCCTAGGCGCCATCCGCCTAAGGGGCATAACAATTGGTCTAGCACCTTCGACCAAATCGATCCTAAACTCGATCTCACGATGCAGCGGCAACCCTTTGACCTCGTCAAAGACATCTACATACTTATTAGCGATCAACACTGATGACAGGTCTTCCTGTGGAATCCCAAGCGAATATAGATAACTCACGAAGACCCCGTCTTCGCACTTACATCTAATCAACACCTTTCGCCCTTCCACATCCCCGACCCTCACCTCTAGCTTCTCGCAATTCACCCTTGCCGCATATCTCTTGAGCCAATCCATGCCCAAGATGATCCCATACCCAGGGAAGTTAAGAACAAAGCAATCGCACATAAAAGAGCAACCATGACTCGATAACACTAGACCATGGCAAATCATGCACAAACTGGACGAACCCCCAACTCGATTAGTCACGATCAAAGGTCTATCACAAATCTCGGGTTCCAAACCCAAGAGACATACAAGCTCATTGCAGATGAATGAATGTGATGCTCTAGTATCAAACAAAACTCGAACTGAAACACCATTAACGGAAAAAGTACCTTGCACCACGACACCCTTTCCCTTCTCCTCTGCAGTAGGAGCTTTTGAAGAAGATGGCACGGCTTCCAAAGCATATGCCTTCACAATCTGTTTGCTCTTAGCTGATTCTGGACAATCTTTCTTCTCATGCCCAGGCTTTCCACACTTGAAGCACTTCTTCTCAGCTTTGGGATTCTTGCACTCATTTGAATAATGACCCTTCTATTGGCAGTTAAAGCAAACCACCTCACTCTTGGGTTTCTTTTGGCCATCCTTTCCTTTCTGTTGTTGCCGCTTCCTCTTTTTATTACCACCTTGCTGTGGTTTCTGAGCTTCCTTGGTTGCAGCGACAACATTTGCTTCCTTGGGAAACAAGCTCTCATGGCGAATAGCTTTTTCCACAATCTTTTCAAATGAATCATCAAGATGGTCCACAAGCGGTTTTCCAATATGAGCATCCAAACCCAAGACAAACTTCTCGTTCTTCTGATAGGGCGTATCAATGTATGAACGAGCATATCTGGACAAAGCCTCAAAATCAGAAATGTAGTCAAGAACTGTTCTGCCATTCTGCTTCAACTCTACGAACTTCTTGAAGAGAACGTACTTCTGAGCAGTGGAGATAAACTTTGCTTCAAACTTAGCTTGGAATTGCTCCCATGAAATCTCCTCTTCCGGAGTCTCGAGTATGACAGAATTCCACCATTCCATAGCCCTGCTCTGCAGCTGCCTTGATGCAAGCTTTCTCTTCATTGCATCCTCAATACTCAAGTCTCCAAAGATTCGAACACACGAATCCATCCACCTCTGAACCTCTTCAGCTGGTTCAGTTCCCTTGAATGGTTTCCCTCCTAGAGATGTAAAGTCCTTGCACATCGTTGCAAAATCTACTCTAGGAACTCGCACACCTACATCTGCCGTAGCCGCCATTGGAGCAGGTACCCTTCGCATAATTGCTTCTGCCATGGCTTCAAACATGGCCGGGTAATCTGGTTCGTCACCATTTCCCCCTCCAGTATTAGCTCTCCTAGCATCGTGTCATGATGGTCGTCTACTCATTCTAAATATGCAATCTAGAATAATTAGCCACTTCCAAGAAAACTGCTAAAGAGATACAACTGCTACTACTATATATGTTAATATATATATAGTAAACATCCAACATAAATCTACAAATACGTCTCTCCTACGTAATTACGTCTTTGAACTTTGGCCAAAATCGTTGACCAGAGCTCTGATACCAAATGTGACGACCGCCCATAACCCCGCACTAAACAAGTGGAAAATGCGCTGAAAGGTGTGCCAGGCTGCTATGGACGATCATCAGAGTAGGTAAACACATCGAAACCTGTCTTAGAGCTCACAGCGCGAGGATAAAATATAATAGAACATATACAATAGGTAATAGCAATGAGGTATCATATAACAAACTTTTGAAACTTTCTCAACATCCAGAAAGATTATCCAACTGATATCAAAGTTTGTACATAAGGCCTCACTATAACTCTCAAGCAACTCAAACAACGGAAACAGAAATACTAGATAGTAATAAAACTGGTACGCCAGCCTCCTGCTCGTCTTCGCTCAGCTTCCTCGTCTCACTAAGCTCCATTACCTGTAACCTGCTACTCAGTCTGCCCATCCACAACAGGATGAACAGCCCAAGGTAATAAGAGGAGACATAAAACCTTGAGTCAGACAATAGTCTTAGTGAGCGATAAAACAGCTAACAAACTTCAACAAGAAAGTATATGAGAATGGGTAAATGAACAACTTATCTACCCACAACACCAGAGAAGAACTCAACCTTATCTTCCCCACATTAGACAGTGATAGCCTTTACACCAAGCATTTCAACCATTAATCCATAGAAACCAGAACAACCATTTGTTCATAGAAAACAGAAACAACCAACAATAGCAATCATGGCATCCAGATTATATATATCTCACGCAAATCATCCTAGTCGAATTCAACATCCCTCGAATACAAGCCCCAGAGGCCGAAACCAATATCAGACAAGCACTCAAGGAACATCTACTTCGATGTTGGATAACCCACGTGAGATGGCACAAGCAAAACATCCAGCATACATGACAGACTCTGGCTATCACCGCCAATCCTGCTTCGAAACCATCATTATTGTATGACGGCCAACCTTGCCATATGTCAAGGGCTAATGGTAACCCCAGTTCTAGCATGAACTCTATATGTCCAACCTTGACAATGTCCAACCTTGACACTAGGCCTTTCCCCAAGACCCAGGGTACTCGACCAGCAACCTTCTGATCTTTTGGGTGCCCCCATCGTACCCCTGCTTTGAGACTGCTAGAACTTACGACAACGATGACCTCTCGGCCTTCGCATCTCTAGTCGTCCAACCTTGACGATATTTCATAGCTCAAGCAACCTTCTCGAGCATCCATTATCCATCAACTCATGACCTTTGAGTTGTCACCGAACACATTCATCACTTCGAGCCTTCCTACTTGAACCACCTCGAAGTCACACCATCACCAAGCCAAGTTAACCCACTGCGCTGTGGCATGGGTTCGGACAGCGCTGTCCGAAAAAATTTTGAAAACACCTTTTTAGCTCGTACCTGAGTCATACCCAAAAACGTACTTTTTCAGAAAACGACCTTGTTAAAACCGACCGACCACCCTCTTTGTGTCCGACCACCTTCCCCCTATGACCGACCACTCCCCTGTGACCGACCAACAGAGCCCGACCCATAACTTAGTCCAACCGACCCAATTAAAGCCGACCCGATTCCCTTCTGGCTTCAGGATTCGACCCTACCACCAATCAGCCGACCCGACCGACCAGATTTGCCACCATCTGACCGACCCGATCTGATCACCCCTTCCTGGAACATGACCGACCTGCCTGCTCCAAATCAGAACTCCAGATCTGCTCGACCCGACCAGTATGGACCGACCGACCAGCTCCAAGACCGACCAGCCTTTCTCACCTGAGACCGACCGACCAGGAAGAAAACCGACCCAAAACCTGTCTTGCTCCCCAAGCCACGTCTTGACCGACCAGTCTAGGACCGACCCCTCTAGACCGACCCGATTCCTGCACAGCTCCATTTCGACTTTGTTTTCGACCAAAACTTCGCCAAACGACGAAACCGGCTTATCCGATTCATTCAAACGCAATCACAAACATGTTATGCAACCAACAATACCATCAATCTAACAATTTCCATCAAAACACATAAATTTCCCAAAACATGATAAGTGAACATATGAACATAAAGACGGATCTAATTTGCTTAAACTTGAGAGAAATCATGAAATTAACCATTTAAATTATCTAGATCAAATCCAAAGGTGATTCATATGTAAATTGGACTTAGCATGGTGTAGATCTAAAGAAAATAACATGGGAATGATGAAATTAACATCCTATAACTCACATACTTTCATGAATCCGAATGAGAGATGTAAATCACTCACCGATTATCCAAAACAGAGCAAAAGCAATGAAAAAGCAATCCGGACAGCGAACACTTCGAATCAAACCCTTCAATCCGATGAATTCGCCCTTGAAACGATGTTGATCTAGCCTTGAATGGTATAGATCTTCGATTTCCCTCCTTGGATTCAGAATTTTAATGGTGGAAAGGTGTTAGAGGAAGAAGGAGATCAAAGCCTCCCCATAAGAGAATGGAAAATCCAACCTTTCCCCATATCCCTTACCCTCTATTTATAGCCTCCACCAACCCCTTAATGGGCCTTCTCCCAATCAGCCCATTAGCCTTCCAAAACCTGAACAGCCAACTGAAAAACCTTAAAACAACGATTTCTCCCAAACCGCTGAACCAAATCTTTCATGTAACCACTCTACGGAAAGAGAATCATCAATCCTTTCCAATGGCACAGGTCTCACCCTCTGATTCGACCTGAGTCAAAAGTTATGCCCTGTACAAGACTGACAAGGGCAAAATGGTCACAAACAAAATCGGTAAAATTTATGGACATGTCTCACATCCCCATAAGCAACATACCAAAAGATGAGAATGATCCAACCCTCAGGGAATAAAATAAAAATATTTTACGATCTTCCGATACGTAAAATGCGGGCTGTTACAGAGATGGATATCGTATGCTTTACGCACTGAGTGAAAGATGTGAGGATGCTTGCTATGCTTGACTTGTTTTCCTTCACTATGACATACACACCCCACCCCCGTATCTTTACACCATTTGTTTTGTGGCACCTTAGAGTATTGTACGGTATGTAGTGCTAACTCTTTGGTTGTAGGTATAGGTTCAGGTATGGTTTAATACACCTGTTATTGTTCTGTTTTGCTGCTTATCACTCATACCAGACTTTTGTCTGACCCAGAGTTTTATGTCTCTTCTTATTACTCTGGGTGCTCACACGAGTAGACTAGAGACAGGTTAGATGGTATGCACGAGTAACTGATCCGGAGACGAGCAAGAGGCTTCCACGTATGATACATATAGATATTCTCCCTGTGTTGTTGAAGATCACTGCTTGGGCATTAGTAGTGCATCTTCTACTTTAGCTTTCTTTTGCTTTAGAGACAGTTTAAAGTTGTAATAATGATTTTGGATCATAAGCTGTATTTGGATTTCCGCTGCTGTGTTGGTTTAGTTTTCAGCTTATGCACTGTCTCGCCGGTTTTATGTCAAGATTATGTTATTATTATATTTTGTTCCATACGCTGTGAGACATTCTACAGGTTCCTTGTTAGTTCATTCTTTTCCTTATTTTCTTCTGACGACCGTCCCGTGCTAGCTGGGCATGTGTACAGCGCACTTTCTGAGGAAACGCCGACTGGTCCGGGGCGAGCCTTCACACTTGGTATCAGAGCTCTAGGTTGCGTAGTTAACCTAGGAAAAGACACCAAGGAGAGATAATACGTATATGAGCGCGCGTGTTTTTGATTATTTTGGTTTTCAAAAGCTATATATATACTATTAGTATAGTTAAGGATGAAGTCGCACTACACTGGCACCACTATGGAGATGGTTAATCGTTTTCTCTTTACAGATTGAACGATGAGCCGATATGCAAGGGGTGTCGGTAGAGGAGCCAATAATGGGAATGCTGCTGAGATGAGGACGATGTTTACTGACCTCATGAGAGAGATGCTTAGGGATGTTCAGAGGGCAGCTCCTAATGTTGTTAACGGTGGTGGTGCAGCGGTGCAGGCGCTTAGGGCCGATTTCGCCAAGCTTAACAAGGAGTATACTAGTCTTGGTGGGAAGCCGTTCCACGGAACGGAGTCAGCTACAGAAGTTCAAGATTGGCTTGATAGTTGTGAGCGCATCTTTGAAGATTTGGGAATCGAGGATGAAATGAAGAGAATGCTAGCATCCCGTCAACTACAAGGACGAGCTATGAATTGGTGAAACGCTATTAAGGCAGCTACTCCAGGGAATCAAGTTACTTGGAATCAGTTTATGACTCGTTTCAGCGAAAAGTTCATTCCAGCTGCTCATAGATCAGAATTGGTCAGGAAGTTCTTGGAGCTTAAGCAGAATGGTAGGGCAGTCTCGGAGTATATCGCTGAATTCAATACTTTATCGAAATATGGATTGTCCCTTATCGATACAGTCAAGAAGAAGAATGAGAAGTTCATAACTGGCTTGGATGAGTACTTGGGGGGAAAGACTTGTAAACCATATTGACGAGACGTTCAAGTCTATTGTAGGAAAGGCATTAAGGTCAGAGAGCCTTTTACCTAAGTCGAAGACTGGGGTTGCTATTGCATCTACAGAGGAGCCAAAGCCGCAAACAGGCGGCGAAGGCAGGAATAATTCTCAGAATAAGAGAAAGCAGAACCAGGCTAAGGATGGCCAGAAAAAGAGTAAGAAAGATGTTGAGTGCTTCAGCTGTAGTAAGAAGGGCCACTATGCCAAAGAATGTCGGGCCAAGCAGCGGATAGGAAGTGCTTTAACTGCGGCCAAGCGGGACACCACAAGGACAAGTGTCCGCAACCCCCTAAAGAGAAGCAGATCGTGAAAGCATATGCTATTAGTGTTGTTCCTTCTTCGTCGAATGCCCCAACCGCGGCGGAGAAGGGAAAGAATGTTGTTATTCAAGGTATGCTTTCTGTTTATGATGTTCCTATTAGAGTTTTGTTTGATACCGGAGCTTCCAGTTCTTTCATATCTAGTGACCTGGTAGATAGGTTGGGATTGGAACCCGGGATAGTTGATAGACCTTTAGTAGTGACGAACCCGATAGGTGGTTCGACTAGCCTTAGTATGATTTGCCGTAATGTGGTCTTATCGAGTCATGGATGTATGTTTGTTTGTGATTGCTTTGTTTTGGGCTTAACTGGGTTTGGCATTATTTTGGGAGTCGATTGGCTCCAAAGATACGGGGTGGTGGTAGACTGTGAGGGCTTTTTGGTGACAGCTAGAGCGGATGATGGGCAGAGGGTAGTGTTTGGTGGTCTACCTAGTGATGGGGTAATGGCTAGTTTTCTAAATTCCCTCGACATCCCGCATAGTGAGTTGTCAGGTCTTCCCGTGGTTGGCCAGTATCCGGACGTCTTCGAGGAGGTGGCCGGGCTTCCACCACACCGAGAGATTGAGTTCCGTATTGATTTAGTGAAAGATGCTAGACCTATAGTGATGCCACTTCATCGTATGGCACCAAGGGAGCAGTGGGAGCTCAGGGTGCAAGTCAGCGATCTTTTGAAGAAGGGATTTATCAGAAGGAGTGTTTCTGAATGGGAAGCACCAATTGTGTTTGCTACCAAGGCGGATGGTTCCCTTCGATTGTGTGTGGACTACCGCGAGTTGAATAAAGTGACGAGGAAGAATAAGTATCCTCTACCACGGACAGATGATTTGTTTGATCAGTTGAGTGGCACGAGAGTATTTTCCCAGTTGGATCTCGCGACAGGTTTTCATTAGCTTAGGGTGGAAGCTGAGAGTATAGCTAAAACGACATTTCGGACGCCGTCTGGATTTTATGAATGGTTGGTCATGCCGTTTGGATTGACCAATGCACCAGCATATTTTGTGGATCTTATGAATAGGGTATTCAGAGATCAGTTGAATAAGTTTGTTCTTGTGTTCGTGGACGATATACTTGTTTATTCAAGGACAGAGGAAGAACACAAGGAACATTTGAGGATAGTGATGGAGGTGTTGAGAAAACACTAACTGAAAGCGAAGTTTTCTAAGCGTCACTTCTGGAGGAAGGAAGTGAGATTCTTGGGCCATGTTGTTTCAGAATGGTATCGCCGTGGATCCTACGAAGGTCGCTATTGTCTACGCCCAAGAATGCAACAGATGTAAGAAGTTCCTTGGGATTAGCTGGATATTATCGTAAGTTTATCCAAGGTTTCTCCAAGATAGCAGCACCGTTGACTCAGTTGACAAAGAAGAATCAAGCTTTTTGTTCAGTTGTTTTGTTAGTATCATCTCACATAGATTTTCTGAATTCGGAGGAGATTCCTTGGGTGTTTGTCTGATATTGGTTTAGGCCTTTGGGGCTTGTTCTTTGGGAATGTTAAGTCCGACTAGGATGGTTTACGTGAGAGATAAATAGTTGTGGTGATTTTTCATCGGGTGCAGTAATGAGTGCACTGGGTTGGAGACATGCCAGTCTAGGGGTTATGTTTCTGGGTTGGAAGCAACTAGAGTATATCACGGGATATGATTACAGACCAAAGTGCAAATTGGATCCAGTAATTTTAGTAAGTTTGACGATCAGACCCACTTTGATTGATCGGATTAATTCCAGTCAGAGGAACGATCCTAATCTACTAGAAAACATTCTCCAAATTAGAGATGGGTATCGATGAGGAGATGAACAAGTATGGGCTTGATCGAGATGGATGGCCTCGAAAGAATGGAAGACTAGTTGTACCCAACGTAGATGGACTGAGAGGTGAAGTGCTTAGAGAGTGTCATCATTCAAAGTTGACCATACACCCCGGTTGTAACAAGATGTATCAAGACATGAAGCAGATCTACTACTGGGAAGGAATGAAGAGAGACGTTGGAAAGTTCATATCCAAGTGCATGAATTGCCAATTAGTTAAAAACTGAGCAAAAGAAGCCTAGTGGTTTGTTACAACCGTTAGAAATCCCAGAATGGAAATAGGAACAAGTTTCAATGGACTTCATCGATGATTTACCGAGGACTAGATCGGGCCATGATAGTTTTTGGGTAATTGTGGACTGATTGACCAAGAGCGCAAGGTTTATACCCGTCAAGTCGAATAGAACGGCAGCTAAGTTAGCTGAACTGTATGTGAAGTGGGTAGTGAGATTTCATGGAGTACCAAAAGGCATTATGAGTGACCGAGATCCATTATTTACTAGTGGGTTTTGGAAGAGCTTACAAGAGGCGTTAGGATCAGAATTACATCTCAGTACCGCATATCATCCTCAAACCGACGGACAGACAGTGAGGGTGAATCGAGTGTTAGAAGACCTTTTGCGAGCTCGTGTATTATATTTTGGGGGATCATGGGATGACCATTTACATCTAGTAGAGTTTGCATATAATAACAGTTATCAATCCAGTATTGGTATGGCTCCATTTGAAGCTTTGTATGGAAAACCGTGCAACTCACCATCATGTTGATTAGAGACCGGTGAGAAGTTTGTGCTTAGACCAGGTGTAGTAAGTGAAACCTTATACAAGATCAAGATCATCCAACAGCGAATGAAGGCTGCACAGGACAAGCAGAAGAGTTAGGCTGATAAGAGACGAAGATACTTGAAATTCTCAGTTGGTGACATGGTATTCGTCAAGATCTCTCCATTGAAGAGTGTGATTCATTTTGGTAGGAGAGGAAAGTTGGCACCAAGGTTTGTTGGTCCATTCCCAGTTCTTGAACAAGTTGGGAATTTGGCATATAAAGTTAAGTTACCAAACAAGATGGCGGGAGTTCATAACGTATTTCATGTTTCCTAATTAAGGAAGTTTGTACACGACCCCGATATGACTATTTCACCTGGCCAGTTAGACGATGTCGAAGTAGGACCTGAGGCAGTGGGGAACCGCAAGCCAATGCGTATTGTCGAGTACGATACAAAGCTACTTCGAAGGAAAGCGGTGAAACTAGTAACGCTTCAGTGGGGTGAGAATGAGAATGAATGTACTTGGGAGACAGAGGAGAGCACTAGGAAGACGTATCAAGAACTCCTTGCCTGATAAGGTTTTGATTGCGATTTAGTTCTCCGCATGCTAGGTTAGGCTTGTTTTGCTTATTTTGCATGTTTGATTGCTGTGAATGGTTAATAGGCATGCGGGATTCATTGGTTGTTTCTTGGTTAAGGAATTTCGGGGACGAAATTTCTTAAAGGGGGGAGAATGTAACGACCCGCATTCTACGCACCGGAAGATCGTAGAATATTTATTTCTTCTTCGTATGAAGTCGTATGGTTGTGTACTCTTGGGAAACGACTAGTGGGGTCATTTCCCATGTTCATGATTTTTGTCGATTTTTAAATGACCATTTTGCCCTTAGCTAATCTTGTTTCGTCCATAACTTTTGATTGATAAGGAGTTTTGACTTGAAACCACTTCCATTAGATTTGTTTGATGGTTTACCTTTCTGTAGAGTGGTCATAATAGCCAAACGGACTTACCGTTTGGGAGATATGACTGAATTAAGGTTTAGATGGTTAAAAACAGCTAATTGGGCTTAACCGGGTGATTAGTTGCTAGGTCCATTGGGGGATTTCGGGAGTAGAGGTATTTAAGGGCTGCTAGGGTTAGAATTTCGGTTTTTCACTCATTTTCCAGCCGCCACAAACACTCTCTTCAACCTAACAATGGCCTCCAACATGTAAAAACACCTCTAATCACTTCTTAATCAAGTTTTTGCTTAAACTACATCAAATCAAGGAGAAATAGCACCATTTCAGAGTTAGAGCTGCTATTAGACATCAGTTTTCGTGCCAAATAGAGATTCGTTTCAGATCTGAGTTTTACTTGTGGCAAAAGTGAGTGATTTGCATAGTTTTGCACTAATTACGGTTGATTAAGGGTAATTAGTGAAGATTAACGAAATTAGACATGATAAAATTTTGGAAAAATATTTATAAATTCGAAAATAATGTTTTAGACCTCTGTTAGAAATTTGGTTTGATTTGGTTAAGTTTTGCTAATCATATCATTTGTTTTGCTTAAACATGCTTAAGGGAAAATATGGGATTTTGGGTATGTTTGATCCATTTTACATGCTATGATTGTTGTTTTGCTGTTTGTGGATGATTATACATGTTTCTATGTCTGTATGGTATGATTTGTGGTTGTCTATAAGTGTTAGATTGGTCGAAAACGCCGTTGAATGGCGTAAACAGCTTGCTGGACAAAGTGCAGGAAAATACCTAGACCGAATCGGATCGTCGTACCCGATCGCAAAACCTTCTCCGACCCGATCCGCCTCTCTTGGGCATGCCCATCACGACCCGATCCGAGTAGTCACTCCCGAACCGACCCGCCATAGGTTCCTCGATCCGACCCGGAGCAGAGAGGAGGGCTTGAGCTTCTTGTGCCTCGAAGGGAGACCACTTCCGAAACGATCTGATTGCTTAGGGAGGAGTATGCGATCCGAACCGCCTTCCACGTGAGCTGCTTGCACCATCCGAATCAGAAGCTCCGACCCGATCCGATGGGTGAACACGATCCGAACCGCTCGTGCTTACCAATCCGAACCGATGCTTGGGCCACGACCCGAAGTCCTCCGATCCGATCTGGGAGGCACATCATGATCCGAACCAGATGAGCATCACGATCCGATCCGAACCAGAGGAGATACTGCGAGCTGGACCAAGGAGCATGGACGCGAGGCATGGATTACGAACCAGATGAAGACCGATCCGGAGAAGACCAGAACCCGAGATGCAAAGGTAGTCCAAATGGGAAGTTTGTACTTAAGATCCAGTTGGGAACCAACGAGTCGACTTCATGAGTTGGGCTATGCTGCGGGACGTGTGCAAAGGGGATATCGATATCCATAACTTTGGTTCACCGCTGAATAAAAGGGGGCATGTAGACGAACCAGAGCTAGGCTGGTTGGCCCATTTGGGTTATTGACTATGGACCAGTGCAGTGGGGATAGTGTAATACTTGTGCGAAGTTGCCGTCATAGCCCCAAAAGAGCAAAGTGGGTCGTAGCAATAGTTGTACGGAGTAGCCATCATGACCCCAAAGATTTGGTGGCCAGGGAGATGGATATCGTATGCTTTACGCACTGAGTGAGAGATGTGAGGATGATTGCTATGCTTGACTTGTTTGCCTTCACTATGAAATACTCACCCCACCCCCGTATCTTTATACCATTTGTTTTGTGGCACCTTAGAGTATTGTACGGTATGTAGTGCTAACTCTTTGGTTGCATGTACAGGTTCAGGTATGGTTTAATATACATGTTATTGTTCTATTTTGCTGCTTATCACTCATACCAAACTTTTGTCTGACCCAGAGTTTTATGTCTCTTCTTATTACTCTGGGTGCTCACACGAGCATACTAGAGTCAGGTTAGATGGTATGCACGAGTAGTTTATTCGGAGACGAGCAGGAGGCTTCCGCGTATGATACATATAGATATTCTCCCTGTGTTGTTGAAGATCACTGCTTGGGCATTAGTAGTGCATCTTCTACTTTAGCTTTCTTTTGCTTTAGAGACAGTTTAAAGTTATAATAATGATTTTGGATTATAAGGTGTATTTGGATTTCCGCTGCTATGTTGGTTTAGTTTTCAGCTTATGCACTGTCTCGCCTGCTTTATGTCAAGATTATGTTATTATTATATTTTGTTCCATGCGCTGTGAGACATTCTACAGGTTCCTTGTTAGTTCATTCTTTTCTTTCTTTTCTTCTGACGACCGTCCCGTGCTAGCTGGGCATGTGTACAGCGCACTTTCGGAGGAAATGCCGACTGGTCCGGGGCGGGCCGTCACACAGGTATTGCTGCGACATTTAAAAAAAACATATAAAGACCCAAATATTTTTGCCTAATACATGCAGAGAATCGTAGATATTCGAGACCCAGAAGCTTATGTTGATCACAGAGAAGTTCTAGTCGAAGATTATTGAAAACATATAGGAAAACAATAGTAAAACAGATGTTTAAGTTAAATTTGCAGTAATTTTCTCTCTTATCCTTTTCTTATCCATTGTACTAAGATGTTTTTGAAGTGTTGTAAACATATTTTTATCTGAATTCTTAATATCATTGTACTAAGTTGTTGTTGACGTATTTTTACTTAATAATAACAACAATGAGAATGATAGGGACAAAACAGTCATTTTAGCGATAACATGTCAACAATAATGAAATAAATATAAGAACCGATAATAAGAAACATACCAAGGACCTAATTCCCTATAAAACATGTATAATAGGTATGGTAATACCCAGTTTTCTTTTGCATGTACAACCTCTGCACTGAATTGATTTCATTTAATTTGCTACCTAAAATTACAATATAATCGGTTCATTGTTGTTGAGCTAATTCTTGTTTTCTTGACTCTAAATCATCAACTCGTTACGATTATATTTCACTATGACATCATTGCATGTCCTTTACCCCCTCCAATCTCTTAACTTCTTTGGATTCCATTTATAATTTAGTTATGAGTTCTACAGTCATTAAACACTCATTGATTTGTCCATATTATCTAGTGTAATTAGTGGAAGTTCCTTTTTCTTCCTTTTGTACTTTACAGGAGGTCAACCGCCTATTCTAGTAATGGAGGGGGTGTCTTCATGTGCATTAGAGCTTTGATTTATTGCTCATCTTTCTAGGTAGAAACCACAATAATGGGTGTCCTTGTTGTACTCGGTCTCATTTATCCTTCTTTGATAGTACGTCATAGTGGTATTTCATATTCAAAGGTTGATTATCATGTTAAGCCAAATAAATGTATTTGTTTGATTAAGCTATAAATGATGAAGTACTGTTAAAAAAATAAAGCAAGAAAACAAGAGAAAAATAAATCTACAATTTATATGCATTACCAATTCCATGTTGGTTTTCCCACTTTGTTGTTTTGCATGTAGTTGAACCGTTATTATTTTCCACCAGTTACAGTGGAATTTATTCATTTCTGTTACTGCTTTAAAGTAACAATTGTTCTAAGAAGACTATTTTGATGTCGTTCATTGAACAAATTACATACAAAAGTCCAAGAAGAACTTTGACTTTGACTCGTACTTTTCCTTTCATCTTTAGAACATTCACCCAATAAAATGAAAATTCAGCTTGCTCCTTCGACGATTTCGGAATTTTGGCACATTTCGAGGTGGATTTCCAAATTTTGCTCTAGGTGATTCTTTAATGTTGATTTTAGTTGTATTCTTTATTCTTTGCTTGAGCAGAAAATAGATTAGCATTCTTGCTAACATCTTTCTCTTTTCGAGTTTCACGACAATCAAACTGCATATCTTCTTTTCCTAAACACTATCTTCAAATTGATTTTTCAAATTTTTGGCTAGATTTTGAGAAGGATGAGGCACCGCTCTTCGTTGATGGCTAATGGGGGATGCATAACTTTGTTCATATTTACAATTTTGTTGAATTGAGGTATTCTAGGAATAATTTAAATTTTGAAAGTTTTGCTAATTGTTTGAATTTTGTTGCGAATGATAGAAATTCTTGTCCTATGGATGTTGATACGAATTATGAGCTTATTGGAGAAAAAGAAATTGAAATTTAGTTTTTTTTTGTCAAGAATTTTGAGAATAATATCGACTTTGACTTTGTTGTGAGTAAAACAGATTTGAATAGAATTGAGTTGGTTATGATTTTGGGATATGGCTTGTGATACTGATTTTACTTCTTGACATTGTATGCAAGTAATTTTTTAAAGAGTGTAAGAAGTAGAAAATAATGTTTTTATGTAAAATATTATATAAGGGAACATTTATACAGAGGTGAGGAAAAAAGAATGGTAACGGACGAGAAAATGACCACTGCCTTTAGCTGGCTAAGCGGCAATGGTCATTTTTTAATCGTTCCCACTAGATGGCTTTAACCAGTTAAAATAAAGCAGATTAAACTTAGCGGGCTGATCTGGCAACTCTGAATATTATTATGTAACGATGGTCGGAACAAAAGTCCCCTTCCTTCCTACATAGGGCGCACGTGCACACGTCCTTCAATTTATTACATGATTTGAGACTATTTATTCAAACCGTTCCTACCCTATCAACATGAGAGGAAATCCTAACAGTCTTTCCCTTGACTCGCAACATAGGAGTATCTTTTGAGAGCATTGTCTTACCTGCATGGCCCAATCTGTAACCTTCGGTTCCGATACCAGCGGTATGCAATGACGGTCGTAACAAATGCCCCATTCCTTCCTACATAGGGCGCACGCATATGAGTCGGCACACACAATCTTGTTACAAAAGGGATCCCTGTTGTTACGTGTCTACCTATAACGACCCAAACTTCCTCATAAAGGAAAGCCCGGATTGAGTTGAGAACACGACAAATAAGAACACAAACAGAAGAACACTTCATTGCTTATTACAACAATTCCATCAGAATACAAGAATATAACAGAGTATAAATAAATATTATACATTCGATAAATATAAGAGATTTACAATTTATAATGCAGCGGAAAATATTACAAAACACAACTGAAAGAGATAAACGGATACAGAGCTTTTCGAATATTATTCCAGTTGTAAACCAGGATCCTGTGAATATAAATCTGCAAAACCAAAATTACAAGCTGCCCATGTGGGAAATAGGGGCACCCAGAGTTTAGATTAAAACAATAAACTCCAGGTCAGTCATGTGACTGGTGTGAGAATTAAAACAATTATTAAATCTTTACTTTAAAATAGAGTAAATCAAGGGACCATGCCGTATAACACGGAACGGGTTTCCTCACGAGAATACCAGTGCATAAAACAAACAGTGCAATGCCTTTTGGAAAAATGAAGCTATTATAAGACCCAGGTCCCATCACACAATGCAACGCAAGCGGAGGATAGGGTTTTCTCTTATAATAGCCAAACATGCTTGGTACGTTAAAACAAATCATTTGATACTATTATAAGTGCATAATGTATAAAAACAACTTCAAATATAAATGTATCAATCCTAGACGGCATGGGTACCATATATCATGTCGCCAATACTAGGCTCTACAATCAAAACCGCAATTGTCACGTATTGGAAGTTGGATTTCCGTGTGTGAACCAAGGTAAGGGATCGTCCTAACCGCTTCAAGACAATCTAGCCCATGTCTCAGGACCCAGACTCAAGTGGACCCTTGGATCGTCAGGGTCGGTCCACTCAATGTGGATTAAAATGCCTAAACACTACGTTTCCCTGCCCTATGGGGCGTAAATCTGGTCTGTATAAAGACCATATCATCCATCGGCCCCGCAGTGCCGATATATCCGAGGCGCCTCGCTATCCATCATCCACATAAGTAAAACGCTTGGGCGTGCAAAACCCAGACACCACTCCTAGCTAGAAGGAAACACATATCCTCCCTGATGTCCTCTCCCATTTCTGGTTCACACCGGGGTGCGAGGCTCGCGAATCAATGCTATTCACAAAGCTATGCTATATTAAAGCCGTGCTTTGATCATCAACCACAAGACTCTGCTTTTCAACAGAAGCCTTGATCATTTGCATCTCAGCATGCCACACAGGCAATTCACGCTAAGCAACCGATCTCTATCAATCGCACAGAATAAAATCCGATGTCAGACACATATCCATTTACAAGTTCGTTCCGGGTCTGAACGAAACCGGAGGCACCTTATTGTTCGTCCCATATGTCCAATATAGGAGAGAGGTCCTTGCATATCCGGTCGATCTCCAAGTACGTCTGGAACGATCACCACTTATTACCTTGTCTTGGGTGTACAATCCAGTCAAGACATCAGTAATCATCCAAACGATGTGAAGACCTCCAGTCTTTAACCACCGTCTTCATCCTCGACATATCGTCGAATCAGTTATTCAGAATGGGATAAACCCGGTCTTTCTGAATAACGTGCGTATATAATAAACAGGTGCTATAAAAACACAACATACGTCTCATTCCAATCCTGAATATTCTTTTATTTAAATATTCATATCATTTGGGAAAGGTTCCCATTAATTTTATCACAGATAAATTCTTTAAATTTATTCTTTAATCTTCCTTTGGATATCAATTCAAACCAAATTATGGTTTATCCAAACTAGTCGGGATTAGCGAACCTTACCAGAGTAATCATTTGTTTAATTTCCCAATCCCAACCTATTCATCCCATGTAGTAAAACTGGTAATACTTCATATCTAACACCACGGTGTTATCGGTAAAATTAATTACCATTTCACGTTAAAATCTAATTAAAGATTTAACTATCATTTGGAGTATAACTGGTGATACTCCATTCTCGATCATTTCTTGAATTTGATAATTTTAGTTATCAAATTCACGTTTCAATCTATTTAAAGAATCAATAAAACTCTAATTCAGTTTTAATTTCCAAAAATCAATATTAATGATTATTCAAAGCTAAGAAATTGATCTTATCTTTAACTGAGTTAAAGAACCAATGTCATTTAAAACACGGTTCACGATAAACCCAAAATCACATTCCATCAGTCTCTAACAGTAAATTAGTAAGAGAACAATTCCCTAGGTATTAATCCCGAAGGCCGAAACAAACATTAGATCAATACCTAGGAAAACATTCAACTTAGCTAACCTCCTGGTTAATTTCTAATTTTCTTAACTCCATTGGGTTTAAGAACAACATTTTTAAAGACACCATTCACGACAAACCCAAAATCACCATTTTATTCCAATTAAATATTAATCAATTGGTAAACTTTATTAAATCTTAATAAAAAGATTTAATATTTTCTCAACTGGGTTTAAGAACAGTGTTAGTGAAGACACCATTCACAACAAACCCAAATCCCATTTGATATTAAATACAAGGCTCTGAATAGAAAATATATTGGCTTATATTCAATATCAAATTCTGAAATCAACAAATGTCGTATTGGAATAACGATATATATATCTTCCAAATTCCTCCACAATGTCCGTATAATTACGGAATCCAATATCGAAATATTCCGAAGATAATTTCGATTCAAGTATTGGAAATTCTGGTTATTTTTAAAACCATTCCAAATCCAATTTATTTATTTAAAAATATTGGATTATAATTCTAGTTCATAACTAGTTCATTTCGATAAAAATATATTTTTATCTTTTCAAATATGAAATTTTTCATCCCAATTCTTTCTAAATCATTTATTATGATTTTACACAAATTATTAATATTTTTAATAATTTTATCAAGGCCCGTACAGTCGATTTCCAAAAACGGTCATCGAACTGCACTTACAGCGACCTTTTCCAAATTTGATTTGGACATAATTCCAAATCCGACTTTTAGATTTTAAATCTGTAATATTCATCGGAAAGCTCTTTTCGATACGAACCCAACAGCTCCAGTTTTAGGAGAATCCGACGGTCGAATCTCCCGTAATGTCCGTTCGAAGTCAATGGTCGAAATTCGCGAACTGCCGCGGCGCGGCGCGTTCTATTCAGGCCATTATATATATATATATATATATATATATATATATATAAAATATATTTCATCGATTTCCATTTAAAACGTATTTTATAAATCGTTTAAATTCGTTTTCAAAATGATTTCAACTTCATATTCAATTTCAAATCAGAATTGAATATTCCACATCATGGATATATAATTGATAATATTTTCAAAACATTAGATTTTGAAATCACTTCCTTTTCGATATTCATTATAAAACCGATATAAATATCGTTCACGTCTAAATGACGTTAATTTAATCAACGTGGCTTTATATATTTATATATTCGTGTCCATCCCCAATCGGACATCAAAAATCAGATTTTGATCTTTTACTGAATATTATTTTAAAATATTCATTATTTTAAAATATTCATTTTTTTGAACCGGAATCAGACACAGTCAATTACCATATAATGTTATTTATATGGATTTCATACAACACATGTATCGAACAGCAATGATAAACAATCAACCATCATCCAAAGTGCATTCTACACTTCATAAGCGTTAAATATAAATAATTAACGCTTACAACAGCCCGTCAACCAATCGATTGACATACAACTAAATATTGGGATTAGTGTATGTCCAATATCATCCCAATACTCGTGTGGGATTTTCAAACAGCAAAAACAGGTTTATTTGTGCAGTTGGGCGATGTGTAAAATTTATCGTCCAAATCAATATCAGTCAAATGGGTGTACATAAACAAATCGTCTGATTTGTAAATGAATATTCATTTTCATTTCCGGAGATTCTATCCCGTTCTTTTATACGTTAAAAATTATATTTTTAACGTTAAAATATTTATTTCAACACTTTACCATTTTTAACAGTTCATTCATTCAATAAAAATGTTATTTTTAACTAACACCTTTTATTTCAGAAAATTTCGGCATTATACCGGCGCGATATCAAAATCGGGTAATGTCTAGCATTACCCCTCTCCTGATATTGGCTCGCGCCATACACATATAACAACTCAATCAATTCAATTCTCATCCCAGACCAATTCAAACAAATAAATCAACCAAACCAAACAATCAAACAAGTCGCCCATGGTCACGGGAAGCGGCTCATATATGCAATTATAAAGTAAATAACTGTACAAGAAATTTCAATGAGGAGTTCTCACCAAGAAGCTAAACCAAACGCCGCAGCTCTTCATATGTAGAAAATCTTCGTCGTACTTCCAATGAGATCTGTTTCATGTGGTATATGTTAAAAATCATATTTTTATTTCAACGCTATATAAATCACATTTTCATTTTAACGTTACAAATATAAAAATCATATTTTTATTACGATGTTTATAGTATAAAAATCATATTTTTATATCGCTTCTTACATAAAAATCATATCTTTTCTATGTTAAAAACCATATCTTTATTTTTAAAAATCAAATCTTTATGTAATAAAAAATCTAATCTTTTCTATACTAAAAATCAAAGCTTTATACGATTAAAAATCTAATCTTTCATTAACAAAAAAAATCTATGCTTTCTAAGATTAAAATCATAGAGACTTACAGTATTTTCTTTTAGGGTTTCTATCGGAGAAATCAAGGAATGGGCTGTCGTTGGTTGGAGGTTGCGCGCAGGGGTGTGGGGGAAGGGGTTCGTCGACGTTGGCCAGAGGGTGACGGGGGTGGAGCTGCGGTCGTCGTTGGTTGATTGGGGGCTCACGGCGGGTCTCTGGCTCGCTCGATTTGAACGATGTAGGGGATTTTGGAGGGGAGGGGGGAGGCCGGAGCCTGGACAAGGGAGGCGGCGGATTAGGGCCACCTCCGGCGGCAGTCACGGCGGCGCGCATCGCTGGAGGAGGGGCAACGTCGATCTTCCCCCTTTTTTTTTAAAACCCACGACGGGTTTTGAGAGAGAAAGGGTTGACCCCCACCCTTATAAATATATATATTTAATTAATTTTTATTTCCTAAAAGTTGATTTTTAAATCGAACTCCAAATCTAACCCAACGTCTATCGTCCCTAACTAATTACCCCCATTCCAAATACAATGGGAGATATTTCGTAAGCCAATTCTATCGTTTTGTTCAGTTTTCTTCAAAATTAAAATATAAATTAATATAACGTTCAAAACTGATTTTAACGTACATTTTAATTTACCGGGGCCACATACTTGCTCCGAAAATTCCAGAATCTGGCTATGTTTTGACGATACGGTCATAATAAAACTAATTTCGTTGAATTTGGAGACCGTTTGAAAAACGGTCATTTTTCAGTCGATTAAATTCAAACTGAAATTGTCAAACTCGTTTTCTGTTGCCACGCTCACATATTGATTCCAAAAATTATGAAAATGGGAATCTAGCAATAATTTGACATTCCGGATCCAACAAAAGTGGTTACGTCGAAAACAGAGGTCGTTTGCAAAATCGCTATTTTTGAGGGCTATATTTCCAGAGCGGCTATTCTGAATTTTCAACTGGGCATAACTTTTTATTTCCGCTATGAAATTTTGATTTTTTAGATTCGTTGGAAAGATATTTTCAAACAGATTCTAATATTTTTGGTTTCGCTAAAATCCGGTTTATTTTGAATTCTGTACATTCATTTGAAATTTGAAATCGAATTTTTAAACTACCACGCCATTTTCAATTCCTTTTATAATTAAAATAAATTTTTATATTCTACCTTCGATTCAAATAAATATATACGTTCTAATTCTATTCAAAATAAATTTCTAGTCGTTATTATTTAAAATAAATCATTTTAAATATTCAAAATTCATTTAAACTACCAAAAAAATAATATTAAATTGGTTCTGATTTTCCGGGTTGTTACACTACCAACTCATATTTATACTCAACTCTTTTAATTTATTCCGTGATGCAGGACTATTATTCAAACCGTCATTCCTACCTTAACAACATTGAGATAATCCTAACAAATATAACAGTCGTACTTCCCTCTGTCTAGGGTTGTGGATACCCGAAAAATCCTAAATCCGTATCCGGAACGGGTAAATATTCAATATTCGTAAAAGCGTATGTGAATACAGATACGTATATATCCACATCCGAAAATTATCCGTCTGATTTTTTTTAACATTATGCTCAAAATTATGTGTATCTTAGTACAATTGAATGAGATTTATTTATTGCTTTATTAAGTTGGAGGTTTATATTACATGCATTGAATGCATATTAACTATTCAAATCTATTTAGTTTCATCATGTCTGTTTATTTTTATCACTTTTGTGATTAACGGAACTGAAAAACATTTATGTTAAACTAATAAATTACATTTATATTTCTTGATTTATCGATCGTTGATAGATAGAATAATTATTCGATATTCGTCTGTATCTGTAGATACAGATATAACATTATCTGTATTTGAAATTATCCATTGACAGCTCTACCGTCTCTCCCCCTCGCGCCGTTGGGATGGTGGCATCCCAACCACTTAGTTGTCCGGAATGCTCTGAATATGAATACGTGGCTAACCCGGCCCATTTCAGCGCTGAGCATTCTAGACAAAAGTACAGAACAAATAGATAGCTCAGAAAGTCTAACCAATCAGGAGAAGACTCGTATAATTACGCGTTAGCTCACCAGCCGCTTATACAGCTACGAATTTTATTAGCCTACATTTTCAGTTAGTTCGGAAGTTTGCAAATCTAATCAATAAATAAAACGGCACCTTTAATATCAAATCGACTTAACCTAGAATGATCAACCAGTAAATGAATAAACAAATAAATTCGATCAGGACATTGTTGAAAACTATATTTGGCATCCGATGTATATATATGGATAGATGTTAACACATTCCAAAGGATAGGCGCTTTCATAGCATTTTTTTTCATTTGCATCCCCCTCATTTCTTTTTAATCTTTTCCTCTATGCTCTGATAGTTTTTATTTCTCCATCATGGCGATTGCTGTGGCTTTGGTGATGGTTCCTATCGGAGTTGTGTTTCTGCTTTCTGGAATCATTGTTAATTTAATTCAGGTACTGGTGTATTCAATTGCGATTTTGTTCCTCTTTTTAGAAATGATTGATCTGGTAAGGATTTCTATTTGAATTTTGGCAATTTTGGCGCAGGCAACATGTTTTATAACCGTGAGACCTTTTTCAAAGGCGACTTATAGGAAGATCAATAGATTATTGGCTGAATTACTATGGATTCAACTTATCTGGCTTGTGGATTGGTGGGCAGGGCTTAAGGTTTATTTTTGTGGTTTCAAGTTACAAAAGTGATTTGTTTTTAGTTGTTCCGTATCAGAAACATAATTCAGTTTACTTTAAAATTTTAGTTTGCGACTGGAATACAGAGTAGAGCAATGTTGTACTCAAATGAAACCAACAGAGTATAATGACAGTAACACAGTCATAGATAAGTTTGATGGCATCTTGGGCTATTGAAATAATAAGAAAATTGTTAATAACTTCAGTTAATAAATTATAGTTCACTTTTGAAACTTGAAGGGTTTGACTGCAACTTAACTTTTGACTTAGAATGAGCAGATATGTTGATAAATCATAAACAACAAATACTTGCTTATGGCTTATTTTATAATTTACAAGTACAACTAAATTTTACCATAATTTTAACTTATCTATCCAAATGCCTTTATTTCTTCATATTCACTCTATACTACTTAGAAATTATCATTCGTAACTCCTTTTAAAGGGATGTAAAATAAGTTGTTGTTAAACGGGATGACTCTTGATGTGAATGAAGTATGATATGATAGGACAAACTTGAACATGTGAATCATACCCATGATTATGTAAACTGTTACATTTTTCTTGCAGGTTCGTGTGTATGCAGATTCTGAGACTTTTAACTCCATGGGTATGAAATTTCACAAGCTTTGTTAAATACAAGTTAAGCATACTATATATGTAGCTGACTTTTTTAAAATATTTTGTGTAATCATTTATTTATTTTGTGAACAAAGGGAAAGAGCATGCACTTCTTATATGTAACCATAGAAGTGACATTGACTGGCTTGTTGGATGGGTTTTAGCTCAGGTGCACAAATAATGAATTGACTCATGTTTTCCCCTTTATTCTAATGCTTTCATATCACACCCCTGTTTACTCAATAACCTTGTTTCTGATCAGCGATCAGGATGTCTAGGAAGTGCATTAGCGGTCATGAAGAAATCATCCAAATACCTTCCAGTATGTTAATTCTTCTAACTATAGAATTTCTGGTTTCTACAATAATTTGTACTTGCGTATGGATACTGAATTGAGAACATTAATGAAGTGCATCATTTGGGTGGAGTGAAAATTATCATTCATTTGCTAATTTGGCATGAAATCACTCCCCATGTCATCTGAGTTCTTTAATAGTTTAGATTAATTTTTTCAATAATCTTTTGTATGGATTTCCAAGTACAGCAGACATCTGGATCACAACTTCAAATTATCTCTGTTTGAATGTTTGTCATGTCTTGTGCCATAACTTGACACGGTCCTTTGAAAAATTTATAATTATCTTAATGATATATCTGTTATATAGATTCGACTCTTCTTAGACTCTTATTTATTGGAAAGCTTTCTGAACAGGTTTCTACTTTTATGAGACATTTATCTTGTTTGGTAGTTTAGTACACACAGGGGTGGGTGGGTGTATGTATACATCTAATGAAACTCTTTTTTTTTTTTTTTTTTTTTTTTTTGGAGCATTCCCTTTAGCACCCCTTTCATATTTTAAGTTACAAGATTTTAAATGCTATTAAAACATGTGGATGTTTAATTTATATTATGAAATGTCATCTCCACAAAATATGTGATCATTTTGTAATTTCTAACCTTGGCAAAAAAAAAAAAAAAAAAAAAGTCAGCCCTAAACGTTTATTTATCCATTGATTTGATACAGCATATTATGTATATTTAAAATTTAATGGAGATGATCTTGAGTAGGGTATGAACATATAAAATTTCGTAGCATTTAAAATTGTGTAACTCAAAATGTGATAGAGATGCTAAGAGGTTCTCCAAAAAAGGGTTCAGCGACACCCCTCTTTTGTAGCATCCATACTTCCCATAAAAAAAAATTAAATTAAATAACAGCATTATGTGGAAGAAAGATAAACATCTAATATTTAAATAAAAGCTTGTGGTGGAAAGTAAGCGTACTAAAAAGGTATTATAAAATAAATGTCAATGAATATATGTATGTGTGTGTGTGTGTGTATATATATATATATATATATATATATATATATATATGTGTGTGTGTGTGTGTGTGTGTGTGTGTGTGTATACATGTTCATGTGTGTGTGCACGTGTGTGTGTGTGTATATAATGTTATGTATATATGTATACACACATATATACATGAGAAAATCTAATTGAACATAATTTAGTAACAAAATTAGTGATACGATGGATCTTCTCATCTAATTGCCTTCCGAATTCCACACAATTCAGATTTTTGTGTCACTATTTGCATTTTATTTTGTGTTGAAATATAGACACAAGTGAGGATATAATGGATCTCCATTATTGGATTGCGTCTTGATTTCCATCTTTCATATAAGGATAAAATGATTCGATGATCAAGATCTTTCTTGTCCCAATTCGTATCTACATAGCCGCCATAAACATTTAAATCGTAATGCATGGTTGAAATCAGAGAATCCTTGCCACATGTATGTGTGTAATCTTTTTGTGCCAAATTTTATGAAATGGAATAAAATTTAGTTTCATCGCTAGCAAGATCATCTTTATAAATTTTTATATCTTTTCAAGCCTTCTAACGTATTCAACATCATGTTTCAGATCTACGATTATAGTAAGTATTTTTTATGGGTCATAACGAGTTGTAATTTTGATCAAGTTAAAGTTTGGAATTATCATTATTTTTTTCGTGGACGATCTTGATCCTTACATCAATTTTTTTGGCTTATTTGAAGATGCTTAAATTTGGTTAAAAGAACGAGGGATTGTGAGAGGACTTGTAATGAAGGGATTTAGAACTTTTTCCATAAGCATGCATTACACACACATGTATAGACACCCACGTATACACAAACACACATATACGCAAACACACTCATACATACAAACGTGCACACATACGTACATATATGTGTGGTATATGGTTTATTTTTGTTACTTTTCATACTTTTTCTGTTCCACCAATAGTGAACCCCAATCTATCAATTTGAGTGCATCGATTTGGGAACTTAAAAACAGTTATCAATAGGATAAATGTAAATTTTACTTGGTGAAACATTGATTAGCAACCATGCAAGTGCAAAATGTAACATTACAAGATGTTAATTGTATGTTGCCGGATGATTTATTCATAACATAACTTGTTAATATTTTCAAAATAGCATTCAAAAATTATAACGCAGACACCCATTTAACTTTTAGCTTTGGAATATTGTTAGCAAAAAGTCCATTCTTCATCTAAATCGTTTTACTGATTGCATTTATATTAATATCTTTATTAATAATTGTCTTGTAAGTGCAAACTTTGGTCGGACCGTGAACTTCTAAAAACCCTTATGAATCTTTATCTTTATGAATCACTTAAAAATATGATCTAACAATTAAATCTCTTTTGAAAGAAATCTAACAATTAATTCTTTTTACAAATTTAAACTGCATTTCTATAAATTTTAATATTACTTGAAAATAAGATATAACAAATAAACGTTCTTTACAACATTGTTTTTTTATTAATTAAGAACAGAAATAAAAATTAAAACTAATAAAAAATTAGATATTCGAACGTAAAAATGAAAATTCAAAGTAATTACACATAATTTCAACGTAAATATATAACTAAATATTAATAGAAAATATTTTCTTTTAAATGTGTTAAATATATACAGTTTTTTAGAACGTAATTCATGCACAAAGCATATAACATCACGTGTGAAGCGCGTGTCGTAACGCTCGTTACCAATAATTTTCCAGCAGAGCAAACTTTTGTTAATTATCAATTTGAGTTTCAATGCTATTAGCTTTTCATTTTGGAATCTGTTTATTGTCCTTTAACTGAATTTCTTTTTATATCTACTAACATTCACTAATTCTGTTACAGCTATCTATGTCAACTTTTAGTAGATTTATGTAGACAATCATTGTCATCATTAATTTTAAATAGTTTTTTTTCCTCGTATATTATACAGGTAATTGGGTGGTCCATGTGGTTTAATGAATATCTATTTCTTGAGAGAAGTTGGGCCAAAGATGAAAACACATTGAAGGTAATACCATTCTTCTAAAATTATATTTGATTAATGTAGCTGTCACCTCTTTTGTATTAGTTATACTTGATTGAACTGTGCAGTCAGGCATGCAAAATTTAAAAGATTACCCACTACCATTTTGGCTGGCTTTGTTTGTTGAAGGCACTCGATTTACTCCAGCAAAGCTTTTAGCTGCTCAGGAATATGCAACTTCACAGGGTTTACCTGTTCCTAGAAATGTTCTCATTCCTCGCACCAAGGTATTTTTATTTACCTTATATTTTTCTTTGTGGTTCACTATCAGTAGATCATATTTCATGCTGTTTATAGTCTTCGTGTTTGCGTTTGTGTATATATGCGCACGCACACACGCATATGTTTGTAATTTGTGTGGCACTTCCTTATTATCGTTTGCTTTATATAGTGGACTATATTTGATTCAAATCTGGTGAAACTCATATGTTCTTTCTGAATATCGTCTTAATCTTCTCAGTTTAGTTGATAAGCAGGTCTCCTAGCAGTATATTGAATATTTATACTGGCTATCTGTATTGAAGCAGGGAAATGCTTATGATCAGAAAAGGCATGCCAATACTCATGATTTTTTCCTTATCCCATTTTTTACGGACCATAAAAAAAAAAAAAAAAAAAAAATGACTGTATAACAGACAGTATAGTGCAAGCATCGGTAAACTGCAATGTAGGTGGATGTTATCTACTGCATGCATTAACGTTATCAAACTCCGGTGTAAATAAAATTTTAAGAACTGGTCTCATTTTATTTCCATTGGGCGTAAATTAAGAAAATAAACTGAGATCAATGTATACAATCTGTGAAAAGTGTCCAAAACTAATCCAAAATATTTTATTCATTACTATTATTTTGTGCAGACAACAATTTCGCTAGCCTCACTTTGCTGCTATAATTTGATTGATTTATTTTTTGCAACAAAAATAATTATTCATAGAAATTCAAACCTATAAAGTGCTCTTCTTTCGTTAACGTTTGAATTTATTGTAGGTTTAATTTCAAGTAGTTGACATATACACTTTCACCTTTAAATTGATATATGCGCGCGAGAGCGCACGCACGCGCACACACACACAGAGTCTAGTTGCCTTGATAGTTGTCGGTGATGCATAATCTAAACTTGCATCAAGTTCAACTGCAATCTGTGATGTCTCGTTTATCTTTTTAGGGATTTGTCTCAGCAGTGAGTAATATGCGCTCGTTTGTTCCTGCTATCTATGACTGCACTGTAAATGTCCCAACAGATCAGCCCTCTCCCACGATGCTCAGAATATTAAAAGGGCAATTTTCTGTGGTATGTGTACTAGTTTTGTTTGTTTTACATGACTTCATTTCTTTGTTATGTGTGTTAACTTTGTTTTCTTAACATGTTTTTATTACTACTACCAATTAGCCTTTGTAAGTGCACTTCATTTTGCATCATCATTACACAAATAATTGGAACTCTTACTCATCACAAATTAACTGAATGAACAACGTGTATGTTCATTTAGGGATCCGAATCACAGTTGAAAATTGTAATGGTCAGCTCAAAATTTGTTGCTATATGCACTGTAGTTTACTTCCTATTTTGTGATTGATAATAACCCCCACACTATTATTACCTAGCATGATAGTGGTTTCGATAGGCCATTACCATGACGACTAATAAAATGAATTAAGGGAGAGAATACTTATGTAAATTTTAGATTCAACAACCAAAAAAAAAAAAGCCCACCAAGTGGAGAAAAACAAACCCTCTTATGGAAAAAATACAGGAAATATTCAAATATTCATCAATTTATAATGCATTTCATGGTAATTGCCACCATCTTTTTTTAATCAAAAAATAGTTTTAAAAATTGTATGCACTTATTGACAAATTAACATCAAATACCTACAAGGATTGAAGACGATTCATGAAAATCATGGAAAATATCTGAAAACATGATATTTGACTATGTAACATGGATTCAAGGTTCAAATAATGCAATTGATGAAGTCCTAGTATGTTACATCAAAGATGTACATTGTATTTATTGTTTTAATTTAAAAATACATTACATATCTGTAGTAAGCTATGCAGTAAATTTTGCTCTGTGATTAAACTGATCATTATTCAATGAAGATTTCTTTTGAGAATGACCACTGCCATCTGTTTTCTAATTCTCAGTTTTTTTCCCCAGACTTGGCAGAAAATTTTGAAACTGAACAGGGAAAGCTTGTGGGAATGTTAGCCAGCAATTTTTTATTTTTATTTTTTTAACATTGTTATTAAGGATTTAGGAAAAGAAATTAAAACAAAAAAAAATGACAAGAGGAATTTGTAGAAGAGTATAATAGTTATGGAAATTTATTAATATCAGTTTGGTCCCTTGGAATATCACTAATTTTTCCTCCTGCCAAAATTTTACCTCTTAGTATTATTTTCCTTCGTATGTTCCGTTTCTCTCATGAATGTTGATATCAGTTTTTCTCTGTACAAAATCAACAACGGTTGCAGTCTGTTAATTATCAATTTGCCTGTATATTTTTGTGATGATTGATACAACAAATAACATATCTGTATATAATAAAGTATAGTCTTTATCTTGCTAGGTACATGTGCGCATTAAACGTCATCTAATGAAGGAACTGCCACTAAAAGATGAAGGAGTTTCTCAGTGGTGTAAAGATACATTTGTGCAAAAGGTATATTTCATTTTAGCACTTAGGCACTTGATTGTTTCAAATTTTCAAGTACTAAGTGTCATTTGCATACATTGCAGGATGCCTTACTAGATAAACATATAGCAGAAGGAACTTTCGGTGAAGAGCTATACAAGCCAATTGATCGGCCTATTAAGTCCTTACTGGTAACATGTTTTTAACTTCACACTCACCTCAATAACTACCTAATTGTATTCCTCGTACACCACCAAAAAATATGAAACCTGTTTTATTCTAGGGATAAATCTTTGACTCCTTATTTTCAAATGATAGGTAGTAATATTTTGGTCGAGTCTCTTGTCATATGCTGCTTTCAAATTCTTCAAGTGGACTGCGCTTTTATCGACGTGGAAAGGAGTGGGATTTACGTTATTTGGACTGTTACTGGTTACACTTCTTATGCAAGTATTTATTTTGTATTCTCAAGCTGAGCGTTCGAGTAGCGCAGCCAAAGCTGCTCGTGCCGTGTCGAAGAACAAGTAAAACAAAATGCACTTCAGCGGATTTAATGTCTATGCTTCTGCACAATGCATCCATGTGGTAGCTATAGCTAATAGTTGCTCCCTTTTGTAAGCCTTAGAGGAAAATTGAAGAATGTAATTTGGGTAGGTGATGATAGGAATGTACACAAACCAAAAGTTATAAATTTTATATATTAGATGATAGTTTGATTATGTACATTGGAATAAATGATGGAAGATCAACTTCATGGGATGTCTTCTGAACATTAAATTTTGCATTGGAAGAAATGTGCATTTGAGTCACAAATATGATTAGAAATTAAAGAAATATGTATAGGTTCTAGTAGTCATGAAAGAATGATCATTCAACACGAATCAAATTCGATTCTTTAGGTCGCGTTTGATTTTCAGACTGGACAGTTAACTTTCGCGTCGGCGTCTGATGCGTCTTTGGGAGGGTCCACCCAAATGTCCCTCCGAGACGAATGGTTGGAAAGTTAGCTTTCGTGTTAGAGACGTCCGACGTGTCAGACGCAAAAGAAATTTCTAGATCCTTGTTTTCATTCCCCTTTCCCTATGTATCTCCATCCCATTTTCCACTCCACTTCTCCTTCACATCTGCAGTATTCTAGATCAAATGTAATGGCAAATAGTGATGATTTTGACCTGGAAGATTTGCAAGATATGTTCGATATTCAAGAAATTATGGCTAATCAAACACAGGAAAGAAGCAGAATATATGATTCTTTAAGTTCCGTTGTCAACACACTTTTCGAATGAAGTGATGTGAACGGTTAGGAAATTATGAATTCGAAGCTTCAATGCACATAGCGGTCGAAGAAATGATGGTTATATTCCTATATACTATTGAATTGGCTCTTTCTACAAGACAGGTTGCTGAGCGGTTTCGACGATCAAATGGTATGATTTGTGTCATTCTTCATAAAGTTTTGGATTCAGTTCTCTTATTGACAGTGAATATTATTAGACCAGTCAATATCCAATTTAACAGAATTCCAGAACAAATTCGTTCTTCACTCCGATATTTTCAATTCTTTAAAACTGTATTGCGGCTATCACTATAAGAAAAGCTGCTAATTTCTGACGTAGATTAGCGATGCCACAGCGACTCGGCGTCGCTAAATTGAACTTCGATAGTAAAACATCACTAAGACGAAACATAGGAGTCTTTAATTTGCTATGCCTTAGTGACGCCATGAATATTACGACATTTTAAATTTGGCGTCTCAAATGCATTAGAAATTACCTACGCAGTTGCGATACCAAAGAAATTTAGTGATGTTATAGGGACACCAAATACATTTTGTTTGAAAGAAAAAAATGTACCATAGAAACATTACTATTTTATCCGTGGGTTTGTGACACCATTAAACTTTAGCTATCCGCACCTTTGATTTACGTTTCTATGAGCCATTAATTATGAAAAATCCAACGCTCAGATTTAACGATCCAGACAACGTCTATTTTTTCTGCTTTATTCTGTACGTAGTTTTTCTCTTTATTTGCATCTCTTCACGACTTTTTCCTCTTCGACTTGAATGGAAAAAAATGTAATCTATTTGGAACTCAATCTGTTTGGGAATCAAATCCTCCTTGTGTCTATTTGCAAACTGCGCTCACAAGGCCGAATCGAAGGATCCATCGAGGATCTTCATGAAGAAAACACGGGATCCGATAAAAAAAGTAATGGGACTTGATTGGATGTTGAAAAAAAGGGAAATATGGATGAGGATGAGTTTGTAGAATCGTAGTGGGAGATAGTGGAATCAGAGGATGAGTTTGTGAAATTGGAAGGTGAAATCAGAGGATGAGTTTATGATATTTAAGTTTGATACCGCATTTTCAAATCAATTCTAGTTCTCTCTCGTTACAAATCCAATTCTTCTTTCCTTAATTGGCAGATAACATAAATTTCTATCAACCTGAATATCTATGTTGACGAGCACGATTTATTTCTAGACCCCCTACGATTGTGTTCGCTCCAGATATGGCGGATAAGCGTTTCCATGGCCGTATAAGCCAGATCTTGTGGCATTCAAGAGTTGCGATACCAAGACGGCCTTCTGAACAAGAGGCATATCCTGTGGTGGATCGAAATGAAGTCGCGTTAGTAGTGATGTCCACGGGTAATTACTAAATTCATAGTCCATAAATATATGGTCATAATTTTCAGCATGTACATAGTCGCAAACTTTTGTTTCCAAAATCCCCCAATCCATGAGTCTATCCTTGGTTGATAGTCATTGTGGACAAACTTTATATGCTGTAAACAAGAATTTTTGTGCAGTCATTTTGTGCCACACTAATGTTGAAAAGTCAGTTGGCTGATATGGTTGTTGAACAACATTCCATGCCATACTGAATTTAAATTCTCTCTTAGCCAACATCTTCCAGTAGTCATTTGTACAGTCAGATTGTAGTTTAATTTAGCAAATGGCAGTCGATAAGCTTCGAGTTTCAGACAGTAATTTAGGATACAATTCATTATTTTGGATTATCCTTTTAACATTCAACTGAGACCTATTATGTAGATGTAACACAGCCCAACCTACTAAATTCGCGAGCAGTTTATGGTTAATTCATGGGTCAAACCACTGTGAAGTATGTTCTCCATTAACTATAGCTCTTGTCATTGATTTAGATGTCATGTCCCGTTATCGCAAATTATGTTTCATGCTGTCTGAGAAATTATTGTTAATTTCCATGGTCCATAAGTTTGTTTTTGAGCAATATTTCGCCTTCATCCATCCGACCCTTAGTCACCCAATTCCATAAAATGCTCTCAACTTGGAGATTTGCTGTAGGTTCTGTTGTAATATGCGATACTATATGGTAGATTGAAGTGGTCGGAGATAGCTTCGCATAGGAGGAAACCGTTCGCAAATCGGATATCGCACGAGAAAGTTATGGATTGAATTGTGCAAGCTGTTCTGTGTGCAGGAGAACAGACGTTTGTCGTATGGGACGACAGACGTCTGTCACTACAGGGGAATGTTTCCCGAAAGTTTGGATAGACGTCTGTCCCATGGGGAACAGACGTCTGAGCTCAACAGACGTCTGTCATACTGGGGACAGACGTCTGAGCTGAAGCCCAAATAATTCCCTGGGAGGGAACAGACGTCTGTCAACCCCACGACAGACGTCTGTCGAGGCATATGGGTTGTTTCAGGCTGAAAACATGACAGATTGATTTGTGAAGATGCGTGGGCAATTTGGGTAATTGGCCTATCCCTATATAAGCTATTTTCTGAAGTGAATTAGAGAGAGCTTGGATACTTGATTTGGCATCAAGGGTTTATTCTCAAGGGAGAATTAGGGTTTATAGCCTAATTCCAATTCTTCAATTCTATTCTCCTCAAACTCTTTTCTATATTGAAATATAGTGATTATTGGATCAATCTCTTGTATTCCTTTCATCGTGGTAATAAAATACTCTCTCCAAAGTGGATGTACACTAACAAGATGTTAGTGGAACCACTATAAATCCTTGTGCGATTTATTTTTGCTACTTTGTCATTAGTTTCTTGCTTGTGATTGAGATTTGGATTGTTCGTGATTGGTTGATATTGGTTTTGTGACTAGAGTTATTGCTTTGGTTGTTTTTGCAAGTCTAACAACGATCTAGATTTCCGCTAGCGCATTGTGGTTTAGATATCGGATTCGAGTGGTCTTGAATCGGATTAATCACAACGGTTATAACAGTTGGTATCAGAGATGTTTTTGGTGCTTGTTAGGTGTTTGTGAAAATGCCGGAGACGGATAGTAGCTCGGTAAGTCCTTCAACCGGAAGTCTGAATAGTGTGGCGCCTTATGTACGGGGTTCGTATGCGGCGTCGGGTTCTCAATTGGTTATTGACAAGTGGAATGGAGATAATGACTTTGAGAAGTGGCAATGGAAAATGAAAGCGGTTCTTAGGCGGAATCGGGTGCACCGAGTAGTATTTGATACTCACTTATTTCCAAGTGATATCTCGGATGTTGAGAGAGAGGAGATGGAGGAATGGGCTTACACTACTCTTCAACTTGCTATGGAGGAGAATGTGATCTCTGAAATTAGTGGTGAGACTACCGCTAAAGGTATTTGGGACAAGTTGGAAGAACTTTATATGAAGAAGCCGCTCACTAATCGTTTGATCTTGTTGCGAACGTTTTTCACCTTCAAGATGAAGGAGGGTAATTCGCTTAAGGCACATTTGAATGCCTTTGATGACTTGCTCATGAAGATGAAGGCCGTTGATTTGAAGATTGAGGAAGAGCAAAAGGCGATGATATTATTGTGTTCATTGCCGGATCGCTATACGGGTTTCTCAAATAGTTTGATCTATGGTCGGGATACCTTGACTCTAGATGATGTCAAGACGGGTTTTCTTAGTGAGGAGTTGAGAGATCAAATGAAGGAGATGAGTGAGGGTAGTAGTGGAGCTAGTAATAGTCACGGGTTGTTTGCGGAGAAAGAAAAGAATGTGAAGAAAGGAAACCGGGGGCGTTCTAAATCAAGAAAACCCGGTGGAAGAGGTAAATCGAAAGAGAGAAATGGCAAGTGCTTTATTTGCAAGAAACCGGGACATTGGAAGAATGAATGTCCGGACAAAGATAAGGAGGAAGTAGCATCTTCATCCGTGGCGGTGGAGAGTGGGGATGGTGAGATAGATGAGAATGTGTTGACGGCGGTAGCAACGGGTGTTTCGGGTAACGAATGGGTACTCGATTCAGGTGCATCGTATCATATGACGCCATATAGAGATTGTTTTTCGTCCTTTGAGGTCAAAGAGGGAAATGCAATTGCTATGGGAAATGGTGCTATTTGCAAGTCGATGGGTAGTGGCTCCGTGCAAATAAGGATGTTTGATGGAGTTGTTCGCACGCTCACCAATGTTCGCTATGTTCCGGGACTTAGGAAGTCACTTATATCTTTGGGGCAATTGGATTCTCTAGGATGCAAGATCACTATCGAGAAGGATTGCTTGAGGGTTTCAAAGGGAGTGCTTGTGGTTATGAAGGGTGCTAGGACTCATGGTATATATTTGCTTCAAGGTGTGACCGTAGGAGGTGAGACTTGTGTGGGTGTTGATAGTTCTCGTGACTTGGATGCGACACGGTTGTGGCATTTGAGATTGGGTCATGTCTCGGAGAGGAGTTTGGATATTCTTCGGAAGCGGGAGATGATTGATGGTGAGAGCTTCAACAAACTAGAGTTTTGCGAGGAATGTGTCATGGGGAAGCAAACAAGGGTATCATTCGATGAAGGCAAGCATGACTCAAAGGAGGTTCTTGAGTATGTTCATTCGGATGTTTGGGGACCGGCACCGGTTGCTTCTTTGGGAGGAGCAAGGTATTATATCTCTTTCATTGATGATTTGTCTCGCAAGGTATGGGTGTATGTAATGGGGGCCAAGTCGGAGGCATTTTCTAAGTTCAAAGTGTGGATGACTCTTGTTGAGAATGAGAGTGGTAAGACTTTGAAGGTGTTAAGGACCGACAATGGCGGTGAATATGTCTCGTGTGAATTCTTGGAGTATTGTAAGCATCACGGGATCCGGAGACATTTTACTACACCGGGAGATCCGCAATCTAATGGAGTAGCGGAGAGAATGAACCGAACTCTACTTGAGAAAGCTCGATGCTTGAGATTGACATCGGGTTTGTCTAAGGGATTTTGGGCCGAAGCCTTGTCAACCGCGGTGCATATTGTGAATCGAATTCCGTGCTCGACCATTGGTAACAAAATTCCAGAGGAAGTGTGGAAAGGGAAGAGTGTTGACTTGAGATATCTTCGTGTGTTTGGTAGCCCGGTTTATGTGCATGATCCGGGGAATGATAAGCTTGGAGCTAGGGCATTCAAGGGGATCTTGCTTGGTTTCACGGATGGCGTTAAAGGCTATCGGATATGGAATCCGAAAACGAAGAAGGTTGTTAATTCTCGTCATGTCACTTTTGATGAGTCGGCTTTATTCAAGGTGAATGAGAACTCATCGGACGTTCCGGATTTGGTTCATGGTGAATCAAAGGAGAAGGAAGTCATTCCCACATTTCGTCCAAGTGGTAGTAGAGTTGAAGAAGCTCGTGGGGTTGAAGCGGTTGATGAAACATCACATAGTCCACATGGTTTCTCTAGTGATGATGTTGGTGATGTACATGATACTAGAGAAGTTTCGACTCAAGGTGGAGCTGAAAGGAGTTTAGGTGAAAGTATTGCTACTCGGGTTGGTCGACGTGCAATAAGGCCTCCCGAAAGATATGGTGATTGGAACTACCTTAGCTTTAGTGATCATTTGGACTATGCTCTCAATGTAGTCCAAGATGAGCCGATGGACCTTGATGACGTCATGGAGTCGAGAGAGAGCTCGAAGTGGATTTGCGCCATGGAGGAAGAGATGCAATCGCTTATGAAGAACTGAACTTGGGAGTTGGTTCCACTTCCTCAAGGAAACCGTGCTATAAAGTGCAAATGGATTTACAAGGTGAAGGATGATGGAAGGTATAAATCAAGGTTAGTGGAAAAGGGGTTCTCACAAAGGAAAGGAAAGGAGTATGATGAAATTTTTGCACCGGTGGTTCGTCATACATCTATCCGAGTTTTACTAGCCATAGTTGCTATCCATGACTTGGAGTTGGAGCAACTTGATGTGAAAAACGCCTTCTTGCATGGAGACTTGGATGAAAACATCTACATGGAGCAACCGGAAGGGTTTGTTGTAGATGGTAAGTCTAATATGGTGTGCAAGTTGAAGAAATCCCTATATGGGTTAAAGCAATCGCCTAGACAATGGTACAAGAGATTCGATCATTTCATGCTTGAAAGTGGCTTCCATCAAAGCATCAAGGATGCTTGCGTATATTTCAAGAGGTTGGGAAATGATTGTTGGGTGTATTTACACTTGTATGTGGATGATATGCTCATTGCTTCCAAGGATCGAAATGAAATCAACAAGTTGAAGATGCTTTTGAAATCGGAATTCGAGATGAAGGATCTTGGAGAAGCAAAAAAAATCTTGGGCATGGAAATTGGAAGGGACCGAAAGCGTTTTGAGTTAAGATTGACTCAAAAGGAATACATTAAGAAAGTGCTTTGCCGGTTTAGCATGGAGGATGCAAAGGCGTTAAATACACCTTTACCTTTGCATATGAAGCTTTCGGAGAAGGGATCACCTATCGGGGATAAAGACAAGGCTTATATGGCAAAGGTGCCATATGCAAGTGCGGTTGGTAGTTTGATGTACGCAATGGTGTGTACAAGGCCCGATATTGCAAATGTCGTCGGGGTGGTTAGTCGGTATATGACTAATCCGGGGAAATCGCATTGGGAAGCCGTGAAGGCTATATTGAGATACCTGAAAGGCACAGCATCTCATGGACTTGTCTTTGGCGGTAGTGATGAGAGGAGTTGCAAGTTGGTTGGTTATTGTGACTCGGACTACGCCGGTGATATGGATCGGAGGAAATCAACTTCCGGGTATGTCTTCACACTTGGCGGGACAGCAAACCGTAGTTGCTTTATCCACTACGGAGGCGGAGTTGATTGCCGCTATGGAAGCGGCCAAGGAGGCACTCTACTTGAAGCGATTGTTGTGTGACTTGGGTTTCGAACATGAAAGTGTTGATGTTCGATGTGATAGCCAAAGTGCTATCCATTTGGCGGAGAATTTGGCATTTAGCTCACGGACCAAGCATATTGAGGTGAGGGAGTCATTTCTTGTAGCCATGGATGAGGGTAAGCTAGTATACCTTCGGAAAGTACACACAAAGGATAATGCGGTGGATATGTTTACGAAGGCATTGCCGTATGGGAAGTTCAAGCATTGCTCGAACTTAATTCGCTTATTGAGTTGCTAGGTGCCATGGGGTGGCACAAGGTGGAGAGAGTGATTTTGTGTTTGATGGAAAGGAATAGCGGTGAGAGATTGGAAATCTATCTTCATGGTAAGTACTCGCATCACTCCCGAGTACATTGTCTTATGGTGAGACGGTTTGGTTTGAATACTTTCAACATTTCATTGGTGGGTGGGGGCTTTGCCTGAACTCGTTAGTGGAGTGCAATGGGTGGTGGCTTTGCCGGATCTCATTGGGAAAGTATTCGTGTTGCTTGGTCGAAGGTAGAAGGAAATGCTTGGGTGCATTGGTGTTTGAGTTGAGATGGTTATAGTATCGAGGTGGAGTGTTGTAATATGCGATACTATATGGTAGATTGAAGTGGTCGGAGATAGCTTCGCATAGGAGGAAACCGTTCGCAAATCGAATATCGCACGAGAAAGTTATGGACTGAATTGTGCAAGCTGTTCTGTGTGCAGGAGAACAGACGTCTGTCGTATGGGATGACAGACGTCTGTCACTACAGGGGAATGTTTCCCGAAAGTTTGGATAGACGTTTGTCCCATGGGGGACAGACGTCTGAGCTCAACAGACGTCTGTCATACTGGGGGCATACGTCTGAGCTGAAGCCCAAATAATTCCCTGGGAGGGAACAGACGTCTGTCAACCCCACGACAGACGTCTGTCGAGGCATATGGGTTGTTTCGGGCTGAAAACATGACAGATTGATTTGTGAAGATGCGGGGGGCAATTCGGGTAATTGGCCTATCCCAATATAAGCTATTTTCTGAAGTGAATTAGAGAGAGCTTGGATACTTGATTTGGCATCAAGGGTTTATTCTCAAGGGAGAATTAGGGTTTATAGCCTAATTCCAATTCTTCAATTCTATTCTCCTCAAACTCTTTTCTATATTGAAATATAGTGATTATTGGATCAATCTCTTGTATTCCTTTCATCGTGGTAATAAAATACTCTCTCTAAAGTGGATATACACTAACAAGATGTTAGTGGAACCACTATAAATCCTTGTGTGATTTATTTTTGCTACTTTGTCATTAGTTTCTTGCTTGTGATTGAGACTTGGATTGTTCGTGATTGGTTGATATTGGTTTTGTGACTAGAGTTATTGCTTTGGTTGTTTTTGCAAGTCTAACAACGATCTAGACTTCCGCTAGCGCATTATGGTTTAGATATCGGATTTGAGTGGTCTTGAATCGGATTAATCACAACGGTTATAACAGGTTCCCTTAATAATCATGGTCCAGTTTCCAACAATATCTCCTCTCTTGACTACCGTAGAATCTCGAGATACTAATGGGCATTCTCATGTAGTCCTTGTTGTTCCTCTGTCTATTAAGTCGCACAATTTCATGACAAACTGCAATCTTATCGTTCAATTTACCCACCTGGGTACCCAGTGCCGAAGGCTCCCGTACTCAAGCGCGAGAGGACTTCCCAGGCGGTCTCCCGTCCTAGTACTATTCTCACGGCTTTCCGGGCTCTGGGGATGGTCGATTAGTGCGCACAGCCATATAGGATTCTGTACCATTTCATTTGGTTTCTATAATACTTGAGAAAAGTCTTCGGAATTAAAATGAAATATAGGAGACCATTGTTATCACGTCGACGACTAGTCGTCGACTAGTCGAGAAGTCGCCTAGAGGGATTCCATGACCCTCGACTTGTGCAATTCCACGATGGTGGGCCAAACTGAGCCCAGAACCCTAATTCAAGCCCAAAAACCCTAGTTGAGCTGAAGTCGACTTTGGTTTTGCTCTTCGTATAATCATTAATCGGTTGAACGAGCATCGATAAAAAAAACCTAGCTTCATCTCGCTGCCTCGCCGCTGCCTCCTTGCGCCTCGCTGCTGCTCCTCCTGCTGCCTCATCAGCCGCTAGCCCAGGTATGTTAAATCGATTTGTGTTTTTTTTTCCATCGAAAAAAATTATTTCAGTAGCAGCTTTTTTTTTAATTAACTGAGCAGTTTCTAATTAGCTGATTTTGTATAGCCCTGACTTGTTTTTTGTTAACTGATAAGTTTTTTTTGATTGAAATGTTTTTAATTAACTGATGATCAGTTTTTTTTTTAACTGAATTATTTTTAATTAACGGCTGATCAGTTTTTAATTATATTTGCAGCGGTTGAAATGGAGAACAACACAGAAAATACTTGGCATGAGATGGCTAAATATCCTAAGAGGAAAGCTAAATCAAATGATCCTGGTTGGAAGTATGCATTTTGGCAAAACTTGAGCAATAAAGATGTGGTTAAATGCATTCTTTGCGGGAACGAAAATCATGCCGGCATTAACAGATTCAAGCAACATTTAATTGGCGGTTTTCCGGATATTCATAAATGTCCAAAGACAACTAGAGAGATTGCTAGAGAAATAAGTGATTTTATGCAAAGTAAAAAAGAAGAATAAACAGGTGCAACTTGATGATGATGATGATGATGAGTTTCAAGAAATCGAATCCACTGCAGCCTCCAATACTATTCCAAAAAAGAAAAAGAAGGCATTTGAATTTCAAAAAGTCCAACCTAAAGCTTCTAAATCAGTTGGTTCGATGCTTATGATGACATCGGAACAAATTATTGAAGATAGACATTCCAAAGGTACGAGTCAAACAACCTTGGAAAGTCGCCTCAGAACGCAAGAAAAGAAAGAAAGAGTTCATATGCACATTGCCAACTTTTTCTACGAGTGTGAAATACCTTTTAATGCTGCCAACTCTAGGAGTTATGAAGTCATGGTTGAGTCCATAGGCCAATATGGGCCGGGTCTGAAGCCCCCCACATTTCATGAATTAAGGGTTCCTCTACTTAAAAAAGCAAAAGAAGAGACAGAAAAGCAGAAGGAGAAGCATGAAAAATCTTGGAAAATATATGGATGCACGCTTATGTCGAATGGGTGGACGGATAGACGAGGAAGACATCTTATAAACTTTCTTGCCAACAGTCCCGAAGGTACTTTCTTCTTGGGTTCGGTTAATGCTTCTAGTGAATCACATGATGCATCAATGCTGGCTGACTTACTTGGTAGCAAGATCAAGGAAATAGGTGAGAAAAATGTTGTACAAGTTGTCACAGATAATGGTGCAAATTATAAGGCAGCAGGTGAGCTCTTAGAGGCTAGATTTCCTACTTTATTTTGGACTCCATGTGCTGCCCATTGTCTTGATTTGATGTTGGAGGACATAGGCAAGTTGTCGGGCTTTAAAAAAACAATTAATCAAGCAAGAAGATGTACTACATTTATTTATAAGCATGGGCATATACTTGATGCATTGAAGGACAAGACTAATGGGAGGGATTTAGTGAGGGCTGGAGCTACGAGGTTTGCCACTGCTTTTCTCACATTGCAAAGTTTGTACAAGAATCGAGAGTCGTTGCGTTTTTTGTTTTGTGCCGAGGATTGGAATAGGTCTAAGTTAGCAAAAACATAAAATGGCAAGAAAGTTTGTGACACTGTGTTTTCATCACTTTTTTGGAATAGTGCTGAAGAGTGCATTCAAGCATCACAACCTCTTCTTGTGGTGTTACGGATTGTTGATGGGGATGAGAGACCTGCTTTGGCAGAGATTGCATATGCTATGGACTTTGCAAAAAATAAGATCAAAGCGTCATTCGAGAAGAAACGAGCATTGTTGAGCAAATTGGTTAAAATTATTGATGTTCGTTGGAAGAACCAAATGGGAAAACCAATATATGGGGCTGCTTTATTTCTTAATCCGGATAAATACTTTGATGTTCTACAAAATGATCATGATTATGCCTCTCGGTTAAGAGACGACTTTAATGATGTGCTTGAGAAGATGATCATAGATCGGGGTACACGGAACAAGATAAGTAATTATGCCGATGACTATAAAAATTCAAGGGAAGCATTTGCAAGAGAGATGACACTTGAGCAAAGAAAGTAAAAAAATCCTCGTAAGTTTCGTATATTTTTATGTTTGATGCATTGTATTAATGGCGCAATTATATCCTCGCAAGTAGTACTAAAACACAATTATATTTATTAATTTATGTTAGTTGATTGGTGAGATGCTTATGGAGGTCGTGCACTTGAGCTTCAATCATTTGCGAAGCGTATTGTTGGTCTTTGTTGTTCATCTTCCGGTTGTGAATGCAATTGGAGTACATTTGAGTTTGTAAGTTCTCATATCTTTTAAGATATTTGTTTTCAAATTTACACTATTATACTTTAGGTCTAATTGCATTTTATATTTTTAGATTCATACAAAAAAGAGGAATAGATTGGAACATCAACGCTTAAATGACTTGGTGTATGCCCAAGACAACCGAAAAATAGATTTAAGATTCAAAAAAAGACGTGAACTTGGAAGGAATTTTGATCCACTTGTACTTGATGACTTCGAATGGAATAATGAGTGGATTAGCAATGAAGAGGAAACTTTTTGGAGTGCTGTGGATGAAGCTCAAGGTGCACCACATGCGCTTGAGGGACGCAATCTTCCTAGGAGATCTCATGTTGGTTCTAGTAGTGATATGTTGGTCTACACTCGTCGTAACACTAGTTCAACATTTGGATTAGTTGATGAAGAATCCGATGAAGCCGCCATTCCTCTTGATGATGAAGAAGTGGAGGATGATTATGGTGTACCATTACCCGATCCAAGCAATGTCAATGTTGAAGGAGATGGAGATGATATTGAGATGGATGATTTTGCTTGAGTTCATACTCATTTTATGATCTATTATGGATATTATGGGTTTTATTTTGTTATGACTAGGATCTATCATGTTATGTTTGTTGAATTTGAACCTATTATTATGTTATCTTTGTTGAATTTGAACATATTATTATGTTATTTTTATATCTAATTATATTATATATTTAAGTCTAATAAATATATGCATATAAAAGACTTGTCGACTAGTCACGACTAGTAGGACGACTTGTCGACTAGTCTTCTAGACGGTAGTGGCTCGACTTGGCGTCGTAATAACCTTGTAGGAGACTGTAGGATAAGATAATAAATTTCAAAAAATTGCTTGCAAAGTGATACAAAACTGCACGTCATTTGTATTTGAGTTTAGACTTATGAGTTAAGACCCACCCAATCGCATATGAAATCTCCTTTCTTTTTTTTCTCCGAAATAGAGCAATGTGTTTTACATTATTGTTTCCATTGTCATCAAGAAAATAATTTCTGTAGTTACTGGACCAATTGCATTGATAATTATTCAAAGTTATAGGCCCTAAATACTAAGGGTCAAGAAGATTTTTATGCCTTTACATTTGAGAAAATTTAAACCCTTATCAAGCAGGATACAGCAAAGAACATGACATATGTCAGTTCTGTAATATTGAACATTAAAAATATCAGTCATAAGAATTAGTCCAATCAAAGTTAGCTAGCTATTTTGTGATGGTGATACTTTTTGAATATGAGGAAATTTATCGAGACTTCGATGATTATTCAGTGAATGCGATATCTTCTTGTTACTATTGTACAATCAATGACGAGACTATAATTTAGTAGTGTTTAATAGTGAAGGAGCGAGGTGGACAACAGAAAATGAATACCTAGTTGCAACAGACTATATATTTTTGTTCCCTTTTTGTACCAAAATCTTTACAGTGAATATCTTTATTTTTATAGATAAATTTGTCGTGTTCAGAATTTGCAAAATATCGGAGTTTGTGCTAAGTCGTTTATGTTAGTGAAATGGAAGTTTTGAAATGAATATTTTTCTGTAAAGTCGTTTATTATCAAGACCTATGCTCAGAATTTCAAATTTAACACTTGTAGTTTGTACATGGTAACTTTTTGTATTGGTTAGTAGGTGAAAAGTAGGAGAATAAAAGCCGGACACTAGTAAAATTACCAGCATATTTTACTGTTTTCTACTGTGGATTTCAGTTGTAATATTAAGAACTACCGCAAGTGGTTTTTGATCTTGGGTTCTGAGTTTGCTAATCAGGCTGGGGAACGCTTCCATTTGCACACCATATTCCTTTTTTACACACATTCATTGTTTTACTTCTTGTCACCAAGTTACTAGGATTCCTAGCATCATCAATCAACTGTTAAGTCAAATTTAACTAGGTTTGATTTACTGTGACTTATTCTCTTTTAATAATCCAAATAGTTAGAATTTAGCATTGTAGCAACCATGGGCTGATTGCCATGGTCAGGTATGAGAAAGACTGCTGTTTCCAGACAGAAAGTGGAGAAACGATCAAATTCCAGCCAAGTTCACCAGAGTTAGACCCCGAAGGTGATCCTGGTAGATGCTAGGAATGTGTCAGGAGTAACAGCTGCTGGAACCAAGGTTTGAGATGTGATATTTTTACATGTATAAGTGTGCATGTTTTTATATGTGTGCACGTGCACACCTGCTACTCATAGATTTAGCAAGTTGCCTGTTGCAACTTGTATGGGGAAGTTATAGCGTGAACATTGTATAAAAGTTTGGGCTTAAAAAAACATATAGCAGTATCGTCTTCAGTTGCACCTCTGCATCGATTGGGGTTCCATCGGACTGCCTCAACTACATGTCCTCGGCTTCATCTCCACCGCCGCAATAGCTAATTAAAATTCAAGGTGGAACAAAACTGGATTGCTTCAGTGGCCAGGGTGTGGAATTTAAACTATTTGGTTCACTATATCATATGACTTGCTGCTCTGGCCTTGCTCGACATCCACTGACTTCTCTTCCTTGTTTCCCTTTTTCATCGGCCAAAAGTTTCAAATCCAGTCTTTGTTCTGATCTCAAATTTTTCGATCTTCTCATGAAGATCTAAGATGGAGATTATCATGTTTGAGGCATGAAGGATCAGAGCTTTCAAATAGTGAGGTACTTTAATCCCTTGAGTTCCATAAAGAATTGGAAGATTCTGATTCAAATAGATTGGGCACTAAGAAAGATAGCTGGATTATTCCATTTCAAAACGTAAAGAGGTCATTTTTCACATTGCAATCCTAGCCATGGACAGTACCGTGGTCTACCCAAACCTTCTTTCAGCAAGCATTCCCTGCTTATGGAACAGATACAAATTAAATCACAGTGCTTTAGTAAATGTGTTGTCCTTTCATTGCTTTATTTTGTTTCTTCTACAAATTATTATTTATTTTACACTTTTTGTTTAGCTTCCCATTTACTTGCATAATACTTAAAAAGAATTGTTTGTACTCTATACTAACATAACAAAAAAATGGTTGTGATTTGTCAATTTGTTATCTTTTACAGCCGTGTTGGTGCTTTTGGGTAGCCATGGCATGTTTAGTTGAGATGAACGCAGGTGCAAAATTTATTCCTTTATTCCTATGTCATCCGAGGTATGATATCTGATTGTGTTCTCTATTTCTTTCTTTTTGGCAGGTAGAAGAGGGTAGTATTTAATAATTTGATAATCATACCAACTTATCAAGGTATTCGTGAAGGTTTTCAGATTTGAGGAATGTGATTATCGTACCTTTCACGTGTGAGATAAGCGACAAATGAAAGAAGTAGCAAATCAAATGCACAAAAAGATAGAGACTAACATCAAGTGGTAGCTTATTTGGTCAAAGATACGAAGATGGTAATGAAGAAATACCACAATAAAATTTAAACATGATAGTAGTAAATTCATTTGCTAATAGCCTAAAGCATTGGAGCAATATGATTTAAGTAGAATATATGTATTTATATTATTAAGTGTTATTTTGACATTAAGTTGTACTTGTAGCTCTTCCATGACTTAAATTGTATTTGTTTATCATACTTCAATGATTAAATATATAAGCTTTGCATATATGTGATGTGATTGTCTGTGCTATACACACACACACACACACACACACACACACACACATATTGTGGCATGTTTGACACAGATAGTTCGATTTTATAAGATAATTCTATTTGCTTTCTATTGTAGTTAGGTGATCGATGAATTTTCTACTTTAGAACGTTGGCGTTGCAATGGTGTCACCAAAATTTTGTGATGCCATTACGACATTGGTTTTTGATATAAACACGCGTCAGGAAGGTGTCGTCTTTAACGATATCATAGCGACACCAAATGTGATTAGAAAATGTACATTATTAAATTGTTTGGCGTCGCTAAGGCATCGTAAGATTGGCATCGCTATGGTGTCGTTGATGTTTAGTGACACCATAGCGACGATAGTTCTGTGACGCCACGCGATTTAGTGACGCTCATTTTTTTGACCCACATTTGGCATCAGTATAGCGTGGCTAGAAATTTTAGCGACGCCATAAAATCGCCAAATGCTCGTCAGAAATTCGCAGATTTGTAGTAGTGTATTGATGAGACACATGTAATGGCTCATGTAGGTTAGGCAGACATGCAACGTTTTGTAGGACGGAAAGGACGTGCTACACAAAATATAATGGCTATTTGTGCGTTTGATTTAACTTTTACATTTGTAAGAGCGACATGGGAAGGAACTGCACACGACGCTAAAGTATTTCGGGAAGCTATAAATAATTCAGATTTTAATTTCCCTCATCCTCCTCCCGGACAGTATTATTTAGTGGATTCAGGATGTCCGCTATTGGAAGGAAGGATATATAACTCCTTACCGATCCGAGAGATATCATATAACAGACTTTAATGACACACAATGAATCGAAGTCAGACAATGAAATTGTCAACTACTATCACTCTAGTTTGCGTATGGTAATTGAAAGAACTTTTGGTATTTGAAAGAAAAAATTTGTCATCTCACGCAACATGCAGACGTATCCATACAATGTTCAAGTACAAATTATTACTACTACAATGGTTGTTCACAACTACATCAGAAAATACAATGCTGACCATCCAGATTTTATGCTGTATGATGACGACCCTGATTTAGTAGAAGAGGAATATCTCGAAGAGTATTACAGTATATCAAATCACAGAAACAGAGATCGGGAACATGTTCAAAGAACCGTAACAGCATCCACCATGGCAGTTGTACAAAACAATATACGAACGAACTAGTTGCCACGGGAATGCATTAAAAAGTTTCACTGTATTCTATATTTTATTTTTCCATTTTAAATTCTGCGATTTGTATTCTGCAATCATGTAATTTCAATTCTGCAATTTGTATTATGCATTCTACTATTCTGTTCGACAATAAACACACACACACACAAACAAAAACAATAAAAATAATAAATAAAAAAACATTAAGGTAGCGTTCGATTTTTGAACTGCCCAGTTAATGTTCGCGTCCGCATCAGACGCTTCTGACGCGTCGACGTGGGGCCCACACCATTTGCCCCTTCCGACCGAACAGTTCAAAAGTTAGCTTTCGCGTCCGACGAGGCGTCCGATGCGGCCCAACGGCTAATTTTTAACCCCTTTTATACATATCCATACAAATAAAACACATACAAATAATTAATAAAATAATATTTTTACCCCTTTCTGTTTACCCCTTTCGTAAAAAAAAACACATTCCCCTTTCCTAACAATTCCCCTTCAAATAACCCTTCAAAATACCCCTTCCATTTTCCCCTTCCTGTTCAAAATCAAACGGACCCTAAAATAATGACTCTGCCCCTTTCAATTTACCCCTTTCATAAAAAATCACTTTCTCCGTTCATAACAATTCCTCTACAAATACCCCTTCAAAATAACTCTTCCAAATACCCCTTCCCGTTCAAAATCAAACGCACCCTTAGTCATTTTTAAACAAACGAGTAGCGAAATGATCGAGACATTCTGAAAGGTTATCGACGTATGAGATGGGATGTCCTATGTTAGTTCATAGGTCTTTGCCATCAGTTGAGCATTACGTCGTATATTAGTTCGTGTAACACAAATCAAATTTGGCTTTCCACATTAATTGGTTAGAATTAAGGGGATTTTATTTTGAAAGACAAAGTATCAACTACAGGTACTTTTCTAGACAGTTGGGGACCACTACGAGAATTTCATTAGTCAAACCTTCTTGCTACAAACTTAGCCTTTTAAGATATGTTGAATTCAAATATCCAAGTTACGAGAAATGTAAAGGGATGCATAACTTTTATAGTGGCTCGCGACTAACGCTTACGTCCACTTCATAGTAATCGTTCATCATAGATTTGTCGATTACAAAGTTTGTATAAATTCATACAATTTGTGCGTACAAAGTTGTACAATTGAATAACAAATAGCTTATTAATTCATAACTTTGACCAAAATGCCTCTTTTTCTCCTTCGTTGAACCAAAGTGTGTTGGTGTCCAAGAAATAGCTTCAATGTCCAAAAGTATAGAAATGTATCCAAAACAAGCCAAAAGTCCAACTGAATGTTCAAAACTTGTAGGGAAATGTTTATGTAACGTTTAGAAGTCCATGAAGATGTCCAAAATCATGAAGATGATGATGGCAGCAATTAATGGGGCTTGAGAGTTCCAATCCCGAATGCCAAAGTGTAGGTAAAGTCCCCTAAGAATGCTATTATATGTGAGTTATGGAGGTGTCGGCCAGAATTTCGTATCTCGAGGGGATGCAAAATTCGAATCCGCAAAGATAGCCAAAGAGCCAAGCCTCATCCAAAAAACTACATCCTGAAGTCGTGCAATTTAATATCTCGAAAATAGCTGAGCAATACGAGCGTGTCAGCACATTTTGTGTGATCTGCACGTGAAATCCGAAGTGCTAACCTGCCTTGGCATTTACCAAGTCCAGAAGCCAAAAATGTATCCCGATCCATCGTCTCGCACCTGGGAAAATCACATCGCAATGCGATGTGATCAAGAGATTTTTGTATCCTAAACCATAGCCAAAATCGTATCCCACGCTTGCTCCAGATTCCTCATCACGAACTCCCAACGTGCTCATGTGGAAATTCATATCCGACACACTCTGATACATCTGTTTTCGCTTTGCCAGATTTGGGTTAGGATTTCGCATCCCGCCCCTTGCCAGATCAAGGGAATTCGACTCCCCAAAACCATGACACACGCTCAAGAGATATCGCATCCCCCAAATGCGATCAAGTGTTTTTCGCATCCACCGTGATGAGAAAAGTGAGGATGCGAAATTCCTAGTTGCTTTGCCAAAAAACCCAGAGCTTGATTAGACCAACACGCGCCTATGGTTTTCGATGATTTCCCTGAGTCGATCACCTATTTTCAACGTGCTAGATGAACCAATTTAGCAAATGCCAGATTTTACCAAACCAAGTCGCGCAAGCGATTTTAAGTGACTGTGTCATGTCGATCAGTTGTTTTCCACTGCGTGAAACCAGAATTTACTAGATTCCAAATATTTTTGTATGATGAGCTTTGCAACGTGATCAGACCGACACGCTCAAGGATTTTGAGCTAATCGGACCGAGTCGATTACATATTTTTCCCACGCTGGATTTTCCAAGTTATTATCGATGATTTTAGGAATCGATACTTCCAGCCTTGTCCAAAAACGTCGCGACTTCAACCAAATCGTTTTGTGTTTTCCAACGACGTTCTCGAGGCTTGAGCGCGTTGCTAACCGTAATCTTGAAGTATGACTGCTCTGCCAAAAAGTTGGTCAACAATTTGCACTCCAAAACATATTTTTCTTCATCGAAGGAAGATGTGTTTTGTGAGAAACCCAGAAATCCGAAAACCATAGCCAGGAGAAATACGACATGAACTTTTATAACCAGAAAACCAAAGAGCCACGATCGTACTGGATCGTATTAACTAGAAGTCCAAAGCCAATGAACCAAAAATCCATGATCGTGCCGGATCGTATTAACCATAAGTCAGAAAACTAGAAAGCCCGAAATCTAATGAAAGCCAACGATCGCTTGGGATCGCTCCTTGAGTGATAACCAGAATAACCGAGCATCTAGAATAACCAAAGTAGACAGAATAACCAGGGGACTACAAGGGTCCAAGAACTTGAATAACTTGAATAACCATAGCCAGGAAATCGGGAAAACCCGAAATTCGTTAATCTAGAATAACCAATAACTAGATATCCAGATAACTGAATGAGTCCAAGGCGGTCTTGATGAGGCAAGATGACCAAGAATAGGTAGAATAGTTCAAGGCGGCCTTGCCCGGGCAAGTTGACCAAGGATAGCCAGAATAGTGCAAGACGGCCTAGTCGGGGCAAGACGACCAAGTATAAGCTAGAATAGTTCAAGGCAACCTTGCCCAAAAAGATCAAGGATAAGCCAGATAGTCCAAGGCGGCTTTGCCGGGGAAAGACGACCAAGGATAAGCCAGAATACCATGGACTGAAGCCTTTGGAGTTTGCAATCCAGTTTTAGATTTCCTTACCTTGCAGCCGACGTCCCGACAAACAAATTAAATTTTATTAAAGTTGTAAAACTTTGGAATTTTTAGTAAAGCCAAAAGGAAAACTTAAAAGTTTATCATCCATAAAGAACATGCTTAGGGATGCTTGTTCCTGTACATGGATATGCAGACTTAGCCGTTTTTTATTTCAAATTCATTTGTGAAGAGGACTGAATGATTCATTGTTTGCAAAGAGCATACCTAGGGATACTTGTTCCCGTACATGGGTAAGCAAACTTAGCTATTCGAGATCCAAATCTAGAGTTTTCTCAAGGTGCCCTTGCCAGAGAAAGATAACCAAGAGTAGCCAGAAAAGTTCAAGGTGGCCTTGTCGGAGCAAGACGACCTAGAAAATCCAAAGTTTTCAAGGCGACCTTACCAAAGCAAAACGACCAAGAAAAGCCAAAATAATTCAAGGCGGCTCTACCGAAGCAAGATGACCAAGAAAAGCCAGAACATATCCATTTTATTAATAACCAGGGGAACGATGGTGTGTTGTCGAGCAAAGAGCATGCCTAGGGATTATAACAGCTTCCATACATGGGAAGGTCGACTCAACCATTTATAACCAGAAAACCAGAAGAGATTAATCCAGAGGGCCAGAGCCTACAAAGCCAAAACCATGGGTCGAAGCCCGAATATCCAAATTCCAGAAGAACCAAAAATACCAAAAGCCGGAGAACCAAAAGTAGGAAAGCCATAAGTTGGAAGACCATCATCCGGAAACTAGAAATCCAAAAGCCAAATAACCAAATCCGAGAAGATGAAGAAGACCAAGACCAAAACCAAGAAACAAGAGAATCCACAAGAGCCAAAACCAAGATATCCATAATACCAAAAGATCAGAAAGCACAAGCCAAAAGACACTGATGTCTGGGAGGCCTGCATCCGAGACACCAAAGCCAGAATTAAAATCAATTGATGATTATGCCGCCAGGGCGAGCATTGGTCCCAGGCCTATCATGAGTCGCATGAGGGGGTTGTGCCTATCTTGGCACCACAACCGATGTCCGAACAAACCGTGTCAGCTCACCGCGTCTCACACGCTCCTCAATCATATCGCTAAGATGTTGACAATTGTTTATATTATGGCCATCGAGGTTATGAAACAAGCAATGCTGACCAGCTTCCTTTTCACTTTGAGTCGACTCCCTTGCGGGAGGCCTTCTAAAAGGAGAAGTGGGATGAACCTTCAAGTAAATTTCTTTAGGGAAGTGAGTAAGTCCCAAATAAGACGAGAACTTAGGTTGCCTATAAGCCATGTTTCGATCATTTTCCGAAGAGGGTTTACTTATACGAGAATACTTAGCCTTACCAGAGTTGGACGGTGTCCCACCTTTAACCACATTAGCATCGAGAACTTTTTTATCAGTCCTCGCATCCTCTTTACGAAGAAACCTTTCTGCATCAAAGTAGAACTTACCGAGATCCCTCGGCAGGTCCCGTTACAACAAAATCTTGGAGTTAGACTTGTCCAGAACACCATAGACTGCGACCATCAGAACCGTGGATGGATCGGGTCTGTCGACTGACGTCAAAGCCGCAATAAACCTTTTCAAAAACTTATGTAGAGTCTCGCCGGACTTTTGCTTAATTGATGTTAGATTCATAAGGCTTTTTGGGCGAGCGATGTGAACTACGAACTGCTCAATGAAATTTGCAACCAAAACATTACAAGAATGAATAGAATCCATTTCCAACATCCTAAACCACATGGCAGTAATGTTTGCTAGGTAAAGCGGAATAAACTTTTCCTTGACACTTTTTGATGCAGAGAGAACTTTCATATGTCGTATGTATCGCATCAAGTTGTTGAAGAATAGTGTTTTGATGACAACAACCTTATTTCAATTATCACTAATTAATTATAAAAAATATACTAACATATTTATCTAGAATATATATATATATATATATATGTGTGTGTGTGTGTGTGTGTGTAGGGTGGTTATGCTCCTCCTTCGAATGCTTTAGTGACTGATGTCTCTCATGCTGTTGTTCCTGGTGTTGCTGCTACTTTGCAACATTTTGATCAGGCACTAGCTTCTCATCCTGACTCAACCATTCCGGCTCCTATTTCGGTGGTTGATGCCATCCTCGATGGTTTTTCCCATATATGCTTCAACGGCGACTTTTCCCGGGAGGATCTTATTCAGAAATTTGTGACCTCAAATATGGCTCTATCACTCACAATTATGTTGCGGAGCGTCGTCGCAAGCGTAATGCTGACACTCAAGCTTTTTTATGCATCCTAGACTCTGAACCGGGTTCCTTCAATTTGTTGTTTGCAACTGACTTTAGACGTCGTCAGGAAGATGGTTGTTCCGTCTATCGTTTTTGCCCGACCAATTCCAGATTCAATTGCCTTAGGTTGAGAGCCTATCTATTAAGGCTTTGGTTGTAACTCATAGTGACTTGTTGTATTTATCTTTTAGCGACCTATCTTTGTACTGTAACCTTGAGCCGAGAAGCTCCTTTTGGGGCAACACACTTTTATTTCTAGTTTATATATATATGTATATGTATGTATATATATATGTAGGGTTTATATACAGGATTTATTATTGAAGATTGTACAGTTTTAGAGTTCCAAGAGATTCAGGATTCAAATAGATTCAAGACTCATGAGTATCAAGATATCAAGATTTTAAGAGCCCATGAAATTATAGTAATTTAGTCTAATTTATATGTAAGACTCTAAATAGCACTTCATTTTCAAATTCTGTTTTTCAAATTCAAATTCTATTTTTCAAAATTCAAATTCTATTTTTCAAAATTCAAATTCTGTTTTCAAAATTCAAATCCTGATTTCAAGTTATTTCAAATTAATTTTAAATGATTTCAAATGTATAGTTTATAAAGTTTTATAATAATATGTTAATAATATATATATATAGTTTTATAATTTTAAATCATATAACTTTATAAATATGTTTATATTATATATCACTATGTTTGTATATGTTTTTATACTTTAGAAACATCATTTGAAACATTAGTTTTGATTCAAGAATTTTCAGAAAATATATATTGGTTTGAACACTTGAAATTTGATTTTAAAAATAAATATACAAGGCATATGTCGACATACTTATAATGACATGTCGTCATATAACTGTCATAAATTCAATTTTCAAAGGAAGTGTCTTTTCACTATTTGTAACGTTTCAGAAACGTTGCAACCCTTGGGAACATATGAAAAGGGGCTGAATTCAAATTTTTAATCATTCCTTCTTCACCTCTTTACTTACCACCATTAAAATACTTAAATTTCTTGATTTCTACACTTATACTCTACCGATTTCAACAACATTTATATCATTCTTCTTCTCTTCTCGATCTCTATCAACTACTCTCTTTTTAAAGTACTATTGAAGAGTTCATGGGCTATTGTAATCATTTGGGAATTGTTCGGGAAATGATGTGTTCCTTGTAGCCCTGAAATCAAGGAAAGGGAGTGATGTTAACCTTGTAGCCATGGAATCAAGGGTGGTGAAATCGATGTTAACCTTTTAGCCTTGATCAAGGTTGTTGTAATTGGATATTGATAATAATAAAACTATACGCAATCCAGCGTTGCCTGGGATTGGACATAGGAGTAATCCGAATTAGTATAAAATCTGGTGTGTTCTTTCTTTTTCAGCATTTTATTTCTGTTTATATTTGCATTTGTAATTATTTCTGTGTTTGTGATCATTTCTGGTGTGATAATCATTGTGTAATTCATATAGTAATTCAAGTTAGTTTAAGATTTCTTTAAATTCTTCTCAAACACTATTCACCCCCCTCTAGTGTTAATTCTGCCTTAAGATCCGCATCCTTAACAATTGGTATCAGAGCATAGGTTTTTAAAATTTCATAATCTGAATTTTGGAAAGATTAAATGGCAACCAACACTAGTAATAATAGTTCTTTTGTAGAGGGTCAGTCCACTGTTAGACCACCACTATTTAATTGCAGTAGTTATTATTACTGGGCATGTAGAATGAAAATATATTTACAATCAGTAGGATCAGACACATGGAACATCAGACAGACTGAATATATGTTGAACCCACTACTTATTTTTCACAATGGACAAACGATCAAAAGGCTGCTGCATAAGGTAACTCTAAGGCCATGGATATGTTATCCAGTTCATTAGATAGAAATGGATTTAATAGAGTGTCAGTTTGTAAATCTACTTATGAAATATGGAGAACATTGCAAGTTACTCATGAAGGAACCGATAAAGTTAAACTTACAAAGATATCAATGCTAATCAATCAATTTGAGTTGTTTAAAATGAATGAGAATGAATCTGTCTCCGATATGTACTGCAAATTTCAGGAAATCGTGCATTCATTAATGGCTCTAGGAAAAACTTATTCATAAGAAGACCAAATCAGAAAAATAATTAGTTCATTGACTCCAAAATGGGATCAGAAAACATTAGCAATTGAAGAAGCCAATAATGTCAGTGAAATGAAGATTGAGGAGTTAATTGGGAATCTAATATCGTTCGAAGTCCAATTAACGAAAAGAAAGGAAAATAATCCCATAGAAAAGAAATCTATAGCATTTAAAGCAACAACAAATGGTACTGATTCAAGCACTGAAGACGATGAAGAAATTGCTTTAATGATGAGGAATCTCAGAAGTTAAGAAACACAAAATGTGAAGTAAAATGGCAGCAAACAAAATACTAAAGCCTAGAAATAAATCTGGAAACAGAGAAATGACGAAAACCTTGGACTGAGAACCTGTGAGCATGGAAAAGGTTAAGAACAGAGGACATGTAATGTGAGTAAACTCCCCTTCTTTTACAATTTAAAACAATTGTTGATTTGTTATATATGTATACATGGATACGGACATATTTTATCATGGATGACTCCACTATTTGGACTGAAACCACTATTTATATTTAAACAATGCCAGTATGGTTCAACCAGTAAAAACATATTCCTTTTCCCTGATTTATAAAAATCAATAGCCGAGTTCTAGATGGTTATGGAATGCAAGTTACAAATGATTCTTTCTTATTTATATCTACAGTATATCTTAAACTATTGGCAAAATTAATTAAGAAGTATAATTACAAAGGAAGGTGATGCACCAGTAAATTAAAAGAAATACCAAAGTCAAAGAAGTAGATTGGATAAGCTTGTTGCAAGATAAAAATTAGTGACAATGAGAAAGGGTAAACATCAGTGTATCTAAGGGGGTGTTAATTACAAACATAATGCAAACTAAATACAACCAGAGAGGGGGTTTGGTGAACCCAATTACACATAATAAATTTAACGTTTTGGCAACAAATAGCTAGGAGAAAAGTTGCAGTTTAAATGACAAAATCAGCCATGAGGTAGCATAAGTTGAGGGGATTTGTTCCTCTAAATTTCTTGACAGTATTACCCATAGATCGACTAAGGTGACCATTTCACGATTAAGCGTTTGGGGTGTTTCTTTTTGATGGTTCGATTGAGTGATGTTTTTTCCGATCAAATTGATCGGTGGGTGATCGGATGGTGTGGGGTGACTCAGGTAAGGCATACACATGTGTGATCGATGTGAGGCCTTGTTTGTGGGCTGATATTGTGCATGCGCACACTATACTGTGTACAATGAAGCGTTTCTGGGTACAGAAGGTTGAAGAGGAAATGAGGGCAACAAGAGACAACAAAGTGTGGAGGAAATAGGATGCAAAGAAGAGCAGTACCAAGATTCAAAGCAGATAGATACGAAATAAGGTGATATGAGTTATCGTGTAGCAAGTTTTTGGATGTCTTTGTAACAGTCACAAGCAACTGATCATCTGCCATCCAAATGCTGAAGAATTTGTACCTGCCTCTGCCTTCGGTACCCAACATTCTTTATTTTTTAAACCGTATCTTTTTGGTAATGTTTCCTTCATCAGTTTCCAAAGTATATTCTACAGTTCTTACCATACATGATATTTAATGAGTTACAAGTGGCTTTATATTTGTCTTTTGATATAGTTATAACATTAAATTCTTTCTTTTTTTGAAAAAAAGATTAAAACAAAACGTAAAGGAAGGAAACGAAAGAAGTAAAAACAGTAAAGAAGGAAAGAGGGTTCGCAAAAGAAGATGGTCGATTGGTAGTATACGCCTGTTGAAGAAGAAAATGGAAATAAGATTAGGTGCAGCACTACACAAAATTCATCAATTTGCAACAGTTTTAAGCCGTTGCAAACTCGTTTCGCAACGGCTTTAAGCCGTTGCAACGACCTGGGTTGCAAACATTTAGCAACGGCTCGTAGCCGTTGCTAAATTTGTTTTTAGCAATGGCTTAGAGCCATTGCGAAATTAAATTCTGCAACGGTTAATAACTGTTGCAGAATCTTATTTAGCAACGGCTTCGGTCCGTTGCTACATGTTACAATACAATCAATAATTTTTGTTTAGCAACGGCTCTTGGCCATTGCCAAATTTATTTAGCAACGGATTTGGGCCGTTGCTGTGTCAAAATTTTTGCAAATTTTTTTTTTCTGTAAATTTCTTTCCCTGTATTTCATATTCCGCAAAAATCTAGTAATATTTGATATAAATACCACAACTGGTCATAATATTACGATAATTTCAATACATGTTGCTTCATAAAATACAAATACCAAAATACTATTCCGATCTTACATTTTGAGTTCATCAAAACAATAATACACCACACATACCATCATAAAGTACTAATACTACACACATACCATCATACAGTACTAATACTACACACATACCATCATAAAGTACTAAGACTACAAGTATAAACCATAATTGATAGTTTCAAACATTCGTCATAATTAAAATATCATACTACAAGCCATAAGCGTTGCCCAAGAAAAGTAGATCTCCCTTCATACCATGAACCTGCCAAGAAAAGCAGCTACATTAAGTACATACTGATAAAAGCACGTTATAATTGAGGCAGAACGTGATCTGCTTATTTAACAGTTCAGAATTATCAGTGTGTGTTTATAACTTTACATTACTAAGTTCATACTGATAAAAGCATGTTATGATAACAAAAGTTCAAATGCTTTGTATAGAGAGGATATAAGTATCATGGAATAAGCATTATAATACATATATACGTAGTACAGGATAATGGCTAAGTAGGGAAAAGGCTAATATTTATTATTATGACAATGGGTATGAGATGACAGGGAGGAAAGGAGTCAACAATGACAAGGATGCCTATCCAACAAAAGTGCAAAAGCAGACAGTAACGAGGCTGCAGGTTGTTGGAACCTAGGTATTGTTTGTCAATTTGCTGAATCTATAGCAATTTCATACCTGTGATGATGTTATATCTGCCCGATTATAGAAACGATGCTGTAGAATCCAACAATGAAACGTGACAAAGGAGAAAAAGAAGTAGAAGGAGAAGAGCTGAAGGAGAAGATATGAAAAGGAGTTGTAGGTAAATTGTGCGTTCTTTTGCGTTCCTTTCAATATTATCTTGAAGGCGAATGCATTTAGCAGGAAAAGGAGCTTCAGGAATAGACTGAAGAAAAGATGCATAGTGCTAAAAATGCATATGAACAACACACTGTATGACTATCAATTTACTGATAATATGGAGGAGACCAGAAATAGAATTGGCCAAACAGTTGGGTAAAAATAAAATAAAATGCAGGTTATAGCATGTGTTAATTTTGAAGGGTATATCATGTGTTATAACCAGAACATCGAGGACCATAAAACGCAAAGTGTCAAAACATCGCTCATGTTATAGCTTTCAGTGTTTTGTTTATCATAGTTTGTTATTGCGACACTTCAGAAAGCCGAAAGTCATACATGTGCCATAACGAAGATAATATTGATTGAAACATACTTGGATTCTTAATAATAAACTAGATGGAGAAATATAGCAAACAAATGAATTAAACCATCTAGTACAAAATGATAACATGTTGAGTAAAAAATAACTTTCACTACAAGAAACAAAGAATAAAAATATAAGAAAATGTGCAATGGAGGATAGTTGAAGATCATGTTACTGAAAATGACATATGTACATTATGTAGTCTGAATTATCTTTTAGCTCAGAATGACCATGACTTCATCTCTGAAACTACTTGAACCATTTATTTTCACACACCGTTTGACCAACATAAAATCTGTAAGTGCTAAGAAACAATATGTCATGCTAATTTTCGATTTTTTTTAACCTAATCAGGGTTCAGTCCTGAACTACTAACCAAACAAACTCAAAATAGGCCAATAATGAAATTTTCTAAAAGAAGTAAGTTCCCACAGAAATATTTGGAAGTGGGACTCTTGTTGCTACAATTGCAAAGTGATAGATATTATAAGTGCAAACGTAAACGTAAAAAATGACGTAGAAATCTGATATGCCACCAAAATGTCAAAATTGAGTAACTATGACCAAAACATTGATCTGTCAAACTCAGCTCATGTACAAGTTCACCAATACATCCAAAGCTGGAATATCGAGGATGGTGGTGCTTTTACCATACCTGTAACCTCCCTAACTTTAAGGATCTACATAGTAAATTCTTTAAGTTAATAATATTACAACCCAACAGCTACAAAATGAGTCCTCCAAGTCTTTTAACAGTGTCACCAAATTTAAGGATTGTAGGTCACTGATTTGACTAAGAACACTTTACATTTTCAGAGGTAAATTATGCAATATATGAAGATAAAAAATTGAAGGAGATAAGCAAAAATTGTTCAGAACATGATTTCAGCCTTGCTTATATATATATATATATATATATATATATATATATATATATATATATATCGGTAATCGAATTTGTTCGACTTGCAGCGGTTGTCTTCATCTGCAATGACTATGCTAGTTTGCATGACACGGTCGCATTAATTTCGAAATTCTGTATTCAGAGACCCGTTTCAAGCTTTCAATTTGCTACCTTATTCAACAATTTGAAATTTCAAACTTTTAAACTCGTAACGGATCAAAAAAGGACTATTTAGAAATCGATTCAAAAATATATTCTGCATTAGACCCGATCTGACATGATCGATCGATCAGACATGTGGCTAGCTACCGTACATGTGTTGATCTATATACTTCCCTCTTCAACTTAAGAGAAAACATTTGGATGCTCAAAATATTCAAACCCCTCTTGAGAAACCATTATATAAACAACAAAACATTTTTGTGTACCCAAGTGTAATCCACCCGTAATAGTTCAAATATCAAGAATTTGAGTCATCATAGTAGCTAATACCTAAATGAAATATCCTTCTGGATTTGAATATCCGCTTAGTGTACAACCTCCCACGGTCTTATCTAATACATTGACGAACAAGTATTGAACCAAATAACCCTATTTCAAAACAAAATAGTCACACACGGATTGATTTCCGTTAGTGGAGAATTCTTACTGTCCAGCACATTGATGGCAATGTGTGTGCTTTTAATATCGAGTTCTTAACACTACTTTAAAAGTGGTCCTATTTTCATGGAAAACAAACTGTACACACCTTGTTAGATATATAGACTCGTTCATACCCATGTGATGTGCACGTAAGAATATATATTTTACTCACATATTCTTCATCTATTAGATAAATTTTAAATTATGGTTTTCTGTAATGTTTTGAACCAAAGTAAGATAGCATACTCAAATCATCATTTACTCACCTGCATATGGGAAAAATATTCATTCTGTGCATGAATTAATTTAAAGAATATTTATTTGCATATTTTAATTTTGTTTTGTAGGATAATCTACATATTGCTTATTTTATTCAAGGTTTCAATTTATTCAAAGTATTGATTCTAAATTTAGTTTACCCTTCACTTTGCTTTAGTTCAGCATTAATTAAACCATCTAGTATATAATGCTAAGGCAAAGGCAAAGGCAAAGGCCAATTTACAAAAGAATCAATGTTTTATGAAATTTCTTCCCTATTTCTTTTCTCTTTTTGCTGTTTGGAGGGGGGAGGGGGCCGGGTGTAATGGGGGACCATAATTCATTAGTTTATGAACCAAATGATCACACAAAATAAAATTAGTTACTAAATGATCACCACACAAAAACAGGAAACTGAGAATAAGCACCTGAACCAGTGTCTAAAGGTATCGAATAAGATTCTTCGGATGGCACACAAAACCTCCAACTCCAACTTCTTCAAAGGTCGTAGCAAGAGGATGGTTTTGCTTGGTTGTGCTTTCATCTGGCAGCAGTATGCTATCCACAACTAACTTCTCGTACATTGGCGGTACGGCTTTTCCATGAATTATTGAACCCATCAAACCTCTGCATACTATACCTATCGCAATGACCTCCTGATTAAAGTTTAAGATTTCACACTTCAAACTTACCGAATCGGAAGAATTATGTGGATTGCCATTGTCTTTGTCCGGCTGTCTTTCATTCGAAGCATCGTGACATGCACCCTCTACACTTCCTTCTTTATTCGAAGCTTTGTCTGGTATTTTCTGCTCATATTTTCCCTTAATCAAGTCCACTAAAGACAACAATGCACCCTCTACCTTGGTCGTCCGATCTTCCATGTTTTGAGCAGGTTTAATTTGTTTGCGTGCAATATTGGAGGCCTTAACTTCGTTCCTTGATATCATGGTTCCACTACTACGAGTCCGGCCTCTTTTATCCTTTCCAAAAACTTGTGAAAGTATGTCTTCTTCCAATGGCAACTCCTCTTCCTCAACGTCTTTGATTGTTTCCTTTGCCTTCGCAATTTTATCCTAATCATGAAGCTTAAATATATAAATTGAAATAGTGAATAATACAAATAAGCAATTATTTGGCAAACTTACAAAGTATGGAGAAGTGGAATCGGATATGCTTCCATCCTTTTTTGTATGAGTTTTCTCTCATACTTCACGACATGTTATTTCTTTTTTGGGATTTGCAATAGCCTGCAATAAAACATGAAACAAAATCATAACAATGATCCAGGAATATGGTTCTGAACTTGTTTGGATATATAGGTATACATGCATATAAAATGTGTATATTTATATTCATTATCTTGATGCTTATATAAAATGCCCTGACCCTATTTGTATGTGATGGCTGATATGAAGATAAGTTTTGTTGTGCACTATAATTGGATTGAATTTATGTATTTGGTTAATAAACTGTATATACCTAAATGTCACCTGATGTGTATATTTACTTGTTAAGAATATTAGTTAATATACTATGATCAGATGCATATCGCCTTCTGAAAGTTAACTGAATCTAACTTACACCCTGATTGGTAATACACAAACTGATATATATATAGGTATTGCATAAAGGAGTACAATTGGTTGTCATGTGTGTGCTTATTGATATGATGTGATATTTTTGAGCTAGCAAAAAGTTTCACTAAGTATGATAATAGTCTGCCATGTAAGCCTAAAAACCACTATAACATTATTGGACAGTTTAGTAAAGACAAAAGTTATATTTTCCAAAATGTTAATTTTACCTTAAAAAGAAGTGGCTACTAAGTTGCAAAATTAAACATAAAAATTATAAACCATTGGATTTATTTTCTTTATGTGGTTGGTGGAATTCAACAGAAGATCTAATGTTTGAGATTTTCTATGTATAATTTTGTGTTTAAATTGAATACCTCCTTTAAAAACACAATAACTTATGTTCATCCATAAAGATTCATGAAGTATTTCTTTTAAAACTAACTTATTAAACCAAAATATTTTTTTGCTTAAATCATAAATAATAAAGAAAAAATGAAATTTCAAATTAATAAATATGGTGTAGATAAGTGCGATAAGGCAACAAAATTCAAATGTAAATTATGGATCCAACTCCTCTTTGCAATTAAAATTAAATCAAAAAATGCATAAAAATATTAATACTGACTTTATTGATTATTTTAATTTCAATCTTTTAATCCCCAAGCAAGCAGTTTCATCATACTGAATTTAAATTCTCTCTTAGCCAACATCTTCCCGTAGTCATTTGTACAGTCAGATTGTAGTTTAATTTAGCAAATGGCAGTCGATAAGCTTCGAGTTTCAGACAGTAATTTAGGATACAATTCGTTATTTTGGATTATCCTTTTAACATTCAACTGAGACCTATTATGTAGATGTAACACAGCCCAACCTACTAAATTCGCGAGCAGTTTATGGTTAATTCATGGGTCAAACCACTGTGAAGTATGTTCTCCATTAACTATAGCTCTTGTCATTGATTTAGATGTCATGTCCCGTTATCGCAAATTATTTTTCATGTTGTCTGAGAAATTATTGTTAATTTCCATGGTCCATAAGTTTGTTTTTGAGCAATATTTCGCCTTCATCCATCCGGACCATAAGCAGCCCTTAGTCACCCAATTCCATAAAATGCTCTCAACTTGGAGATTCGCTGTAGGTTCCCTTAATAATCATGGTCCAGTTTCCAACAATATCACTGCTCTTGACGACCGTAGAATCTCGAGATACAAATGGGCATTCTCATGTAGTCCTTGTTGTTCCTCTATCTATTAAGTTGCACAATTTCATGACAAACTGCAGTCTTATCGCTCAATTTACCCACATGGATACCCAGTGCCGAAGGCTCCCGTACTCAAGCGCGAGAGGACTTCCCAGGCGGTCTCCCGTCCTAGAACTATTCTCACGGCTTTCCAGACTCTGGGGTGGTCGATTAGTGCGCACAGCCATTTAGGATTCTATACCATTTCATTTGGTTTCTATAATACTTGAGAAAAGTCTTCGGAATTAAAATGAAATATAGGAGACTGTAGGATAAGATAATAAATTTCAAAAAATTGCTTGCAAAGTGATACAAAATTGCACGTCATTTGTATTTGAGTTTAGACTTATGAGTTAAGACCCACCCAATCGCATATGAAATCTCCTTTCTTTTCTTTTCTTTTTTTTCTCCGAAATAGAGCAATGTGTTTTACATTATTGTTTCCATTGTCATCAAGAAAATAATTTCTGTAGTTACTGGACCAATTGCATTGATAATTACTCAAAGTTATAGGCCCTAAATACTAAGGGTCAAGAAGATGTTTATGCCTTTACATTTGAGAAAATTTAAACCCTTATCAAGCAGGATGCTACAAAGAACATGACATATGTCAGTTCTGTAATATTGAACGTTAAAAATATCAGTCATAAGAATTAGTCCAATCAAAGTTAGATAGCTGTTTTGTGATGGTGATACTTTTTGAATATGAGGAAATTTATCGAGACTTCGATGATTATTCAGTGAATGCGATATCTTCTTGTTACTATTGTACAATCAATGACGAGACTATAATTTAGTAGTGTTTAATAGTGAAGGAGCGAGGTGGAGAACAGAAAATGAATACCTAGTTGCAACAGACTATATATTTTTGTTCCCTTTTTGTACCAAAATCTGTACAGTGAATATCTTTATTTCTATAAATAAATTTGTCATGTTCAGAATTTGCAAAATATCGGAGTTTGTACTAAGTCGTTTATGTTAGTGAAATGGAAGTTTCGAAATGAATATTTTTCTGTAAAGTCGTTTCTTATCAAGACCTATGCTCAGAATTTCAAATTTAACACTTGTAGCTTGTACATGGTAACTTTTTGTATTGGTTAGTAGGTGAAAATTAGAACAATAAAAGCCGGACACTAGTAAAATTACCAGCTTATTTTACTATTTTCTACTGTGGATTTCAGTTGTAATATTAAGAACTACCGCAAGTGGTTTTTGATCTTGGGTTCTGAGTTTGCTAATCAGTCTAGGGAACGCTTCCATTTGCACACCATATTCCTTTTTTACACACATTCATTGTTTTACTTCTTGTCACCAAGTTACTAGGATTCCTAGCATCATCAATCAAATGTTAAGTCAAATTTAACTAGGTTTGATTTACTGTGACTTATTCTCTTTTAATAATCCAAATAGTTAGAATTTAGCATTGTAGCAACCAGGGGCTGATTGCCATGGTCAGGTATGAGAAAGACTGTTGTTTCCAGACAGAAAGTGGAGAAATGATCAAATTCCAGCCAAGTTCACCAGAGTCAGACCCGGAGGTGGTCCTGGTAGATGCTAGAAATGTGTCAGGAGTAACAGCTGCTGGAACCAAGGTTTGAGATGTGATATTTTTACATGTATAAGTGTGCATGTTTTTATATGTGTGCACGTGCACACCTGCTACTCATAGATTTCAGGTTGGTTGTTGCAACTTGTATGGGGCAGTTATAGCGTGAATATTGTATAAATGTTTGGGCTTAAAAAAATACATATAGCAGTATCGTCTTCAGTTGCACCTCTGCATCGATTGGGGTTCCATCGGACTGCCTCAACTACATGTCCTCGGCTTCATCTCCACCGCCGCAATAGCTAATTAAAATTCATGGTGGAACAAAACCGGATTGCTTCAGTGGACAGGGTTTGGAATTTAAACTATTTGGTTCACTATATCATATGACTTGCTGCTCTGGCCTTGCTCGACATCCATTGACTTCTCTTCCTTGTTTCCCTTTTTCATCGGCCAAAAGTTTCAGATTCAGTCTTTGTTCTGATCTCAGATTTCTTCGATCTTCTCATGAAGATCTGAGATGGAGATTATCATGTTTGAGGCATGAAGGATCAGAGATTTCAAATAGTGAGGTACTTTAATCCCTTGAGTTCCATAAAGAATTGGAAGATTCTGATTCAAATAGATTGGGCACTGAGAAAGATAGATGGATTATTCCATTTCAAAACGAAAAGAGGTCATTTTTCACATTGCAGTCCTAGCCATGGACAGTACCGTGGTCCACCCAAACCATCTTTCAGCAAGAATTCCCTGCTTATGGAACATATACAAATTAAATCACAACGGTTTAGTAAATGCGTTGCCCTTTCATTTCTTTATTTTGTTTCTTCTACAAATTATTATTTATTTTTCACTTTTTGTTTAGCTTCCCATTTACTTGCATAATACATAAAAAAAATGTTTGTACTCTATACTAACATAACAAAAAAATGGTTGTGATTTGTCAATGTGTTATCTTTTACACCCGTGTTGGTGCTTTTGGGTAGCCATGGCATGTTTAGTTGAGATGAAAGCAGGTGCAAAATTTATTCCTTTATTCCTATGTCGTATGAGGTATGATATCTGATTGTGTTCTCTATTTCTTTCTTTTTGGCAGGTAGAAGAGGGTAGTATTTAATATTTTGATAATCATACCTACTTATCAAGGTATTCATGAAGGTTTTCATATTTGAGGAATGTGATTACCGTACCTTTCACGTGTGAGATAAGCGGCAAATGAAAGAAGTAGCAAATCAAATGCACAAAAAGATAGAGACTAACATCAAGTGGTAACTTATTTGGTCAAAGATACGAAGATGATAATGAAGAAATACCACAATAAAATTTAAACATGATAGTAGTAAATTCATTTGCTAATAGCCTAAAGCATTGGAGCAATATGATTTAAGTAGAATATATGTATTTATATTATTAAGTGTTATTTAGACATATTAAGTTGTACTTGTAGCTCTTCCATGACTTAAATTGTATTTGTTTATCATACTTCATTGGTTAAATATATAAGCTTTGCATATATGTGATGTGATTGTCTGTGATGTTATATATATATATATACACACACACACACACAAACACATATGCATATTGTGGCATGTTTGACACAGATAGTTCGATTTTATAAGATAATTCTATTTGCTTTCTAATGTAGTTAGGTGATCGACGAATTTTCTACTTTAGAACGTTGACGTTGCAATGGTGTCACCAAAATTTAGTGATGCCATTACAACATTGGTTTTTGATATAAACACGCGTCAGGAAGGTGTCGTCTTTAATGATATCATAGTGATACCAAATGTGATTAGAAAAGTGGACATCATTAAATTGTTTGGCGTCGCTAAGGCATCATAAGATTGACATCGTTATGGCGTCATTGATGTTTAGTGACACCATAGCGACGATAATTCTGTGACGCCACGCGATTTAGTGACGCTCATTTTTTTGACCCATATTTGGCGTCAGTATGGCGTGGTTAGAAATTTTAGCGACGCCCTAAAATCGCCAAATGCTCGTCAGAAAATCGCAGATTTGTAGTAGTGTATTGATGAGACACATGTAATGGCTCATGTAGGTTAGACAGACATGCAACGTTTTGTAGGGCGGAAAGGACCTGCTATACAAAATATAATGGCTATTTGTGCGTTGATTTAACTTTTACATTTGTAAGAGCGACATGGGAAGGAACTTCACACGACGCTAAAGTATTTCGGGAAGTTATAAATAATCCGGATTTTAATTTCCCTCATCCTCCTCCCGGACAGTATTATTTAGTGGATTCAGGATGTCCACTATTGGAAGGATATATAACTCCTTACCGATCCGTGGGATATCATATACCAGACTTTAATGACACACAATGAACCGAAGTCAGACAATGAAATTTTCAACTACTATCACTCTAGTTTGCGTATGGCAATTGAAAGAACTTTTGGTATTTGAAAGAAAAAATTTGCCATCTTACGTAACATGCAGACGTATCCATATGATGTTCAAGTACAAATTGTTACTACTACAATGGTTGTTCACAACTGCATCAGAAAATACAACGCTGGCCATCCAGATTTTATGTCGTATGATGACGACCCTGATTTAGTAGAAGAGGAATATCTCGAAGAGTATTACAGTATATCAAATCGCGGAAACAGAGATCGGGAACACGTTCAAAGAACCGGAACAACATCCACCATGGCAGTTGTACAAGACAATATACGAAACGAACTAGTTGCCACGGGAATTCATTAAAAGTTTCACTGTATTCTGTATTTTATTTTTGCATTTTAAATTTTGCGATTTGTATTCTGCAATCATGTAATTTCAATTCTGCAATTTGTATTCTGCATTCTACTATTCTGTTCGACAATAAACACACACACACAAACACAAACAATAAAAATAATAAATACAAAAACATTAAGGTAGCGTTTGATTTTTGAACTGCCCGGTTAATGTTCGCGTCCGCGTCGGACGCTTCCAACGCGTCGATGTGGAGCCCACACCATTTTCCCCTTCCAGCCGGACAGTTCAAAAGTTAGCTTTCGCGTCCGACGCGGCGTCCGAAGCAAGCCAACAACTATTTTTTTTTTAAATTTTTATACATACCCATACAAATAAAACACATACAAATAATTAATAAAATAATAACTTTACCCCTTTCTGTTTACCCCTTTTGTAAAAAAAACACATTACCCTTTCCTAATATTTCCCCTTCAAATAACCCTTCAAAATACCCCTTCCATTTTCCCCTTCCCGTTCAGAATCAAACGGACCCTAAAATAATAACTCTTCTCCTTTCAATTTACCCCTTTCGTAAAATATCACATTCCCCGTTCATAACAATTCCCCTACAAATACCCCTTCCAAATACCCCTTCCCGTTCAAAATCAAATGCACCCTTAGTCATTTTTAAACAAACGAGTAGCGAAATGATCGAGACATTCTGAAAGGTTATCGACGTATGAGATGGGATGTCCTATGTTAGTTTATAGGTCTTTGCCATCAGTTGAGCATTACTTCGTATATTAGTTCGTGTAACACAAATCAAATTTGGCTTTCCACATTAATTGGTTAGAATTAAGGGGATTTTATTTTGAAAGACAAAGTATCAACAACAGGTACTTTTCTAGACAGTTGGCGAACACTATGAGAATTTCATTAGTCAAACCTTCTTGCTACAGCCTTAGCCTTTTAAGATATGTTGAATTCAAATATCCAAGTTACGAGAAATGTAAAGGGATGCATACTTTTATAGTGGTTCGCGACTAACGCTTACGTCCACTTCATAGTAATCATTCATCATAGATTTGTTGATTATAAAGTTTGTACAAGTTCAGACAATTTGTGCGTACAAAGTTGTACAATTGAATAACAAATAGCTTATTAATTCATAACTTTGACCAAAATGCCCCTTTTTCTCCTTCGTTGAACCGAAGTGTGTTGGTGTCCAAGAAATAGCTTCAATGTCCAAAAGTATAGAAATGTATCCAAAACAAGCCAAAAGTCCAACTGAATTTTCATAAGTTGTAGAGAAACGTTTATGTAACGTTTAGAAGTCCATGAAGATGTCCAAAATCATGAAGATGATGATGGTAGCAATTAATGGGGCTTGAGAGTTTCAATCCCAAATGCCAAAGTGTAGGTAAATTCCCCTAAGAATGCCAAACATGGGGGTATTTATATGTGAGTTTTGGAGGCGTCAGCCCGATTTTCGTATCTCGAGGGGATGCAAAATTCGAATTCGCAAAGATAGCCAAAGAGCCAAGCTTCATCCAAAAAACTACATCCTGAAGTCGTGCAATTTCGTATCTCGAAAATAGCTGAGCAATACGAGCGTCTCAGGACATTTTGTGTGATCTGCACGTGAAATCCGAAGTGCCAAACTGCATTGGCATTTACTAAGTCCAGAAGCCAAAAATGTATCCCGATCCATCGTCTCGCACCTGGGAAAATCACATCGCAATGCGATGTGATCAAGAGATTTTTGTATCCTAAACCATAGCCAAAATCGTATCCCATGACTGCTCCAGATTCCTCATCACGGACTCCCAACGTGCACATGAGGAAATTCATATCTGGCGCGTTCTAATACATCTGTTTTCGCTTTGCCAGATTTGGGTTAGGATTTCGCATCCCGCCCCTTGCCAGATCAGGGAAATTCGACTCCCCAAAACCATGACACACGCTCAAGAGATATCGCATCCCCCAAATGCGATCAAGTGTTTTTCGCATCCACCGTGATGAGAAAAGTGGGGATGCGAAATTCCCAGTTGCTTTGCCAAAAACCCGGAGCTTGATTAGACCAACACGCGCCTATGGTTTTCGATGATTTCCCTGAGTCGATCACCTATATTCAACATGCTAGATGAACCAATTTAGCAAATGCCAGATTTTACCAAACCAAGTCGCGCAAGCGATTTTAAGTGACCGTGTCATGTCGATTAGTTGTTTTCCAGTGCGTGAAACCACAATTTACCAGATTCCAAATATTTTTGTATGATGAGCTTTGCAACGTGATCGGACCGACATGCTCAAGGATTTTGAGCTAATCGGACCGAGTCGATTACGTATTTTTCCCACGTTAGATTTTCCAAGTTATTATCGATGATTTTAGGAATTGATACTTCCAGCCTTGTCTGAAAACGTCGCGACTTCAACTAAATCATTTTGTGTTTTCCAACGACGTTCTCGAGACTTGAGCACGTTGCTAATTGTAATCTTGAAGTATGACTGCTCTGCCAAAAAGCTGGTCAACAATTTGCACTCCAAAACATATTTTTCTTCATCGAAGGAGGATGCGTTTTGTGAGAAACCCAGAAATCCGAAAACCATAGCCAGGAGAAGTACGACATGAACTTTTATAACCAGAAAACCGAAGAGCGACGATCTTACCGGATCGTATTAACTAGAGTTCCAAAGCCAATGAACCAAAAATCCATGATCGCGCCGGATCGTTTAAACCGTAAGTCAGAAAACGAGAAAGCCTGAAATCCAATAAAAGCCAACGATCGCTCGAGATCGCTCCTTGAGTGATAACCAAAATAACCGAGCATCCAGAATAACCAAAGTAGCCAGAATAACCGGGGGACTGCAAGGGCCCAAGAACTTGAATAACTAGAATAACCATAGCCAGGAAATCGGGAAAACCCGAAATTCTTTGATCTAGAGTAACCAATAACTAGATAGCCATATAATTGGATGAGTTCAAGGCGGTCTTGATGAGGCAAGACGACCAAGAATAGGCAGAATAGTCCATGGCGGCCTTGCTGGGGCAAGACGACCAAGGATAGCCAGAATAGTGCAAGGCGGCCTTGTCTGGGCAAGACGACCAAGTATAAGCCAGAATAGTTCAAGGCATCCATACCCAAGAAGATCAAGGATAAGCTAGATAGTCCAAGGCGCCTTTGCTGGGGAAAGTCAACCAAGGATAAGCCAGAATACAATGGACCGAAGCCCTTAGAGTTCGCAGTCCAGTTTTAGATTTCCTTACCTTGCAGCCGGCGTCCCGACAAACAAATTAATTTCTATTAAAGTTATAAAACTTTGGAGTTTTTAGCAAAGCCAAAAGGAAAACTTAACAGTTTATCATCCATAAAGAGCATGCTTAGGGATGTTTGTTCCCGTAAATGGATATGCAGACTTAGCCGTTTTTTATTTCAAATTCATTTGTGAAGGGGACCGAATGATTCATTGTTTGCAAAGAGCATACCAAGGAATGCTTGTTCCCGTACATGGGTAAGCAAACTTAGCTATTCGAGATCCAAATTTAGAGTTTTCTCAAGGCGCCCTTGCCAGAGAAAGATAACCAAGAGTAGCCAGAAAAGTTCAAGGTGGCCTTGTCGGAGCCAGACGACCTAGAAAATCCAAAGTGTTCAAGGCGACCTTACCAAAGTAAAACGACCAAGAATAGCCAAAATAATTCAAGGTGGCTCTACCGAAGCAAGATGACCAAGAAAAGCCAGAACATATCCATTTATTAATAACCAGGGGAACGATGGTGTGTTGTCGAGCAAATAGCATGCCTAGGGATTATAACAGCTTCCGCACATGGGTAGGTCGAGTCAACCATTTACAACCAGAAGAGATTAATCCAGAGGGCCAGAGCCTACAAAGTCAAAACTATGGGTCAGAGCTCGAATATCCAAATTCCATAAGAACCAAGAATACCAAAAGCCGGAGAACCAAAAGTAGGAAAGCCATAAGTGGGAAGACCATCATCCGGAAGCTAGAAATCCAAAAGCCAAATAACTAAATCCGAGAAGACGAAGAAGACCAAGACCAAAACCAAAACCAAGAAACTAGAGAATCCACAAGAGCTAAAACCAAGATATCCACAATACCAAAAGACCAGAAAGCACAAGCCAAAAGACACTGATGTCTGGGAGGCCTGCATCCGAGACACCAAAGCCAGAATTAAAATCAATTGATGATTATGCCACCGGGGAGAGCGTTGGTCCCAGGCCTATCATGTGTAGAATGAGGGGGTTGTTCCTATCTTGGCACCACAGCCTAAGTCCGAACAAACCGTGTCAGCTCACCGCGTCTCACACACTCCTCGATCATATCCCTAAGATGTCGACAATCGTTTGTATTATGGCCATCGAGGTTATGAAACAAGCAATGCTGACTAGCTTCCTTTTAACTTTTAGTCGACTCCCTGGCGGGAGGCTTTCTAAAAGGAGGAGTGGGATGAACCTCCAAGTAAATTTCTTTAGGGAAGTGAGTAAGTTCCAAATAAGATGAGAACTTAGGTTGCTTATAAGCCATGTTTCGATCATTTTCCGAAGAAGGTTTACTTATACGAGAATCCTTAGCCTTACCAGAGTTGGACGGTGTCCCACCTTTAACCACATTAGCATCGAGAAATTTTTTATCAGTCCTCGCATCCTCTTTACGAAGAAACCTTTCTGCATCAAAGTAGAACTTACTAAGATCCCTCGGCAGGTCCTGTTACAATGAAATCTTGGAGTCAGACTTGTCCAAACACCAGAGAATGCGACCATCAGAACCATGGATGGATCGGGTTTGTCGACTGACGTCAAAGCCACAATAAACCTTTTCAAAAAATTATGCTGAGTCTCGCCGGACTTTTGCTTAGTTGACATTAGATTCATAAGGCTTTTTGGGAAAACGATGTGAATTACGAACTGCTCAATGAAATTCGCAACCAAAGCATTATAAGAATGAATAGAATCCATTTCCAACATCCTAAACCACATGGTAGTAATGTTTTCTAGGTAAAGCGGAAAAAACTTTGCCATGACACTTTTTGATGCAGAGAGAACTTTCATATGTCGTATGTATCGCATCAAGTTGTTGAAGAATAGAGTTTTGATGACAACAATCTTATTTCAATTATCACTAATTAATTATAAAATATATACTAATTAATTCTATTTGCTTTCTATTGTAGTTAGGTGATCGATGAATTTTCTACTTTAGAACGTTGGCGTTGCAATGGTGTCACCAAAATTTTGTGATGCCATTACGACATTGGTTTTTGATATAAACACGCGTCAGGAAGGTGTCGTCTTTAACGATATCATAGCGACACCAAATGTGATTAGAAAATGTACATTATTAAATTGTTTGGCGTCGCTAAGGCATCGTAAGATTGGCATCGCTATGGTGTCGTTGATGTTTAGTGACACCATAGCGACGATAGTTCTGTGACGCCACGCGATTTAGTGACGCTCATTTTTTTGACCCACATTTGGCATCAGTATAGCGTGGCTAGAAATTTTAGCGACGCCATAAAATCGCCAAATGCTCGTCAGAAATTCGCAGATTTGTAGTAGTGTATTGATGAGACACATGTAATGGCTCATGTAGGTTAGGCAGACATGCAACGTTTTGTAGGACGGAAAGGACGTGCTACACAAAATATAATGGCTATTTGTGCGTTTGATTTAACTTTTACATTTGTAAGAGCGACATGGGAAGGAACTGCACACGACGCTAAAGTATTTCGGGAAGCTATAAATAATTCGGATTTTAATTTCCCTCATCCTCCTCCCGGACAGTATTATTTAGTGGATTCAGGATGTCCGCTATTGGAAGGAAGGATATATAACTCCTTACCGATCCGAGAGATATCATATAACAGACTTTAATGACACACAATGAATCGAAGTCAGACAATGAAATTGTCAACTACTATCACTCTAGTTTGTGTATGGTAATTGAAAGAACTTTTGGTATTTGAAAGAAAAAATTTGTCATCTCACGCAACATGCAGACGTATCCATACAATGTTCAAGTACAAATTATTACTACTACAATGGTTGTTCACAACTACATCAGAAAATACAATGTTGACCATCCAGATTTTATGCTGTATGATGACGACCCTGATTTAGTAGAAGAGGAATATCTCGAAGAGTATTACAGTATATCAAATCACAGAAACAGAGATCGGGAACATGTTCAAAGAACCGTAACAGCATCCACCATGGCAGTTGTACAAAACAATATACGAACGAACTAGTTGCCACGGGAATGCATTAAAAAGTTTCACTGTATTCTATATTTTATTTTTCCATTTTAAATTCTGCGATTTGTATTCTGCAATCATGTAATTTCAATTCTGCAATTTGTATTATGCATTCTACTATTCTGTTCGACAATAAACACACACACACACAAACAAAAACAATAAAAATAATAAATAAAAAAACATTAAGGTAGCGTTCGATTTTTGAACTGCCCAGTTAATGTTCGCGTCCGCATCAGACGCTTCTGACGCGTCGACGTGGGGCCCACACCATTTGCCCCTTCCGACCGAACAGTTCAAAAGTTAGCTTTCGCGTCCGACGAGGCGTCCGATGCGGCCCAACGGCTAATTTTTAACCCCTTTTATACATATCCATACAAATAAAACACATACAAATAATTAATAAAATAATATTTTTACCCCTTTCTGTTTACCCCTTTCGTAAAAAAAAACACATTCCCCTTTCCTAACAATTCCCCTTCAAATAACCCTTCAAAATACCCCTTCCATTTTCCCCTTCCTGTTCAAAATCAAACGGACCCTAAAATAATGACTCTGCCCCTTTCAATTTACCCCTTTCATAAAAAATCACTTTCTCCGTTCATAACAATTCCTCTACAAATACCCCTTCAAAATAACTCTTCCAAATACCCCTTCCCGTTCAAAATCAAACGCACCCTTAGTCATTTTTAAACAAACGAGTAGCGAAATGATCGAGACATTCTGAAAGGTTATCGACGTATGAGATGGGATGTCCTATGTTAGTTCATAGGTCTTTGCCATCAGTTGAGCATTACGTCGTATATTAGTTCGTGTAACACAAATCAAATTTGGCTTTCCACATTAATTGGTTAGAATTAAGGGGATTTTATTTTGAAAGACAAAGTATCAACTACAGGTACTTTTCTAGACAGTTGGGGACCACTACGAGAATTTCATTAGTCAAACCTTCTTGCTACAAACTTAGCCTTTTAAGATATGTTGAATTCAAATATCCAAGTTACGAGAAATGTAAAGGGATGCATAACTTTTATAGTGGCTCGCGACTAACGCTTACGTCCACTTCATAGTAATCGTTCATCATAGATTTGTCGATTACAAAGTTTGTATAAATTCATACAATTTGTGCGTACAAAGTTGTACAATTGAATAACAAATAGCTTATTAATTCATAACTTTGACCAAAATGCCTCTTTTTCTCCTTCGTTGAACCAAAGTGTGTTGGTGTCCAAGAAATAGCTTCAATGTCCAAAAGTATAGAAATGTATCCAAAACAAGCCAAAAGTCCAACTGAATGTTCAAAACTTGTAGGGAAATGTTTATGTAACGTTTAGAAGTCCATGAAGATGTCCAAAATCATGAAGATGATGATGGCAGCAATTAATGGGGCTTGAGAGTTCCAATCCCGAATGCCAAAGTGTAGGTAAAGTCCCCTAAGAATGCTATTATATGTGAGTTATGGAGGTGTCGGCCAGAATTTCGTATCTCGAGGGGATGCAAAATTCGAATCCGCAAAGATAGCCAAAGAGCCAAGCCTCATCCAAAAAACTACATCCTGAAGTCGTGCAATTTAATATCTCGAAAATAGCTGAGCAATACGAGCGTGTCAGCACATTTTGTGTGATCTGCACGTGAAATCCGAAGTGCTAACCTGCCTTGGCATTTACCAAGTCCAGAAGCCAAAAATGTATCCCGATCCATCGTCTCGCACCTGGGAAAATCACATCGCAATGCGATGTGATCAAGAGATTTTTGTATCCTAAACCATAGCCAAAATCGTATCCCACGCTTGCTCCAGATTCCTCATCACGAACTCCCAACGTGCTCATGTGGAAATTCATATCCGACACACTCTGATACATCTGTTTTCGCTTTGCCAGATTTGGGTTAGGATTTCGCATCCCGCCCCTTGCCAGATCAAGGGAATTCGACTCCCCAAAACCATGACACACGCTCAAGAGATATCGCATCCCCCAAATGCGATCAAGTGTTTTTCGCATCCACCGTGATGAGAAAAGTGAGGATGCGAAATTCCTAGTTGCTTTGCCAAAAAACCCAGAGCTTGATTAGACCAACACGCGCCTATGGTTTTCGATGATTTCCCTGAGTCGATCACCTATTTTCAACGTGCTAGATGAACCAATTTAGCAAATGCCAGATTTTACCAAACCAAGTCGCGCAAGCGATTTTAAGTGACTGTGTCATGTCGATCAGTTGTTTTCCACTGCGTGAAACCAGAATTTACTAGATTCCAAATATTTTTGTATGATGAGCTTTGCAACGTGATCAGACCGACACGCTCAAGGATTTTGAGCTAATCGGACCGAGTCGATTACATATTTTTCCCACGCTGGATTTTCCAAGTTATTATCGATGATTTTAGGAATCGATACTTCCAGCCTTGTCCAAAAACGTCGCGACTTCAACCAAATCGTTTTGTGTTTTCCAACGACGTTCTCGAGGCTTGAGCGCGTTGCTAACCGTAATCTTGAAGTATGACTGCTCTGCCAAAAAGTTGGTCAACAATTTGCACTCCAAAACATATTTTTCTTCATCGAAGGAAGATGTGTTTTGTGAGAAACCCAGAAATCCGAAAACCATAGCCAGGAGAAATACGACATGAACTTTTATAACCAGAAAACCAAAGAGCCACGATCGTACTGGATCGTATTAACTAGAAGTCCAAAGCCAATGAACCAAAAATCCATGATCGTGCCAGATCGTATTAACCATAAGTCAGAAAACTAGAAAGCCCGAAATCTAATGAAAGCCAACGATCACTTGGGATCGCTCCTTGAGTGATAACCAGAATAACCGAGCATCTAGAATAACCAAAGTAGACAGAATAACCAGGGGACTACAAGGGTCCAAGAACTTGAATAACTTGAATAACCATAGCCAGGAAATCGGGAAAACCCGAAATTCGTTAATCTAGAATAACCAATAACTAGATATCCAGATAACTGAATGAGTCCAAGGCGGTCTTGATGAGGCAAGATGACCAAGAATAGGTAGAATAGTTCAAGGCGGCCTTGCCCGGGCAAGTTGACCAAGGATAGCCAGAATAGTGCAAGACGGCCTAGTCGGGGCAAGACGACCAAGTATAAGCTAGAATAGTTCAAGGCAGCCTTGCCCAAAAAGATCAAGGATAAGCCAGATAGTCCAAGGCGGCTTTGCCGGGGAAAGACGACCAAGGATAAGCCAGAATACCATGGACCGAAGCCTTTGGAGTTTGCAATCCAGTTTTAGATTTCCTTACCTTGCAGCCGACGTCCCGACAAACAAATTAAATTTTATTAAAGTTGTAAAACTTTGGAATTTTTAGTAAAGCCAAAAGGAAAACTTAAAAGTTTATCATCCATAAAGAACATGCTTAGGGATGCTTGTTCCCGTACATGGATATGCAGACTTAGCCGTTTTTTATTTCAAATTCATTTGTGAAGAGGACTGAATGATTCATTGTTTGCAAAGAGCATACCTAGGGATACTTGTTCCCGTACATGGGTAAGCAAACTTAGCTATTCGAGATCCAAATCTAGAGTTTTCTCAAGGTGCCCTTGCCAGAGAAAGATAACCAAGAGTAGCCAGAAAAGTTCAAGGTGGCCTTGTCGGAGCAAGACGACCTAGAAAATCCAAAGTTTTCAAGGCGACCTTACCAAAGCAAAACGACCAAGAAAAGCCAAAATAATTCAAGGCGGCTCTACCGAAGCAAGATGACCAAGAAAAGCCAGAACATATCCATTTTATTAATAACCAGGGGAACGATGGTGTGTTGTCGAGCAAAGAGCATGCCTAGGGATTATAACAGCTTCCATACATGGGAAGGTCGACTCAACCATTTATAACCAGAAAACCAGAAGAGATTAATCCAGAGGGCCAGAGCCTACAAAGCCAAAACCATGGGTCGAAGCCCGAATATCCAAATTCCAGAAGAACCAAAAATACCAAAAGCCGGAGAACCAAAAGTAGGAAAGCCATAAGTTGGAAGACCATCATCCGGAAACTAGAAATCCAAAAGCCAAATAACCAAATCCGAGAAGATGAAGAAGACCAAGACCAAAACCAAGAAACAAGAGAATCCACAAGAGCCAAAACCAAGATATCCATAATACCAAAAGATCAGAAAGCACAAGCCAAAAGACACTGATGTCTGGGAGGCCTGCATCCGAGACACCAAAGCCAGAATTAAAATCAATTGATGATTATGCCGCCAGGGCGAGCATTGGTCCCAGGCCTATCATGAGTCGCATGAGGGGGTTGTGCCTATCTTGGCACCACAACCGATGTCCGAACAAACCGTGTCAGCTCACCGCGTCTCACACGCTCCTCAATCATATCGCTAAGATGTTGACAATTGTTTATATTATGGCCATCGAGGTTATGAAACAAGCAATGCTGACCAGCTTCCTTTTCACTTTGAGTCGACTCCCTTGCGGGAGGCCTTCTAAAAGGAGAAGTGGGATGAACCTTCAAGTAAATTTCTTTAGGGAAGTGAGTAAGTCCCAAATAAGACGAGAACTTAGGTTGCCTATAAGCCATGTTTCGATCATTTTCCGAAGAGGGTTTACTTATACGAGAATACTTAGCCTTACCAGAGTTGGACGGTGTCCCACCTTTAACCACATTAGCATCGAGAACTTTTTTATCAGTCCTCGCATCCTCTTTACGAAGAAACCTTTCTGCATCAAAGTAGAACTTACCGAGATCCCTCGGCAGGTCCCGTTACAACAAAATCTTGGAGTTAGACTTGTCCAGAACACCATAGACTGCGACCATCAGAACCGTGGATGGATCGGGTCTGTCGACTGACGTCAAAGCCGCAATAAACCTTTTCAAAAACTTATGTAGAGTCTCGCCGGACTTTTGCTTAATTGATGTTAGATTCATAAGGCTTTTTGGGCGAGCGATGTGAACTACGAACTGCTCAATGAAATTTGCAACCAAAACATTACAAGAATGAATAGAATCCATTTCCAACATCCTAAACCACATGGCAGTAATGTTTGCTAGGTAAAGCGGAATAAACTTTTCCTTGACACTTTTTGATGCAGAGAGAACTTTCATATGTCGTATGTATCGCATCAAGTTGTTGAAGAATAGTGTTTTGATGACAACAACCTTATTTCAATTATCACTAATTAATTATAAAAAATATACTAACATATTTATCTAGAATATATATATATATATATATGTGTGTGTGTGTGTAGGGTGGTTATGCTCCTCCTTCGAATGCTTTAGTGACTGATGTCTCTCATGCTGCTATTCGCGGTGCTGCTGCTACTTCACAACATTTTGATCAGGCACTAGCTTCTCATCCCGACTCAACCATTCCGGCTCATATTTCAGTGGTTGATGCCATCCTCGATGGTTTTTCCCATATATGCTTCAGCGGCGACTTTTCCCGGAAGGATCTTATTCGGAAATTTGTTACCTCAAATATGGCTCTATCACTCACAATTATGTTGTGGAGCATCGTCGCAAGCGTAATGCTGACACTCAAGCTTTTTTACGCATCCTAGACTCTGAATCGGGTTCCTTCGATTTGTTGTTTGCAACTGGGTTTAGGCATCGTCGGGAAGATGGTTGTTCCATCTATCGTTTTTGCCTGACCGATTCCAGATTCGGTTGGCTTAGGTTGAGAGCCTATCTATTAAGGCTTTGGTTGTAACTAGTAGTGACTTGTTGTATTTATCTTTTAAGTAACCTATCTTTGTACTGTAACCTTGAGCCGAGAAGCTCCTTTTGGGCCAACACACTTTTATTTCTTGTTTATATATATATATGTATGCATGTATGTATGTATGTATGTATATGTATGTATGTATGTATATGTAGGGTTTATATACAGGATTTTTATTGAAGATTGTATAGTTTTAGAGTTCCAAGAGATTCAGGATTCAAATAGATTCAGGACTCATGAGTATCAAGATATCAAGATTTTAAGAGCTCAAGAAAATATAGTAATTTAGTCTAGTTTATATGTAAGACTCTAAATACACTTCATTTTCAAATTCTATTTTTCAAAATTCAAACTCTATTTTTCAAAATTTAAATTCTGTTTTAAAAATTCAAGTCCTGATTTCAAGTTATTTAAAATTAATTTTAAATGATTTCAAATATATAGTTTATAAAGTTTTATAATAATATGTTAATAATATATATAAATATATAGTTTTATAATTTTAAATCATATAACTTTATAAATATGTTTATATTATATATCACTATGTTTTTATACTTTAGAAACATCATTTGAAACATTAGTTTTGATTCAAGAATTTTCAGAAAATATATATTGGTTTTAACACTTGAAATTTGATTTTAAAAATAAATATACAAGGCATATGTCGACATACCTATAATGACATGTCGACATATAACTGTCATAAATTCAATTTTCAAAGGAAGTGTCTTTTCACTATTTGTAACGTTTCAGTAACGTTGCAACCTTTGGGACACTATGAAAAGGGGCTGAATTCAAATTTTTAATCATTCCTTCTTCTCCTTCTTCATCTCTTTACTTACTACCATTAAAATACTTAAATTTATTGATTTCTACACTTATACTCTACCGATTTCAACAAAATTTATATCATTCTTCTTCTCTTCTCGATCTCTATCAACTACTCTCTTTTTAAAGTACTATTGAAGAGTTCATGGGCTATTGTAATCATTTGGGAATTGTTCGGGAAATGATGTGTTCCTTGTAGCCCCGAAATCAAGGAAAGGGAGCGATGTTAACCTTGTAGCCATGGAATCAAGGGTGGTGAAATCGATGTTAACATTTTAGCCGTGAAATCAAGGGTGTTGTACTTGGATATTGATAATAATAAAACAATGCGCAATCCAGCGTTGCCTGGGATTGGACGTAGGAGTAATCCGAATTAGTATAAAATCTGGTGTGTTCTTTCTTTGTCAGCATTTTATTTCTGTGTTTGTGATCATTTCTGGTGTGATAATTATTGTGCAATTCATATAGTAATTCAAGTTAGTTTAAGATTTCTTTAAATTCCTCTCAAACACTATTCACACCCCTCTAGTGTTAATTCTGATTTAAGATCTGCATCCTTAACAATTGGTATCAGAGCATAGGTTTTTAAAATTCCATAATCTGAATTTTGGAAAGATTAAATGGCAATCAACACTAGTAATAATAGTTCTTTTGTAGAGGGTTAGTCCACTGTTGGACCACCACTATTTAATTGCAGTAGTTATTCTGACTAGGCATGTAGAATGAAAATATATTTACAATCAGTAGGATCAGACACATGGAACTTCAAACAGACAGAATATGTTGAACCCGCTACTAATTTTTCACAATGGACAAACGATCAAAAAGCTGCTGCATAAGGTAACTCTAAGGACATGGATATGTTATCCTATTCATTAAATTGAAATGGATTTAATAGAGTGTTAGTTTGTAAATCTGCTTATGAAATATGGAGAACATTGCAAGTTACTCATGAAGGAACCAATAAAGTTAAACTGACAAAGGTATCAATGCTAATCAATCAAATTGAGTTGTTTAAAATGAATGAGAATGAATCTGTCTCTGATATGTACTGCAGATTTCAGGAAATCGTGCATTCATTAATGGCTCTGGGAAAAACTTATTCAGAAGAAGACCAAATCAAAAAAATAATTAGTTCATTGAATCCAAAATGGGATCAGAAAACATTAGCGATTGAAGAAGCCAATAATGTCAGTGAAATGAAGATGAGGAATTAATTAGGAATCTAATATCGTTCGAAGTCCAATTAAAGAAAAGAAAGGAAAATAATCCCGCAGAAAAGAAATCTATAGCATTTAAAGCAACAACAAATGGTACTGATTCAAGCAATGAAGACGATGAAGAAATCGCTTTAATGACGAGGAATTTCAGAAGTTAAGAGGCACAAAATGTGAAGTAAAATGGCAGCAAACAAAATACTAAAGCCTAGAAATAAATATGGAAACAAAGAAATGACGAAAACCTTGGACTGAGAACCTGTGAGCATGGAAAAGGTTAAGAACAGAGGACATGTAATGTGAGTAAACTCCCCTTCTTTTACAATTTAAAACAATTGTTGATTTGTTATATATGTATACATGGATCTGGACATATTTTATCATGGATGACTCCACTATTTGGACTGAAACCACCATTTATATTTAAACAATGCCAGTATGGTTCAACTAGTAAAAATATCTTCCTTTTCCTTGATTTATAAAAATCAATAGCCGAGTTCTAGATGGTTATGGAATGCAAGTTACAACTGATTCTTGCTTATTTATATCTACAGTATATCTTAAATTATTGGCAAAATTAATTAAGAAGTATAATTACAAAGGAATGTGATGCACCAGTAAATTAAAAGAAATACCAAAGTCAAAGAAGTAGATTGGATAAGCTTGTTGCAAGATAAAAATTAGTGACAATGAGAATGGGGAAATATCAGTGTATCCAAGGGGGTGTTAATTACAAACATAGTGCAAACTAAATACAATCAGAGAGGGGGTTTGGTGAACCCAATTACACATAATAAATTTAACGTTTTGGCAACAAATAGCTAGGAGAAAAGTTGAAGTTTAATTGACGAAATCAGCCATGAGGTAGCATAAGTTGAGGGGATTTGTTCCTCTAAATTTCTTGACAGTATAACCCATAGATCGACTGAGGTGACCATTTCACGATTATGAGTTTGGGGTGTTTCTTTTTGATGGTTCGATTGAGTGATTTTTTTCCGATCAAATTGATCGGTGGGTGATCGAATGGCGTGGGGTGACTCAGGTAAGGTATACACATGTGTGATCGATGTGAGGCCTTGGTTGTGGGCTGATATTGTGCATTCGCACACTATACTGTGTACAATGAAGCATTTCTGGGTACAGAAGGTTGAAGAGGAAATGGGAGCAACAAGAGACAACAAAGTGTGGAGGAAATAGGATGCAAAGAAGAGCAGTACCAAGATTCAAAGCAGGCAGATACGAAATAAGGCGATATGATTTATCGTGTAGCAACTTTTTGGATGTCTTTGTAACAGTCACAAGCAACTGATCATCTGCCATCCAAATGATGAAGAATTTGTACCTGCCTCTGCTTTTGGTACCCAACATCCTTTATTTTTAAAACCGTATCTTTTTGGTAATGTTTCCTTCATCAGTTTCCAAAGTATATTCTACAGTTCTTACCATACATGATATTTAATGAGTTACAAGTGGCTTTATATTTGTCTTCTGATATAGTTATAACATTAGATTCTTTTTTTTTTTGAAAAAAAGGTTAAAACAAAATGTAAAGGAAGGAAATGAAAAAAGTAAAAATAGTAAAGAAGGAAAGAGGGTTCGCAAAAGAAGATGGTCGATTGGTAGTATACGCCTGTTGAAGAAGAAAATGGAAATAAGATTAGGTGCAGGCAGTTAATTTTGTTGTTTACATGGGCCTGGGATTTTGGACTTGGACCCGTTTAAAATAAAATTATAAAGGGAAACGAAAATGAAAGAAGGTTGGTAGGAATTTTGGCAAAAGGATCAGGTCAGAAATCATGAGATGTAGCAAAGAAAAGGGTGGTGCAGCGTTTATATTTGCTATGCGGAGATTTTATGTGTTGCGTGGGTTCAATGGGTTATTGGGGTGGGCTTATCCCATGTTAAATATAATATATATATATATATATATATAAAGAATAAAAGAAAACGGTGTGGGCCGACGTTGAGCTTATTGGACCAAATAGGGGAAATATGAAGAAATAAATGGAAAAAGGAAGATTTTGATTTAAATTTTAGTTTAAATATTATATATAACTATATATATATGAGTGAATATATATATATATATATATGTATGTATGTATGTATGTATAATGTGGGTTATTCTAAATGGAGCTCAGCCATTACAAAAATTCTAAAGAAGAAATTGTTCAAAATTTACATCCAAATAAAATGTAAATATATATTTAAATTATATATATATAGGATAGATCAAGAATATATAATCGGATAGACTTTGCTCGTGTGTGTATGGTCTTGACAGACGTTTATTGTGTATAAATAACTTGACTTAAGTTATCGAGTTTTGAACAATTCGAGTTAAATAAACTAATTTATTAAGTGTTTTAAGACTAAATATTATTAAAATTAATCGAACCTAAATTTAGTCATTTAACTGAATTAACACACAACTGTTTATAGTCGATTAGTAATGATCTGTAAATGCAGACTGAATTGATTGTTCGATTGATTGATTAATTTAGTTATGTTTAGTTACGTCAACCATATTTATATATTTTATTTTGGCATTTGTTAATGGAAATAAACATCGTTCCACTATATATGTGATTAACTGAATTGTTTGGACAACCTGTTAGTAGAAATGAACACCAATATGCAATTATATCAGTTTGACATATTTTATCAGTTAATATATGTTGCTAATATATTATCAGTTGATAATATTGAATTATATTTGTATGATTGTTTGTGCAAATTAGGTTAACGTCGTCTGTTTAAAGAAGTGTATATACCGTTGGAACTGCTAAGCCGCTTTCTGTAAAGTAAGTCAGAAATAAATTTAAGTCTTGATAATTGGATATAAATCATTTTTAAAAAAACAATTAAATGGATCATTTTAAATTAAATATATTATTAATTAATTTAAAAAGGAAAGATTAATTATAATCGGTTAATCAGTTTGTTTGATGTAAATCAACTGTTAAATGGGAATTGATTTATTAAATTAATTGGTTTCAATTAATTTAATATAAGAGGTTTTAAATGAATGGTTGTTTAAAGACTTGATAACATTTTAAATTAACGGATTGGGTAGGATAACAGTGCAGTTAAACTAAGGAGTTAAAATTGGATAAGTTATCCAAGAAAAATGTTTTAATTCAATCATCAAAGGGGAAAGAAAATGAAGTCGGTTATATTCCATGGTTTTAAATATTTATGGTAATAAAGTCTACTTGATGAATATTTTCAAACAACAACGTTGTTTTGAAATGAGTTAAGATTTGAAAATCAATTGGATTTACAAATGTTGGTTTGTCGATTGGATATCGAACTTCTACGAATTTTGACGATGAGAATGATTTCAACTCAAGGTCTCAGAGGTAATTAAAATACCCCTACTTGAACAATTTCACTATTACCCGATAAATCGTATTAGCTTGTGTTCAGAATTAGTGTTAAAGTTGAATATTGTCTTCAGCTATTAAACGGATATTTGAGAGTAAGATTGTCACATAAGATTGATAATAAGAGTTTTATTGGTTAATTAATAATTATGTTTTCAAATAAATATATATATATATTAATTTAATATTTGAAATTATATAAGTAAAGATTATTTAAATAAGGTTTAGCCAGCCTACCAAAGAAAAATCTGTTTATTTTATTTTATATTTGATAATTAAATAACCAACTATCAAATCTGGACCATTATCGTTATCATTTCGAAGAGACCGGAATCTAAATTCCACTTCGATTCGATATATACGTTGCGAGTCAGAAAGTATATTGAAGACCATTAAAGACGGAGTTATACAAGGGTTGTTCTGTCAATCCTAGGTAGAAATTGCCTAAGATGGATTTACAGAATAGTGCCTTCGGTGGTCCAGTTCTAGGACAACTTGTATGGACGAATGTCTGACAAAGTATGCCTAATAATCGCATAAGTTGATTACTTCAAATGTATTTACGTTTAGTCGCGGAGGAATTCGTTTCTCTTATCTTTATACCCGTGATATTTTTAGGGAAATCAATTTGTGATTTGGCGGATTTGACGATGTGGCATTCAAACTGAATGAAGATGTTTTTATATCTAAATGCAAGTTTTGGCCTTAAGACTCACAACCTGGAAATGAAAAAAATCGGACAGGCGGCATGACTAAGTGGGTCGCTCCCAATTAGAATGTACTGTCACCTATCTAGTCAAATTCCATTTGCTTCTTTATTCTAATCAATGTTGTCCCTTTTGGGAAACGGCGGGTCGCACCCAACTGTTGGTGACAATATATTCGATACACTCAAGCGAAATGAGTGGCCGGGATGCAGATGTTCTTGTTGAACCCAGTGTATTCCCCTCTAGAGATACACTATCAGAAGGTGGTTCCATACCTTGTCATAGTTGAAAATCCATTACCCAATAAGCGCCTGCGGTTTTGATTGTATACTATGTATGTAGAGCGTGAGATGCAAGTGTTCTGCTAAATTGCTATTTATTTGATTTAGACGCTATTATAATATTAGAAGAGTTTTGATATAAAGATATTTTGGGTTATCGTAGGGTAAAAACCATCCATGTTTATGTATGGGTCGGTTTTACGATTTTCTTTTCTTTCAAAACATTTTTGAAAATTAGACCAAATTATTTCTGGATTCTCATAAGGGAAAAACTCGTTCCGTGTTATACATCGTGGTCTTATGAGGTATCTTTTATATCATGTTTAAAACAATTTATTCATACCAGTCCCATGAGTAACCCATAGTTTATTTTTCTATGTTTTCCCTAAACTCTTTGGTGCCCAAATTTGTGCGGGCAGTCCATTAGTTTAGGATTTTACAGATTTATCGGGAGAAGCTTGCAGTAGGAGGCTTCAATATTAGATATTTAGAGTTTATTTTCGCTATGTTGTATATATAATGTACTCCGACGATGTATGTAAGTTCAAATAAAATTTTGTATTCCATGGGTTATGATATATATATATATATATATATATATAAATTGTTCCGCTACGATTGTGAGATTCTTTGTTGTTGTTCAGTTCAATCTTCTATCTTTTTTCTTATATTCTAATTTTCTATCTTTCTATTTCTCATTTTCTTACTTCCTTTTATTAATGATTCATATTTTCGTGCAGTTTGGGTTGAACGCACTGTTTCAAGTCTCGCAAATATCGCCCGAGATCTCCTCCGAGATCTCGTTTTGGGCTCCTTCCAGAATGAAACAGCAAATATCACTCTAAATCTCCTTTCGAATATATCGCCCGAGATATTGTAATATCAAACGATATATCGACCGAGATGAAATACTGAAATATCGTCCGAGGTCTTAGTTTTTTTGGTTAAAATTTAAATTTGTGCCTGAACTAGAACTTTAATTAAAAAACTCAAATCTAGCCATATCAGTCTTTTGTTATTTTACATTTTGCATGTTACATGACTATATTATATGTTCGTATATGTTTTACAATGCTTATGATTTTCATATTCGTCTTTTTACATATATGTTACTTATGAAATTATGTATTTTATGGTCTATTTATGCTGATTTTTTTTAATGTTTTGGATCCTTTTAATGTTTCCTGTCTAACAATGTTCCTGTTTTAAGCATATTACGATTTAGAGTATGAATGGTCTTTCGCAAAATAATGAATAATAAAGTTATTTTGCATTTTAGTTTAAGTTACTATGTTTTTGATAGCATTCATAAAAATCATTTTGTTAAAATATCATTTTTAACATATCATGTACCTCGAGATTGTTTCGATATGAACTTTCAGACCCGAGATGAAAATCCGAGATGAACTCCCGAGTTAGACTCATCTCGTCCGAGATCTCCCCTGATCCGAGACCAAGTCTAAAAAATCCCCAAGATGAAATGCGACCAATATCTAAGATTTAAAACCTTGGTTGAACGTGAGTTGTATTTAGTCAGCTCAAATGGTACGGATTTACGGGTCGTTACAAGATGTTTATAATAATGAAATTAAACTATAAGTGATCGCATTGATTTAGTAGGAGTCATAATAAAAAAAATTGTAAGTAGGTTGAGATTTGACGTACTTTAATTCATTGAAATGAACGAAACTGTAATATGAATTTTTATGAATCAATTAAGTTATAGGTGAATATGTTTTGTTCAGGCAATAAGAAATGTAAATGAATCAAAAGAGACGTACAAAATATAGGAAATCGTCATATTTTCAACTGTCTTTTTCAATAAAGAAATAAAATGAAAATTGCTTGATACTTCATAAATCCTACTTCAAAAAGATTCATAGAAAGTTAGTTTTAACAATTGGTCTTGAAAAAGAGAAAGGAGTAGCTCCAATGCATTAAAGTCCATGATCTTTATGATATATAAAAGGTGCAGTAGTTGATAGGTTGTAGGAATGGAAAAATAGTAAACCTAGAAAGAAAATGCTAACCAAACGAAAGTACATATTTATCTTTGCTATGCTCATTTAGTTGTGTGCCTTTTTTAGAAGTCCCCCTTTTAGGATAGATTCATACTTTGCGAGATTTGATGGTTGAAATAAATAAAGGTTTGAGGACTAATAAGAGAATTAGATGATCTTATCTACTCCACCTTCTAAATTTTGGAAATTTTGAGAAGTTTTCTGAAATCATGAAAGCATATCTTTTGAAAAGAATGGTTTGTTAAGAAAGAATAAGCTTTTAAAAAAAGGGAAAACATTAATAATCAGCATTTCAAAAATAAAAATTATCTTTGACTTTTTTTAAGAAAACAAATAAACGTCAAATAAATATTTTAATATGGCGTATATAAGAGTTAGCAGCTAGGTAAGACAGGGAAAAGGAACAAATCTATGAAGGAGGTAGTGTTAATTACTTTTCAAACAATAATAATAAATCCCCATAAATTATGAAGTACTAAATAGGAAAAGCTGGGGGTAGAGTTTTGATATATGTATGGACCACTATATTTTAAGGAAACCACAATATAAGAAGATTCCATTTGGGGGTCAATCGACTAATATAGAAAAATGAAACCTGTAACACCCCACGTCCATTAATGTCACTCACAAAGGGAATGCATTAACTTTCATGGAGTATTATTGGTGTATAGAACGGAATATAACAATACAGATACATATATTGGTACTTGAAAATTTTAAAATAACTTTTATTGCAGCGGAGAAATAGTTTGGTTACAACAACATCAAAAACCAACAATAAAACCAAGTACACTTAATATCCATCTTGACAAATTGTTTTCTGAGTACATAAAGTAAAAAAGCACAACCCCAACATAAATAGCCATAAAAGAGATAGGCTGAACTTTACTTTCAGTAATCCAAGCACTTCCAAAAGAGAGAGAAAGAGATCCAAATCAAGCTCCAATAGCACTAGTCCCACCCTGAGAACCTGGGGGGAGGGGGAAAGGAAGAAAAGAGGAGAAAACAAACAAGGTCAGACATAAAGTCTGGCGAGTCCAATAACTTTAACAATATAATTATTAAAGTAATTAGGATAAGGCATAAACTGGTAAATAAGGAATGACTGTGAAACAAATAGGCATGACAAAGCAAACAAGAGGAATAAGATAACGTTAATTGCGCCTCCAACACTATAGGATAATTACTATACTGCACCAATACTAGTCACCCTAAAAGTTGATCCCGCCTACTGAACAAAATAATAATAATGGTAGTTTCGTGTACCCCTAGCTGTATTCATAGGCGCCGCCTGCTCCTATCTCCACTAGTTGTACCCACTGCCCTCCCCATTCTAATTTCAACATTTATTCATAATATGGTAGTTGTACTCCTAGTTGTCTTCATAGGTGTCGCCTGCTCCTATCTCCGCTAGTCGTACCTACTACCTTCCTCATTCAATCGGCTCCCTAACTCGTAGATACCTGTGCTGGTCCCACAGTAGGGTGTATCACTCCCCAAAGTGGTAACCCGATACCACTAAAGATGCACGGCTTATACCCACACGATGCAACAACGTCTTACCTACCAGCCCAGGCCAACGCACGCACATGACCCCGTTGGACTTGCGTTGCCACCGCTAAACCGTTTTGACCTCTTACAATCAAACCCAGTAAGTGTGTCCCGTCCTCGATCTAGATCGAGCTCACTTAGATACTGAATGGGTTACTGATTGAAAAGGGTCCCCACACTTGACATAAGCCTTCCACCTATGCTTGGTCCCCACTAGGATTTCCCACTTAACCCCCTCTTACTCATGTCTTCTTACATGTTTCAACTTGGTTAAGTGTTTATAATTATACCCCACAAGTCACCCATGCTACCCACTTATCAAATCAACATGTGTTATTGGTTAAGCTTGTCTTAACCATATCCGCTTATCAGATCAATATATATATTTTATTGGTTAAACTGGTCTTAACCCTATCCACTTATATATTATTGGTTAAGTTGGTCTTAACCCTATCCACTTATATATTATTGGCTAAGTTGGTCTTAACCCTATCCACTTATCAGATCAATATGTATTATTGGTTAAGTTTGTCTTAACCCTATCCACTTATTAGATTAATATATATATTATTGGTTAAGCTGGTCTTAACCCTACCCACTTATCAAATTAATATATATTATTGGTTAAGCTGGTCTTAACCCTACCTACTTATCAAATTAATATAAATTATTGGTTAAGCTGGTATTAACCCTGCCTACTTATCAGATTATCGGTTAAGCTGGTCTTAACCTTATCCACTTATATATTATTGGTTAAGCTGGTCTTAACCCTACCTACTTATCAGATTATGTATCATATATATATATATATGTATATGTATATCGTATAACATGTTTTACTTAATTTATGATTAAGTACATCTTAGTTCACAGATATATTGGTTAAGAGAATAACTCCCTAAGTATCAACCCCGAAGATCGAAATCAACATCAGATTGATACTCAGAGAATTACTCAACTCAACCAAACTTCTATTTTTCATTCATATTCGTCTTTGATTAGCATTAATTAGTTATTAATGCACAGATCTCTCACATTAAGTCGATTGCTTGTGGCCGTTGGATATGCCGGGCGGTTCCGGGCAGACTTCCACCACAATCCAGACTTAACCTCGTGTCTAAGCATCTTTTAATTATGCCTACGACCTCTCACATTAGACTGCCGTTTGCAGTTGCTGGATGTGTTGGGCAGGTCCGGGCAGTCTTATACCACAAACGAGTCTAACCTCGTGTCTTAGGTACTTATTACGCATTTAATTTATGCCTTTGACCTCTCACATTAGACTACCATTTTGTGGTTGCTGGATTTGTCGGGTGGGTCCGGCCAGTCTTATACCACAAACAACTCTAACCTCGTGTCTTAGGCATTTATTATTACACATTATTATTTAACCCCAATTTGAATTAATATCCCTATTTCAGATTGTCAATAACTTCCAATTTTAATCCATGCCCATAATTGTCACTTAAATTATGTCCATAATTTTCAGGTATATAAATTATACCAATTAATGTCTCAAATTAATTATATGCTTTTAAAGACATTATATGCCAATTCACAGTATTAATATTTAATATTTTCCCATTGCCCCCACGTCGTTCGAACGTTTAATATGAAATATGTTAGACCCACAAATAGTCTAACTCATAAAAAGAAAAGAAACATCACAACTTGCATAACAAATAAAGTAGATCTAACTTGCAAACAAGAATAGGCTAGCATGGATCAAAACTTGCATGATTATAATTTATATAATCACAAATTTTCATAATCAATAACTTGCATAGGCAATAAGCATAATTTGCATAAACTACAAACTAGCATGGATCAAATTATATAAGATATGATTTGCATAGATCTATACACATAAAGGTGAACTTGCATATATGAACATGGTTTTCGCATAAACTTGCATATGATCTACATACAAACTTGTATTAAACTTGCATATGCAATTTAGACATGTAAACTAAGACTTACATATGATTCGCATACAAACTTACATATAAACTAGCATATGATTCACATCCAAACTTATATATAAACTTGCATATATAATTTAGACATGTAAACTAAGATTTACATATACACTTGTATATGATTTAGACATGTAAATTAATGTCACAAAATGAATCAAATCTAGCATATGTGTTTAGACATATGAACCAACATCATGCATCTATGTACATAAGACAACAACTAGCGTATATTCACAAAATAGACAATATCATATTGGTCAATGATTCAACAGGCATAATCTTATAACCCAAATTATAACTCATCATAATTAATTTATTAATTATTTTGTGAAAGAAATTTTACTCATAAAGAACAGATTAGGGAAGAGAATAATTCGTTCGTCGTTTGTTCTACAATCTTGTCTCACAATTCCTTAGCTTTAAGAAGAAGATGAACTATTCCAGCAGCATAAGGACGTCTTTCACTTATTTTAATTAGGATTGAGGCAGCATAGCGCTGCAATGGTTTGGTGTGGAGAGAAAGTGAGGTTTGGGTTGTTTAAATATGTTAGGAGCGAAAGAATCTGTCTAAAAAACAAGTCCAGGTGCAAAATCCCGAATCTGCCTCGGATCTGACCAAATCAGGGGAGGTCGACCCCCAGGTCGACCTATTTTAGGGGAGGTCGACCTCCAACTCGATCTGCCTGGAGTAGGTCGACCTCCAGGTCGACCTGCCTTGGTATAAGTCGACCTTCAGGTCGACCTGTCTGGGTTATTTTACTATTTTATTTTCTGAATTTCTCTTGAAACTTCCAAAGGCCATAACTCCTTCATACGAAGTCCGATTTATGAAAACTTGGACTCTATTCCAAGCAGAATTCCGAGACGAATGCAATGGCGTAACCCATTTCCCTTAATTCTTCTCCTAAAAATTAAGTGTTCTTAAATTTGTTAATTTTAATATTTAAAATTACGGGGTGTTACATTCTCCCCTCCTCAAAGGATTTCGCCCCCGAAATCTCCAAGTTAAGGAGAATGTATATTCTACCATCCAATCATCCATCTACTCAATCATCAAATATAGGCATCCATTTTCCATAAAAGATTTCCAATGCCGTATGAACATATGCAAAAAGTGTGTGTATATGTTCCTTATCTAATGCAAAATCAGGCGGTCTACTGATTAAGTTGACCTCCTTAATGCAAATCATGATAGTGCCATGCGTCCATTATGTATGCAAAAGAATCCTAACGATACATATTATTTCTACATGTGTGCACAACCATTCATCAAAATGCAGCATCCATATGATAACACAACCATTATACATCCTTTAATTTAAATATGCACACATATTTATATGCAATATGATAGCGATTGCGCCGATCTAGTGCCTAATATGTGTGTACATGCATCCATGAGCAACCACTTGCATCCATTTGCATCCACCAAACATAACATGTCTCAAACACATGTTTACAACCATAGGGTTTTTCCTAACTAAAGATCGAAGATATAATCGCGAAGACATACTAAACGATAGGACAAGCATAAACAAAGCGGTAGAAAAAGGAGAAGTTAAAAACATACCCTCAAAAAGGAAAGGGTACAGCGTACGCATCTTGTCTTCCGTTTCTCAAGTCACTTCTCCTTGATCATTCCCCCGTTGCACCTTTACCAACTAGACCTCTCTGTTGCGTAGCTTTATGACCTCCGATCCAAGGATGCATGTAGGGGCTCGTCTAATCGGGGAATCTCACTCCACTTCCACTTCTCTAAGCCTGCTCGGCTCTACTACTTCCGTGATATCTTGTAAACACTTCCGCAAATGTGACACGTGAAACACGTCATGAACACCACTAATCTCGTTGCCTCTTCTCATGTCCCTCCAAAATCTAGGATACATAACCTCAAAAGATCTTCAAGGATTCTATTCACCCCTTTCTGTCCGTCCATCCGTCTGTGGATGATAAGCAATGCTCGTACTTACCGCCTTTTGCATATCACCTTTTCCTCATGCATCGAAAACTGCTCCAAGCCCTGTCCCGCAAGCACAGGTATACACTGTGAATGGCTTACTTCCATCTGGCAAAACTAAAACTGGAGCTGTCGTTAAAGCCCTCTTCAAATGCTGGAAAGCATCATCATGGTCAACATCCCAAGCAAAAGTCAAGTTCTTCTTCGTTAACCGAGTAAGTGGGGCTGATATCTTCGCGAAGTCCATAATGAACTTCCTATAATAGCCCGCCAGCCCTAAAAAGCTTCTTACTTTTGTTGCGTTCTTAGGAATCTTCCAATCTTGGATTCCCACCACCTTTGTGGGATCCACAACTATCCCCTCCTTAGAGACCACGTGTCCTAAGAACCTCACTTCTTTTCTCCAAAAATGGCATTTGAAGAACTTAGCTTTAAGTTGATGCGCTCGTAGGGTCTCTATGACTTCCCTAAGATGTAGGGCATGCTCTTCTCACTCCTAGAGAAAATCAAGATATCGTCCACAAAGACTACCACAAACTTGTTTAGAAACTCCCTAAACACCCTACTCATTAAGTCAACGAAGTATGCGGGTGAATTCGTCAAACCAAAAGGCATGACGAGCCGCTCGAAGAAACCGTCAGGAGTTCTAAATGCAATCTTATCTATGCTGTCTTCAGCCACCCTTAGCTGATGAAATCCTGTAGCCAAATTCAACTGCGAGAAAACCGAAACACCAACCAACTGATCGAATAAATCATCTATCCTCGGCAATGGGTGTCTGTTCTTCTTGGTGAGCTTATTCAACTCTCTATAGTCCACGCACAGTCTAAGTGAACCATCAGCCTTTGTAGAAAAAACAACTGGAGCACCCCATTCCGAAATGCTTCTTCTTATGAACCCCTTCTCAAGCAACTCTTTCACTTGCTTACTGAGTTCCCTTCTCTCTCTCAGAGCCATGTGGCACACTGGTAATGCAACTGGCTTTGCATTATCTACTAGTTATGTACGAAAGTCTATCTCGCGCCTCGGGGGTAAACCCCGAACTTCATCGAAGACGTCACCATATTCACGGACCACATGAACAAATTCCAAATCATCGTTGGACACATCAAGAGATTCTAAGTAGCTAAGCATCACCGGACCTCTAGGGTCACAAGAAATATCAAGGGTCTTTCCACAACGAGTCAACAATCTAACCACCCTTCTTTCATAGTCTAGGATGACACTGTGTCTAGCTAGCCAATCCATGCCTAGAATCAAGCCGTAGCCCATGAAGCCAAGAACGAAGGCGTTGCATTCAAACCCAACGCCCAAGATAGACACTCTCAAATCCCGACAAATCATGGAAAGATGAGCCGAACCACCAATACGATTTGAGACTACTACGGGATCCGTAACTAGACTAGTATTTAGGTGCAGTGTTTTAACTAACGAAGCAGATACAAACGAGTGTGAAGCGCCAGAATTCAAACAAGGTTGGTACAGGATGATAAAAAAAAAACCAAACTTCCAACCAAGATATCTCTACCTCTACCAGGTATGCCAGCTGTGAGGGAACGCGTCTGCCCTCCAGAAGATCCTGTACTTTATCCTTACCTTTGCCTTTTGCTTCTTTGGACGATCCTAATACGATGTCCTGTTTCTCCGTAACGATAACAACTAGTCTTCTTCTTCTTTCTAATGTCTTTATTTAAGTAGTCAGGTATTCACAAGTGTGGCCCTTTCTTTTCTCTTAGCCCCTTGTTATCCTTACCGCCTTTCTTTGGATCTACTTTCTTATTGTGTGTCTTATCCATGTCTCTCCTGCACATTCTCCATTCGTGGCCTCCTACCAAAACGAGGCTTCGTCCTTCATTAACCAAGCAGCTAATTGAACCTTCCTCCCATCATCTATCTTAAAGGTACCAACAAGTCCTCCACTTCCTTCTAGCTTTGACAAACGTCATAGTCCCATGAAGCAATTTTCCGCCCATCGTACGGAAGTTCTTACATATCTTAGAAAAAGCGTATATACGTGGAGGAAGAAATTCAAAAAGGAAAGAGGAAGAGATTTAAAAAGGAGAATCGAAGGAAAGATATATGGCTCTTGGGGGTTATGTTTTTCAAAATAAACTTTTCTCTTAAAAATACTCTCCTTAAAACATATTTTTGAAAGTATTTCTTTATAAAAATGCTTTTGAAAGCGGTTTTTTTTTTAAAATCTCTTATCTGTTCAGGTAACCTTCAGCTCTGATACCACGTGTAACACTCCAAGTCCATTAATGTCACTCACAAAGGGAATGCATTAACTTTCATGGAGTATTATTGGTGTATAGAATGGAATATAACAAGACATATGCATATATTGGTACTTGAAAATTTTAAAACAACTTTTATTGCAGCGGAGAAATAGTTTGGTTACAACAACATCAAAAACCAACAATAAAACCAAGTACACTTAATATCCATCTTGACAAATTGTTTTCTGAGTACATAAAGTAAAAAAGCACAACCCCAACATAAATAGCCATAAAAGAGATAGGCTGAACTTTACTTTCAGCAATCCAAGCACTTCCAAAAGAGAGAGAGAAAAAGATCCAAATCAAGCTCCACTAGCACTAGTCCCACCCTGAGAACCTAGGGGGGAGAAAAGAGGCGAAAACAAACGATGTCAGACATAAAGTCTGGCGAGTCCAATAACTTTAACAATATAATTATTAAAGTAATTAGGATAAGGCATAAACTGGTAAATAAGGAATGACTGTGAAATAAATGGGCATGACAAAGAAGACAAGAGGAATAAGATAACGTTAATTGCGCCTCCAACACTATAGGATAATTACTATACTGCACCAATACTAGTCACCCAAAAATTTGATCCCGCCTACTAAACATAATAATAATAATGGTAGTTTCGTGTACCCCTAGCTGTCTTCATAGGTGCCGCATGCTCCTATCTCTACTAGTTGTACGCACTACCCTCCCCATTCTAATTACAGCATGTATTCATAATATGGTAGTTGTACTCCTAGCTGTCTTCATAGGTGCCGCCTGCTCCTATCTCCACTAGTCGTACCTACTACCTTCCCCATTCGATCGGCTCCCTAACTCGTAGATACCCGTGCTAGTCCCATAGTGGGGTGTATCACTCCCCAAAGTGGCAACCCGATACCACAAAATATGCACGGCTTATACCTACACGATGCATCAACGTCTTACCTACCAGCCCGGGCCCACGCACGAACATGACCCCGTTGGACTTGCGTTGCCACCGCTAACCTGTTTTGACCTCTTACAATCAAACCCAGCAAGCGTGTCCCGTCCTCGATCTAGATCGAGTTCACTTAGATACTAAATGGGTTACTGGTTGAAAAAGGTCCCCACACTTGACACATGCTTTCCACCTATGCTTGGTCCCCACTAGGATTTCCCACTTAACCCCCTCTTATTCATGTCTTCTTACATGTTTCAACTTGATTAAGTGTTTATAATTATATCCCACATGTCACCCATGTTACCCACTTATCAAATCAACATGTGTTATTGGTTAAGCTTGTCTTAACCCTATCCGCTTATTAGATCAATATATATATTTCATTGGTTAAGCTGGTCTTAACCCTATCCACTTATATATTATTGGTTAAGTTGGTCTTAACCCTATCCACTTATATATTATTGGCTAAGTTGGTCTTAACCCTATCCACTTATCAGATCAATATGTATTATTGGTTAAGTTTGTCTTAACCCTATCCACTTATCAGATTAATATATATATATATATATATATATATATTATTGGTTAAGCTGGTCTTAACCCGACCTACTTATCAGATTATTGGTTAAGTTGGTCTTATCCTTATCCACTTATATATTATTGGTTAAGCTGGTCTTAACCCTACCTACTTATCAGATTATGTATCATATATATATATATATATATATATATATATATATATATATATGTATATATATATATATCGTATAACATGTTTTACTTAATTTATGATTAAGTACATCTTAGTTCACAGATACATTGGTTAAGAGAATAACTCCATAAGTATCAACCCCAAAGACCAAAATCAACATCAGATTGGTACTCAGAGAAATACTCAACTTAACCAAACTTCTGTTTGTCATTCATATTCGTCTTTGATCAGCATTAATTAATTATTAATGCACAGACCTCTCACATTAAGTCGATTGCTTGTGGCCGCTGGATATGCCAGGCGGTTCCGGGCAGACTTCCACCACAAGCCAGACTTAACCTCGTGTCTAAGCATCTTTTAATTATGCCTACGACCTCTCACATTAGACTGCGCTTTGCGGTTGTTGGATGTGCCGGGCGGGTCCGGGCAGTCTTATACCACAAACGAGTCTAACCTCATGTCTTAGGCATTTATTACGCATTTAATTTATGCCTTTGGCCTCTCACATTAGACTACCGTTTGTGGTTGCTGGATTTGTCGGGCGGGTCTGGGCAGTCTTATACTACAAACGAGTCTAACCTCGTGTCTTAGGCATTTATTATTACACATTATTATTCAACCCCAATTTGAATTAATATCCCTATTTCAGATTGTCAATAACTTCCAATTTTAATCCATGTCCATAATTATCACTTAAATTATGTCCATAATTTTCAGGTATATAAATTATACCAATTAATGTCTCAAATTAATTATATGCTTTTAAAGCCATTATATGCTAATTCACAATATTAATATTTAATATTTTCCCATTGCCCCCACATCGTTCGAACGTCTGATATGAAATATGTTAGACCCGCAAATAGTCTAACCCATAAAAAGAAAAGATTCATCACAACTTGCAAAACACATAAAGTAGATCTAACTTGCAAACAAGAATAGGCTAGCATGGATCAAAACTTGCATGATTATAATTTATATAATCATAAATTTGCATAATCAATAACTTGCATAGGCAATAAGCATAATTTGCATAAACTACAATCTAGCATGGATCAAATTATATAAGATATGATTTGCATAGATCTATACACATAAAGATGAACTTGCATATAAGAACATGGTTTTCGCATAAACTTGCATATGATCTACATACAAACTTGTATTAAACTTGCATATGCAATTTAGACATGTAAACTAAGACTTACATATAATTCGCATACAAACTTACATATAAACTAGCATATGATTCACATCCAAACTTATATATAAACTTGCATATATAATTTAGACATGTAAACTAAGATTTACATATACACTTGCATATGATTTAGACATGTAAATTAATGTCACAAAATGAATCAAATCTAGCATATGTGTTTAGACATATGAACCAACATCATGAATCTATGTACATAAGACAACAACTAGCGTATATTCACAAAATAGACAATATCATATCAGTCAATGATTCAACAGGCATATCTTAAAACCCAAATTATATCTCATTATAATTAATTTATTAATTATTTTATGAAAGAAATTGTACTCACAAAGAACAAATTAGAGAAGAGAATAATTCGTTCGTCGTTTGTTCTACAATCTTGTCTCACAATTCCTTAGCTTTAAGAAGAAGATGAACTATTCTAGCAGCATAAGGACATCTTTCACTTATTTTAATTAGGATTGAGGCAGCATAGCGTTGCAATGGTTTGGTGTGGAGAGAAAGTGAGGTTTGGGGTTGTTTAAATAGGTTAGGAGCCAAAAAAATATGTCCAGAAAACAAGTCCAGGTGCAAAATCCCGAATCTACTTCGGATCTGAACATATTAGGGGCGGTCGACCCCCAGGTCGACCTGTTTTAGGGGAGGTCGACCTCCAGGTCGACCTGCCTGGGGTAGGTCGACCTCCAGGTCGACCTGCCTTGGTATAGGTCGACCTGTCTGGGTTATTTTACTATTTAATTTTTTGAATTTCTCTTGAATCTTCCGAAGGCCATAACTCCTTCATACGAAGTCCGATTTACGAAAACTTAGATTTTATTCCAAGCAGAATTCCAAGACGAATGCAATAGAGTAACCCATTTCCCTTAATTATTCTCCTAAAAATTAAGTGTTCATAAATTTGTTAATTTTAATATTTAAAATTATGGGGTGTTACAAAACATTTAAACTAGAAGGGCAATAACAAATTAAACTGAACATTTTTAAATAGCAATAAAAGTGAAATGGAAGGTTCCATATGAAACCTTGTCAGTAAGTGAAAAATACTCAAAATAATATATTTTAAAATGATTTTTTTATGAATTTTAAATTTGTAATTTTAATTTATGCAAACTGTAACTGGAAATGTTGGTAACTTAGTAAGGACGCAAGAGAAGGTTCCAACGTAGAGGGGATAACGTACGTTGGAAAACGATAAAATACATAACTTTTCACTGATACCCATTTTTAGCATAATAAATTATATGGAAAAAAATATTTTTTTCTAAATTAGGATGTTGGTAATGTTTTACTAAGGCTTTGGGTGATAAATTTGGATCTAAAATTAGTTTTGCTGCGCTTCTAGTCAGTAGAAGTGCAATAAAAATTGGATGAAAAACAGTTATTAGTTTTTGAAAAATGGCACTCATACAAAATTGCTTGTATATTGAAAATATTCCATATTTGTGAAAAAAAAATTAAAAGAAACATGCATATAGAAGGTATTGCATAGAAATTCATGTTCATGCATATAATATGTATTGTGATGCACTATTCTAGGATGGTTGCAAAATTGGATGTACATTAAATGGTTGCTAGTGTAAGATGGATGTGTGAAGTTTTACGTGATCTAATCATAGTTTAATTTTCTGATGAATTTTCATATACAAGGTTTTCCAAGGGGCCAGAGTAATGACCGTTTGAAGTTTTGACTTTCGAATCGATTATGTATATATGTGTATATCTATTGTAACGACCCAAGGATTTTCGGCCCCGGAAATCGACATAAATACCTTTACCGTAACTCATGCCGACCTTCCAAACACCCAAAACACTAGAATGTTATTAGAAAGAATTTAGAGGGTGAGATAAGAAAGAAAGAAATATTAGAATAGAAGAAGAAGAAGATCCAACACAACACAGAGTCTCACATCGCAACGGAATAAAATATAATATAGAAATAAATCTTTACTGAGAGCTTTAAAAATACTTACAATATTAGAGTACATCAACATCTGAACAGTTATAATAATCTGTCCTCATATACAATACACAGCGGAATAGTAGCTATATAATATCATACGTCTGAACACCGCCAGCTCGTCTCTGGACTTCGCATCATCCGACAATCTGGACCTGTACAACTCGGTCTAACCCGAGCATTTACAAAACACCGGGTCAGTCTGGTGAACCAGAGTGAGAAAAACTCGCACAGTATTAAGGGTATCACACAACTTGATTTTAAAGTCAAAATCTTTTCGAAAGAAAAAGATAATCATAAGCCCGAATCCACACATAAATACAGATGGGTTTTACCTTACGATAACCCAAAACATTTTTGAAACCAATATCTTTTCTGATATTATAATAGTGTCTAAATAAAAGTAAATAACAATCTAGTGGAACGCTTGCATCTCACGCTCCACATATATAATATACAATCAAAACCGCAGGCGCTTATTGGAGATTGGATTCCGACTATGACAAGGTATGGGACCACCTGCCGATAGTGTATATCTAGAGGCGAATACACTGGGTTCAACAGGAACGTCTTGCAACCCGGCCCACACATGACCGACCACTCATTTTGCTTGAGTGTATCGAATGTATATCACCAATGGTTGGGCTCAAACCACCGTTTCCCAAAAAGGGACAGCATCAAAATAGATTAAAGAAGCAAAAAGAATTTCTCTAGAAACGTGATTATACACCCTAATGGGAGCGACCCAGATAGCCATGCTGCCTGCCCGAATTTTGTCATTTCCTAGTTGTGAGGCTTGAGGTTTAAATTATACTTTGAACACCTGGTCATCATTCACTTTGAATGCCACATCGTCAGATCCGTTAAATCACTAATTGACGTCCACAAATATACTCCAGGTTTTTAAAGAAGGGCCATTCTTCGCCACCAACTTGGTATATTTGTAAAAATCAACGTACGTGGTTTTTAGGAAATACTCTATCAGACATTCATCCATACAAGTCGTCCAGGAACATGATGAACCGAAGGTACCCTCCTAGTACATCCAATATAGGAATCACCCCATGGATCAGTAGCGAGCAGTCCTTGCAATCTGTAGATTCCAACCACGATAGAACCACGGTTTATCTCTGGTTGCAATCCCAGAGAATATTAGCAGTTCTTCCATTTATGAAAATCTACGGTCTTCAAAGCTCCATCTCGATCATCTTCTGATATCTTCACATATTTGTTGGTAGGAATGTTTTTCGAATATAATTTCGATCCCGGTCTTTCCATACCAACAATCGTATTGGACATATTTGATAGTCGGTGATTTAACTATCAAAATAATCAGTGATTCAATCATGACTATCCAGTGAGTTCACTGGTTCAATATTCAGCATCAATTGGCCTTTTAATCAAACAATGTAAATTCAAAACTCTTAAATCTTTCGATATTATAGTTTCGCTTCATAAGATTATTCTTTAAACAAATTTATTTTTATGCTTAGGAAATCCTATGTCATACTCAGTTGTCTATTCTCACTTTCAACATTAGCCAGGTTATTAAAATATTAGGAAATCATTTTAACTTATTACACGTAAAACGACGTTACGAAATACCATCTATTTCATTTCTTGAAACAATACAAATGCTTATTCTGATAGAATAAACTCAACTTTACTTTTCCTTTCTAACTTGAAAATATCGTTATAATTTCATGCAACCAAATCCCCTTTTTATTTCCCTTTCCTCGGGATTCTCAATATTTTTTTTTTCTTTTCAAATCCTCAGCAAAATGTTGCTTTATTATTTCTCTAATGAAATAATAAAAGTTTACTAACCTCTTTTACCATTACAACTAATACCACCCTCAGATAATCCTGAATTCGTTCAAGTTGGGGTATTTTAATTACCTCTCAGACCTTGATCAACAACGTTCATATCTAAGGATATATACAAGTTATAATCATAAACCCGATATCTCATTCTAATCTCAACACAAATCCCATTTAACTATTTTATTTGAAAATACGGTTTCATAAACCTTCTTTCCTTTTTTGGAAATCCCTTTCTCGGTATAACTATTTATTTCTTAATTTAATAATTAAGTAATATTTGATAAAACATCACTTTATAAATTCCAATTTAAAAATCTGGATTTGTTTACAAAATCCTATGACCCACTTCTTTACCAAATTCACTTTCACCAATCTCCTTTCAAATCTATTCAACCATTTCACGTTTTGAGACTCTTATTTCAATTTCCCACTTTTGCTTAATCTCATTTTTAAGTAGCGTTAATTTAGAATTAACGATATACCCTCAAACCTCTTTTATATAACTCTGGTTATTATGAAACCCTTTTCCTCAACATCTTTTTTCTTACTTCAAATAATTAAGTAACATTTATTTTAAGCTATAATATTCGCTTAAAAATTCCTTTTATAACTTTGCTATAAAACTCAGATTTTAAACAAAACCTATTCCCAAACTTCTTTCACCATTCAATTAGATCTCATTTCCATTGCGGTTACTTTCTAAGTGATTTTAAATTAAAAAGTAATTCTCTAAATTATTATTAATTAAAATAATAATTCACTTCGATCATTAACTACTTCAGTAGTTAATTTCTTTATTAAATAAAATAAATAGTAAATCCTTTTAAAATCTTTATTTAAATTTAAACACTATTCATTAAGCTATTTTATTAGACTAATTCAAATCAAACTAATTTAAAATCAATTCCAATTACAAATGGTTGACCTAGTCAACTCAAGGCGCGGTTATCTTGTTAACCCATTCCAATTCGTTCTCACTTTAAATTAATTAATAATATAATTAATTTAAATAAATTTCATTAAATAAATTCTTAACAAACCAATTTCCACATTTTAACCGTTATGGTTAATTTCTATACCCATATTCATAAATCTGATTAATCTCAGATTTACTTTGTAAAATCAATTTATAATAAATCAAAGTCTTTAATACATGAAATATTTATTTATTTTCCTATTTATAAACTTTTTTTCAAAATAATATATTTCAAAGTCTATCTACAGTTATAAATAAATTTTATAACTTCATCTCTATCGACTCACCTGACGGTGAATCAATATTTATAAAACGAATGATTCTATAGGCCATATGTTGCCAAATACTCAACCAATATTGCCCATTGGTTTAAACTAGACAAATGTTGAATTTTCTGTCAACAATCCATAATCAAATCAATTACCCAAACATGACAGTTCATATGTTGATAATATGAAATAAATAAGATATTGAGGAATCCCATTGGATCCCTCCAACCTGTTCTTCCCTGTATACAAATGGTTATCTCCAAACAGATCGTTCAATTTCATTTAACTGAAAAAAAAATAACGACCATTGAATCCCAACCACAAGCAATTCAAACAATTCAACCAATTTAAACACGTTTATTTTATAAACGTGACCAACAAGGTAAGTTACCTTTATTGGAACCGGTCGTTAGAATAATGATTTGGTATTTCACTGAAGTTAAATGACAGTTTAATTTCATCAGTTAAATCAGCAAATAACTATATATAACTAGCAAACAGTCAACCATCAGAAATCTGAGCACACAAAATAAAAACCCAATTCATATAAAATATAAATGGGTAAAACTGAGTGAGTTTAACTCACCTTGATTTCCATTGGCTGTCAAAATAGTTTTGATTTAATTAAATTAAATCATCTGTTTAATTTAATTAAAACTCGACCGCAGCTGCTTTCATCTTCGTCCGGTCTATTCCCACATGGAGTGTTCGTCAAGATGATTTCGTTGCGATATGTTTCGTCCTACTCTGTTAATGAAATAAGGAGTTATTAGCATGAATGTTAACACGATCTTAAATTAATATAATTATCTTTAAATAATATTTTAATTATCTAATTAGGTTTATCAACGTAAAACGGGCCAAAGGAAATACTACTTTCCTGATCCGCTATAGCATATAAATATCAACAATATATGTATTAACGCTAGATATACTAATTCTTCTTTTTACGGTATACACAAGAATTTCACTACCTTATACTTATATCAGGTGTACAAACTGGTTCTATATTCTTTCAGCATTGTGTCATACATTCAGTTAAAGTTTTAGAAAGTACTATATTTAATTATTCATCTTAAAATCTGCCCATGCTAGGCTAATATAAATATTCACGGTATACATGTTTTTTCCTCCTCTGCCAAACATGTTTTCTTCTTTGCCTAACATGTGACCTATATAATAATTTAGTTAAATTTTAAACTTTGAATAACGGCCCTTACCCAACTGTTAGGCTAACGTCCGCTCATAAGAATCCATACCCGTGTTCCACTGTGCTGCCTTCTTCCCCATTCGTTAACTCCGTCCTCCTGAAGTTTTTTTTATTCTTCATAGCTTGGTTTTTAATTATATATATGTCACCCAAGTTTCTAGCCTAGCCATCCTATACTTAGCTTAGACATCTTATCGTATCCTAACACTTTTGATTTAAAATATCGAGGTTACAAGTTAAAGCGATATTAGTTATAAAATAAAATTCTCTTTTTATATTTAAAATAATAATCATTAAGCTTTATAAACAAATCCATAGCGATTATTTAAAAATTTGATTTGACCATAATTAACAATCTATAACACGAAATCTGGGTTTTTCTCTTTCATATGAAAATTATCATTACCAAGATTCCAACGTTTCTTGTTTCACAGAAATCCGACTTATATCGGACTCTGTATATTCAGTTGAAGTTCAAAACTCCATTTTACGAACTGCCGCGCCATTTCGAGCTCGATATAAAATTTTATATATAACGTTCAAACTTCATTTTAAATAACGAATTAAATATTAAAATCTATTAATACTCCAAATATAATATTTTAAAAAAATAAAATAAATAAAATATTTAACTGCCAAAAATACAGGTCGTTACATTCTTCTCCCCTTAAAATAATTTCGTCCCCGAAATTGCTAAGGTAAGAAAAATGTTACAAATCCCATTAATTTCCCAATCCAATTTATTTTAAATCAAAATCTATTTTCATATCGTAAATAAATAATTTCAAAAATATCAAAAAAAATTCTAACATATTAAATTCCCGGAAAAATTCAGCAGAGTCTCCCCTGTACGGAGTGACATCTACGACATCACAGGAACAAATAATACATATACATCGATCAACACGGTCGGAAAACAAAAATCAAAACCCAAAATTTTATATTTTCGCATAGGCGTACCTTTTACGTGTGCTATTAAGCATATCTGCTGAACGTATACGCAATTTACTCAACCAGTCTCAATCTGCCCAGTCATCTGGCACCTGTACTGAACTCAATTCACATATAAGTAATAAATATATGAAATTCTGAAATAATATTTCTCTAATCAACCATATAACTACACCAATTCCCAAAATCAAACGGATATCATCAATTCATTATCAAATACAGGGTTAAATCATATATTCAATTCGTATGCGGTTTCATTCCAGTTTAATTATACCAGAAATTGTTCTTTAGTTTACAATTCATTTAACTCTATTAAATTTGTTAATTATTGTCATTCAAACAAACTATCATCCAATAACAAACAATTCACAACCAACAACCAATACACAACCAAATCAACCAAATCAATTGAATTTACATTCAATATTAATATTTTATTTTGGTTTCACATATTTGAACATCAATCGATCGATACCCGAATGCTTTCTATTCGGTTATTATTTATTTATCAAATTCCAAATTTTATTTTTTCAATATCAATTTTAATTTAATTTTCACTTAACAAATTTAAGTTTCCATTCCAATTTCCAATCCGATTTGAATTCCATTCAAATCAATCAAACACACCAATATCTCAATAATTTGATAAAATTATTTCCTTTCTATACAAAAATATAATTTGGGTAAAATTATTTCATTTACCCTCTTTTCAAAACAATATCGTGTCAATTGCCATTTCAATGCTTCTCAACACTTGAACTGATCAACAACACAAGACAAAACATTTGTATATAAAATTTACAAATATGCTCTCATATATATATATATACACTCAATCTCGATCTAGGGTATTACTAACCCTATCTCTATCGAGTTATACCACAGAGCCAAGGTTATTGCTAAACCAATAGCTCTGATACCCCTGTAATGACCCAAGTATTTTCGGCCCTGGAAATCGACATAAATACCTTTAACGTAACTCATGCCGACCTCCCAAACACTGAAAACACTGGAACGTTATTAGAAAGAATTTAGAGGGTGAGATAAGAAAGAAAGAAATATTAGAATAGAAGAAGAAGATCCAACACAACACAGAGTCTCACATCGCAGCGGAAAAATATAATATAGAAATAAATCTTTATTGAGAGCTTTAAAAATACTTACAATATCAGAGTACATCAACATCTGAACAGTTATAATAATCTGTCCTCGTATACAACACACAGCGGAATAGTAGCTATATAATATCATACGTCTGAACACCTCTAGCTCGTCTCTGGACTTAGCATCATCCGACAACCTGGACCTGTACAACCCGTTCCAACCCGAGCATTTACAAAACACCGGGTCAGTCTGGTGAAACAGAGTGAGAAAAACTCGCACAGTATTAAAGGTATCACACAACTTGATTTTAAAGTCAAAATCTTTTCGAAAGAAAAAGATAATCGTAAGCCCGAATCCACACATAAATACGGATGGGTTTTACCTTACGATAACCCAAAACATTTTTGAAACCAATATCTTTTCTGATATTATAATAGTGTCTATATACAAGTAAATAACAATCTAGTGGAACGTTTGCATCTCACGCTCCACATATATAATATACAATCAAAACCGCGGGCGCTTGTTGGAGATTAGATTCCGACTATGACAAGGTATGGTACCACCTGCCGATAGTGTATCTCTAGAGGCGAATACACTGGGTTCAACAAGATCGTCTTGCAACCCGGCCCACACATGACTGATCACTCATTTTGCTTGAGTGTATCGAATGTATATCACCAACGGTTGGGCTCAAACCACCGTTTCCCAAAAAGGGACAACATCGAAATAAATTAAAGAAGCAAAAGGAATTTCTCTAAATAGTTGATTATACACCCTAATGGGAGCGACCCATATAGCCATGTTGCCTGCCCGATTTTTGTCATTTCCTAGTTGTCAGGCTTGAGGTTAAAATTATACTTTGATCACCTGGTCATCGTTCACTTTGAATGCCACATCGTCAGATCCGTCAAATAACTAATTGACGTCCACAAATATACTCTGGGTTTTTAAAGAAGGGCCATTCTTCGCCACCAACTTGGTATATTTGTAAAAAATCAACGTACGTGGTTTTTAGGAAATACTCTATCATACATTCGTCCATACAAGTCATCCAGGAACAGGATAAACCGAAGGTACCCTCCTACTACATCCAATATAGGAATCACCCCATGGATCAGTAGCGAGTAGTCCTTGCAATCCGTAGATTCCAACCACGACAGAACCACAGTTTATCTCTGGTTGCAATCGCAGAGATTATTAGTTGTTCTTCCGTTTATGAAAATCTACAGTCTTCAAAGCTCCATCTTGATCATCTTCTGATATCTTCAATTATTTTTTGGTAGGAATGGTTTTCGAATATAATTTCGATCCCGGTCTTTCCATACCAACAATCGTATTGGACATATTTGATAGTCGGTGATTTAACTATCAAAATAATCAGTGATTCAATCATGACTATCCAGTGAATTCAAGGTTTAATATTCAACATCAATTGGCCTTTTAATTAAACAATGTAAATTCAAAACTCTTAAATCTTTCGATATTATAGTTTCGCTTCATAAGATTATTCTTTAAACAAATTTATTTTTATGCTTAGAAAATTCTATATCATACTCAGTTGTCTATTCTCACTTTCAACATTAGCCACGTTATTAAAATATTGGGAAATCATTTTAACTTATTACACGTAAAACGATGTTACGAAATACCATCTATTCATTTCTTGAAACAATACAAATGCTTATTCTGATTGAATAAACTCAACTTTACTTTTCCTTTCTAACTTGAAAATATCGTTATAATCTCACGCAACCCAATCCCCTTTTTATTTCCCTTTCCTAGGGATTCTCATTATATATATTTCTTTTCAAATCCTTAGCAAAATGTTGCTTTATTATTTTTCTAATGAAATGATAAAAGTTTACTAACCTCTTTTACCATTACGACTAATACCACCCTCAGATAATCCTGAATTCGTTCAAGTTGGGGTATTTTAATTACCTCTCAGACCTTGACCAACAACGTTCATATCTAAGGATGGATACAAGTTATATTCATAAACCCAATATCTCATTCTAATCTCAACACAAATCCCATTTAACTATTTTATTTGAAAATACTGTTTCATAAACCTTCTTCCCTTTTTTGGAAATCCCTTTCTTGGGTATAACTATTTATTTCTTAATTTAATAATTAAGTAATATCTGATAAAACATCACTTTATAAATTCCAATTTAAAAATCTGGATTTGTTTACAAAATCCTACGACCCACTTCTTTACCAAATTCACTTTCACCAATCTCCTTTCAAATATATTCAACCATTTCCCGTTTTGAGACTCTTATTTCAATTTCCCGCTTTTGCTTAATCCCATTTTTAAGTAGCGTTAATTTAGAATTAACGATACACCCCTCAACCCTCTTTTATATAACTCTGGTTATTATAAAACTCTTTTCCTAAACTTACTTTTTCTTACTTCAAATAATTAAGTAACATTTATTTTAAGCTATAATATTCGCTTAAAATTTCCTTTTATAACTTTGTTATAAAACTCAGATTTTAAACAAAACCTGTTCCCAAACTTCTTTCACCATTCAATTAGATCTCATTTCCGTTGCGGTTACTTTCTAAGTGATTTTAAATTAAAAAGTAATTCTCTAAATTATTATTAATTAAAATAATAATTTACTTCAGTCATTAACTACTTCAGTAGTTAATTTCTTTATTAACTAAAATAAATAGTAAATCCTTTTAAAATCTTTATTTAAATTTAAACACTATTCATTAATCTATTTTATTAGATTAATTCAAATCAAACTAATTAAAAATCAATTCCAATTACAAATGGTTGACTTATTTAACTCAAGGCGCAGTTATCTTGTTAACCCATTCCAATTCGTTCTCAGTTTAAATTAATTAATAATATAATTAATTTAAATAAATTCTTAACAAACCAATTTCCACATTTTAACCGTTACGGTTAATTTCTATCCCCATATTCATAAATCTGATTAATCTCAGATTTACTTTGTAAAATCAATTTATAATAAATCAAAGTCTTTAATACATAAAATATTTATTTATTTTCCTATTTATAAACTTTTTTTCAAAATAATATATTTCAAAGTCTATCTCCAGTTATAAATAAATTTTATAACTTCATCTCTATCGACCCACCTGACGGTGATTCAATATTTATAAAACGATTGATTCTATAGGCCATATGTTACCAAATACTCAACCAATATTGCCCATTGGTTTAAACTAGACAAATGTTGAATTTTCTGTCAATAATCCATAATCAAATCAATCACCCAAACAGGGCAGTTCATGTGACGGCCCGCCCCGCACCAGCCGGCATTTCCCATGAAAGTACGTTGTGCCGATGTCCAACCAGCACGGGACGGTCGTCAAAGGAAGGAAAAAGAAGAGAACTTACCGATGAACTAACAAAGAACCTGTAGAATGTCTCACAGCGCATGGAATAAAATATAATAACAACATACTTGACATAAAACATGCGAGACAATGCATAAGCTGGAAACTAAAACTAGACATCATAGCAGCGGAAATCCAAACACAGCTTATGTTCACATCATCATTATTACAACTTTTCAACTATCTCTAAAGCAAAGCAAAGAAAAAGGTACACTACTAATGCCCAAAGTAGTGACCAGCAGCGACACAGGGAGAATATCTATATATATCATACGTGGAAGCCTCCTGCTCATCTCTGGTACAGCTACCCGTGCATACCACATAACCTGTCTCTAGTCTTCCCGTTTAAGAGCACCCAGAGTAATAAGAAGAGACATAAAACTCTGGGTCAGACAAAAAGTCTGGTATGAGCGATAAGCATCAAAACAGAACAATAACAGGTATACTAAACCATACCTGAACCTGGACCTGCAACCAAAGAGTTAGCACAACATACCGCTCAATACTCTAAGGTGCCACTAACATATGGTGTAAAGAATACGGGGGTGTGGGTGTGCATGTCCTAGTGTAAGAAAACAACCAAACATAGCAACCATCCTCACATCTCTCACTCAGTGGCATACGACATCCACCACTTTGATCACCATATTCCTTGCTATGGTCACTCTGCCTCATGGAGTCATGATGGCACCACTGCACTGATCCATAGCCACTAGTCTTTGCTATGTCCACTCTGCCCCCATGAAGTCATAACAACTTCACTGCACTGGCTCATAGCCTTGCTACGATCACTCTGCCCCATGGAGTAGTAACTACCCCACTGCACTGATACGTAGCCTAACATCCGTCTTGGTGGTGAATCAAAGCTATGGACGTCGACAACTCCTTAGCACACGTCCCGCAGCAAAGCCCAATCATAAGGTTAACTCGTTGGTTCCCAACTGGATCCTGAGTATAAACCTTCTATTTGGACTACCTTTGCATCTCGGGTTTTTGCCTCCTCCGGATCGGCCATCCTCCTTACCTTTGGTCCGGTTCGGTCTCCTTCCCAAGCGTCGGGCCGGTTCGGCTCGTGAACCCCCTGGGCGGTTCGGTTCGCGCTCCCCGTTCGTGGTGCAAGCAGCTTGAGTTCTCCTCCATCAGTTCGGATCGAAGCATTTAACCGGGTCGGTTCGGATAAGCACTCCACGATCTGTCGGCTCGGATGGCACCCCGGGTCGGGTCAGAGTACATGTCTCGAGGTGGCTCCGCTTTGGTCTTCTTCCCCAACGCTGGATTGGTCCGGTCGTGGTCTCCACCAAGCTTCAAGTCAACTTGTGGCGTACTGGTTCGGTTCGGGTGCAAGGGGCGGCTCGTGGATGGGCTACACGAACGGGTCGGTTCGGGCCTCCCCATCCGATCCGGTTCAGGTCACAGCCTGCACTTTTTCTGCAACTTCCAGCGACTGTTTACACGTGAAACGACCCAAACTTCCAGTAAAGGAAAGCCTGGATTGCTTTGAGAACAACACACATCAGAATACAAACTGAAGAACATTTTATTGCTGGTTACAATAATTACATCAGAGTACAAGAATGTAACAGAGTATGAATATTTATTACATAAATAAATACCATGATATCAGAGATTTAAATTACATTTAAATTACAGCGGAAAAATAATACAAATATACAACCGAAAGGAATATACGGATATAGAGCTTTCCGAATATCGCTTCAGCTGTAGGCCATGATCCTGTAAATATATCTGCAAAAAGCTACTTGACTGCCCGTGTGGAAAAATATGGGCACTCGAGTTTGCCAGTGAAACAAACTACAGGTCAGTCATGGGACTGGTATGAGAAATCTAACTTAACTTATCTGATAATAAGGCTAATCACAGGACCACGCCACTAACGCGGAACGGGTTTACTCCATTGGATTGCCAGTGCATAAAATAAAGTAAATCGTTAAACAACGCAATGCTTTTTTTTTTGAAAAATGAAACCATTATAAGACCCAAGTCCCATCACACAATGCAACGCAAACCGGAGGATAGGGTTTTAGCTTATAATGGTCAAAAGATGCTTGATACGATAAAATGGATTTAATATTAGTGAGTATATATATTTTAAAAACAATTTCAATCATAATGTATCAATCATAGACGGCATGGGTACCATATATCATGTCGCCATACTAGTTCTACATTCAAAACCTCAAGGTCGTATTGGAAATTGGGTTTCCATCATGAGTCGAGGCTAGGGGCAAGCTCCTCTCCGATTCGAGACACTCTAGCAAATGCCTCAGGATCACACCTCTGGGCAACCCTTGGAGCGGTAGGGCCGGTCCCCGCCTATCGGCAGTGGGTTGGTTATGCCTGAACACACGCTTCCCGGTCCCTTTGGACCTATAGTATGACCACTAACGGCCTATAAAAATCCGAGGCGCCTCAAAATCCATCATCCACATAAGTAAAATGTCAGCGTTGGTAGGTCCCTGACATCACTCTAGCTAGAAAGAAACGTGTACACTCCCTGCGGTCTGTATCCCGTTTTTGACTCATACCGGGGTGTGAGGCTCGTGAAGTCACGTTATACACAAAGGTATGCCGTAATAGGCTATACTTTGATCATCCCACAAGGCCCTGCTTTCCAACAAAATCCTTGATCATTTGAATCTTGGCGTGCCACATTAACAATTCACGCCATGCGATCAATCACTATTAACATATACCAGGGTGTTAAACAGAGAATAAATTCTCCACCACCAGTCAGATATACATTAATAAAAATCAATTTAATTCACATGGAATGAAATCCAATGTCAGACACACATCCATTTACTAGCTTATGCTCTGGGTCTGAGCAAAAACCAAATCCGAACAATCAACAATAGTCCGGACGGCCACCACTGAAGCCCCTTCAAGGTAGCTACCCCCATCACGGGTCTCAGTAGCAACACATCCATTCGATGTGAAGATCGTCGGTCTTCAATCACTATCTTCAACTTCGACTCTTCATCGTCGTAGTGATTATTCAGAATGGGTTAAACCCGGCCTTTCCGAATAACCCACGTATTTATATATTAAAAATCAAGTACTCTATAAAAGCACATCCAACGCCTCATTCCAATTCAGAATATTCTTTAAAATAAAATATTCACATTATTCTATCAAAGATAAATTCTTTAACTTTTATTCTTAAATCTTTCTTTTAAAGATTTATTAAAACCCCAATTTGGTTTTAAACATCAAAAATCATTATTCAATGATTATTTAAATTTAGGAAATTAATCTTATCTTTAACTAGGTTAAAGAACTAATGTCATTTAAAACATAGTTCACGGTAAACCCATAATCATCTTCCATAAAATATGGAATCTTCACAGAAATCAAATCAATATATACTTGTTATAAATTTCTGTATCCGACCAATAATATAAATGGAATAACGACAAAGCCTCTTAAATTCCATATGTAGTATCGGTCTTCTTTTACAGAAGCTTATCTCGGTTATTATTAATTCGAATTCCATTCAATTCCAATTTAATATATTAATTGGAAAACTTTACCTTTGGAAAATTTCCATTTAAAACTTAATAAAAGATTTATAAATTTCAAATCATATTTTCACTGTTAGTTCGGTTAAAGAACAAATGTCGCTTAGAAACACAGTTCACAATAAACCCAACTCACATTTCATCTTATTCCAATGACCAAGTATAACTGAAACTTTAATAATCTAAATTAAAAGATTATTCTTTTCATACGAGGTTAAGAACAGTGTTATTTAAAACACTATTCACGACAAACCCAAAAATCCAATTTATTTTATTTAATTAAAAATACTAGATTATTATTCTAAATAATAACTAGTACATTTCTAAAAAAAAATTATTTTTCAAATATGGAATTCTCCATCCTAATTCTTTCCAAATCATTTATTATGATTTTACATAAATTTTCCATACTTTTAATAATTTTATAAAACGATTATAAAACGATTCCAACTTTATTTCAATTTTAAATCCAAATTGAATATTCTAACTATTATCATATTAAAATAATAATATTATTTCCAAAATATTTATTTTGAAATTAGCTCTTTTAATATTCATTATAAAATGGATAGAATAAATTGATAAACACGTTAGGGTAAAAATGGCGTTGTTATTTAAAGCAGATTAAATAGCCCAATTCCTTATCTTATTCATTTATATTTTATACTGGGCCAGACCTCCCACATCAAGCCAGCGACTTATGGATGCTGGATATGCCGGTTGGTTCCGGGAAGACTTATCCCACAAGTTGGGCTTAACCTCGTGTCATGGCCGTTTCGTATTTGCGCACTTGAACCCCTCACAATAGGCCCAACATTTGTGGCTGCTGGATATGCCGGTTGGTTCCGGGCAGACTTCCATCACAAATGTAACCTAACCTCGTGTCCAAGTACAATTGTAATTTATAATTATTTCATTGGGAATTATTATTTTAAAACATCCATATTGAATATTAGATTAAAATATTCTTTTAATCCTAAATTGGAATGAGACCCAACAATTTCCATATAATTTAATTACATGGATTTCAAACATGCATTAATTCAATAATAATGACAAAACATTCAAATAACAGCCAAAGTGCAATTTACAACTAAACACAAGGGTGATGTGTAGTCAAATATCAACCCAAGACCCGTGTGGGGTTTCAACCAACACAAATTCGAATAATATATTATTAATTGTGCTTTTGGACGATGTGTGAAAATTTATCGTCCAATCAACATAAACAAGTCAGGAAACTTGTTATGGCTGTGTAAACATTTTTTTTTTTGAAAAAAAATAAAAAGTAATAACATTATTATAACATGCTACATGATTCCAACAAAAACGATATTTTTATTCTAACTTAACATGGTTCTAAAAATGACTTTTTTTTAATTCTAACATAACATGGCATATTTTTATACTAACATAAATGACATATTTTTATACTCACATAAATGACATATTTTCTATATTAACACAAATGACATATTTTTATACTATCATAAATGACATACTTTTATATTAACAGAATTTCTTTTAACACGACTCTTTTTATTAAATCAAACATGTAATAAAAATGAAATCTTTCTATGTTAACATATTCTTTTTAACATGATTCCTTGTATTGAATCAAACATGAAATAAAAATGGAACATTTCTTTTTCTCACAAAAGACATTTTTAACTAAAATGAATAATTTAATCTAACATGACATATTAACTAAAACGAATAATTTAATCTAACATGACATATTAACTAAAACGAATAATTTAATCTAACATGACATATTCTAGCAAAAAGGTCATTTTAATCTAACAAAAAGATGACATTTTATATTTTCTAACAAAAAGATGGTTATTCATGTTTTCTAACAAAAGATGGTCTTTTTATTCGAATTTAACGCTTCTAACATATATGGTCTTTTTATTCTAATTTACCGCTTCTAAATAAAAAGGATCTCTTTATTCGAAATGATCGTTTTATCCAAATATAACATAAAAATGATATTTTTATATAACAAATCGAACATAAAAATGGTATTTTTATATTTGGTAATCCTAACACCTCAAAAATGACATTTATTTTGTCGCTTCTAGTTTCAACAAAAATGACTATTTTATATTGTTGACTCTAATCTCAACAAAATGGTTATTTTGTTTTTCATATTTTTTGATTCAACAAAATGAGTATTTTGTTTTTCCTATTTTCTATTCAACAAAATGAGTATTTTGTTTTTCAATGTTTTCTAACAAAATGAATCACTTGTTTTACGTATCAACAAAATATGACAATTTGGTTTTGTTGATTCTAAATTAACAAAATATGACAACTTGGTTTTGTCACAAATTTGATAATTAAAAATAATGGTTTTTGTTTAACCATCTTTCCTATTTACCCAAACGTATGATTTTGGTGTCAACACAATTATCCATTTTCAACAGATCCACATCACATAACATTCACAAATCAAATCAAGTACGGTAGTCACAGAATAATACAACATATGAGTAATTACCACATTTAGGATTGATAATTTTTAATACAATAATACAAATAAAAAAAGGATTTCTCACCTCGTTTCAGATTCAGATCTAGAATTCAAAAGGTTCATAATCTGTTCTAGGCGGTTCCATAAAGTAGAGTTTTCTGTCACGAGCGCAATGCCTTTCGCTTTGTTGAATTCACCACTGCTGATTCGCCTCTGACTTCAGCGCCTTAGAGTGCGAGATTCTCTCAACCCGCTCATCATAATTCGATCATGACCGTTGATGTTGGAGGTCATGTCATGCTCTTTGATTTTATTTTTATTTTTTTATTCATTTATTTTTGAGTTGATGAATTCTTTGAGTAGATTAGGAGAGAAAGGAAAAAGGAGACAGGAAGAGTGCAGCCATAGATTTAAGAAACGGTGGCTGCTTTATTTATGAAATTAAGGTTAAGAAAGTGAAAGGATATTATATAGTGGAGGAAGAAGGAAAATATAATATATAGCGCAGTGAGAGTAAAACATATAGATGAGTAAGAAAAGAAAGGAAAGTCTTTAAAATTGATGAATTAAATTTGGCATAGATTATGTAGCCAATAAATGCAAAAATGAATTCAAAAAAGTTTCGTTGTTTCCTAATGCACTAAAGAATAGGACAACCTTTATTTAGACTTAAATTTATTACCTGGTTTTCATAAGTATTGAATTCCACGAAGCATTTATATATATATATATATATATATATATACATATCAATCCTATTTCTATCGCCAAAAAGTGCCATTTATGATGTAAATCTATTTGTATAAAAAAGAAGTAAGTACAAAATCAATATATATATATATATATATATATATATTGCACATGGTTAATATGCAGTTTTTCTCTCCTTTTTATAATATTTGTTTTTTAAAAATTCAAAAGAAAATTACATAGGAAAAGGGATAACAAGAAGAAATTAATGCATGATTTATTGTCTGATGTTGACATATAGAAAGTTGTGATGACCTTTCAAATTTCAAAATTCATAATAATAAATATCATAATATAGGCAACATACTCAACTAGATTAATAAGAATAAAATAGAGAAAAGAACGAAAATAAAAGGGATTAGAGATAAGGTCATTAATTGTGGATCTAAACATTAAATCATGCATGACAATATTACAAAAGTTTGAATTCTTCCTATATATAATTTTTTCTTTTTAAAAGGTACGTCAGATTGAAAAGGGGAAAGGAAATTAACGCCATGCATTTAAAGTGTATGAAACATTCAAGCTAATGCATACAAAAATTATAAAATAAATAAATAACGTGAGTGAGACAATAAATGTGCATGCAACATTTTTATTATTATTATATAGAAACGTGGCTTGCAATGGTTTTGGACATGGACCGCATGCATGCATTATAAATGATACCATAAATGATATATGTCTGTATGATTCCCACTAAATAAATGAAAAGATTATTTTGCTTTTTTTTTTTTTTGAAAACGTGACCAAGTAATTTATTCATTAATTCAAATTAAATGTGAGCATTAATTTGCACCAAGCATATATACAACATGTTTTGCTTTAATTCATAATAGACACAAAATATGCAAGTTTAGAAATGAACGAACGTGTTGATATATATAAAAGAAAAAGATGGCTAGAATAAGGAGACATTTAAAATTAGTGCACATGCATGAGAATGTATTGATTTCTTACTATATATTGAGAGGGTTTCCTAAGAATTAATGAAGAAATGAGAGGATAAATAAAGACAATATTATGTAACGTAAATAATAAATACTTATTCCAATATACAACTGTACATACACGTAAGCTTGGACTGTTACTAGTGACTTGGTTAAATCGTGATTTATAACTGGTAACTCTTACATGTGCATTAAGTTTGCCTATTCTAAAATCTTTAGTCATTATTACTTAAAATAAAATATTTTAAATATTAAAAACCATTAAAATTTCTATAATAAAAATTTTAAATTGGCCCCAAAATTCCGGGTTGTTACAACACGCCACTCGACGGCGTTTTAGACCATTCTAACTATTCTAAACAATCACAATTCATGCCAAACAGTCATAGCAACATATAACATCAACCAAAAACACCAAAATGACAACTTGATATGTTAAAACGGATCAAACATAGCCAAAATCCCATATTTTCCCTTAAGCATATTTAAGCAAAGCTAATGATAGGATTAGTAAAACTTAACCAAATTTTCTAACAGAGGCCTAAAAATATATTCCGAAATTTATAAATATTTTTCCAGATTTTTAACATGTATAAATTCGGTAATTATCACTAATTACCCTTAATTAACCATAATTAGTGAGGAACTATGCAAATCACTCACCTTTGCCACAAATAGAATATCAAATCTGAAATGATTCTCTGTTTAGGCGCGAATACCAAGGCTATGCAGCAGTTCTTCCTCAATTCTTGTGCTAATCTGCTTTGTTTTGATGTAGATTTGGCTTAATTAGCGATTAGAAGGTGATTTGGGGTGTTTTAGAAAGTGGAGGCCATGGCTAAACTTGAAGGAACAAAAAGTGACGGCTGGAAAATGTTAGAAACTGAATTTCCTAACCTATCAGCCTTCCCATAACCCTAATCCCGAAATGGGTTATGAGCCCACTCACTAATCACCCAAATTAGGCCCGGTTAAGCTGTTTTTCACCATCTGAAACTTGTTTCAGCCATATCTCCCAAACGGTGAGTCCGTTTGGCTAGTGTAACCACTCTACGGAAAGGTACACCATCATCCGGATCTAATGGAAGTGGTTTTAGGTCAAAACTCCTTTCCAATCAAAAGTTATGGCTGAAACAAGATCAACTAGGGGCAAAATGGTCAATTAAAAATCGGTAAAAATCATGAACATGGGAAATGACCCCAATAATCGTCTCCCAAAGTTACATGACCATACGACTTCGTATGTGAAAGAAATAAATATTCTACGATCCTTCGATGCGTAGAATGCGGGTCGTTACAGTTCATATGTTGATAATATGAAATAAATAATATATTGAGGAATCCCGTTGGATCCCTCCTACCTGTTCTTCCTTGTATACAAATGGTTATCTCCAAACAGGTCGTTTAATTTCATTTAACTGGAAAAAAAAAATAACGACCATTGAATCCCAACCACAAGCAATTCAATCAATTCAACCAATTTAAACACGTTTATTTTATAAACGTGACCAACAAGGTAAGTTACCTTTATTGGAATCGTTAGAATAACGATTTGGTATTTCACTGAAGTTAAATGACGATTTAATTTCATCAGTTAAATCAACAAATAAATATATATAACTAGCAAACAGTCAACCATCAGAAATCAGAGCACACAAAATAAAAACCCAATTTATATAAAATATAATTGGGTAAAACTGAGTGAGTTTAACTCACCTTGATTTCCATTGGCTGTCAAAACAGTTTTGATTTAATTAAATTAAATCATCCGTTTAATTTAATTAAAACTCGACCGTAGCTGCTTTCATCTTCGTCCGGTCTGTTCCCACATGGAGCGTTCGTCAAGATGATTTCATTGTGATATGTTTCGTCCTACTCTGTTAACAAAATAAGGAGTTATTAGCATGAATGTTAACACAATTTTAAATTAATATAATTATCTTTAAATAATATTTTAATTATCTAATTAGGTTTATCAACGTAAAACGGGCCAAGGAAAATACTACTTTCCTGATCCGCTATAGCATACAAATATCAACAATATATAAATTAACGCTAGGTATATTAATTCTTCTTTTTACGGTATACACAAGAATTTCGCTACCTTATACTTATATCAGGTGTACAAACTGGTTCTATGTTCTTCCAGCATTGTGTCATACATTCAGTTAAAGTTTTAGAAAGTACTATATTTAATTATTCATCTTAAAATCTATCCATGCTAGGCCAATATAAATATTCACGGTATACATGTTTTTTCCTCCTCTGCCAAACATGTTTTCTTCTTTTCCTAACATGTGACCTATATAATAATTTAGTTAAATTTTAAACTTTGAATAACGGCCCTTACCCAACTGTTAGGCCCACGTCCGCCCAAAAGAATCCAGACCCGTGTTCCACTGTGCTGCCTTCAGCCTTCTTCCCTATTCGTTAACTCCGTCCTCCTGAAGCTTTTTTTCTCTTTATACATATATTTCCAGTTTTTCACGCAAAAACACTTCTTTCTATCTCATCCGAAACTTCCACCATCCCAACATCCGCGACCACCTGTCATTCGTGCTACCGCCCCGCTCTCCATGTCGTCATCCATCCCAAGTCGCCACACCACCATAACTCCGTCCATCGAACTACTGCCAATCACCCCTTCTCCCCTCGCTGCTACTTTGAACGCGCTTTTCCCCCATACCCGATGTTCAGAGCACCCAGACATCCGCTACCTTTTTCCACTACCCAATCCATCATCTACTCCAACTTGTCACTCCATTCATCTCCAGTTTTTCCTCTCCCCCTCACGCATGGCTCACACTGCTCCACTTCAACACCGATGCGCCCTGCTCCTTGTTTCTCCTTTCAGAGTTTGAGGTGTTTTGGATCTATTTGAGAGAAAGGTACCGAAGTTGTGTTTCGTTGCTTACTGTAATCGATTTAGTTTCACAGCAGGAGGCGCGAGTTCTCGTGATCATCACGACTCTAGCTTCACGTGATTTCTTTTAACTTAGGAGTTTGGAGTTTGGACATATACGGTGCTGTGTATATTTTACCTTAGGAAGAAGATTTCTTTTTCTTAATGAAAACAAATATCGTTGTATATATAGGAAAAATTGAAGGATACGTATGATGTTTACTGATGCAGAGATATTATTTGTTCATTCAATCCAGTCTCGGATGAATAGGAAGAGAGGGTAACATGGTTTTAGCTGAGATGTATTGTACTTTCTTTCATTTACTTAAAATTTGGTTTACTGTGCCCTGAGATATACTGGTCTTATCGCATGTATTTCGGCAAGGCTTGTACAGGGCTTTCACATGGATTTATCTGCCTAAGATGGGATACAATATATCATGTTAGCTGACCATATATATATATATATATATATATATTGATGCTAAGCTGTGTATATACTTTTCACACTACAGTGCTTTCACTTGTCTTCTTCCTTAAGTTTCATACATTTTGAGTGTTGAATCAAGGAATTCATAGCATTTTGATTAATGACAAGGAGAAGTTTCATGATCGACAAAAAGAAGAGAATCAATGGTATTGTAAGTTAGAGGTTGATTATTTAGTGATTTAGCCGTGTTATAAATGTTAAAATCTATCCTCAAATAATCATATACCTCATTATTGTGAATATATATATGTATATATATGAATGCACATTCATTGTGCATATTGCCAGAAACCTGTTGACCGGTTTCAAAATAGGCGGTCGACCGTTTCTGGGCAGAATACACAATGAACATGCACACATGTATATAACATACATACATATATATATATATATATATATTCAAATTTCAGTCTACCGGTTATTTTTGACCTGTCGACCGATTTTCGAACTGAAAGCAACTCTTCGTACAGGCACCTTCATTCATCAAAAGTTGCTTCCTTTTCCTTTCATCAAAAATCATTTCTATTCAATACTTCTCTTCACCAATGATTGCAACTCTTTATCTTCTATAAAAACAACATGAAATCATCGATTCAAATAACCAATTCTTTCTATCTATTGTTGATTTCATTTTTGTTCTTTCAAAGCACTCAAACGCTCATAATCTTTTTATATCGTTCTTGAATCCTAGAATTTATATATTATTCTTTTGATTCAAACACGATATCATCTTCCAAATCTTCACATACACAATTTTTATTTGAGGATAAGATTATAGGAAGGTTGTACAAGAATTGACAAATTCGTGTTATTAAGAACACACATTGTCAAATCACAAGTCTACTCATCTTGTTTGAAGTCCACCGTGTTGTAAGAGGCAAGTTGTGAAGTCCTCGTGTTGATAGAGGTGTGAAATTCCCGTTCGGCTGCTCGGGTGTTGTAAACCTGTTCCTCCGGGTGAAGTGAGGTTGTTGTTAGTGAAAATCCAGATAGAAGTCTGGGACTGGACGTAGGACGGTGCTCCGAACCAGTATAAAAATCTCTGGTGTGATTTTTCCTTTTACTGCATTTACTTATCTATTATATTGTTCTGTGATTAGCTATTACTTTATACTTGAATATTGTTTGTCATATTACACGATCCTTGTGAGTGTATTATACTTGGCACATACACACACACACTTTAAATTGGTATCAGAGCACGGTCATCACATAACCGTAACACAGTTATTTGATATATTCTAGTAATATGACAAATAACCCTAGTAGTAGCACTAACACCACTTACACTGAAGGTCAATCAACACAAAGACCTCCTTTCTTCAATGGTCTTAACTATAGCTATTGGGCAACACGTATGGCTTTTTACATGCAATCTACTAGCTATGATGCTTGGAATACTACTTAGAAAGAAATAGTAAATCCAACAACTGAATATTCAGAATGAACACCGGCTGAGAAAACGACAGCAGCCGTAAATGCACAAGCAATAAATATGTTGTTTTGTGCATTAGATCAAAATGAAAATAACCGTGTTAGTATTTGCACCACTGCATATCAAATTTGGTAAACGCTAAAAACCACTCATGAAGGTACTAACAAGGTTAAGCAAGCCAAAATAGCTATGTTGAAAAGTCAATTTCAAAATGAAGCCGAATGAAACAATCAATGAAATGTATTCACAGTTTCAAACCATTCATCATGCACTTATCGGTTTAGGGCAAAAATATTCTGATTTTGATGTTGTTTCAACAGTCCTACATTCTCTGACTAATGAATGGGAAGGAAAAGTATTAGCAATAGAAGAAGCTAATGATCTTTCCACCATGAAGCCAGATGAATTGATAGGAAATCTAACGTCCTATGAAGTTAACTTGCAGGCTAGAAAAGAACAAAAAGAAGAAAAGAAAAATGTAGCTTTTCATGCTGAAAAAGATGAAGACAACTCAGATTCCGAAGATGAAGATCTAGCGTTCATTGCAAAAGGATTCAAGAAATTCTTAAAGCTACGAAAAGCTAGTCGATACAGCAAAAAGAAGTTCGGTTCAAATAAACCATCATCATCAAATATAGAATGCTTCAATTGTCACAAAAAGGGACATATGCAAAAGGACTGTCCAGAGCAAAAGAAGAAGTCAGAAAATGACTAAATCAAATACAAGAAAGACAAGTCAAAGAAACGAGCATTCTCAGTAACATGGGATGATTCAGACTCATCTTCATCTGATAGTGAAAGTGATTCAGATAATGAACAAGCTAATGTATTTTTCATGGCAACATAAGATGAGGTACAAATTCCTACTTTTGAAGAAGTTCTTGATATTAATGCTGAATTAATTTTTAAATTTAAAGATATGAAACGACAATGCAAACAAGCCAAAGCAGATTTAAGTAGAGTAGAATTTGAACGAGATATGTTAAAAGACGAGAAGAAAATATTAGAGGAGGAACTTGAAAAAGTTCAAGAATCATCATCTAATATTGATTCTCAATTATCTCTTTTGAGTCAAGAAATTGAAACTCAAAAAGAGAAAAATGATGCTCTTACTACTGAAAATCATGAACTTAGGGCAAAAGTCAAGATTCTAGACCTAGAAAAAGCTAGTTTAAAAACTAAGTTAGACGACATTACTCAAAATGTTTCTAACTTCAACAAAGGTCGAGAAAACTTGACAAAAATTATTGAAAATTCACAATTTGCTTCAAATAAACAAGGTTTGGGGTATAAGAAACAAGATATCAAGAAATATCTTGGTAATAAAAGAAAAAGAAAACAGTACAAGAAATTGAAGCTAAGAAAAATCTCAGTTTATTATATTCCAAACCAAAACCGGTTGTGAAATTTCAAAAGAAAATTGTCAAGACTATCAAAATATGGGTTCCTAAAACAAATAACAATTTGATTAGGAACAAATACATTCAGAATTTTTTGAATACTGTGCATCGTAATTCCAATTATCTATATAAAGGGGATACCGGACCTGTATGGGTTTGGACTCCAAAGACCTAACTCTTAGGACCCCATAAAAAAGTGGGTACCATGGACTTAATTTTATTTTTTGTAGGTCCCACTTAAGAAAAGAGGAAAGTGGATATTGGACAGTGGTTGCTCGAAGCATATGACTGGAGACAAGAGCTTATTGACAAATATCACTTATTCAGATGGTGGCTCCGTCACTTTTGGAGATAATTCAAAAGGCTATATCATCGGAAAAGGCGATGTGAGCAATTGCGGTACATCTAACTTACCTCTTATTACTAATGTCATGCTAGTTAAAAATTTGAAACACAATTTACTCAGTATCAGTCAGCTATGTGACAAGGGTTTTACCATTTCCTTTTCGGATAACAAATGTAGTATTTTAGATAAAGATCGAAATTTAGTTTTTGAAGGATATAGAGACATAAATATTTATATTCTGAATATGAATGTCAATCATAATTCAGATATGTGTCTTGTAGCAAATGATAATGATCCATGGCTATGGCACAAACGTTTCTGTCATATAAACTTCAGAACTATCGACAAGCTAGCCAAAAATGACTTAGTTAGAGGACTACCCAAAATGAGATATACGGTTGATAATATTTGTGATGCATGTCAATTAGGAAAATTGACCAAATCGTCATTTAAATCCAAGAAAGTCATATCAACGTTACAACCACTTGAGCTATTACATATGGATTTATTCGAACCAACACAGGTTCAGTCAATAAATCATAGTCGATATGTGTAATTGTAATTGTAGATGATTACTCTCGTTATACTTGGGTGATTTTGTTGAAAAACAAAAGTGACACTTTCGATCATTTCAAATCTTTCGTCAAGAGAATTCAAAAATAGAAAGGGCTTACGGTTAAGAATATAAGAAGTGATCATGGCGGAGAGTTCGAAAATAATGAATTTAACCATTTTTGTACAAAGAAAGGTATATATCATAATTTTTCGTTTCCTAGAACTTCACAACAAAACGGAGTTGTAGAACGGAAAAATCGGACTTTACAAGAATGTGCAAGAACATTATTAAATGGATCCACTTTACCAAAACAATTTTGGGCAGAAGCTGTTGCAACTGGTGTTATGTTTTGAATCGTGTATCCATTCGACCTCTCACCAAGAATACATCTTATGAGTTATTTAATCAAAGAAAGCCAAATATCTCATACTTCAAAGTTTTTGGTTCTAAGTGCTTTATTTCAAATACGAAAGACCGTCTTGGAAAATTTGATCCAAAATCCAATGAAGGTATATTTGTTGGATATTAGGAACGAATCAAGGCCTATCGTATATTTAAAAAAAGAACTAAAACTATTGAAGAATCACTTCATGTCTCATTCGATGAATTATATAAACCATCTCATAACATATCTGACGACGACGAAGTTATAATCACTGAAAATCCTATCATCACAAATAATGACTCTGACTCAGAAATTATTGAGAATATTCCTCAGCCAGTTGTGATACCTTCTCCACTAAGATTTTGATCTCCTCCGAGAATTCTAAGAGATCATCCAGTTCAAAATGTAATTGGAGAAGTAACATCACAAATTAGAACAAGGAGTCAACTAACTCAAATGGGTCATGTCGCGTTTCTTTCAAATATCGAACCTAAGAATCCAAAAGAAGCTGCTACTGATGATTACTGGATCATTGCCATGTAGGAAGAACTAAATCAGTTCGAGCGCAATGATGTCTGGGAACTTGTTCCAAGACCAACTGATCGGTCAGTTATTGGTACTAAATGGGTCTATAAAAAAATAAGGCCGATGAACAAGGAAATATAACCAGAAATTAAGCAAGATTAGTAGCACAAGGATGCAATCAGGAAGAAGGTATCGTTTACGAAGAAACTTTTGCGCCAGTTGCACGACTAGAAGCTATCAGAATCTTATTATCCTTTGCTTGTCATCATAATTTCAAACTTTATCAAATGGATGTCAAAAGTTCTTTTTTAAATGGGTTTATCAAAGAGAACGTATATGTCGAATAACCTCCCTTGTTCGTACATGAAAAACATCCTGATCACGTATATAAACTTAAGAAAGCTTTATACGGATTAAAACAAGCACCTCGTGCTTGGTATGAAAGATTACGTAGCTATCTTACTGATTCAGGATTTCAAATTGGTAAAGTCGATCAGACTTTATTCATCAAACATTCTCGAAAAGATATATTGGTTATCCAGATATATGTAGACGATATTATCTTTGGTTCAACAAATGATAAACTTTGTGAAGAGTTTGCAAATATTATGACCAAAGAGTTTGAAATGTCTCATATGGGAGAACTATCATATTTTCTTGGTCTTCAAATCAAACAGCTTTCTAACGGTATTTTTATTAATGAAGAAAAATACTGTGGAAATCTTATCAAACGTTTCGGTTTAGAAAATACATCTGGTAAACCAACTCCTATGAGTACGACTACACATCTTGAAAAAGATGAACATGGTAAGAATGTTGACCATAAGTTATATCGAAGCATGATTGGTTCTCTTCTTTATCTTACCGCAAGTCGTCCCGATATAATGATGAGTGTTTGTCTATGTGCAAGGTTTCAAGCAAATCCTAAAGAATCACATTTACGAGCACTAAAACGTATAATACATTTTCTTAATAATACCAAAGACTTTGGTCTATTCTATCCAAAAGATTGTCCATTCGAGTTAGTATCCTATAGTGATGTTGATTTTGGAGGCTCTCGTACGGATAGAAAGAGTACAAGTGGTACATGCCATTTTATTGGAAAATCACTTGTCTCTTGGTTTAGTAAGAAACAAAATTGCGTTTTACTATCGACATGTGAAGCTGAGTATATATCAGCAGCTCTTGCTTGTACTCAAGTACTATATATGCAACAAACACTTCGTGATTTTGATATTCATTTATCGAACTCCATCATATATTGTGATAACACAAGTGCGATCAACTTATCAAAAAATCCAGTGAATCATTCTCGAACAAAGCACATTGATATTCGACATCATTTCTTGAGAGATAATATTGAAAAAGGAACAATATGTCTCGAATATGTCCAGATTGAACATCAACTAGCAGATATTTTTACTAACCCTCTACTCGAATCAAGTTTTATTTCTTCGCGTAGAGAGCTTGGATTAATCTCTAGAACTGAACTTGATGTATAAATTCTAAACATATATACATATGAATTGCCAAGTTCTCTTCTAATCGGTGCTTTCATTTTTCATATTTTAGCTATTAAGTAGCTATCACTATTATTAGTAATAAAATTATGAGCTATCCATTTTTTTATGGTATATATGCTTTGAACCTTGTCAACCATTAATCTATTCTTAGACAAACTTATATATATGAGTTCATCCTTTCTCCTTTCTGCATCTCCTACTTCAAAGACCACATTATTCTTAAAACAAGTTCAGTTATATCAAATATGGCTCATATCTGTGACGAATGTGCACAGAGGTCACACATTTCGGTCTCCAATTCTGAACCGGAGGAATACTATTCTCCAGAAACACCGAAAAGTAAACCAAAATGTACTTATACCCCCGGAAATACACCAAAGTCTAAACGTGCAAAGAAGGCATTATTTTGGTCCCCACGAACTAGAGAAAAGATAAGTGAGATTCACCACTACCAGAAACATCAAATGGATCTCCAGCGACAACTCCATTACGAACAAAAACTTACGTCTGATCGTTTAACTCTTTTGGAACGCATGGCCTCATTTTTCTGTGGCACAAAAAACATGGAGTTTATCAACCTATGCCTCATATTCCTTCATCATCAAGGAGTCCTAATTCATGGGATAAGAATTATAGTCGAAATGAAGGAGCTAAGGAAACTTGGTCGCCATGGACACCAAGAGTTACCAATATCAAAGAAGATTCCGAGAACAACTCCTCCACTTCTCATTGATTTTATATATCGTGAGATTCATCTCTTTGTTGTTGTTCTAATAAGTGGATTCAATCTTGAGGGATTTTTGTTTTCATGAATTTTGGTTGATTAGTTTGAGTTTTGAAATAAATTTATGGAATACTGGAGCTTCGGAAAATTCTCAGAAAAACAAGGGACAGAGAAACCAGTGAACCGGTACAATATGACCAGTCGACTGGTTAAGTTTCGGGTTGAAAACAAATTTTTTTCATCAACCAGTCGACCGACAGAAATTCACCAGTCGACCGTTTAAGTCTCTGTCTCAAACCAGTCGACAGGTGAATTCGTAGCGGTCAACCGGTCTCGTCTTTCTCTGTTTTTTAAATTTCAAACTTAAAACCGACGGTTCCCATTCACAACTATTCATTTATCCTTTTATTCCCTCAAACTCTCAAACCCTTATCAACCCTAAAATCCCCAAATTCATTTCCTTCACAAAATCAATGGCTCCACCACAAAAGAGATTGAAGAAATCATATATTACACAACTACAACCCATTGATTCCAATATCAAACAATGGTTAATGGATCCAATAGCAGTCAAGCGATGGAATGAAATGAAAGATTATACGATTCATGAAGGTTCTTTTATTAAATTCTCTGATTTTATTCTCTATGATGTTAAAGAATTAACAATCAAAGCTCGTATTCAACAATCTTCTTGAGTTTGATAAGAACAATATGGAAATCAATCATATCATGATCAAATTGTTCTATGCTAATCTTAACTTAGAAAAATTTATACTCATTGTCTATGGTCGGTTGTATGTGGTAAGCACATATTTATTTCAAAGGAAAGGATGACAATGGTACTTGATTCAACTAACAATGGAAGAAAGTTCTCTAGCGTTTTTTGTACTATTCATATTCGAGACAAGGTAGGTCATCTTTTTATTGAAGATCATAAGCTTAGTACAAAAGCGATTAACTTACGGCCTACTGCTAGAATTCTACATCATGCTATTACACATTCTTTATTACCAAGAGTTGGTAACTTTGATACGATATATAAGGAGAATTTTAAGGCTTTATACGCTATATATGGAGATATACAAATCAATTGGATAAGTATGATCTTTGATGAGATTTTACTCGTAAATGATCGTAAGCGACCACATTTATTCTACAATGAATATATCATGCGACTTATACTTGATTGTGGTCTCAAATCTCCCAAATCAAAAGTCTCTAAACCAAAATGTATCAACGAAGCATCGAAAAAGAGAATGAAGCTTCCTGAACCATGTTTAAATATCATACCCTTCGAACAATACCAGGAACAAGGTCACCAAGAAAGCACTTCGTCAAAACCCTCTAAACGTAAACCTGAAGAGGTTAAGCTTCTTCAAACATTGTCTTCAACCAAAGATTCACTTGAACAAATTGCACGAAATCAATTCCTTCTTGAAGCAAAACTTAAGCGTACGGACAATAAGATCGATCATTTAAATACAAAGCTTGACAAACTCTTTTCAAGACTTAAGTCTTTCTTTGGTATACTTTGGGATGCAATATCATGTGGATCGTCTTCCTCCTCTATGCATATACAAGATCCAGGCAAACGTCCAATGCCTCCTACGTTTACATGGTCATCTTCAGAGGAAGGCACAAGTTCTGGAATGAGTAATGCACGTGGTCGTGGAAAATCTGATAGTGAGGAAAAAGACGACGACGAAGAAGGAGACACAGAAGAAGAAGGAGACAAAGAAGAAGAATTATGTCTTATTAGCTCTCTTTATCTATGTTTTGTCGTATTATGTCTTATTTAAGTAAAACTTAAATCAGCACTTGTACATAAGTAGGGTTATATTTTATTTTGGGTTTGTACGTATTAACTCTTATCTTCAACACTTGGTTGGGTATGTATGGTGTGTATTGTCTGCTACAATCCGAATGTTTTTTTATGCTTGTTTTATGGTATGTGTGTCTTAACTACTCCTTTTTGTCGATGACAAAGGGGGAGAAAAATGTTTACTACCAATGTTTTTTGCAGTTTTTTAATATATATTTCAGGGGGAGTTAGAAACACTTTCAGATCTATGTTGTCATCAATCAAAAAGGGGGAGAATGTTGAATCAAGAAATTCATAGCATTTTGATTAATGACAAGGAGAAGTTTCATGATCGACAAAAAGAAGAGAATCAATGGTATTGTAAGTTAGAGGTTGATTATTTAGTGAGTTAGCCGTGTTATAAATGTTAAAATCTATCCTCAAATAATCATATACCTCATTATTGTGAATATATATATATATATATATATATATATATATATATATATATATATATATATATATATATGCACATTCATTGTGCATATTACCAGAAACCGGTCGACCGGTTTCAAAATAGGCGGTCGACCGTTTCTGGGCAGAATGCACAATGAACATGCACACATGTATATAACGTATATATATATTCAAATTTCGGTCTATTGGTTATTTTTGACCTGTCGACCGATTTTCGAACTGAAAGCAACTCTTCGTACAGACATCTTCATTCATCAAAAGTTGCTTCCTTTTCCTTTCATCAAAAATCATTTCTATTCAATACTTCTCTTCACCAATGATTGCAACTCTTTATATTCTATAAAGACAACATGAAATCATCGATTCAAATAACCAATTCTTTCTATTTATTCTATCTATTGTTGATTTCAATTTTGTTCTTTCAAAGCACTCAAACGTTCATAATCTTCTTATATCGTTCTTGAATCCTATAATTCATATATTATTCTTTTGATTCAAACATGATATCATCTTCCAAATCTTCACATACACAATTTTTATTTGAGGATAAGATTATAGAAGGTTGTACAAGAATTGACAAATTCGTGTTATTAAGAACACACATTGTCAAATCACAAGTCTACTCATCTTGTTTGAAGTCCTCCGTGTTGTAAGAGGCAAGTTGTGAAGTCCTCCTGTTGATAGAGGCGTGAAATTCCCGTTCGGCTGCTCGGGTGTTGTAAACCTGTTCCTCCGGGTGAAGTGAGGTTGTTGTTAGTGAAAATCCAGATTGAAGTTTGAGACTGGACATAGGACGGTGCTCGGAACCAGTATAAAAATCTCTGGTGTGATTTTTCCTTTTACTGCATTTACTTATCTATTATATTGTTATGTGATTAGCTACTACTTTATACTTGAATATTGTTTGTCATATTACACGATCCTTGTGAGTGTATTATACTTGGCACATACACGCACACACTTTCATTAAGCTGGTCCTAATATTTTATTACTAGGCTATGTATGTATATATCACTACCCCCTACAGTGTTTGCACATGCTCCAGATTTGCTGTGATCTAATTTGCGTCTAAGCTTGATATCTTACAGTGGGCGCATTGTGTTTTCACATGGTATAGACTGCTTTAGTCTATTGTATCTATGTTTGCAGGCTATCCCTCTTCGAGGCTGATTTCCCTTTCATTCCACAGGCCTTGCACATGCTTCAATATCTTATTTAGCAGCTGAATTCTCTTGAGGCTGACTTCACTTTATTATCTACTTAAATGTCTATGTCCTATATCTTTTTTTTATATTTTTATTTTTATTCTTCAGAGCTTGGTTTTTAATTATATACATGTCACTCAAGTTTCTAACCTAACCATCCTGTACTTAGCTTAGACATCTTATCGTATCCTAACACTTTTGATTTAAAATATCGAGGTTACAAGTTAAAGCGATATTAGTTATAAAATAAAATTCTCATTTTATATTTAAAATAAAAATCATTATGCTTTATAAACAAATCCATAACGGTTATTTAAAAATTTGATTTGACCATAATTAACAATCTATAACACGAAATCTGGGTTTTTCTCTTTCATATGAAAATTATCATTACCAAGATTCCAACGTTTCTTGTTTCACAGAAATCCGACTTATATCGGACTCTGTATATTCAGTTGAAGTTCAAAACTCCATTTTACGAACTACCACGCCATTTCGAGCTTGATATAAAATTATATATATAACATTCAAACTTCGTTTTAAATAATGAATTAAATATTAAAATCTGTTAATACTCCAAATATAATATTTTAAATAAAATAAAATAAATAAAATATTTGACTGCCAAAAATACGGGTCGTTACATCTATAGTGCATATATATAATAATAATTAATTGTGTACGTTTGAAATTGAAGTTCAAAATGTCAATAAATGATCATAAATATGTAATGTAGAAAATTAATTACCTAAGACTGATTAAGGTTTAATAGCCAGTAATCTATGTTGCAATTTCAATTAATGCATGTTATAATTATAATTAATGTATGCATAGTAAAAAAGCGGAGATAGTTAAATGTATACAAATATATGCATACAATGGAAGGAGGATTAAGACGATTATGGAATTAATTATGATTAATTGATTGCTAGTGCATGCTAGCATTTAAAATTCAAATTTGAGTGTGTTTACAAAGTCAGCAATGAGTCGGTTGAATTTGATAATAATGAAAACTTATCTAGAGAATGGATAAGGATAGATATTCAATTGATTAAAATGACTTATACATTTTATTTTTTTAGCATAGCATGACTTATGCATTTATGCACACACTTAAATTTGTATTTCAAATTTAAGAACATAATTATTATGGGATTGATATTTATATCATAAATTGATTAAAGAAATGAATCATATTAGAAATATATACATATATGAAGAGAAATGGTTAAAAAATCAGAAGCAACTAATGGACGTTATAGTTATAATTAACGTATGTTACAATAGTAACTAATGTATGTTAATTGGAAACTAATGTATGTTATAAACATCAAAAATGAGGTAATTAAATAACTTTATAAAATTATACGTAACCTAAATCAGTTGAATATATTTAAAGTGAATCTCTAAAGTATTAATAGTAAGTCTACAAATGAAAGAATTGAGGAAAGAGAATGAAACATTTAACAAATTAATGTTGTAATGTATGAGAAATAATGGAGATAACGATTAAATTAAGTAAGCGAACAATTAAGAAAATTAATTATGAAATGAATGAAATCAATTAAGAGATTAATTGGTTTAAATTATATTTATACATATAAAACTTAACCAGATATAAACATTTAAAATTTGAATTCTATAACATATGGAAGCAAGAATGGAATCTAACAGAATTATTAATGAAAGGAATAAACATGAAAAGAATCATTCATAGAGAAATAAATATACATTGAGTAAATATATGTAAACTAAGTGCAACTCATAAAGATAACATGTGATTCACTACACCATAATGGTCATTTGGTAACCCTTTTTTTCAATTGCCAACACATATTTGTGTTGTAAGTTTAGGGGTAGGCGCGGTTTGAAGCTCAAACCGCTTCCGCACCGCATCAAACGGTTGATCAAAATTGCAAACCATTATACTAACCGTTTAAACGGTTCGGTTTCGGTTCGGTTTTGATGTAATACGGTCCGGTTTTGGTTCGGTCCGGTTTGAACCAAATCAAATACGAAATTACTTCCATCAACAAACAATTTACGATTGTATAACGTTGTGTCACCTGAAAGTTAAAACACATAGTGTTATCTTTAATTAATATAACTACAACATACGTTGAAAATAGATTATATATCTGTAACGTCCCAGAAATTTCGACAACCGGAATGTGGAATTTATTGAAGATTTAACCAGTAATAAACAAACTTTATGTTGATACCGGGATAATAAATCGAATATGTGGTTTTGTATTCAATATTTAATTCAGAACGATTGGTTGAAAATCAAATATTTATTTCTGAATATTTGAATTGATCTTGGTTGGATATTTAATTAAATTTGAAATTCGATTGGAGAAAGATTAACGGTTGAAGTTAAAAATAAACGTAGTTGACATTAAATGAATTGGATAATTTTATTCGTTTAAATGTATGGAATTTAGCATAGATATGTGTGTATTTGTGTATGTAAAGAAATTGGAATTTAACGTTTTCAAGGTGGAATCAAACGGAAATTATTTTGTGAACAAACGAAAAAAAAACGGTGAATCGATAAATAATTTAAAAATGAAGTACCGTCGTCTACAAATCATATCGATCTACAACCGATTAAATTAGTTTGAATTCAGAGCGTTGAATTACGGTACAAATATTGAGCATTCAATGTCGGTTTACGGTGTAGTTAAATATTAAATTAACAAAAATAAACTATCTCCAAATATTGCCTATCCGAAGTATTACCTTCCTCAGAAAAATTTCTGCCGACCTATATCTTCACAAATCACGCCCCTAAATACCTATGACTGCGATGTTGTTCTTATCTCTAGTTTCCCCCTCTATACAAATAACGCAACCCCTTTCGTTTTTCTTCAGCAAAGTCATTTTCCCCTAAATCAAAAACTTTCCCCAAAATCTCAAATCATGGCGTTCTCACAATCGCCATAGCCCTCGTATCCATCAATAACCACCCTATCCCTGAAAGATCGGAACTTTCCCCCAAGTACTCTTCTCCGTGAGCAGCGACACCGGAAGCCATGCGGTGACGCTTGTTTCTCCAGCAAAACCGAAACCCCAAATCAAAGCTAGAAGCCATCGGAAATCGTCGAAGACCCTCGCCTCCTCCGCTCTTCGCTTTGATTTAGGAAAACACGGCCGTATGGTGAGCATCTCACTCACGATTAAACTTAGTTTCAAGTGAATTCGATTTCAATTTAAGCTAAAATTATAATAGTTAGTTTGGGTTGTGTTGGTTGCCTTGGCTTGCTGATTCACCCTGAATTGTTCATACTGTTTTAATGTTGACGTGTTCTGTCTTACTGCTCTGCCTTATTTTTTTTGCTGGCCGGTTGAATTGCTAACCAGTGGTAATGTTGGTGTATGTATGTTGTCCCTTATAGTTTCCAGTTGGAATATTGATGGGCAAACAAGAACAATAAATATAACCTTAATTTTTAATATAAGAGAAACTAGAAGAAAGAGAAAAATAAAACTAAGAATGCAAAATTCTGTATGCAAAAATTTGCTGTTGTGATTTGCGTATACGGTATATATGGTGTCTCGTTCTTGTTGGAAACTCCGTGCATTCATTCTCCGGCCAATGGTCCTGCTTATAAACTCAGTACCATAGTTTTTAAAGAGCTGAACGAAACATTTTTGACTTGAATAAACCATTTTTTTTTCATTGAATAGTTTCTGGACATATAAACTATTTATGCAGTTCAAGTTTAGCATATGTTATTTTGGGCATCACTACTTTTATTTCAAACATAGCACTTATATGTTACAAAATAACATCATTCATGTCCTTTCAATAAAAACTTCACGGTTTGATCTTAACTTTCATTGTGCTTTTAACAAACCTTTGTTCCCTTTATATTTTTCATGCCAGTTGTTGCCAGTTATAAAATACTTGTGGCACACCAGAAATCTCACATGAAATCTCACATCAGAAATTAATAGTTTGATAAGTGCATATCTTGAAAGTGGCTAGCTTCAGATGCAGGGATGAGTTTAAATAACAGGATTTTGGGAATGTAAGGGATTTAGTTTTTTTGAATAAAGTTTTATGCATAAAAGATTTTATAAATGCTTTTGGTTCTAAAATGTGCACTTTCACAGATGGTTCACCGCACTGATGAATCTATCTTTCTAGTATGCACAGTTTATACCAAGCAACGGTAACAATATATATACATCTACTTGATCTGTTCGAATGTAGTTACTTGCTAAGTATGTGGTGTGTGAGTGAGTGTACATATGTGCGTATGTATCATGTATCGTATGGAGGCATGTTGTGGGTGTGTGTGCATATATATGTGCATATATGTATGGATGTATGTTAGTGCTTTGTTCAACTTACTCAGCACTTAGTTTTTCTTGTTTATTTCCAATATGCATGCTCACTCATAGTTGCTTGGGAGGAGTCGGCTCATTAGTTATGTTTTTGGTTGTACAGATCCATATAGTTATTCTAGTGTCTAACAAATAATTTAAAAGGGTTTTCAGGCATCTATATGAGTTATGTGTTTCTCGTTCGGAATAGGTCTTTAAGTTAGTTACCTAGCGTGGAATACTCAGATTATATACTTGCTAGAATCTGACTCCTAAAACTATTAAGGTTCAAGTTAGTTTAATATAGGCATGTAGTTATGCTTTGATTGCTAATTATATTTTCGTCACTAGCATGTTAATAAGAAATGTGTTATATATATTAGTAACCAGTGAATAGGAAGTATCTCATGGATTTTAAGCTGGAATTATAAAATGTAAATGTGACCTTCACTAATAAATAAATGTTGAAGTGTTAAGTCAAAAACAATCATATCTATTGAAACAAACAAAGACAAAATACTGTACTTACGAACTGAACCTATGTATGTCCTTATATGGTCATGACCTGTGTTTTTACATGCTATCCTTGTTGAAAACTGGATCCCCTTTATAGCTGTCTTTATGCCACTTGATGTAAGCATTTTAACTTTTCGACCTGAACCTATTTATTGGGTTATGAACATCAAATTTCACATGCTGCTAAACAAAATACCTGTCACTAACATAATTTAATTAAAAAGTTATACTTATCTTTGAGTAGGGCCTAGCCTCGAGCAAGTATTAGGACGGTGAGTTGTTATATTGACTTGCATACTCAATATTTGTAGTAACCTGAAATGATTTTTGGGCTATTTTGTTGGCACTGTGTTTGGGTATACTTGTGAAGCTGATGTCAAATATGTCTTGCAGTTAGTGGCTAGGGAAAGTTACATTGTTTTTATTGGTATATGCCTGCTATGGAAAGCCGGTCATCGTTTTAAATGTACTGTTTGTTATTTTTGGTAAACCTGGCATTTAATTTCCATCTGCACGCCCTTTTTTTTTACATCAACATGTATTTCCGTTTATTGAGCCTGTAAGTTTCTACTCATGTGTTTAGAAAAATGGAACACTCATATATACCCATTGCGATGTGTAATTTCCCACTTATATGAGTTTGTATGTGTTTACTCACATGTTAGTAATTTTATAGCTTACTATAATATGGAACATTCATCCTTAAACATTAGATGGTACAAGTCATGGTGCAATTTAAACGCACGCATACCACCCTGTAAAGTCTCTACTGTAATTTGGCACATATTTTATCACTTAGCCTTTCTCTGGCCTGCAGCATTTCACATGAACTGTCCCCTAACTGTTGTGCATTCCTTGTTTATTTAAAAGCATGATTTTAGTATATATATGTGGTGGCCGATGTAGACATATGTATATATATACCACTGCATGTGTATATATATGTCATCGGCATAAATATATAAATCAATATGCTGTCCTGACTTGCTCGTCCCAAAGTTGTTGTGCTGCAAGTAAACAAATTTTGATAGGCTTAACTACTATATTTCAGTTTCTGTTGGAATTAATTTACTTGAGCTATGATTTAATCTTGACTCGAGTGTTTTATGTTTTGCATGGAATGCTCGGGTCAGATCTAAGTATTTCAGATTTAAAGATTTCAGCTTAGGATTCGAAGACGATGAAGCTGGGGATTCCAAGACGGCGCACTCTGAAGAATTTAAACACTAGTTAACATTTTATTGTTTTCAAATTGTATTTAGTTCCGCTGTATAGAGAAATTTTCTTATATTCAAAATTTTGATTATATATAAAAATTTATTTCGTTGTTCAAATATTGTATTATTTATTTATTCTGTGATTTCTGTGTCGATTCTGTATTTTAAACTCTATAAGCTAAATAATGATCCGTCATTTTGAAACGTTTTAAATTAGTTTAATTACCAATTTGAAGCGGTCAAAAAGGCGGGACGTTACAGATGGTATCAGAGCTTTGGTTTATTCAAAGCGTAGCTTATTGAGTTTGAAATAGAATCGACACTGGAAAAACGGATTTTGAAAATAAAAAGATTTCGAAATATATTTTTGATAAGTGTATATAATTTTAAAATAAATTTTGAAAGGAAAAATATTTTGGAAATATTATATATTTTGAAAACATGTATTTTGAAAAATACACAGCGGAAATAAAAATTTATTTTGAGATTTAAATTTTTTCGGAATCCCCAGTCTTCGAATCCGGATTTGCCAGAGCTGTTCTTTGATAAGTTCTCTTAGGATTGAATCTCGAATCCGTTATCGAATGGTATCAAAGGAAGATACATATGGGAGAATAAACGAATAAAATTTCTAAAATTGTGAATTTTAGAAATGAAAGCCAAATGAAATTGATTTGAAATAAGAATTTAGACGAGAATTTGAATGAAAAAGGGGAAACTTGGAATCGTTTCAGAAATAAAACGCTGAATTTTATTTTGATATTCGGGCTAGAAATAAGTGAAAATAAAATCGGAGCAAGATATAATTGGAATACGACTGTGCTAAATTTGAGATGTGACAAGGAAAATTATAATTGGTTTCAAACCAATAATGTATTATCGAATATATGAATTCGATAGTGAATTATAAACGTGAAGATTGAGTAACAAGAGGTGAACTGTAAATGAGAGCTGTGAATGAATATGGTGAATAATTTTGAACCGGTATTTGAATGGAATGAAAATTAATTTGACGAAACGAATTCGGATTTCGATAAGAGGAATAATATTTACTTTTTAGAAATAATTAATGGTTGAAAGCGAAAATGTCGCAAATGGAATTGGAATAAAGGAAATGGAGTTGACCAGGACGGTGAGATTACTCTGAAGTCCAGAATATAAATCAAGTGAGATATTTCCGAAATTCAGAATATATTATCGAATCAGAGATTATTCGAAAGAAGGTTATTCATGGAGTCTACTATGTCGAATTTCAGGAAATTACTTTTCGTTTTAATCAAAATTGAAAATATTATTAAATAAAATATTTATTCAGATTAATGAATAAAATATAATCTTAAAGTTAAATATTTCAAAGGCGTGAATTATGATTATAAGCAACGATTTTTGTAAAAGAAGTAAATTCTCAACTTGAATTTGAAAGTCATGAGAATGAACGTTTTGTAGCTACGAACTTGATCTATTTCGAAGTTAATAATGTTGTTCAGTTAAGGTCTGAGAGGAAATATACCCAACTTGTCTGACTTCATTTTCGAATAAGGAATGATTAAGGTTCAAGAGTGGTTAAATGAAGTAAGTAAATGAGCGTCAGCAGTTAAGTGAAAATAGCAGTGTTCTACTTAATATTTGTCTTGATTCAAATAACGTATGTGGAAATGTTTTTCCCCTGAGAATTAAGGGTATTGTAAAGATGTGTAAATGTTTGGGGATGTTTTTCTAATAGTAATAAGTGATTTTCTATAAATATTGATAATTGGAAATTTAAGAAAATAATATATTTGGTTTATAACCAATAGAGTCATCAATCTGAGTTGATATTAGATATCTGAATTGATTAAGAGATCAAATCTGAAATTTTGAAATTTGAATGAAAATTTGAGGATGTTCGATTTGAAATAGTGGATATAGAAATTTTCGTAACTTATATCAGAAATGCATAAAAATATAGCGAAGTCGAGAGCTATTGATTTGGAAGGTAATCGATATGAAATGAAATCGTATATAACAGAATTTATATAAGAACGATGGGTTGAAAAACGTGCTTTGGAAATCTTATGTAAATTGATATAAGTATGAATTATAAGAAGTATGAAATAAAATACTATATGTATACAGTATTATATGTTTTCAAATTTCGATTAGGAAAGTACCTTCCTTCTCCTTGAATTTCGAGCTTGATTGAGATATGATGCTGGTGGTAGTAGGTTGTCCGGACATAAAACTCATGAGTTGCCATTGAGTACGACTGCTAGCGTAATTCGCAGGGTTGCAGATAGCCTACGACGGTCGGATGTTTCTTGGGAGAACCAAGCGTAACCATTGTGATCGCTGCGATCTAGAGTCGTTGAATTCAACCGTGTAGCGTAATTCGCAGGGCTGCAGATAGCCTACGGTGGATGGATGTTTCTTGGGGGAACCAAGCGTAATCATTGTGACTGCTGCGATCTACAGTCGAATTGTAAGGGCGTAATCCGCAGAGCTGTGAAAGCTTACGGGTATGGATGTTTCCTGAGGGAATCAGGCGTAACCATTGTATACCTGCGATCCCCATGGCATATCTACAAGTGAAAGAGATGTTACCACTAGAGTTACTAAAGGTAGAATGGAGCCATGCGATGTTGAGATATCTTAGTGATGTAAAGCCACCTGTTTGATGTAGTACTGTCTTTGTGGCTGGATTTGTCTTCGTGACTTGATTTGTCTTCATTAGTTCTCGTGACCTAATTTATTTTTATCATTCATAATTTGTTTTCGTGACTCTGAGATAGAGCAGTCAACGCTCAGTGGCCTCAGATTTTCTTTTGACTCATAAATATCTTCCGTTGATTGGTCCATGACGAAATTCGCAGGGAAGTGAATTCCTATGGATACAGATGTTTTCTGGGGGTTCCAGACGAAACCATTGCGTATCTGCGATTCATGAACAATCAACCTATCAATATCACATTGGTACTTTCCGTATCTGTTTTCTTTTAAGGAATTTTTGAAATATTTTTCCGCTGGGAGTTGAAACAAGGATATTAAGTACTTTGAGATTTTAGTCGTGCGCCTGGCCAGCGTATGTCTAACATCTGTGAGAACGACAACATACTTGTCAAACTTCGAGTTATCAAATATTTCCAGATCAATAATTTAAATACATCTAATTTAATAATGGAAAGAGGATTTCAAAGTATTTTAAATATTTTCTGCATGAATTTCGTGTTATATATAAAAGTATAAAAGATTTCTGATTTTGGAAATTTTCCAAATCGACAATTGGTAACTTGAAAAGGAGATGTTATGTACGCTCTTAAATGAGTATTGGGAACAATTAAATGGATTGTAAAGAGATTGGGTTGAGGGTTGTTAAGCCTAGACCCATTACAGTTGCAACGATGGATAAGTAACATGACAGATGATGTTTATAATGAAATCTAGAATAGTTTGAGATGTATAAATCCAACTTATGCAGAAATTGGAATTTAAAGAGAGGTTAGTGTTGAAAGAAATTAAATGATTTTGAATCTTTTAGAAGATTAAATAGAATGAGAAATAGGGAATGTCTCCAAATAATTTTGAGATAGAGAACGAGTCTAAGAAAATTGATTATAATTTAAAGGGCATGGAAATAAATGAAATCGTGTTTAATCAAAAGTGATCCCCGATTAGAAGGAAGGAAATCTAATTTTCCGAGTAAATGGAATATGATGAATAAAAAAAAGATCAATGACGTAAATTGAGATATTTAATTTAGTTATGGAAAAAAAATTCACGAATATGAAAATTTGAGGTATACATTGGTATAACTCTAACGATCTTTTCTTTTCGAGGACGAAAAGTTTTAAAGGGGGGAAGAATGTAACGTCCCAGAAATTTCGACAACCGGAATGTGGAATTTATTGAAGATTTAACCAGTAATAAACAAACTTTATGTTGATACCGGGATAATAAATCGAATATGTGGTTTTGTATTCAATATTTAATTCAGAATGATCGGTTGAAAATCAAATATTTATTTCTGAATATTTGAATTGATCTTGGTTGGATATTTAATTAAATTTGAAATTCGATTGGAGAAAGATTAACGGTTGAAATTAAAAATAAACGTAGTTGACGTTAAACAGATTGGATAATTTTATTCGTTTAAATATATGGAATTTAGCTTAGATATGTGTGTATTTGTGTATGTAAAGAAATTGGAATTTAACGTTTTCAAGGTGAAATCAAACGGAAATTATTTTGTGAACAAACGAAAAAAACGGTGAATCGATAAATAATTTAAAAATGAAATACCGTCGTCTTCAAATGATATCAATCTACAACCGATTAAATTAGTTTGAATTCAGAGTGTTGAATTACGGTACAAATGTTGAGCATTCAATGTCGGTTTACGGTGTAGTTAAATATTAAATTAACAAAAATAAACTCTCTCCAAATATTGCCTATCCGAAGTATTACCTTCCTTAGAAAAATTTCTGCCGACCTTTATCTTCACAAATCACGCCCCTAAAAACCTATGACTGCGATGTTGTTCTTATCTCTAGTTTCCCCCTCTATACAAATAACGCAACCCCTTTCATTTTTCTTCAGCAAAGTCATTTTCCCCTAAATCAAAAACTTTCCCCAAAATCTCAAATCATGGCGTTCTCACAATCGCCATAGCCCTCATATCCATCAATAACCACCCTATCCCTGAAAGATCAGAACTTTCCCCAAGTACTCTTCTCCGTGAGCAGCGACGCTGGAAGCCATGCGGTGACGCTTGTTTCTCCAGCAAAACCGAAACCCCAAATCAAAGCTAGAAGCCATCGGAAATCGTCGAAGACCCTCGCCTCCTCTGCTCTTCGCTTTGATTTAGGAAAACACGGCCGTATGGTGAGCATCTCACTCACGATTAAACTTAGTTTCAAGTGAATTCGATTTCAATTTAAGCTAAAATTATAATAGTTAGTTTGGGTTGTGTTGGTTGCCTTGGCTTGTGGATTCACCCTGAATTGTTCATACTGTTTTAATGTTGATGTGTTCTGTCTTACTGCTGTGCCTTAATTTTTTTGCTGGCCGGTTTAATTGCTGGCCAGTGGTAATGTTGGTGTATGTATGTTGTCCCTTATAGTTTCCAGTTGGAATATTGATGGGCAAACAAGAACAATAAATATAACCTTAATTTTTAAGATAAGAGAAACTAGAAGAAAGAGATAAATAAAATTAAGAATGCAAAATTCTATATGCAAAAATTTGCTGTTGTGATTTGCATATATGGTATATATGGTGTCTCATTCTTGTTGGAAACTCCGTGCATTCATTCTCCGGCCAATGGACCTGCTTATAAACTCAGTACCATAGTTTTTAAAGAGCCGAACGAAACATTTTTGACTTGAATAAACCATTTTTTTTCATTGAATAGTTTATGGACATATAAACAGTTCAAGTTTAGCATATGTTATTTTGGGCATCACTACTTTTATTTCAAACATAGCACTTATATGTTACAGAATAACATCATTCATGTCCTTTCAATAAAAAACTTCACGGTTTGATCTTAACTTTCATTATGCTTTTAACAGACATTTGTTCCCTTTATTTTTTTTATGCCAGTTGTTGCCAGTTATAAAATACTAGTGGCACACTAGAAATCTCACATGAAATCTCACATCAGAAATTAATAGTTTGATAAGTGCATATCTTGAAAGTGGCTAGCTTCAGATGTAGGGATGAGTTTAAATAACAGGATTTTGGGAATGTAAGGGATTTAGTTTTTTTGAATAAAGTTTTATGCATAAAAGATTTTATAAATGCTTTTGGTTCTAAAAGGTGCACTTTCACAGATGGTTCACCGCACTGATGAATCTATCTTTCTAGTATGCACAGTTTATACCAAGCAACGGTAACAATATATATACATCTACTTGATCTGTTTGAATGTAGTTACTTGCTAAGTATGTAGTGTGTGAGTGAGTGTACATATGTGCGTATGTATCATGTATCGTATGGAGGCATGTTGTGGGTGTGTGTGCATATATATGTGCATATATGTATGGATGTATGTTAGTGCTTTGTTCAACTTACTCAGCACTTAGTTTTTCTTGTTTATTTCCAATATGCATGCTCACTCATAGTTGCTTGGGAGGAGTCAGCTCATTAGTTATGTTTTTGGTTGTACAGATCCATATAGTTATTCTAGTGTCTAACAAATAATTTAAAAGGGTTTTCAGGCATCTATATGAATTATGTGTTTCTCATTCGGAACAGGTCTTTAAGTTAGTTACCTAGCGTGGAATACTCAGATTACATACTTGCTAGAAGCTGACTCCTAAAACTATTAAGGTTCAAGTTAGTTCAATATAGGCATGTAGTTATGCTTTGATTGCTAATTATATTTTCGTCACTAGCATGTTAATACGAAATGTGTTATATATATTAGTAACCAGTGAATAGGAAGTATCTCATGGATTTTAAGCTGGAATTATAAAATGTAAATGTGACCTTCACTAATAAATAAATGTTGAAGTGTTAAGTCAAAAACAATCATATCTATTGAAACAAACAAAGACAAAATACTGTACTTACGAACTGAACCTATGTATGTCCTTATATGGTCATGACCTGTGTTTTTACATGCTATCCTTGTTGAAAACTGGATCCCCTTTGTAGCTGTCTTCATGCCACTTGATTTAAGCATTTTAAATTTTCGACCTGAACCCATTTATTGGGTTATGAACATCAAATTTCACATGTTGCTAAACAAAATACCTATCACTAACATAATTTAATTAAAAAGTTATACTTATCTTTGAGTAGGGCCTAGCCTCAAGCAAGTATTGGGACGGTGAGTTGTTATATTGACTTGCATACTCAATATTTGTAGTAACATGAAATGATTTTTGGGCTGTTTTGTTTGCACTGTGTTTGGGTATACTTGTGAAGCTGATGTCAAATATGTCTTGCAGTTAGTGGCTAGGGAAAGTTACATTGTTTTTATTGGTATATGCCTGCTATGGAAAGCCGGTCATCGTTTTAAATGTACTGTTTGTTATTTTTGGTAAACCTGGCATTTAATTTCCATTTGCACGCCCTTTTTTTTAACATCAACATGTATTTCCGTTTATTGAGCCTGTAAGTTTCTACTCATGTGTTTAGAAAAATGGAACACCTATATATACCCATTGCGACGTGTAATTTCCCACTTATATGAGTTTGTATGTGTTTACTCACATGTTAGTAGTTTTATAGCTTGCTATAATATGGAACATTCATCCTTAAACATTAGATGGCACAAGTCATGGTGCAATTTAAACGCACGCATACCACCCTGTAAAGTCTCTACTGTAATTTGGCACACATTTTATCACTTAGCCTTTCTCTGGCCTGCAGCATTTCACATGAACTGTCCCCTAACTGTTGTGCATTCCTTGTTTATTTAAAAGCATGATTTTAGTATATATACGTGGTGGCCGATGTAGACATATGTATATATATACCACTACATGTGTATATATATGTCATCAGCATACATATATAAATCAATATGCTGTCCTGACTTGCTCGTCCCAAAGTTATTGTGCTGCAAGTAAACAAATTTTGATAGGCTTAACTACTATATTTCAGTTTCTGTTGGAATTAATTTACTTGAGCTATGATTTAATCCTGACTCGAGTGTTTTATGTTTTGCATGGAACGCTCGGGTCAGATCCGAGTATTTCAGATTTAAAGATTTCAGCTTAGGATTCGAAGACCGGTGAAGCTGGGGATTCCAAGACGGTGCACTCTGAAGAATTTAAAAACTAGTAAACATTTTATTGTTTTCAAATTGTATTTAGTTCTGCTGTATAGAGAAAACTTCTTGTATTCAAAATTTTGATTATATATAAAAATTTATTTCGTTGTTCAAATATTGTGTTATTTATTTATTCTGTGATTTATGTGCCGATTCTGTATTTTAAACTCTGTAAGCTAAATAACGATCCGTCATTTTGAAACGTTTTAAATTAGTTTAATTACCAATTTGAAGCGGTCAAAAAGGCGGGACGTTACAGTTAGTATCAGAGCTTTGGTTTATTCAAAGCATAGCTTATCGAGTTTGAAATAGAATCGACACTGGAAAAACGGATTTTGAAAATAAAAAGATTTCGAAATATATTTTTGAAAAGTGTAAATAATTTGAAAATAAATTTCGAAAGGAAAAATATTTTGGAAATATTATATATTTTGAAAACTAGTATTTTGAAAAATACACAGCGGAAATAAAAATTTATTTTGAGATTTAAAACTTTTCGGAATCCCCAGTCTTCGAATCCGGATTTGCTATAGCTGTTCTTTGATAAGTTCTCTTAGGATTGAATCTCGAATCCGTTATCGTATGGTATCAAAGGAAGATACATATGGGAGAATAAACGAATAAAATTTCTAAAATTGTGAATTTTAGAAATGAAAGCCAAATGAAATTGATTTGAAATAAGAATTTAGATGAGAATTTGAATGAAAAAGGGGAAACTTGAAATCGTTTCAGAAATAAAACGCTGAATTTTATTTTGATATTCGAGCTAGAAATAAGTGAAAATAAAATCGGAGCAAGATATAATTGGAATACGACTGTGCTAAATTTGAGATGTGACAAGGAAAATTATAATTGGTTTCAAACCAATAATGTATTATCGAATATATGAATTCGATAGTGAATTATAAACGTGAAGATTGAGTAACAAGAGGTGAACTGTAAATGAGAACTGTGAATGAATATGGTGAATAATTTTGAACTGGTATTTGAATGGAATGAAAATTAATTTAACGAAACGAATTCGGATTTCGATAAGAGGAATAATATTTACTTTTTAGAAATAATTAACGGTTGAAAGCGAAAATGTCGCAAATGGAATTTGAATAAAGGAAATGGAGTTGACCAGGACGGTGAGATTACTCTGAAGTCCAGAATATAAATAAAGTAAGATTTTTCTGAAATTCAGAATATATTATCGAATCAGAGATTATTCGAAAGAAAGTTATTCATGGAGTCGACTATGTCGAATTTCAGGAAATTACTTTTCGTTTTGATCAAAATTGGAAATATTATTAAATAAAATATTTATTCAGATTAATGAATAAAATATAATCTTAAAGTTAAATATTTCAAAGGCGTGAATTATGATTATAAGCAACGATTTTTGTAAAAGAAGTAAATTCTCAACTTGAATTTGAAAGTCATGAGAATGAACGTTTTGTAGCTACGAACTTGATCTATTTCAAAGTTAATAATGTTGTTCAGTTAAGGTCTGAGAGGAAATATACCCAACTTATCTGACTTCATTTTCGAATAAGGAATGATTAAGGTTCAAGAGTGGTTAAATGAAGTAAGTAAATGAGCGTCAGCAGTTAAGTGAAAATAGCAGTGTTTTACTTAATATTTGTTTTGATTCAAATAACGCATGTGGAAATGTTTTTCCCTTGAGAATTAAGGGTATTTTAAAGATGTGTAAATGTTTGGGGATGTTTTTCAAATAGTAATAAGTGATTTTCTATAAATATTGATAATTGGAAATTTGAGAAAATAATATATTTGGTTTATAACCAATAGAGTCATCAATCTGAGTTGATATTAGATATCTGAATTGATTAAGAGATCAAAACTGAAATTTTGAAATTTGAATGAAAATCTGAGGATGTTCGATTTGAAATAGTGGATATAGAAATTTTCGTAACTTATATGAGAAATGCATAAAAATATAGCGAAGTCGAGAGCTATTGATTTGGAAGGTAATCGATATGAAATGAAATCGTATACAATAGAATTTATATAAGAATGATGGGTTGAAAAACGTGCTTTGGAAATCTTATGTAAATTGATATAAGTATGAATTATGAGAAGTATGAAATAAAATACTATATGTATACAGTATTATATGTTTTCAAATTTCGATAAGGAAAGTACCTTCCTTCTCCTTGAATTTCGAGCTTGATTGAGATATGCTGCTGGTGGTAGTAGGTTGTCCGGACATAAAACTCATGAGTTGCCATTGAGTACGACTACTAGCGTAATTCGCAGGGCTGTAGATAGCCTACGGCGGTCGGATGTTTCTTGGGGGAACCAAGCGTAACCATTGTGATCGCTGCGATCTAGAGTCGTTGAAGTCGACCGTGTCGCGTAATTCGCAGTGCTGCAGATAGCCTACGGTGGACAGATGTTTCTTGGGGGAACCAAGCGTAATCATTGTGACTGCTGCGATCTACAGTCGAATTGTAAGGGCGTAATCCGCAGAGCTGTGAAAGCTTACGGGTATGGATGTTTCCTGAGGGAATCAAGCGTAACCATTGTAAACTTGCGATCCCCATGACATATCTACAAGTGAAAGAGATGTAACCACTAGAGTTACTAAAGGTAGAATGGAGCCATGCGATGTTGAGATATCTTAGTGTTGTAAAGCCACATGTTTGATGCAGCACTGTCTTTGTGGCTGGATTTGTCTTCGTGACTTGATTTGTCTTCATTGGTTCTCGTGACCTGATTTATTTTTATCATTGATAATTTGTTTTCGTGACTCTGAGATAGAGCAGTCAACGCTCAGTGGCCTCAGATTTTCTTTTGACTCATAAATATCTTCCGTTGATTGGTCCATGACGAAATTCGCAGGGAAGTGAATTCCTATGGATACAGATGTTTTCTGGGGGATCCAGACGAAACTATTGTGTATCTGCGATTCATGAAAAATCAACCTATCAATATCACATTGGTACTTTCTGTATCTATTTTCTTTTAAGGAATTTTTGAAATAATTTTCCGCTGGGAGTTGAAACAAGGATATTTAGTACTTGGAGATTTTAGTCGTGCGCCTGGCCAGCGTATGTCTAACATCTGTAAGAACGACAACATACTTGTCAAACTTTGAGTTATCAAATATTTCCAAATCAATAATTTAAATACATCTAATTTAATAATGGAAAGAGGATTTCAAAGTATTTTAAATATTTTCTTCTTGAATTTCGTGTTATATATAAAAGTATAAAAGATTTCTGATTTTGGAAATTTTCCAAATCGACAATTGGTAACTTGAAAAGGAGATGTTATGTACGCTCTTAAATGAGTACTGGGAACAATTAAATGGATTGTAAAGAGACTGGGTTGAGGGTTGTTAAGCCTAGACCCATTACAGTTGCAACGATGGATAAGTAACATGACAGATGATGTTTATAATGAAATCTAGAATAGTTTGAGATGTATAAATCCAACTTATGCAGAAATTGGAATTTAAAGAGAGGTTGGTGTTGAAAGAAATTAAATGATTTTGAATCTTTTAGAAGATTAAATAGAATGAGAAATAGGGAATGTCTCCAAATAATTTTGAGATAGAGAACGAGTCTAAGAAAATCGATTATAATTTAAAGGGCATGGAAATAAATGAAATCGTGTTTAATCAAAAGTGATCCCCGATTAGAAGGAAGGAAATCTAATTTTCCGAGTAAATGGAATATGATGAATAAAAAAAAAGATCAATGACGTAAATGGAGATATTTAATTTAGTTATGGAAAAAAAAATCACGAATATGAAAATTTGAGGTATACATTGGTATAACTCTAACGATCTTTTCTTTTCGAGGACGAAAATTTCTAAAGGGGGGAAGAATGTAACATCCCAGAAATTTCGACAACCGAAATGTGGAATTTATTGAAGATTTAACCAGTAATAAACAAACTTTATGTTGATACTGGGATAATAAATCGAATATGTGGTTTTGTATTCAATATTTAATTCAGAATGATTGGTTGAAAATCAAATATTTATTTCTGAATATTTGAATTGATCTTGGTTGGATATTTAATTAAATTTGAAATTCGATTGGAGAAAGGTTAACGGTTGAAGTTAAAAATAAACGTAGTTGACGTTAAACGAATTGGATAATTTTATTCGTTTAAATATATGGAATTTAGCTTAGATATGTGTGTATTTGTGTATGTAAAGAAATTGGAATTTAACGTTTTCAAGGTGGAATCAAACGGAAATTATTTTGTGAACAAACGAAAAAAAACGGTGAATCGATAAATAATTTAAAAATGAAGTACCGTCGTCTACAAATGATATCGATCTACAACCGATTAAATTAGTTTGAATTCAGAGCGTTGAATTGCGGTACAAATATTGAGCATTCAATGTCGGTTTACGGTGTAGTTAAATATTAAATTAACAAAAATAAACTCTCTCCAAATATTGCCTATCCGAAGTATTACCTTCCTCAGAAAAATTTCTGCCGACCTATATCTTCACAGATCACGCCCCTAAAAACCTATGACTGCGATGTTGTTCTTATCTCTAGTTTCCCCCTCTATACAAATAACGCAACCCCTTTCATTTTTCTTCAACAAAGTCATTTTCCCCTAAATCAAAAACTTTCCCCAAAATCTCAAATCATGGCGTTCTCACAATCGCCATAGCCCTCATATCCATCAATAACCACCCTATCCCTGAAAGATCGGAACTTTCCCCAAGTACTCTTCTCCGTGAGCAGCGACGCCGGAAGCCATGCGGTGACGCTTGTTTCTCCAGCAAAACCGAAACCCCAAATCAAAGTTAGAAGCCATCGGAAATCGTCGAAGACCCTCGCCTCCTCCGCTCTTCGCTTTGATTTAGGAAAACACGGCCGTATGGTGAGCATCTCACTCACGATTAAACTTAGTTTCAAGTGAATTCGATTTCAATTTAAGCTAAAATTATAATAGTTAGTTTGGGTTGTGTTGGTTGCCTTGGCTTGTTGATTCACCCTGAATTGTTCATACTGTTTTAATGTTGACGTGTTCTGTCTTACTGCTCTGCCTTATTTTTTTTGCTAGCCGATTGAATTGCTGACCAGTGGTAATGTTGGTGTATGTATGTTGTCCCTTATAGTTTCCAGTTGGAATATTGATGGGCAAACAAGAAAAATAAATATAACCTTAATTTTTAAGATAACAGAAACTAGAAGAAAGAGATAAATAAAATTAAGAATGCAAAATTCTGTATGCAAAAATTTGCTGTTGTGATTTGCATAAATGGTATATATGGTGTCTCGTTCTTGTTGGAAACTCCGTGCATTCATTCTCCGGCCAATGGACCTGCTTATAAACTCAGTACCATAGTTTTTAAAGAGCTGAACAAAACATTTTTGACTTGAATAAACCATTTTTTTCCATTGAATAGTTTCTGGACATATAAACTATTTATGCAGTTCAAGTTTAGCATATGTTATTTTGGGCATCACTACTTTTATTTCAAACATAGCACTTATAATTTACAAAATAACATCATTCATGTCCTTTCAATAAAAATTTCACGGTTTGATCTTAACTTTCATTGTGCTTTTAACAAACCTTTGTTCCCTTTATTTTTTTATGCCAGTTGTTGCCAGTTATAAAATACTAGTGGCACACCAGAAATCTCACATGAAATCTCACATCAGAAATTAATAGTTTGATAAGTGCATATCTTGAAAGTGGCTAGCTTCAGATGCAGGGATGAGTTTAAATAACAGGATTTTGGGAATGTAAGGGATTTAGTTTTTTTGAATAAAGTTTTATGCATAAAAGATTTTATAAATGCTTTTGGTTCTAAAAGGTGAACTTTCACAGATGGTTCACCGCACTGATGAATCTATCTTTCTAGTATGCACAGTTTATACCAAGCAACGGTAACAATATATATACATCTACTTGATCTGTTCGAATGTAGTTACTTGCTAAGTATGTGGTGTGTGAGTGATTGTACATATGTGCGTATGTATCATGTATCGTATGGAGGCATGCTGTGGGTGTGTGTGCATATATATGTGCATATATGTATGGATGTATGTTAGTGCTTTGTTCAACTTACTCAGCACTTAGTTTTTCTCGTTTATTTCCAATATGCATGCTCACTCATAGTTGCGTGGGAGGAGTCGGCTCATTAGTTATGTTTTTGGTTGTACAGATCCATATAGTTATTCTAGTGTCTAACAAATAATTTAAAAGAGTTTTCAGGCATCTATATGAATTATGTGTTTCTCGTTTGGAACAGGTCTTTAAGTTAGTTACCTAGCGTGGAATACTCAGATTATATACTTGCTAGAAGCTGACTCCTAAAACTATTAAGGTTCAAGTTAGTTTAACATAGGCATGTAGTTTTTCTTTTATTGCTAATTATATTTTCGTCACTAGCATGTTAATACGAAATGTGTTATATATATTAGTAACCAGTGAATAGGAAGTATCTCATGGATTTTTAGCTGGAATTATAAAATGTAAATGTGACCTTCACTAATAAATAAATGTTGAAGTGTTAAGCCAAAAACAATTATATCTATTGAAACAAACAAAGACAAAATACTGTACTTACGAACTGAACCTATGTATGTCCTTATATGGTCATGACCTGTGTTTTTACATGCTATCCTTGTTGAAAATTGGATCCCCTTTGTAGCTGTCTTCATGCCACTTGATTTAAGCATTTTAACTTTTCGACCCGAACCTACTTATTGGGTTATGAACATCAAATTTCACATGCTGCTAAACAAAATACCTGTCACTAACATAATTTAATTAAAAAGTTATACTTATCTTTGAGTAGGGCCTAGCCTCGAGCAAGTATTAGGACGGTGAGTTGTTATATTGACTTGCATACTCAATATTTGTAATAACCTGAAATGATTTTTGGGCTGTTTTGTTGGCACTGTGTTTGGGTATACTTGTGAAGCTGATGTCAAATATGTCTTGCAGTTAGTGGCTAGGGAAAGTTACATTGTTTTTATTGGTATATGCCTGCTATGGAAAGCCGGTCATCGTTTTAAATGTACTGTTTGTTATTTTTGGTAAACCTGGCATGTAATTTCCATCTGCACGCCCTTTTTTTTAACATCAACATGTATTTCCGTTTATTGAGCCTGTAAGTTTCTACTCATGTGTTTAGAAAAATGGAACACCTATATATACCCATTGCGATGTGTAATTTCCCACTTATATGGGTTTGTATGTGTTTACTCTCATGCTAGTAATTTTATAGCTTGCTATAATATGGAACATTCATCCTTAAACATTAGATGGCACAAGTCATGGTGCAATTTAAACGCACGCATACCACCCTGTAAAGTCTCTACTGTAATTTGGCACATATTTTATCACTTAGCCTTTCTCTGGCCTGCAGCATTTCACATGAACTGTCCCCTAACTGTTGTGCATTCCTTGTTTATTTAAAAGCATGATTTTAGTATATATATGTGGTGGCCGATGTAGACATATGTATATATATACCACTGCATGTGTATATATATGTCATCGGCATACATATATAAATCAATATGTTGTCCTGACTTGCTCGTCCCAAAGTTGTTGTGCTGCAAGTAAACAAATTTTGATAGGCTTAACTACTATATTTCAGTTTCTGTTGGAATTAATTTACTTGAGCTATGATTTAATCCTGACTCGAGTGTTTTATGTTTTGCATGGAACGCTCGGGTCAGATCCAAGTATTTCAGATTTAAAGATTTCAGCTTAGGATCCGAAGACCGGTGAAGCTGGGGATTCCAAGACGGCGCACTCTGAAGAATTTATAAACTAGTAAACATTTTATTGTTTTCAAACTGTATTTAGTTCCGCTGTATAGAGAAAATTTCTTGTATTCAAAATTTTGATTATATATAAAAATTTATTTCGTTGTTCAAATATTGTGTTATTTATTTATTCTGTTATTTCTGTGCCGATTCTGTATTTCAAACTCTGTATGCTAAATAACGATCCGTCGTTTTGAAACGTTTTAAATTAGTTTAATTACCAATTTGAAGCGGTCAAAAAGGCGGGACGTTACAATATCGTTAAATTAAAAGTTAGATAATAATAAGTTAATTTTTTTATCATAACATTGTCGGTGTAGCTATGCGGTTCAGTTCGGTTTAATATGATTTGGTAAAAGTTCAAACCGCAACCGAACTGTATCATTGCGAGTCGGTTCGGTTTGGGTTGATTGCTTTAGAGAGAGAATCCAGTGCAGTTTTCCGCACCGTTTTTGCGGTTCGGTTTGGGCGGTTTCCGCATTGCGGTGCGGTTTATGCCCACCCCTATGTAAGTTAGTCACAGTAATAAGCGTTGCCATTAAAAATGTGTTATCAAAAATACAAATTTGTAAACTTTTTAGGGCATTGTTATTGATATTCCATTTTCTATTAAGAGCGGGCCAAATTTTAAGGACACTCCACTTTTTTTAAATTGTTAAGGGGGTCAATGTAGATGACTATTTTTTTACTTCTTGCGCTTTTACCCTTACTTCTAAAAATAACTCATCCTAAAATCATTAGTTTCCTAAATCACAAAAACCCTAAATCGTTTCAACTGCAAACTTAAGTCAGGGCAAAATCAAAGAAAAAATGGTAAGAACGAAGAAAACATCACTATCCTCTTTGTGAATTTATAATATATCCCGGATTGTTGAAATTTGGCTTTGGTTGAATTAGTCTAACAAGGGAACAAATGTTGCTATAATATCTTTGAGATTGAATATAAAAAAATTGTCATGACTCCCAGTTTAACATATGGTTAGAGATTAAACCGTAGCCAGCAACTCCAATTTTATCATCGATTTACTGGAATTTTTGTAAGAACGATTTGAGTAGCAGATGTAGAACAAGAAAACTTTCATTTACATCTAGCAACTGCGTTGATGCAAATCGTTGTACCTAGAAACCGTTTCCATAATCGGCATAAATAATGAAAACGAATTCGTTGTTAAAATCATACACGTCCAAATATTATACTTGATAGTAAAAATATATCTAATTAAATTTAAGGTGTATATATAATTTTAGTATGTATTTTTATTGCAATTTGAAATTATATTGAAATCATAATAAAAAAATTAAACATTGTATGTACGTATAATAGACATATGAATTAATAATATGTATGGGTGTGTTTATGTTTTTATGTGTGTGTATATATATATAAAGAAAGTCTACTTAGACACAAAACTTTGACATAAAATCATAGTCTTTGGATTTTCCTCTGATTTCCACTCCTTATACAAGGACAAACGATCTCATTACTGATAATTGATGATAAACCTTACTCTTTTGTGTCAATATCATATTGTCTATTTCCTTCTTGTTTTTTAGTCAAAATTTGATTTATCCATAACTAATGGTGGTGATTAACCATTAAAAAAATAGATTAATAAACGTATGTGTAAAATTAAGCCAGAATGAGTAATAAGCTAAAATTATATTTATTTGTTAAGGGACTACTTTTCTTATTGGTACTCCCTTTATTTTATTTTTATTTTTAATAGGAAATTGGTTTTTTTTAATAATATTTGGAGTGTATGGTAATTCTGGTTTTGAGGGCAAAAAGGTAAACAGCCTAATATTTCTGGCCGTAACCCTATATTCCTTTCCTCTCAACGACGCTGTTAGTGTTAGTCCCATCGGCCGCTAAATTAAAAATTCCCAATCCATATCAATCGCAAATTGGAAGACTTCACAGTTGATTTCCGCGATTTGAAGACCTCGCAAATTTGAAGAATCGATTTCGCCTTGCTCTCCTCCAGGTCGACGTTGGCTTCAGGTGATTTCTGCAGGTTTTGGGCTTTCGATTATGTTAAATGGTTTTTTTTTTTTTTTTTGATTAACTATTCTCCTATTTTCTATTTTCGACTGTTTGTGGTGGTTGAAATCGTTCGTGTTACCTTTGAATGATTCGTTGGTAATTAAACAACAAACAAAATTCCGTATTTGACTAGATTAAGGTAAAACTTTTGGTATTTTAACACCTTAATCTAGTATACACAGTATGTCAATTGAATAGACTAAGATGTTAAAATTTTGCAGTAGCAGTAGTGGCTAAGAAAAGGACAGGCAGTAGCAGTAGAAAACATGATAGCGCCCTCTCTCTCTATTACTATATATATATATATATATATATATATATATATATATATATATATATATATATATATATATATATATATGAGGAGCGTTCCGCTCCACCTCTTATATTGCACGTGAACTCTCCCCTTCAATCTCCACCATCCATTTTCTCACTCATTCTGTCTCGTCTCATTTCAATATTATTTCTTAATGGGAAGAGAGAGAATGAGTGGGGAAATGAATGGTGAAGATTAAGGGGGAGAGTTCATGTGCAATATAAGAGGTGTAGTGGAGCCCTTTTTACAGATCTGAACAGCCATGTTTTTACAGTGAATAGCTATGAATTGATCAATGTTATGCGTAAAAGAACTAAAACTAGAATTGAATGAAGAACCGAGTCATTTCAAGAAGCAAAATATATATGAAGTGGTCCAAAATTGTAGTGGTTACCGTAGTATTGGCTGCAAACCAGATGTCTACACTTACAATGCTCTATCAAAGCTTATTGTAGTATTGGAAAAATCACAGCAGCTTTCAGATTGGTAGATGAAATGGCGATAGATCATGTTTATCCTGATGATCATACATACAACATTTTTGCATGGATATAGTCACCTACAGTACACTACTGCATGGATATTCCCTTGAGGGACAATTTGAAAAGATATGTGGCTTACTTGAATCCATGAAAATTGATAACTTTCAACCTGACCTATATTGTTATAATTCACTGATTAATGGATATGTTAAGAACAATATGATGGATAATGCGTTAGTTTTATTTCAAAAGATGCAAAATGAAGGAGTGGAACCTGACGTGGTCACATCCATAATCTATTCGTAACAATTCTTGACATAAATAATGATTTCCTTTCAATTTCTAGAGCATTTATGTATATTCACTACTGGTTTAACATTCATGTAATTATACCATTTATATTACAGTGAAAAGGTTGCTTATCAAGCACTTAAAGCAAGTGATTGGCATATATAAGGAGCTTTTGATCATTTCTATAGTCAACCACCAGAACTTCAAAGTCCCAAAGCGAAAACCCTAAACCTGAAATCTTAACATTCACTTTTTCCCTGGAAATCATTTGTTTTCTTTTATTTACTCTGCAATGGCCTCTTCTCCTCTTTCAAGCAGTGGCCTTACATTCAAACTACATCCTCTAGTAATTGTCAACATCTCAGATCACCACACTCGCGTCAAAGCGCAAACCCACTTCTCATCCGCGGCCTCCTCGTCAGCTCCACCATCTCCATCCAGTAATCCACCGCCACGTGTCTTCGGCTGCGTTATAGGAGTTCAGCGCGGTCGTACCGTCGAGATCTTTAATAGTTTTGAGTTGCTTTATGATCCTGTTTCGGAATCACTAGATCGAGCATACCTTTTGCAGAAACAGGAATTGTATAAAAAGGTCTTCCCAAATTATTATATCTTAGGATGGTATTCAACCGGAAGTGATGCACAGGAATCTGACATGCAAATACACAAAGGGTTGATGGATATTAATGAAAGTCCAGTTTATGTCATTCTGAATCCAACAGTCAATCCTGCTCGGAAGGATTTACCAGTCACAATTTATGAAAGTGAACTGCATGTCATTGATGGAAATCCGCAACTTATATTTGTGAAGTCAAAGTACACAATTGAGACTGTGGAGGCTGAACGAATTTCTGTGGATCATGTTGCACATCTCAAACCTTCTGATGGTAGCTCAGCTGCTACCCAATTGGCTGCACATCTCACTGGAATACATAGTGCAATCAAAATGCTTAACAGCAGAATCAGGGTTGTGCATCAGTATCTCCTTAGCATGAAGAAAGGTGAAATGCCACTTGATAATTCACTGCTTAGGCAGGTTTCAAGCCTTTTGAAGAGATTGCCAGCAATGGAATCAGAGAAATTTCAGGATGATTTCTTAATGGAATTTAACGACACACTTCTCATGACCTATCTTGCAATGTTCACCAATTGTTCAAGCACTGTGAATGATTTGGTCGACAAATTCAACACAATGTATGAAAAGCATGGCAGAAGGGGAGGTCGCGCAGCTCCTTTTGTCTAGTCAGCATGCTGGATTTTGTTACAGCATTCAATAAGGATATTTCTTCGAGTCAATTAGTATAGATTGTGGTTAAGTTATTTATTTTGTGTTACTCAAATGATGCGGGGGTTCAAACTTGTTTCATCTATGTAGGTGATATTATTTTTCTTTATTTCTTTTTCAGAAATGTAATTTGGGGGTATGTTTTGCTTTCATGGCTGTAAAGTTGCTAAATTTTGTGTTTATTGACCATTTTGCCTATTAAAACTAGTTCTGCTTATAATCAAAAATAAAAAAAGGAAAAGGAAAAACCACAAATTAAAGCTGCAGCTGATTCCAGGCAAATTGAAGAGCTTTATAAAAGATACAGAGGTCTGTTTTGCTTGTTTGTTTACTTTTATCCAGATTTTTTTTTTCAATTAGGGATAAATTACAGATTTGTTTTGCCCTTGCTTCATCGAAGTATCCCTTTGTATGTGCAAGTTAGTAGCACTTGACATTTTTTCTCAGACAACTAAATGTCTTCTAGAGTGGTTGTCGTAAATGTTTTTTCCTACATCCATTTTCCGCAAAGCTTCAGGCTTCTCTATCCAAGCGAGAATGTAAGCGCCTGTTTTTATCCTTCTTCCGTGCTTAAAACTATTTAGTTTAGTTTCTATGCTTCTTCCGTGCTTATGTATGTTGCGGTTTTACTCTCATTCTGAATCGTGTTGCTTTTAATCTTATATGCACTGAAACTTAATAATAGCAGCATGTATATCCTGACTCATACCTTGCACCATTTTCCATTTTATAAAAATGCTGATCTATTGTTTACTGCAGCTATATGTATATATTTTGCATATGATTTGGGAGGGGTTTCAGACGTTCAACCAAGTTAGTACATGCGGATGAGTCCCTTCAATGGCTTCTTAATATATTTCCATTGAGGTGTGAATTTCCCATAGAATACTGAATTTTATATATGTTTTCAGAACTTCCATTGAAGCTTTCCTACTTGGAGCTCCAAACCTCTAGGTTAGCTGTTTGCATACTGGCACATTGATTTGTTAACCGAAAGTTAATATAGTTTCCTTTGAATTTTGACTTTTCTAAATTAAGTACACAACTTTGGGCAATCTATGACTTACTTTGGCTGTCAACTGCTATGATGTCCAACTGGTTCGAATCAACATCTGTATTTACAATTTATTGTTCAAACTAATAGATATAACTTTGTGTTGCTAATATGTAAGTACATTGGATGATTAATATTACTTGGTTGAATTCTTACTTGATGCATTTTCTTAGTTTCTTTTAATTTGGTTTGAATTTTTCATAGGATTAAAAACTAAACAATTAATTTGTTTTCATTGTGATCTCTAAGTTAAGCAAATAATACTTGACTTTGATTTACTATCTTTTTCGTTGTAATTTGTTTTTATCGCAACTATGGAAAGACGTTCAAGAAACCTCGTCGTCCATATGAGAAGCAACGTCTTGATGCTGAATTGAAGCTTGTGGGAGAGTATGGACTTCGCTGCAAACGCGAGCTTTGGAAAGTTCAGTATGCTTTGAGCCGTATTCGTAATGCTGCTAGGGAACTTTTGACCCTGGACGAGAAGAATCCTAAGCGTATTTTCGAAGGAGAGGCTCTTTTGCGACATATGCATCGCTATGGGCTTCTTGACGATGAACAAAACAAGCTCGATTATGTGCTTGCACTTACTGTTGAAAACTTTCTTGAGAGAAGACTTCAAACTCTTGTTTTCAAGTCTGGCATGGCTAAGTCTATTCATCATGCTAGGGTGCTAATCCGTCAACGCCACATCAGGTATGCATATTTTTCGTCCTTGTATTCATGTTCGTTTGGATGTTGAAAGCTCGAATCATCAATCAATATTTTTAATTTTAACTAAGCCAATGGTAGTGATGTTTTATTCTGATGTGCTATTCTTTGTATCATGATATCGTAACTAGGTTGTGTTTATTGTTCTATGGTATTGGTGCCTAGACTATATGTTGCTATTTTCATCTTCGATTATAGCTGGAGTTCAGTTTATTGGATACTTAGCATTCAATTGCTATGCTAACTGTGTTTACTTTTTTTATAATTCTCGTTTTATCAACATTTGTTTGCTGTAAATGGCTTCTTGTGTCTTTTCCTTAAGTTCTACTTACGTCTTTGGCTCAAGTTAATTGGGGAGTCGTAACAAGGTGCCTCAGCCTTTTCTTGTAGCGTCATTCAATGGTGCCTTGAAATTTTTTAGCTGGGCGTTTTTATTGTGTAAACAAGTTTCAACTTTCAAGGTCAGTTTTTTATGATATCTTGCTCATTGCTTGTGCGCAAACAACTCCTATTTAAGTATCAAACCAGACAGCAAAGACAAGGTTATGTTCTTGTCTTTTTGACACTTAATGGTAGCTGTATTGGATAAGAGATGCTGCCATTTTTTAAGTTGATTTTTGATTTGTGCAAAATTTTCATTGGTTCTCGTTTTGTTTGAAAATACTATCTTCACCACAACAAAACAACATATATATAGCACAATATAACATCATTGTAATTAAAATGCTATATAATGTAAACCGTATAAAATAAATTGAGCTGTAAAATAGCTGGTCCAATAATAAATTTAACTATTAATCATTGTAATTAATCATTCCGCTATGTGTTACCTAACACGCGGGAGCACGGCATGGAGTGGAAAATTGGCTGCGAAACATAAATTTCCCTCAATCTTCTCTTTTTTTTAGGACAAGGTCCTCTTTCCTTGCTTTACTCTTCTGACCAAAATAATTTAACATTCACTCCAATCAGCAACCTCTTCGTATCCATCTACTCCACCGCAATTATCTCGGCTATTCTACACCCATTTTCACAGCTAGCAAAGAAGCCGAATCGGACATTGATTAATAGCGACATCGGCATGTATACAGTCTAGGATCGGCGACTAATTCATCGATCAGACTCCTTGAGCTGTTAGGTAAATCGTTATTTGGTAATTTCGATAAACTGCTGTTAGGTAATTTAGATAAAATTGTTTGGTAATTTCAATAAATTGCTGTTTGGTAATCTCGATAAATTAGACGTGGCTTATTGCGATTGTAATGGTTATTTATCTAACATCATTTAGTGCATAACTCTGCTGGATAGAGTTGAGAAGCCATAGCTATTTGGGTTTAACAATCTCAGGTTTATTTTTTAATTCAACCTGTCCTATATATTCCACGAATGAGTGCAAATGAAAAACAAATGTTCTATGCGTTTTAGTTCAGCTTCCACCTCTTACGCTACTTCTACACTAATTCATCTTTCATTTTTCACTCTGTTACAATCATTTATGTCTGAACTTTTATTGCTTCCGTTTAAATAGTTAGAAATCACTGCTCTTGATGCCAGATTTTGCAAACAGTATAATTTTCGCAAAATAATAGCATATTTCTGCTTCATCTTATTTGCTAGACCTCACAAACAAATTAAAAAAAAAGGCTCAGATTCCGGCATTTTTTACATAGCTTGAAAAAAGAAGAAGATGATGATATAATGAAATTGAACTAAATATGTTTTTTCTGTTTCATTTTTTTTTTTTTTTTTTTTAATGTTTCGTTAACGAAATTTAACGAAACAAGTTCATACCTCAAATGAAAATACATGGCTATATCAGGCTTATCTATATCATGCTATAACGATTTAGTGGGATCAGGCACAGGCTTAGGCTTGTGGGCCTAAGTTTGTTTTCCCACTTTCAATAAAGAAAGTTTACAGGAGAATGAGATCCTAATGTCTTCCTTCACATCTGGCTTTGAATTAGTGGAATCAGAGGAGTGATTTGGTTAAAATAGCCAAGTGGTCAAAAGATAGACAAGTTGTAAATGTAGGAGGCTTTTATTTGTAGTTTACATCATTAATATTTATTATTTTGTAAATATAGGAAAAAAAAGCTCCCGTAAGATTTTCTTTTTCATGTATGAAAATTTAAATTTGAACATTTTTTAAAAATCTGTTTTGGTATGCCCGACAAACTAGAATACCCTAAATTTTGCAAAGTAGTGTCTGTTATATTTGTGTTGGATAGTTTTCTGAAATAGATGCTTATTTGTTCAGCATCTATTGTCGTTGCATAGTTTAAGAGAACAATTTATGATAGCTTTCTAAGTTACTGAATTTAGAATATTGGATTATATTATATTGGTTTGTATGTTGAGGATGCACTTTGTTGGCTGTTGTTCGTGAAGGTGGTTGATGACATTGGAGTTCAAAAGCAGGGGGCTGTTGTTAGTGAAGGTAGCTTTGCAGGATTTGTGCTACCAGTGAAAAGTAAAAGATATTTTTCAAAATAAAAAATTATAATCTTCGTCAGGGACCTTTTTACCTGTAAATCATTCCTGCTGCACAAAAAGTTAAAATCATTTATTATATTTAAGCAGCTGCCTCTTAAATTTGTATATACCTCTAACTCAGCATTCTTCCTGGCCTAGCTGTTACTATGTTTTTTCTTTCCTACTGCTAGTACATCTATATTTTTATATCAAATTGAAATTGATCCAGTCAAGATATATTACTATCATCTGGATTAACCGTGCTTTTTATTTTTAAACTGATATTATGCCAGATTTAAATTGGACGAAGACTGACAAAAAGTGTCTATATTCCAGCAAATGGGAGCCATTTGGTGGGCTGTAAAAAGTAGATTCATTAGCCAGTTAGTAAAAGCACAAACCGAAGAGGAAATTCTACGGTTAAAACCAGATAACATCGACAATATGCAGGAATGGAGTGATTTTGTGAAGTTGAAAACAAGTTCAACTTTTAAGGTAAATCGATAAAATTTTGAGTCGTTACAAGACCGTTGCATGTTGAGTTATACAATAAATACTCTTTGCTGTATATTTTTGCTTGATTGTTTAGATTTTAAGAATTCAATTCTAAATTTTATTGTAGTTTTACCACATAGTACCGTACATGACATGTTTTAACTTTTAAGTCTTTGTAAAGAACACACAAGTTCAACTTTGCTTTTTCAAATGCAAGGCAAGCTTACCGACGGAAGATAGTTTTCTTTATGCACCATGATAATAATGATTAATTGTATTCACATCTTGCTTTGCAGCACAACACATATTGCTTTGCAAAACGGTTTGTAGCACAAATAAATTAGTACAAATAATTTTATATTAGTCACATAGGAATAATCATTACTCCTACAAATACATTGGAAGTTATAATAATAATAAAATAAAATAAAAACTGAGAAAAATTCATGAATTGTAGAAATAAACTGTACATGAACTGGGCAAATGCTTGGAAGCATTACGGAGTTACCAGTACCAAAAACAGGTATCAGCTAGAGTTTGAAATTAGTAGACATATATGCAGTTAAGATATTACAAAAATTAGCTATATCGTACTTTAAAGGAAGCCATATTTCAGTTTACAAATACCATGAATACATTAATGATAGTATATATTAGTTTGTGCTTGCTACTAACATCAATTCTATTATTCAAGGAATCTCCGTCTGACAATGTACTTTCTTTTTTGCTTTCTTACAGCTTCCTCCACAATGACAGGTTGAAGTTTTTCACACATCATTATTCTGCCACTTTCACTTGCCTTGCAGCTGGTCAGGTAATTTTTTATTTTTACACTGCCATTGCAAATTTATGACATTGTTTTAGATAATGCCTGTGAATAGTAGGCGATTTTACGAGTTCATCAATCCATTTCCTTTGGACGCTCAGCACGTCTTCTTTACAGTATATCGCTGATGACATATTCCTGCTAATTTGTTCTTACGATTAATATATTAAAAATGTTGTTACGAATTCACAGCGTAAAACTACTTACTAATTTACCTTGGATTTGGCTGTACGATTATTCGACAAACAGTAATTCAAGTTGCAATTGAAACCTTAGTAAGATAAATATATTACGCTGCGATGAGTACAAATTGCTCGCACTATTCAATTTATTTACCTACTGCTTGTGTTGACTTGCATAATTGTTGTCTTTTATTCCACTAAATACTTACTTCATCTTTTTCAGTTTCGTTTATAATTTCTTTATATAACATGATTACCATTGTATGTGTTCACACTGTCCTCACCGTGTTCCATCATTTGCCTTTCAGTACTTCATGTATATTAAACGTTTTTCCCTCAATGTTTTCTACTTTGTATCCCATTTGGGTAACTTGTGAACAAAACATGGTAAACTTAATACATGATCAAATAGAACACTATTCAATTACATATTCTTTGTGTTCACACTGTCGTTTGAATCCATTGTTTAAAACTTTGTAACAAGCATGTAGTTGACGCTATACAAGCTGAAGTTCCATTGGTAAAAGCTAAACCGACATAAATGTGGTGTATTACTGCATTTACTTTCTTTAGTTTACTGTTTTTAGCACGTAATGCAAACATTTTAAGTTTAGGCAAAGAATATGTGTACTCAGGTGAAAGATACCTCACAACTTTATATCTGTATTTACATTTTGCATGTACAGGCATGGATCTCCTTTTGAAATTATATAGTCGATGCAAACAAATTTCCCCAACTTTAAATTTTGAAACCTTTAAAGGGTAATTAACAGATTTGGAACAAACGAGCCTATATAATTTGATTTTTTTTTTTTTTTTCTATCTAATTCGCGTTATAAAAATACATGGGAAAAATTTGTTGTATTTGGTAGCTGATGCTTAGTTTTATTTCTAGACATTATTATATGTTTGATGCATACTCTATTTTGCATGATTTGATTTCATCTGTGGACTTTGTTATTTTAAGACGGCTTTGAATGCGGCACTTGAGATGTTAAGAGTTTATAATATCTTACCTTGATTAACATTTAGCGAACTCCATGTAAGATGAACTGAAAAAATTAATTCCAACACAGGCAAAGCATCTGCTCATATTTGTTTGCAAGTATTATCCTTTTTATGTCACACACTTGGATTATATTTGTCTACCCACTACTCCTCAGAAACACGAGTTTCAATTTACTTGACATAAATTCATGTTAATATCGTTGTATACACTTGATTTACACATTGTTTTTGTAGAGTATGCAGGCAGTCAACTGTCCTTACAAATTTATAACTGGTTTTAATATGTTTGCTGTTTCACACTGTACACAATATACATCTTATTATTATTTTTAAATAAATATAGTATAACACACACACACACACACACACACACACACACACACACACACATATATATATATATATATATATATATATGAGAAAGTCTATTTTAACACAATTTGGTGACACAATGAATTCTCACCATTAGATTGTCCCCTGAATTCCACCTTCCCATGTAAAGACAAAAAGATCCAATGGTGCAGATCTTTTGTGTCACCATTTGTAGAGATGGAAATTTAATCCATGGGGATGGGTACTCGCAGAGACCCGCACCAAATCAGGTGGGGATTCCCCGACTTAGCGGATAATGGGGCGGGGGCGGGAGATGATTTCAATACCCGAAGCGGGTACGTGGCGGGTACGGAGGTAATACTATTCGCTCCATATCCGACCCGATATATGCAAAATTGTAAACCATTCATTTTAAATATACAGGCATAAATATGCATGTCTGGAAACATACGCATATAACAAAACACTATACTTTTCTTCTTTTTATTTTTTTGCAAACACACGAATAGGGACAAATATACATGCATGCATGGCATAATTATACATGCCTGGAAACGTGCACAATAACAAAAGTAACAAAACACTACTTTTTTTGTTTTTTAATTTTTTATAGCATACGAACAGGGATAAACATACATGCATGCATGACATAAATATACGTCTTTTTACCATTTTTTCTAAGTTGTTAACGTGACAATGACATTGTCTAGACCATTTCTTTAGCATTTAAGTGTATTGTTATACACTTGAGTTAATGATTATTGGTTACCCGACGGATCCTCCATAACCGTTGGGTATTCCTCTACCCAAATCCACTGGGTATTAAGCGGGGATGTGGTGGGTACGGAGGACATAAATGGGTAGTGGGGATGGAGGCGGAGGATGTATTCCCCGCATATTATCCGCCCCATTTTCATCCCTAACCATTTGTCACCAAATTGTATCAAAATAGACGCTCCTTATATATATATATATATATATATATATATATATATATATATATATATATATATATATATATATATATATATGAGGAGCGATCGGGGGCATCCCTATCCGTTCGTGAGCTATGGCGCTCCAAATTCAACGAGAATCAGTGCCGGCCCTGAGCCAACGGAGGCCCTAGATGAAAAAAAATTGAGGCCCATAGTTATAAGGCAAAATATATGGAAGAGGCAAAGTTGAAAGTAGGAAAAAGTGCAAAACTCAATGCTTCTAATACATAATGCATTTCATCCATGTTTTGGTGCATCTTTATTCTGCAGTATAATCGTGAACCTTTATCGCTTCTTCAAAATTGTCTAGATCTACCAATGAAATCGACTATATAGTGCATGAAGTTTGGTTATATACTGTATATGCCCATATAAAATTATATGTTGTCGTTTGTCAAGCTTTCTTTATTCATACCAGTATGACTAAGGCACCAATGAAAGTAGGTTGGGTATGTGATATCAATCCACGTCATACTGTAATTCACACAACCATTTTGGTTGAAAGTAACAACTTGACCGCCGTTTTCTGTAATAGTTTTAAGAACATACAAAATAGCCTACAAAAGCAGCGGAGAGATCCAGAATTTAAGGCACATAATTATAAGGCAAAATACATGGAAGAGGCAAAGCTGAAAGTAGGAAAAAGTGGAAAACCAAGTACTGAATCTGGCAAGAATCGAACCAGGGTTGCATGCTGCCAAAGCAAGTGCCGTTACCACTTGGGTACATGAGGTTTACATAAGATATACTAACTGGATATTTTTTCTAACATAGAAATCCGAAAGTTTGAGGCCCCCAACCCTCCTCCTCCCGCCGGACCCGAGGCCCTAGGAGATCGCCTATGCCCAGGGCCGGGCCTGACGAGAATTTGTAGCTGTTTAATCCACACATATATAATGATCTATCCAAAATTTGAGCTCATTCCGACATTCGCATAATAATATATTTGATGTTTAAATTTAACGGTTTGAATATATATCCGAATGGTGCATAATTGAGCTATCAAATATATTATTCTACAAATGTCGGAATGAGCTCAAATTTTGGATAGATGCTAATATATATGTGGATTAAACATCTACAAAATCTCGTTGGATTTGGATCGCTGTAACCCATAAAAGGAGAGGAGGTGCTGCAGAACAAGGGTGCCCCGGAACGCTCCTCTCTCTCTATATGTGTGTGTGTGTATATATATATATAGGCAAGCGTTCGGTTGCACCTCAAAAATGGAGCACTCTAAATGCTCTCTGATATCAGCCCCACATTTATATTAAAGAAAGTGAGTGAGAAGTGAGAGAGTTGGTGGAAAGAGAGAGAAGGGTAAATACTTGGTGGAGATTGAGGGGCATTTGGGGTGGTGCACTGTTTAGGGTGCTCTCGAACTATATATATATATATATATATATATATATATATATATATATATATATATATGAGAATCAAAGTTTCGTTTGTGATTTATTACACTGATCCATGACTATGGTTTTGCCTCATTTGTGTGTTGTCTAAATTGGTAACATAATCTATAATATCAAGACATATATCTGTTATTTCATATTATGTCTCTTTGTTGAAAACAAGACAGTTTACATGTACTTTTTGGTGAGACTATCAACATTGCTAACAGTTAAAAACTGTACACAAATAGGTGAGAGCTAGTTTGTTAATCCCATTTAACTGGGGTCACAACGACACCACTAACGGTGTTAGTGGTGTGTCTAAGATTTAATAGGAGGAATTCATGAAGCAATCTTAGCCATACACCACTAACACCGTTAGTGGTGTCATGGTGACCCCAGTTAAAATGGGGTCAACAAACTCCTATTGCAAATAGGTTATATATATTTCCCTTTTTTGTTCGACTTGCATGTACAATAGGATATAGGTTACGTTCAATATTTTGCCTACATGCACCATAAATTTGACAAACCTATCTTTTTTCGCATTTCACTGAGTTTACTATGTAGTTTCAATTTGTGTTTAATGGGGATTTAGCTAACTGAGCTTGTGAGCATGGCCGGCCCTGACACGGTGCCACCCGTGCGACCGCACAGGGCCCACCAGCCTGGGGGGGCCCACCAAAAATTTGTACTAGTCCCTTTGTAAATAAGCCAGCGTCGAATACGGCGAAAAAATTCCTACTAATGCCTTTTGTAGAAAATTTCTACTTCTCCATTATCTATTTCCGCCGTCACCCTCTTTCGCCCGTTCCCTTCTTCCCACCGCCGCACAAAACCTCCCCTCCCCTCACCTGAAAGCAATCCGCGCCTGATCCATCCCCAAAATTTTCGATCTACACAGGTATGCAAATTCGCTTTTAATCCAATTTTAGGGATTTCAAAATAAAAAATCATACGGTTTTAAAAATCGTGTACTTGTTTTTATAATCTCTTCTAGTTATACTTATTTTTTTAATGATTGAAATTTGAAACTAATTTAACTATGATAAATTTTATTTTTTCCAGTTTTGGAATTGGTTGCTAGTACTTGGTGCAGTAAAGATTGGTGGAGCCGTGAAGTCCTCTTGTTAAATTGGTGGGGTTAAAGATTGTGACACTAGTTTATTCATTCAGGTTTTATTATTATTCTCATCCTCCCATTCGGTGTTGCAAACTTGCAATTTAAGTTGAAAATGTTCAATAAAAAACATATGTCTGGTCATGAGAAAAGAAAACGAAAAAAAGAGGAAGAAGAGAGGATTAAACCCCTTAAAGGATCACTTGAAAAACTTTGGAAAAAAGCCAAATCACCTGAAGAAAAAGAAGTGCCTGAAATTATAAGAAATTCTATAGAAGATGAGAATGTGGTTAATGAAGAGACTGAAAATGAAGTAATTGAAGAAGAAATTGATGTGTTTGAAAATATGATTAGTGAAAATAGGGAAGAAACTAATCCAAGTGATCCTGGTTCCCTGTCTTTGAATATTTATGATCCTCGAGTGTGGGATGGATTAAATAATAAAATGAGAGATTTGCTTGTTGAAAAGGGTCCTGTTAGAGAAAAAATATATCAATTTTCCTAAAGATAAGTACAATAGGGGGTTCTCTACATATTATTTTGATCAGAAATTAAGAAACGGGGAACTTATTGACAGAAAATGGTTAGTTTACTCAAAGGAATTAGATAAAATATTCTGTTTTTGTTGTAAAGTTGTGAAAAAAGCTCGTTCACAAAACAATTTAGCAAGTTCTGGAGTAGATGACTGGGTGCATTTGGGTGAAAAACTTAAGCAACATGAAGATAGTCGTGAACATCTTATTAACCTTAGAGCTTGGGCTGAACTTCAAATTAGACTGAAAACAAATCAAACTATTGATAAAGAATTGCAAGAGCAAATAAAAAAAAGACACTGAACACTAGAGAGATGTTATGATCAGAATAATTGTTGTTGTTAAACGTCTTGCAATGAATAATTTGGCATTTCGTGGGACGCATGACAATATATTTGAAGATTCAAATGGTAATTTTTTGGGTTTTCTGGAGTCAATAGCTGAGTTTGATCCTGTAATGAAACATCATTTTAGATTCATTCAAAATAGGGACATTCATTATCATTATCTTAGTCATAAAATTCAAAATGATTTGATTGAAATGTTGGCATCGAGTGTCAAAAGTGCCATAATAAAGAAAATAAAAGAAGCAAAATATTTTTCTGTGATCCTTGATTGTACTCCAGATGCAAGTCGTGTTGAACAAATGACTTTGGGGATTAGATGTGTTGATGTCGTGAGCTACCCAATAAAAATAGAAGAATATTTTTTAGAGTTTTTGAATGTGGAGAACACTTATGGCTTGGGTCTTTTTGGTGAATTGGAAGCTGCTCTTAGCTCTCTTGATTTAGATATTAATGATGTAAGGGGACGGGTACGATAATGGTTCTAATATGAGGGGAAAACATCAAGGTGTTCAAAAAAGATTGCTTGATGTTAATCCTAGAGCTTTTTATATGCCTTGTGGTTGTCATTATCTTAACTTGGTACTTTCAGATATGGCAAACTCTTGTGTGAAAGGAAAATCGTTTTTTGGAGCGTGTCAAGCATTATATAATGTGTTTGCTAATTCCACTAAAAGATGACATCTTTTGATTGAATATGTTGATGATTTGACTTTAAAATCCGTATGTGTGACAAGATGGGAAAGTCGAATTGAAAGTGTTAAAGAAATAAGAACTCAAGCTCCTAAAATTAGAGATGCTTTAATGAAACTAGCTGAAGTTTCTGATGATCCAAAAATAAGCTGGGATGCTGAAAAATTAGCTTCTAATGAATTTTTAAATTTTGAATTCTTATTGAGCTTAATTATTTGACATGAAATTCTGTACAAAATCAATTTGGTGAGCAAAAATTTGCAATCTGAAGATATGCATCTTGATGTAGCAATTGCAAGTTTAAAAGGGTTGGTTTCTTTTTTTGAGAAATATAGGGAAAATGGGTTTGTGTCAGCTATGATTGATGCTAAAGAACTTGCAGATGAAATGGACATTGAACCTGTTTTTCAAATAAAGCGTAGGATTAAAAGAAATAGACAATTTGATGAGAATCCTAACACGGAAAGAGAACAACAATCTGCTTCAGAGAACTTTAGAATTGATTACTTTCTTGTTCTAGTTGATATGGCACTCTCTCAGTTGAAGATAAGGTTCGAACAAATGGAACTTTTCGAGTCTATATTTGGTTTTTTGTTCGATGCTTCCCGGTTGATTTCTTTGGATGATGAAGGATTGAAAGAATGTTGTGTAAAACTTGAAAAGTCCTTGACTCATGGTGATTATTGCGATATTGATGGAAAACGCTTACTTTCTGAATTACAAATATTACAGGAAATGCTTCCTAGTGTAGCATATGAGTGTGAGATTCCATGGAATTTTATCAGAGTTTTGGAATTTGTGAAGAAGATGGACATGTTTCCAAATATTTTGGTTGCTTACAGGGTTTTGTTAACTATGTCTATTACTGTGACTTCTGCTGAGCTGAGTTTCTCAAAGTTGAAGTTAATTAAATCTTATTTGCGCACAAGTATGACTCAAGATAGGTTGAATGGCTTAGCAATTTTGAGCATTGAAAAGCATATGCTGAAAAATATCAAAGTGGAGCATATTATCGATGATTTTGCTTCAAAAAATGCAAGAAGATGTCACTTTAAATGAGAATTGATGTTTGTTTTTGTACATGATCTTTGTACAGGTATACTAACTTCATTTATAATTCATAATATCTTATTTTTTTGCTTAATGCGTCTTATTATATGATGTTCATCCCATATAATTTATGTCAAATTTAGATTAATCTTAATGAGTTATTTACTTAGAGCTGTCTTTTCTTGTCAGGATGCGTAAAATATCTTCATTATGATCTGCTCAGTGAGGAAGAATGAGATCCAACACTTGTTAAGTTTGCTTTAGAAAGGTTAGAAAAATTTATTCAACTTTCTTGTTTTTGCTTATTACCAGTTGTGTATTTAAACATGTCATGAGTATAATAAAATTTAGTTGACATATGACAATGATATGACATATGACTTAACTTCAATTTCGTAATAAAAATAAAAATTAAGGGTCCAAAATTTTCTTTCCGCACTAGGCCTACAAATACTCAGGACCGACCCTGCTTGTGAGTAGTCGAATGACTGGTATAAATGTTCCAAAATTATCCTTCCGTTAATCAAGTCAAAATCAAATTCTGAACCTGGAAAGTTGATCATTTTATTTTTTGTCATGATGGCTAAACTTTATATGAAGAAATTTGTAAGTATTTACGCTTTATACTTTCGTATTTTTTTTTCATAATACTTTTTTGCCAATAAGATCTTTCTTTCTTCCCTAAGATGATTTTGGTTTTTGATGAAAAAGATGATATTTTCGTTAGTTTTATTGCTGAAAAGGTTACCGACTTGCAATATGTATTTCCAAATATGTCTCTTTATTTTACCTTTCTACTTAATCTTTGTATAATACATGTTAGATTTACTTGAGTTCTGATTTTAAGATCAAAATTTTATCCTGATTACATGAGATAGAAAAATTAAAAATTGTTTTACTAAAATAATTCCTTCCTGAAATCAAAGTATAGAAACTTCATATATGCACAATAGAGAAACAAGAAATGATAAAGGTCACTGATTAAAATTTATTTTATCTATTTTTCTTGAAATACTAATGCATACAACTTTTATATCATTATAATCTTCCATTATCCTATGAACGTCTATTCAACCATACTTTCAGCTTCACATCCAACTAACAGTTTTCCTAATGTCATGATGCCTTTTAATATTTACTGTTAGGCACACGAACCTTTTGCAGAAATGTAAGAACCAATACTGACTGTATTTTTTCTACTTACCATTTGCTATCCCTAAAAATAAACAAATACAAAAATTAAATCATTTTAGTCATAAATAAAACCTCTCATAAAAATGCCATTCTGGATGAAAAGTAGTTCTCATTTGGATTGTGTGGTTTTCCAAGAAAAGGTGATCAAATGTTGGATGGTGAGCTACTGAGCTACATGAATAGAATCTATTAAGGGTGCGTTCTTAGCGAACGTGAGCGTGGCATTTGAGCGTGGTACTGTAGCGAAGGGGAATTGTGTTTTTAGCGACGAACGGGGTATTTGAGCGTGGTATTTAATTGTTAAATTAATGGTTTTGATTTAATTAAATTCTAATTGCATCAAACTATAACGACAACATATTTCATAACACGACCACGTTTTTCATAAAACATAAAGAACACAACGGTACTGGAATTAAAACAAATACATGAAAATCTACAATAAACGACGATGAGGTAATAAGTTCAACTCCGATGAAATAAAGGCACATAAGCCCTCATCGCTAAGCTCCTGAGCAATATCAACATTCCGCTCATCGTTGCGAAAAATCGTCAGAATCTCCCAAAGATCCACACGCGTCCCCGATCTCCGAACAAGCTCCAAACAACGAGCAGCAAGCTGTCTCGTATGGTCGGTCACCCACGAGCTGGCACGCTCTGCCTGTCTGCGCCTAGAGGGCTGACCAGACGGTGGATCGCCCGAAGCCATCCAACCAGTATAGAAACTCGCGTCCCCGGGGGAGAAAGAACCAGCTGCTGCAGGTGCTGGTGGAGGTGCTGGTGCAGTAGGAGGCGCAACCTGAGGAATCAGATACGCACAAGTATCTTTCCGCAAACAACCCTCGAACATAATGTCCTGCTCTCGAAACTTCATCGGCGAGTGCTTCCTAAATTTTCTGAATCGTCTGCCACCGCCGGTACTCCAAAATTCATCAGGACCGTCTAGATAATTGAACTCCTCATTCCATACACCCCCAGGTGTTCTAAGCAGCATGTCCCAATCATGAAAAGCTCGCTTCATGTTGTCCCATTTGTTTTTAATCTGGTTTTCTGTGAACTCCAAATTAAAACGGTTGTTCATTGTTGTTGCGACTGTTGCGTAGAACCCACTGACGCTTGTATCGCGCTCCGCTATGAACTCAACGCAAACATCTATGAAAGCGGACTCCCGGTCGTCCGTGCAATTCGCAAAAGGCTGCGAGGTAGCAGTGGTGGAAGTGGAAGCCATCTGCGTAAACAAAAAAACAAAAAAATCGAAAAAAATATATATGGTAGAGAATTGAAAAATAAACTCAACTATAAAAAAATTTACCGTTTTTGCAGCTCGAAATTGCTCAAAAAATTCGAAATAAGGGGTAAAAGGGGAGAGGTTTCGGGTTGGAATGAGGAGGAAAGGGGGGGGGGGTTCGTTCTTATAGTCAGCGAGACGATACGTTGGAAAATTAACCGTTGGCGTCCGACGCGTCGGACGCCAACGGCTACTTTTCCAACGTTCGAGAATCGTGGAATCTGGAAGGGGTAAAATGTGCTCGCGTCCGACGCGTCGGACGCAAAAAAAAAATGAGCGTGTCAAATTTTGGCTGCGAACGCACCCTAAATCTCCATCTGGGCTGGCAGCATGTTTGTTTAACCACTTCAAATGCCTGCTCGCCGCCAGGTGCTTCCTAGAAATTGCCAGATCAGCTGCGGTGTAGGAGGCACATCTTAGAAGAACTAGCAGCAGAATTGTGCTAACCTGAATCGTTTGAGCTGGAGTCATGGCTTAACTATCTAAAAATCTAAATTGACAGATTTGTAGATGGAACCAGTGGAGAAAAATTAGAGAGCATTAGTTAGATATTTCCTATCATAAATTATTATTTTTTAATTAACTAAGATAACTATGTTTTGGAAAAATTAAATAAATTTATACAAATTGATCGACTTTTATAAAAAATTAAATAAGTTATCGAAATAATTATGGTTTTAAAATTAAATAAGTTTTAAAAATAACTAAATAAGTTTTAAAATTTATACAAATTGATCGAGTTTCAGTTGTCTTATATTACCTGTTATAAATTATAACCAATGTCTATCCCTGTGCAAAACCTCTGTTTCTCCCTTTTATGAACCATGAAACACCCATTAACTTTAATTTTATGCGTCTGAAACATTGACCCACCAATCCTACACAGCTATGCATATGCGCCCATTGTGTGTGTATTTTTTTTTACTCTTTGCTTGCTATTTTTGTAACACCCCTAAGTTCCACATCGTGGAAGCCTGTGTGAAGTGGTTACTTATATAGTAGAGTCCATCTCTTACTAACGCCGAGGCCTTTTGAGTAACAAAACCCCACACCTATACGGTGGCTAAGTTGGGGACAATATCTTGCATGAACGAAGGTGCGGGTTGTTACAGTGGTATCAAAGCCAATACCCAGCCAGAGCTGTGACTCCTGTGTGGACCACAGCGCCTGAGTGAGGTGTTTGTGAGCCAACGGGGACGTTGGGCTAATTTTCCTTTGCATCTAGCATATAAAATAAAATTTGTGTATATTTGTTTCTTTTGATTTTGTTTCAAACGGATTGTAAGGATATTTTATAAATTTGAAGTTTGAATATGAAGGTAACAGGTGCCATTTGTGATCTGTCAATCCGAAAGAAGAGAGAAGAGTTGATGAAGAAGGTGATATTAACTTTTGATGGGAAGCTTAATATCCTGTGATTTCCATAACTTAACCTGTGCATTTACTCTTCTGAATTAGAGTATCGTAGTGATGTCTGATTAATTATTTACATCCTGTGCAATGATTTTAGATTATTTATTCAGCAGTTATTTATTGGCGACCCCAGTTCTAGATTTAGAAATTATATATTTCATAATAAAAATGTTAGTGTAGCTTCAATGGCCCCAGTCCAGATTTATATGCGTCACATATAGTTTAAGTTATTTACTTCAACTGGTCATAGTTATTACGGATGTATTTATGCAAAATTATTTACTTATTTTGTATTCTTATGAAGTAATGAATTTACATGCAAAGAAGAGGGACTTACAATAATATGTCCAGTATTTGTCCACGTGGTCTTCAAGAAGGAACCTGGTTGTTTGTGTATATTCCAAAAAAAATAGCAATGTTTCCCCTCATTAAGCTTGCATTGCACTGTCAATACAAAACACGCAAAAGTCCATTGTCTGCTACTTTGCATTAAAATTGGTTGGCTTGTAGTAAAAATTATTCCGTTACTTGCTTGAACTTTGCATATTCATAGCCAAAATGCGACCAGGTTTATAAATACTTCAGCTTGCATTTTGTCTTTCTCAATCCCTAACTTTTACTACTGCAAATTGTAGGTTTTGAAATATGCAACGCAAGTAAGCTGATGGGTGGAAGACTAAGGAGTTATGGTTTCTCATGTCTACCTTTTTCTTTTTCTTTTTTTTTTGTTTTCTTTTTCTTTCTTTTTTGAAACCATATCTGAACTTATTTACTTAGATGTGTAAGAATATCAACTATGTAAGAATATCAATTATGTAAGACCATACTTCTTGTCTTTTATAATCAAATATGCTTTTGCTATTAGATTTTTTACCTTTACATATGCAGTAATTTTTTTTAAATTAAGATTTACCATTTTAATGCTGGTAACGTGCAGAATTCAGATAAGAGAAGATTTGTAGTGCATTATAAGATAGACGACATAACAAAAATTACGTGCCATATATTATACTAAATATATTAATAATGGAAAAATACTGCTATAGAAAATGATGGAGAATCATCAATATGCTATAAGAAATAATGTGATAGTGCAGAAAAATAGCTGTGTAAAATAATAAACTGGCCTGGAGTATTTTTTTATAGTCTTCAATACGTGTTATGAGGAAAAAAAATTAAGCTAAAAAAAAAAGTTGAAATTTTACTAATTGGCATGGGTAAAACGCTATGAAAAACTTTTGTAGTGGTGTATGTTATAAAATGCGTGATACAATAGCGTTTTATAAAGTACTTCGACATTTTTATTGACACTCTATTTTTGTTAAGTGGTGCCAAATTTTAAGGACTCAATTTTTTAAAATTGCTAAAGGGTCAATGTAGATGACTAATTTTTTTTTTACTTCTTACGCTCTTACCCTTACTTCTAAATATTACTCACCGTAGAATCATCAGTCCCCTAAATCACAAAAACTCCAAATCATTCCAACTGCAAACTTACGTCAGAGAAAAATCGAAGAAAAAATGGTGAGAATGAAGAAAACAATACTATCCTTTTTGGGAATTTATAATACATCTCAATTTGCTGGAATTCGACTTTGGTTGAATTTGTCTAACAAGGGAACAAACGTCGTTATAATACCTTAGGGATCAGATATAAAGAAAATTGTCATGACTCTCAATTTAACATGTGGTTTAAGGATTAAACCGTAGCCAGCAACTCCAATTTTATCACCAATTTACTGGCTTTTTGTACGAACGATTTGAGTAGCAGGTGTAGAATAAGAAAACTTTCATTTATATCTAGCAACTTCATAGATGCAAATCGTTGTACCCAAAAACCGTTTCCATAATCGGCATAAACAATGGAAACGAATTCACTGTCAAAATCATATACGCTTAAAGATTAGACTCGATACTCTATACATACATACATACATACTATATATATATATATATATATATATATATATATATATATATATATATATATATATATATATATAGTCATTGTTGGAAATTATAACTCAATAGTAAAAATATATCTAATTAAATTTAAGGTGCATATATAATTTTAGTATGTATTTTTATTGCAATTTGAAATTATACTGAAATAATAATAAAACAAATTAACATTGTGGATGTACGCATAATAAACATATGTATTAATAATATGTATATGTGTGTTTATGTTTTTATGTGTGTGTGCATATGCATAAAGAAAGTCTGCTTAGACACAAAAATTTAACATAAAATTATAGTCTTTCGATTTCCCTTTGATTTTCACTCCTTGTATAAGGATAAATAATTCAATTACTGATGATTGGTGATAAATCCCACAATAACGCTCACTCTCATGTGTCAATATCATATTTTCTATTTCCTTCATGTTTTTTTTTGTTAAGATTTGATTTCTCCAGAGCTAATGGTGTTGAGTAACCATTAAAAAATAAATTAATGAACATAAGAGTGAAATTAAGCCTAAATGGATAATAAGGTGAAATTACGTTTATTTGATAAGAGACTACTTTACTCATTGGTACTTCTCTTAATACTTTTTTTAAAATAAAAAATTGTTTGTCTCTTAACAATATTTGAAGTGTTAATAACAATGCCCAAGTACTATGAGATGTGTCAGGGCTATTATAACATGTTATATAGCGTTGTCATTAATGCTATGTAAAGATATTATAGCGTTTTTCACGTGCTATCAAAAGACAAATATGGTGTAGTGCTTTTTCATTGAAAACTGGTTTTAAACGTCTGATCTCATTTAAGGATATGTATTAAATTCTTATTTATCTATCTGAAATTTCCAAAATATCTAGCGGGTTCTTCATGTAATTCTGCGTTTGGAGCCTTTTATCAATAAAATGTGTTGTTATAGGAAAAAAAGGCCAGTACCATATCAAACTAGGTATTCTGTTACAACATGAGTATGAACATACAAATAGTCAAAACAATGCACAAAATGCTGCTTGCATGCTCATAGGAGTCAAATATTTGTTGAGATCGATTATTAATATGACAACATCTCTTATTTTTTATTGTTTTTTCCTCTTTTCTTAGATGATTAGGGTGGGGGCCGTGCTTCCCACACTGAAATGATGGTCAGGAGCTGGTGGGTGATTGCCGAGGTTATGTGTTTGCTGGAGCAGAGGAAATGTTAGTAGGTTAAATGCCTAGTGGATGCACGTAGTATATATAATTAACGATAGGGTTGAAAGTGCTGGAAGAGTGGATGTAGTGTATATATAATTAACGATAGGTTATGTGTTTGTTGTGTAAAGTTTCTGTACGCATAAAAGACATTGTATCTTATTTGGAAGTTGGAAGACAATAAGGCCCCGTTCGCAGCCATAAAATGTCACGTTGGGGAATTTGCTCGCGTCGGACGCGATTAATTAATTCCTCGGTCAAGCGCGGGACTGGCGTCAGCAACTTCTACGCAGCAGTCGCAGCAGCGATGAACACCCGAATTAATCTGGATTTTACAGAAACCCAGACTAAAAATAAATGGGATAACATGAAGCGGACATTTCGCGAGTGGGACAGACTACTCAGGACACCTGGCGGGGAATGTGATGTAGTGTTCAATTTTATGGATGATCCTGATGATTTCTGGGCTACCGGCGCTGTTAGATCATTAGATGATTCAGGAGGAACTCTCCAATGAAATTCCGAAAGCATGACCTTTTATTCGAGAGTTGTTTGCGTAAGGCTACTTGTGCATACCAGATTCCTGATGTTGCGCCTCCTATTGCACCTCCACCTCCACCAGCACCTGTGCCAACTGCTTCGTTCACCGCTACCGACGCCAATTACTATGGGGACTGAATGACTACCAGCGATCTCCTTTCTGGTCAGCCCTCTAGGCGCAGACAGGTAGAGCGTGATAACTCGAGCCGCTCGTTTATGACCGACCGCCTCCACCAGCTTGCTACCCGTTGCTACAAGCTTGTTCGGGGATCGGTAAATGTGGAGTTGTGGTAGATTCTGATGATTTTCCACAATGATCAACAGAATGTGGTGATTGTTGAGATACTTCTTGATGAGGGTATACGAGGATTTATTACAGCGGAGCTGAGCACATTACCACATCATCGTTTATTTTAGCTTTTCATGTACTTGTTTTAATTTCCAGTCTAGTTATATTATTTATGTTTGTATTTCAGTTCGTGTAATGAAATGTTAGTCGTTTTGTTTTGTGAAACTGTGTTTAATTAATTCATAACATTTAATTTAACAGTTAAATACCCCACTCAGATATCACGCTCAAATACACCGTTCGTAGCTAAAAACATATTTTCCGTTCGCTATAGTACCACCTCAAATACCCCGCTCAAATGCCCCGCTCAAATACCCCGTTTTTGTTCGTCAAGAACGCACCCTAAGCAAAAGCTGAATCCCTAGGACGATAGGTATGAGCTATTTCAAATTATTGTAGCCAAAAGAATACAGAGTTTCATGTTTACTGATGGGAACTGTAAAAATTAAAAAGGTTAAGAAATAAATAAATTATTAAGGGAAAACAATGTCATTGTGTATGTTAAAAGGGGACGAATTGGTGCAGTAAGAAATAGATGAAAATAGTGAATAATTCAATATAAGTTGGCTGGTTACTACCCTGTCTTTGGCTATCCTTCATGGAGTTAAAAGGCTGCCACTTCTAACTAAACCAGTCGATCATCCCATAAAAATAAGGTGGCAGCAAGTATAAAATAAAGCAAGAACTAAATACGGGCTGCCAATTTATATAAATTACAGAGGAGTCAAATAGCAAACAGAGGAGTCAATCAAGGATGTAAATCTTAGATCAAAGAATACAGATTTTGGTGAGCAGTTGTCCTGTTATAGGTTGTTGCTAATAGTGTTAATTACTGTTGCAGGCTATTGCCACGGTGAACGTTCAATATTACCCTACTAATGCAGCCATATATGTATTTGTAAAATAAAAACAAAAATATAGAAATAAAGTTGATATTTAAAGTTTATGAAAATGACTAAGTAATAATTATGAATGATACAGGTGCAAATCAAAATAACATGCAAAATTTGGGTGCACACCCATGCAATAGGCAGAAGGCAATAATTTCAGAAGTAACAAAATAAGCTGCGCCAACAATAATGTGTAAGTTACTCCTCAAATCTTCTTGGTCATTATGAATTCTAATATCATAATTAAATTTGGATATATATATATATATATATATATATATATATATATATATATATATATATATATATATATATATATATATATATATATATATATATATATATATGTGGAACTTTTTTGAATTAAAGGAACTTTTTTGAGGGGGAATAAACTGACATCAAAGCGGAGAAAGAGAAGCCATGCAAAATTTCAGTAAACAATTTTATAATCGATGTTAAATGGGTAAAAATGAAAATTTTCAAAATTGTTGCAGAAACATAATTATATATTAGTTGGCTCATATCATAAATAAGAAAAAGAGAATAAAAAGGTTCAGTACCCCTAACAACGTCATAAGAAGTGGTAAGAAATGCGTATTAATTATACTGTGCCAACTAATCTGTAGAATATATATGTTAATATTTAAGTATTAAACTTATGTAAGAAACACACACAGTAATATGAAAGGCCAGACTAACATTTCTAATGGGGGTAACAACTTAATATCCGCTACTAATTTTCCTTACAGCTGAATCATACTCTACGCTTCAACCACTTTTCAGTTCATTGAATAGAGATTGAATATTAGGGTGAAGTGAAACAACGATATTGAGAAAGCCATTAAAAAAATGATAGAAGAAACACAACAAATTTAAAATCAAAGGTAAAGTGACAAACCTAATCCTTAAATTTGGTATTAATATCTGCAGGTGCGATTATGACAACGATGATATTGTTCCGTGACAACTGTCGACAACGATAGGGACTTCAGAAGATTCACTGAGTTATTTGATGGAAATTTGAGCAGTGGTTGAGGAAACAATAAGGAAATTCAAGTAACCGCCTAAAATACAAGTAAAAAGGGGAAAATAAGTTATGGAGACAGTGGGTAGATTGCACACTTGGCAATTGGGATTTCGAAAGAACAATATGCTTACATTTGGAAATACGAATAAATGGGTGATGCCCATGTAAGCGATACTTCGATTTTGTTCATATCTTTTAAGAAATGTGAACAAAACACTCGGTCCTCATTGGTGGAAATCAGGGAGGTCCATATGGATCCTCCTGATTTCCACCAATCAGGGTGCAGTGTTTTGTTCACATCCCTAAAAAGGATGTTAACAAAATCCTATTCTGCAAGCGAAGTGTGGATCCTGTTTTCTATTAAAAGTAATAAATGAGTCAACACTTTTCTCTTACCATTGCCAGTTATATTAATAGCGCTCAACATTTGGCAGTTGTATACAATTTTGAATAATGGTCAGCTTCAGTGTGTACATACAGATACAGGTTACATTTAACCAATATAATTTTCTGGTTTTATTATTTTATTGATCTAGAGAACACCAACACTAAAACAAAAATTTCCCATTTTTACCAATGCTTGAAAATTTATTGATAAGGGCATTTACTTCTTAGCTAATAATATTGAGTAGATTTTAGAAATTCAGTAGTTACAAGTGTCAACCCCCTTTCTAAAGTTACCTGTCCATTTGACCTTATTGGTGTGATTGTAAATTCAGTAGTTTGCCGAACTGAGTTGCACCAACTCAGTTTGCCGAACTCGATTTGCTCAAACTCGGTTTGCACCAACTTAGTTTGCCGAACTGAGTTGCGCAAACTCGGTTTGCACAAACTCAGTTGCGCAAACTCAGGTTGCGCAAGCTGAGTGCGCAACTCAATTATGCAAGCTGAGTGCGCAACTCAGTTTGGCAACCTGAGTTTGCCCAACTCAGTTTGGCAAACTAAGTTTGCACAAACTCATGTTTTTTTATACGTGTTGCATACTCTGTTTTTAATATGAAACTAAAAATTTAATGTGATATTAAATGAATGCAAGCACTTCTAAAGGCAGCGTAAGAAAAAGGAAATTAGATGGTAATTCTAATGGTGCAGTAGAAGACCTTGAACCAGATGTTTTTGAACCGGATGCACCAATTTATTATGGTCCTCAAAATGAAATATACAAGTTATGTGAATTTTTAGATGGGACTTCGTTATATGGCCGGAGTTTTATATTCGGTATTTATAGAATTTCATTTATGTATTGAATTTAGCAACTTAATTATGTATTGTACTTGTCTGTTGTTAACTGATTTCTATGTCGATACTTGATTATGAATGTTGTCTATTAATATCATTGAGTTATACTTTTTAAATTGATAATAATATTTGTTTCGGATTCATATTAAATATCGTATATATCATAATCATGTTAGTTATTACTGATTATTAATGCTAGAATATAGGAATTACTAATACATATTTATGTTACTATTTTATATTTGTTGTGAATGAAAATCTTGCAACATGTATAAGCGTTGCAAACAAAAATATTGCAATATGTATAAGCATTGCAAACAAAATTCTACCAACACTTATAAATGTTGGGAGAGAAAATCTACCAACGCTTATAAGCGTTTGGAAAGAGAATCTACCAACGCTTATAAGCGTTGTAACTAAATTGCCACGCACCCATAGCAACATTAATAAGCGTTGCTGAAATTGATTGTGATAGTTATAATCGTTGGGAATCACCTGTTTTGGTGTAATGGTTGGGGGCACAGGTCGGTAGTCATGCGGTCTGAAAGCATCCCTAAACCCTACTTTTATTTTTCAAAAATTATGAAGGCATGTCGACATGGGTTACCCCCCGTGTCGACATGGTGGCCATTGGATTTCAAATTCAATTTTTGAAAAGTTGTTTCTTTTGATATCAAATTTATTCTGAAAGGATTTAACTGTTTGGAGATTATAAATAGGCTTCAAAATGCGAAATATTTTAACTAATTCCATTACCTTCTTCCTCCTTTATCTTCTCTCCATTAGAACTCTTAAATTCTTAAATTATATACTTGTACTCTACCGAATTTCAAAGAGAATCACATCAATCTCTTTCTAGTTTGATTCTCTACTACACTCACTCAAAGATTAAAGTGCTACTCAAGAGTTATAGGGTTTCGGTAATTAAAGATAGCAAGACCAAGTTCTATCAACTCTTACTTTCAAAATTGATACTGAAAGGGTGTGGTCGTAGCCCACTAAAGTCAACTAGGTGTAGTCGTAGCCCATTCATATTGACTAGGTGTGATTGTAGCCCGGAAATCAATTGAGTCTCACTGTACTCCAGAAGCAGGCGGGATGTACCTCATAGCCATGAAATCGAGGATTGTAATTTGAAGATTATTATTGAAAAGAAACTTGCATCAACCCAGAGTTGTGTGGGGCTGGATGTAGTGCAACTCCAAACTAGTATAAAATTCCAGTTTGTTCTTTAATTTCACTGCTTTTTATTTATTATTATCTGCATCAATGTGTGATTTTGTGATTATCTCATATTTGTGATTTGCATTTCATTCTGATAACTAAAAAAAATTTCAAGAAATTTATAAAATTCATTAAACACTATTTACACCCCTCTAGTATTTAGTTTACTTTAAGATCCTTAATGCGCATTCTCCAACAATTGGTATCAGAGCATTGGTTTTCAGAGTTTTCATAATCTGAATTTCTGAAAAGAATTTTTTTGGAATTCATTATAACACTAGTTCAAAAATATTCATTTCATCATTATTTCATGAGTCTGCATCTAATTCTATTAACAAATCAAGCTATCTACCTAATTGATGTGTTGTCCAAGAATAGATGTGTTACATGGTTCTTGATGATTGAATACTGATGGACAAATGGTGCAAATCAAGAAAGATAAATGGATACTTGATAGTGATTGTTCTAGACATATGATGGGAAATCCTGACCTACTAAATAATATAATATGTGAAGATGGAGGATTGGTCAACTTTGTTGATTAGCATCGACAATGTTGGTAACTCAAAAACTACTATTATTTCTGATTTTTTATTAGTTAGTTAGAAATTTAAAACACACCCTGCTTAGTATAAGTCAGTTATGCGATAAAGGTTATAAAATCAAATTTGAAAAAGATAAGTGTCTCATCGAATAAAATAATCAAACATAATTTTTTATGAAATTAGAAAGAAAAATATTTGCATCTTAAATATGAAAATTTTCAAATGATAATCTATGTCTTTTGGCCAATACAAGTGATCCTTGGATATGGCATAAAAGATTCCGACATTTAAATTTCAAACTTCTCTCTAGAATTTCCAAACTAGACTTAGTAAGAGAGATTCCCAAAATGAATTTTAAATTAGATAGTTTATGCGACACCTGTCAACTAGGAAAATTAAGAAAAAGTCCATTTAAATTAAAAGATGAGATTTCCACTTCAAATCCGTTAGAATTACTTCATATGGATTATTTGGCCCATCCGAAACTCAATCAATAAATCATAGTAAGTATGTTTTCATTATTATCAATGATTAATCTTGATACAGCTGGACTCTCTTTCTCAAACATAATAGTGATGCTTTTGATTTATTTAAAACTTTTGCTAAAAGAATTTAAAATCTACTATCTTTAAAAATTAAAACCATATGTAGCGACCATGGCGGAGAATTTAAAAATGAAAATTTTGAGAATTTCTATAATAAAAAGGGAATTACTCATAATTTCTCTTTTCTGAGAATTCCACAACAAAATGAAGTAGTTGTGCATAAAAATAGAACAATTCACGAGTGTGCGATAACTACACTTTCTGACAGTATCTTACGAGAAATTTTTGGGTCGGAGTGGTTGCTATAGCTTGCTATATCTTAAATAGAATATTAATCGGACCATTAATGAACAAAACACCATATGAACTTCTTTACAATAAGAAACCAAAAGTAGCTTACTTTAGAATTTTGGTAAGTAAATGTTTTATTTTAAATATTAAGAAAAATTGGATAAATTTGACTCTAAATCAGATAGAGGAATTTTTATTGGATACTCAAATAAAAGTAAACCTTATAGAGTTTTTAATTTAAAAACTAATACTAATGAAGAGACTATGAATGTATCTTTTTTATGAAAAAAATAAAGATATAAATCAAAAACATGATAAAGATGAATTTGATAATGACAATGAATCAAATGAAATTAATCAACCTAATAAAAGAATTAACTTCTAAGAGATCATCCTGCAGAAAATATACTGGAAGATATTGAATTTATAGTTAGGATTATAAACCAATTGAACAATATGAGTAACGTAACTTTTATAGTACCTAAAAATCCAAAGGAAACATCATCCGACAATTCATGGATACTTGCAGTGCAAGAGGAACTGAATCAATTTACCAAAAATGATGTATGGGAACTTATTCCTAGACCAGAGGATAAAACCATAATATTAACTAAATGGATTTACAAAAATAAAATGAACGAACTTGATGAGGTCATTAGAAATAAGGCACAATTAGTTGCACAAGGATATTATCAAGAAGAAGGGATATATTATGATGAAACCTTTGCCCGCGTAACAAGATTAGAATTATTAGAATTCTACTTGATTTTGATAATTATAATAATTTCAAACTATTTCAAATGGACAGTAAAAGTGCTTTTCTAAATGGATTTATTAAAGAAGATGTTTACGTTGAACAACACTTATTCTTTGAAGATGAAAATTTCCAAACTATGTCCATAAATTAAAGAAAGCCTTATATGGATTAAAACAAGCTCGAAGAGCATGACATCATAGACTAAGAACTTATTTGTTACAATCAAAATTTGAAATTGGTAAAGTAGATAATACTCTATTTATTAAAAGGAATAAAAATGATATTCAATCAGTACAAATCTGTGTGGATGATATATTTTCGATTAACAAATAATAAAATGAATCAAAAAAAATCTAAAATCTTGACAGAAGAATTTGAAATAAGTCATATGGGTGAACTCACTTTCTTTTTAGGATTACAAATAAAACAATCAGATAATGGAATATTTATTAATCAAGAGAAATATGCTAGACATATAATTAATAAATTTAATATGGCTAATACCAAAGAAAAGCCAACACCTATGGAAACCAATGAAGCCTTAAGTAAAGATGACTCATCAAAAGATGTAAATAAAAAATTATATAGGGGTATGATAGGTTCTTTATTATATAAGTGCGAGTAGATCGAATATAATGCATAGTGTTTGTCTCTGCATAAGATATCAATTACAACCTAAGGAAACTCACTTAAAAGTTGTAAAACGTATCCTACGATATGTCAAACATACATTAGATTTTGATGTATTTTATCCTAAGAGCGATTCATTCGATTTAATATCGTATTGCGATGTTAAATATGATAGCTGTAAATTAGATCGAAAAAGTACAAGTGGAACTTGTCCCTTTTTGGGCCATACCCTGGTTTCCTGGTTTAGTAAAAAGCTAAACTCGGTTTCCTTGTCAACAACTGAAGCACAATATATCTCAGCTGCTTTGACTTGTTATCAAGTAATATACATGCAACAAACATTTAAAGATTTTGTATTAAATATAACTAAGTCGCTGATTTACTACAATAATACGAGTGCGATAAATTTATCTAAAACCCCACTCATCATGTTAGAAAAAAGCATATCGAAGTTAAACATCATTTTCTAACAGACAATGTGAATAAAAAAAATATCACTACAGTTCATTAAAACAGAAAATAAAAGTGTAGATAATTTAACTAAACCATTAATCGAGGAATGTTTACTAAATTAAGAAGAGAACTGGGTATTTGCTTATTAACCAAAATAGAATAACTTGATATATTAGTGTATTGTTAACCGGCATTTTAGTCCGGTTCCTGAAAGTATACCTGGCCACTAGACTCAACCCATCACGTGGCATCATAGCTCAAAGTGTCGTTAAAATGTTAAAGATTCAAGCCTGAAGGAATTGAGCATGCGATAGCTTCACAACTCCTCAAGATGCGAATATCGCATCACCCATACTGCATCCTGCTAACCACATGACTTCACCACGCTCCATCGCATCACATCACCATCTGATACCATTACTTTGCATCGCCTTCGGTAGCTCACATCACTCATTTTAAATACTGAAAACGCGACGCCTTACCACTACGTCCTACGGTGGCGGTGATATTGCATCCCACGGGATGCGATACAATCGCATCCCACAGGATGCGGTGTTATCGCATCATCTAGATGTGATGCCACCTCATCGATCAAATGAGATGCCATCGCATCCCCTGGCTGCTACGCCATCGCATTCCGTCACACCCTGAGGATGAGACGGGTGCGGGAGATGGTGCAACGCATCCCTCTGGGATGCGAATTTTTTCCTATAAGCACTGTGCGATGCGATTTTCTGGTGTGCATGCTTCTAGGATGCGATTTTCTGTTGTGTGTTCCCAAAATCTCACCTACTCCCGCCTAACCCACTACATATAAATAACCCCTTGCTCATTCTTCACAAGGGTTGGATTTTTGCTGATTTGACATCTTTTGAAGCTACTAGAACTCATTAATGGCCACATAGTTCTTGAGGAAGAAGAAGCATAAAATCACTTTTTTCCAAGGCCTAGCATATGACAACTATGACTCCAAAATACATGGAAATACTTATAAACGAATGTCATGACGATGTTCGATGCTTGTAACTTATTATTGTGAATAAAATATCGACAAACTCCTTCAAAGTGGACGTAGGCCCCTTACGGACCAAACCACTATAAATCACTGTGTTATATACTGCTTTCTGCACATTATTTTCCTACACTAAACGATATTCTTAAGTAGTTAAGAATCCTTGGGTGTTACGACATTTTTTGCTGTCAACATTCTGGTGCTTTCGCTGAGAACTTAGATCACTTCTTTGTCGTACACTTCCATCTCGACTTCAACGCGCTACTCAGGTTTCTTCTTAACCTATTGCTTGAGTCCACTTACGACGGTTAAGTGAGCAAAGAATCCTATGGTCAGAACTTCAACAGCCGCCGACACTGCAACTTCTAAACAGCTCAAATCGGTAGGAAACCTGGCCAAAATGGGTATCTTTCCAACTACGGACCCTGATGCTCCTGCAACTCAAGCGCATATTATGTGCCTAACAAGAAGTTGGAAAATAGATCTCTCGAGTTCAATGATCCGTTGAAGAATAACATCAACCTTATGCGTCAGCTTCAGGAAAGTCAATGCCTCGTTGCTCAACTCCAACTTGCTCAGAACAATGCTCGACTACAACAAAATGCCTCAGAAAGCTCCTCTTTCAAAAATCGGGGACCGAGTCAAAGGAGAAGGTTCACTTTCAACAATAATGTCGCCGGCCGCATTATTGCCAATGTCAACGGCAACTGAAACGGTAATGGAACTACCGTAACTTTCAGCAAGGGAACGCGTCAATGCGAGCGTTCCCGATTGGTTATCAACGACGAACCAGGTCCGAGAAACTGACACTCTCCTCGACAGATGCCAACTGTCACTGCTCTAAACTTAGGACTTACGCATCCAGCAACTCAACAAGCCCATGTTCCGCCTAATCAGAATTAGTATCAACCCGTTCAACCTCTCCAACCATACCAAGATCAAGCAAACAATGTCGATGACATGGATGAGGATAAACCTGACATCCATTCTCGAAGATGTACACGTCCTAGGACCCCTGAGGCAAACAACAACCGCTGGATTCCCCAATGGATCTTCATCTAGCATATCTCCCCGACATGGTCCGAGCGATCATGAGAAATATGCGAGGAAACATCAACAATGTGTGGGAAACCCAGTTGAGACGTAACCCCATCACTAGGGCCATGCACGAAATCGAATGGCCCTGATGCTTCAACATGACACAGCTCGCAGCCTACGGGGGAAGAAACGACACCTGCGCTTTTCTGAACCACTACGAGTGGCACATAGATTCCATCCAGGCCACCGACGAAGTCAACTGTAAATGCTTCCCAATTTTCTTGGAAGGCTCGGCTTTGCTTTGGTTCACCCATCTTCCGACTGATTCTATCTCCACCTTCGTCCAGTTAGCTACAAAAATGGTCAGACAGTTCAGGATGCATGTTCCTACACCAAAGAACACTTTCACACTCTTCAACCTCTATCAGGGCCAGATAGAACACTCAAAAGCTATCTCGAGCATTTCAATATTGCCCTTGCAGAGGTCAACGATCCTGAACCACGCACCGTCCTTGTCCAACTTGCCAAAGGCGTCCTTCCTATCTCAGATTTCAAAACATGGATAGATAAGAGGCAAACCAAAACTCTGGGATCCTTCTACGATAAATCCGGACAACTCCTGTATCGAGAGGAAGCTTGGCGCAACATGGCTACCTAAGGCAGCCACCCCCAACAACCGACACATCGGCACTATCGATGACACTGTCAAAGGAAAACAAGTCGGAGAATCTTCCAACAAGGGTAAGGGGGTGGTCCCGTACAAGCCCAAGCCAAAAAACAACAAAGAATGCGTTCGCAACAACAATTAAGCTCCTAAAGATCCCAAGAAGAACGACCACTACCCCCAATTACAAGAACTATAGTCCACTCAACCGAGTTGGAGGCCATATACTTAGAGACCTGTAACACTCTTCAGTACAAGAAGCCCAACACTAGGGAGTTTACCAACCAAAAGAAGAACTCTTGTGAATATTGTAGATTCCATGATATGTTTGGGCATAACACAAACTTCTATCTCCACCTCAAGGTTGCGATCGAAAACTCATCCACGAGAAATGTTTGGAACGGTTCGTTTAAAACCCTGCTCCTCTCGAAGCAGTCACGGGCCCCTCAATGCCTGCTCTCCCTCCAGCTAATGCGGCCCAAGGGTCGTCCAATAAAAGGCCACACGGCATCTTCATAACACTATCTGCGGTGGACCTCACCCCACACATGATAACTTTCGCAAGGAGGAGGAGTATGCCAACTCTATAAAGCATGCCACATATGAAGCTTTCTCTTCTTTGGACGAATTTGTCTCCACCAAACTCCCGAAGACAATGCAGGATGATATCATCTTCTGCGAGAGAGAGAGAGTCTACGGGAATTAAAATCCCAACCATAGACCCTCTCGTTATCTCCGCACAGATTGGCCCAGCTTTTGTTCGAAGAATCATCATTGACTCAGGAAGCTCGATTAACATAATCTTCAAGACGACCTACTACCAGATGAGACTAGAGGCCAAATACTTGAAGACCTACCATGCCAAGATCCACGGCTTCAGCGTTTCATCTAAACAACCTGTGGGCATGGTCGACCTCTCAATAGAACTCAGAGAGAGGGATCGGAGCCGGGTCTGAATCCTCACCTTTGTGGTCATCGATGTCATCTCTCCATACAATGCCTTCTTTAAATGTCCCTTCCTTGTAGTATTCCAAGTCTACATGTCACCGCAGTCCCCTTCTGATGAAATTCTGACAAAGAATGGGATCGGCACAATCAAAGGCAACCAAGCTGCAGCAAGGGCCATTTATCTCATTGGATGGAAGAACTCACGCAACAAGGTGAAAGGCAAGACAACGCTTCCACCTTCTTGCACCAAGACCCTCTCCGCCTAGAAATTAAAGGTGTTTGAGTCCTAACTCAGGCGCCACTGTTTCCTTTTCGACGATCTCGATCCGAGGGAAGATGAAGAGCCCAATTTCGGGAGGGCTACCCCGGTGGAACCAACGGTGGAGTTTCCAGTCAGCCCCGACGATCCAACCAAGGTATTGAAAGTTTGGTCGCAACTCCACCCCGTAATAAAGGAAGAGCTTGTGGATTTCTTAAGGGACAACCTCAACGTATTCGCTTGGACCCATGGAATGATCGAGTAATCACTTGTCACATGCTCAGCATCGATCCGAAGCATCTTCCGGTCAAGCAAAAAAATTGGATCTTAGGAACTGAAAGATCGATCGAACTTAGAGAGGAGGCATATAGGTTACTTGGTAATAGCTCCATCCGCGATGCCCTCTGCCCTGATTGGGTCTCCAACCCAGTCTTGGTCAAGAAAGCAAATGGCAAGTGGCGAACGTGTGTTTGACTACTCAGACTTGAACAAAGCAAGCCCAAAAGACAACTTCCCACTTCCAAAGATCGAGCAGCTTGTTGATTCAACTGTCTGCTACTAGCTTCTCTCCTTCATGGATGCATACTCAGGCTATAATAAATTTCCGACGTACCTTCTAGATCGGGATCATACTTGTTTAACAACCGATCTTGGGCTCTACTACTATTTCGTCATGTCCTTCGGTCTTAAGAACACTGGAGCCACTTATCAGCAACTGGTCGACCGCATGTTCAAGGACCATATCGGGAGATCCATAGAGGTTTACGTGGATGATATGCTCGTGAAAACGAGGGTGTCAAACGACCACATCGATGACGTTGCCGAGATGTTCTGTGTCCTTCGTAAATATGGCATGAAATTTAATCCCCTGAAATGCTCTTTTGGCGTTGCATCGGGAAAATTCATGGGTTTCGTTATCAATTCACGGGGAATCAAAGCCAGTCCAGAAAAGATTCAGGTTATCCAAAACATCAAGCTCCTTGGAGCAACTAAGATGTTCAAAGGTTAAACGGGAAAGTGGCTGCCCTAAGTTGATTAATCTCTAAAGCAACTGACAAATGCGTTCCCTTTTTTTACTTGCTCAAAAAGGGAAAGCGCAACTTCACATGGACACCGGAGTGCGTTGACGCATTCCAGGACCTCCTGAATCACTTAGAACGATCACCTATATTCTCCAAACCTATGGATTATGAAGACGTATATCTCTATTTAGTTGTTTTTGTGCAGACAATCAGATCGAAGATCGTGTCCAACGGCCCGTTTACTACATCATCAAGTAACTAATAGGAGCAGAAATGAACTATCCAAAGCTCAGGAGTCTAGTTTACTATCTGTTGATCTCTTCCCAGAAGATGAGACCCTACTGTCAGTCCCGTCCAATAAATATCTACACTGACAGTGATTGACATAGAAATATGTTTATTTTATGCTCTTATATCTTGTCTTTTGTATATGAATAAATATTACTTGGGTATTGTTTTGTTACTTTTACAGATATTCCAACCCAGCCCGCATGCAACCAGAAATGTAGAGAAATATAGTTCAATTTGCTGTGTATTTGCATTTTGAAGAATTGTAGATGAAGATATCACATCTAGTTGCTGTTGGACAAGAAAAGGAATGATAACAAGGCTTTGCACATCACAAATCAATGAAGAAGTGTCAAGGAAGCAAGAGAAAAAGAGAAAAGGCCCAAGTTTTCTTTATTTATCTGAGGCCCATTTATGTTTCTCATTGTAAACTAATTAGTGATGTAATGACCAGGCCCAGTTATCATTAGGGTTAGGGTTAGGGTTTGGCTATCTACCCTATATATACCCTTGTAATGGCATTATAGCCACCATCCTATCATATATCTCATTCTATTCTTTTCTTCATTAATAAAACTCATTTTTCTTTTTATCTTATGCAATTTTCTGTTTCTTAGCAATTAGTGTTGTCTACACGATTAGATTCGGTAGAACACTATTTGTATTTTGCATTTCTTTTCATTAGTGATTGACCGTCTGATTAGATTCAGCGGTAATCCTAATTTTATTTCCTGTTGTTATTTATATTCTGCACTTTTATTTTCTGTATTTTAATCGCGTTCATAGGTTAAATTGGATTTGATTAGATTTGAATCTGATTCATAGTTTCATTGCTTTACCATTGAAATTGTGATTTGATCGTCGGTTCAGTTAGATCTGTTCTGAATCAAATTACAGTTTTAATTTTGTTTTGTTTAATTTTCAAAATCAACCTCTAAAGTTTTGTCTAACTCGCCCAAGAGATTAGATAAATAATTTGATTTAATTCACCTCCCTGTGTTCGACCTGTATGCTACACACCTGTATGCTTGCAGAATTTATTACAAATATCGCGCTTTTCTAGCGTCGATCAAGTTTTTGGCGCCGTTGCCGGGGAGGTAACAATTAAATTTTATTATTTATTTAATTTCCAATTCGTGTTAGTTTCTATTTTTGTTTTATATTATTGTTTTCTTGTATATATAGAAAAAAATATCTCAATTAGTGATGTGGCGTATCAATTGCATTGGTACTGTCATGAACTAAACAAGAGAGAAAAAAAATATTGGATAGATCTCATTCATATTATTTCCTTCCTCTTTTTAATTTCATTTCCTTTATATTTTTACCTCTGCTATTTCAAAAAAAAAAAAAAACTTGCTTGTTTTTCCAATTCTTTCCTTTCTTTATTTTCTTTCTATCTTTTTTACATTTGCTTTCATTAAAAAAAAACGGGGGTTCTTTATTAGTTGATTTTGCATCAAATATTGGTGTTATAATCATCTAAACAAGAAAAAAAAAATCTTGCCATTTTTTTATTTGTTTCCTCTTTTCAACTTCTTTTCTTTTTGTTCATCTTTTTCCATCTATTTCTTTCCTTTGTAAAATTTGTTTTCTTCTTTGCAATAAAAAAATCTTGCCAATTTTTCTTTTATTTGTTTCTTTTTTTCCCCAATCAATTTCTTTCTTTTTACAATTTCTTTCCTCTTTTCAAAAAAAAAAAATTTTTATTCTCTTTTAGATTCTTCCCTTTTTGCCTTGTAATTAATTCTCTACTATAATAATTAGATCCTTTCCCCCTTTTGCAATTTTTTCCCTTTTACATCACTTTCCTTTCTTTTCCTTACAAATTTTCACAAAAAAAAAGCTTTCAATTTTGCTTTATTTCTTTCCCTCTTTCAACTTTCTTCCCAATCTTCCACAATCTGCCCCTTTCACAATTTCACAAAAATTCAAATAAACAAAAAAAACAAAAACAAACAAACTTTCTTTTCTATTCTCTCTTCATTGCCGTCTTCACCTCATCGTACATAAAGTCTCCACCATCAGCAGGTCAAGACTACATCAACCAATACTCCACCGTACTTCATCCTCTCTTCACCAAAACCGCCATTTTTACCCCTTACATCTCCTCTGTCGAAGTTTCCATCACCAATATTCACAGCCACCACCTCTACAACACAACCCATACCACTTCCCTCACATACAATCAACAGCCGATCCACTCACGAGCTTCGAACCCAACTCAAAGCCAGCTTCATCACGCAAACTCAACCTCAATTTCAAATCAACTTGGACCGATTAAAAAAAAACTTGAATTCTTGTATGATTCAATTCCTGAAGAGGAAAAGCGGTGTATTTTTTTATTTTATTTTTGGATTTGACTTCTCTTGTCGCTAAAAAAAAAAAGGAAAGAGCGTGATTTTCAATTCTTTCTGAAACTGTTGAGTGCGTGACCTATTTGGGTTGAAAGTGAGGTGGGACTATTGTATAAAATTAAGTGGGCAAAGGGAAATAAGGAAAGGTTTTTCTCAGGCTTTTATTATTTGCATGAGTGATTTGCATTGCTTTATACGTCTAAGAAGTGTGTAATCCTAGTTTGTTTTGTGAGAAACCCCATTTTATTGGCTGAGTTGAGTGCGCGTCTAGTCCTTGTTTTTTGTTCGGTCTTTCCTTTGTTTTTTTTCTAGCTCAGTTCCTAGTTTAGTTTTTCTCTTCTTTCTCTATTTTTTTTATTTTCAATTCCTTTTTATTTTTGTTTGTTTTTTTTTCTCCTTCCCTTTTGTTTTTCCTCTTTCCAAAAAAAAAAAGTGCCACTCAAAAATCAAAGATCAAGCATGAGAAAATTGTTCAAGCAACAAAGAGGGAATTCAACAATCGAGCGATTTGCAACAGTGAGATTTTAATCATTCAAGCTATCAATTGCTCTAGACGGACTGCCATACCCCGCTGTAAAATTCTCTTAACTCTACAGGTGCTCTGCAAAGAAAATAATAATATAGACATTGCTTATAAAAATCTTCTACAGGGGCAGCGGCTTGCTTGTACAATATTTATGTCATTTATTATTCTGTGACTGTTCTGTGATTGGAATTTTTGAATCTGATTGTTGTGATTGTGTAACACCCCACACCCGCTACGGTCACTCACTAAGGGAATGCCATAACATTGGTGGAGTATTTTAAGTGAATATAGAACAGAACAATTACAACAAGACAGATATAAGTAATACTTGAGAATTTAAAACATCATTTCAATCCAGCGGAAAGTAAAACATGTTTGGTTACACCAAAACCATAAATAAGAGTCAAGTACATAGTATCCATCCTGATAAAAACAAAAGTACATAATCCCACTACATAACCTAATAGCCATAAAAGAAAAGATAAAGTGAGCTTTACATCCACGGTCCAAGCTCCAAAAGATAGATAAAGCAGTCCGATCAAAGCCCACTAGTGCTAGGCCCCCTCTGAAAACCTGAGGGTTGGGAAAAAGATAAAGAAACAACGGGGTCAGACATAAGTCTGAGTGAGTCCTATAACCCTAACAATACAATCATTAAAGTAATTAGGGTATGATATAAACAAGGTACGGTACCTCTGGGGATAATGACTACACTAAGTAGCCAACTAAACACAGGATGTACTAAGATAACCGAAAAGACGCATTTATCCACCCAAGGATAATTACTAGGTTGCACCACCCCAGATCTACCCACCCAAGGGTAATTCCTACACTGCACCACACCAGTTCTACCCACCCAAGGGTAATTCCTACTTAAAGGTTGATCCCACTAAGTGTACTTAGTAATTTTACCCAGTAGTTTCGTGTACCCCTAGCTGACTACATAGGTGCCGTCTGCCCCTATCTCCACTAGGTGTACCCACTACCCCCAAGCGATCGGCTCCCTACCGTAGATACCCGTGCTGGCCCCACAGTGGGGTGTATCACTCCCCAAAGTGGCAACCCGATAATCAATGGTGCACGGCTTATACCTACACGATGCAACAACGTCTTACCCACCAGCCCGGGTCCACACACGCATATGAAACCCGTTGGACTCGCGTTGCCACCGCTACCCCGTTTTGGCCTCTTATAGACAAGCCCAATATGCGTGTCCCGTCCTCGACTTGGGTCGAGCCCACAAAGATACGTTGGGATATTGGTTGAAATGGGCCCCCACAAGCTACTACTTAAGCTTGTCATTTTATCTAGTGCATCCCACTTAACCCCTTTTATAATCATACCCACTTACATGTTAAGGTTTGGTTAAGTCATCTAATCATATTTCAATTGCCACTCAAGGCCCCCACAAGCTACTACTTAAGCTTGTCATTTAATTATATTTCAATTGCCACTTAAGGCCCCCACAAGCTACTACTTAAGCTTGTCATTTAATCATATTTCAATTGCCACTTAAGGCCCCCACAAGCTACTACTTAAGCTTGTCATTTAATTATATTTCAATTGCCACTTAAGGCACCCACTAGATTTCCGCATGCCACCCAAGGCACTTACTTGATTCCCACATGCCACCCAAGGCACTTACTTAACCCTTTAATCATGTTTAATTACATGTTCCACTTTGGTTAAGTATTCTAATCGTATTTTCTATTGCCACCCAAGGCAACCCACTAGTTTCCTCATGCCACCCAAGTCACCCACTTAACCCCTCATGCCCCTCTACATGCTAATTCGGTTAAGTGTTTCTTAATTAATTAAGATCGTAACCTTTGTAAAGACCTCTCACATTAGACTGTCTTTTATGGCAGTTGGATATGCCGGTTGGTTCCGGGCAGCCTTACACCATAACAGAGTCTAACCTCGTGTCTTTACACTTGTCACGTATTTAGTTTATGACTAAGACCTCTCACATTGGGCCAATCATTTGTAGCCGCTGGATTTGCCGGTCGGTTCCGGGCAGTCTTATGCTACAAAAGGGTCCAACCTCGTGTCTTAGTAGATTAATTACACCTAATTAATCACCCCCCATAATTTGTATTAATTATCCCTAATTAATTACAAATATTTAAGAATATGGGTAGACCTAACTCAATAGGTAAATTCCCAATTCCATAATATGGGTAGACCTAACTTAATAGGTAAATTCCCAATTATGTCCATCCACTTTACGGTATGTTTAATCATACCCACTTCACACAAAATTTTATGTGTTCATTAATTTTTACCCCATCGTCCCCACGTAAATACGTTAACATGACATACTTCAAAAGAGAAGATTCATCATACACACAATGGGTTCAACTTATCATATCATTAGCATTACCATGGGTTTAAAAGGTGTCAACTTGTATATATGACCATAAACCCAACTTGCATAAATAACCAACCCAAACTTGCATGAATCACAAATGTCATAAAGATGGTAACTTGCTTAAATGTTCATGTCATAGACCTATCATAAAGGTGTCAACTTGCATACATGTCATAGGTCTAAAAGGGATGAACTTGCACATGTACTTATGTCATACATAGAGGCAAATTTGCATATGAACTTGCATCATAACTTGCATACGAACTTGCATCATAACTTGCATATGAACTTGCATAACATGCCATACTTAGAGGCAAACTTGCATATGAACTTGCATCATAACTTGCATATGAACTTGCATCATAACTTGCATATGAACATGTATCATAACTTGCATATGAACTTGCATAACATGCCATACCTAGAGGCAAACTTGCATATGAACTTGCATCATAACTTTCATATGAACTTGCATCATAACTTGCATGAAACCAAACACTTAGCATGCATAAAACCAAATACTTAGCATGCATAAAACCAAATAGATAGCATGCATAAAACCAAATACTTAGCATGCATAAAACCAAATACATAGCATGCATAAAACCAAATACTTAGCATGCATAAAACCAAATACATAACTTGCATAACATGTTACATATAGACTTGCATATAATCTCCCATATAGCTTGCATAACATGTTACATATGAATCAATGTTCAACATAGTGTTTTGCATCATAAAACATAGCATTAAACTTGCATATAGCACACAACCTACACTATACTAAACTTGCTAAACTTGCATATAGCACACAACATACACTATACTAAACTTGCATAAACACATTGATTCCACAAACATAGCCATATCTTATCATATCCTATCATAATCAATTTAACAATTGATTGTTAAGTCTATAGAAACTCACCAAAACCAAGATTAGCAAACTTATGAAGTAGAATTAGTTGCAATATTTGAAGAAGATGATGATTAGAGGTTGATTAGCTTGCAACTTTCTTCATAAACTAGTGGAGGCTCCTCCTAAGTTTGATTTTGGCGGCATGATGGCATCAATTCTATTTTTAGTATGGATTAGGCTTGCATTAGGGTGTATTTATAGGATTAGGGTGTAGTTTAGGCCCTTAGATTAGCCCTAGAAGCCATCAGGTCCGTCCAGCACATCAAAAATCGTCACAAGCCACCAAAACACAGCCCAACAGCCAAAACAGTGCACCCAGGCCAAACTGGCTCGACATGGGCGCACTTCCCAAGTGCGCCAGTGTATTTTTGTGCTGGCGCACTTCACAGGTGCGCCAGTGCATTTCTGGCCTGTTTCCGGTTTTTCTGCCTAACTTCGTTCGTCCATATCTCCTTCATACGGACTCCGATTTTCGAAAACTCGGACTCTATTTCGCGTATTTTTCCGAGACGAACGCAATGGCGCAACCGTTTCCCATAATTCAGATTTTAAAATTTAATTCTGCCTTGATTTATGTTATAACAAGTTATTCAAAATACGGGTTGTTACATTCTCCCCTCCTTAAAGGATTTCGTCCCCGAAATCTCTAAGTCAAGAAGAACGTATCCTACCAACCAAACAACCATCTACTAAACCACCAAACACTGGCATCCATTGTCCTTAAAGTTTCTAATGCTGTTATGAACATATGCAAAAAGTGTGTGTATATGTTCCCTGTCTAATGCCAAATCAGGCGGTCCACTGATTCAGTTGACCTCCTTAATGCAAACCATGATAGTGCCATGCATCCATTATGTATGCGAGAGAACCCTATCGACACATACAACATCTACATGAGTGCACAATCATTCACCAAAATGCATCATCCATATGATAACACAATCATTATACATCCATAAATATAGCTACCTACACACAATTATATGCAATATGCAATATGAAGTGACTGAGCCGATCTAGTGTCTAGAGTGTGTGTATATGCATCCACGAGCAACCACTAGCAAACACTTGCATCCACATGCATCCACCAACCATAACATGTCTCAAACACATGTTTCAACCATAGGTTTACCCTATCTAAAGGTCAAAGATACTAATGAGAGGGCATACTAAAGATAAGATAAGCACTAGACAAACGATAAAGGAGACGTTTAAAGGACATACCCTCAAAAAGGAATGGGTATAACGAACGCATCTTCGCTTCCGTCTCCCAAGTAGCGTTGCCCTCTTCTTCTCCCCATTGTACTTTGACTAGTCGAACCTCTCTGTTTCTCAACTTCCTAATCTCTGACCCAAGGATGCGGGTAGGAGCTCGTCGAATAATCACATCACGCTCTACCTTTACTTCTTTAAGCAAGCTCGGCTCTACCGCCTCTGCGGTCTCATGTAGGCCCTTCCTCAAATGTGACACATGGAATACGTCATGTTTCCTATGCAACCGAACTATCTCTCGAATATAAACTGAAGCTAGACATGAAACAGTCCTCTTGCTCTTCACGGGTATGAAATGGGTACTCTTAGTAAGTCTATCTACCACAAACCAAATTCCCGTATTACCCTTCCTTGATTTCGGTAATCCATCGAGACACTATCCCACTTCCATAGCGGAACCTCCAAATGGGTGAAGCAACCCACTGGGTTTCTTCTGCTCCGCTTTCATTTGCTAGCACACCAAGCATCTAGCGACATACTCGGCCACATCTTTCTTCATGCCGGCCCAGAAGAAAACCCGCTTCATGTCTTGGTACATCTTGTCCCCACTTGGATGAATGGTCATCTTTGACCGATGTGCATCATCAAGTATAGCCTTCCTCAAACCCTCGTCTTGCGGTACACAAAGTCTACCGTCACTACGCAACCACCCCTTATCATCTAGGGTGTACCTACCCAAATGGTTGGACGACTCCCCCTCCTCATGAGCTTCTCTACTAACTCAACCAACTGTGGGTCGTCTCGCTGTGCTCCGCCAATACGCCCCAAAAGAGTAGGCCTAACCTCCAAGGAGGCTAGCAAACCGGGTACAAAGTCAACGGAAGGTCTAAAGTCAAACATAGAAATAAACTCTAAGCTCCGTCGTTCAACGAACAATGAACTCAAGGACAACCTTTTTCTACTTAAGGCATTCGTTACCACGTTACCCTTGCCATGGGTATACGCTATTTCAAACTCATAGGATGCTAAGAATCCTATCCACTTCTGCTGTCCTAAGACTATGCGCTTGAAGAGTCTCCAACACTTCCCTAAGATGTAGGGCATGCTCTTCTCCTCTTTTAGAGAAAACCAGGATATTACCCCATCCAAAAATCCTCACAACTGTCCATTTCTCACGCAGACCACCCTAGTCGAACTCGACATCCCCCAAATGCAAGCCCCAAAGGCCTAAACCAATATCAGACAAACACCCAAGGGATACCTCCTTCGAATTCAGACGACCTACGTGAGATGATACTAGTAAAAACGGCTAAATAATTAAGCCCTTGTCCAACTCTGGATGTCCTCGCCAGTCTCGCTCTAAAACCACCGTTTATCCCATAACTGGCTTTGCTCAACCTATTGAGCACATACGAAAACTTATTTCGCTCCTAGAAAAGACCAAGATGTCAATTACAAAGACCATCACGAACTTATTTAGGTACTCCTTGAACACCCTTCTCATCAAATCAACAAAGTATGCGGGGGCGTTCTTCTAACCAAATGGCATCACCAGCCACTCATAAAACCATCCGGAGTCCTAAAGGCAGTCTTCTCTATACTATCCTCAGCCACTCTCAACTGACGAAACCCCGTGGCTGAGTCCAACTGCGAAAATACTGAGGCGCCAACTAACTGATCAAAGAGATCATCAATCCTCGGCAATGGGTGTCTATTCTTCTTTGTGAGTTTATTTAGTTCTCTTTAGCCTACACAAAGTCTGAGGGACCCATCCGCCTTCGTTGCAAAAACTACTGGAGCACCCCACTCCGATATACTTCGTCTTATGAACCCCTTCTCAAGCAAATCGCCTACTTGCTTATGGAGTTCCCTCCTCTCATGAGGAGCCATGTGGCACACTGGCCAAGATACTGGTTTGGCATTGTCTACCAGATATATTCAGAAGTCAATCTCCCGCTCCGGAGGTAAGCCCTTCACCCCCTCAAACACATCCGAGTATTCCCGGACCACTCTAACAGATCGCAACCTCTCGACCGACGTGTCAAGCGATTCTAGATAACTTAGCATAACAGATTCCATGGGATTACAAGAGATCTCGAGAGTGTTACCCAAGCGGGTCATAAACCTAACAACTCTCCCTTCAAAATCAAGAACGGCACCCCTACTGGATAACCAGTCCATGCCCAAAACTAACCCATAGCCCGTGAAGCCCAAAAAGCATCACATCTAAACTCAATGCTAAGTATAGCAACTTTCAAACCCAAACACATCATGGAGCCCCCAATTGGGTTTGAAACAACTAAGGGATCATCTACTAAACTGGTGCCTAAGTGCAGTGACTCAACTAAAAATGATGAGATAAACGAACTCGATGCGTCAGAATCAAATAAAGTTCGAACCGGAAAATAAATGAATCCAAATTCCAACCTAGACGGTCCTATCCCCATCTGGTACACTAGCCGCGAGGGAATACCACTACCCTCCAAAAGATTCCGTACCTTGCCCTTGCCTCTTTGGACAACCCTAATAAGGTGTCCTATTCCTCCAAAAGGATAACTACTCGCCTTCTTCTTCCCATTCTCCACTCGTAACCTCCCATCAAAATGAGGTTTCGTCCTTCATTAAACAACAACTATTCGAGCCTTCCTCCCATCGTCTATCCAATAGGTACCTACAAGTCCTCCTCCTTCTTGAACCAACTTCTAATCCGACTAACGTCTAAGTCCCTTGAAGTGGTTTTTCATTCTTATCTATCTTAGAAAGATCATCTATACACGGAGGGGAAGCTCAAAACGAGAGAGGAAGAGATTCAAAACGGAGAATTCGAAAGATAAAGATATGGCTATCGGGGATTATGCTTTTCTTTCAAAAACTTTTCTCTCAAAAGACATGCTTTTGAAAATACTCCTTTCAAAAATATTCTTAGAAAATAGTTTTTCAAAAAAAATTATCTGTTCTGGTAACCTTAAGCTCTGATACCACGTGTAACACCCCACACCCGCTACGGTCACTCACTAAGGGAATGCCATAACATTGGTGGAGTATTTTAAGTGAATATAGAACAGAAAAATTACAACAAGACAGATATAAGTAATACTTGAGAATTTAAAACATCATTTCAATCCAGCGGAAAGTAAAACATGTTTGGTTACACCAAAACCATAAATAAGAGTCAAGTACATAGTATCCATCCTGATAAAAACAAAAGTACATAATCCCACTACATAACCTAATAGCCATAAAAGAAAAGATAAAGTGAGCTTTACATCCACGGTCCAAGCTCCAAAAGATAGATAAAGCAGTCCGATCAAAGCCCACTAGTGCTAGGCCCCCTCTGAAAACCTGAGGGTTGGGAAAAAGATAAAGAAACAACGGGGTCAGACATAAGTCTGAGTGAGTCCTATAACCCTAACAATACAATCATTAAAGTAATTAGGGTATGATATAAACAAGGTACGGTACCTCTGGGGATAATGACTACACTAAGTAGCCAACTAAACACAGGATGTACTAAGATAACCGAAAAGACGCATTTATCCACCCAAGGATAATTACTAGGTTGCACCACCCCAGATCTACCCACCCAAGGGTAATTCCTACACTGCACCACACCAGTTCTACCCACCCAAGGGTAATTCCTACTTAAAGGTTGATCCCACTAAGTGTACTTAGTAATTTTACCCAGTAGTTTCGTGTACCCCTAGCTGACTACATAGGTGCCGTCTGCCCCTATCTCCACTAGGTGTACCCACTACCCCCAAGCGATCGGCTCCCTACCGTAGATACCCGTGCTGGCCCCACAGTGGGGTGTATCACTCCCCAAAGTGGCAACCCGATAATCAATGGTGCACGGCTTATACCTACACGATGCAACAACGTCTTACCCACCAGCCCGGGTCCACACACGCATATGAAACCCGTTGGACTCGCGTTGCCACCGCTACCCCGTTTTGGCCTCTTATAGACAAGCCCAATATGCGTGTCCCGTCCTCGACTTGGGTCGAGCCCACAAAGATACGTTGGGATATTGGTTGAAATGGGCCCCCACAAGCTACTACTTAAGCTTGTCATTTTATCTAGTGCATCCCACTTAACCCCTTTTATAATCATACCCACTTACATGTTAAGGTTTGGTTAAGTCATCTAATCATATTTCAATTGCCACTCAAGGCCCCCACAAGCTACTACTTAAGCTTGTCATTTAATTATATTTCAATTGCCACTTAAGGCCCCCACAAGCTACTACTTAAGCTTGTCATTTAATCATATTTCAATTGCCACTTAAGGCCCCCACAAGCTACTACTTAAGCTTGTCATTTAATTATATTTCAATTGCCACTTAAGGCACCCACTAGATTTCCGCATGCCACCCAAGGCACTTACTTGATTCCCACATGCCACCCAAGGCACTTACTTAACCCTTTAATCATGTTTAATTACATGTTCCACTTTGGTTAAGTATTCTAATCGTATTTTCTATTGCCACCCAAGGCAACCCACTAGTTTCCTCATGCCACCCAAGTCACCCACTTAACCCCTCATGCCCCTCTACATGCTAATTCGGTTAAGTGTTTCTTAATTAATTAAGATCGTAACCTTTGTAAAGACCTCTCACATTAGACTGTCTTTTATGGCAGCTGGATATGCCGGTTGGTTCCGGGCAGCCTTACACCATAACAGAGTCTAACCTCGTGTCTTTACACTTGTCACGTATTTAGTTTATGACTAAGACCTCTCACATTGGGCCAATCATTTGTAGCCGCTGGATTTGCCGGTCGGTTCCGGGCAGTCTTATGCTACAAAAGGGTCCAACCTCGTGTCTTAGTAGATTAATTACACCTAATTAATCACCCCCCATAATTTGTATTAATTATCCCTAATTAATTACAAATATTTAAGAATATGGGTAGACCTAACTCAATAGGTAAATTCCCAATTCCATAATATGGGTAGACCTAACTTAATAGGTAAATTCCCAATTATGTCCATCCACTTTACGGTATGTTTAATCATACCCACTTCACACAAAATTTTATGTGTTCATTAATTTTTACCCCATCGTCCCCACGTAAATACGTTAACATGACATACTTCAAAAGAGAAGATTCATCATACACACAATGGGTTCAACTTATCATATCATTAGCATTACCATGGGTTTAAAAGGTGTCAACTTGTATATATGACCATAAACCCAACTTGCATAAATAACCAACCCAAACTTGCATGAATCACAAATGTCATAAAGATGGTAACTTGCTTAAATGTTCATGTCATAGACCTATCATAAAGGTGTCAACTTGCATACATGTCATAGGTCTAAAAGGGATGAACTTGCACATGTACTTATGTCATACATAGAGGCAAATTTGCATATGAACTTGCATCATAACTTGCATACGAACTTGCATCATAACTTGCATATGAACTTGCATAACATGCCATACTTAGAGGCAAACTTGCATATGAACTTGCATCATAACTTGCATATGAACTTGCATCATAACTTGCATATGAACATGTATCATAACTTGCATATGAACTTGCATAACATGCCATACCTAGAGGCAAACTTGCATATGAACTTGCATCATAACTTTCATATGAACTTGCATCATAACTTGCATGAAACCAAACACTTAGCATGCATAAAACCAAATACTTAGCATGCATAAAACCAAATAGATAGCATGCATAAAACCAAATACTTAGCATGCATAAAACCAAATACATAGCATGCATAAAACCAAATACTTAGCATGCATAAAACCAAATACATAACTTGCATAACATGTTACATATAGACTTGCATATAATCTCCCATATAGCTTGCATAACATGTTACATATGAATCAATGTTCAACATAGTGTTTTGCATCATAAAATATAGCATTAAACTTGCATATAGCACACAACCTACACTATACTAAACTTGCTAAACTTGCATATAGCACACAACATACACTATACTAAACTTGCATAAACACATTGATTCCACAAACATAGCCATATCTTATCATATCCTATCATAATCAATTTAACAATTGATTGTTAAGTCTATAGAAACTCACCAAAACCAAGATTAGCAAACTTATGAAGTAGAATTAGTTGCAATATTTGAAGAAGATGATGATTAGAGGTTGATTAGCTTGCAACTTTCTTCATAAACTAGTGGAGGCTCCTCCTAAGTTTGATTTTGGCGGCATGATGGCATCAATTCTATTTTTAGTATGGATTAGGCTTGCATTAGGGTGTATTTATAGGATTAGGGTGTAGTTTAGGCCCTTAGATTAACCCTAGAAGCCATCAGGTCCGTCCAGCACATCAAAAATCGTCACAAGCCACCAAAACACAGCCCAACAGCCAAAACAGTGCACCCAGGCCAAACTGGCTCGACATGGGCGCACTTCCCAAGTGCGCCAGTGTATTTTTGTGCTGGCGCACTTCACAGGTGCGCCAGTGCATTTCTGGCCTGTTTCCGGTTTTTCTGCCAAACTTCGTTCGTCCATATCTCCTTCATACGGACTCCGATTTTCGAAAACTCGGACTCTATTTCGCGTATTTTTCCGAGACGAACGCAATGGCGCAACCGTTTCCCATAATTCAGATTTTAAAATTTAATTCTGCCTTGATTTATGTTATAACAAGTTATTCAAAATACGGGTTGTTACAGATTGGCTGAATTTTTTTTCATCATTCTCATCGTTTTCAACAATATATTTGATTTGATCTGCAAATATTTAACTACAAAAGTGTATTTTGTGAAATTGATTCCCTCAAGGGTTTGATCGCGGATATATATTAGTTCAATTTACTGAACTTCTAGCAAAAGAGGTTGCATACTACCCGTAAAACATTGGTCGTATCCCTTAGTATTTATACTATACGTGAACGGCCATAAGACTCTCTTCCCCCTTCAAATCGAGATTATCAACTAATAAAATATACTTGAGTACATTATTTATTTTGTAATAACAGCTACTTGTGTCAAATTTAAGTTTTGGATTTTCCATATTTGATAACGATGAATGAGAAAAGTCTTAGCCACCCAAATTCTTCTAGGGACTTTGAGATTGATAAAATTGACATGATTCATACCACAGTTGATGAAACTTTTATTGACACTTCTGAAGCCTTGAAAATGTGTTTTAACCATTTCAACTCTGATCTCGATGAGCTTGAATATATTTCTGAATTAAATGAACTACTTGGTTCGAAACCTTCATCATTTGAATCTAACCATGGAATGTTGACCAATGTAAGCACACAAGAACATCGTAGATTGGGCCTCAAACCCCTATCACAAGACCTTGAGTATGTTTACTTGGACTCTACAGAAAATTTTACCATAATCTTGGTCTCTGATCTTACCGAGGACCAAGAAGAAAAGCCTTTGAAATTTATATGGGATAATCTGCATTTGAATCTTTTAAATCATTGGCACGAGACAATTTTCACACAAAAGGTTTTCATTTCAGAATTCATTAACATGTCTGTTGCGCCTCATAAACCAGATAAGAAATCTTTGTGCATCGTCTTCGATAGAGGCAAGTGTGGAGGAAAAAGGAAATTTCATTATTCGCAAACCATTCATCATCATTATAGATATCATTTTGTATATAATTGGCATTCGTATATAGTGGCTAAACTTCATTTCATTTTACAAACAATTTTGCAAGCCATTCACCTTTGGGTTCGGTCTTTCAAATTTAGGAAACGTTCTTACAGTGTGGACACTATTTAGTTCTAGTGTGGGGGGAGTCTGCATTGCATTCTTTTGATTTTTCTTTAATTTTTCTTTCTTCTCATGTAGGACCATCATACATTTTATATTGTAGTAACATACCATAATTTTTTTTTTTTTGAAATACGACTCATTTTCAATTGATACAGCAAAATAAGTTTACAATTTTTAGCTAGTTGTTAGTATTTTTCTCTCTCAACTTAGATCGAATAGGAAATATAATGAAAAGTTTAATTTTGAGGGATAATAGTGTAACCGGTACATAGGGAGATTCTTAGGTGATGGCCATGAAATCTATTCTATATTGTAGACTTTGTTTAAATAAGTGGAGGACTTAAAATACTTATATTGGTTTTTCAAATCTTTAAAACTAAGTTGTGTTAAGTTGAATTCGCGTAACTCTCTTTTGTGCTTATATTTTCGATAATAATAATAGTATTCCAAGGGTATCCAACATTGCTTGTATATCGAGCGTTGGTGTGCAAACCCGCCAAGCTCTATCCGACACGTTGTTGACAAAGTCAAAGTTGGAATATCTTGGTCTCATTTTATGAGATTGGACACCTAAGGATTACCGACACGTTGTTGACAAAGTCAAAGTCGGCCTGCACAATCCGCCAAGCTCTTTACCTACTCTCCGTTAGTCCGCGAGGCAGTGCATGGGTGGTAAACCTTGGTCTTTTTAGTTAGGTGTATGTACTTAATCATAAATCTTAAAATTTTATAGAATAAAGAATAAGCGATGATACCCAAACACTTCTTGACCTTATTGATTTGACTAGCCATACATGAGAAAATTAGAATACCACTTTGCAAACTGTGCCAAGCAAACTAAGAATTTATTTCATGGCTGCACTATGTTATCGACCGAACTAACTGGCCAAACTGGAATTTAACATTTGAAAACTTGATTTATATTGAAAATTTGTGACAAGTCGAGGTATCTAAAATAAAATCAACTGACTAGAAATTGTTAACTTAATTTGTTATACCACTTTTCTGAAACAAGTCGTGTTTTCATTTTTTTCGTTTTTATTTGCATATGTCCACTGCATTCATGTAGTTTCATTAGAATCATAGCATATTACATTTGGATTTTGTGGGTAGTATCCGCTGAAAACCCTCACGAGACACCACTCGTCCTACTAGGGACACCTAGAGGTTTAACGGCTTGTTGCATGCGCTCAATGCAATCGTGTTTCCTACGAAAGTGCGACCTATCTAGTTAGTTTTTCATTTCTTGTTTTACTCGAGGACGAGTAAAAGATAAGTGTGGGGGTATTTGATTGACATAGAAATATGTTTATTTTATGCTCTTATATCTTGTCTTTTGTATATGAATAAATATTACTTGGGTATTGTTTTGTTACTTTTACAGATATTCCAACCCAGCCCGCATGCAACCAGAAATGTAGAGAAATATAGTTCAATTTGCTGTGTATTTGCATTTTGAAGAATTGTAGATGAAGATATCACATCTAGTTGCTATTGGACAAGAAAAGGATTGATAACAAGGCTTTGCACATCACAAATCAATGAAGAAGTGTCAAGGAAGCAAGAGAAAAAGAGAAAAGGCCCAAGTTTTCTTTATTTATCTGAGGCCCATTTATGTTTCTCATTGTAAACTAATTAGTGATGTAATGACCAGGCCCGGTTATCATTAGGGTTAGGGTTAGGGTTTGGCTATCTACCCTATATATACCCTTGTAATGGCATTATAGCCACCATCCTATCATATATCTCATTCTATTCTTTTCTTCATTAATAAAACTCATTTTTCTTTTTATCTTATGCAATTTTTTATTTCTTAGCAATTAGTGTTGTCTACACGATTAGATTCGGTAGAACACTATTTGTATTTTGCATTTCTTTTCATTAGTGATTGACCGTCTGATTAGATTCAGCGGTAATCCTAATTTTATTTCCTGTTGTTATTTATATTCTGCACTTTTATTTTCTGTATTTTAATCGCGTTCATAGGTTAAATTGGATTTGATTAGATTTGAATCTGATTCATAGTTTCATTGCTTTTCCATTGAAATTGTGATTTGATCGTCGGTTCAGTTAGATCTGTTCTGAATCAAATTACAGTTTTAATTTTGTTTTGTTTAATTTTCAAAATCAACCTCTAAAGTTTTGTCTAACTCGCCCAAGAGATTAGATAAATAATTTGATTTAATTCACCTCCCTGTGTTCGACCTGTATGCTTGCAGAATTTATTACAAATATCGCGCTTTTCTAGCGTCGATCAGACAGCCACTCTGACAGGTCCTACAACGTCTTGAGGCGTCTGGGCGACTTTTGAAGTGGAACATAGAATAGAGTCAATTCGAGATCAATTTCGTCCCCCGTCGATCCATCCTCGGATAAGCCCTCGCAGATTTCATAGTGGAGTTTACAATTCTAAAAGACCCTCCTCCAGAGGACATCGAAACCCCAGGCATCCAATAAAACTTTTCGTTGATGGATCATCCAACAGTCAATGTTCTAGCACCAGAGTCGTACTCGTTACTCCTGAGGAACGCTCGATCTGTTATGTTCTAAAGATCGACTTCCCTACCACCAACAATGATATAGAATACGAGGTCTTGATTGATGGACTTAGAATCACAATCGAACTCAACACAAGGCCCTCCAGATCTACTTCGACTCACAGCTCATCATGCGCTGGGTGTAGGGCTAGTATCAAGCCAAGGAGGCATGACTCGCTCCTTATCTTGCTCGCAAGCTCTGGGGGTGCGCAAATTATGGGGTTAACACCAGTCAAAGTACTCGACTCTCCGGGCATCGATCAGATGCAAACTGATTCGATCGCAATGATGGAACCCGAGATCGAGTCCTGGATGACTTCGATCAAGAACAACTTTGGGCGCTACAAGGAAAGACGAGAAATCACTCGCAAATCATCTCGTTACATCATTCAAGATGGAGAACTCTATTTAAAGAGGTTTCTCTGTTCCGTTACTCCGATGTGTAGCACACAATGATGCCAACCGTGTGCTACTGGACGTGCATGAAGGCGAGTGCGGTGACCACACCGGAGGGTAAATATGGCAAGGAAGATCTTCAGATGCAGTTACTTCTGGCCCACGCTCGATCAATATGTCGCGGACTATCCCCGCAAATGCGACAAATGCTAGAGATTTTCCTAGATTTCAAGAGCCCCGCGTACCAACCTATCACAAATGGTCAATCCATGGCCATTTTCCTTATGGGGAATAGATTTAATCGGAACTCTTCCAATGGCCTGAGGTAGCACACGTTATGTTATCGTTGCAGTTGATTACTTCACCAAGTAGGTCGAAGCCGAGTCTCTCACTACAATCACTACCAAGAAGGAGATCAACCTCATCGTCCGCAACATCATGTTCGATATGGAGTCACTCAAGCTATCATTTCCGACAACGGGACCCAATTCGAGAGCGCTGCGTTCAAGACTTTCTGCCAACGGCACAACATCGAAAAGAGATTCTCTACAGATGCAAGCTAATGGTTAAGTCGAGAATGTTAACAAGGTGATCAATTCCATCATCAAAAAGTGTCTGGAAAAAGCCAATGATTTATGAGTAGATGAGCTCCCTCTGTTCTATAGGCCTACCGGACCACCCATAAGTCAGCGACTGGTCGTACTCCCTTCGCTCTCGCCTATGGAACTGAAGCCGTCATTCCCATTGATTTTAAACTCCAACCTCATCGAGTCACTTACTACGATCCAAAGACCAACCAAGATCTTCTCTTGGAATCACTTGACTTACTCGAAGAGAAAAGAGATGAAGTCGAACTTCGAGCTATCACTCCGCGCCAACGGGTTACCTAGTACTTCAACTCCAGAGTCCCTCCGAAGGACCTTAACATCAGCGACCTCGTCCTGGAACGAATCTTTCCCACAGTGACTAGTTTCAGGCTTCGCTGGGGAAGTACGTACATCATACAACGGAGGCTTGGAGACGGAACCTTCAGACTAATGACCGTTGATGGTGCTAACTCTCAAGAGCATGGAATAGTGAACATCTCTGTCGCTACTTTACATAACTTAGTGTACATATTTATTTATTTCCAACAATGTTTTATTTTCTTCAAATTCAAGGCATTGTAAAGTAAAGGCCATGGTCGCCAAAGTTATTAGTAAAGATAGTTTCTAGCTCTCTATGATCTTGGTATGTTTACTTTCTTCATAGTATGTTTGAACAACTGTTACAACCGACTTGCATACACGAGAACACAACACCGAATCGGCACCTCGAAGCCGGAAACCGATCCCATAACTAGAGTCTCAAATCAACGACGAGACTGAGTATAAACAAACTAACTCGAATCTCAAATCAAGGACGAGACCGAGTATAAATAAACTAACTCGAGTCTCGAATCAACGAAGAGACTGAGTATAAATTAACTAACTCGAATCAATGACAGACCGAATATAAATAAACTAACCAGAATCTCAAATCAACGACGAGATCGAGTATAAATAAACAAACTCAAATCTCGAATCAACAACGAGACCGAGTATAAATGAACTAACTCAAGTCTCGAATCAACGACGAGACCGAGTATAAATAAACAAACTCGAGTCTCGAATCAATGAGGAGACCGAGTATGAATTAAGCAACTGGAGTCTCAAATCAACGACGAGGCCGAGTACAAATAAGCTAACACAAGTCTCGAACCAATGACAAGGTCAAGTATAAACAACTCAGCACATTCATTCAATTGAATGTCCGACCTTGTTATTAAGTCTTCGGATTTGGGGCAGCCCATCAACTGGACGAATGTGACATCAACCGGACGAATGTGACATCAACCGCTTGTTTGGTTCCATTTGACCCAAAAGGTTTGGATTCAGGAAACAACTGGCGAACCAACGATGCTCATTCCTTCTCACAACCTAGGAACAATAACCCCAGGGAGGTCCCAAGAAGGAAGGAACCAAAGATGAACTTCGCACGACTCGGAATTCCCAAACAAGAGAACTCTTGAGAGCGAAGTCCGCTCTTACAGTCTTTGCACGACTCGGAATTCCCTACCAAGGGAACTCCCGAGAGAGAAGTCCGCGCTTGCAATCCTTGCACGACTTGGAATTCCCGACCAAGGGAATTCCAGAGCGAAGTCCACGCTTACAACTTTCGCATGATTTGGAATCCCAAGAGCGAAACCATAGAAAACGATTTCTTAAGTGTAAAGACAAGTATGTTTGTGCAAGTATGGAGAATGGAAAGCGTAGACGAACATTTGAACACTTAACACAAGTTGTGATATACTAAAAGTTAATTAACACTTTCATTCACAACCAAAAGCAAACTACATAAGTTTAACTATCTTTCTTTCTAACGATACAGTGTACATGAAAACCACACCATGCCTACAAAAGCGAGGGTCGTACTCGCGTAAACTATCGTCCTACATAACTAAAAGACAACTATAACCATCACTTGGGCAGTTCGCCCTATTTCACTTCCTCTGTCTTCTTCTCTTTCTCTTTTTGTTTTATCTTCTTTCCCGTGTCACCACTCAATGGATCATCACCCTTTTCTCTTCTTCCTTTTCCTGGAGCTTCTCTCTCCCTTTCCTTTCCTCCCCTTAGCCGTAGAAGATAACTTAAGGGCCGCCAATGGAGTCTCCTCCTCATCATTGTCGCCGCTCGTAATCTCTGTGACATCCTCGACCCCTAGCAGGATCGATTTCAGAGGCTTGGGAGCGACTTCGCTGGAGAATGCAAGTATTGTTGGTGTGCCTTCTCCTATTTTTTGCCCTGCTTTCATGACCACCTTATGCTATGCTACCTTGCTTGCCTTAAGCTTCTTGGCCTTCTCTTCCTGTAGCTGCTTATATATATATATATATATATATATATATATATATCATCGACCTTCTTCTTAGCAGCTTCGGCATCAGCCTTTCTCTTTAATTCCTCTTGCTCCCTGGTTGCAGCCTCCCTATCCTTTTGAACCTTAGCCGCGGCCTCTTGCTCAACCTTCTTCCTGGCCTCTATCAATGCTGTTTACCAGGCCAACTCATCAGCCACCTTCTTCTGCTTTTGTTTCTCGGCCTTGACACGTAGCTTAGCCTGTTGTTCTTCGAACATGTCATGCATCGTAAGCATCCACCTCCTGCAAGTCGGCCTCAAACTCCAACACTCTGTCCCACACTTGAGCGAATGTCCTGGGATAATCCTCAACCCACACGAATCTGCGATACTTGAGCACCTTGACATACACATTTCACACATATGGATCCAGATCCAACTCCGCCTGAATTGCAGCATCCTCAACTAAATTCTTGAGCTCCTTTACCTCCTTCTGATGCTCGGATTTTATCCCATTTAGTTGGGTCAGCACCTCCTTAGCAGTATCCTCGTTCTGCTATTTACCCTTCTCGGCCTCCTCTAAATGCCTCTTTAGCTCGGCATTTTCATTCATGAGCATCTGGGTCTCTGCATTTTTGACCTTCATCCTTTCATTCTCCTTTAGAAAGGCCTCGTTATCTGTCTAGAGCTAGTACACTCACTCGTTCTCCTTAAACAAGCAGGGATTTTACTCTGCCAGCTCCGAGTTCTCCTTTTTAAGGCTTGCATTTTCAGTTGACACCGAGCCCACTGTGTCTTTGATGGTTGAAGCAACATGCTTTCCTTCCTCTCCATCCTCTCGTACTTCTCCTTCAGCTCACTTGTCCCAACAAAAAAGAGTTAACGCTTAAGCGTGTTAATCAGATACGTAGAAACAATTACAACTGGAAAACTTGTCTTACCCAGTACTTCTTATCGGTTCCGAACACTTTCCTGTTCAGCCTTGATAGCCAATTCATAGTTCTGCAACTGCACGTTTTTGTTTCGGATCAGCTCCGAGAGATGCCTTGCATACTTATTGAAATCCTTCACCATGTGATAAGAAGTATACATATTTTCCATATTATCTCGATGTCTTCGTGAGGGATTGGGTTGATGTCCAGCACCCACTTCAACTCATCAAAGTAGTGCTTCAGAAATTGCTCCTTCAAGATGTCCATTCTCCTCTTAGGAGTGAGCTGCGAAGTTTTCGACCCTCCCTTTGATGTGTCTGTCTTCAATGGTCTACGGTCTACCGACTGTGCTACTTGATCGATGGACTTTTGAACAGGCACCACCGACGAAGGAGGAAGGGGGAATGTCGAAGCTTGCAGTCTCAAGCCTAGAATCTGTCCTCGACGTTCAAAGTGGTGGTGGAGATTATGTGCATCTTAGGTGTAGATGATCACCACCACGGCTGCGAGAGCTAGAAGACTAGAGCAGACCATTCCCTTTCTTGAAACTACTCATGAACGAGCTCTTTTGTGGTCGCTGGCCTCCCGACCCATGACCTCAATATCTATCGCCACCGCATTCACTAACCATTTCACCTGCACAAACAGATCACATACCTGATTGAGGGCCGCTTGGAGGAGTTGTCTCCCCAACAGTTAAGGTTAAACTTCCAAAGCATGTGATACTTGGCCAAGTAGGGGGAATATCCATCAGAACATCATCCAAAACCTTTAACTGGTCCGCTCTCTCCAGCGACGCGGTGGTCCCAAATGTAGTCACCGGAGAAACATGGCTTACCAACACTCCTATCCCTGTTTCAATCTTCGTGGACGGGACAAAGGTAGAGGGCAGACCCTCTTCTCCAATAACTATCTCCGCACCACCAACGCCACTTGCACTAGCTTCGTCCTGAGTCTTTGCGGATTTAGGTCATTTAGTCATGATAAGAGGTTCTTTCTTTTTGCGTCCCAGAGAACTCCCTTATCCTTCAGACTCCGCTTTCCTTCTCCCAATAGTAGTTGCCCGAAACATCATACGTTTTGCTGGGTGTAAGACTGTCCTGCGAAAAGCCTCCTTATCCAAGATATTCTTTGTGTCCCGAGCTGCAATGGGAATGGCTCTCAACTGCCCAATATGCCTCTGGTACGTTGTACCTTTCGACGCCGAAGGAATCCCTATTACAAAAATTCTAGATTAGCGCAAAGCTCGTGACTCAGCTCACTCCTAACCAAAGGCAATCAAAGGAACTTACTTCCTTCCAACCAGCGCCTCGCAAATCCCAGGGGAAATCGGACGAAGAACCATTCATGCTAAATATTCCAAGCTTGCTCCACGACCCTTCAATGTATCGGGTGCTGGATATCGCCTCTAGGTTATATAGTGAAGGCATGTTACTGGGTCTCCTCATAATCTGAAATAATGACCGAATGTCCTCTCCGGTGGGCTCCAAGTGCAGGTACTCTCTGAATAAATGGAAGGTGCCAAGGAGAAAGGCATACCCATTTGAGTGGAGTTGTGTGGGCGCTAAGCGAAAATAACATAGCATATCTCGGACGAAGTCACGGGATGGGGGAACGCATCCAGAAATGCACATATGCTTATTCCAGGTAGTGTATCCTTCTGGCAGAGCGTGCGCCCTGTCCTCCTTTTAAGGGACACGAATTTCAGTCCAAGATATGTCGAACCTTGCACAAATGCACCTCAGCGCACCTTCATCCACACTCGAAGGCATTGAATCTGGTGGGTTATCAACTATGACGGCACCTGCCATCGTATCCGGAGCCTCGGGGGAATCACTTATCTCGATGTCTACGTTTTCCTCCTTAAGATTCTCCTCGACTATAGTAGCCCCCTCCGACACTGACGGTTCAGTCGGGTGCTAGGTCGTTTGTTGTTCTCTTGACTGTAAGCCACGACCGAGTGCTTTCGGCAAACCTGTAGTCTGGGAGGGGGTGGACTCTGATGAAGTCTCAAGCTTGTTGTCCCCTGAACTAGTATTGTTAGTTGAGTCGGACTGGAACGATGAGTTCTACGAAGCTTTACCATCCAAATTCTGCTGTGTTCGGGACCTTGTCTCCATTGCTAGCTATACTTTTAATATAGTTGCATTATACATCACATTTAAAACCTGTACCCCTCATATTGGTGTAAATTAACATGTAACGTGTAGTGAAGTGCAATGATGATGCGATTATAGTAATAGATTCAAGACATGGCAATGATCACCATTTCTTCAAACTGTAACCATCGCCATTTCTTTAAACTGTAACCATCGTCGTCGTCAACCGATATCGCTGGACTCGCATCAACTCGCGGACACGTCCTGATTGGAACTGAGAGACAAAACTAATATCTGATTATTGTCCACAGCCCGAGTTATATGCTTTAAATCCTATGTACAAAGTCCAAGTCCCATCCAATCATGAAACGTCGCAAAAACAATGCGAGTATGAGGGCTAAGGCACTCGAAGTCGAGCTTTTGTCGAGAAACATTCGGATGCTCTCGAATTAGGAAGAACAGAAATCTCCCAAGTCCCAGGGATGAGAAAAATCGCATTCCCAAGAACTAAGGGACTTCACATCCCTCATTGGTTCACACAAGTTGCATCCCCCCCATTTCTCTTCGAAAGCTGGCATCCCTTCGTCCTCGGGGCACTCCGCATCAAACAGATGCAAAATTTCGCATCATCTGAGTGATCGAGATTGCATCCCCAGATGCGAGATCCTGCATCCCTTGCGATGCGAGATATTGCACCACTCAGATGCAAAATCTCGCATCTTCGGTAATGTGAAACCTCGCACACCCGAATACAAGAATTTGCATCACCCATGATGCGAGATTTCGCATCAATCTGATGTGAAGCATCGCATCACTTCGACGCGAATTACCACACCCCGATGAGAAGCGCCGTCTGACTTCTCCTCTTTTCTCTCTCCTTCTTCTCCACCCCAACATGTCCCTTCCTCGTCCACTCTCCCTCTACTTCACCATTAACATGAATTTGAACCCTTACAACCATCGAACCTTGAGCTCAATGGCTCAGATTCAATGCTCTCAAGGGTCAGATTCGATTTCAATCCAAATTGGGACCCACCAAATCGTTCAACCGAATTCGAGTTTCTTTAGAACGAGTCTTCGGGTTCGGATGGGTGAAATATGGGCAACAAAAAGTGGTAGAAGGGAAGGGGTGTTGGGTTTATATAGGGAATGCAGGGGAGCAGACCTTGGCCCATTTTGAGTGCAACGCATCCCTTTGAGGATGCAAGAAAATAGCGTCCCTTCAGAGATGCAATATTTCGCATACCACTAGGATATGAAGTCTCACATCCCACTGGGATGCGAAATTTCGCATCCTCCATCGGGATGCGATGCGATAAAAAAAGAAATATATATATATAACACATGTATGTATGTTCATACATATACATATACATACATACATATATATATATATATGTATTTATGCGAATATATTCGTGTTTTATGTATATATAGTGTCTTAATGTAAATTTATATATTTACATATGTGCACATGAATATGTACGTTCATAAAAACTATGGACGAATAAGAAAAAAATTCCGAGCTTCAAGGAATTTCCGATTCGTGATTCCAGCTACGACTACGCACATAGAATTTCGACGTCACGACAATTGACACAGATCCATTTTGTTAGCCAATTTTACACTCGTAAGTCTAAACAACTCGAAAATGTACGACAGGCAATCGAATTCACGACTCAATATCATTTCTTGAAACCCAACTCGCATGGTCGTGAACCTACCAACACATTTAGTACTCGTGCTTTATTTCCAAATCCCGGTCGCATCGTGTAAAGCCACGTGAAAGTGTGTGAGCGTACACGCGACATTGTGTCGGCAACGACTCGTTCACATTAAGATGTAAATGAGAGTCGACGACTAACGTTTAAATTAATGGATGGCAAGAATTAGATGTTCCTAAGTGCCACCGACGAGTCAGAATTCTCGATGCGTTCAACGGTACGATCACGACCATGTATTCAATAACTTGGAGATTTCTCATTATTCAGGGGGAAATCCTTTCAACTCAGAGCACATCATGTCGAGACAAGACATACTTTTGAGGCCATTCGACTCAACCCGTCACGTGGCAACACAGCTCGAAATGTCGCCAAAATGTTGAAGAATCAAGCCTAGAAGGAATCGAGCGTGCGATAGCCTCATAACTCCTCTAGACGCGAATATTGCATCAACCATATCGCATCCCGCTCACCACATGACTTTGCCTCACTCCATCGCATCACATCACCATCAGTTATCATTACTTCGCATCGCCTTTGGTAGCTTGCATCACTCGCAACGTGATGCCTCACCATCGCATTCTACGGTGGCAATGATATCGTATCCTATGGGATGTGATACCACCACATCCCTCAGGATGCAATACCATCAGATCCCTCAAGATGCGGTGTTATCGCATCATCAAGGATGCGATGCAACAGCATCCCCTGGATGCAATGCCATCGCACCTTGAGGATACGATGGGCTCGGGAGACAGCACAATACATCCCTCTGGGATGCGAATTTTTGCATCCCCTGGATGCGAAAATTCGCATCCCATATGAGGGATGCAATTTTTTGCCTACAAGCATTGTGTGATGGGATTTTCTGGTGTGCGCGCTTCTGGGATGCGATTTTCTGTTGTATATGGTCCCTAAGTCTCACCTACTCCCAATTAACGTATTAACTATAAATACCCCCTTACTTATTCTTAACAAGGGTTGGATTTTTATTGATTTGACATCTCTTGAAGCTCTTAGAACTCATTAATGGCAGCCTATTTCTTGAGGAAGAAGAAGCATAAAATCAATTTTTTCCAAGGCCTAGCATATGACAACTATGACTCAAAAATACATGGAAATTCTTATAAATGAATGTCATGACGATGTTTAACGCTTGTAACTCATTGTTGTGAATAAAATATTGGCAAACTCCTTCAAAGTGGACATAGACCCCTCACGGACCAAACCACTATAAATCCGTGTGTTATTTACTACTTTATGCACATTATTTTCCCATGCGAAACGATATTCTTAAGTAACTAAGAATCCTTCAGTGTTACGATGTTTTTCGCCGTCAACTTATATATAAAATAAAGTACAGGTAAAAAATTAAAATTAAAGAAGGGATGTCAACATGCCTAATGCCTGCTGTCGAAATGTAACAGTCAAAATTCAAAATTTAAATTCCCTCCAAAATTATTTTTCATACTTATTTAAACTTTCAACTTCGAAAACTCCTATCTTTTCACTCATTTTTCTTTGAAATAAACTTATGAAACAAAACAATAATGGCCTCCGCATCAAATACCAAACAATACAACACTCTCTCCTTTCCTTCTTCATCTCAAGGCTCTTTCTAACGAACTATGCTTGTAGTGTGATAAAATTAGAAGAATCCATAAGGATACCCTTCAATTACTCGCTGAAATACAACAAATGCAACTATGCATGGCAAGAGAACAAGAAAAACAAGGGAAAATCGTTAGGATTTTACAGAGGTTCATAATGGGTGACTAGTCTAATCAATTGTAATAGAAGATGGTTCATTTAATATTCAAGTCCATAACCCTATGGAAGACGAAGAAGAAGAAGAAGAAGAAGAAGGAGAAGAAGTGGTAGAAGAAGAAGAACAAGAACAAGAAATCGACGAAGATGATCTAGTAATTTGCGTTGGTGAAGTGTGTTTTGGTAAGGAAGGAAATGTAATCAGAAAAATTAGAGAATTCTGCCTCCAATTCCCTAATTGTCCAATACATGATTCCCCAATTGTCAAAAACACTTAATATTTAGGTATCATATGTTCGTTAATACTCGTCATATAGTATATATATTCACTAGTATTCATTGTTAATCATTGTACAGCTCGTGTATTATATCTGTAACAAAAATCATAAATATAATTTATATTTTTTTGTGAATATAGTCGTAGAAAAATTATTAATATAGTTATCTAGTTTATTAATTTTATAGATTTAAGGAAAGTATTAGATATTAGAACTATTCCTTAGTCTGGATTAGTTTTAGATATTAGGTGTTAGATAATATTTATAAGGGGAGTATCATAGGGTAATTAGGGTCGAATAGTTCTTTGTTGATGACAAAAGAAAATATATATAAAATAGGGCATTAGAGTAAGGTGGAGTTAGTAGTCTCAAATGGACATAATGGAGTAAAGGGGAGTAACTGAATAATCAAGGCATCAGGTATGAATATTTTATAAACCAAGGTTGTCATCATAAAAAATGGGGAGATTGTTAGGGATTGATATGGTGATGATAGTGGCTTTGATGACAACAAACTTATTCTAACTATTGTAGTTATAAAATATATACTAACATTTTTTTTTTGAAATTGGGTATAGATTTTATTAAGGCACCAAGGCCCAAAGGGGATACTCTTGGCCCTATCTCCGAAAATTTAGAGAATGTCAAAAGCTTACAAAAGCCTGTCATATAGACAACGCATCTAGTATAATTACGTTTCATCACTTTACAGAATATATTTTTTTTGAAAAAAAAGGCTTCAAAACCTAAAACTATGGCGGTTGGAAGAGGAAATAGGAGTAGCTACTGCCTGTATCTAAGGGTGAATCTGATGTCGGTGACAGATCTGCGACTGGGATCCTTTACCTCTGGTCTACTTATCAGATCTGCTTATTTTTCTCCTCTCTGGTACACCTAATTTTTTCACTCCTTCCAAATGGACCACACAACAACTGTCAAAGCAACAGTTTGCACTTTGGCTTCCAGACCTATGCGTTGCCGGATCATTACCAGGTTAATAAGAGTTTCTGAATGTTTGTAGCTAGTTGTTCAAAATTATTGGTTTTACAGTAATTATTCCATACTGTTTTAGCATACTGGCATTCGAAGAACAAATGATTGTGGAACTCTTCCGGTGATTTACATAGCACATAAGTATTTTCACTAAGTATACCCTAGCGAAATAGCCGATCCTTAATCGGGAGTCTTCCCATGGATGCCTTATAGGTGCAACATGTCATCTTAGGAACTTTAATTCCATGCCATATGAGTTTGTTCCAACGAACGATCTCATATTTAGGCTAATGTCTTCCTAGGCCTATTTGATGTTGAATTCCTTGTTAGACCAGGTCCATATGTCATACCGTCTATTTAAGTGTATCGTCATGTTTTCAATTGTTTTCTTCTGTTCTTGACTAAAAGGTAAAGAGACATGCCACTGATTGTTGTGTATAATAAAATTAACATGTTGATTAGGGCATCCGTAGGAAGAGTAAGTGTCCTAACCTGATTCATCAATAAGAGATTTTTCCTGCTATCCAAGGGTCTTTCTACAAATTTGTATCATGTCCATTAGCAATTTCTTTTCTACAATAGCTAGCTAAGTTATTTCTAATGTTCATGATAGCCTTCCAAGTCGAAGAGGCGTTGTTATCAGCTCCCATTGGTACAGAATTTATCTCTGACATATCTTTACTTCATCCATCTATCCCAAGGCCAAAATTATTAATAATTTTGCATTTTTATTTCAGAGTGAAAGCTTGTCTCATAACTCTGATGCTTCTTAGCCCCACCCCTCCATCTTCTTTCGGTTTGCGTTGGTCCAAGAATTTAATTTTTATGAGTCCTCCTCTCCAAATGAAGTCAGCACAGATTTTTTCAATATTCTTTAGTGGGGCATCAGGCGATTGGAAAGTTTGAAACTAGAAGTTAACTTTAGCGTGTATGACAGTATGAAAAATTCAATTCTTCTCGCAAAAGAAAGAAGTCTAGAACTCCGCCCATATAGTTTGTCTCGAATACTAGAAATAAGACTCGCACATTCTCGATCAGTAATCTTGTTAGAAGATATGGGAACTCCCAAATATTTCATAGGTAACTCTCCTTCTTAAACTCTTAGGATCTCAAGGACATGGGCCTTGTTCCTACAAAACTCATTAAAACAACATTTAGTTTTCAACTCATAAACCTTAAGGGATGCAAATTCTTCCAAATTTTGAATATCTCTTTGATCATTCTAGACGCCTCCCAATTATATTTTATACAAATAAGTAGGTAATCGGCATAAAGCAAGTGGCTTATACTAGGCTGGAAGTTGTGAATTGTCTGTATCTAATTCTTATGGAAAGCTGTCTCCATTTGAAGAGTAAAAAACTCCATAGCCATAACAAACAGGTACGATGATAATGGTCCCATTATCTTATCCCCCTATTACTACTGATAAAACCTTTAGGTATGCAATTGGTAACAAAAGAATAAGTAGGAGTAGTGATGCATTCAGATACCAAATCAATGATCTTGTCAGAAAATTCCATACATTTAAGCATGTAGAGAATGAATTTGCTATTGATTTTGTGATACGACTTGCGGAGGTCAACTTTCAGACAAAATATATTAGCTACCTTCTTGTTAAAGTTTCTAGTCAAATCGTATGCTAATAGAGAGTTCTCTGAAATATTCCTTCCCTTAATGAAAGCACTGTGACACTCAGCAATCTTGTCAGGTAAAATGAACTTCATTCTGTTTCATACGACCTTGCTTTAGATATTATAAATGTGACGACCACCCACAGCTCCGCAATAAACAAGGAGTGTGCCAGGCAGCTATGGACGATTATCAGGGTATGATAACACAATCGAAACCCGTCATACTACTCACAGCGCAAGGATAAAATATAATAAAACATATACAACAGGTAGGAATAGTGAAGCATATATGAAAAGAAAACTCCAAACTTTCTTAAAAACTAGAAAGTATATCAACGCAATATCTGTACATGGATGCCTCACTACAACACTTAGAGTCAAACTTCAAATAGTGGAAACAAGTACTATATGGTAGTAAAGATGATACGCTAGCCTCCTGCTCGCCTCCGAAAAGCTACATCGTCCTCACTATGCAATCACCTGCCACCTAGTCTGCCCACCCAAAACATGGATGAACAGCACAAGGTAATAAGGGGAAAACATAAAACCTAGAGTCAGACAACAGTCATAGTGAGCGATAAAACAACTAACAAACTTCATCAACAAAGTATATGAGAATAGGTAGATTTACCAACCACTACCCAATACCGGAGGAGAACTCGCACTTATCTTCCCCACATCCGACAGTGATAGCCTTTACAATCCATAACGTCCAAGGTAACAACAATTCATCCATGGCAATCAGAACAACCATTGATAACATTCATAGCATCCAGATTACATAGATCTAACGCAGACAATCCTAACCGAGTTTAACATCCCTCAAGCACTATCCCCAGAGGCTTAAACCAATACTAGTCAAGCACTCAAGAAACATCTACCTTGACGTTGGATAGTCCACGCGAGATGGTATAAACAAAACATCCACACATTCAGACATCCATGGCAGACTCTGGCTATCATCGCCAATCCTGCTTTGAAATCATTGTTAATCGTATGACGGCCCATCATGACTGCCATTTGTCAAGGACTAATGGTAACCCCAGTTCTAGCATAACTCCATACGCCATCATGACTCGTATGTTTGTCTTCTCAAATCTCGACAACTAGGTCCTTCACAACTGCCCAAGATACGAGGCACTTCATGATTGCCCAAAGTACCTTTTCTTTGAGTCTTCTAGAACTTATGATAACGATAATCTCTCGGTCTTCACATCTCTTGTTGTTATCACCGACGACTAATCATAAGCTCAAGTACCACTCGAGAAACCATTATCCACAATCCAACATCTTTGAGTTGTCTGCTTATTCTATGCTTTACACTAATCAACGAGCACAACGCTTCGAACCTTCCAATCTGGATATACATCGAAGCCACATCATTGCTCATGAACCAACAACATCATTGATTAACCCATCACTAAATGATCTCTCACTAATCGATCCTTCACTGACTGATCCCTCACTGACCCATCCATCACTCGACCAGATATGCATGACCAGACATGTAGGACCAGACATGTATGACCAGACATGCATGACCAGACATGCACGACCAAACATGTAGGACCAGACATGTATGACCAGACATGCACGACGAGACATGTAGGACCAGACATGTAAGACTAGGCATGTGCGACCAGACATGTAGGACCAGACATGTGCGAACTGACATGCACTGTAACAACCCGGAAAATCAGAACCAATTTAACATTTTTATTTTTGCAATTTTAATGAATTTTGAATATTTTAAATGAATTATTTTAAATAATAATGACTAGAAATTTATTTTGAAAAGAATTAGAGCGTATATCAATTATTTAAATCGAAGTTAGAATATAAATATTTTTTTTAATTATAAAAGGAATTGAAAATGGTGCAGTAGTTCGAAAATTCGATTTCAAATTTCAAATGAATGTACAGGATTCAAAATAAACCGAATTTTAGCGAAATAAAAATATTAGAATCTATTTGAAAATATCTTTCCAACGAATCAGAAAAATACAATTTCATAGCGGGAATAAAAAGTTATGTCCAATTGAAAATTCAGAATAGTCGTTATGGAAAACATTACCCTTAAAAATGGAAATTTTGCAAATGACCTCCGTTTTTGAGGAAACAAATTTTGTTTGATCCAGGATGTCAAGTTATTGCTAGATTCCAAAATACATAATTGTTGGAATCAATATGTGAGCGTGGCACAAGAAAACGTGTTTTGGTCAATTTGGATCGACCAGAAAATGGCCATTTTTCAAACGGTCTCCAAATTCGACGAAATTAGTTTTGTTAGGACCATATCATCAAAACACAGCTAGATTTATTTTTCTGGAATTTTTGGAGTCAGTATGTGGCCCCAGTAAATTAAAATGTACGTTAAAATTCGATATATTGATTCATATTTTAATTTTGAGAAAAACTGATGGGAACAACCGAATTGGCTTACGGGACATGTCCCATTGTGTCCGGAATGGGGGTATTACGCTAGGGATGACAGTCGTTAGGTCTCGGTTGGAGTTCGAGTGAAAAGCACATTATTTTTAGAGAATTAAATAATTGAATAAATAAAATATCTCTATTTTTATACTTAACACCCCCCTCCGCCCCATCATCATTTACTTCCAAACAGAAAACCGATCCAAAAGAAAAACCCGCACCTTGTCCCCAGTCGCCCCCCCTTCGTCGCGCCCGCCACCACCACGGCCAGCGTCCATCCGACTCTCATCCCCCCTCAGCCAATCTCTCTCCTCCCTCCTAATTTTAGCAGCACCCCCTCCCAAACCCTAGGACCGCCATCTAGGGCAATGCGCCCCGCCTCCCATACCACCGCCTGCCGCCGATCCCTGGGCCCACTCCCTCTGCTGCGCCAGTCGCCCACACCAACGATGCAACTCCGACCCCCCTTCCTCCAATCAACGCTGTAAGTTTTAATGATTATTATATACATAAAAATTTAGGGTTTTTATTATATAAAAGAAATAGGATTCTTAGTTAAATAAAAAATTGATTTTTATTACATGTATTAGCGAATAAAATTGGGATTTTTTATTTGTAAAGTAGTGTTGTAAAAATATGATTTTTATTATATGTGAAGAATAAAAATGTGATTTCTATTATATGTGAAGAATAAAAATATGAATTTTATTATATGTAAAGAATAAATATATGATTTTTATTATATGTGAAGAATAAAAATATGATTTTTATATATGGAAAAGCGATATAAAAATGAGTTAAAAATGGGATTTTTAACATAAACGGTGTTAAACAGATTTCGTGGAAAACACGGTGAAGGACACAACGAGCGGGAAAGGAGTAGAATGCAAACCATTCAAAACTAAAGAATGACGGAGTGGAAACCCAAGGTGAGAACTCCTCACTATAATTTCTTTTACAGTTATTTATTTCATAACTGCATATATGAACTGCTCCCCGTCGTCCACAGACCATAGACGACTTGTTTGATTGTTTAGTTTGGTTGATTTGTTTGTTTGAATTGATTGTGATGTGTAATGGAACGTAAATATTCACGTGTTGAAATAAAATATTTTATCGTTAAAAATATAATTTTTAATGTGTATATGAATAAAATAAATATTCATTTGCAAATCGAACGATTTATTTATGTACACCCATTTGACTGATATTGATTGGGACGATAAATTTTACACGTCGCCCAGCTGCACAAATAATATTTTGTGTTTGTGGATTGAAACCCCACATGGGTGTTGGGATGGTATTTGATGTACACTAATCCCAACTGTTTAGTGGTATGTCAATCGTTAGGTTGACATACTGTTGTAAGCATTAAATATTTATATTTAATGCTTATACAGTGTAGAATGCAATCTGGATGATGGTTGGTTATTTATCATTGTTGTGATACACATGTGTTGTATGAAATCCATATAAATAACGTTATATGGTAATTGACTGTGTCTGATTCCAGTTCAGAAAGAAAGAATATTTTAAAATAACGAATATTTTAAAATAATGAATATTTTCAAATAATATTCAGTAAAGAATCAAAATCTGACTTTGATGTCCGATTTGGGATGGACACGAATATATTTAAATATATAAAGCCGTGTTGATTAATTTAACTCCATTTTGACGTGAACAATATTTATATCGATTTCATTAATTTTTATAATGAATATTGAAAAGGAAATGATTTCAAAATCTGATGTTTTGAAAATATTATCATTTATATATTAATGATATGGAATATTCAATTTTGACTTGAAATTGAATATGAAGTTGAAATCGTTTTGAAAACGAAGTTAAAACGATTTATAAAATACGTTTTAAACAGAAATCGACGAAATATATATAATATATATTATATATATAATGGCCTGAATAGAACGCGCCGCGCCGCGGTAGTTCGCGAATTTCGACCATTGACTTCGAATGGACAATACGGGAGATCCGACCGTCGGATTCTCCTAAAACCGGAACCATTGGGTTCGTATCGGAAAGAGCTTTCTAACGAATACAAGAAATTAGAAATCTAACAGAAGGATTTGTATTTATGTCCAAATCAAATTTGGAAAAGGTCGCTATGAGTGCAGTTCGATGGCCGTTTATGGAAATCGATTGTACGGGCCTTGATAAAATTATTAAAAATAGCAATAATTTGTGTAAAATCATAATAAATGATTTGGAAAAAATTGAGGTGAAAAATTCCACATTTGAAAAGATAAAAATATATTTTTCTCGAAATGAACTAATATTTAACTAGAATTATAATCCAATATTTTTAAATAAATTAATTGGATTTGAAATGGTTTTAAAAATTACCGGAATTTCCAATATATGAATTGGAATGGATTTGAATCGAAATTATCTTCGGAATATTTCGATATTGGATTCCGCGATTATACGGATATGGAGAAGGAATTTGGAAGATATATATATCGTTATTCCAATACGATATTTGTTGATTTCAGACTTTGATATTGAATATAAGCCGATATATTTTCTATTCAGAGCCTTGTATTTAATATCCAATGGGATTTTGGGTTTGTCGTGAACGGTGTCTTCAGTAACACTGTTCTTTAACCCTAAATGAGGAGAATAAATATTTTAATTAAGGTTGTTAGAGTTTCCAATTATGTTTAATAATTGGAATAAAATGGAACGTGAATTGGGTTTATCGTGAACTGTGTTTTTAGCGACATTCGTTCTTTAACCCGATTTACAATGAAATGGGATTTGGAATTTATAAATCTTTTTATTAAGATTTAAAGGAGATTTTCCAAAGTAAAGTTTTCCAATATAATATATTAAATTGGAATTAAATGGAATTCGATTGGATAGTAATCGAAGTGAACTTCTGCGGAGGAAGACTGTTAATACATATGGAATTTAAAAGGCGTTGCCGCTATTCCATTTATATTATCAGGTGGATATGAAAGTTTATATCGATTATATATATTGATATGTTTTCCGTGAAGATTCCATTGTTAATGGAATGTGATTTTGCGTTTATCGAGAGTTGTGTTTTAAATGACATTAGTTCTTTAACCCATTTAAAGTAAAGATTAATTTCTTAACTTTGAAAAATCATTAAATAATGATTTTTGGAAATTAAAACTGAATTAGAGTTTTAATGAATCTTTAAATAGATTAAAAGGTGAATTTTATAACTAAAATTTATCAAATTCAAGAAATGATCGAGAATGCAGTATCACCAGTTTTGCTCCGAGCGATAGTTAAATCTTTAATTAGATTTGAATGTGAAATGGTAATTAATTTTACCAATAACACCGTGGTGTTAGATATGAAGTATTACCAGTTTTTCTTCATGGGATGAATAGGTTGGGATTGGGAGATTAAATAAATGATTACTTCGGTAAGGTTCGCTAATCCCGACTAGTTTGGATAAACCATAATTTGGTTTGAATTGAAATTCAAAAGAAGATTAAAGAATAAATTTAAAGAATTTATCTTTGATAAAATTAATGGGAACCTTTCCCAAAGTATAAGAATATTTGAATAAAGGAATATTCTGGATTGGAATGAGGCGTATGTTGTGTTTTTATCGTACTTGTTTATTATATACGCGAGTTATTCAGAAAGACCGAGTTTATCCCATTCTGAATAACTGATTCGACGATATGTCGAGGTTGAAGATGGTGGTTGAAGACCGGAGGCCTTCACATCGTTTGGATGATTACCGATGTCTTAGTTGGGCTGTACACCCAAGACAAGGTAATAAGTGGTGATCATTCCAGACATACTTGGAGATCGACTGGATATGCGAGGACCTCTCTCCTATATTGGACATACGGGACGAGGAATAAGGTGCCTCTGGTTTCGTTCAGACCCAGAACAAACTTGTAAATGGATGTGTGTCTGACATCGTATTTCATTCTATGTGATTGACAGACATTGGTTGCATAGCGTGAATTTCGTGTGTGGCATGCTTAGATGCAAATGATCAAGGCTTCTGTTGAAAAGCAGAGTCTTGTGGTTGATGATCAAAGCACGGCTTTAATATAGCATAGCTTTGTGTAGCTTTAATTCGCAAGCCTCACACCCCGGTGTGAGCCAGAAACGGGAGAGGAAATCAGGGAGGGCATGCGTTTCCTTCTAGCTAGGAGTGGTGTCTGGGTTTTGCACGCCTAGGCGTTTTACTTATGTGGATGATGGATAGCGAGGCGCCTCGGTTATATCGGTCTCTGCGGAGCCGAAGGATGATATGGTCTTTATACAGACCAGATTGACCCTCCATAGGGCAGGGAAACGTAGCGTTCAGGCATTTTAATCCACATCGAGTGGACCAGCCCTGCGATTCGTGGGTCCACCTGAGTTGGGTCCTGAGACACAGGCTAGAGCATCTCGAAGCGGTAAGGACGATCCCTTGCCTTGGTTCACAGATGGAAATCCAACTTCCAATACATGACAATTGCGGTTTTGATTGTAGAGCCTAGTATTGGCGACATGATATATGGTACCCATACCGTCTTTGATTGATACATTTATATTTGAAGTTGTTTTATACACTATGCACTTATAATAGTATCAAATGATTTGTTTTAACGTATCAAGCATGTTTGGCTATTATAAGGGAAAACCCTATCCTCCGTCTTGCATTGCATTGTGTGATGGGACCTGGGTCTTATAACAGCTTCATTTTTTTTCCAAAAAGCATTGTGCTGTTTTGTTATATGCACTGGTATTCTTGGAAGGAAACTCGTTCCGTGTTATACGGCGTGGTCCCTTGATATATCTGATTTTAAAGTAAAGTTTTAAATAACTGTTTTAGTTCTCACACCAATCCGGGCTTTCCTTTACGGGGAAGTTCAGGTCGTTTCAGCTGGTACCAGGGCTTTGGTTTACAGAGCTAGAGAACAAGACACATTAGAACCGAACGAAAGAATTCATCAGAGATTGGATTAGTAATATCCAATGAGAATGACTTGTTAGAGATGGGATCAGTAGTATCCTAGAATGAGTCTGAAGAGTGTTATTTTTAAAATAAAAGTGATAACAAATTTTGTTTTGAAAATTAAAACCATATTATACGTATTTGGATATATATTTTAAAATTGATTTGGGCAATCGAGTATGTGAGATTTTGCATATATGCGTCATGAACATATATTCAAAGTTTTAATATACTGGGTAGATATAGAATCACACTCTAGTCGCCTGGAGATGATTCTGATGATCGGTATACCATCATCAGAGTTTATGTTCGAGTTTCGAAGGTGGGATATCTATATGTTTCCATTAGACTGGTGTGAGAACCAAAACTAGATAGAGCTATTGTTGTAAATGGGCATCAAAAACATGATTTTCTATATATATGTTAAAATTATGAATTTGAAACGTTAATTCACTAATTGATTGATGTTTGTGTTGTATGATTATTCATTGAAACCAACATGTGAATGAAAGGTGAATTCGGCCATATTTGAATCAAAATATTGAACTGAATTGTCAATTGTTTGGAATTGCATACATGTACATGCATATATATTGAATAGGTCATAGCAAGGAGGCTAGTGCAGAGGAATAAAATTATATGCCCGACAAATAGGTACATGTTTACTAATTTATTGGGTTTGGATGATTTTATGAGCCGATTGTTTTTTTTTCTTTTTGAGATGAGAGGGCCCGTGTGGCAGTTTGGGATTTTCCCGGTGCTCCCCATACAAAGGAGGTCATGGCGAATTTTTTTGAAAATTTAGGGTGTTAGCCAAATTTTTGAAAAATTAGAAATTCTTAGAATCTGAAAAGTTGAAGAATGAAGGCCAAACTGAAAGTTGAGTTGATTAGTTAAACAACTTTCAGCTCCATTCCTTTTCGAGGACGAAAAGATTTTAAGTGGGGGAGATTGTAACAACCCGGAAAATCAGAACCAATTTAAAATTTTTATTTTTGCAATTTTAATGAATTTTGAATATTTAAAATGAATTATTTTAAATAATAATGACTAGAAATTTATTTTGAAAAGAATTAGAGCGTATATAAATTATTTAAATCGAAGTTAGAACATAAATATTTATTTTAATTATAAAAGGAATTGAAAATGGCGCGGTAGTTTGAAAATTCGATTTCAAATTTCAAATGAATGTACAGGATTCAAAATAAACCGGATTTTAGCAAAACCAAAAATATTAGAATCTATTTGAAAATATCTTTCCAACGAATCTGAAAAATCAAAATTTCATAGCGGGAATAAAAAGTTATGTCCAATTGAAAATTCAGAATAGTCACTATGGAAAATATAGCCCTTAAAAATGGAAATTTTGCAAACGACCTCCATTTTCGACGAAACCACTTTTGTTGGATCCTGGATGTCAAGTTATTGCTAGATTCCAAAATTCATAATTGTTGGAATCAATATGTGAGCGTGGCACAATAAAACGTGTTTTGGCAGTTTTGGTCAATTTGAATCGACCAGAAAATGGCCATTTTTCAAACGGTCTCCAAATTCGACGAAATTAGTTTTGTTAGGACCGTATCGTCAAAACATAGCTAGATTTATTTTTTAGGAATTTTTGGAGTCAGTATGTGACCCAGTAAATTAAAATGTACGTTAAAATTCGATATATTGATTCATATTTTAATTTTGAGAAAAACTGATCGGAACAGCCGAATTGGCTTACGTGACATATCCCATTGTGTCCGAAATGGGGGTATTACACTAGGGACGACAGTCGTTAGGTCTCGGTTGGAGTTCGAGTGAAAAGCACATTATTTTTGGAGAATTAAATAATTGAATAAATAAAATATCTCTATTTTTATACTTAACACCCCCCCCGTCTTTATTTACTTCCAAACAGAAAACCGATCCAAAAGAAAAACCCATGCCTTATCCCCAGTCGCCTCCCCTTCGTCGCGCCCGCCACCACAACAGCCAGCGTCCCTCCGACGCTCATCCCCCCTCAGCCCCTCTCCTCTCTCCTAATTTAAGCAGCGCCCCTTCCAAACCCTAGGACCGCCATCTAGGGCAACACGCCACGCCTCCCTTACCACCGCCTGCCGTAGATCCCTAGGCCCACGCCCTCCGCCGCGCCAGTCGCCTACGCCACCGACGCAACTCCGACCCCCCCCTCGTTCCTCCAATCAACGTTGTAAGTTTTAATGATTATTATATACATAAAAATTTAGGGTTTTTATTATATAAAAGGAATAGGATTTTTAGTTAAATAAAAATTTGATTTTTATTACATGTATTAGTGAATAAAATTGGATTTTTTATTTGTAAAGTAGTGTTGTAAAAATATGATTTTATTATATGCGAAGAATAAAAATATGATTTTTATTATATGTGAAGAATAAAAATATGATTTTTATTATATGTGAAGAATAAAGATATGATTTTTATATATGGAAAAGCGATATAATAATGAGTTAAAAATGGGATTTTTAACATAAACGGTGTTAAACAGATTTGGTGGGAAACACGGTGAAGGACACAACGAGCGGGAAAGGAGTAGAATCCAAACCATTCAGAACTAAAGAATGACGGAACGGAAAACCAAGGTGAGAACTCCTCACTATAATTTCTTTTATAGTTATTCATTTTATAACTGCATATATGAACTGCTCCCGTTGTCCACAGACCATGGACGACTTGTTTGATGGTTTGGTTTGGTTGATTTGTTTGTTTGAATTGAATGTGATGTGTAATGGAATGTAAATATTCACGTGCTGAAATAAAATATCGTTAAAAAATAATTTTTAACGTGTATATGAATAAAATAAATATTCATTTGCAAATCAAAGGATTTGTTTCTGTACACCAATTTGACTAATATTGATTGGAACGATAAATTTTACACGTCGCCTAACTGTACAAATAATTTCTATGTTTGTGGATTGAAATCCCACTCGGGTGTTGGGATGATATTTGACATACACTAATCCCAAATGTTTAGTGGTATGTCAATCGTTAGGTCGACAGACTGTTGCGTTAAATATTTATATTTAATGCTTATACAGTGTAGAACGCACTCTGGATGATGGTTGGTTATTTACCATTGTTGTGATACACATGTGTTGTATGAATCCATATAAATAACATTATATGGTAATTGACTGTGTCTGATTCCAATTCAAAAAGAAAGAATATTTTAAAATAACGAATATTTTAAAATAATGAATATTTTAAAATAATATTCTGTAAAGAATCAAAATCTGATTTTGATGTCCGATTTGGGATGGACACGAATATATTTAAATATATAAAGCCGTGTTGATTAATTTAACGCCATTTTGACGTAAACGATATTATATCGATTTTCATTCATTTTTATAATGAATATTGAAAAGGAATTGATTTCAAAATATGATGTTTTGAAAATATTATCATTTATATATTAATGATATGGAATATTTAATTTTGATTTGAAATTGAATATGAAGTTGAAATCGTTTTGAAAACGAATTTAAAACGATTTATAAATACGTTTTAAATAGAAATCGATGAAATATATATTATATATATTTAATGGCCTGAATAGAACGCGTCGTGCTGCGGTAGTTCGCGAATTTCGACCATTGACTTCGAATGAACATTACGGGAGATCCGACCGTCGGATTCTCCTAAAATCGGAACCATTAGGTTCGTATCGAAAAGCGATTTCTAACGAATACAAGAAATTAGAAATCTAACGGTTGGATTTGGAATTATGTTCAAATCAAATTTGGAAAAGGTCGCTGTGAGTGCAGTTCGATGGCCGTTTATGGAAATCGACTGTACGGGCCTTGGTAAAATTATTAAAAATAGCAATAATTTGTGTAAAATCATAATAAATGATTTGGAAAGAATTAGGGTGCAAAATTCCACATTTGAAAAGATAAAAATATATTATTATCGAAATGAATTAATATTTAACTAGAATTATAATCCAATATTTTTAAATAAATAATTTGGATTTGAAATGGTTTTAAAAATAACCGGAATTTCCAATATATGAATTGGAATGGATTTGAATCGAAATTATCTTCGGAATATTTCGATATTGGATTCCGTGATTATACGGATATGGAGAAGGAATTTGGAAGATATATATATCGTTATGCCAATACAATATTTGTTGATTTCAGAATTTGATATTGAATATAAGCCGATATATTTTCTATTCAGAGCCTTGTATTTAATATCCAATGGAATTTTAGGTTTGTCGTGAACGATGTCTTTAGTAACACTGTTCTTGAACCCCAAGTGAAGAGAATAAATCTTTTAATTAAGGTTGTTATAGTTTCCAATTATATTTAATAATTGGAATAAAATGGAACGTGAATTGGGTTTATCGTGAACTGTGTTTTTAGCGACATTCGTTCCTTAACCCGATTTACAGTGAAATGGGATTTGGAATTTATAAATCTTTTTGTTAAGATTAAAAGGAGATTTTCCAAAGTAAAACTTTCCAATTTAATATATTAAATTGGAATTGAATGGAATTCGACTGGATAATAATCGAAGTGAACTTCTGCGGAGGAAGACTGTTAATACATATGGAATTTAAAAGGCGTTGCCGCTATTCCATTTATATTATCGGTTGGATATGGAAGTTTATATCGATTATATATATTGATCTGTTTTCCCTGAAGATTCCATTGTTAATGGAATGTGATTTTGGGTTTATCGTGAGCTTTGTTTTAAATGACATTAGTTCTTTAACCTAGTTAACGTAAAGATTAATTTCTTAACTTTGAAAAATCATTAAGTAATGATTTTTGGAAACTAAAACTGAATTAGAGTTTTAGTGAATCTTTAAATAGTTTTAAAGGTGAATTTGTTAACTAAAACTTATCAAATTCAAGAAATGATCGAGAATGGAGTATCACCAGTTTTGCTCTAAGCGATAGTTAAATCTTTAATTAGATTTGAATGTGAATTGGTAATTAATTTTACCAATAACACCGTGGTGTTAGATATGAAGTATTACCAATTTTGCTTCATGTGATGAATAGGTTGGGATTGGGAGATTAAATAAATGATTACTTCGGTAAGGTTCGCTATTCCCTACTAGTTTGGATAAACCATAATTTGGTTTGAATTGAAATCCAAAAGAAGATTAAAGAATAAATTTAAAGAATTTATCTTTGATAAAATTAATGGGAACCTTTCCCAAAGTATAAGAATATTTGAGTAAAGGAATATTCTGGATTGGAATGAGGCATATGTTATGTTTTTATAGCACTTGTTTATTATACGCGAGTTATTCAGAAAGATCGGGTTTATCCCAATCTGAATAACTGATTCGACGATGTGTCGAGGATGAAGACGTTGGTTGAAGACCGGAGGTCTTCACATCGTTTGGATGATTACTGATGTCTTGATTGGGCTGTACACCCAAGACAAGGTAATAAGTGGTGATCGTTCTAGACGTACTTGGAGATTGGCCGGATATGCGAGGACTTCTCTCCTGTATTGGACACACGAGACGAGGAATAAGGTGCCTCTGGTTTCGTTCAGACCCAGAACGAACTTGTAAATGGATGTGTGTCTGACATCGAATTTCATTCTGTGTGATTGATAGACATTGGTTGCATAGCGTGAATTGCCTGTGTGGCTTGCTGAGATGCAAATGATAAAGGCTTCTGTTGAAAAGCAAAGTCTTGTGGTTGATAATCAAAGCACGGCTTAATATAGCACAGCTTTGTGTAGCATTAATTTGCGATCCTCACACCCCGGTGTGAGCCAGAAATGGGAGAGGACATCAGGGAGGGCATGCGTTTCCTTCAAGCTAGGAGTGGTGTCTGGGTTTTGCACGCCCAGGCGTTTTACTTATGTGGATGATGGATAGCGAGACGCTTCGGTTATATCGTTCTCTGCGGAACTGATGTATGATTGGTCTTTATACAGACCAGATTGACGCCCCATAGGGCGGGGAAACGTAGTGTTCAGGCATTTTAATCCACATTGAGTGGACTGACCCTGACGATCCAGGGGTCCACATGAGTCTGGGTCCTAAGACACGGAGTAGAGCGTCTCGAAGCGGTAAGGGCGATCCCTTGGCTTGGTTCACAGATGGAAATCCAACTTCCAATACGTGACAATTGCGGTTTTGATTGTAGAGCCTAGTATTGGCGACATGATATATGGTACCCATGCCGTCTAGGATTGATACATTTATATTTGAAGTTGTTTTATACACTATGCACTTATAATAGTATCAAATGATTTGATTTAATGTACCAAGCATGTTTGGCTATTATAAGGGAAAAATCTATCCTCCGGTTTGCGTTGCATTGTGTAATGGGACCCGGGTCTTATAATAGCTTCATTTTATTCCAAAAAGCATTGCGGTGTTTTGTTATATGCACTAGTATTCTTGGGAGGAAACTCGTTCCGTGTTATATGGCGTGATCCCTTGATATATCTGATTTTAAAGTGAATTTTTAAATAACTGTTTTAGTTCTCACACCAGTCACGTGACTGACCTGGAGTTTATTGTTTTAACCTAAACTTTGGGTGCCCTTATTTTCCACAGGGCAGCTAGTAGTTTTGGTTTTGCAGATTTATATTCACAAGATCCTAGTTTACAGCTGGAATGATACTCGGAAAGCTCCTTATCTATATATTCCTTTTAGTTGTGTTTTCTATTATTTTTCCGCTGCATTATAATTTGTAAATCTCTGATGTACATCAAAGGTGTATTATTTATTCATACTCTGTAATATTCTTGTATTCTGATGAAATTGTTGTAATAAGCAATGAAATGTTCTTCTGTTTGTGTTCTGATTTGTCGTGTCCTCAACTCAATCCGGGCTTTCCTTTACGGGGAAGTTTGGGTCGTTTCATGCACGACCATACATGTAGGACCAGACACGTGCGACCAGACGTGTAGGACCGGACCACAAATTGTACTACAATTGCATTGCGCTCGACCCGTGGTCTGTACGCTCGAGCAGAAACCTGCACAGCTCCAATTCACGCCCAATTTCGACCAAAACTTCACTGACCGACTATCTCGATGAAATCTATTCATCCGATTCATAAATTACAACTAAAAACTTGTTATGAAACCACTATCAACATGAGTATGACGATTTTCACCAAAATTATGCAAAGCACTCCCAAATCATGATAAATGATCATATGAACAAAAATGATAGATCTAACTTGCATAAATGCATGAAATAGCACAGGAATTGTCGGTTTTAACTTACTAAATCAGATCCTATGGTGATTCATATGAAATCTTGTCGAGTGATTCATATGAGTTGGGACTGAGCATCATAGAAGATCTTTGAGTTGGGACTGAGCATTTTTCTCCCTTAGTAAGTCACATCATTGCTCATGAACCAACAAGGTCATTAGTTAACCTATCATTGATCGATCCCTCATTAACCGATCCTTCACTGACCGATCTCTTACTCGACCAGATATGCACGACCAGACCTGTAGGACCAGACATGTATGACCAGACATGTAGGACTAAACATGTATTACCAGACACGCACGACTAGACATGTAGGACCAAACATGTAGGACCAGACATGTGCGACCAGACATGTAGGAACATACATCTAGGACCAGACATATGCGACCAGACATGTAGGACCAGACATGTGCGACTAGACATGTAGGACCAGACATGTAGGACCAAACATGTGCGACCAGACATGCACGACCAGACATGTAGGACCAGACGTGTAGGACCAGACCACAAATTGTACTACACTTGTACTGCGCTTGACCCGTGGCATGTACGCTCAACCAGAAACCTGCACAACTCCAATTTAAGCCCAATTTCAGCCAAAACTTCACCGACCGACTATCTCGATGAAATCTATTCATCTAATTCATCAATTACAACCAAAAACATGTTATGAAACCACTATCAACACGAATATGACGATTTTCACCAAAATTATCCAGACCACTCCCAAATTATGATAAATGATCATATGAACAAAAATGATAGATCTAACTTGCATAAACGCATGAAATAACATAGGAATTACCAGTTTTGACTTACTAAATCAGATCCTAAGGTGGTTCATATGAAATAGAACTTACCACGATGTAGACCTATGGAAAACAACTAGAATTTGATGAAAAACATGGCCAAACATTCATATACTTCATTGAATCCATGTGAGAGATGCAAATCACTCACCGATTCTCCAAAACAAGCTAAAATCAATGTAATAATATTTCGGATAGCAAGCACTTCGCACCAAACCCTTTGATCCGATGAATTCCCTCTTCAATTGATGTAGATCTAGCCTCCAATGGTGTAGATTTATTATTTCCCTCCTTAGATTTTGATTTTTAATGGTGGAAAGGTCTTAGAGGAAGGAGGAACACAAGGCCACCACATGAGAGATTGGGAGAAGTAACCTATTCTCCATACCCCTCACCCCCTATTTATAGTTTCCACCGGCCCACTAATGGGCCTTTCTAATTCAGCCCATTTTGGATTACCAAACCTGGACAGCCAACTGAAAAACCTTAAAATAGCGATTTCTCTCAAACCGTTGAGCCAAATCTTTAATGTAACCACTCTACGAAAAGGCAATCATCAATTCCTTTCCAATGGCACAGGTCTCACCCTCTGATTCGACCTGAATCAAAAGTTATGCCCTATACAAGACTGACAGGGTCAAGATTATCACAAAAAAAATCGGTAAAAATTATGGACATGTCTCACATCCCCTTAAACAACATATTAAATTATGAGAATGATCCAACACTTAGGGAGTAAAATAAAAATATTTTACGATCTTCCGATACGTAAAATGCGGGCTGTTATATTCCCCCCTCCCCCCTTTTAAAAATTTCTTCCCTGAAATTCCAAGCAAACACAAACAGCCACAATAATTCCGCATGCCTATAATCCATGAGAAGACAATTCTATCATCCAAGCTAGCAACCATCAAGCCATGCATTCATAGCCTTATCCTAGCATGCGAAATTCTATCAAACAACAACCAGATACAACTTTACAACGATGATGCGGTATCAAAGGGTCCTACCGACGAAGAGTTCTGGAGAGTCGCCCTCATGTTCTCTTCCGTCTTCCACGTACAATCGTCGTCATCTTCACTCCACTGTACCTTAACTAGCTTAGTTGTCTTCCGCCTATGCTGTTTCATGTCATTTCACACAACATGAAGCGGCTTACGAGGTCTCTTAGCTGTGGTCTCTACTTCTAGGTCTTCGTACTACTCTAGAGATACCACCACATCCGAGTCATGCACAAACTTCTGTAGAAACAACACATGGAAAACATTATGCACACTCGACATCTTCTCGGGCAACTCCAATCTATATGCGAGCTTTCCAATTCGCTCGACTAAATGGTCCAATAAACCTTGGAGCTAACTTTCCTTTACTTTCGATCCAACCATATGCTTCAATGGCGAAACTTCCGTAAAAACCATATCGTCCACGTCAAATTCCAAGTCCTTATGATGCTTATCGGCGTAACTCTTTTGACGATCTTGGGTCGCCTTCATTCATTGTCGAACGATCTCGATACAATCCGAGGTTTCTCTAATCATTTCAGGCCTAATACCAACTTATCCTCAAATTCCAACCAACAAGCTAGAGAATTGCATGGCCTCCCATACAACGCCTCATATGGTGCCATCCCAATGCTAGACTAATAGCTATTATTATACGCAAACTCAACTAGATGTAGACGGTCTTCCCATGATCCCGAAAATCCAACACATAGTCTCTCAGGAGATCTTCCAAAACTCGGTCAACCCTCTTGGTTTGACCATCCGTTTGGGGATGATAAGCCGTACTTAAACACAACTCGATTCCCAAAGCTTCTTGTAGACTCTTCCAAAATCCACTTGTGAATAATGGATCTCGGTCACTTACTATGCTCTTTGGGATACCGTGGAATCGAATTACCTATTTTATATAAAGTTCAGCCAACTTTGACGCCATCCTATTCGACTTAACAGGAATAAATCTCGCACTTTTGATCAAACAATCCACGATGACCCAAATCCCTTCGTTTCCTGCCCTGGTTCTAGGTAGTCCATCGATACTTGCTCCCACTTCCACGTAGGAATTTCCAATGGCTTGAGCAAACCACTCGGATTCTTCTGTTCGGCTTTCACTAACTGACAGTTCATACACTTGGAAATGAACTTTCCAATATCTCGCTTCATCCCCTCACAGTAGTAAATTTGCTTCATGTCCTGATACATTTTATTACCACCAGGATGAATTGTTAACTTCGAGTGATGACATTCTCTTAGAACCTCGTCTCCCAATCCGTAAACATCAGGAACAAATAGTCGCCCTTGCTTTTGAAGCCAACCTTCTCGATCGACCTCGAACTCTTTATCTTCTGGTTCCAGTTTATGGACAAACTTGACAAGCTTTGCATCTTGCTTTTGGCTCTTGCTAATCCTTTCGATAAGAGTAGGTCTTATCGATAAGCTTTCTAACATTTCAGGTTCCAGTTCACATCTTGGCCTGAAATCAAACCTTGCCAAATACTCGAGATTCTTCCATTTTGAAAACATCGCTCCTAAATGTGCGTTTCTTCGACTCAGCGCATTTGCAACTGCGTTGCCTTTACCAGGAGTATAGGCTATACCAAAATCATATGAAGTCAGAAACTCCAACTGTCATTGCTGCCGAAGATTCAAGTCCGTTTGGGAGAAAAGATACTTCAATGACTTGTGGTCCATAAACAACTCAAACCGGACTCCCAACAGGTAATGTCTCCACATCTTCAGAGCAAACACAATCGCCGCCAACTCCTAATCATGAGTTGGGTAGTTTTTCTCATGCGGCTTTAGCTGTAGACTCGCGTAGCCACAACCATATCCTTCTGCATTAGCACTGCTCCATGTCCAATACCACATGCATCGGTGTACACCACCATCTCTTCATTCCCACTTGGAATGGTCAACACAGGAGCACGCGTCAATCTCTCCATCAGGATTCCGAACGCTTGTTCACACTTTTCGTCCCATGTGAACACTTGGTTCTTCTTCGTCAATCCTGTCAATGGTGCAGCTATCTTAGAGAAATCCGTGATAAACCGTCGGTAATAACCAGCCAACCCATGGAAACTTCTCTCATCCGTCACATTCTTAGGTCTATCCTAGTCCTGGATTACTGCTACTTCAGCGGAGTCAACCGCTATCCCATTTCCAGAAACAACATGACCTAAGAACCTCACTTCATTCTTTCAGAAGTTACACTTTGAAAACTTAGCCTTAAAATGATGCCTTCGCAAGATTTCCAACACGACTCTCAAGTGCGTCTTGTGTTCCTCCTCATTTTGGGAGTAAACCAGAATATCATCCACAAAATGCAAGCACGAACTTGTTCAAATGATCTCTGAATACCCTATTCATAAGATCCACGAAATATGCTGGCGCGTTAGTAAACCCAAATGGCATCACTAACCATTCAAAGAACCCGGATGGTGTCCTAAAAGCAGTCTTTGGCACACTATCCTTTGCCACCCTAAACTGGTGAAATCCCATTGCCAAATCAATCTGAAAAAACACTTTGGCTTCGTGAAGCTGATCGAACAAGTCATCAATCCTTGGCAACAGATACTTATACTTCTTTTTCACCTTGTTCAGCTCACGATAGTCCACACACAATCTTAGCGAGCCATATGCCTTGGTTGCAAACATGAATGGCGCACCCCATTCGGAAACACTTCTCCGAATGAATCCCTTCCCTAGAAGGTCACGAACTTGCACCTCCAACTCTCGTTGTTCCTGTAACGACCCTGTTTTGGCTAATTCCATAATACAGTTTACTTTGAAATTGATTTAATTAAATAAATTTAGAATAATAAATTTAGAAAATTCCATGTATATATTTTAATGGTTTAAAATTTATTTAACCAAAGTATGTATGTAAAATAAACAAGGAAGATTTTGTCATTTGTTTTGTATTTTTACTTATTTTAGTCTTTGGAAAAATATAGATAAATTTGGATTTAAAATATTATAGAGAATTCCGAAGAAGCAATTTTTTTAAAGTCATTGTATATATATTTTAACTCAGTTTTGGTATAATTGTATGTATACGAGGAAATGTTATTTTAACATTTTTATTTTTGCATTTAAACATTTGTGAAAATCCAAATAAGCATTTGTACAAAATCCTAAACATATATGTATATATATATTATGTATAGATATACATATAGTAATGTCCCTTAACATATATATGTGTATATAAGCCTTTATCAAATATTTGTATTTTATTTTTCTGTAAATTGTTTTAGACCTTATGTAACAAAATTAATAACTTAGGTAAAATTAGGCGACTTCATGTAAAAGAAAACCCAAAGAAAATATACACTCATGAAAGATTTAACACCTATAAGATATAAATCAAGTCATTCAAATAAATGTGATTGCTTGGATGCTAAGGGTTGATATATATAAGCATTTATTATACATATTGTGTACAACAAGAGAATGTAACTTGCTTAAGAGCAAAGTACCATGTGAAAATCATATGGAAGATTTTAATGTGATAGGAAATGAACAATACATCTTTTCAATTCAAAAGGGTTGTAGCAGCAGCTACATAGATTACCTACCTTGATCAGCTAAAATCCCCTACTTGACAATGGCACATAGCCTGTGTGTGGCTAGATGCTACAATAGCCATGTGATTTGGCAGCAAAATAGGACTTAAAACTAAGTGTATGCATGTGTTTTGCAATAGGACTTGGTACTTTAAACCACTAGAATAGCTGCATAGGAAAATTTTATGTATAGTCTTAACAGTTATGCTTTCAATCAAGACATGACACAGTGACAAAGGTGTAAAGCCTGTTTAGCTTAGGAACCAAGTTTTGATTCCAACCAATTAGAATGTGGATGAGCATATATATGCACCTCAATACGCACATAGCCGTGCAAATTTGACGAGCTGGAAAGTATCAGTAGTGAAATGGCATGTGCATAACCTCACATCAATCTAAGCAATTGCAGCAGCTACTAACCCCAGGTTTGTAGCTATATTTTCCCGTACTAATCAACTAATGTTATAAAATTTTAAAGCCTTAAATTCGTCTATAAATACACACCATGCTACTGGATTCATTCATACACCCATTTGAAATAAAACTGGAGAAAATCCTGAAGCAAATGATATGGCAAAACCTAGAATCAGTGATCAAAACTTGGAGAGAAATAGGGGACATTTCTGGTGAGTAGACACTGTTTAATCCCTTTGAACTTAAATACTACTGTAAGTATCTATGTATGCTTGGTTAAGACACTGAAATCATATCGTTTATACTTGGATTGGGTATGTATGTGCCTTGAGATCCTTAGAACACTACTGTGACTTATTCAACAGTAGGATATCCATTGTTTCATTAACTTCAAAAAAATTATAGTTAAAATTCTAGGAAGATAGATAGCTTATATCCTACTTGAAAATTGTATGTAGGTACCTAGGGTATATTTTAAAAATAATACCAACTCTAAGCTTCATATAAATAAGTATAAAATACAGTAAAAAGCTTTGAAAACTTAATTTTTCGACCAGGTGAAAATCCAGTTTCAAGGTATATGGGTGGATCCGAATTCAAAAACAATGAATTTAGGTATAAATTTCATGATTTGTAGAGTTAGGGTTGAGGAAAATTTTAAGGTTCATAAGAAAACCTATTTTGATCAAATTCCGGCACTTCGTCGATGGTGGATCTTGGCGTTTGGTCAGAATGTGTGTGGAACATCAGGGAATCATAGAAAAATGTCAACTAAAATTATAATGGGATATATTTCGAGGACGAGGCTTAAATATGAATTTTGGATCCGATTTTAAGGCTTAGGTCATCGTTGAACTGCACCGACGCTGGTGGGTTTCAGGTGATCGCACCAGGGGGGATCGCTGGAGAAGGTCGTTGCCCATCTCTGACCGAAGTTTGGTCGAAGTCCATGTTGTATGGTGGTGGAACGAATCAAATTAGTGATGTGTTTTTTTATGATGCCTCGGGTGAAGCATCAAAGGCTGACATAGGATGTCAGGGATGGAACTAGGCTCGGGAATGGTTTAAGGGGGAGGAGACGCATTCGTGGAGGTGGTTGCGAAAGGTGGATGATGGGTTAGACGTCGATGCACATGCACATGTGTACAAATGTGTATTGACGGTGGAAAGGAAGTAAAAACAGTAAGAAACAATGGAAAGAAGGAATGGAAGGAAGAAATGGGTCGGCAATATTGCACTGATACTGGCAAACAAAAAAAATAAGAAGAAATGGAAAGGAGTCATGGGCTTGGCTCGTGGGCTTGGCTATTGGACTTAGGCCGTGAAAAGAAATTGAGGGTTTTTAGAATAAAAGAAAAGTGAAGGAAAAGGTAAGAGTCCGGGTAATGGCCTGATTTTGCAAAAGAAATAAATATATAGGAAATTAAAGAAGAAGAAAGGAAATAAAAAGAAAGTAAAATATGAAAAGAATAAATAGAAGACAGGAAAAAGGAATCTTGTAAAATAAAATAAAATAAAAGCTTTTTTTTAAATATAATGCTAAATGATAAACATATACCTAAAAGAATAAAAGAGTAGTGTTAGTATGGATGATAATCTAAAATAAAGATGGTATATGATCAGACGATAATCGTTAGAAACTAAAATGTACTTTGTCAAGATTAAACAAGGTTATTTAAATAAAAAGACAAAGTTAATTTATTTATTAAATTTGGAAAAAATATATATAAATTCTCTTGTTCTAAAGATCATATAATCGGTTCAAGCCGTATTCGTTGAGCGATAATCAACAATATGTTATGGTTAATGAAAAATGACTGCTCGTCAGTAATACGGTGTGATAATGAACCCGAATGTTTTAAATAATCGACTTCAGACGATGAATATATTTTAAATCGAGATATGATTTCAAGGTTGATGTAACAACTATTAAACTTATTATTTGAAATTCATGAGAACATGAATAAATATAGTAACTAGACAAACAACATTTGACCATGTACTAATATTTATTTAAAATATTAAGTTGATGTGATAAACGAGTCCAGAAGGAGTAATATTCACAATCCAAAGTTGATAACGTTAGAAGCAAAGATTTTGCAGATGAGGATGGTTATGAGGAATATTGGGAAATTGGTTGACCAATAACTATGGGATTTTTTTTGGAGTTCCAAGAATAAATGGAATAGTGATAAATTGGGAGGAGACGTTGAATTAGTATTGACTAAGTTGAATTCAGGTAAGTATTGTTCTCTTCCCGTTTTAAATAAGATTTAAATCAATTAGATATTGAATTATTTATTCACCTAAGGAAAAGAAATAATATATAATTCAGATAGACTGAACTGTGAATTACAATAATACTGTTATAAACAATGGAAATAAATAGGACTATTAGAATAAATAGAATCTTAGATAGTTATGATTTGGAAATAATTATTTTCTAAGATCGACTAATTTATAAATAACTATTTGTCGAATTTGAATTATTGAATTGTGATAGATAATATCTGTTGTGATGGTTGATCTGCTAATTTTATTTATTTTATAATGATGTGGTATGACTTAGTGAACTTGTTAGTTAATATAAACATTTATATGTCTTAATTAGATAAAATCAAATTGTTGTTGAAACCTGGAAGTTTATATATTTTCTGCAGATATGTCCTGATAACCAATACGAATATTGAAATCTGTTGAATATGATAACCTGGTTACTTTAATTATCACTTGGCCCTAAAAGATATTAACGTTCATCGATCGAAAGAGGCTGGGATTGGTTTTCTCAATGAAATCCAAATACCACTTTGTTTCGACCTAGGCGTTGGTTAGTTTAAAGTCAAGATGAAGACCCTTGAAGACGAGTTTATGCAAGGGCTATTCTATTTACAGAATAGTGCCTTCGGTTTGTCCAGACCCGTGATGATCCCAACCGTTGGTGATATACATTCGATACACTCAAGCGAAATGAGTGGTTGGTCATGTATGGGCCGGGTTGCAAGACGTTCTTGTTGAATCCAGTGTATTCCCCTCTAGAGATGCACTATTGGCAAGTGCACTACAACAAAAACACCATATTACAACTTTAATTTTACAACGGTGGTAAACGCACCGTTGTAATAAATGGGTTTTTACAACGGTGGTTAAAGCACCGTTGTAATAAATGGTTTTTTACAACGGTGGTATAAACACCGTTGTAACTACAACAAAAACACCATATTACAACTTTAATTTTACAACGGTGGTTAAAGCACCGTTGTAATAAATGTTTTTTACAACTTTTTTCCAAAAAAGTTGTAATAAATTTATTTTTAACAACTGTGTTAGTAATTATTTTCATTAAATGTAATATGACTATATTTTAATATTAATTATTTTCATTAAATAATTTTTAATAATTAATATTTACAACTAATTAGTAATTATTAATTAATAACCTATATATTAATATTAAATATTTAATTAAAAATACTTCAATAAATAAATAATTCATGCTAATAATTAGTAATTGACAACCAATTAGTAATTATTAATTAATAATCAATAAATACATATTTAATATTTAATTAAAAATACATCAATAAATAAATAATTCCTACTAATAATTATTAATTAACAACCAATTAGTAATTATTTAATAATAATCAATATATAAATATTAAATATTTAATTAAAAATAATTAATTTATAACTACTTCATTATTAAGTACTAGTAATTAATTAGTAAGTAATAACTAATGAGCGGTTAATAATCAATTAATTAATGATCAATAAGTAAATAACAATTAATAAATATTTAATTTATAATTAATCATGACTATTAGTAGTAATTAATATTTAGTATATAATATTTTTTAATAAGTAATCGTTGTTGAAAGTTTTTCCAAATTTTTTTGTCAAATATGATCCCTACGAAGGGGGGGTCCAAGGGGGGTGGCAACCCCCCAAGGTGGGGGTGCGGGGGCAACGCCCCCGCTAACGGGGTTCGACCTCGTATATTTTGTGTACTGTTGAATTTGAATCTTACTCAAAATTTAACAACAATCGTTAATTAAGTAACAATTATAAGTTAAAAATCAGTAGTAAATAATAATAACAATTATAAGAAGAAAATAGTTAGCAATAACAGTAATAAAACCGCTGTTAATATCCATTTTACACATAATAAAAAACAAATCTATTTAATTTTTAATATCAAATAATTACAATTAAGTACTTAATAAGTGAATATATTTTTTAACAACTGTGTTTTTCTTCCAATAATAATAAACAAGTTTCATTTTGGCTTCCAACGCATAAGTCAAATTTCATTTTGGCTCACTATGTTAGATCGCAACCGTCACAGGTAACAAGGGCTTCCAACGCATAAGTCAAATTTCATTTTGGCTCCACCGCGAAATTTTGGCTCCAAAATCATTTTTTTGGGCTCGTAGGCCCTTTAATTTCCCAACACAGTTTTTATTCCCGATGAGCATAAACCCTCATCTTCTGAACCACGCCGCCTATTCTCTTTCTTTCTCCATCTCACGTTCTTCTTTTTCTTCCCAAATTCAGTAATTTCGTACTAAATTCGAAGGAAGGTTTAAGGATAATAAGTTGATCTTATTCCAGCTGGCGTCTCTTAACCCTAAATCCAAATCGATCTGCCCAAATTCTCCTTCCTCACGGTGGCGTCTTCCTCAAGGTATTAGACTTCCCACTTCGGTTAGATTGCGTAGCCTTTTTTTTTAACTCCGAAACTAATTCAGCTTTTGAAGATTTTGTTGATCTTATTAATCAAATTCTGAGTTTTATGTTAATCTTGTGATACTAATTATCAACTTTTTTCTGAAATAGAAGCAGCTTTATTGTGGAGGCGACACCAACTCGGCAACGACATGAGGGGACTGACGACGACAGGCACCGCTTCAGCGCGACAAGGGACAGCGCTGAGCAAAATGCGAAGCCATTAATTTGTAAGTTCAATTTGATTTCCATTTTGCAATTTTAATTATGCTGGAAAAATAGCGAATGAATTGGGTTGATTTATGCTGCAAATTGCCTAATTGCATAGTTGGCAGAGGAGGATTATGTTGTGCCAAAACGGATTATGTTGATTGTTGGGAAGTGGAAACTCAAATTCTATTTTTTATTGCCAATTACAATTGGCAGCAATTTGCAAAATTGCAAAATGAAAAAAATTGAATATGTCAGTTTTTAATTGGCACCAATTGCCGATTATATTGCAAAATTGCAAAATGAAAAAAATTGAATATGTCAGGTTTTTAATTTACAGTAGGGTGATTAAATATGAGTTTGTTCATTATTTACAGAACTTCATTTGCAGGAACATGGTTGGAGAAGGACTTCACTTGTTCAGCTGAAGAAATGGATATATATTTTGGCATCTTTATGAAAGCACATAACCTGTTCGACCTAATGCCTCAACAGTTCCTGCTTCTAAATCTTGTAATCATTATTTGTAATGTAATGAAGAATTGATATATTACCGTGATGATGTATGATTCAGTTTTTGTATTTTGAATATAAAGTTGTAATCTTTTTTGTATGAATGGATCCGTTGCTTTGAATTTATATCAATTTGTTTTCTGTTTATTCAGCTTTTGTTGCTTTTGCAAAATTTATTTTTTTTAAAACCCAAAAGTCTATCACAACGGTGCATAACTGTTGTAATAAAGTTTATTACAACGGTGGAAAAAAGTTGTAAAATATACATATTACAACGGTGTTGCAACAGTGCAAAAAAGTTGTAAAAGATATTAGTCTATTACAACTTCTTAATACACGACGGTTTGCCCACCGTTGTAAAATGTATATTACAACGGTGTTCCACCGTTGTAATAGGGTCATTTTGTTGTAGTGGTGGTTCCATACCTTGTCATAGTCAGAATCCAATTTCCAATAAGCGCTCGCGGTTTTGATTGTATACCATATATATGGAGCGTGAGATGCAAGCGTTCCGCTGGATTCTATTTTATTTGTGGAAACCCTAGACATTATTATAATATCAGAATAGTTATGATTTCAAAATGTTTTGGGTTATCATAAGGTAAAAACCATCCGTGTTCATGTGTGGATCAGTCTTACGATTATCTTTTCTTTCAAACTGTTTTTGAAAGTTAAACAAGTGTTTGGATTCTCATAAGGGAAAAACTCGTTCCATTTTTACGGCGTGGTCTTGTGAGATATCCATTATCGAATCAAGTTGTTTTAAAATCGTTTACTCGTACCAGTCCCATGACTGACCCAGAGTTTACTTTTTTATGTTTTCCTAAACTCTTGGGTGCCCAAATTTGTACGGGCAGTCAAGTAGTTCAAGATTTTACAGATATTCTTGGAGGAGCTTGGAGCAGGAGGCTTCAACGTTAGATATATAAGTTTTGTTTTGCTGCATTATGTATGTGATGTATTCTGATAATGTATATAAGCACTGATATCATTTTGTATTTCAAATGGTGTTATATATTATATTTTGTTCATTCCGTTGTGAGATTTGTGTTACTCATTTGTTGTTGTGTTATCTTCTATCTTTTTTCTTCTATTCTACTTTTCTATCATTCTATTTCTCACCCTCTAACTTCTCTCTATTAGTGATCTGGAATTTCTGATATTTGAATCGTCGACATGTTATATAGGAGACGTATTTGTGTCGATTTTCGGGGCCAAAAATCCACGGGTCGTTACAGTGGTAAAAGAGCATAAGGTTAAGTAATAACCTCGACTCTGTAGCGTAACTCAGTAGAGATAGGGTTAGAAATACCCTAGATTGAATTGAGTGTATATACGAGAGAACGTATTTGTGTAAAAAAATGATGATTTTTTTATGTTGCGTTGATTGATTTGTTGAGTGGTGTGACAACAAGGAATTTCGCTCGATCCGAATCAGTCGCTAAACCGACCCAGACCGTTCGAAACGCCTGATTGTTTTGAGAACACGACAAAATAGAACGCAGACGGAAGAACATTTCATTGTTAATTACAATAGTTCCATCAGAATACAAGAATATACAGAGTATGAACAAATAAAATACATTCGATAAATATCAAAGATTACAATACATTACATATATATACATCGCAGCGGAAAATAATACAAAATACAACTAGAAGGAGATACACGGATACAAAGCTTTCCGGATATCGTTCCAGCTGTAAATCAGGTTCCTGTGAATATAAATCTGCAAAATCAAAACTACTAGCTTCCCGTGTAAAAAATAAGGGCACCCAGAGTTTAGGTTAAAACAATAAACTCCAGGTCAGTCATGGGACTGGTGTGAGAACTAAAACAGTTATAAATCTTTATTTTAAAGTTAGGTAAATCAAGGGACCACGCCGTATAACACGGAACGGGTTTCCTCCCAAGAACACCAGTGCATAAAACAACAGCGCAATGTTAACTAAAGAAAATGAAGCTATTATAAGACCCATGTCCCATCACACAATGCAACGCAAGCCGGAGGATAGGGTTTTTACCTTATAATAGCCAAAGAATGCATGATACGTTTAAAATAGATTATTTTGGTAATACTATAAGTGTATAGTATATAAAACAACTTCAAATCATAAGTTTCAATCATAGACGGCATAAGCGCCCCATCCCACTATGTCGCCATATATAGGATTACAACTAAAACCGCACAGTCACGTATTGGAAGTTGGATTTCCATCTGTGAACCGAGGCAAAAGATAGTCCTCTACCGATTCGAGACTCTCTAGCCCGAGCCTCAGGACCCAGACTCAGGTGGGCCCTTGGAGCGACAGGGCCGGTCCGTCGATGTGGATTAAAATTCCTGAACACTGCGTTTCCCCGCCCTTTGGGGCGTAAATGAGCCAACGAATGACTCCATCGGTCCCGGATCGACCGATATAACCGAGGCGCCTCCAATTCCAACAACCACATGAGTCAAACTCGTCAGCCAGTTCAAGCACCGACGCCACTCCTAACTAGAAAGAAACGCATGCCCTCCCTGAGGTCCTTCTCCCGTTTTTGGTTCACACCGGGGTGTGAGGCTCGCGAATTAACGCTACACAAAGCTACGCCACAAAGGTCATGCTTTGATCATCAACCACAAGACTCTGCTTTTCAACAGAAGCCTTGATCATTTGCATCTTAGCATGCCACACAGGCAAACCACTCTATGCAACCGATATCAGTCACACAGAATGAAATCCAATGTCAGACACACAGTCCATTTACAAGTTCGTTCTGGGTCTAAACGAAACCGGAGGCACCTAGTACCCCGCATATCCATCGATCTCCAAGTACGTCTGGACGACCACTAATTGATTCCCTCCTCTTAGGTGTACGGCCCAATCAAGATCATCAGTAATCACCCAAACGACGTGAAGACCTCTGGTCTTCAACCACCGTCTTCATCTTCGACACCACATCGAATCAGTTATTCAAAATGGGATAAACCCGGTCTTTTTGAATAACTCGCGTATATAATAAACAAGTGTTACACAAACACAACATACGCCTCATTCCAATTCAGAATATTCTTTTATTTAAATATTCTTACACTTTGGGAAAGGTCCCCATTAATTTTATCAAAGATAAATTCTTTAAATTTATTCTTTAATCTCCTTTGAATATCAATTCAAACTAGTCGGGATTAGCGAACTACACCGAAGTAATCATTTATTTTAATTTCCCAATCCCAACCTATTCATCCCATGAAGTAAAACTGGTAATACTTCATATCTAACACCACGGTGTTATCGGTAAATTCAATTACCGTTTCACGTTCAAATCTAATTAAAGATTTAACTATCGCCTGGAGTAAAACTGGTGATACTCCATTCTCGATCTTTTCAATCTAATTAAAGATTCATTAAAACTCCACTTAGTTTTAACCTTTAACTGGGTTAAAGAATCAGTGTCATTTAAAACACGGTTCACGATAAACCCAAAATCACATTCAATTAATTATCAGGTTAAAGAACAAGTGTTATTTAAAACACTGTTCATGATAAACCCAAAAATCAATACCAATTCAATTCCAATTAAATATTATTTAATTGGTACACTTCATTAAATCTAAATAAAAAGATTTAATCTTTTTCTCAACTGGGCTTAAGAACAGTGTTAATGAAGACACCATTCACAACAAACCCAAATCACATTTGATATTAAATACAAGGCTCTGAATAGAAAATATATCGGCTTATATTCAATATCAAATTCTATGACCAACAAATATCGTATTGGAAATAACGATATTAATATATCTTTCAAATTCCCATAACAATATCTGTATCATCACGAAATCCAACATCGAAATATTCCGAAGACAATTTCGATTCAAATCCATTCCAATTCAATTATTGGAAATCCTGGTTATATTTCAAAATCATTTCAAATCCAATTTATTTATTTTAAAAATAAATAAATTATTATTTTAGTTCAAAACTAGTTCATTTCGATAAAAATCTATTTTTATCTTTTCAAATATGGTGTTTTTCATCCCAATTTTTCACAAATCATTTCTTATGACTTTACACAAATTATTACTATTTTTAATAATTTTATCAAGGTCCGTACAGTCGATTTCCATCAACGGCCATCGAACTGCACTTACAGCGACCTTTTCCAAATTTGATTTGGACATAATTCCAAATCCAACCGTTAGATTTCAAATTTCTAATATTTGTTAGAAAGCTCTTTTCGATACGAACCCAACGGTTCCAGTTTTAGGAGAATCCGACGGTCGGATCTCCCGCAATGTCCGTTCGAAGTCAATGGTCGAAATTCACGAACTGCCGCCGCGCGGCGCATTCTATTCAGGCCATTATATTATATATATAATATATACTTCGTCGATTTCTTTTTAAAACGTATTTTATAAATCATTTTAAATTCGTTTTCAAAACGATTTCAACTTCCTTTTCAAATTCTAATCAAAATTGAATTTTCCAATATAAATTCGTTTTAAATTCATTTCAAATTGATTTCAATTCAAATCGATTTTAATTCAATTTCAGTTCGTTTTCAATTCAATTCTCAATTCGTTTTCAATTCAATTCAATTCTCAATTCGTTTTCAATTCAATTTCAATTCGAATTCATTTCTATTCAATTCAATTCACTCTAATTCGAATTTCAATTCTTTTCAATATAATTCTAATTTCAAAATCACTTTCTATATTCATTGAAAAATGAATAAAACCGATATAAATATCGTTCGCGTCAAAATAGCGTCAATCTAATCAACACGGCTTCATATATTTCTATTTTCAAATATTCAATTTCAAATATTTCTTTTTCAAATATTTCTATTCAAAACTGGAATGAGGCCCACCCAATTACCATATAATGTTAATTATACGGATTTTCTACAACACATGTATAAAATAACAACGATGGATAATCAACCATCATCCAGAGTGCGTTCTACACTGTATAAGCATCAAATATAAATATTTAACGCTCATAACAGTCTGTCAATCAATCGATCGACATACAACTAATTATTGGGATTAGTGTATGTCATATTTCATCCCAATACTCGTGTGGGGTTTCAAACAATCAAACACATATTTTATTTGTGCAGTTGGGCGATGTGTAAAATTTATCGTCCCAATCAATATCAATCAAATCAGTGTATATAAACAAATCTCCGATTTGTTTATATTAATATATTTCATTTCATATACACGTTAAAAATTGTATTTTTAACTATATAATATTTTCCACCATAAAATATTTTATTTCACATCACATCACACAATCAACTGCACATCAAAATCAAACAAACAAGCATACAAGCCGTCCATGGTCTGTGGACGACGGGTGTCGGGTGCTACTAAACACCGTCTGCATCCTAGTATATATTTTAACTAGAAAATAAAATTAAAAGGTGAGGAGTTCTCACAGAGGGTTCCACTCCGCCGTGCTTTGCCTTTGTACTGCTGAACCGTCTGGATCTGCTTGAAATTCCATTGCAGTCCTTTCATGCTGTTCAAATAAAAATTATATTTTTATCACTTCATTCTATAAATAAAAATCGTATTTTTATTTCTTCTTTACATATATTTTTTTCAACGCTTCATTCTATATAAAAATTATATTTTATATTTCTATTTCATATATAAAGATCGAATTTTTATTTATCGATATAAAAATCACATTTTTAATTCAACATATATATAATAAAAATCAGATTTTTATTTCGCTACATAATTAAAGATCAAATTTTTATTGTCTAAATAATATAAAAATCGTATTTTTATTCTTTCTATACTATAAAAGTTATATTTTTAAACTTTCTATATTATAAAAATTATATTATTAACCTTTCTATATTATAAAAATTATATTTTTATTATCTCTACATTATAAAAATTATATTTTTAATATCTCTAAATTATAAAAATTATATTTTAATAATATAAAAGTCCTACCTTCGATTATATAAAAATCCAACCTTTCTTCGCTAATACCATATATAAAAACTGAATTTTTCCTTAGCTAATACCGTATATAAAAACTGATTTTTTTTTTCCTAATACCATATATAAAAACTGAATTTTTTATTTTCTATAAAACTAATCACATTATATAAATAAAGAAATAAAAATAAAATAAAATAAGCTTACAGGAGGTGGGGCATTGCAATTTGCCGGCGTCGGCTTGGGGAGGGCGGAGACGATTGGGGAGGGCGGCGCTGCACCTGAAGGCGGTGGCGAGGTCCCGCTTCGGGTCTGCGGCGTTGGCAGGTCCTTCGATGGCGCCTGGGATTCGGGAAGTCGTCGATTAGAAGAGGAGAGGAAGGAGGCGGAGGAAGAAAGGGGAGCGGCGTTCGATGGTCGGAGGCGCGATGGGTGACGGGGTCGATGGTGGATCTGGAAGGGGGCGCGCTGTCTCGTGATTTTTTTATTTTCTTTTCAGTTTTCTGAGTTGTGAGATGAGAGAGAGAGCTTTAGGGTTATAAAGTTTTATTTAATTATTATTTAATTTTCCCTAAAGTTGACTTTTCAATTCGAACTCGAAACGATACCCAACGACTGTCGTCCATAGCTAATTACCCCCATTCCGAACACAATGGGATATGTATCGTAGGTTGATTCGATCATTTCGATCAGTTTTCGTCAAAATCAACATATAACTCTATATATTGAATTTGAACGCGCATTTCAATTTATTGGAGCCACATACTAACAAGAAAATTTCCTGAAAAAATATTTTCTAACTTCGTATTGACGATACGGTCCTAACAAAACTAATTTCATCGAATTCTGAGACCGTTTGAAAAATGGTCATTTTCCAGTCGATTAAAATCAACTGAAACTGGTCAAACGCGATTTCCTTTTCCACGCTCAAATATTGATTCGAAAAATTACGAAATATGAAACCTAGCAATAACTAGACACCACGGATCCAACAAAAGTGGTTTCGTCGAAATCCGAGGTCGTTTGCAAAATTTCCATTTTTAAGGGCCAGAATTCCATAGCGACTATTCTGAATTTTCAACTGGACCTATCTTTTTATCCCCGCTATTAAATTTTGATTTTTCGGATTCGTTGGAAAGATATTCTCTATTAGATTCCATTATTTTTGGTTTCGCTAAAATCCGGTTTATTTTGCACCGGGTATGTTCATTTGAGGTTTGAAATCGAATTATCGAACTACCGCGCCATTATCAATTCCCTTTATAATTATATATAATTATTTATATTCTAACAACGACGTATATAAATATATACGTCGAATTCATTCAAAATAAATTTCTCGTCGTTATTATTTAAAATAATTCATTTTAAATATTCAAAATTCGCTAAAATTGCCAAAATAAAATTTTTAAATAGGCTCGGATTTCCGGGTTGTTGCAATCTCCCCCACTTAAAACTTTTCGTCCCCGAAAAGGAACGAAGCCGAAAGTTGTTTCACAAATCAACTCAACTTCCAGTATTTTCACTACGGCTTAAGTTCTTCGACTTTTCAGTTTCTAAAAACTTTTCAAATTTTCCAAAAATTTGGCTAACACCCTAAATTTTCGAAAAATTTCGCCATAACCTCCCCTGCACGGGGGACTTCAGGATATTTCATATAGCCTCCCATGGCCTTCTTCAATCCAAAAGAAAAAGAAAAAGCCAAGCGGCTAGCCAATCGGCTCATAAAATCACCCAAAACTCAAGAAATACAATAAACATGTACCTATTTGTTGGGCAAACAATTTTATTCTTCTGCTCTAGCCTCTTTGCTATGACCTGTTCAATGTAAGTACATGTATATGCATGCAAACGCGACAAACTTTCAATACAATTACTATTTGATACAATTTGGCTAAAGGTTTAACATTTAATTAATCACAACAATAATCAAACAACACAATCAGCAATCAATTAGTTGATTATCATTTCAAATTCATAACTTTGATACATATATAGAAAATCATGTTTTTGATAGGCCCTATATAATTTTGGTTCTTACACCAGTCAATTGGAAATATATAAACATCACACCTTCGAAACTCGAACACAAACTGCTGATGCTACGTAGTCATCAACAGAATCATCTCTGAGCGACTAGAGTTTGACTTTATATCTATCCAGTATATTAAAACTTCAAATACACGTGGATTAGACGTATACGCAAAGTCTATATATACTGGACTGTCCAAATCAATATAAAATAAATAATCAAATACGAATAATTGATTTAAATTTTCAAAACAAAGCTTGTTTCCATTTTAAAGAATATACTCTTCACACTCGTTCTAGGATACTACTGATCCCATCTCTAACGAGTCATTCCCATTGGATATTACTAATCCAATATCTGATGAGTTCTTTTGTTTGGTTCTAACTTGTCTTGTTCTCTGAGCTTTGTAAACCAAAGCTCTGATACCAAATGTGACAACAAGGAATTTCGCTCGATCTGAATCAGTCGCTAAACCGACCCAGACCATTCGAAACGCCTGATTGTTTTGAGAACACGACAAAATAGAACGCAGACGGAAGAACATTTCATTGTTAATTACAACAATTCCATCAGAATACAAGAATATACAAAGTATGAACAAATAAAATACATTCGATAAATATCAGAGATTACAATACATTACATATATATACATTGCAGCGGAAAATAATACAAAATACAACTAGAAGGAGATACATAGATACAAAGCTTTCCGGATATCGTTCCAGCTGTAAACCAGGTTCCTGTGAATATAAATCTGCAAAACCAAAACTACTAGCTGCCCGTGTCAAAAATAAGGGCACCCAGAGTTTAGGTTAAAAAAATAAACTCCAGGTCAGTCATGGGACTGGTGTGAGAACTAAAACAGTTATAAATCTTTATTTTAAAGTTAGGTAAATCAAGGGACCACGCCGTATAACACGGAACGGGTTTCCTCCCAAGAACACCAGTGCATAAAACAACAGCGCAATGCTAACTAAAGAAAAATGAAGCTATTATAAGACCCAGGTCCCATCACACAATGCAACGCAAGCCGGAGGATAGGGTTTTTACCTTATAATAGCCAAAGAATGCTTGATACGTTTAAAACAGATTATTTTGGTAATACTATAAGTGTATAGTATATAAAACAACTTCAAATCATAAGTATCAATCATAGACGGCATAAGCACCCCATCCCACTATGTCGCCATATATAGGATTACAACTAAAACCGCACAGTCACGTATTGGAAGTTGGATTTCCATCTGTGAACCGAGGCAAAAGATAGTCCTCTACCGATTCGAGACTCTCTAGCCCGAGCCTCAGGACCCAGACTCAGGTGGGCCCTTGGAGCGACAAGGCCGGTCCATCGATGTAGATTAAAATTCCTGAACACTGCGTTTCCCCGCCCTTTGGGGCGTAAATGAGCCAACGAATGACTCCATCGGTCCCGGATCGACCGATATAACCGAGGCGCCTCCAATTCCAACAACCACATGAGTCAAACTCGTCAGCCAGTTCAAGCACCGACGCCACTCCTAACTAGAAAGAAACGCATGCCCTCCCTGAGGTCCTTCTCCCATTTTTGGTTCACACCGGGGTGTGAGGCTCGCGAATTAACGCTACACAAAGCTACGCCACAAAGGCTGTGCTTTGATCATCAACCACAAGACTCTGCTTTTCAACAGAAGCCTTGATCATTTGCATCTTAGCATGCAACATAGGCAAACCACTCTATGCAACCGATATTAGTCACTCAGAATGAAATCCAATGTCAGACACACAGTCCATTTACAAGTTCGTTCTGGGTCTAAACGAAACCGGAGGCACCTAGTACCCCGCATATCCATCGATCTCCAAGTACGTCTGGACGACCACTAACTGATTCCCTCGTCTTGGGTGTACGACCCAATCAATATCATCAGTAATCACCCAAACAACGTGAAGACCTCTGGTCTTCAACCACCGTCTTCATCTTCGACACCACGTCGAATCAGTTATTCAAAATGAGATAAACCCGGTCTTTCTGAATAACTCGCGTATATAATAAACAAGTGTTACACAAACACAACATACGCCTCATTCCAATTCAGAATATTCTTTTATTTAAATATTCTTACACTTTGGGAAAGGTCCCCATTAATTTTATCAAAGATAAATTCTTTAAATTTATTCTTTAATCTCCTTTGAATATCAATTCAAACTAGTCGGGATTAGCGAACTACACCGAAGTAATCATTTATTTTAATTTCCCAATCCCAACCTATTCATCCCATGAAGTAAAACTGGTAATACTTCATATCTAACACCATGGTGTTATCGGTAAATTCAATTACCGTTTCACGTTCAAATCTAATTAAAGATTTAACTATCGCCTGGAGTAAAACTGGTGATACTCCATTCTCGATCTTTTCAATCTAATTAAAGATTCATTAAAACTTCACTTAGTTTTAACCTTTAACTGGGTTAAAGAATCAGTGTCATTTAAAACACGGTTCACGATAAACCCAAAATCACATTCCATTAGTTATCGGGTTAAAGAACAAGTGTTATTTAAAACACTGTTCATGATAAACCCAAAAATCAATACCAATTCAATTCCAATTAAATATTATTTAATTGGTACACTTCATTAAATCTAAATAAAAAGATTTAATCTTTTTCTCAACTGGGCTTAAGAACAGTATTAATGAAGACACCATTCACAACAAACCCAAGTCACATTTGATATTAAATACAAGGCTCTGAATAGAAAATATATCGGCTTATATTCAATATCAAATTCTACGACCAACAAATATCGTATTGGAAATAACGATATTAATATATCTTTCAAATTCCCATAACAATATCTGTATCATCACGAAATCCAACATCGAAATATTCCGAAGACAATTTCGATTCAAATCCATTCCAATTCAATTATTGGAAATCCTGGTTATATTTAAAAATCATTTCAAATCCAATTTATTTACTTTAAAAATAAATAAATTATTATTTTAGTTCAAAACTAGTTCATTTCGATAAAAATCTATTTTTATCTTTTCAAATATGGTGTTTTTCATCCCAATTTTTCACAAATCATTTCTTATGATTTTACACAAATTATTACTATTTTTAATAATTTTATCAAGGTCCGTACAGTCGATTTCCATCAACGGCCATCGAACTGCACTTACAGCGACCTTTTCCAAATTTGAATTGGAAATAATTCCAAATCCAACCGTTAGATTTCAAATTTCTAATATTTGTTAGAAAGCGCTTTTCGATACGAACCCAACGGTTCCGGTTTTAGGAGAATCCGACGGTCGGATCTCCCGCAATGTCCGTTCGAAGTCAATGGTCGAAATTCACGAACTGCCGCGGCGCGGCGCGTTCTATTCAGGCCATTTTTATTTCTATTTCATATATAAAGATCGAATTTTTATTTCATCGATATAAAAATCACATTTTGAATTCAACATATATATAATAAAAATCAGATATTTATATCGCTACATAATTAAAGATCAAATTTTTTTTGTCTAAATAATATAAAAATCGTATTTTTATTCTTTCTATACTATAAAAGTTATATTTTTAACCTTTTTATATTATAAAAATTATATTTTTAACCTTTCTATATTATAAAAATTATATTTTTAATATCTCTACATTATAAAAATTATATTTTTAATATCTCTACATTATAAAAATTATATTTTAATAATATAATAGCCATACCTTCGATTATATAAAAATCCAACCTTTCTTCGCTAATACCATATATAAAAACTGAATTTTTCCTTCGCTAATACCGTATATAAAAACTGAATTTTTTTCCTAATACCATATATAAAAACTGATTTTTTTTCTTTTCTATAAAATTAATCACATTATATAAATAAAATAAAGAAATAAAAATAAAATAAAATAAGCTTACAGGAGGTGGGGCGTTGCAATTTGTCGGCGTCGGCTTGGGGAGGGCGGAGACGATTGGGGAGGGCGACGCTGCACCTGAAGGCGGTGGCGAGGTCCAGCTTCGGGTCTGTGGCGTTGGCAGGTCCTTCGATGGCGCCTGGGATTCGGGAAGTCGTCGATTAGAAGAGGAGAGGAAGGAGGCAGAGGAAGAAAGGGGAGCGGCGTTGGATGGTCGGAGGCGCGATGGGTGACGGGGTCGATGGTGGATCTGGAAGGGGGCGCGTTGTCTCATGATTTTTTTTATTTTTTTATTTTCTTTTCAGTTTTCTGAGTTGTGAGATGAGAGAGAGCTTTAAGGTTATAAAGTTTTATTTAATTATTATTTAATTTTCCCTAAAGTTGACTTTTCAATTCGAACTCGAAACGAGACCCAACGACTGTCGTACATAGCTAATTACCCCCATTCCGAACACAATGGGATATGTATCATAGACTGATTCGATCATTTCGATCAGTTTTCGTCAAAATCAACATATAACTCTATATATTGAATTTGAACGTGCATTTCAATTTACTGGAGCCACATACTAACAAGAAAAATTCCTGAAAAAATATTTTCTAACTTCGTATTGACGATACGGTCCTAACAAAACTAATTTCATCGAATTCTGAGACCGTTTGAAAAATGGCCAATTTCCAGTCGATTAAAATCAACTAAAACTGGTCAAACGCGTTTTCCTATGCCACACTCACATATTGATTCGAAAAATTACGAAATTTGAAACCTAGCAATAACTAGACACCACGGATCCAACAAAAGTGGTTTCGTCGAAATCCGAGGTCGTTTGCAAAATTTCCATTTTTAAGGGCCAGAATTCCATAACGACTATTCTGAATTTTCAATTGGACCTATCTTTTTATCCCCGCTATTAAATTTTGATTTTTCGGATTAGTTGGAAAGATATTCTCAATTAGATTCCATTATTTTTGGTTTCACTAAAATCCGGTTTATTTTGCACCCGGTATGTTCATTTGAAGTTTCAAATCGAATTATCGAACTACCGCGCCATTTTCAATTCCCTTTATAATTATATATAATTATTTATATTCTAATGACGACGTATATAAATATATACGTCGAATTCATTCAAAATAAATTTCTCGTCGTTATTATTTAAAATAATTCATTTTAAATATTCAAAATTCGCTAAAATCACCAAAATAAAATTTTTAAATTGGCTCGGATTTCCGGGTTGTTACAATCTCCCCCACTTAAAATTTTTCGTCCTCGAAAAGGAACGAAGTCGAAAGTTGTTTCACAAATCAACTCAACTTCCAGTATTTTCACTACAGCTTAAGTTCTTCGACTTTTCAGTTTCTAAAAACTTTTCAAATTTTCCAAAAATTTGGCTAACACCCTAAATTTTCGAAAAATTTCGCCTTAACCTCCCCTGCACCGGGGACTTCAAGATATTTCATATAGCCTCTCATGGACTTCTTTAATCCAAAAGAAAAAGAAAAAGCCAATCGGCTCATAAAATCACCCAAAACTCAAGAAATACAATAAACATGACCTATTTGTCGGGCAAACAATTTTATTCTTCTGCTCTAGCCTCTTTGCTATGACCTGTTCAATGTAAGTACATGTATATGCATGCTAACGCGACAAACTTTCAATACAATTACTATTTGATACAATTTGGCTAAAGGTTTAACATTTAATTAATCACAACAATAATCAAACAACACAATCAGCAATCAATTAGTTGATTATCATTTCAAATTCATAACTTTGATACATATATAGAAAATCATGTTTTTGATGTCAAATCACAACAATAGGGCCTACATAATTTTGGTTCTCACACCAGTCAATTGGAAATATATAAACATCACACCTTCGAAACTCGAACACAAACTGCTGATGCTACGTAGTCATCAACAGAATCATCTCCGAGCGACTAGAGTGTGACTTTATATCTATCCAGTATATTAAAACTTCAAATACACGTGGATCAGACGTATACGCAAAGTCTATATATACTGGACTGTCCAAATCAATATAAAATAAATAATCAAATACGAATAATTGATTTAAATTTTCAAAACAAAGCTTGTTTCCATTTTAAAGAATATACTCTTCACACTCGTTCTAGGATACTACTGATCCCATCTCTAACGAGTCATTCCCATTGGATATTACTAATCCAATATCTGATGAGTTCTTTCGTTTGGTTCTAACGTGTCTTGTTCTCTGAGCTTTGTAAACCAAAGCTCTGATACCAAATGTGACAACAAGGAATTTTGCTCGATCCGAATCAGTCGCTAAACCGACCCAGACCGTTCGAAACGCCTGATTGTTTTGAGAACACGACAAAATAGAACGCAGACGGAAGAACATTTCATTGTTAATTACAATAGTTCCATCAGAATACAAGAATATACAGAGTATGAACAAATAAAATACATTCGATAAATATCAAAGATTACAATACATTACATATATATACATCGCAGCGGAAAATAATACAAAATACAACTAGAAGGAGATACACGGATACAAAGCTTTCCGGATATCGTTCCAGCTGTAAATCAGGTTCCTGTGAATATAAATCTGCAAAATCAAAACTACTAGCTTCCCGTGTAAAAAATAAGGGCACCCAGAGTTTAGGTTAAAACAATAAACTCCAGGTCAGTCATGGGACTGGTGTGAGAACTAAAACAGTTATAAATCTTTATTTTAAAGTTAGGTAAATCAAGGGACCACGCCGTATAACACGGAACGGGTTTCCTCCCAAGAACACCAGTGCATAAAACAACAGCGCAATGTTAACTAAAGAAAATGAAGCTATTATAAGACCCATGTCCCATCACACAATGCAACGCAAGCCGGAGGATAGGGTTTTTACCTTATAATAGCCAAAGAATGCATGATACGTTTAAAATAGATTATTTTGGTAATACTATAAGTGTATAGTATATAAAACAACTTCAAATCATAAGTTTCAATCATAGACGGCATAAGCGCCCCATCCCACTATGTCGCCATATATAGGATTACAACTAAAACCGCACAGTCACGTATTGGAAGTTGGATTTCCATCTGTGAACCGAGGCAAAAGATAGTCCTCTACCGATTCGAGACTCTCTAGCCCGAGCCTCAGGACCCAGACTCAGGTGGGCCCTTGGAGCGATAGGGCCGGTCGACCGATGTGGATTAAAATTCCTGAACACTGCGTTTTCCCGCCCTTTAGGGTGTAAATGAGACAACGAATGACTCCATCGGTCCCGGATCGACCGATATAACCAAGGCGCCTCCAATTCCAACAACCACATGAGTCAAACTCGTCAGCCAGTTCAAGCACTGACGTCACTCCTAACTAGAAAGAAACGCATGCCCTCCTTGAGGTCCTTCTCCCGTTTTTGGTTCACACCGGGGTGTGAGGCTCGCAAATTAACGCTACACAAAGCTATGCCACAAAGGCCATGCTTTGATCATCAATGTAACAACCCGAAAATCTGTGCCAGTTTAAAAATTTTATTTTGGCAATTTTAGCGAATTTTGATTATTTAAAATGAATTATTTTAAATAATAACGATGAGAAATTTATTTTGAATAGAATTCGAACGTATATATTATATAGTTCATCGTTAGAATATAAATAATTATTTATATTTATAAAAGGAATTGAAAATGGCGCGGTAGTTCGATAATTCGATTTCAAATTTCAAATGAATGTACCGGGTGCAAAATAAACCGGATTTTAGCGAAACCAAAAATATTAGAATCTAATTGAGAATATCTTTCCAACGAATCCGAAAAATTGAAATTTCATAGCGGGGATCAAAAGTTATGTCCAGTTGAAATTTCTGAATAGTCACTATGGAATTCAGGCCCTTAAAAATGGAAATTTTGCAAACGACCTCGGATTTCGACGAAACCACTTTTGCTGGATCCGGGATGTAAAGTTATTTCTAGGTTTCAAATTTCATAATTTTTCGAATCAATATGTGAGCGTGGCAAAGGAAAACGCGTTTGACCAGTTTCACTTGAATTTAATCGACTGGAAAATGGCCATTTTATAAACGGTCTCAGAATTTGACGAAATTAGTTTTGTTAGGACCGTATCGTCAATACGAAGCTAGAAAATATTTTTCGGGAATTTTTCTAGTTAGTATGCGGCCCCAGTAAATTGAAATGCGTGTTCAAATTCAATATATTGAGTTATATGTTGATTTTGATGAAAACTGATCGAAACGATCGAATCAGCATACGATACATATCCCATTGTGTTCGGAATGGAGGTAATTAGCTATGGATGACAGGCGGTGGGTCTCGTTTAGAGGTCGAAATAAAAAGTTGCTTTTTGAAATTAATTAAATTAAATAATATATATATTATTATATATCCCTTTATTCTCCTCCCCCTTCAGTATAAAAAAATCGAAATAAAAAAAAAGAAAAAAAAGGGAGAGACCGACGGATCTCGTTCGACGCGCCTACCTCCCACCGTCAGCCCCTCTGGCGTCGCCGTCACCCTCTCCACCCCTCCGCCTTCCTCCTTCTTGCGTCACCCTCCCCTGCCCCTCGCCCCTTCGATTTCCGCGACCCTAGGTCTCCCCCAAACCCTCGATCGACGGAGGAAGAAAACCCAGGACCCCCCCTCGCGCATCTCGCCTGAAGCCCCAATTCGAGCCCAAGACCCACCCGACGCCCTGAGCGCCTGAAGCCACCGCCGCCACTTCGTACTGCCGTAGGCCGCCAACATTCGCCGCTCTCCACCTCCCCGGCCTCCCCAGTAAGCTTCTATTTTTATTTTTCTTCGTTTATGATGTTAAAAATTTGATTTTTTGTTTGTATAACAAAGAAAACCAGTTTTAAATGATGAAAAAAATCAGATCTTGTATATTTGAATAATATAGAAAAGGGCGGATTTTCAATGAAGAAAAGTTAGGATTTTTGATTGGAAAAGTTCGAATTTTTATAATTAGGAAAGTTTGAATCTTTATATAATTGAAATGGCGAAGTAAAAATTCGATTTTTATATATTGAATAGCAAAGTAAAAATTCGATTTTTATATATTGAATAGCGAAGTAAAAATTCGATTTTTATATATTGAATAGCGAAGTAAAAATGTGATTTTTATATATGTAGTGACTACGGGCAACGAAAGTGACAAAAGGAAGAGCGATGAAGATATCCTACATTTGAAGTGTCGTGGTGTTGGAATAGCTTTGGTGAGAACTTCTCACCTTAACTCTTTATTTCTAGTTAAAATATATACTAGGATGCAGACGGTGTTTAGTGGCACCCGACACCCGTCGTCCACAGACCATGGACGGCTTGTATGCTTGTTTGTATGATTTTGATGTGTAGTTGATTGTGTGTTTGTGATGTGAAATAAAATAAAATATTTATATAGTTAAAAATATTTTATAGTTAAAAATAGAATTTTAACGTATATATGAAACGAAATAAAAATGAACAAATCGGAAGATTTGTTTATATACACACATTTGACTGATATTGATTGGAACGATAAATTTTACACATCGCCCAACTGCACAAATAAAATCTGTGTTTGATTGTTTGAAAACCCCACACGGGTATTGGGGTGATATATGATACACTAATCCCAATAGTTAGTTGTATGTCGATCGATTGATTGACAGACTGTTATAAGCGTTAAATATTTATATTCGATGCTTATACAGTGTAGAATGCACTTTGGATGATGGTTGATTATTCATCGTTGTTATTGTATACCTATGTTGTAGAAAATCCATATAATCATTATATGGTAATTGATTGGGCCTCATTCCAGTTTTAAAATAGAAATATTTGAAATAGAATATTTGAAAATAGAAATATTTGAAAAAGAAATATCTGAAATAGAAATATTTGAAATAGAATATTTGAAAATAGAAATATATGAAGCCGTGTTGATTAGATTGACGCCATTTTGACGTGAACGATATTTATATCGATTTTATTCATTTTATAATGAATATCGAAAGTGATTTCAATATCTGATATTTTGAAAAGAATTGAAATTGAATATAAATGAATTCGAATTGAAATTGAATAGAAATGAATTCGAATTGAAATTGAATTGAATTGAAAACGAACTGAAATTGAATTCAAAATCGATTTGAATTGAAATCAATTTGAAATGAATTTAAAACGAATTTGTAAGGGAAGATGCAATTTTGATTTGAATTTGAAAAGAAGTTGAAACCATTTTGAAAACGAATTTAAAACGATTTATAAAATACGTTTTACAAAGAAATCGACGAAGTATATATTATATATATAATATAATGGCCTGAATAGAACACGCCGCGCCGCGGCAGTTCGCGAATTTCGACCATAGACTTCGAACGGATATTACGGGAGATCCGACCGTCGGATTCTCCTAAATCCGGAACCGTTGGGTTCGTATCGAAAAGAGCTTTCTAACGAATATTAGAAATTTGAAATCTAACAGTTGGATTTGGAATTATGTCCAAATCAAATTTGGAAAATGTCGCTGTAAGTGCAGTTCGATGGCCATTGATGGAAATCGACTGTACGGGCCTTGATAAAATTATTAAAAATAGTAATAATTTGTGTAAAATCATAAGAAATGATTTGTGAAGATTTGGAATGAAAAACTCCATATTTGAAAAGATAAAAATAGATTTTTATCGAAATGAACTAGTTTTGAACTAGAATTATAATTCTATTTATTTCTAAATAAATAAATTGGATTTGAAATGGTTTTGAAAATAACCAGAATTTCCAATAATTATATTGGAATGGATTTGAATCGAAATTGTCTTCTGAATATTTCAATGTTGGATTTCGTGATGATTCAGATATTATTATGGAAATTTGAAAGATATATTTATATCGTTATTTCCAATACGATATTTGTTGGTCGTAGAATTTGATATTGAATATAAGCCGATATATTTTCTATTCAGAGCCTTGTATTGAATATCAAATGTGATTTGGGTTTGTCGTGAATGGTGTCTTCATTAACCCTGTTCTTGAACCCAGTTGAGAAAAAGATTATCTTTTATTTAGATTTAATGAAGTGTACCAATTAAATAATAGTTAATTGGAATTGAATTCGAATTGATTCTTGGGTTTATCATGAATGGTGTTTTAAATAACACTCGTTCTTTAACCCGATAATTAATAGAATGTGATTTTGGGTTGTCGTGAACGGTATCTTCAATAATACTGTTCTTAGACCCAAAGGAGTTAAGAAAATTAGAAACTAATGGGAGATTAGTTAAGTTGAGTGGTTTCTGAGGTATTGATCTGATGTTGGTTTCGGCCTTCGGGGTTAATACTTAGGGAATGGCTCACTTGCTAATTTATGGTTAGGGTCTGATTGAAATGGAATGTGATTTTGGGTTTATCGTGAACCGTGTTTTTAAATGACACTGATTCTTTAACCCGGTCAAAGATTAAAAGTAAGTGGAGTTTTAATGAATCTTTAATCAGATTGAAAAGATCGAGAATGGAGTATCACCAGTTTTACTCCAGGCGGTAGTTAAATCTTTTTTTTGAAAGAGAAATGTGTGATCTTCTTGAAAAGAAGGGAGCACACATATTTATATTTACGTATATGAAGAAGATTACAATACCAGACTACAGCCTAGAAAATACCAAGAAAACAACACAAAACTATGGCCATCCTCACCAAACAAAAGCCACAAGCAACATAAGATAAAACTATCACAACACAAACACTCTAAAAGAACACACAAATAACTTCAAAGAAAGATCCATCTCCAGACCAATCATCACTCTAGAGAACTCCTCTACTTGCCATAAGATCTAATACGTGTGCTACGACAGACCATCCCCGATCTGGGATAAACTCTTCTGCGCCTGCACCTCCTATTCGAAGAAAGAGTCATATCACAAACAGGGGATTCCTCTCCATTATTCACTTGCAATCCATCCGAGACCTGATCTCCACTCTGGAAAAAAACATCAGACACCGGCTGAGCACATGACAAAGAGACACAGAGAGAGTTAGAGCCCCAACTAGTACACAACCCTGAAAGCACCGATCTCATGCACAACCCCTTATTCATACACGACCAGAGCCCTTGTTTCGTATGAGAATAGCTACTTTTCTTTTTAATCACATGAACTTTTGCACTCATACGTCTTCTCCTCCTTGACAAACAAGAAACCACCTCTCTGGTCAAAAAAGACTCTATATAAACATCATGCTTTCCACCCAATGACCACAGACTAACTGCATGTCTGTACACCTCTTCCTGCACAGAATTAAGACACTCCATCGAGTCACCTTTTAAACAATCCACCACAGTACAATCTGAAGAAAGACAAACACTATCATTCAACTGTGAGCTAATTGATCAAACATCGTCATCCTCCCCTTCTACATCGTCCAGAACACCAAAGTTATTGTTCAGCTCAATATCATTCGCAACATACCCAACATCATCCCCAGAAACACGAGAAGCAACAGTAGAAGGGAAATCGACGCAACTGATCTGATGTTGCATATCCTCCTGAACATCACCAGGCCTTACATCCTTACTCCAATCTTTACGTGCTATCTTAACAAACATATCAGAACTAAAACCTCGAACACCCGAAGAAGATAAACTATGATGTACATCAGGATCCAACATCAATGGATCTAGCCGATCAAACTGACGATAGCCACTCCCAGAACAAGCCATCAAGTCATCTTCAACTATCCCTATGACCTTTTCAATCCCTGTGTCGCCAGCCGCCTCATTCTGATCAACACCCACCTGATAAGAATCCCACCCCGACCACAATTTCAAATCTCCTTCGCCAACCAAGAAAGACAGTAAACCGGCTTCATCACCTCCACAAATCACAACAGAGTTGATTGCAACAAAATGTAACCAAATCTCTTTCATTAACACAAAAACCCTCCCACCAACCTTCACCGTAGATTCAGCAAACAATCTCCTTAATTTCAAGAAATTAAGGCAAAACAAAATAGCGTGATCTATTCTCTCATATGGTCTTGGCAATGGCGGAAACACATCAGTATCAACGCTTTTCTGTTTCCATAATAAGCCATCGACTAGACCTTCTATATGCCAAACCAAAATTAAAATCAAATAACCACCCTCGTTATCTTGTAGTGGAAAAACCGATTTATACAGTTCAGAAAGGGAAATAACCTTCCGGCATATCATCAAACAGTTTGAGAGCAAAAATTCGGAACTTCCTCTAAACTTCTTTGGACAAATAATCTTCTTATGCCCCATATCACCACATTTAAAGCATCTAAACGGATTCTTGCAAACGTTTGCAAAATGGCCTGCATCTCCACATCTAAAACAACACCGATCCCTAATTGATTTCCTAAACCAAGATCCCTTTGACTTGGATCCCGAAGCAACCAAAGGACGATGAAGACGAGCCACCGCAGCATAAGAACGGGAATAATCGCCTTTCGTTGGATCCAGAGAAGAGGAAAGATTCGAAGAAAGAAAAAGGGAAGAAAACAGTTTCAGATCTTGAAACGATAATGAAGGGGAAGCCGCCGCCATCTGCGGTAGTTAAATCTTTAATTAGATTTGAACGTGAAATGGTAATTGAATTTACCGATAACACTGTGGTGTTAGATATGAAGTATTACCAGTTTTACTTCATGGGATGAATAGGTTGGGATTGAGAAATTAAAACAAATGATTACTTCGGTAAGGTTCGTTAATCCCGACTAGTTGAATCGAAATTCAAAAGAAGATGAAAGAATAAATTCAAGGAATTTATCTTTGATAAAATTAATGGGAACCTTTCCCTATGAATGTGAAATTTAGAAAATAACTGTCGGTTAGCTAAGCAGAATGGTTTTCTGGATATTGATCTGATGTTGGTTTCGGCCTTCGGGGTTAATATTTGGGGGATTATTCTCTTGATAATTTACGGTTAGTGACTGATGAATTGGAATGAGGCGTATGTTGTGTTTGTGTAACACTTGTTTATTATATACGCGAGTTGCTCAGAAAGACCGGGTTTATCCCATTCTGAATAACTGAATCGACGATAAGAAATCGAAGATGAAGACGGTGGTCGAAGATCGGAGATCTTCACCTCGTTTGGATGGTAACCGAGGTCCTGATTGGGAGGCATCCCGAAATATGGATGATGAGTGGTGATCGTCCAGACGTACGTGGTGATCGATGGGTTTGCGAGGTATATAGTGCCTCCGGTTTCGTTCAGACCCAGAACGGACCTGCAAATGGACAGTGTGTCTGACATTGGAATTTATTCTGTGTGATTGATAGCCATCAGTTGCACGGTGTGAATTGTCTGTGTGGCATGCTAAGATGCAGTGATCAGGGCTTCTGTTGAAAAGCAAAGTCTTGTGGTGATGATCAAAGCACCGCCTGTGTGGCGTAGCTTTGTGTATAACGTGAAATCGCGAGCCTCACACCCCGGTATGAACCAGAAACGGGAGAAAGGACCTCAGGGAGGGCCTACGTTTCCTCCTAGCTAGGAGTGGCGTCAGTGGTTTTACACGCCCTGACGAGTTTGACTTATGTTGTTGTTGCTGTTGCGAGGCGCCTCGGTTAGATCGGACGATCCGGGTCCGATGGAGTCATTTGTTGGCTCGCTTACGCCCCAAAGGGCGGTGAAACGTAGTGTTCAGGCATTTTAATCCACATCGGTGGACCGGCCCTGTCGCTCCAAGGGTCGATGCATTCTGATCCTGAGACTCGGGCTAGGCAGTCTCGAATTCGGTAAGGACTATCTTTTGCCTTGGTTCATGATGGAAATCCAATTTCCAATACGTGACGGTTCGATTTTAGGTGTAATCCTATATATGGCGACATAGTGGGATGGGGCGCTTATGCCGCCTATGATTGATACTTATGATTTGAAGTTGTTTTATACACTATGCACTTATGATAGTATCAAATGATTTGTTTTAAACGTATCAAGCATTCTTGGCTATTATAAGGTAAAAACCCTATCCTCCGGATTGCGTTGCATTGTGTGATGAGAACTGGGTCTTATAATAGATTCATTTTTCTTTATTTAGCATTGCGCTGTTTTGTTATTTGCACTGGTATTCTTGGGAGGAAACCCGTTCCGTGTTTTACGGCGTGGTCCCTTGATATATCTGATTTAAAATAAAGATTAATAACTGTTTTAGTTCTCACACCAGTCCCATGACTGGCCCGGAGTTTATTGTTTTAACCTAAACTCTGGGTGCCCCTATTTTGACACAGGCAGCTAGTAGTTTTGGTTTTGCAGATTTATATTCACAGGATCCTGGTTTACAGCTGGAAGGATATCCGGAAAGCTTTGTATCCGTATATCTCCTTCAGTTGTGTATTGTATTATTTTCCGCTGCTACGTAATGTATTGTAATCTCTGATATTTATCGAATGTATATTATTTGTTTATACTCTGTATATTCTTGTATTCTGATGAAATTGTTGTAATATACAATGAAATGTTCTTCCGACTGCGTTCTATTTTGTCGTGTTCTCAAAACAATCAGGCATTTCGAACTGTCTAGATCGGTTTAGCGACTGATTCGGATCGAGCGAAATTCCTTTTCGTCACAATCAACCACAAGACTCTGCTTTTCAATAGAAGCCTTGATCATTTGCATCTTAGCATGCCATACAGGCAAACCACTCTATGAAACCGATATCAGTCACACAGAATGGAATCCAATGTCAGACACACAGTCCATTTACAAGTTCGTTCTGGGTATGAACGAAACCGGAGGCACCTAGTACCCCGCCTATCCATCGATCTCCAAGTACGTCTGGACGACCACTAACTGATTCCCTCCTCTTGGGTGTACGGCCCAATCAAGATCATCAGTAATCACCCAAACGACGTGAAGACCTCTGGTCTTCAACCACCGTCTTCATCTTCGACACCACGTCGAATCAGTTATTCAAAATGGGATAAGCCCGGTCTTTCTGAATAACTCGCGTATATAATAAACAAGTGTTACACAAACACAACATACGCCTCATTCCAATTCAGAATATTCTTTTATTTAAATATTCTTACACTTTGGGAAAGGTCCCCATTAATTTTATCAAAGATAAATTCTTTAAATTTATTCTTTAATCTCCTTTGAATATCAATTCAAACTAGTCGGGATTAGCGAACTACACCGAAGTAATCATTTATTTTAATTTTCCAATCCCAACCTATTCATCCCATGAAGTAAAACTGGTAATACTTCATATCTAACACCACAGTGTTATCGGTAAATTCAATTACCGTTTCATGTTCAAATCTAATTAAAGATTTAACTATCGCCTGGAGTAAAACTGGTGATACTCCATTCTCGATCTTTTCAATCTAATTAAAGATTCATTAAAACTCCACTTAGTTTTAACCTTTAACTGGGTTAAAGAATCAGTGACATTTAAAACACGGTTCACGATAAACCCAAAATCACATTCCATTAATTATCGGGTTAAAGAACAAGTGTTATTTAAAACATTGTTCACGATAAACCCAAAAATCAATACCAATTCAATTTCAATTAAATATTATTCAATTGGTACACTTCATTAAATCTAAATAAAAAGATTTAATCTTTTTCTCAACTGGGCTTAAGAACAGTGTTAATGAAGACACCATTCACAAAAAACCCAAATCACATTTGATATTAAATACAAGTCTCTGAATAGAAAATATATCGGCTTATATTCAATATCAAATTCTACGACCAACAAATATCGTATTGGAAATAACGATATTAATATATCTTTCAAATTCCCATAACAATATCTGTATCATCACGAAATCCAACATCGAAATATTCCGAAGACAATTTCGATTCAAATCCATTCCAATTCAATTATTGGAAATCCTGGTTATATTTAAAAATCATTTCAAATCCAATTTATTTATTTTAAAAATAAATAAATTATTATTCTAGTTCAAACTAGTTCATTTCGATAAAAATCTATTTTTATCTTTTAAAATATGGAGTTTTTCATCCCAATTTTTCACAAATCATTTATTATGATTTTACACAAATTATTACTATTTTTAATAATTTTATCAAGGCCCGTACAGTCGATTTCCATCAACGGCCATCGAACTGCACTTACAGCGACATTTTCCAAATTTGATTTGGACATAATTCCAAATCCAACCGTTAGATTTCAAATTTCTAATATTTGTTAGAAAGCTCTTTTCGATACGAACCCAACGGTTCCGGTTTTAGGAGAATCCGACGGTCGGATCTCCCGCAATGTCCGTTCGAAGTCAATGGTCGAAATTCACGAACTGCTGCGGCGCGGCACGTTCTATTCAGGCCATTATATTATATATATATTATATATAATATATACTTCGTCGATTTCTTTTTAAAACGTATTTTATAAATCGTTTTAAATTCGTTTTCAAAACGATTTCAACTTCCTTTTCAAATTCAAATCAAAATTGAATTTTCCAATATAAATTCGTTTTAAATTCATTTCAAATTGATTTTAATTCAATTTCAGTTGGTTTTCAATTCAATTCAATTCTCAATTCGTTTTCAATTCAATTCTCAATTCGTTTTCAATTCAATTTCAATTCGAATTCATTTCTATTCAATTCAATCTAATTCGAATTTCAATTCTTTTCAATATAATTCTAATTTCAAATTCACTTTCTGTATTCATTGAAAAATGAATAAAACCGATATAAATATCGTTCGCGTCAAAATAGCGTCAATCTAATCAACACGGCTTCATATAATTCTATTTTCAAATATTCGATTTCAAATATTTCTTTTTCAAATATTTCTATTCAAAACTGGAATGAGGCCCACCCAATTACCATATAATGTTAATTATACGGATTTTCTACAACACATGTATAAAATAACAACGATGAATAATCAACCATCATCCAGAGTGCGTTCTACACTGTATAAGCATCAAATATAAATATTTAACGCTCATAACAGTCTGTCAATCAATCGATCGACATACAACTAATTATTGGGATTAGTGTATGTCATATATCATCCCAATACCCGTGTGGGGTTTCAAACAATCAAACACATATTTTATTTGTGCAGTTGGGCGATGTGTAAAATTTATCGTCCCAATCAATATCAATCAAATCAGTGTATATAAACAAATCTCCGATTGGTTTATATTTATATATTTCATTTCATATACACGTTAAAAATTCTATTTTTAACTATATAATATTTTCCACCATAAAATATTTTATTTTGTTTCACATCACATCACACAATCAACTGCATATCAAAATCAAACAAACAAGTATACAAGTCGTCCATGGTCTGTGGACGACGGGTGTCGGGTGCTACTAAACACCGTCTGCATCCTATTATATATTTTAACTAGAAAATAAAATTAAAAGGTGAGGAGTTCTCACAGAGGGTTCCACTCCGCCGTGCTTTGCCTTTGAACTGCTGAACCGTCTGGATCTGCTTGAAATTCCAATGCAGTCCTTTCACGCTGTTCAAATAAAAATTATATTTTTATCACTTCATTCTATAAATAAAAATCGTATTTTTATTTCTTCTTTACATATTTTTTTTTCAATGCTTCATTCTATATAAAAATTATATTTTCTATTTCTATTTCATATATAAAGATCGAATTTTTATTTCATCAATATAAAAATCACATTTTTAATTCAACATATATATAATAAAAATCAGATTTTTAGTTCGCTACATAATTAAAGATCAAATTTTTATTTTCTAAATAATATAAAAATAGTATTTTTATTCTTTCTATACTATAAAAGTTATATTTTTAACTTTTCTATATTATAAAAATTATATTTTTAACCTTTCTATATTATAAAAATTATATTTTAATATCTCTACATTATAAAAATTATATTTTTAATATCTCTACATTATAAAAATTATATTTTAATAATATAAAAGTCCTACCTTCGATTATATAAAAATCCAACCTTTCTTCGCTAATACCATATATAAAAACTGAATTTTTCCTTCGCTAATACCGTATATAAAAACTGATTTTTTTTCCTAATACCATATATAAAAACTGATTTTTTTCTTTTCTATAAAACTAATCACATTATATAAATAAAATAAAGAAATAAAAATAAAATAAGCTTACAGGAGGTGGGGCATTGCAATTTGCCGGTGTCGGCTTGGGGAGGGCGGAGACGATTGGGGAGGGCGGCGCTGCACCTGAAGGCGGTGGCGAGGTCCAGCTTCGGGTCTGCGGCGTTGGCAGGTCCTTCGATGGCGCCTGGGATTCGGGAAGTCGTCGATTAGAAGAGGAGAGGAAGGAGGCGGAGGAAGAAAGGGGAGCGGTGTTTGATGGTCGGAGGCGTGATGGGTGACGGGGTCGATGGTGGATCTGGAAGGGGGGGGCGTTGTCTCGTGATTTTTTTTTCTTTTCAGTTTTCTGAGTTGTGAGATGAGAGAGAGAGCTTTAGGGATATAAAGTTTTATTTAATTATTATTTAATTTTCCCTAAAGTGGACTTTTCAATTCGAACTCGAAACGAGACCCAACGACTGTCGTCAATAGCTAATTACCCCCATTTCGAACACAATGGGATATGTATCGTAGGCTGATTCGATCATTTCGACCAGTTTTCGTCAAAATCAACATGTAACTCTATATATTGAATTTGAATGCGCATTTCAATTTACTGGGGCCACATACTAACAAGAAAAATTCCTAAAAAAATATTTTCTAACTTCGTATTGACTATACAGTCCTAAACTAATTTCATCAAATTCTGAGACCATTTGAAAAATGGCCATTTTCCAGTCGATTAAAATCAACTGAAACTGGTCAAACGCGTTTTCCTTTGCCACGCTCACATATTGATTCAAAAAATTACGAAATTTGAAACCTAGCAATAACTAGACACCACGGATCCAACAAAGTAGTTTCGTCGAAATCCGAGGTCGTTTGCAAAATTTCCATTTTTAAGGGCCAGAATTCCATAACAACTATTCTGAATTTTCCACTGGAACTATCTTTTTATCCCCGCAATTAAATTTTGATTTTTCGGATTCGTTGGAAAGATATTCTCTATTAGATTCCATTATTTTTGGTTTCGCTAAAATCCGGTTTATTTTGCACCCGGTATGTTCATTTGAAGTTTGAAATTGAATTATCGAACTACCGCGCCATTTTCAGTTCCCTTTATAATTATATATAATTATTTATATTCTAACGACGACGTATATAAATATATACGTCGAATTCATTCAAAATAAATTTCTCGTCGTTATTATTTAAAATAATTCATTTTAAATATTCAAAATTCGCTAAAATTGCCAAAATAAAAATTCTAAATTGGCTCGGATTTCCGGGTTGTTACAAGTAGTATAGAAAATTTCAAATCAACGTGTTTGGCCGATGTAGTCGATAGGAATTTCTAAACACTCGAACTTAGTAACTCAACACAGTAATTGTTTTACGGACTGAATGAATGAAATAATTTTATCCAAAATCATATTTTGATATAGAAAGGTTAATTGTTTGGAATTACTATTATATATGAATGTGTCGATAGCTATTATTATAATCTCATAAGATTATAAATTGAAATGGGTATATATTAAACCAAATTAAAGCTATATAAGAATGAAATATTTAAACTGGAAATTTGTTAAGTAAAACAAAAGATTTTGGGAAATTTCAAAAGACTTTGAATTTACAATGAAATTGAGATACGTGATTTTAAGCTGGTTTGAAATAAAAACTGGAAATTTGGATTTTGGAATTTTAACTGGAGTAAGTTAAATAGGTTAGAGTTTGACTAAGGTAAAAGAATTTGTTTGAATTTAAAACTAGAATTCGAAGCATATAAATACGTTGGAAAAAAAATTGATTTAAATAAATGGAGTAGATCAAATTTTTAACTAATTTCCGAGTGTAATCAAGGATATTTTCTTAAAATAGAAAATTTGATAAATATGGGATGATAAGGAACTAAGATATGGAGAAATAAATCGAAACCTAACTGGAGATCGATGGAGTTAAATGATTTTCCGAGTATCGATCTGATGTTGATTTCAGTCTTCGGGGTTAATACTTAGAGGGTTATTTTCTTACCGATCTATTCTCAGGGACTAACGAATGTATTTGTATTAAATGTTGTGCTTGTTGTGAATGTTTTGAAATGTATTAGATGCCTTGATGGTTTTGATTGGTAGAGGACGACCCATATATGTGTTTTGTTTTAAGTCTGTGACTTGAGATATAACTGGAATCTCCTTGTTACTTTAATTTCGGGGACGAAATTCTTTTAAGGCGGGTAGATTGTAACGACCTGTTTTTGGCTAATTCCATAATACAGTTTACTTTGAAATTGATTTAATTAAATAAATCTAGAATAATAAATTTAGAAAATTCCATGTATATATTTTGATGGTTTAAAATTTATTTAACCAAAGTATGTATGTATAATAAACAAGGAAGATTTTGTCATTTGTTTTGTATTTTTACATATTTTAGTCTTTGGAAAAATATAGATAAATTTGGATTTAAAATATTATAGAGAATTCTTAATAAACAATTTTTTTAAGTCATTGTGTATATATTTTAACTCAGCTTTGATATAATTGTATATATACGAGGAAATGTTATTTTAACATTTTTATTTTTGCATTTAAACATTTGTGAAAACTCAAATAAGCATTTTTATAAAATCCTAAACATATGTATGTATATATATGTATAGATATACATATAGTATTATCCCTTAACAAATATATGTGTATGTAAGCCTTTATCAAATATTTGTATTTTATTTTGCTGTAAATTGTTTTAGACCTTATGTAACAAAATTAATAACTTAGGTAAAATTAGGCGACTTCATATAAAAGAAAACTCAAAGAAAATATACACTCATGAAAGATTTAACACCTATAAGACATAAATCAAGTCATTTAAATAAATGTGATTGCTTGGATGCTAAGGGTTGATATATATAAACATTTATTTTACATATTGTGTATAGCAAGATAATGTAAGTTGCTTAAGAGCAAAGTATCATGTGCAAATCACATGAAAGGTTTTAATGTGATAGGAAATGAACAATACATCTTTTCAATTCAAAAGGGTTGTAGCAGCAGCTACATAGCCTACCTACCTTGATCAGCTAAAATCCCCTACTTGACAATGGCACATAGCATGTGCGTGGTTAGATGCTACAATAGCCATGTGATTTGGCAGCAAAATAGGACTTAAAACTAAGTGAATGCATGTGTTTTTCAATAGGACTTGGTACTTCAAACCATTAGAATAGCTGCATAGGAAAATTTTATGTATAGTCTTAACAGTTATGTCTTTCAATCAAGACATGACACAGTGACAAAAGTGTAAAGCCTGTTTAGCTTAGGAACTAAGTTTGTTTCCAAACAATTAGAACGTGGATGAGCATATATATGCAGCTAAATATGCACATGGCCATTCAAATTTGACGAGCTGGAAAGTATCAGTAGTGAAATGGCATATGCATAACCTCACATCAATCTAAGCAATTGCAGCAGCTATTAACCCCAGGTTTGCAGCTAAATTTTCCTCTACTAATCAATTAATGTTATAAAAATTTTAAAGCCTTAAATTCCTCTATAAATACACACCATGCTACTGGATTCATTCATACACCCATTTGAAATAAAACAGTAGAATATCCTGAAGCAAATGATATGGCAACACCTGGAATCAACGATCAAAACTTGGAGAGAAACAGGGGACATTTCTCGTGAATAGACACTATTTAATCCCTTTGAACTTAAATACTACTGTAAGTTTCTATGTATGCTTGGTTAAGATACTGAAATCATGTCGTTTATACTTGGATTGGATATGTATGTGCCTTGAGATCCTTAGAACACTACTGTGACTTGTTCGACAGTAGGATATCCATTGTGTCATTAACTTCAAAAAAAATTATAGTTAAAATTCTAGGAAGATAGATAGCTTATATCCTACTTGAAAATTGTATGTGGGTACCTAGGGTATATTTTAAAAATAATACCAACTCAAGTTAAGCTTCATATGTATAAATAAGTATAAAATACAGTAAAAAACTTTGAAAAGTTAATTTTTCGGTCAAGTGAAAATCCAGTTTCAGGTATATGGGTGGATCTGAATTCGAAAACCATGAACTTAGGTATAAATTTCATGACTTTTAGAGTCAGGGTTGAGGAAAATCTTAAGGTCCATAAGAAAACCTATTTTGATTAAATTCCGGCGACTTCGTCGATGGTGGATCTTGGTGTTTGGTCAGAATGTGTATGGAACATCAAGGAATCACAGAAAAATGTCAACTAAAATTATAATGGGATAGATTTTGAGGACTATGTTTAAATATGAATTTTGGATCGAATTTTAAGGCTTAGGTCATCGTCGAACTACACCGACGCTGGGGGGTTTCAGGTGATCGCACCAGGGGGGATCCCTGGAGAATGTCGTCGCCCATTTCTGACCGAAGTTTGGTCGAAGTCGATGTCGTATGGTGGTGGAACGAATCAAATTTGTGATGTGCTTTTTTATAATGCCTCGGGTGAAGCATCAAAAGATGACGCAGGATGTCAGGGATGGAACTAGGCTCGGGAATGGTTTAAGGGGGAGGAGACGCATTCGTGGAGGTGGTTGCGATAAGTGGATGATGGGTTGGACGTCGGTGCACATGTGTACAAGCATGTATTGACAGTGGAAAGGAAGTAAAAACAGTAAGAAACAATGGAAAGAAGGAACGGAAGGAAGAAATGGGTCGGCAATATTGCACTGATACTGGCAAACAAAAAAATAAGAAGAAAGGGAAAAGAGTCATGGGCTTGGCTCGTGGGCTTGGCTATTGGACTTGGGCCGTGAAAAGAAATTAAGGGTTTTTAGAATAAAAGAAAAGTGAAGGAAAAGGTAAGAGTCCGGGTAATGGCCCGATTTTGCAAAAGAAATAAATATATAGGAAATTAAAGAAGAAGAAAGGAAATAAAAAGAAAGTAAAATATGAAAAGAATAAATAGAAGATAGGAAAAAGGAATCTTATAAAATAAAATAAAATAAAAGCTTTTTTTAAATGTAATGCTAAATGATAAACATATACTAAAAGAATAAAAGAGTAGTGTTAGTATGGATGATAATCTAAAATAAAGTTGGTATATGATCAGACGATAATCGTTAGAAATTAAAATGTACTTTGTCAAGATTAAAAAAGGCTATTTAAATAAATAGATAAAATTAATTTATTTATTAAATTTGGAAAAAATGTATAAATTCTCTTGTTATAAAGATCTGATAATCGGTTCAAGCCGTATTCGTTGAGCGATAATCAACAATATGTTATGGTTAATGAAAAATAACTGCTCATCAGTAATACGGTGTGATAATGAACCCGAATTTTTTAAATAATCGACTTTGGACGATGAATATATTTTAAATCGAGATATGGTTTCAAGGTTGATGTAACAACTATTAAACTTATTATTTGAAATTCATGAGAACATGAATAAAAATAGTAACTAGATAAACAACATTTGACCATGTACTAATATTTATTTAAAATATTAAGTTGATGTGATAAACGAGTCCAGAAGGAGTAATATTCACAATCCAAAGTTGATAACGTTAGAAGCAAAGATTTTGCAGATGAGGATGGTTATGAGGATAATGGGAAATTGGTTGACCAATAACTATGGGATTTTTTTTGGAGTTCCAAGAATAAATGGAATAGTGATAAATTGGGAGGAGACGTTGAATTAGTATTGACTAAGTTGAATTCAGGTAAGTATTGTTCTCTTCCCATTTTAAATAAGATTTAAATCAATTAGATATTGAATTATTTGTTCACCTAAAGAAAAGAAATAATATATAATTCAGATAGATTGAACTGTGAATTATAATAGTACTGTTATAAACAATGGAAATAAATAGGACTATTAGAATAAATAAAATCTTAGATAGTTATGATTTGGAAATAATTATTTTCCAAGATCGACTAATTTATAAATAATTATTTGTCGAATTTGAATTATTGAATTGTGATAGACAATATCTATTGTGATGGTTGATCTGCTAATTTGATTTATTTTATAATGATGTGGTATGACTTAGTGAACTTGTTAGTTAATTTAAACATTTATATGTCTTAATTAGATAAAATCAAATTGTTGTTGAAACCTGGAAGTTTATATATTTTCAGCTGATATGTCCTGATAACCAATACGAATATTGAAATCTGTTGAATATGATAACCTGATTACTTTAATTATCACTTGGCCCTTAAAGATTATAACGTTCATCGATCCAAAGAGGCCAAGATTGGTTTTCTCAATGAAATCCAAATACCACTTTTTTTGGATCTAGGCGTTGGTTAGTTTAAAGTCAAGATGAAGACCCTTGAAGACGGAGTTTATGCAAGGGCTTTTCTGTTTATAGAATAGTGCCTTCGGTTTGTCCAAACCCCGGACAACTTGTATGGACGAATGTCTGACATAGTATACCTAACAGATCGCTTAAGTTGATCTCTTCAAAACTATGTTTGGTGGCGGAGAAATTCATTTCTCTTAGCTTTATACCTGTGGTTTTGGAGAAATCAATTTGTGATTGTATGGGTTTGACAATGTAGCATTCAAAGTAAAAGATGACCAGATGTTCTACAGGTAAATTCAAACCTCAAGCCTCACAACCGGGAAATGACAAAAATCGGGCAGGCAGCATGGCTATATGGGTCGCTCCCATTAGGGTGTATAATCACTTATCTATAGAAATTTCGTTTCCTTCTTTATTCTTTTCGATGCTGTGCCTTTTGGGAAACGGTTGCTGATCCCAACCGTTGGTGATATACATTCGATACACTCAAGCGAAATGAGTGGTCGGTCATGTGTGGGCCGGGTTGCAAGACGTTCTTGTTGAATTCAGTGTATTCCCCTCTAGAGATACACTATCGGCAAGTGATTCCATACCTTGTCATAGTCAGAATCCAATTTCCAATAAGCACTCGCGGTTTTTATTGTATACTATATATGTGGAGCGTGAGATGCAAGCATTCCGCTAGATTCTAATTTATTTGTGGAAACCCTAGACATTATTATAATATCAGAATAGTTATGATTTCAAAATGTTTTGGGTTATCGTAAGGTAAAAACCATCCGTGTTTATGTGTGGATCGGTCTTACGATTATCTTTTCTTTCAAACCGTTTTTGAAAGTTAAACAAGTGTTTGGATTCTCATAAGGGAAAAACCCGTTCTGTTTTTACGGCGTAGTCTTATGAGATATCCTTTATCGAATCAAGTTGTTTTAAAATCGTTTACTTGTACCAGTCCCATGACTGACCCAGAGTTTATTTTTTATGTATGCATGTGTTTTGGAATTTTAGTTTTAAAATCGTTTTCCTGTGGAATCCCAAGCGAATATAGATAGCTCACGAAGACACCCTCTTTGCGCTTTCATCTAATCAACACCATTCGCCCTTCCACGTCCCCGACTCTCACTTCTCGCAATTCAATCTTGCTGCATACCTCTTGAGCCAATCCATGCCCAAGATGATCCCAAACCCAGTGAAGTAAAGAACAAAGCAATCACACACAAAAGAGAAATCATGACTCGACAACACTAGATCACGACAAATCATACAAAGATTGGATGGACCCCTAACTGGATTAGTCACTGTGAAAGGACTATCACAAATCTTGAGTTCCAAACCCAATCGACACCCAAGTTCATTGCAAATGAATGAATGAATGCGATGCTCCAGTATCAAACAAAACTCTAACTGAAACACCTTTAACAGAAATAGTACCTTGAATGACGACACTGTTTCCTTTCTCCTTTGCAGTAGGAGCTCGTGAAGAAGATGGCACAACTTCCAAAGCATAGGCCTTCACAATCTGCTTCCCTTTAGCAAGTTCCAAACAATCCATCTTGAGATGTCCAGTCTTGCCATAATTGTGACACTTCCTCTCAACCTTCGGATTCTTGCACTCATTAGCAAAATGGCCTTTCTGTTGGCAATTGAAGTAAACAGACTCACTCTTAGGCTTCTTCTGGCAATTCTTCCCTTTAGGTTGTTGCTGCTTCCTTTTCTTATTATTACCAACCTGCTGTGGATTCTATTCTTCCTTAGGTGCAGCTAAAGACATCTTCTTAGGAAATAGACTTTCATGCCTCAAAGCCTTCTCGACAACCTTCTCAAAGCTATCATCGAGGTGATCCATAAGCTGATTCCAACGATATTCATCCGACCCCAAGACAAACTTATCGTTCTTTTGATAAGCAGTATCCACATATGAACGAGCATACTTTGACAAGGCCTCGAAGTCAGAAATATAGCCAAGAACTGGTCGACCATTCTATTTAAGCTCCACGAATCTCTTAAACAGAATTGACCTTTGCACGGTGGAGATAAACTTCGCTTCAAACTTAGCTTTGAACTGCTCCTATGAGATTTCTTCCTCTAGAGTCTCGAGTGTGACAGAGTTCCAGCAGCCCATTGCTCTGCTCTCTAACTGCCTTAATGCAATCTTCCTCTTTGTTGCATCATCAATGCCCAAGTCCTTGAAGATTCGAACACAAGTATCCAACAACCTTTGTGTTGTATATAACGGTGTTGTATACACAATTATATGATTTTTGTTTGATGGTAACAACCAAATAAATATTATTTTAAATGTGTTCGTTATCATACTGTTTCATATTCACATCAGACTGGAATATAATATTCATATTTAAACAGAATACGATTCTACACAAATTTAAATCTTCAACGGTATTTTGTTTAAACATAATATTTTATTTCAAACATTAAAACAGTACAAATTTATAACTCCAACTATTTGTACAAATTTACCAGTAATACATTTCATATTCATTTCACATTAATTTCTTATTCACATCAGTTCCTCTCTACAACTCTCACACTCAGTATACAATCACTCATATACACCGACTCAACCTGTCTTCTTGTCTTCTGTCTTCGGTTTTCACAGCTCACAGTCAGTCCAGTCATCTTCATGCTTACCAATCACAAAAAGAAACACACAGTAAACTGCAATAGAAATAAAACAGAATTCATGCGAATATAAATTTTATTTTTGAAATTTTATTTGCCTCATAATTTCGGTGTGTTTCTCATCATTTTTCATGACTTGATCTGATTTTTATATATCCATCTAATACCCATTGATCAGGCTCAACCTAGCACACTGGTTTGCTGATCAGAACCAATGTCACAACTAGCTGATTCTGAATAGTCACAACTCAATGCAGCAGTCTGCTGATAAATAAATTACACGTGCACAATATATGTATACACTCACTGTTGTGTATATATACATATATATATAAATGTACAGGTGAATATTGTAGAGTCATGATCAAGCAAAGTCAACAAAGCCAAGTGTCGAGCCAAGTTTTTCAAGTCATACCCAAGACAGCATGTTCAATTCAGTTACAAGGAGTACAAATGAAACTTGATCAAGACAGTGCAGTGTCAAAATGGTGCATGCATAGAGGTATTATAATCAAATGTGTTTATCATGGCATGATGAGCAAAACTATACACATGAGTGCAGTTCATATACAAGCCAGGACAAGCATGGAACATGACAAAATTAACATGCCAACAGCTCAAGGCAAAAGACCTGTTTCAGTTCAAAGGATACATGGAGTACTTCTCATATAGACATAACAAATTAAACATTTTCAGAAAGTTAAAGCATCTCAAATCAAGTGCAACAGGATGGTGCACTCAGGTACAAGATTCAGGTATATACATACATAGTTACAGGGCAGATTTCAACTCAGCATGGTGTACATGTAAATTACATGCAGCATGTATGGACAGCAATACTTAGAGACAAGACAACATGAACCAATGCAAGTGCTAGTGAATGAATCAACCCAAACCGCAAATGTGAGAGACAACACGGTGACATACAGGAGGTGCTTGAGAAGCATGAAATCATGGCTATTACATGGATGGCACAACCAACATGTTATTCAACATTTACAAACAAGCAGCAAGGTACAAGCTAGAGTGAACAGAAGGTGAGCAGCATAGTAAAACATATCAATGTGTTTGTGCAACTACAAAGAATTACAGCATACAAATTTTGGCAAGAAGTTCAATCTGCTTTGTGGCAACAATTAATGGAGCAGCAGGTTAAAGGTGCAAGGATATTTCCAGTTTTGTCAAATCATGTATGGCAAAGATTTAAAACAATTTTATGGAAAGCAATCAAAGCAAGAAGCAGATATTCACAAGTGGATTTTTGATAAGAAATCAATGGCATGCAAAATTTTATTCGCAACACTTTTAAATGATTTCCAGAAAGTCAATAATCGAATTTTTTGGCAAGAATCATTTCAGTTATCACCAACAAATCAGAGCAATAAGCAATGTTGTTTCAATTCATTCAAGGCAGATTTAAATCAATTCAATCATGGCAGAAATTCTAGTCATTACAATGGATGGCAAGTTTTAAATTTTCTGAAATGAAGCGTTTATAGTAGGGGCAAGGATTTATGGCCAAAATCAATTCGAGACTTTTTTTTAGAATACTGGGGATATCATCTTTCCTATTTTGGACCAGAAAACCAAATCATTCTTGGTAACTATCTGTTCAATTTGCAACAAACAATATCAGGTTCATCAATTCTACAATCACACAAAGCCGAGGAATAAATAAAAGCGGAAACAAATCATGGAATGAATCTGTAGTTTCAAAGGGAAGAAATTCATTTATGTTTCCATTTTTCTAATGCATAATTTTTGGTAAGATATCGGTTTTCAAATTTATCCAGAAATTACAGTGGCATTCAAAGCCAATTCTATTCTAAGTAATCAATCATGCAAGGGTTCACAGAAAATCGAGGCCAAGCAAAAGAGGAAAACAACACGCAATCAAATCGAAGATATATATGGAAATCAAAGATAAATTTTAAGGATTCTATAATCCTACTTAATCACCATTCATCACAGGCAAGCATTTATTGAAAAACCAAAAATCAACTTGAGGGCTAAAGTTTCAAATCAGAGAATACTCACAAATTTTCCATCGTTTTCGATCGAGCAAATTCCAAATCGAAGCATCAGAAATCGACAAGAATTCGAGCAGCATAAGTTTCGTCCAAATTTGAGGAAGCATCGCAAATTGATTTGGGGATTCAAACCCTAGTTTTCCCAATACACGCCGCCATTTTTAATCCCACGAAGAAAAGCAAATCGGGTCAAGGAAGTAAACAAGTGGTGCAACGCATTTGTAAAATGGCCGGCCTATTCATTGTCTAAAGGGAGCTTTAAGTTTTATTTTATAAACTAAGGTTTCTAGTTCTTTTGTTTTTTAAATTCTGTTGTAATTTTTAGTTTGTTCTAAAAATCATCCAAACAGTTTTTCTAGAGTCTGTAAAATTCTAGAGGATTTAGTTAGGGGTTAACTGACAGTTTACTAGTGTCTGTAAACTAGGGGAAAATCTGGTCTTGTGGATATAGAGACCAGTCTAGGGTTTTGAGCGTAGGGTTAAAATAGGAGTGAGGGGTTTGCGAGTTTACATGGTCTTGTAAGCGAGATCTGTTCTATCACCTAGTTGAAACCTTAGGAATGCAGCGTAGGCAGGGTTTTGCCGAAGCTGGGTATCTCTGTGTGTTATTTCCTTTCTGCTTTTTATTTCTGCTGCATTATGTGATTTGTTTATTATTTAATATCTCGTCAGATTTTTAACTCAGCGAAAAACTGTGATAAACCCTGTTCACCCCCCTCCCTCTCTAGGGTTAATCTAGATCCAACAAGTGGTATCAGAGCAGGTATTCTATTAACTCTAGAGTAACGGTGATCCCTAGTTGTCAGTCCATAGAGAGTCAGTCCAGTCACATTCCAAATATTTTTGATGGTACAGAAGTTTTGAATTGGTAATCAGAAATGAAATCATATTTGAAATCTGTTAAATATTGGGATGTTGTTGACAGTGGAAGTGATATAATAGATAGGAATATTAATGCTCGTGCTATGCATATTCTCTATTCTCATCTTAGTAATAATCAACTTGATTTTATCTCCCATTGTTTGACCGCGCAGGAAATTTGGAAAACTCTCAATGCAAAGTACGGACAAATTGACAATAGCTGCTCAAAACCCCGAAATGTCAACTCAGATTCAGATTTATGCTTAAAAGGAGAAACATATAGATCAAACGATGGAGAATCAACAGATGCTAAAGCTGAAAATTTCTCATATGAAGATTTGGTTTATATGTGTGTTGATTTAACTAAATCTGTAGATAAACTCAATTCTAAAAACAAATCTCTAAAATCTAAGAATTCTGAGTTGACCAGCAAAATTGATGATTTGGAATCACAGCTTGAATATTCTAAAAATTCTTCAAATTCAGATTGCAAAAATTGTTTGAAATTGGAAACCAATCTTGTTCATCTCAATAAAAACATTCAGAAGTTTGAAAAGAAAATTCTGATCTTAAAAGAAAACAAGATTGAGTTATCAAGTTTGAAATTTTTTCTACAAAAGGAATTTGAAAATTTTAAGACTGATATAAATTCCAAATTTGAAATTGCTGAAAAGGAGAATTTGTTGAAATCAGATTTGATTTTGAAAGAACTTGAAAATGAGATTGAAAGATTCAAGAAATTTGAGTCTGAAAATCGAAAACATTTTGAATCTGAGACTGCTGAGTTCCAAACCAAAATTAATTTGCTTAAAGATGAAAATTTGGATTTGAAATCTGATTTTGAAAGATGTAAGATCACTGAAAATCGTTGTTCAGATTTAATGAAAGAAAATAATGATCTTAAAATTAAAATTCAACAACTTGAAACAACTTTGGCTATAGTGATCTTAAAACTAAAATTCAACAACTTGAAACAACTTTGGCTAAATTTTCTAACGGTGAAAAATCTTTGAATATGTTGTTGAAAAATCAATTTACATCTGAAAATAAAAATCTTTGAATATGTTGTTGAAAAATCAATTTTCATCTGAAAATAAAAGTTTTTCATCTGAAAATAAAAGTGGACTTGGCTTTGGAAAAAATAATGGTTTTGAAAAAGTGAAATCAAATGATTTTATAAATCCTTTAAATTGTTTTGAAAATATTTGTTTTGAAAATTTGAATTCAAATAATTTCAAAGGATTTTTAAATTGAAAACGAAATGAGAATCTGTTTGATAATAATCCATTTAAACCATTTTGGACCCCAAAAAGAAATACAGTGAATTCATCAAAATTCAGGCAGATTTGGGTCCCTAAAAGTACTTTGGTAAATTCTGATGTATTGTTATATAAACAAGTTTGGGTACCAAAACATATGAATACAACTGTGAGCGGTGTTACTTATTTTGTTAGACCACTCGATCCTTTAAACTGTTAGGTACCGAAGGTGGTGAGGAACTGCTGTGCTGAAAGGAAATCTGAAATCAAGCTGGTCTATAATTCTGTATCATTTATAGTTCCTTTAGCCAAGATCTGATGAGTTAGAGATTTTATTGTTTACATCGATTTCAGGTATAACCTCTAAACTCATCTTTGTAAATATTTTTCTTTTTCTTTGTGTATTCCTCCTTCTGGATTTTTTTCTTTGATTTTTCTTAGTTGATATGTCACTGTCATATCATTGTAACTTCTTTTAGGCTTCATTAACTTCCAATTTCAGAATTCATATTTTTCTGGAAATTCACTTCATGTGTATAAAACTCTGATGTTTTTTATCATTTCCAGATCCTTAATTTATTTTTGTAAATATATGCAATTGATTTGATGTTTGTTTTCTGATTCTCTGAATTCATAACAGTGTTGATGTATTCTTGTCATATCTTGAACACTGTTGATTCGAATTCTAAATTTTTGAAGATCTGAAAGTTCTATGGAATTTCACACACCTTTGCTATTTTGAGTCTCTTCTAATTCATTTTGGAAAGTCTTGAAAATTTATACTCATTACGGCACTCTGTTATTTATTAGTTGTGATAATTTCAGAAATTTTCAGATTGGCTTGAATATTTTGAATTGTCTTGAATCAGTGATACATCCTGAATTTCATCTTTATTCATGATGATTATGGTTGAAATATGTTTGTTTGAAATCATCTAAAATTCTTGATATTTTGAATATCGCACACCTCTTATATTTGAAATTATCGGTCTTATGTGACTGATTAATTATATCCCAAAACTTGACATTGACTCAAGTGATTTCAAATAAATTATTTTATTTTTTGGATCATGAATATGTCTTCAAACTTGATGTAAATATTCTAAAAAATTCTTTGGGCTTATCAGAAATAATTTGGAAGAATTCTTTGAAAATGCGGTCTTGAAACTCACTGTTAGTTCATGATTTTTTGATTTAAATATTTGCTTGTTTAAAATCATTTGAAATATTGGTTTCTTGAATCTCACACACAATGTGAATTTAAAATCTATAATCTGGTGTGACTGATTCGTTGAATCTCGATCTTCTCATATCCCTTCAAATGATTTAAAATAAACCATATATTTATCCATTGGATCATGAACCATTATTTAACTATTTGAAATATCTTTGAAACATCTCCTTGACAAGTCTACTTTGAACTGATCTCTTGTGCTGCTCTGATATTGTTTTGAAAATATTTTGGAAATTGCTTGCTTATGATCTTTTTGCTGCTCGGATACTATTTTTCAAATAACTGCTTGTTCTTATCTGCAGCTCTAATAAATGTGCCAAAATTGTTGATTGTGTCTGGTTGGGCTTAGTAATTACAATTTGTTAATAAGGACACCAATTGGTATCAGATGTGCTGAAAAAAATTTGTATATATTTTAATCCCTTTTATCCTGTATAGCTCTTCATATTCCTCTTGTAATTGATTTTTAATTTTAAGATTATTTATTGATTATTCATTCAAAAATTGAAATCAATATCCAAATTGGACTGTATTTATAATTCATCAAAATTATTACCAGATTTTGAAATTGTGATGAATTGTGACTGTAGTATATTTCACAACAAGAGGAGATTTTTTTTAGATTTTCATGATGGTTGAACATTTATTATAATATCTTTGAATTGGCAATTATTTCACGGTCATCTCCTTTATCGATCATCATTCTGCCATCCATCATGTTTTTTATATTAATGTGGATACTTTGATATTTTTTTTTAAAAACCATCTGAAATAAACAATGAAAATTTTTGTGATAGAAATGGGACTGTATTTTTATTCATAATTAGTGATAATTGAAAATTTTCAATGATCCCGGTACAGTCGAGCACATTTCATAATATAATTAATTTAGAAATTTATTTCACAGTCCATTTCTGTACCTAACCCATTTTCCATCATCCATATATTGGTTTTATATACCGAGGAGCTTTTCCTTTTAAAGCTGAAATGATAAATATATATAATTAATAAATATAAGCGTGTCTCTAATCTCATTTAAAAATCCAAGCTCTGGTCATGCATGGTTAAGAGATAACTTATAATTTAAGCTGCGACTGACCTCATTCAAAAATCCAAGCTCTGGTTATGCGTGGTCAGTGTGCTCTTAAATAAAAAAAGAAAAGAAAATAATGTGCTATAAATTGAAATAAATCTAAAATTCTCCTTGGTGCTTAAAAAACAGTCTATCAATCCATCTTCTAATCTGTGAAATGTGTTAATATTTTATGACGTATTATGATTTGTTGACTAATGGCTATTGGGATTTGAGAGTATTTGATTTTGTTACTTAAATTGAATTATTAATTATAGTCCAAATCCGTCACTGTTTTTGAACTTCGTTTTTATAAAATCTTTTGAAAATAATTGAAATTCATATTTTTATAACTTTCGTCATTTTTATAAAATTCATTGTAAATCCATCGTTCTACAATGTGAAATATGCCACATGTTCTTAGTTTATTATGATTTTTGTTTGACTGATTGAGATTTATAATGACTTTTCTTCCTCTTAAGCTGAAATTATATTTTCTAGTCTTTTTTCATCTATATTTTAAACTCTGAATCCTTTTAATGATAACAAAAGGGGGAGAATGGGTTGAGATTTTGATTTATGAGTGAATATTTAATAAATATTTTAATTTTGAAAATTCCAATTCATTTTCACATTGTTTTCACTCATGCACAATTATAGGGGGAGTTTAGTTGTAGGGGGAGCATACGAATAGGGAGAGTTCAATATTCACTGCCAAACACAGTTATTGTGCTAAAAATCTTTTATTTGTTTGTCATCATCAAAAGGGGGAGAATGTTGTATGTAACGGTGTTGTATACACAATTATATGATTTCTGTTTGATGATAACAACCAAATAAATATTATTTTAAATGTGTTCGTTATCGTACTGTTTCATATTCACATCAGACTGGAATATAATATTCATATATAAACAGAATACGATTATACACAAATTCAAATGTTCAACGGTATTTCGTTTAAACATAATATTTTATTTCAAACATTAAAACAGTACAAATTTATAATCCAACTATTTGTACAAATTTCTTAGTAATACATTTCATACTCATTTCACATTCATTTTTTATTCACATCAGTTCCTCTCTACAACTCTCACACTCAGTATACAGTCACTCATATACACCGACTCAACCTGTCTTCTTTCTTCGGTCTTCACAGCTCACAATCAGTCCAGTCATCTTCATGCTTACCTGTCACAAAAAGAAACACACACTGTACACTGCAATAGAAATAAAACAGAATTCATGCGAATACAACTTTTATTTTTAAAATTTTATTTGCCTCAGAATTTCAGTGTGTTTCTCATCATTTTTCATGACTTGATCTGATTTGTATATATCCATCTAATACCCACTGATCAGCCTCAACATGCCACACTGGTTTGCTGATCAGAACCAGCATCACAACTAGCTGATTCTGAACAGTCATAACTCAGTGCAGCAGTCTGCTGATAAATAAATTACACGTGCACGATATATGTATACACACACTGTTGTATATATATACATATATATAAATGTACAGGTGAATATGATAGAGTCATGATCAAGCAAAGTCAACATACTTAACAAAGCCAAGTGTCGAGCCAAGTTTTTCAAGTCATACCCAAGACAGCATGTTCAATTCAGTTACAAGGAGTACAAATGAAACTTGATCAAGATAGTGCAGTGTAAAAATGGTGCATTCATAGAGGCATTACAATCAAGTGTGTTTAGCATGGCACGATGAGCAAAACTATACACTTGAGTGCAGTTCATATACAATCCAAGACAAGCATGGAACATGGAAAAAGTAACATGCCAACAGCTCAAGGCAAAAGACCTGTTTCATTTCAAAGGCTACATGGAGTACTTCTCATATGGACATAAAAAATTAAACATTTTCAGAAAGGTAAAGCATCTCAAATCAAGTGCAACAGGATGGTGCACTTAGGTACAAGATTCAGGTATATACATACATAGTTACAGGGCAGATTTCAACTCAGCATGGTGCACATGTTAAGTATATGCAGCATGTATGGACAACAATACATAGAGACAAGACAACATGGACCAATGCAAGCGCTAGTGAATGAATCAACCCAAACAGCAAATGTGAGAGACAACACGGTGACATATAGGAGGTGTTTGAGAAGCATGAAATCATGGCTATTACATGGATTGTACAGCCAACATGTTATTCAACATTTACAAACAAGCAGTAAGGTACAAGCCAGAGTGAACAACAAGTGAGCATCATAGTGAAACATATCAATGTGTTTGTGCAACTACAAAGAATTACAGCATACAAATTTTGGTAATAAATTCAATTTGCTTTATGGCAACAATTAATGGAGCAGCAGGTTAGAGGTGCAAGGATATTTCCAGTTTTGTCAAATCATGTATGGCAAAGATTTAAAACAGTTTTATGGAAAGCAATCAGAGCAAGAAGCAGATATTCACAAGTGGTTTTTTATAAGAAATCAATGGCATGCAAAATTTTATTCGCAACACTTTTAAATGATTTCCAGAAAGTCAATGATCGAATTTTTTGGCAAGAATTCATTTCAGGTATCACCAACAAATCAGAGCAATAGGCAGTGCCGTTTCAATTCATTCAAGGCAGATTTAAATCAATTCAATCATGGCAGAAATTCCAGTAATTACAATGTATGGCAAGTTTTTAAATTTTCTGAAATCAAGCATTTATGGTAGGGGCAAGGATTTATGGCAAAAATTAATTAGAGAATTTTTTTCAGAATACTGGGGATATCATCTTTCCTATTTTGGACCACAAAACCAAATCATTCTTGGTAACTATCTATTCAATTTGCAACAAACAATATCAGGTTCATCAATTCTACAATCACACAAAGCCGAGGAATAAATAAAAGGGGAAACAAATCATGGAATGAATCCGCAGTTTCAAAGGGAAGAAATTCATTTATGTTTCCATTTTTCTAATGCATAATTTTTGGCAAGATATCGGTTTTCAAATTTATCCAGAAATTACAGTGGCATTCAAAGCCAATTCTATTCTAGGTAATTAATCACTCAAGGGTTCACAGTAAATAGAGGGCAAGCAAAAGAGAAAAACAACATGCAATCATATGAAGACAAATATTGAAATCAGAGAGCAATTTTAAGGGTTCTATAATCCTACTTAATCACAATTCATCACAGGCAAGCATTTATCAAAAAACCAAAAATCAACTTGAGGGCTAAAGTTTCAAATCAAAGAATACTCACAAATTTTCCATCGTTTTCGATCGAGCAAATTCCAAATAGAAGCATTAGAAATCGACAAGGATTCGAGCAGCACAAGTTTCTTCCAGATTTGAGGAAGCATCGCAAATCGATTTGGGGATTCAAACCCTAGTTTTCCCAATACACGCCGACATTTTTAATCCCACGAAGAAAAGCAATTTGGGTCAAGGAAATAAACAAGTGGTGCAACGCATTTGTAAAATGGCCAGCCTATTCATTGTCTAAAGGAAGCTTTAAGTTTTATTTTATAAACTAGGGTTTCTAGTTCTTTTGTTTTTTAAATTCTGTTGTAATTTTTAGTTTGTTCTGAAAATCGTCCAAAAAGTTTTTCTAGAGTCTGTAAAATTCTAGAGGATTCAGTTAGGGGTTAACTGACAGTTTACTAGTGTCTTTAAAACTAGGGAAAAGTCTGGTCTAGTGGATATAGACCAGTCTAGGGTTTTGAGCGTAAGGTTAGAACATGAGCGAGGGGTTCACGAGTTTACATGGTCTTGTAAGCGGGATCTGTTATATCACCTAGTAGAAACATTAGGAATATAGCAGTTGGCAGGGTTTTGCCGAAGTTGGGTATCTCTGTGTGTTATTTCCTTTCTGCTTTTTATTTCTGCTGCATTCCGTGATCTTTTTATTATTTAATATCTCGTCAGATTTTCAACTCAGCAAAAAACTGTGATAAACCCTATTCACCCCCCCTCTAGGGTTCATCTAGATCCAACACTTTGAACCTCTTCAACTGGTTCAGTGCCCTTGAACTGTTTCCCTCCCAACGATGTAAACTATTTGCACAACTTTGCAAATTCTACAGCTCTAGGCACTTGGACTCCAACATCAACCGTAGCTGCCAGTGGAGCGAGGGCCCTTCTTAGGTATTCTTCCATCATAGCTTCAAACATGGTCAGGTAGTCAGGTGCCCCGCAATTACCCCCTCCAGGCACAGCCTCTCCTCTAGCAGTATGTCTTGTATAACGTCGACTCATTCTAAATCTATGAATTATAATGATTAGCCACTTACAAGATAAGATGCTAAACAAGTGCAAATGCTACTGCACTATATAGTATCATATAGTATACATACAACTAAAATCTACAAGTACGTCTCTCATACGTGATTACGTCTTAGAATTTTGGCTAAAATTGTTGACCAGAGCTCTGATACCAAATGTGACGACCACCCACAGCTCCACACTAAATAAGGAGTGTGCCAGGCAGCTATGGACGATCATCACGGTATGATAACACAATCGAAATCTGTTATAATACTCACAACGCAAGGATAAAATATAATAGAACATATAAAACAAGCAGGAATAGTGAAGCATTTATGAACAGAAAACTCTAAACTTCCGTAATAACTTGCAAGTATATCAACATAATATCTGTACATGGATGCCTCACTACAACACTCAGAGTCAAACTTCAAATAGCGGAAACAAGTACTATATAGTAGTAAAGATAATACGCCAGCCTCTTACTCGCCTCTGAATGGCTACATCGTCCTCACTAAGCAATCACCTACCACCTGCTACCTAGTCTGCCTACCCAAAACATGGATGAACTGCCCAAGGAGATAAGAGGGGAAAATAAAACCTTGATCAGACAATAGTCTTAGTGAGTGATAAAACAACTAACAAACTTCATCAACAAAGTATATGAGAATAGGTAGATTTACCAACCACTACCCAATACCGGAGGAGAACTCGCACTTATCTTCCCCACATCTGACAGCGATAGCCTTTCAATCCATAACATCCAAGGTAACAACAATTCATCCATGGCAATCAGAACAACCATTGATAACATTCATAACATCCAGATTACGTAGGTCTCACGCAGACAATCTTGACCGAGTTTAATATCCCTCAAGTACTATCCCCAGAGGCCTAAACCAATATCAGTCAAGCACTCAAGAAACATCTCCCTTGACGTTGGACAGTCCATATGAGATGGTATAAACAAAACATCCAGACATTCGAACATCCATGACAGACTCTGGCTATCACCGCTAATCCTGCTTTGATATCATCGTTAATCGTATGACGACCCATCATGACTGCCATTTGTCAAGGGCTAATGGTAACCCCAGCTCTAGCACAACTCCATACGCGATCATGACTCGTATGTTTGTCTTCTCAAATCGACAACTAGGCCCTTCACGACTGCCCAAGGTATGAGGCCCTTCATGACTGCCCAAAGTACCTCTGCTTTGAGTCTGCTAGAACTTACGATAACGACAATCTCTCGGCCTTCGCATCTCTATTGTCATCGCCGGCGACTAATCATAAGCTTCAGTCCCACTCGAGAAACCATTATCCACAACCTAACACCATTGAGTTGTCTTCTTATTCGTTGCTTTACACCGATCAGCGAACACAACGCTTCGAACCTTCCCATCTGGATATACATCGAAGCCACATCATTGCTCATGAACCAACAAGGTCATTAGTTAACCTATCATTGATCGATCCCTCACTAACCGATCCTTCACTGACCGATCTCTCACTCGACCAGATATGCACGACCAGACATTTATGACCAGACATGCATGACCAGACATGTAGGACTAAACATGTATTACCAGACACGCACGACTAGACATGTAGGACCAAACATGTAGGACCAGACATGTGCGACCAGGCATGTAGGAACAGACATGTAGGACCAGACATGTGCGACCAGACATGTAGGATCATACATGTGCGACTAGACATGTAGGACCAGACATGTAGGACCAAACATGTGCGACCAGACATGCACGGCCAGACATGTAGGACCAGACGTGTAGGACCGGACCACAAATTGTACTACACTTGTACTGCGCTTGACCCGTGGCATGTACGCTCGACCAGAAACTTGCACAACTCCAATTTAAGCCCAATTTCGGCCAAAACTTCACCGACTAACTATCTTGATGAAATCTATTCATCTAATTCATCAATTACAACCAAAAACATGTTATGAAACCACTATCAACATGAATATGACGATTTTCACCAAAATTATCCAGACCACTCCCAAATTATGATAAATGATCATATGAACAAAAATGATAGATCTAACTTGCATAAACGCATGAAATAACATAGGAATTACCAGTTTTAACTTACTAAATCAGATCCTAAGGTGGTTCATATGAAATAGGACTTACCACGATGTAGACCTATGGAAAACAACTTGAATTTGATGAAACACATGATCAAACATTCATATACTTCATTGAATCCATGTGAGAGATGCAAATCACTCACCGATTCTCCAAAACAAGCTAAAATCAATGTAATAAGATTCCAGAAAGCAAGCACTTCGCACTGAACCCCTTGATCCGATGAATTCCCTCTTCAATTGATGTAGATCTAGCCTCCAATGGGGTAGATCTATGATTTCCCTCCTTAGATTTTGGTTTTTAATTGTGGAAAGGTGTTAGAGGAAGGAGGAACACAAGGACACAAAATGAGAGAATGAGGGAAGTAACCTATTCTCCATACCCCTCACCCCCTATTTATAGTTTCCACCAGCCTACTAATGGGCCTTTCTAATTCAGCCCATTTTGGCTTACCAAACCCGGACAACCAACTTAAAAATCTTAAAACAGCGATTTCTCCCAAACCGCTGAGCCAAATCTTTAATGTAACCACTCTACGGAAAGGCAATCATCCAATTCTTTCCAATGGCATAGGTATCACCTCCTGATTCGACCTGAGTTAAAAGTTATACCCTGTACAAGACTGGCAGGGGAAAAATGTTCACAAACCAAATCAGTAAAAATTATGGATATGCTCACATACCCATAAACAACATATTAAAAGATGAGAATGATCCAACCCTCAAGGAGTAAAATAAAAATATTTTACGATCTTCCGATACGTAAAATGCAGGCTGTTACAATAAATGACATTACATCATGCAATAGGTCTGAAATCTGCAATACTGGTAGGTTTCTCAGTATTAGAAATAAGGAAAATAAACATATGGCTATTTTCTTTCAACATTTTTCTAGATCGAAAAGATTCTTGTATGGATAATGTTAACTTATCTTTTAGATTGACCTATTGGATAGTGAAGAAACTCAAGTTGAAGATGTCTGACCCGAGAGAGGAGTCAGAATGGATAGAACTGATAGCGTAGCAAACTTCCCGCTCCATGACCATGCTCAACAACAGGCTTCTACCACTAGAGTTCATCAACTTTATGGTGACTACATGGTGTAAGTATTTTGATGTATGGCCAATATATAGCTCATTAAAATATTGAATTGTGTCCACCTCAAATTTAGCCAAATCAATAGTGCATTTTCCATCCTGGTCATAAGATTGCAAATTATAATTAGTGTTTTTTCTGACAGACATTTTAGTATTTTTTTTTGCATTTTTCTCCCTTAGTAAGTCACTTCTCCTTGGTTTTCTGTTTCAGTCCTTTTTCCTTGATATGTAGAAGATCTTTGAGTTGGGACTGAGCATCATAGTACTATCTCCATAAGTCATCAGAATTATCTCCACCATTAATCTTCTTCAAAAGCTCATCTTTAGTTTTCTCCAACTTGTGAATAACATCTAGCTCCTTTGGTCTTTCTTTGTTCCGCTTCTTGAGTCTGTCCTTCACTCTTTTGAGATATTTCACAAAGTTGTAACGATGGTCTCTATCGCTGTCAAGGATGTCATGAATGTCCATGACTTCCTGGTATCCTTCATAATGCATCTACTCATTGGCACATCTGAAAGGCTTACTCTTCTCCATGCCTTCCTACCCCTTCAATGTAATGTGTATAGGGCAGTGATCACTCGTAGAGTTCGGCAGTACATCGGCTTTAATATCAGCAAAAGTATCCATGCACTGAACATTAACCAATGCTCTATACAATTTACAAGCTACTTTTTAACTTCTCCACTTTTACTTGTAAAACGCATATGGAAAATTAGTTTTTTCTGTAATTCACAAATTTAAAGTTGTTTAGTAGGGTTTGGATGCAAAATTGGGTGAACTGCGCTCTTTCTCTGTAAAAGTGTCGGAAAATTTGGATGAAAAATAATTTTGATTTTCAAAATATTGCATTCATGTAGAAATTGCCTGTATATTTAGGATGTGTGCATCATATTTTCAAAAGATTATCAAGAAAAATTTGCATTCATATAGGAGGTACTGCTTAGGCATACATTAAATTTATGTATTACTATGTTGTATTACACTTTGCACAACTGAACAAATGGTTGCAAAATTGGATGCACACGTGATGGATGTAAATTATGCGAGAAATTACTTGATTTCACCCTTACCAAATTTCGTGATTAAATTTCCTAAAGGTAGGAGAATGTAGCACCCCGCATTTATTAAAAATTAATTAAATGAGTGATTGTGCATATATTTATATATGCATGAACATTAATGTTAAAATAAAATAAAAGAAATGAATGAATTCATGCAATTAGGTAATGCATTAAAAGAAATCAATACATGCGTGAAAAGTTTAAAAGAAGAAATGAATCAATAAGAGGAATGAATCAACACGTGCAAAAAGAGGAATCAAAAATAAGGTTATAAAACAACCAAGCTATATTTGGAACAGGAATAATGTTATTAATTAACATTTGAAACAGAATATTCTATGCATATATATATATATATATATATAAGTGGAATTCAAATTTGGTTATGGTCTATAAAAGTAATAAAATAAATTAGAAGAAGAATGTAAAACAATTAATTAACGTTCATAACTAACATTAAAAATCAGAAACAACAGCGTCGCGCCTGGACCCAGATGGGTCGACCCAAATTCTGCCTGAGTCGACCTATCGGTCGACACAAGGTGGGCTGGGTCGACCCAGGGGCAAGTCCAGATCTGTTTTTGTAACGTGGATTTTTTGATGTGTGCAGTTCATATTTTTAAGGGATTAAATCTGATGGTTCTGACTTTCTTGTACACCTATAAATAGACTAGTAGGCCCTAGCCTAAATCTCATTTTTTTTTGAGGTGCTGCCTAGGCTCTACCATTCTATTTTCTCCTCAAATCTTTTCAGAAAATTAGAATATTAGTTTTAGGTAATTATGATTCAAGATTTGAAGATAAAAGAGCATAAACCTACAAATAAGTGTTTAGAATTCTGATCAGCATGAGGTAAGTCCTTGAATCTGGTTTATATAGGTTTCTTTCTCTTTTCCTCTTCTTTTAGTATCAGATTTGTGAATCTGTGGTTGTTTTTGATAATGAATTCAGTTAGGAATGCCATAGAATAAAAAATCTGGATCAGATTCATGGATTGGAAAGTTGTTAGGTGAGTGGGTTAAATTATACCTTTTTAAATAACGATATATCTATCGTTTGTGTTCCCCGTTATATTTAATATGTTGAACAATTGATAATTGCGGAAATTGGCTATTAAACCTATTTATAATATGTTGAAATTGTTAATGTTATATAAAACTTATTTCCATTAGATATTCTATATGATTTGAGAATTACTGTAAACACTGAAGTTGTAGAGCTTGAATTAATCATGAGTATATCCTTGAGAATTGATTTGCCTAGTTGACAAAGAAAATTTACAGTATCTATGAACAGTATATGGAATTGGAATTTAATATATAATTCAGAAATAAAAAGGGAAAAATTGTAGTGGATTGAGTTAGTTGCATTTAAGGAAAATGATATATTTCTGTAATGACAAATTACCAAGGACATAGTTGCAAGAAAAGAAAAAGAGAAAGGGATTAGTGTGGAATAGGTATTCTTTTACCGTATTGCATACTAATTGAATAAAAAGCATATATATATATATATCCACACTTGGCTTGTAACTATAGATCTAAGTCGGTGTGCATTATGGATATATCTTTCTAGAAGTCAAACTAATAAGGTGCATGAAAGGTTTTCCTAAAATAAGGTAAATGTACAGGACAGTAATTAAAGAATAGATATGTCATAATTACATGGAAAATTTACAGTAGTTGAGAAATTGTAAATAAGTGCACTAAGACACGAGGTTAAATACAACTTGTGGTAGAAATCTTCCCGGAACTGCCCAGCAAATCCAGCGTCCACAAGTGGTCAGCTTAATGTGAGGGATCTAGTGCATTAACATACATATATGAATATATGTATATATGTATATAACAGGAATTAAATAAATAGCATTAATTGTAATTAATGGAAATGAATGAATGTTACAAAAGTAAAAGTTGGTTCATATTAAGGAACCTAAAGAGACTAATGATGAATGGAGAATAATAATAACCTATTATGATCAAGTATAAATGAAAGAATGTAAGATAGTAGGTAAGCTTGTCCGAGGGGCAAGTGGAAATTATAACATAGGTTATAATAAACGAAAAAAAACTTATTGATAAACCTTAGTTAAGAGAACTAAGTAGATAAGTAAATGACAACAAAGAGGTTGTAGAATGTAGTAGGCTTATTATTGGTAGACTTATAAAAGAGGATTATGAAGTCCGATAAAAGAAATTAATGATAAGCAGAAGCCCGCTCAGGTGGCATAAAACTGAAAGAAATAAGTAGCCAATTGTGTGATAATGAATCTAGTAACCTGAGACAATGGTGAAATGAGTTGTACTTAATGATATATATATATATGTGTGTGTGTGTGTGTGTATGTATGTATTAAGTAACATGTTAACAAGAACCCTGCTGACTAAGATAAGATATACTTGATTACACATTTAGTAGAACATGTTATTTTAACCTAAAACCCTGAAATTGGATAATGAATGACACAGTAATAATGTAAAAAGATTGTAGATTACTTTCGTTGATTACAATCTAGGGAATAACATGTTATGGGCTTATTAATGAACTTAAATGGGATAAGTTATATCATTGAATTAATAAGTTAGAGGGGTCCATTCCTTAGAGATATAAGGAGCTCGGAGAAAACCTGATAACTTGAGTAAAAGATAAAATGTGGGTAATCAAGTTAATTTATAGGCTGATAAGATCAAGCGCGTGATTAAAACGTTTAGACATTGGGTCTAAATAAGACATTAGCGTGATGCGCTTGGACCAGTCCGCACGTCTGAAAGTGAAGAACCCAACGGAGTAGATCATCGTGGTGTCTAGGGCACGAGGGGAGCACGCCCTTCTGATTATTCTGCTGATATTTTGCTTCTTGACTCTATGGGACTGGAAGGAAGCACCGGCTTCCGAGAGACGTGGGAGGGTACTCCGTGGTGGCCCTCTGTGTGGTGGCAGCGCTCAGGGTGTACTCGCAAAGGGTGGGTCTGTGCGAAACCACCCAGTAAGTATACCTTAACTGCAACGGTAGTTGGCAGTCAGAAGGGTGTAGGGTGACATAGGTGATTCGACAATTTTTCCTACAGATAGGATGGGTCACGACCAACACAGAATAGTAACCATCGGGTACTTGTCATCGATAGTCAGTGAAATGCAGAAAGACTAGAGCTAAACCAACCGACCATCGGTCTTTCACTATCGAGACGTTGGTTGCAGGACACACCAATTTAGATATAGATTGTTGCTAGGGGGACGCTACTTAGCTCATGATGTAGTCTTTCACTAGTTGAGGGAGGGGTCGAGGTAGTACCATAACCACCGTAGAAATGCAGACTATTGTTTAGATATATGTACTTTAGGCCTCTTTAGCAAACCTATACAGATATGGAAAACCTCCCGACCGAGTTTCGTGCATTCAGATGCAGCCCTATTAACGAGACTCAAGGTACAATAGACAGTACGTAAGTGTGAGGATCTAGACACAGGCACGCTACACCAGGTGGTATTATAGGCATTAATGCATTACTCCGTGTCGAGACTAGATTCAACCGAGGAGATTGGATATGGAAGTCCGTACGCTGACGCTGCATAACGATGGGGGTTCTATGCATAACGTGGCATAGTTTTATGAAGATCCATACGTCGCACTGGCATAGGATGAGAGTGCAGATGCTTCTGTGGCGTGACGGTGGAGACTGTGTGAGGAAGGTACCATGGGAAGTACCTTGATATTGGGGGTAGTTACATATACTATATTAGGTTAATCTATAGGGAGGTAGATCAGAACGACGTGTACGTAAAGCCTTGAGTGTTATTAACCCAAAATAACCTAATAAACAAGAAAATGTAACTGAACGGTATATGTAGGGTTATATTTGTAATTTAAGTCCAGTCACCAAATTTTGTGTTCTGACCCCCTCCTCATAACATACCCGCAGGTTAGGCTTTTGGCAGAGATATGATAGCTTTGGATACTGGCTAGGCAGTATTATTACTTTGGTAAGGCTATATTTGATTATATTATATTTTATTCCATTCCGTTGTGAGATGCTTTCTAAGCTCTGATATATTTTATATCTCTATTTTTTCTACAGGATACCAGACAAGCTGTAACACCTCACCTCCGTTAAGGTCACTCTCAAAGCGAATGCCTTAACTTCGGTGGAGCGTTTTAAGGTACAAGATACTAATAAACTACAAGACAGATAATTAAAGCAGCGGATAATTAAAATAGTGGAAAAGAAACCAACTTCATTCCATAAATACTTGTTCAATACAACATTTCAACAAATAGTTTCAATCTTCCAAATTATTACATTTGTCTTGAAAACATAAAGAAGAAATACTGAAAATAAAATGACATAAATCCCCAACATGTCTTTGACCATAGAGATAGCTCAAAAAAAGTCCAAGCCTGACATCTACGGTCTTCAAGCTTTGATTTGATTTGGTCAAGCAGAAGTGTTCCCTCCCTGCGGACCTGGGGGGGGGGACGGAAGAAAAGAGGCGAAAGGAAAATGAGTCAGACATAAGTCTGGTAAGCCCAGTTATTTAATAGCGTGTAAACAAGTAAAAGACTATGACATGAATAAACTGAACTTAGAATGATACCACAAGGATAGGATAGTCCTAAAACAAGATAAGGTAAGACTTAACTAGATTTGGCTATCGCACCCACTTTTACTTCTCTGCACCCATTAAGAACTTGTTTAACTAGAGATGTATGTTCATGATAAAGTGATCCCATTCATGTATTGATCGGCTCCTACTCGCATTCATGTATTCTCAGTGTCATGCGGCCCCACGTGATTATAAAGTACTGGTGCTGGTTCCATTATAGGGTGTATCAAGTCCTATAATGGCAACCCCTAACACGATTCTAGATGCACAAGTGTACGTCTGGTGCCAATTGCCTTCTTTATCCACTCCGGAGCCCGTGCACGCCCGTACTCCATCGGAACCTACACTGACGCACCTAATCGCCGCCCTTTTTGACCGCTTATATTCAGCCCAGTAATCGTGCCCCACCCTGCCTAGTTCAGGGTACCGTGATACGTTCATACGGGTTACTGCTGAAATGGGTCCCCGTTACTAGGGTTTTTCTAGTCAACATGTTAAATTGGTTAAGTGTTCTTGACTTGACTTAACCCCTATCAATCTTGCCTAGTAACATGTTGATTTGGCTAAGTGTTTTCTAAATTACTTAACCCCACCAATCTTGTTCACATGTTAAGTTGGTTAAGTGTTTTCTTAATTACTTAACCTCACCACTCTTGTCTTGTTAATTGGTTAAGTGTTTACTTAATTACTTAACCTCACCATTTCTAGCTTGATTGTTCATGAGATTTAACTAATTAATTAATTAAAGCACCAATCACTCACATTAGACAGGTATTGTTGTGGTTACTGGATGTGCCGGTCGGTTCCGGGCAGATTTACACCACAACTCAGTCTAACCTCGGGCTTTTCTGGGCTTGATGCACTAACCTCTCACATTAGAGAGGTATTGTTGTGGTTACTGGATGTGCCGGTTGGTTCCGGGCAGGTTTACACCACAACTCAGTCTAACCTCGGGTTAGGCATATTCGTCTTTTCTAGATTTACATTTTTATATATGCAAATTTCTACAAGTATTTCATGTCATATGTTTTAATTCAAGACTAATGGTATATAAATTATACCATTTATGGCCTTAACCAATTACATGGTTTTGGGCCCACCTACATATTTACATGTTTTGATTTAATAATTACCCCCAACGTTACCCCCGTTTGTTCGTTCACATTAATCACATAAAGACATTGGGCCAGCTAATTGGCCCAATCTATAAATGAGAGATAAAGGGGGAACATGCATAACATAGGTTCAATCAACATATATCATGTAATTTGGCATAAACATCAGTTATAGACTAGCATGTGACATAATCATGACACGTCAAATTCCAAAACATGTATAATTATAACATTAACATATATGTGTAAATTAGATCTAATAAGGTGAACTTGCATAAATTCGCTTCACAAACTAGCATATAAATATGGGTCTAGTTTAGGATCTAACATGTAACTTGCATATGACATATATATATAATTAGATCGTAACTTGGATCTATCATAAATTATATAACTTGCATTAATCATGTGAACCTAAATGGATCTTGACATGGATCCAATCATAAAGTTTGTAACTTGCATATGGACATATGAACATAGGCATGTGGATCTAACATAAAACTTGCAACTTACATATGAACATATGGATCTAACATAAAACTTGCAACTTGCATATGAACATATGGATCTAACATAAAACCTAGGAATATGTACATGTAGATCTTGACTTGGATCTAATATAAAAATTACAACTTGCATAAAAACATATACATGTAGATCTTTACATGAAACACATAACTTGCATATGATATTGATAGTTTCAAATAGATCCAATACCAAATCCAATAATCCACAATCATTCCAATTCATGATAAAATCATCACAATAAATCGATATGAATTAACATGGTACAATTCTAATTTCACTTTATATCAAATCACGTCTTAGATTTGTTTACGTCTAAAAGATAACTGCGCTTACTACGAACGAAGGTCTTGAAATTTGGATTCTGAATTCTAGAGTTGAAATGCTCGCCTTAGATGTAGACAATCGTTGTTTTGATTTAGTTTGGTTCGTCTCTATGTTAGCTTCAAGTGGTGGCTACTCTAGGTTGTCTAATGGCAGCATGACAGCTATAGGTTCAATTTTTTATATGATTTAGGGGTGAGGTATTAGGTTGCTTTTATAGAGATTAGATTGAATAGGAGCCGTCAGATCAGCTCAGAATAAATCAAGACCCTTAAGACAAGATAGAGTTATCTAGAACAGCCAACTCAACCCCTAATGACTCAGCAATGAGTCATAATTCGTCTTTTCTAAATTCACATATTTTCTATATATGTCTAATTATATATGTAAATTAATCTTAATTTAATCATGCCATAATTATTCTTTTAATTATGCTCACAATAAATGGTATACCAAATATACCATTTCATGAACCAATCTATGCCAAGAAATTTTCATGTTTTCCCTTGATTCTCGCATTTATAATTAAGTATTCTTTAGTTTGTTATTACAACATTAACAGAAAATATGGGGTGTTACATTCTCCCCTCCTTTAAGGATTTCGTCCCCAAAATCTTCAAGTCGAGAAGAACGTATATCTTACCATCCAATCGTCCATCTACTCAACCATCAAACATAGGCGTCCATTGTCCTTAAAAGACTTCTAATGCTTCATGATCATATGCGTAGTGTGTGTACATGTCCTTACCTAATGCAATATCAGGCGGTCTACTGATTCAGTCGACCTCCTTAATGCAAATTATGTCAGTGCCATGAGTCCATTATGTATGCAATTTTCCTATCCAAAATTTCTACATGAGTGCACGATCATTCATACAAATGCAACGTCCATATGGTAACACATCAAGTTTCAATCCATATACAAATACATATACGCATATGCAATATGAAAGTGACTGAGCCGATCTAATTCCTAACGTGTGTGTATATACATCCACGAGCAACCACTAGCAACCAATTGCAACCACTTGCAACCATCAACCATAACATGTTTCAATTACATGTTTTCATCCAAATGGGTTCTACCTAAGGATAAAGGATAGGATCGAGAAGATATACTCAAAAGGATAGGTACAAGCATAAACTTAAGGAAAAAAGAGATCAAGGATGTACCCTCAAAAGAAAAGGGTAGGCTATGCGTATTCTGTCCTCAGTTTCCCAAGTTGTGTCTTCCTCGGCGTCGCTCCATTGAACCTTGACAAGCTTGACTTCACGGTTGCGTCGCTTTTTGACTTCTGTACCCAAGATACGAGTTGGAACTCTCCTTACAGTTGCTTCTCGTTCAACTTCTACTTCCTCTAACATGCTTGGTTCCACCACTTCCGCAGACTCGTGTAAGCACTTTCGCAGGTGATAGACATGGAAGACATTATGAACTTCATCCAATCTTTCGGGCAGTTGTACTCTATAAGCCATCTTCCCAATCTTCTCAATGATAGGAAACGGCCTTACAAATCTTGGTGCTAACTTTCCTGCGGATCCGAAGTGAATGACGTTCCTCAAAGGGGATACTTTAAGAAACACCTTGTCTCCAACTTCAAACTCAAGGTCGGTCCTTCTTTTGTCTGCGTAGGACTTCTGTCTATCTTGGGCAGTCTTCATTCTCCTTCGTTTTAAGTCTATTTTCTCTAAAATTTCTCTGATCATGTCTGGTCCAAGTATGAGCTTATCTGTAGACTCCCACCAACAAGTTGGTGATCGGCATGGTCTTCCATACAAAGCCTCGAAGGGTGCCATGCCTATGGTGGCTTGGTAACTATTGTTGTAAGCGAACTCCACTAAAGGAAGATGATCCTCCCATGTACCTCCAAAGTCAAGAATGCACAGTCTCAAGAAATCTTCTAGTACTTTGTTCACCCTTTCCGTCTGACCATCGGTTTGTGGGTGATAGGTCGTGCTTAAGCATAGCTGTGTGCCCACAACCTCTTCCAAACTCCTCCAGAACTCGCTTGTAAAGATAGAGTCTCGATCACTTACTATGCTGGAGGGTATCCCATGGAGTCGAACTATCTCTTTAAGATATATGGATGCTAGAGATGAGGCAGTCCTTCTACTTTTGACAGGTATAAAGTGAGCGCTTTTAGTAAGCTTTTCCACTATTACCCAAATGCTGGTATTGCCTCTTCTTGACCTAGGCAACCCATCTATAAAGTCCATCGAGATGCTATCCCATTTCCACTGTGGGACCTCTAGAGGATGGAGAAGACCACCAGGCTTCTTCTGCTCCGCCTTGACTTGTTGGCATATTAAACACTTAGAAACAAATTCAGCTACGTCTTTCTTCATGCCATTCCAAAAGAAAACTCTTTTGATATCTTTATACATTTTGTCTCCGCCTGGGTGTATGGTCAGCTTGGAATGGTGTGCCTCTTCTAGAACCGTCTTTACCAAACTCCTTGCTTGTGGGACACGTAGTCTTCCATCTCGTCTCAACCAGCCCTTGGCATCAATGGAGTATCTATTGAGGTGACTAGAAGTCTCACCCCTAATTAACTTGTCCATCACATCAGCTAGCTGAGGGTCTTCTCTTTGCGCGGCTCCGATTGAGTCTAATAGAGTTGGTCGCACTTCTAACATTGCTAGCAAGCCAGGTACAAAGTCAGAGGAGGGTCTGAAGTTAAAGCTTGCTATGAACTCCAAGCTTTGCTTTTCCACAAAGAGAGGGCTTAAAGTCAGCTTCTTTCTACTCAAGGCGTCTGCCACTACATTGCCCTTACCAGGGGTATAGGCAATCTCAAAATCATATGAGGCGAGAAATTCCATCCACCTTTGCTGCCTCAAATTAAGATCTTTCTGAGAGAAAAGGTATTTTAATGATTTATGATCAGTAAATAATTCGAACCTTTCTCCTAGCAGATAATGATGCCATGATTTAAGGGCGAAAACGATGGCAGCTAGTTCTAAATCATGAGTTGGGTAATTCTTCTCATGAACCTTCAACTGCCTTCCTCCATAGCAAACTACTTTACCTTCTTACATTAGGACAACGCCCAATCCTGTTCTACACGCGTCTGTATATACTGTAAACATCTTGCTTCCATCAGGCAATGTCAGAACTGGGGCTGTTGTCAGAGCCCTTTTTAAACGTTGGAAAGCAATGTCGCAATCCAAATCCCAAGAAAAAGCCAAGTTCTTCTTTTTCAATCTTGTCGGCGGAGCTGAGATCTTCGCAAAGTCCTTAATGAACTTTCAAACATATCCTGCCAGCCCGAGAAAGCTTCGGACTTCGGTTGCATTTCACGGAATCTTCCAATCTTGCACCGCGACTACTTTTGCGGGGTCCACGGCTATCCCCTCTTTGGACACCACATGTCCAAGAAACCTTACTTCTTCTCTCCAAAAGTGGCATTTGGAGAATTTTGCTTTCAGCTGATGTGCTCAAAGAGTATCTAACTCTTCCTTTAAATATACAACATGTTCTTCCTCGCTTTTTGAGAAGATTAAGATGTCGTCTACGAAGACCACTATAAATTAATTGAGGAATTCCCGGAACACCCTGCTCATCAAGTCTACAAAATAGGCAGGTGCGTTTGTCAAGCCGAAAGGCATGACAAGCCACTCGAAGAAACCATCCGGGGTCCTAAATGTGGTCTTGTCAATGCTATCCGCAGCCACTCTTAGCTGATAATACCCAGTAGCCAGATCTAGTTGGGAGAAAACGGATGCACCTATGAGTTGATCAAACAGATCGTCAATTATTGGGAGGGGGTGCCTATTCTTCTTAGTCAGCTTGTTCAACTCCCTATAATCTACGCATAGGCGGAGTGAACCATCAGCTTTGGTCGCGAATACTACTGGAGCACCCCATTCATAAATACTCCGTCTTATGAACCCCTTTTCAAGCAGCTCTTTAATTTTCTTGCTGAGCTCTTTTCTCTCCCTTGGGGCCATGTGCCTAATGGGTAAAGCAACGGGCTTTGCATTATCAACAAGGTATATGCGGAAGTCTATCTCCTGCTTCGGAGGTAAGCCCTTCACCTCTTCAAACACATCTGAGTATTCACGGACTACTCTAACGGACTGCAAATTCTCAACAGATGCATCAAGTGATTCAAGATAACTAAGCATGACAGAGTTCATGGGATCACAAGAGATTTCGAGAGTGTTACCGAGGCAAGTCATGAGTCTAACCACTCTCTTTTCACAATCAAGGATGGAATCATTACTGGATAGCCAGTCCATGCCTAGAATCAGCCCATAGCCCGTGAAGCCCAAAACAAAAGCATTACATTTAAACCCAACACTTAGAATAGAGATTTCCAAATCCAAACAAACCATTGACAAATAAACTGAGCCCCCAATTGGATTTGAAACAACCAAGGGATCCACTACTATATGGGTGTCTAGGTGCAGAGATTCAACTAAAGCAATAGATATAAAAGAGTGCGATGCGCCAGAATCAAAGAGAGTACGAACAGGATTATCAAACAGATAAACTAAACTCTCAACAGAAATATGACTATCTCGTTCCTGTAGAGGTTCTACGAGAGCTTGAACCCGCCCTCCAGAAGAAGCTCCAGTTCTCTGTCCCTGCCCTTGCCTTTTGGGGCAATCCTTAGCCAAGTGTCATGTGTGACTGCCCGCCCCGCACCAAACGACATTTACTCCAAAAGTGCGCTGTACTCATGTCCAGTTAGCACGGGACGGTCGTCAGAAGAAAAGAAAGAAGACGAAGAACCAAACAAAGAACCTGTAGAATGTCTCACAGCGCATAGAATAAAATACAATAACAACATACTTGACATAAAACAGGTGAGACAGTGCATAAGCTGAAAACTAGAACTAAGCATTATAGCAGCGGAAATCCAAAATACAGCTTATTACAACTTTTAAAATACTGTCTCTAAAGCAAAAGCAAGATAAAGGAAGGTACACTACTAATGCCCAAGTAGTGACCACCAACGACACAGGGAGAATATTTATATATCATACGTAGGAGCCTCCTGCTCGCCTCCGAATCAGCTACTCGTGTATCACCAGCTAACCTGTCTCTAGTCTGCTCGTGTGAGCATCCAGAGTAATAAGAAGAGACATAAAACTCTGGGTCAGACAAAAGTCTGGTATGAGCGATAAGCAGCTAAACAGAACAATAACAGGTATACTAAACATACCTGAACCTGGACCTGCAACCAAAGAGTTAGCACTACATACTGTACAACACTCTAAGTTGCCATTTCAAATAGTGTAAAGGTAACGGGGGTGGGGGTGTGCATGTCATAGTGATGGCAAACAAATCAAGCATAGCAACCATCCTCACATCTCTCACTTAATGCGTAAAGCAAACGATATTCACTACTTCGATCACCTCAATACTTTGCTATGATCACCTTGCCCCATGAAGTCATAAATGGCTTCACTGCATTGATACATAGCCACTAATCCTTCGTTATGTCCACTTGCCCTATGGAGTTATTCACCCCATCTGCGCTGGCTCATAGCCTTACCAATCATTTACTATGTCCACTTGCCCCCATGGAGTTATCCACCCCATCTGCGCTGGCTCATAGTCTTACCAATCCTTTAATATGTCCACTTGCCCCATGGAGTTATTCACCCCATCTGCGCTGGCTCATAGTCTTGCTACCATCACCTTGCCCCTCGAGTCATAATGACTCTACTGCACTGATAAGTAGCCCATCATTCATTTTCAGTGGTGAATCGAAGTTATGAACGTCGACAACTCCTTAGCACACGTCCCGCAGCAAAGCCCAACCATGAAGTGAACTCATTGGTTCCCAACTGGATCCGGAGCTCTAACTTCCCTTTGGACTACCTTTGCATCTCGGGTTATTGGTCAATACTGGATCGGTTCGGATTCCTCCTTGCCATCGGTTCGGTTCAGTCATAGATATTCCCCTCTGGCGGTTCGGTTCGGGTGTATGCATCTCGTTCAGCGTGACGCTTCAGCAACCGGTTCGGTTCGGGTTTGATTGCTCCATCTGTTCGGTTCGGCTCCCCTGTCACCATCCGGTCCGTCCTTCTCTCTTAGCTCCTGGCTTGGCCTTCTGGTCCGATCCGATCCCCTTCCTTATTCCCATCCGCTCTGATCCCCCCCTACCTTAGCCCGATCCGATCCCAGTTCAACCTTTGTGGCCTTCCTTTTTGCCATACTTCTCTTGTGCTAAGCTACGGTTCGGTTCGGTGATCCTTTGCCCGGTCCGAGCCCATCCATCCGATCCGATCCGAAAGCCTGCACTGTTTTTCTACAACTTTTCCAACGAGTGTTTTATGCCATTCGACGACGTTTTTGACCATTCTAAGTATTCTAATCAATCACAAAGCATACCACAAAGTCATAGCAACAAGTAAAAGTGACCTCAAACACCAAAACATCAATATGATAGGTTAAAATGGATCAAACATAGCCAAAACCCCATATTTTCCCTTAAGCATGTTTAGGTGAAACTAATGATATGATTAGCAAAACTTAACCAAATTAACCCAAATTCATATCAGAGGTCTAAGACATCATTTCAAATTTTATAAATATTTTTCCAGAATCTTATCATGTTTAAAATCGCTAATTAGTACTAATTACCCTTAATTAGCCATAATTAGTGAGGAACTATGCAAATCACTCACCTTAGCCACAAATAAAACCTCAAACTGAAATGAATCTCTGATTTGGTACGAAACCCAATGCTAAACAGCAGCTCTAATGTTGATTTGGTGAAGATCTCCCTTGATTTGATGTTGCTAAGCTTAATCCTTGATTAGAAGGTGATTTGGAGGTGATTTAGAGGTTGGAGGCCATTTTTAGGGTTTCCAAGAGGTAAGTGGAGGCTAGAAAACTGAAATGAAATGAAACCCTAACTCATTTCAGCCTCCCCATAACCTTAATCCCGAAATGGGTTATGGGCTCATTTACTAATCACCCTATTTGGCCCGGTTAAGCAGTTTTTCACCTTCCAAACCTTATTTCAGCCATATCTCCCAAACAGTAAGTCCGTTTTTCACATGTGACCACTCTACGGAAAGGTAAACCATCATCCGAAGCCAATGGAAGTGGTTTCAGGTTAAGATTCTTTTCCAATCAAAAGTTATGGCCGAAACAAGATCAGCTAGGGGCAAAACGGTCATTTAAAAATCGACAAAAATCATGAACATGGGAAATGACTCTAATGGTTGTTTCCCAAAGTTACATGACCATACGACTTCATATGGGAAAGAAATAAATATCCTACGATCCCCCGATGCGTAGAATGCGGGTTGTTACATTCTCCCCCCCCCCCCCCCCCTTAAGAAATTTCGCCCCCGAAATTCCCTAACCAAAACACACAATAGGGTCCTGCATGCCTATCAGCCATAAAACAACAATCAAACATGCAAAACAAGCAAAAAAAGTCTATCTTAGCATGCGGAATAACTAAATCGCAAAGTAAATCTTACCAGGCGAAGAGTTCTGGATGCGTCTTCCTAATGCTCTCCTCTGTCTCCCAAGTACACTCATTCTCGTTCTCGCCCCACTGAACCTTGACTAGCTTCACCGCCTTCCTTCGAAGTTGCTTCGTACCGTGCTCGACAATACAAATCGGCTTGCGGTTCCCAACCGCCTCGGGTTCCACTTCGAAGTCCTCTAACTGATAAGGTGAAATAGTCATATCTGGGTCGTGTACGAACTTCCTTAGTTGGGAAACATGAAATACGTTGTGAACTCCCACCATCTTTTCTGGTAAGTCAACTCTATATGCCAAATTCCCAACTAGTTCAAGAACTGGGAATGGGCTAACAAATCTTGGTGCCAACTTGCCTCTCCTGCCAAATCGTATCACGTTCTTCAGCGGAGAAATCTTGACAAACACCAAGTCACCAATGGAGAATTTTAAGTCTCTTCTCCTCTTATCAGCATAACTCTTCTGCCTATCTTGGGTAGCCTTCATTCGTTGTTGAATGACCTTAATCTTGTCCGAGGTTTCTCTTACCACATCTGGTCCAAGTATAAACTTCTCACCGGTCTCTATCCAACATGATGGTGAGTTGCACGGTCTTCCGTACAAAGCTTCATATGGAGCCATACCGATACTGGATTGGTAGCTATTATTATATGCAAACTCTACTAGATGCAAATGGTCATCCCATGATCCACCAAAATCCAATATACAAGCTCTCAAAAGATCTTCCAATATACGATTCACCCTCTCCGTCTGACCGTCGGTCTGAGGATGATATGTGGTACTGAGATGTAATTCTGACCCCAGAGCCTCTTGTAAGCTCTTCCAAAACCCACTAGTAAACAACGGGTCTCGGTCACTCGCAATGCTTTTAGGCACTCCATGAAATCTCACTACCCACTTCATATACAATTCTGCTAACTTAGCTGCCGTTCTGGTCGATTTGACTGGTATAAATCTTGCGCTCTTGGTCAATCGATCCACAATTACCCAAATGCTATCATGTCCCGATCTAGTCCTTGGTAAATGAAATCCATCGAGACTTGCTCCCATTTCCATTCGGGAATTTCTAATGGTTGCAACAACCCACTAGGCTTCTTTTGCTCCGCTTTAACTAGCTGGCAATTCATGCATTTGGATATAAACTTTCCAACGTCTCTTTTCATCCCTTCCCAGTAGTAAGTCTGTCTCATGTCTCGATACATCTTGTCACCACCGGGGTGTATAGTCAGTTTTGAGTGATGACATTCTCTAAGCACTTCATCTCTCAAACCATTCACGTTGGGTACAACTAGTCTTCCATTCTTTCGAAGCCATCCTTCTCGATCAAGCCCATACAAATTCATCTCCTCACCGTCAATATTCATTTCTAACTTGGAGATGATTTCCAATAGATTAGGATCGTCCCTCTGATTGGAACCAATCCGCTCAATCAAAGTGGGTCTGATCGTCAAACTAGCTAACATTTCTGGATCCAATTCGCACTTTGGCCTGAAATTAAACCCTGCGATATACTCCAGTTGTTTCCATTCAAGAAACATAGCCCCTAAACTGGCATGTCTCCTGCTCAAGGCTTCGGCTACCGCATTGCCTTTTCCAGGTGTATATGCGATATCAAAATCATACGAAGCCAAGAACTCTAACCATCTCTGCTGGCGGAGATTCATATCCTTCTGGGAGAAGAGATACTTTAACGATTTATGATCGGTACACAACTCAAATCTCTCTCCCAAGAGATAATGTCTCCACATCTTCAACGCGAACACGATCGCCGCCAATTCCAAATCATGGGTAGGATACCTTTTCTCATGTGGCTTTAGTTGCCGACTGGCATAAGCTACAACCCTACCTCCTTGCATCAATACAGCACCTAGTCCGGTACAACAAGCATCCGTGTATACCGTCATTTCTTCATTCCCTTTAGGAATGACTAGCACTGGCGCACGCGTCAACTTTTCTTTTAGACTCTTGAATGCATTCTCACACACTCCGTCCCAGACGAAGGCCTGATTCTTCTTAGTCAACTGAGTCAACGGTGCCGCTATCTTGGAGAAGTCCTGGATAAACTTACGATAATATCCAGCTAACCCCAAGAAGCTTCTTACGTCTATTGCATTCTTGGGCGTAGGTCAATCCTGTACCGTAGCCACATTCGCGAGGTCCACGGCAATACCATTCTCTGAAACAACATGGCCCAAGAATCTCACTTCCCTTCTCCAGAAGTGACACTTAGAGAATTTCGCTTTCAATTGGTGTTTCTTCAACACCTCCATCACTATCCTCAAGTGTCCCTTGTGTTCCTCCTCTATCCTCGAGTAAACAAGGATATAGTCTACGAACACAAGAACAAACTTATTCAACTGATCTCTGAATACTCGATTCATAAGATCCACAAAGTATGCTGGTGCATTGGTCAACCCAAATGGCATAACCAACCACTCATAGAATCCAGACGGCGTCCTAAATGCCATTTTCGAAACACTCTCATCTGCTACTCGGAGCTGATGAAATCCTGTCGCGAGGTCCAACTGGGAGAACACTCTTGCTCCTTCCAGTTGATCAAACAAATCATCTATCCATGGTAGAGGATACTTATTCTTCCTCGTCACCTTATTCAGCTTGCGATAGTCCACACACAAACGAAGGGAACCATCTGCCTTAGTGGCAAACACAACTGGTGATCCCCACTCGGAGACACTTCTTCTAATAAACCCCTTCTTCAAAAGATTGCTGACTTGCACCCCGAGCTCTCGCTGCTCCCTTGGTGCCATATGACGAAGTGGCATCACTATAGGTCTGGCATCTTTCACTAAATCAATACGGAACTCAATCTCTCGGTGTGGTGGAAGCCCGGTCACTTCCTCGAAGACGTCCGAATACTGGCCAACCACGGGCACATCTGACAACTCATCATGCAGGATGTCGAGGGAATTTATAAAACTAGCCATTACCCCATCATTCGGTAGACTACCAAACACTACCCTCCGCCCATCATCCGCCCTAGCTGTCACCAAAAAGCCCTCACAGTCTACCACCACCCCGTATCTTTGGAGCCAATCGACCCCCAATACAATGCCATACCCAGTAAAGCCCAAAACAAAGCAATCACAAACAAACATACATCCATGACTCGATAAGACTAAATTTCGGCAAATCATACTAAGGTTAGTCGAACCACCAATCGGGTTCGTCACAACCAACGGTCTATCGACTATCTCGGGTTCTAGTCCCAACCTATCCACCAGGTCACTAGATATGAAGGAACGGGAAGCCCCAGTATCAAACAAAACTCGAACTGGTACATCATAAATAGAAAGCATACCTTGAATAACGACATTCTTTCCTTTCTCCGCTGCAGTTGGGGCATTCGACGAAGAAAGAATAGCATTAAGGGCATATGCTTTCACCATCTGCTTTTCTTTAGGAGGTTGTGGACACTTATCCTTGAAATGTCCCACTTGGCCACAGTTGAAGCACTTCTTATCCGCTGACTTGGCCCGACAATCTTTGGCATAATGGCCCTTCTTACCACAGCTGAAGCACTCAACATCTTTCTTGCTCTTTTTCTGGCCATCCTTAGCTTGACTCTGCTTCCTCTTATTCTGAGAATTATTCTTGCCTCCACCGCTTGCTTGCGGCTTCGGCCCTTCCGCTGATGCAACCTCAGTCTTTGGCTTAGGGTAAAGACTCTCCGATCTCAAAGCTTTTCCAACAATCGATTCAAAAGTCTCATCGATGTGGTTAATAAGCCTTTCTTCCCAGGGGTATCGATAAGGGATAGTCCATACTTTGATAGAGTGTCGAATTCAGCAATATAGTCCGAGACTGCCCTACCATTCTGCTTTAGTTCCAAGAATCTCTTAAACAACACTGACTTCTGGGCAGTTGGAATGAACTTCTCGCTAAAGCGAGCCTTGAACTGATCCCAAGTAACCTGATCTTCTGGAGTAGCTGTCCTAATGGCATTCCACCAATTCATCGCTCGCCCTTGCAGCTGACGAGATGCTAGCCTTCTCTTCATCGCATCCTCAATACCCAAGTCGTCGAAGATACGATCACAGCTATCCAACCAATCCTGAACATCTGTGGCCGACTCCGTTCCGTGGAACGGCTTCCCACCAAGGTTAGTGTAATCCTTGCACAACTTGGCGAAATCGATCCTAGGCGCCTGCACTACTGGACCACCACCATTACCGGGATTGGGAACTGCCCCTTGAACATCCCTAAGCATCTCCCTCATGAAGTTAGTGAACATTTCCCTCATGTCAGGAGCATTCCCATGATTGGTCCCTCTACCAGCACCCCTGGTATCTCGACTCATCGTTCAATCTGTAAAGAGAAAACGATTAACGACCCCATAGTGGTGCTAGTGCAGTACGACTTCATTCTTATACTACTAATAGTATGTATATATATAGTTTTTGAAAACCGAAGTAATCACAGATACGCGCTCTCATATACGTACTATCTCTCCCTAGTGTATTTCCCTAGGTTAACTACGTAACCTAGAGCTCTGATACCAAGTGTGACGGCCCGCCCCGCACCAAACGATGTTTACTCCAAAAGTGCGTTGTACTCATGTCCAGTTAGCACGGAACGGTCGTCAGAAGAAAAGAAAGAAGACGAAGAACCAAACAAAGAACCTGTAGAATGTCTCACAGCGCATAGAATAAAATATAATAACAACATACTTGACATAAAACAGGTGAGATAGTGCATAAGCTGAAAACTAGAACTAAGCATCATAGCAGCGGAAATCCAAAATACAGCTTATTACAACTTTTAAAATACTGTCTCTAAAGCAAAAGCAAGATAAAGGAAGGTACACTACTAATGCCCAAGTAGTGACCACCAACAACACAGGGAGAATATCTATATATCATACGTGGGAGCCTCCTGCTCGCCTCCAAATCAGCTACTCGTGCATCACCAGCTAACCTGTCTCTAGTCTGCTCGTGTGAGCATCCAGAGTAATAAGAAGAGACATAAAACTCTGGGTCAGACAAAAGTCTGGTATGAGCGATAAGCAGCTAAACAGAACAATAACAGGTATACTAAACATACCTGAACCTGGACCTAGACCTGCAACTAAAGAGTTAGCACTACATACTATACAACACTCTAAGGTGCCATTTCAAATAGTGTAAAGTTAACGGGGGTGGGGGTGTGCATGTCATAGTGATGGCAAACAAATCAAGCATAGCAACCATCCTCACATCTCTCACTCAGTGCGTAAAGCATACAATATTCACTACTTCGATCACCTCAATACTTTGCTATGATCACCTTGCCCCATGAAGTCATAAATGGCTTCACTGCACTGATACATAGCCACTAATCCTTCGCTATGTCCACTTGCCCCATGGAGTTATTCACCCCATCTGCGCTGGCTCATAGCCTTACCAATCCTTTACTATGTCCACTTGCCCCATGGAGTTATCCACCCCATCTGCGCTGGCTCATAGTCTTACCAATCCTTTACTATGTCCACTTGCCCCATGGAGTTATTCACCCCATCTGCGCTGGCTCATAGTCTTGCTACCATCACCTTGCCCATCGAGTCATAATGACTCTACTGCACTGATAAGTAGCCCATCATTCATTTTCAGTGGTGAATCGAAGTTATGAACGTCGACAACTCCTTAGCACACGTCCCGCAGCAAAGCCCAACCATGAAGTGAACTCATTGGTTCCCAACTAGATCCGGAGCTCTAACTTCCCATTTAGACTACGTTTTTCACATGTGACCACTCTACTGAAAGGTAAACCACCATCCGGAGCCAATGGAAGTGGTTTCAGGTCAAGATTCCTTTCCAATCAAAAGTTATGGCCGAAACAAGATCAGCTAGGGGCAAAACGGTCATTTAAAAATCGACAAAAATCATGAACATGGGAAATGACTCTAATGGTTGTTTCCCAAAGTTACATGACCATACGACTTCATATGGGAAAGAAATAAATATCCTACGATCCCCCGATGCGTAGAATGCGGGTTGTTACATCATGTTTCCTCGCAATGGAAACAAGCGCCCAACTTCCTCTTTTTCTTTCTGCAGTCCCTAGCCAAATGTCCAGGTATGCCACAGTAATTGCACTTCAGCTTCTTACGGGATTTATTATCCTTCCCGCCTTTCTTGGGGTCCGCTTTCTTGTTTTGAGATCCCTCTTCTTTCTTATTTTGAGGCTCTTCCTTCTTCACCTCCTTTTTGCCATCTTTGTTCTCCTCTTGCAACAGAGCCATGTCCACCAGCCTTTCATAAGTTGCTCCCATGGGTATATGGGACATTGCCAGGCCTTGCAGTGGCTCATTCAGTCCTTTGGCAAAACGGAGAGCCTTCTTGTGTGGAGTGTTGACTAACTCCAGTCCAAATCTGGCAAGCTGATTGAATTTATTGACATATTCTTTGACTGATAGGTGGCCCTGCTTAAGTGATAGGAACTTCTCCATTTGCAGACTTTGCTCAACTTGTGATAGGAACTTCATTTCAAATCTCGCCTTGAAGTCCTCCCAAGTCTCTATCGGTCTTTCAGCATTAGTGACCTCCCACCAGAAGGAGGCCTCATCTTTGAGCAACCACACCACTAACTGTAGTTTCTGCCTCTCATCTACTTCAAAGATAACGAATAAGTCTTCAGTTTCTTTGAGCCAGTTTCTGGCTTCTATGAAAGATTCACTACCCTTGAAGTCTTTTCCACCCATGGATCTAAAATCTCTACAGATCTTTGAGAAAGCATTTCCTCTCGGAGGAGGAGGAGGAAGAGGAGGAGGAGCAGCTGGGGGAGGCGGAGGAACGCCTGTTGGGCCTGCTTCATTGGCCCTAGCTTTAAGGTACCTTCTAAACTAACCAGGCACCGGCACGCCCTCGGGTAGGTTAAAGTCCCCAGACATGCTAAAACAAAAGGAAAGATTCAAAACGAGGGATAGAAAGATAGTGCATATGGCTTTGGAGATTATGCCTTTTTTTTAATTTAAAACAACACTTTTCTTGAAAACGCTTCTTTATGACTTCTTTTTGAAAAACAGTTTCAAAAATTTTATCCAATTTGGTAACCTTCAGCTCTGATACCAAGCGTAACACCCCACCTCCGTTAAGGTCACTCTCAAAGGGAATGCCTTAACTTCGATGGAGCGTTTTAAGGTACAAGATACTAATAAATTACAAGACAGATAATTAAAGCATCGAATAATTAAAACAGCAGAAAAGAAACCAACTTCATTCCATAAATACTTGTTCAATACAACATTTCAAAAACAGTTTCAATCTTCCAAATTATTACATCTGTCTTGAAAACATAAAGAAGCAATACTGAAAATAAAATGACATAAATCCCCAACATGTCTTTGACCATAGCCATAGCTCAAAAAAAAGAAAGTCCAAGCCTTACATCTACGGTCTTCAAGCTTTGATTTGATCCAATCAAGCAGAAGTGTTCCCTCCCTGCGGACCTGGGGGAGGGGGGGGGGACGGGGGGACAGAAGAAAAGAGGCGAAAGGAAAATGAGTCAGACATAAGTCTGGTAAGCCCAGTTATTTAATAGCATGTAAACAAGTAAAAGACTGTGACATGAATAAACTGAACTTAGAATGATACCATAAGGATATGGTAGTCCTAAAACAAGATAAGGTAAGACTTAACTAGATTTGGCTATCGCACCCACTTTTACTTCTCTGCACCCACTAAGAACTTGTTTAACTAGCAATGTATGTTCATGATAAAGTGATCCCATTCATGTATCGATCGGCTCCTACTCGCATTTATGTATTCTCGGTGTCATGCGGCCCCACGTGATTATAAAGTACTTGTGCTGGTTCCATTATAGGGTGTATCAAGTCCTATAATGGCAACCCCTGACACGATTCTAGATGCACAAGTGTACGCCTGGTGCCCAGTGCCTTCATTTTCCACTCCGGAGCCCGTGCACGCCCGTACTCCGTCGGAACCTACACTGACACACCTAACCGCCACCCTTTTTGACCACTTATATTCAGCCCAGTAATCGTGCCCCACCCTGCCTAGTTCAGGGTACCTTGATACGTTCATGCGGGTTACTGCTGAAATGGGTCCCCGTTACTAGGGTTTTTCTAGTCAACATGTTAAATTGGTTAAGTGTTCTAGACTTGACTTAACCCCTATCAATCTTGCCTAGTTAACATGTTGATTTGGCTAAGTGTTTTCTAAATTACTTAACCCCACCAATCTTGTCTTGTTCACATGTTAAGTTGGTTAAGTGTTTTCTTAATTACTTAACCTCATCACTCTTGTCTTATTAAGTTGGTTAAGTGTTTCCTTAATTACTTAACCTCACCATTTCTAGCTTGATTGTTCATGAGCTTTAACTAATTAATTAATTAAAGCACCAACCACTCACATTAGACATGTATTGTTGTGGTTACTGGATGTGCCGGTCGGTTCCGGGCAGGTTTACACCACAACTCAGTCTAACCTCGGTCTTTTCTGGGCTTGATGCACTAACATCTCACATTAGACAGGTATTCTTGTGGTTATTGGATGTGCCGGTTGGTTCCGGGCAGGTTTACACCACAACTCAGTCTAACCTCGGGTTAGGCATATTCGTCTTTTCTAGATTTACATTTTATATATGCAAATTTCTACAAGTATTTCATGTCACATGTTTTAATTCAAGACTAAGGGTATATAAATTATACCATTCATGGCCTTAACCAATTACACGGTTTTGGGCCCACCTACATATTTACATGTTTTGATTTAATAATTACCCCCAACGTTACCCCCCGTTTGTTCGTTCACATTAATCACATAAAGTAATTGGGCCCGCTAATTGGCCCAATCTATAAACGAGAGATAAAGGCGGAACATGCATAACATAGGTTCAATCAACATATATCATGTAATTTGGCATAAACATCAGTTATAGACTAACATGTGACATAATCATGACATGTCCAATTCCAAAACATGTATAATTATAACATTAACATATATGTGTAAACTAGATCTAATAAGGTGAACTTGCATAAATTCGCTTCACAAACTTGCATATAAATATGGGTCTAGTTTAGGATCTAACATGTAACTTGCATATGACATATATATATATATATATATATATATATAATTAGATCGTAATTTGGATCTATCATAAATTATATAACTTGCATTAATCATGTGAACCTAAATGGATCTTGACATGGATCCAATCATAAAGTTTTTAATTTGCATATGGACATATGAACATAGGCATGTGGATCTAACATAAAACTTGCAACTTACATATGAACATATGGATCTAACATAAAACTTGCAACTTGCATATGAACATATGGATCTAACATAAAACTTGCAACTTACATATGAACATATGGATCTAACATAAAACATAGGAATATGTACATGTAGATCTTGACTTGGATCTAATATAAAACTTACAACTTGCATAAAAACATATACATGTAGAACTTTACATGAAACACATAACTTGCATATGATATTGATAGTTTCAAATAGATCCAATACCATATCCAATAATCCACAATCATTCCAATTCATGATAAAATCATCACAATAAATCAATATGAATTAACATGGTATAATTCTAATTTCACTTTATATCAAATCACGTCTTAGATTTATTTACGTCTAAAAGATAACTGCGCTTACTACGAACGAAGGTCTTGATTTCTGGATTCTGAATTCTGGAGTTGAAATGCTCGCCTTTGATGTAGACAATCGTTGTTTTGATTTAGTTTGGTTCGTCCCTATGTTAGCTTCAAGTGGCAGCTACTCTAGGTTGTCTAATGGCAGCATGACGGCTCTAGGTTCAATTTTCAATATGATTTAGGGGTGAGGTATTAGGTTGCTTTTATAGAGATTAGATTGAATAGGAGTCGTCAGATCATCTCAGAATAAATCAAGACCATTAAGACAAGATAGAGTTATCTAGAACAACCAACTCAGCCCCTAATGACTCAGCAATGAGCCATAATTCGTCTTTTCTAAATTCACATGTTTTCTATATATGTCTAATTATATATGTAAATTAATCTTAATTTAATCATGCCATAATTATTCTTTTAATTATGCTCACAATAATTGGTATACCAAATATACCATTTCATGAACCAATCTATGCCAAGAAATTTTCATGTTTTCCCTTGATTCTCGCATTTATAATTAAGTATTCTTTAATTTGTTATTACAACATTAACAGAAAATACGGGGTGTTACACAAGCCAACTTGGGTTTCGGCCGAGTGGGATTTTTGAAAAAAAATCGGTTTGTCGGAATTCGGGTTTTTACAACTGTCATATGGATTCATTGTTAATGATGCTAATAAATGTATTTATAGAAAATTAGATAACAACGGTTATGTTATTAATATGTTTATACGTTGATGACATGTTGATATTTGATTCCAATATATCTTGTGTGAATGAAACTAAGAAGTTTCTTCTAAACTTGAAATGAAAGATCTAGGAGAAGCTGATGTAATTCTGGGAATTAAAAGCTTTAGGAAAGAGAGCGAGTTATTACTAACTCAATTTCATTACACTGAGAAGTTCCTAAAGAAGTATGGTCATTATGATAACAAACCAGCACCAACTCCTTTAGATCCAAGTATTAAATTAGAAAACAACATTGGACGTACCATTTCTCAAATAGAGTATTCTAATGTTATTGGGAGTCTTATGTATGTTATGCATCGCACTAGACCAGACATCGCACTTCCTATAATTGTATTATGTCAATTTACGAATAATCCAAGTTTCGAACACTGGTAAGCTATTTCCAGAGTTTTAGCTTATTTCACTACAACAAAGTTCGTTTATAGCGGCATATAGCCACTATTAATCAGTACTACAGTGGTTCGATAAACGTTGCATATCAACATGTTATAAAAAACTACTGAACGTTAATAACACTAAAACAACCACTATAAAAGAGCATGGTTTTATAGCACCAATTTTCCGCTATGTTACTTAATAACAATAGCTCGTTCTCACCGCTATAATACATCTAAATCTCAATGAAAATGAAAATCTTTATAACATAGTATTTCCGCTGTAACATGTTTATTCGATAACGGTTATATGACGCTATTAAATTAATATGTTAAAGTAATGCTAAATCCTTTTACAGCTCATATATAATACATTTTAATTATAGTAATCAAAATGGATCTGCATAATAATTTGAAGAGGAATGTATAATGAACAAATGTAACAACCCGTAAAATGCGAGCCAGTTTGAAATTTTTATTTCGGCGATTTTAGCGAATTTTGAATATTTAAAATGAATTATTTTAAATAATATCGACGAGAAATTTATTTTGAATATAATTATAACGTATATATTATATACGCCGTCGTTAGAATATAAATAATTATATATTATTATAAAAGGAATAGAAAATGGCGCGGTAGTTCGAAAATTCGATTTCTAATTTCAAATGAATATACAGAATTCAATATAAGTCAAAATTGAACGAAACAAGAAATATTTGAATCTGTATAACTATATCTTTGTAACGAAGTTAACAAACTGAGATTTCATCTTAGAAATGATAAGATATGTCCAGTTTAAAATTAGAAATAGTCGCTGTGGAATTTATATATATTTTTATATATATAAGGCCCTTAAAAATAGCAATTTTGCAAACGACCTCGGATTTCGACGAAACCAGTTTTGTTGGGTCCGTGATGTTAAGTTATTGCTAGGTTTCAAATTTCATAATTTTTCGAATCAATATGTGAGCGTGGCAAAGGAAAACGCGTTTGACCAGTTTCAGTTGATTTTAATCGACTGGAAATTGGCCATTTTTCTAACGGTCTCAGAATTCGACGAAATTAGTTTTGTTAGGACCGTATCGTCAATGCGAAGCTAGAAAATATTTTTCGAGAATTTTTAGAGTTAGTATGTGGCCTCGGTAAATTGAAATGTGCGTTCAAATTCAATATATAGAGTTATATTTTGATTTTGACGAAAACTGATCGAAACGGCCGAACTGGCTTATGAAACATATCCCATTGTGTTCGGAATTGGGGTATTTAGCTAGGGGCAACTGTCGTTGGGTTTGAATTGGGGTTCAGACCAATAAACAAGCCGCTTTCAAATTAAATAATAATTAAATATTTATATATATATAAAAAAAAAAAAATATAAACCCTTCCCTTTTATTTCTGGCCCCCCCCCCCCCAGTTCTTCACAAATCAGATGATCGAAAAAAAAAAAAAAAAAAAAACCACAATCGCTCCGCCAGCGGGATCGCCGCTCGAGCCACCGCCGAGCCTCGCACCCCCCCCCCCCCGCGTCCTCCGCCTGGCCCCCAACGACCACCGCACCCCCCTCCCCCTCGCCGTTGTTCCATACCCCCGTCCCCTCTCGTCGATTTAAAATCCCCTCCCCCCAAAGCCCCCCCCTGGACGAAGCGAAGCCCCCCTCGACGAAGCGAAGCCCCCCCCCTCGACGAAGCGAAGCCCCCCCCTCGACGAAGCCGATGCCCCCCCCTCTTCGCATACGGTAAGCATATCTATTTTTACTTTTATTTTATTTTTATTTTAGAGTTTAAAATTAATTAGGATTTTTTAAAAACTGAATTTTATAAAGATTTAAAAACTGATTTATATTTTAAAGTTAAAAACTGTTTTACATTTTAAAGTTAAAAAACTGTTTTACATTTTAAAGTTAAAAACTGTTTTACATTTTAAAGTTAAAAACTGATTTACATTTTAAAGTTAAAAACTGTTTTACATTTTAAAGTTAAAAACTGATTTACATTTTAAAGTTAAAAACTGATTTATATTTTAAAGTTTGAAAACTGATTTTTATTTTAAAATTTTAAAGGAAAGAAGATTTGAAACTTTAAAATAGAAAAGATTTAAACTTAAAAAGTAAAAGAAAAGATTTGATCTTTACTATGAAAAAGGTTCGATATTTGATATGAAAAGGATTTGGTCTTTAGTTTAGAAAAGATTATATTTTTAAATATAAAAAGATTTGATTTTTGGTAGATAAAGAAACGATTTTTATTTATAGTTATAGATAATAAAAATATAATTTTTATGTTATAGAAAAGGAAAAAAAAAATATAATCTTTATATTGAAAATGGCGTTATAAAAAAAAAGGGGTAAAGATATGATTTTTATATATTGAACTTCGATAGAAAAATAGAATTTTTATATATTGAACTTCGATGTAAAAATAGAATTTTTGTATATTGAACTTCGATAGAAAAATAGAATTTTTATATATTGAACTTCGATAGAAAAATAGAATTTTTATATATTGAATTTCGATAGAAAAATAGAATTTTTATATATTGAACATCGAAGTAAAAATTCGATTTTTATATATTGAATAGCGAAGTAAAAATGTGATTTTTACGTATGTAGTGAAAGCAGCAACGAAGGTGACAAAAAGGCGAAACGACGAAGACTTCTACATTAGAAGTGCCGTGGAGCTAGGATAGCTATATGTGAGAATTTCTCACCTTTCAATTTTATTTCTAGTTATATATATATACTAGGATGCAGACGGTGCTTAGTAGCACCCGACACAATCGTCCACAGACCATGGACTTGTTTGTTTGGCTGTTTGGTTATTGATTGTGATATTGGTTTGAATGTGGTTTGTGGTGTGAAAAATCGAATCGATAAATTGGTTAGGATTAGACGTGCGCTGTTATAAGGCGAAGGAGTAAGGCTAGGTTAGACTCTTACTCCAAATTTTATGGTTTGCATAACGAAAGTGAATTTGATTGATGTGTGAATGGCGTGGGCCTTCACTAGACCGGGGATAAGGCTAGGCCTTGTCCCGTTTCTAGTATCGTGCCGTTATGCCGCCGAAATTTTCTAAAATATGTTAGAAAAATAAAATTATCATTTTATATAAAGAATGAACTGAATAGAAATTCATATGGTTGATTATTTTTCAATGCTATTATATACATGTGTTGTATGAAAATCCATATAATTAACTTTATATGGTAATTGATTGGGCCTCATTCCAGTTTGAAAAATAAAGAGTATTATAAAATAAAGGTTCATGTGTTGACAGTACTCATCCATTGAGATTGGTCATGTGTTGAACGAAATATTTTAATAATAGAAATATTTGAAATAGAATATTTGAAAATGGAAATATATGAAGCCGTGTTGATTAGATGCGCCATTTTGACGTGAACGATATTTTGATCGATTTTATTCATTTTGAAATGAATATTGAAAAGTAATTTTGAAATCAAATATTTCGAAATGAATTGAATTGAAAACGATTTCGAAATGAATTGAATTGAAAACGATTTCGAAATAAATTGAATTGAAAACGAATTCAAAATGAATTGAAAACGATTTCGAAATAAATTGAATTGAAAACGAATTCAAAATGAATTGAAAACGATTTCGAAATGAATTGAATTGAAAACGATTTCGAAATGAATTGAAAACGAATTCAAAATGAATTGAAAACGATTTCGAAAGGAAATGAATTGAAAACGAATTCAAATTGAATTGAAAGCGAATTTAAATGAATTCAAATTGAATTGAAATTTGAATTAAATAGAAATGAATTTTGAAACGAATTTATAAAGAAGAATTCAATTTTGATTTGAATTGAAAAGGAAGTTGAAATTGCTTTTGAAACGAATTTAAAACTATTTATATAATTCGTTTTAAATAAAAATCGACGAAATATATATTATATATATTATATATAATATAATGGCCTGAATAGAACGCGCCGCGTCGCGGTAGTTCGCGAATTTCGACCATTTATTTCGAACGGACATTACGGGAGATCCGACCGTCGGATTCTCCTAAAACCGGAACCGTTGGGTTCGTATCGAAAAGAGATTTCTAATGAATGTTAGAAATTTGAAATCTAACGGTTGGATTTGGAGATACGTCCAAATCAAATTCGAAAAAGGTCGCTGTAAGTGCAGTTCGATGGCCATTGATGGAAATCGACTGTACGGGCCTTGATAAAATTATTAAAAATAGCAATAATTTGTGTAAAATCATAAGAAATGATTTAGAAAGAATTGGGATGAAAAACTCCATATTTGAAAAGATAAAAATAGATTTTTATCGAAATGAACTAGTTTTGAACTAGAAATATAATTCTATTTATTTTTAAATAAATAAACTGAATTTGTAAAGGGTTTTAAAAGTAACCAGAATTTCCAATGATTGCATTGGAGTGGATTTGAATCGAAATTGTCTTCGGAATATTTCGATGTTGGAATTCGTGATTATACAGGTGTTGTTATGGAAATTTGAAAGATATATTTATATCGTTATTTTCAATACGACATTTGTTAATCGTAGGATTTGATATTGAATATAAGCCGATATATTTTCTATTCAGAGCCTTATATTGAATATCAAATGTGATTTGGGTTTGTCGTGAATGGTGTCTTCACTAACACTGTTCTTGAACCCAGTTGAGAAAAGATTAAATCTTTTTATTTAGATTTAATGAAGTGTACCAATTAAAAATGATATTTAATTGGAATTGAAGTGGTATTGATTTTTGGGTTTATCGTGAACAGTGTTTTAAATAACACTTGTTCTTTAACCTGATAATTAATGGAATGTGATTTTGGGTTTATCTGAACCGTGTTTTAAATGACACTGATTCTTTAACCCAGTCGAAGATTAAAACTAAGTGGAGTTTTAATGAATCTTTAATTAGATTGAAATGATCGAAAATGGAGTATCACCAGTTTTGCTCCAGGCGATAGTTAAATCTTTAATTAGATTTGAACGTGAAATGGTAATTGAATTTACCGATAACACTGTGGTGTTAGATATGAAGTATTACCAGTTTTACTTCATGGGATGAATAGGTTGGGATTGGGAAATTAAAATAAATGATTACTTCGGTAAGGTTCGCTAATCCCGACTAGTTGAATCGAAATTCAAAAGAAGATTAGAGAATAAATTGTAATGATTTATCTTTGATAAAATTTATGGGAACCTTTTCCTATGAATGTGAAATTTAGAAACTAACTGTCGGTTAGCCAAGCAGAAGGGTTTTCTGGATATTGATCTGATGTTGGTTTCGGCCTTCGGGGTTAATATTTGGGGGATTATTCTCTTGATTAATTTACGGTTAGTGACTAATGAATTGGAATGAGGCGTATGTTGTGTTTGTGTAACACTTATTTAAAATATACGCGAGTTATTCGGAAAGACCGGGTTTATCCCATTCTGGATAACTGATACGACGATAAGTCGAAGATGAAGACGATGGTCGAAGACCGGAGGTCTTCACGTCGTTTGGGTGATAACTGATGATCTTGATTGGGCTGTACACCCAAGAAGATGGAAACAGTTAGTGATCGTCCAGACGTACTTGGAGATCGAAGGATATGCGGGGTACTAGGTGCCTCCGGTTTCGTTCAGACCCAGGACGGACTTGTAAATGGACTGTGTGTCTGACATCGGATTTCATTCTGTGTGACTGATATCGGTTGCATAGGATGGTTTGCCTGTGTGGCATGCTAAGATGCAAATGATCAAGGCTTCTGTTGAAAAGCAAAGTCTTGTGGTGATGATCAAAGCACGGCCTTTGTGGCGTAGCTTTGTGTAACGTTTACCTCGCGTGTTTCACACCAGGTATGAACCAAAAACGGGAGACGGACCTCAGGGAGGGCCTGCGTTTCCTCCTAGCTAGAAGTGGCGTCAGTGGTTTTACACGCCCTGACGAGTTTGACTTATGTGGTTGTTGCTGTTGCGAGGCGCCTCGGATTGATCGGTCGTTCTCGAACCGATGGAGTCATTTAGTTGGCTCGCTTACGCCCCAAAGGGCGGCGAAACGTAGTGCTCAGGCATTTTTAATCCACTCCGTGTGGACCGGCCCTGTCGCTCCAAGGGTCGATGCGTTCTGATCCTGAGACTCGGGCTAGGCAGTCTCGAATCGGTGGAGGACTATCTTTTGCCTCGGTTCATAGATGGAAATCCAATTTCCAAATACGTGACATTTGCGGTTTTATTTGTAAACCTATATATGGCGACATGATATATGGTACCCATGCCGCCTATGATTGATACTTATGATTTGAAGTTGTTTTATACACTATGCACTTATTATAGTATCAAATGATTTGTTTTAAAACGTATCAAGCATTCTTTGGCTGTTATAAGGGAAAACCCTATCCTCGGCTGCGTTGCATTGTGTGATGGGACCTGGGTCTTATAACAGCTTCATTTTTCTTTATTTAGCATTGCGCTGTTTGTTTTATGCACTGGTATTCTTGGGAGGAAACCCGTTCCGTGTTATACGGCGTGGTCCCTTGATTTACCTAAGGATTTAAAATAAAGATTAATAACTGTTTTAGTTCTCACACCAGTCACATGACTGACCTGGAGTTTATTGTTTTAACCTAAACTCTGGGTGCCCCTATTTTGACACGGGCAGCTAGTAGTTTCGGTTTTGCAGATTTATATTCACAGGATCCTGGTTTACAGCTGGAATGATATCCGGAAAGCTTTGTATCCGTATATCTCTTCTAGTTGTGTATTGTATTATTTTCCGCTGCTATGTATTTAAATGTAATTTAAATCTCTGATAATTCTGTGTATTATTCATTTATACTCTGTATATTCTTGTAATCTGATGCATTGTTGTAATATACAATGAAATGTTCTTTTATATGCGTTCTGTTGTGGCTTGTTCTCGAACTATCCGTCGCTTTCCTTTACAGGGAAGTTACGGGTTTTCACAGTTGGTATCAGAGCTTTGGTTTACAAAGCTTAGAGAACAAGACACATTAGAACCGTACGAAAGAATTCATCAGATATTGGATTAGTAATATCCAATTAGAATGACTCGTTAGAGATGGGATCAGTAGTATCCTAGAACGAGTGTGAAGAGTATATTTTTCAAATGAAAACAATTTTTGTTTAGAAAATTTAAATCAATTATTCGTATTTGATTATCTATTTATATTGGTGTGGACAATCCAGTATATATAGATTTTGCGTATACGTCTGATCCGCGTGTATTCGAAATTTTAATATACTGGATAGATATAGAATTACACTCTAATCGCCCGGAGATGATTTTGATGATGGAGCTCCATCATTAGAATTTATGTTCGAGTGACGAAAGTGGGTTTTCTATATATTTCCTATTGACTGGTGTGAGAACCAAAGATTAGATAGGGCCTATTGTTGTGAATTGGCATTAAAAACATGATTTTTGTATATGTATTAAAATTATCAATTTGAAAAGCTAATCAACTAATTGATTGATGTTTGTGTTTGTTAAATTGTTTGATAATTTTTAACCAATTAGCCTAATTGAATCACATATTGACTTATATTGAAAATTGGTCGCATTTGCTTGCATACATGTATATCTTTTGAGCAGGTCATAGCAAGGAGGCTAGAGCAGAGAATAAAATTTGTTTGCCCGACAAATAGGTACATGTTTACTACATAATTTACTGTTTTGTTTGGGTGATGATGATTTTGTGAGCCTATTGGCTAGCCGCTTGGCTTTTTCTTTTTCTTTTTGAGATCTGAAGGACCGGGGAAGCTATTTGAAATTCCCCGATGCTCCCGGTGCAGGGGAGGTTATGGCGAAATTTTTCAAAAATTTAGGGTGTTAGCCAAATTTTTGAAATTTTGAAAATTCTCAGAAACCAAAGGGTTGGAGAATGAAAGCCAGATCGAACATAGTGTTGAATAATCAAACCACTTTCGACTTTGTTCCTTTTCGGGGACGAAAAGTTTTAAGTGGGGGAGATTGTAACAACCCGTAAAATGCGAGCCAGTTTGAAATTTTTATTTCGGCGATTTTAGCGAATTTTGAATATTTAAAATGAATTATTTTAAATAATATCGACGAGAAATTTATTTTGAATATAATTATAACGTATATATTATATACGCCGTCGTTAGAATATAAATAATTATATATTATTATAAAAGGAATAGAAAATGGCGCGGTAGTTCGAAAATTCGATTTCTAATTTCAAATGAATATACAGAATTCAATATAAGTCAAAATTGAACGAAACAAGAAATATTTGAATCTGTATAACTATATCTTTGTAACGAAGTTAACAAACTGAGATTTCATCTTAGAAATGATAAGATATGTCCAGTTTAAAATTAGAAATAGTCGCTGTGGAATTTATATATATTTTTATATATATAAGGCCCTTAAAAATAGCAATTTTGCAAACGACCTCGGATTTCGACGAAACCAGTTTTGTTGGGTCCGTGATGTTAAGTTATTGCTAGGTTTCAAATTTCATAATTTTTCGAATCAATATGTGAGCGTGGCAAAGGAAAATGCGTTTGACCAGTTTCAGTTGATTTTAATCGACTGGAAATTGGCCATTTTTCTAACGGTCTCAGAATTCGATGAAATTAGTTTTGTTAGGACCGTATCGTCAATGCGAAGCTAGAAAATATTTTTCGAGAATTTTTAGAGTTAGTATGTGGCCTCGGTAAATTGAAATGTGCGTTCAAATTCAATATATAGAGTTATATTTTGATTTTGACGAAAACTGATCGAAACGGCCGAACTGGCTTATGAAACATATCCCATTGTGTTCGGAATTGGGGTATTTAGCTAGGGGCAACTGTCGTTGGGTTTGAATTGGGGTTCAGACCAATAAACAAGCCGCTTTCAAATTAAATAATAATTAAATATTTATATATATATAAAAAAAAAAAAAGAATATAAACCCTTCCCTTTTATTTCTGGCCCCCCCCAGTTCTTCACAAATCAGATGATCGAAAAAAAAAAAAAAAAAAACCACAATCGCTCCGCCAGCGGGATCGCCGCTCGAGCCACCGCCGAGCCTCGCACCCCCCCCGCGTCCTCCGCCTGGCCCCCAACGACCACCGCACCCCCCTCCCCCTCGCCGTTGTTCCATACCCCCGTCCCCTCTCGTCGATTTAAAATCCCCTCCCCCCAAAGCCCCCCCCTGGACGAAGCGAAGCCCCCCTCGACGAAGCGAAGCCCCCCCCCTCGACGAAGCGAAGCCCCCCCCTCGACGAAGCCGATGCCCCCCCCTCTTCGCATACGGTAAGCATATCTATTTTTACTTTTATTTTATTTTTATTTTAGAGTTTAAAATTAATTAGGATTTTTTAAAAACTGAATTTTATAAAGATTTAAAAACTGATTTATATTTTAAAGTTAAAAACTGTTTTACATTTTAAAGTTAAAAAACTGTTTTACATTTTAAAGTTAAAAACTGTTTTACATTTTAAAGTTAAAAACTGATTTACATTTTAAAGTTAAAAACTGTTTTACATTTTAAAGTTAAAAACTGATTTACATTTTAAAGTTAAAAACTGATTTATATTTTAAAGTTTGAAAACTGATTTTTATTTTAAAATTTTAAAGGAAAGAAGATTTGAAACTTTAAAATAGAAAAGATTTAAACTTAAAAAGTAAAAGAAAAGATTTGATCTTTACTATGAAAAAGGTTCGATATTTGATATGAAAAGGATTTGGTCTTTAGTTTAGAAAAGATTATATTTTTAAATATAAAAAGATTTGATTTTTGGTAGATAAAGAAACGATTTTTATTTATAGTTATAGATAATAAAAATATAATTTTTATGTTATAGAAAAGGAAAAAAAATATATAATCTTTATATTGAAAATGGCGTTATAAAAAAAAAGGGGTAAAGATATGATTTTTATATATTGAACTTCGATAGAAAAATAGAATTTTTATATATTGAACTTCGATGTAAAAATAGAATTTTTGTATATTGAACTTCGATAGAAAAATAGAATTTTTATATATTGAACTTCGATAGAAAAATAGAATTTTTATATATTGAATTTCGATAGAAAAATAGAATTTTTATATATTGAACATCGAAGTAAAAATTCGATTTTTATATATTGAATAACGAAGTAAAAATGTGATTTTTACGTATGTAGTGAAAGCAGCAACGAAGGTGACAAAAAGGCGAAACGACGAAGACTTCTACATTAGAAGTGCCGTGGAGCTAGGATAGCTATATGTGAGAATTTCTCACCTTTCAATTTTATTTCTAGTTATATATATATACTAGGATGCAGACGGTGCTTAGTAGCACCCGACACAATCGTCCACAGACCATGGACTTGTTTGTTTGGCTGTTTGGTTATTGATTGTGATATTGGTTTGAATGTGGTTTGTGGTGTGAAAAATCGAATCGATAAATTGGTTAGGATTAGACGTGCGCCGTTATAAGGCGAAGGAGTAAGGCTAGGTTAGACTCTTACTCCAAATTTTGTGGTTTGCATAACGAAAGTGAATTTGATTGATGTGTGAATGGCGTGGGCCTTCACTAGACCGGGGATAAGGCTAGGCCTTGTCCCGTTTCTAGTATCGTGCCGTTATGCCGCCGAAATTTTCTAAAATATGTTAGAAAAATAAAATTATCATTTTATATAAAGAATGAACTGAATAGAAATTCATATGGTTGATTATTTTTCAATGCTATTATATACATGTGTTGTATGAAAATCCATATAATTAACTTTATATGGTAATTGATTGGGCCTCATTCCAGTTTGAAAAATAAAGAGTATTATAAAATAAAGGTTCATGTGTTGACAGTACTCATCCATTGAGATTGGTCATGTGTTGAACGAAATATTTTAATAATAGAAATATTTGAAATAGAATATTTGAAAATGGAAATATATGAAGCCGTGTTGATTAGATGCGCCATTTTGACGTGAACGATATTTTGATCGATTTTATTCATTTTGAAATGAATATTGAAAAGTAATTTTGAAATCAAATATTTCGAAATGAATTGAATTGAAAACGATTTCGAAATGAATTGAATTGAAAACGATTTCGAAATAAATTGAATTGAAAACGAATTCAAAATGAATTGAAAACGATTTCGAAATAAATTGAATTGAAAACGAATTCAAAATGAATTGAAAACGATTTCGAAATGAATTGAATTGAAAACGATTTCGAAATGAATTGAAAACGAATTCAAAATGAATTGAAAACGATTTCGAAAGGAAATGAATTGAAAACGAATTCAAATTGAATTGAAAGCGAATTTAAATGAATTCAAATTGAATTGAAATTTGAATTGAATAGAAATGAATTTTGAAACGAATTTATAAAGAAGAATTCAATTTTGATTTGAATTGAAAAGGAAGTTGAAATTGCTTTTGAAACGAATTTAAAACTATTTATATAATTCGTTTTAAATAAAAATCGACGAAATATATATTATATATATTATATATAATATAATGGCCTGAATAGAACGCGCCGCGTCGCGGCAGTTCGCGAATTTCGACCATTTATTTCGAACGGACATTACGGGAGATCCGACCGTCGGATTCTCCTAAAACCGGAACCGTTGGGTTCGTATCGAAAAGAGCTTTCTAATGAATGTTAGAAATTTGAAATCTAACGGTTGGATTTGGAGATACGTCCAAATCAAATTCGAAAAAGGTCGCTGTAAGTGCAGTTCGATGGCCATTGATGGAAATCGACTGTACGGGCCTTGATAAAATTATTAAAAATAGCAATAATTTGTGTAAAATCATAAGAAATGATTTAGAAAGAATTGGGATGAAAAACTCCATATTTGAAAAGATAAAAATAGATTTTTATCGAAATGAACTAGTTTTGAACTAGAAATATAATTCTATTTATTTTTAAATAAATAAACTGAATTTGTAAAGGGTTTTAAAAGTAACCAGAATTTCCAATGATTGCATTGGAGTGGATTTGAATCGAAATTGTCTTCGGAATATTTCGATGTTGGAATTCGTGATTATACAGGTGTTGTTATGGAAATTTGAAAGATATATTTATATCGTTATTTTCAATACGACATTTGTTAATCGTAGGATTTGATATTGAATATAAGCCGATATATTTTCTATTCAGAGCCTTATATTGAATATCAAATGTGATTTGGGTTTGTCGTGAATGGTGTCTTCACTAACACTGTTCTTGAACCCAGTTGAGAAAAGATTAAATCTTTTTATTTAGATTTAATGAAGTGTACCAATTAAAAATGATATTTAATTGGAATTGAAGTGGTATTGATTTTTGGGTTTATCGTGAACAGTGTTTTAAATAACACTTGTTCTTTAACCTGATAATTAATGGAATGTGATTTTGGGTTTATCTGAACCGTGTTTTAAATGACACTGATTCTTTAACCCAGTCGAAGATTAAAACTAAGTGGAGTTTTAATGAATCTTTAATTAGATTGAAATGATCGAAAATGGAGTATCACCAGTTTTGCTCCAGGCGATAGTTAAATCTTTAATTAGATTTGAACGTGAAATGGTAATTGAATTTACCGATAACACTGTGGTGTTAGATATGAAGTATTACCAGTTTTACTTCATGGGATGAATAGGTTGGGATTGGGAAATTAAAATAAATGATTACTTCGGTAAGGTTCGCTAATCCCGACTAGTTGAATCGAAATTCAAAAGAAGATTAGAGAATAAATTGTAATGATTTATCTTTGATAAAATTTATGGGAACCTTTTCCTATGAATGTGAAATTTAGAAACTAACTGTCGGTTAGCCAAGCAGAAGGGTTTTCTGGATATTGATCTGATGTTGGTTTCGGCCTTCGGGGTTAATATTTGGGGGATTATTCTCTTGATTAATTTACGGTTAGTGACTAATGAATTGGAATGAGGCGTATGTTGTGTTTGTGTAACACTTATTTAAAATATACGCGAGTTATTCGGAAAGACCGGGTTTATCCCATTCTGGATAACTGATACGACGATAAGTCGAAGATGAAGACGATGGTCGAAGACCGGAGGTCTTCACGTCGTTTGGGTGATAACTGATGATCTTGATTGGGCTGTACACCCAAGAAGATGGAAACAGTTAGTGATCGTCCAGACGTACTTGGAGATCGAAGGATATGCGGGGTACTAGGTGCCTCCGGTTTCGTTCAGACCCAGGACGGACTTGTAAATGGACTGTGTGTCTGACATCGGATTTCATTCTGTGTGACTGATATCGGTTGCATAGGATGGTTTGCCTGTGTGGCATGCTAAGATGCAAATGATCAAGGCTTCTGTTGAAAAGCAAAGTCTTGTGGTGATGATCAAAGCACGGCCTTTGTGGCGTAGCTTTGTGTAACGTTTACCTCGCGTGTTTCACACCAGGTATGAACCAAAAACGGGAGACGGACCTCAGGGAGGGCCTGCGTTTCCTCCTAGCTAGAAGTGGCGTCAGTGGTTTTACACGCCCTGACGAGTTTGACTTATGTGGTTGTTGCTGTTGCGAGGCGCCTCGGATTGATCGGTCGTTCTCGAACCGATGGAGTCATTTAGTTGGCTCGCTTACGCCCCAAAGGGCGGCGAAACGTAGTGCTCAGGCATTTTTAATCCACTCCGTGTGGACCGGCCCTGTCGCTCCAAGGGTCGATGCGTTCTGATCCTGAGACTCGGGCTAGGCAGTCTCGAATCGGTGGAGGACTATCTTTTGCCTCGGTTCATAGATGGAAATCCAATTTCCAAATACGTGACATTTGCGGTTTTATTTGTAAACCTATATATGGCGACATGATATATGGTACCCATGCCGCCTATGATTGATACTTATGATTTGAAGTTGTTTTATACACTATGCACTTATTATAGTATCAAATGATTTGTTTTAAAACGTATCAAGCATTCTTTGGCTGTTATAAGGGAAAACCCTATCCTCGGCTGCGTTGCATTGTGTGATGGGACCTGGGTCTTATAACAGCTTCATTTTTCTTTATTTAGCATTGCGCTGTTTGTTTTATGCACTGGTATTCTTGGGAGGAAACCCGTTCCGTGTTATACGGCGTGGTCCCTTGATTTACCTAAGGATTTAAAATAAAGATTAATAACTGTTTTAGTTCTCACACCAGTCACATGACTGACCTGGAGTTTATTGTTTTAACCTAAACTCTGGGTGCCCCTATTTTGACACGGGCAGCTAGTAGTTTCGGTTTTGCAGATTTATATTCACAGGATCCTGGTTTACAGCTGGAATGATATCCGGAAAGCTTTGTATCCGTATATCTCTTCTAGTTGTGTATTGTATTATTTTCCGCTGCTATGTATTTAAATGTAATTTAAATCTCTGATAATTCTGTGTATTATTCATTTATACTCTGTATATTCTTGTAATCTGATGCATTGTTGTAATATACAATGAAATGTTCTTTTATATGCGTTCTGTTGTGGCTTGTTCTCGAACTATCCGTCGCTTTCCTTTACAGGGAAGTTACGGGTTTTCACAACAAATTATAATAATCAACAAATGTAACACATATTCATGATAACAGAATAAAGCATCAACTAACAAAAAATAAGTTCAATACATGAGTTACCAAATTCAATCCATATGTTTTCAATTCCATATTGATGTCAATTTGAGTTAACAAAAGACAAAACATAGTTCATATTTGAACCTATAAGTACCAAATGCATCATTAAGAACTTCAACTACTCAAACCCTTTCTTCATGCACGTCTTCGGTAATTGGTAGAGCTTTCTGAAAATTCAAACCAATGGAAATAAATTAAAATTAGTGCGAAAAACTATGCCTTCTTACTTTAATCCATAAAAAAAAGAAACAAACAATTTAGTTGCACCCCTCCAACATTGCCTACACATCAATATATAATGTCGCTTTCGTCCATACAAAGTAGCATGCCTCTTTTCCTAAATGAAATTTTTTTTGTGATTCCAAACTGCGTCATCAAATCTAATATCACCAATAATATAACATAATTTGAGCAGTAGCATGCCTCTTTTCTTAAGTTTATTCCTGAAGCTTCTTTTCCTACTAAATGCATTCTCCTGACAGCAAAATATTATAAATGTGATGACCGCCCACAACCCCTGCACTATACAAGAGGAATAATGCGCTGAAAGGTGTGCATGGCACCTATGGACGATCATCAAGGTATGATACATAAGCGGAACCTGTCATAAACTCACAGTGCAAGGAGAAAATATAATAGAACATATATCATGGGTAGTGACAGTAAAGCAGAAAACACTAAACTTTCATAACATCTAGAAAGTATTTCCCATACACGTGGATATCAATAACAGTGTTTGTACAATTTGCCTCACTACAACACTCAAGGAAAAAGAAAATAGCGGAAACAAATACTAGGTAGTAATAAAACTGGTACGTGAGCCTCCTGCTCGCCACTGATCAGCTTCGTCGTCCTCACAAAAGCAATACCTGTCACCTGCTACTTAGTCTTCCCATCCAACAATCGGATGAACAACCCAAGGTAATAAGAGGAAACATAAAACCTTGAGTCAGGCAAAAGTCTTAGTGAGCGATAAAACAACTAACAAACTTCATCAATAAAGTATATGGGAATAGTTAAATAAACAACTAATCTACCAAGCTCCAAAGAAGAACTTACACCTGCTTTCCCCACACTTGACAGTGATAACCTTTACGATCCATACATCCAAAGGAATAACAATTTAACTATGGTAAGCAGAACAACCATCGATAACATTATAGCATCCAGATTACTTAGGCCTAACTTAGACAATCCTAATCGAGTTTAACATCCCTCAAGCACTCTTCCCAGAGGCCTAAACCAATATCAGTCATGCACTCAAGGAATATTTCCCTCGACTTTGGGTAATCCACGTGATATGATACAAACAAAACAACCAATCATCTATGACTGACTCTGGTTATCACCGCCAAACTTGTTTTGGAACCCTCGTTACCGTATGATTGGCTAACAACTCGCCGTCAATTGTCAAGGACCACACACAACACCCTGGGTCTAGCAAAACCCACACGTTATACACAACATGTGGTAGACGCTATCCTCAACACGGGTCTAGGCCATACACGACGCCCAGGGCACTCGACCTACAATTGGTCTTCAATTGTACCCCTGCTTTGAGTCTGCTGGAACCTACAACAACGATAATTCCTCGGCCTTCGTCTCTCTACATGTTATACTCAACACATGCTACACGCTATACCCAACACGTGTTTAGGTCATACACGATGCCCAAGGCACTCCTTATCTCCAGTCGTTATCAATTACGACTATTCATAAGCTCAGAACACTTTAGAGCAACCACTTCACACAACTCAATGCATCCTTAAGTTGTTTCCACATTCGTTGCATACGACGAACAACGAACACTGCACATCACTTTCAGCAATCACTGTAGCAAACACTGTAGAAATAGTGTAGCAATCACTGTAGCAACAGACCGACCGATCACTGTAGCACGCGACTCGACCGACATTGTAGCAATCTCCAAAACACTGTAGCATGAACGATCGTCGCTGTAGAACGAGTGCGACCGATCACTGTAGCACGAGCATAACAGAATACTGTAGCACCCAATACACTGTAGCATGAACGATTGTAACTACAGAACGAGTGCAACCGATCACTGTAGCACGAGCACGGCCGAATACTGTAGCATCCAAAACACTTTAGCATGAATGATCGACAATGTAGAGCGAGTGCGGCCAATCACTGTAGCACGAGTGCGACCGAATACTGTAGCACCAAAAACACTGTAGCACGCGATCGAGCACTGCAGCAATCCCTATAGCAACCACTGTAGCAATGACTTGTTTCTTAAGAAATTCACCATGGTGCACGACTGAACCCCCTACGCGCGACCCAAAACCTGCACTATTCCAAAACAGCCCGGATTTCCACCAAAACTTCGCCAAACGATAGATTCGACAAAACCAACTTGTCTAATTCATCAAATATAATCAAAAACATGGTATGAATCCGCTAACAACATGAAAACAATAGTTTTCACCAAATCATGCAAATCACTCCAAAATCATAAGGAATGGTCATATAAACAAAACTATAGATCTAACCTACCCAAACATATGAAATAACAAAGAACCATCAATCTAAACTTACTAAATGAGATCATAGGGCGATTCATATGAAAATGGACTAAATATGGCATGGATCTATGGCTAAACACTTAAACTTGATGAAAAACATGATCAAACACTCATACACTTCATTGAATCCATGTGAGAGATGTAAACCACTCACCGATTTTCCAAAACAAGCTAAAATGATAGAAATGAGAATCCGAACAGTAAGCACTTCGCACCAATTTGCTTGATCCGATGAATTGTTGCTTCACTCGATGTAGATCTAGCCTCCAATGGTGTAGATCTATGATTTCCCTCCTTAGATTTGGATTTTTAATGGTGGAAAGGTGTTAGAGGAAGAAGGAACACAAGGCCACCAAATGAGAAAATGGGAGAGGTAACCTATTCTCCATACCCCTCATCCCCTATTTACAGTGTCCACCAGCCCACTAATTGGGCCTTCCCAAATCAGCCCAATTGGCTCCTAAAACCTGAACAGCCAACTGAAAACCTTAAAACAACGATTCCTCCCAAACCGCTAAGCCAAATCCTTAATGTAACCACTCTACAGAAAGGAAATCATCATTTCCTTTCCAATGGCATAGGTTTCACCATCTGATTTGACCTGAGTCAAAAGTTATGCCCTGTGCAAGACTGACAGGGGCAAAATGGTCATAAATAAAATTGGTAAAAATTATGGACAAGTCTCACATCCCCATAAGAAACATATCAAAATATGAGAACAATCCAACCTCAGGGAATAAAATAAAAAATATTTTACGATCTTCTGATACGTAAAATGCGGGCTTTTACAATAAACATATTAAACTGTTTTCACACCAATGAATGGTAATGTACACTACGCCATAGATTGCCTGCTGCAACGAAAATCCAAGGTGTTGCCAGCTAAAATGTTGCCTCAGCTATGCTGATTTTGTGTATTACAATGCACTCTTCAATGTGTTATCATAGATATCAAATTGTGTTGCAGTAGTAATAGTTGTAAACTTATAAGTTTAATTTGCCACGTCATCAATCTGCATTTATATAAAGATGCATATGTATCAGTCAATTTACCTTTTAAAAGCAACGCCTGAAGTTAGCGCGTCACTAATCCATTAAAATCCTTCACCACCAACAGGAAATCTACTTATGTTACTCATTCGATTCCTCTTTCTCGATTTCCCAGATCTGTTCGTCCTCACCCCCAAATTTTCAATTCCAATCCCTAATTTTCATTCACCTAGTTCTTCCACTCCAATCCTCTCTGCATCCTCCACTTCTTTCAGTGAGTCCTCAACTCCAAACACACCCACTTCTCCCCGTCCCCGTCATCAAACGACAGTCAATCTAAGAAGAAAGGTGCTAGATTTTTATCTTGTGTTTCTCATGTACGTTTGATCATCGCTATTCATTAGTCTACCGACAAACGGAAATTAGTATCACCATGAGTATAATTTTGTTTGGTTGGGTGTTTTTTTGTGATTCTGTTGTATGTTGATTCGTTGAAATGTTCTTTGAGCAGCTATTGGGTTGTTAATCAATTTAATAACACAGAACTTTAGTTCCTAGTGAAGTATGGTTGTGAACAATTAGACCATCAACCTTATATGAGTTGCATGTTCTAAACAACTTCTCAGGTTTCCCAGGTTGTTGTTGCCTGTGATGATTGAGACATGATACTGCTAGTTTTTTTAATAAGATATACAGTGGTTTAAGAAAATGGTTTCATAAGGAAGCTTACATATACATGATAGTTATCATTTCTTAAGTATTATCATGATCTGTATGCGTAAGACCGTCTAATAAGTATACACATGATTTCTTGGGTGTGTGTGTTTAAGACTGGCTAATAAAAATATGCATGTTTTGTTTTGGTTATGCACACAAATACTGAATGCATGAAATACATGCCTGAAAGCCTACTGAATGATTTGTAGTTTGGGATATCACTTCAATTCTTCCATCAATTTGAGTTCAATGACTACTCAATCAATTTCTACTTCAAATTCATCAACAGCGGCTGCGAGAAATAACTGCCACCACAAAATCACAGCGAAGATGAGGACTGTAAAGGTAGGGTCGAATGCAGGGAAGAAGTCTTTTGCTTGCTCCATGTGGCCGGTAAGTATAAATTAGGTTTTTTTGGTTGCTTTGTCGATTAACATATCTTTCAGTGGTGTTTTAGTCGAGAATTTAAGATATGTGCAGAATGGTGATTGCGGGTATTTTATGTAGCATGATGAAGTGTATGAAATCAACAACAATGTTGAATTGGATGATAATACTGTTAAATTGATGAAAAAAGAAAAGGCTATATCGCAATTGCTCATGGAAAAGAAGACAATTGAAGAAAAGCTGCTGAAGCAAAAGCAAAAGAGGACAAAAGCTGATGAATTTGTGGCAGATATGAAGGAAGAGTTGGTCCTAATGCGCACTGAATGTGGAAAACACGATAAAGGAGAAAAATTCTTTGCAACAGCTTTAGCTATGTCCTGAATCATGTTTGGAGTTATTTTGTGTGTTGCTATGGCAATGTAGAATAGTGAAGTAACATGAAATAGCATGCAGACAGGTTTTCAGGTATAATTTTAAGTTTTGTCATATTGCAGATTAGTGATAATTTTTTCACATTGCCCATTAAACCTAAAGTGCTGATTACTGATAACTTTATCCACATTGTAACTATCTAATTGTTTACTCAGTATACATTTGTATACAAATTGTGCCTCTGTTATACTATGTATACACATTGTATACACATTGTTTAGATCAGTATACACTTGTATCCACATTGTGCCTCTGTTATGTAACTCAGTTATGTAAATGAAACGCAAATGCAAATGAAATTCAGTTATGTTTAGATCATTTATGTAACTCAGTTATGTTTAGATTAGTTATGAAACTCAGTTTGTGCTGAAAGGAAACTCAGTTATACTATGACCGTAGTTTGTGCTAAAATGCAATTGAGGCACGCATACCTCTTATTTTGTGTTGAAATGCAACTGATGCATGGAGGTGAAGGAGGCAGTGATGAGGTTGTTCAAGAACCTGTTACTGAAGGCGCTAGAGGTACTCGATGCAGTAGAGACACTGAACGCACTGGAGGCTTGCGCAATATTTTGAAACTGCTTTAGTTTTATGTAAACATGAATTTAGTACTGACTGTGTTTGTAACTGAAATGTCTGTTAAATTGAATTTACTGGCTATGTTTTGTTATTTTGTAGTTGACTAAGTACTACTTGTGTTTGCTGGTTAATTTGAAATAAAAAGTTTTCTGTTAATTTCAGTGTATTGTTATCTTATGTAATCCTGCCATAGCTATGATATAATGTTGTAGTATGTGATGTTTAATGTTGCCATAGCTATGATATAGTGTTGCCATTGGATGGTAAAATTGCTACCATGCATGTGGGCCCCACAACAGGATTCTGTGAACCCGGGCTACAGATTTTAGTGGATCCCACATTTTTGTAAATTTAGTACCTATGGAAACACCAGTACAGATGTTGTCTTAGGGTCGCAAAGATGTTGCCTTTGACTTTATGGCAACGCAGCAAAATGCAACACCAAGAAAGTGTTGTCACGTATCATTTTTTGTCTATAGCAACACTTTTTAGAACTTTCTGCATCACGTCTTCGATGTTGCAGTATGCAATCTATGACGCAGTGGTAGTCTACAGTCGTAATTAAAAATTTAATGCAGCGGTAACATTTCTATTATCATGGTTTTATTTGATTAACGAAAAGAATGTAGAAATTTACCACTGGTTGCCCAGAATTGCAGGCCTGACGAACACCAGCTTCAAGAGCTCTATCTTATTCACTAAATAAGCTTATGACTATCAAAGATTGACCAGCTCTAGCTGTACGGCCGATTCTGTGCAGAAAATCCATGGTTGAGGTTGCAAACTCCGCCTTAGTAATGCATTATTGAAAGAATTCGATCATACATAGAAACAGACAAGTGAATGATCTGAAATAAAAGTTACCTATGATAGCTAAGCCGATTCAGTAGACTCAGAATCGAGAAGCAGCAGCATTAAAGAACATGACATCAACACATTATAGATCATCCCAGTTCAATAAAAATAACAAACTAGTGAGCTAGAAAAATTCTAAAAGTGAGATCCCCCGAAAATAAAAAATGGTAACAAGAGAACAAATATCACAGTTTATGTTAAAAGAAGTCAATCAAAGGAAAGCCCATTCTAAAAGTGAATGTTTTAATTTTAATCTCGGATGCAAATATTTTCGCATAACAGAGGTAGTTTGCACTTATATTTGCACCACATAGATGCTGTTTGTTTTCATATATTATGTTTTGAAGTCCTGATGTTTGTATGAATTTAGATTATAGATCGATTAAAAAAAACTAAGAAAAAAAGTCCAACTATTTGCAAGAAACAAAATTAATTTGTACCATACAGGGAAAGTACAAGCACTTACTGCAAATATCTGAATTCACAAACAATTTTTTCTGTTTTATTAAAGATAAGGTGACACTAGCACATAATTATAAAAAGGTACCATTGCTTAGTAAAATTCACGAATCAAATTGTAAGCTAATTAGACCGCAAGCTATGTGGTCTAAGCGCGCGCCTTAACAACTACGATTCAAACATGAATTTTTATTTAAATTACTATCGTTTGATGTAAATCTCAATATCCGTCTTCGTGTCAAGTCAAAGACCGCTAGCTCAAGCAACAAGCGGTAAGGCGCTCAAGAACTCAAGTTCTAGAGGTCTTAAGTTCAAGCCTTAAGACATCAAAATTGTGAGTTTTATTTCAATGAAGTACCACTTTGTGTTTAGATGAGAATTTTTAGTAGCTTCACTATAGCAAGGAAAAAAATACTTTAAAATACACCTTTGGATAATGGACAATGGATAACTGCTTTTGAATACAGGATAAACCCGTCCACTTGATCTCATAATCAAAGAAACAGGTGACTACAATCACATGCGTCAAGGTTAACACAATTTTTGATCTTTTTAATCTTTTCCTGATTTTCAGAAAGATGCACGAATTAGTAATAAGATACTCTGTAGTAAGTTTATTATCAAGTAACAACTAAGAAAGATGGAGATAACCGTTTACCAAAATGCTACCTCATCCTTCTCTGATTTTGTGGATAAATATTTCAAACCTAAGGCATGCCAACAACAAATACAGTGGTTAATTCTGGACCTGTTTGACTGCAGTAAAATGCTTAAAGCAATCAACCAATGAACATTCCAGCATCTAATAACAAAAATAAAGATACTGAAACATTATAACATTACAAGGAATAGTCTATACTACAGTAAGATACTTAATTTGCATACAATTTCAACACTTCTATCAAGCACAGTCGGTAAAGGCAAGCAGCGGAAGAACTCAAAATCCACTGAAAGCTGCAAATGTAGAAAGTGTAAGAAAAAAACATGTGATAAGAAATCATTGCACATAGCTTAAACTTGTTGGAGGTTTCTCATATAAAAATGTCATAAATGTCCACCACAATAGGAAATGTATCGGCCAAGTATGGTATGGGTGTGGTGTGGTGAGCATGGCCTATCAGGTCGAGAGAGTCCATGGCGCAGTGACCAACCCGAAATGATAAGTCAGCTTGCATGCAAATTTGAATTCAAAACCCAACACTTGTAGCAGTTGCCAAATGTGCTTGTTGGCTTCAACAATCACCAAGAAGAGTCATTATTTACTCTACATATGCAGCCAGATCACTTTGTCAAATAACTTAATTTTTGTTTTCAACTTCAAAGCAAACAAAGCATCATCTATATTAATTTTGAGTGTTCATCTAATTCGTGCAAGCAGTCATAACTTGCACACAAATTCTTCACTGTATCCTAAGAGAATGTTTTCTACAACCATGTGTGTGACTTGAGAAAGAGAAAAAGATTTTTGGAAGATAGTGATTAATCCTGCCTAGCAGCGGGCATTCTAACCCTAATATCAACAAAACTTATGTGTTTAAAATCGATTTTGCCAGTGAGTTTTTATATGCTATATGAATTTTGAATTACTTTATTATTATGTTTGATTTAGGAAATTGTACAATTTTATTGATTTGCTAAAAAAATACAGAAGATTAAGATATACATACTCTCCTACATGACAAAAGCACAAAAATCATCAAAACCTAAAATAAAGTCATAGAGTAAGACATGATATTCTTCATACAATAGACGAACAATTTATACAGGTTAAGGAGCTTCCAATGGTAGCATCTAAGGGACCAATCTTTTCCAAAACAAGATTAGCATTTTTTCAAACTGTAACTTCTCATGTTAGTGAACAATGTAACATTGACAATCGAAAAAAGGATACACCAATCTTTTTGTAAATTATTGCAATCGAAATGCTCAAGCATAAGTGTTAACATTAAAAAACGACCTAACACCCAAGGAGGTGTAGAAACACCTTTAAACTGTAGAAAACAAGGTTGCTAAACAGAAAAAGTAAAGTAGAGAGCAGATTTATTGTGGTTCAGCCTCTATTTTGGCCTACGTCCACTTTGAATGAGTATTTCATTGATTTCTCCATTATAAGGTACAATATTGATCTCGATTTACACTTTTCTCGATGATTTACAATGATTCTCTCGCAATTCTCTAATAATTCTCCGATAATTCTCTATCTCTAGAGTAGAAACACTCGAATCCCACTAGCAACGATGATTATCGAACTTAATCTTTGATAATTGAGCTCGGTGAAGAACTTCAATGATTTTTCTAGGAGAATGATGTGGGAGAAGCTTGAATGATGCTTGAAGAAGCTTTAATGATGCTGGAGGATGCTTGAGATCAATAATGGTAGCCCTTCTGGAGGAGAAAATCTAACCCCTTTTATGTGTGAGGGGGTCCGGTATTTATAGTTAAAGGTTTGATGCTTTGGAGCTTGAAACTTGGGGTACACGATCCAGTCCTCTCGACTCTCGATCCTTAGCCTTCGGCGTGCGATCCATCAACGCGGGCGACCCATAGAAGCGAGCGATTCATAGAAGCCAATGCTCCAGGCTTTCTGGATTGGTCGTGATCCATGCTTGGGAAAACCGCATTCCTTATTTGAACATGAACGATCAATGGATGGATTGGTGATTCATATATATACACGATCCATTAGATATTCGAATAATCTATGTTTGCGGGCGGTCCATATATGGTTGAATAACGATCCATGTATGCGCTCAATCCATAAGATGCTCTCCAGTCACTGTTTGCACACTGTGTTTTTTGCTAACGATACATGCGCTCCAGAAAGTGCCAACGATTCACTGTTTGAATGTTGCAACCCGATCCATCGTTTAAATCGATCCACGCATATGCCAATCTATTACTTCCGATCCATCATTTTGCTTTATAACCAATCCATCATGCTTGCACTATGATGACTCGGTCCATCTCTATTTCAGTGGATCACATATTTCTTTATTCTTTACCTCGTGAGATACTAAGATTGATTAACATTTACCCTTCAGAGTGTACTAATTGAAGAAAAATGTATGCTTCGAAATGGAACAGTATCAATGACCTTTGATGGACCGTGGTCATTTGCCCTTATGAATCGTGAACGACTTATCCGATGGATTGGCACACTTAAAACCATAATGGACCATGAATGGCTCATTTGATGGACCGTGCATACCCTTTACACGGTTGTTTTAAATTCTTTCCAGATCTACTTTTTCTTTTACCTCTTTACTTGCTGAAAGAAAATTTTAATGGTCGAAAGCTTCTAACAAATTTTTTTTGATCTGAACTTGTTGTTTCACCGTTGATTGACTTCCCTTGCCACAGTTGTTGATTATCTGTGTCGCCGATCAACACCAAAGTTCTTCGATTCAGATTGAAATTCTAATCGCCATCTCGGTTATACTCAATCCGAACCAATTCGTGACCTGTTCTTTCAAATATTATTTACCTCGACTTCGCCAACGTTTTTCAATTCTACAGCGTCAATAACCGATCGCCTTTGCCTTGTGTCGATCACCTTAGGTGCCTAATTCTTTACATTTCACGTTGAACATGTCGACTATTTTAGGGTTCATAGGGAGATTTATTAATTCCTTTGTAAACCGTACACTGTGATGAATCACACTTCAGATTTGAGCTTGGCAATTCAATATTTGAGATGATGGAATTTGATTGTCGATAATTTTGTGTTGATTGGATGCTGAGATGAATTGCAATTCGAAATTTTTGTGTACTTTGATGTGTTTGTACTTCAAATTCTCATGTAATGATATATGATGATATGAGAATTTCAATTACTGTTGATGTTGAATCGATTTATCACATTGATCGATAGAGTTTTTTGAGTTATGCATAAGTTTTCTTTATCAATCGCGTATTTTTGATAGATCGCGCCTTAATTTGATAGCAACGACTTATGATTTCATGTTTTAGAACTTGGAGCGCCAGGACTCAGTCGTTTGATAGTGGTCGTCGAGTTGTTAATTTTTGAGCGATCCAAACTTTGGACGATTCAGGCTTGTAACTTGTAAATTGAACATGTCTTTCATTGCTATTTTTCCTATAACAACAAGAACACTTGCACCAATTTGGATGAATATTTTGTCGTCGATTTCCCATGTCAGCGACAGATTAGTTTAATTATTAAAAATAAACTACAGCGAATTTTTTGACTTGAGCTGAATGAAGTGCCTATATAGAATCAGTTCGTTCAACCATTTATAACTTGTCGAACATCGCTTTCATAGACACGACACTCTAAATTGAACTCGCGACGACGCTTGAGATCCACAAATCGACACACGCTGACTGTAGAATTCAAGATTGGTTTTAAATAACTTATATAATTTTGCACAACACTTCACTCTTTAGGAAATGTGCATCTGTAAATTATTTAAAAACAAGATTCCTTACGTAGAATGGATACTCGACAGAAGACTTGTCGTCACTCTGAAGATACAGCTACTTCTGCTCAGACCGGAGCTTTTACTCAAGTTTCTGAAACTAGAACGACTGCAGCTCCAGGGTCGGAAGCACATCAGCATGTTCATGTTCCCCGTCCTCTTGGAAATACACCGTCGGAGAGATGCTCTTCAACACTTACTTAGCGTACTTTTAAGCAAATATATGCTCAATTTGGCATTCTCAAAACCGATGCAAGATTACGAGGGAAAGATGTGTTTGCTGATCGTCCTCCCTTTGGCTTCATTGCTGTTAATCGACATATGTTAATGAGTAGAGCCATTCCTCCCTTCAATCTGTTTCTGCAGATGGTCCTTCGATACTTAGCAATTGCCCCTTTTTAGCTACACCCAAATGGTTATGCCATTTAAATACGGCTATGTGTGCTTTTTATAAGGACAATGCATTGTATGCTATTTTTTTAGGACATTTGCTATTTATGCATCTTCAAAAGGAGAAAAGAACACCCTGCTATTGTATTTGTCGAAGGTGCTCGAAATAGTCGACTTATACTCGACTTACAAGAGCGCTTCGGGATACCTGAACCAATTATTTTATGTTTGATGCCCGAAGAGCTTCTATGGAATTTGGATGGAAGGAGGTGAACACATCTGCTCAGAGCTCTTCACATCTATTTTTTTATAAGTTCGATCATTAAATTTTTCCTCTCTTTTGCAGAAATTCCATCTCTTGTCAAAGACACCATCGTTTGTAAATCTACTCTTGAAATGTAACACCCCACGTCAATTAATGTCACTCTCAAAGGGAATGCATTAACTTTCATGGAGTATTATTGGTGAATAGAATAGAACAGAATATAACAAGACATATATTGGTACTTGAAAATTTTCAAAACAACATTTATTGCAGCAGAGAAATAGTTTGATTACAACAACTTCATAAACCAACAGTAAAACCAAGTACACTTAATATTTATCTTGACAAATTGTTTTATGAGAACATAAAGTAAAAAAAGCATAACCCCAACACAAGTAGCCATAAAAGAGGTGAGCTGAACTTTACTTTCAGCAATCCAAGCACTTCCAAAAGAGAGAGAAAAAGATCCAAGATCAAGCTCCACTAATACTAGTCCCACCCTGAGAACCTTGGGGGGGGGGAGGAAGAAAAAGGTGAAAACAAGGGGGTCAGACATAAAGTCTGGCGAGTATAATAACTTTAACAGTATAATTATTAAAGTAATTAGGATAAGGCATAAACTGGTAAAACAAGGTATGACCATGAAACAAGTGGGCATGACAAAGCAAACAAGAGGAATATTCTGGCGTTAATCTCGTTCCTAATCACTATAGGATAATTACTATACTGCACCGTTACTAGTCACCCCAAAAGTTGATCCCGCCTACAGAACTTAATAATGATAATGGTAGTTTCGTGTACCCCTAGTTGCCTTCATAGGTGTCGCCTGCCCTTATATCCACTAGTTGTACCCAATACCCCCCACACGATCGGCTCCCTAACTCGTAGATACCCGTGCTGGTCCCACAGTGGGGTGTATCACTCCCCAAAGTGGCAACCCGATACCACTAAAGATGCACGGCTTATATCTACACGATGCAACAATGTATTACCTACTAGCCCGGGCTCATGCATGCACATGACCTCGTTGGACCTGCGTTGCCACCGCTAATCCGTTTTGACCTCTTACAATCAAACCCAGTAAGCGTGTCCCGTCCTCGATCTAACTCAAGCTCACAAAGATACTTAATGGGTTACTGGTTTGGAAAGGGTCCCCATGTTTGACACAAGCTTTCCACATATGCTTTGTCCCCACTAGAACTTCCCACTTAACCCCTTCTTATTCATGTCTTCTTACATGTTTTTAACTTGGTTAATTGTTTCTAATCGTATTTCATATGCCACCCAGGCCACCCACTTAACCCCCATGTCCCACCACATGTTTATCTGGTTAAGTGTTACTTAATCCATTAGAACCGTAACCTTGTAAAGACCTCCCACATTAGACTACCGTTTGCAGTTGCAGGATTTGCCGGGCGGGTCCGGGCAGTCTCATGCCGCAAACGAGCCTAACCCCGTGTCTTTACAATTGTTACGCATTTAATTTGTGCCTTTGACCTCTCACATTAGACTACCGTTTGTGGTTGCTGAATTTGCCGGGCGGGTCCGGGCAGTCTTATACCACAAACGAGTCTAACCTCGCGTCTTAGGCGGTTAATTATTACACATAATTATTTAACCTCAAATTGAATTAATATCCCTAGTCAAATTTGTCAATAAATTCCAAATTAATTTATGTTCATAATTGTGACCTAAATTATGTCCATAATTTCAGGTATATAAATTTATACTAATTAATGTCTCAAATTAATTATATGCCTTTAAGGCCATTTTATGCCAATTCACAATTATGTATATTTAATATTTTCCCATTGTCCCCACGCTATTTGTACGTTTTAATATGACATATGTTAGACTCGCAAATAGTCTAACTTATAAAAAAAAAGCAACATCACAACTTGCATAACACATAAAATAGATATAAGAATCATGACATAAGTTTGCATAGCCAATAACTTGCATAGGCAATGGATATATGGATATACATACATAAACTTGCATAAACTGTCATGGATCTAAATATAGATCTAAACATGTAATCATGAACTTGCATATATGGATATGGTTTTCCTAGAACTTGCATATGAATTTCATTCAAACTAGCTTATGATTCACATACAAAACTAGCATAGGCAAAGGGCATATAGAACATAAATTTGCATAACTATGTACTGCCACGGATTTGAATATAGATCTAAACACAAAGATGTGAACTTGCATATGGATCTAAACATGTAAATTAATGTCACATGTTTGCATATAAACTAGCATATGTATCTACATGATTCACATATGAACTTGTGTATAATCCACCTACAGACTTGCATAAGATTCATAAACTAGTATATGGTTTAACATCCCAAACTTGCATAAGATTCATATACATATGATTTAACATCCCAAACTTGCATAAGATGAACCAAGTTAAACATGTACAATTCAACATGTGAAATAGATCCATAATAACAAAACTGTCAACGATAACATCACATGATTCAAAGTCATATTTTCATAATCCCAATTATAACTTATCACAATTAAATTAATTAATTAATTTGTGAAAGAAATTATACTCACAAACAAAGGAACAGTCTTGTTTTTCTAGGATCTGTATTCTGAAACTGAATTGCTCGCCTTTGATGTAGACTAATTGTTATCCTAATTTAGATTAGATTTGATTTTGATTCTTGCTTCTATCTTGTTTTTGAGTTGAAAGAGAACTGCGGCTACTCTAGGTTCTCCATTGACGGCATGGCGGCTCTTGGTATGAATTAGTGTGATTTTAGGTTGAGAGCTAGGTTTTTTATATAGAATTTTAATTAATTTAGAGCCGTCAGATTAATCCCTTAATTCTCACATTTGAAATTAAGTATTCTTAAATTTGTAAATTTTAATATTTAAAATCACGGGGTGTTACATGAAACAATGAAGGGTGTCAATGACAAGGAAAGGAGTAAAAAGTTCTTAATCAAAGAGGAATTTCTTCGTCAATTTGGGTTGCTCGATACATCTCGATCTTTTCTTTCTCGAGAATTTTTTTCTGCTTCTCCTTCTATACCCGAAGCATCGGATGCCCCAATCTCTGGAGAAGACATTGCATTAAAAAGTTCTACTGAGGATTCTATTTTAAAGAAGTGCTCGGACCTTGCTGGCGGAGATGGTTCATCTGGTCAGCTTAAACTTCCTTCCATTGTCTAGGAAGATATTACGCATCGTGAGGGAAAAGCCTCGTAAGTATTAGTGAGAAGCTTGAGGAAAGAGAAATCGCGGGTAAAGGCGATTCTAATGTTGAAGGAGGTGATGCCAACCCCACACTTCCCGCCGCAACTGAGGATGAATTTTCTAATATATACGGGGGTATGAGCAACCTCGTTGTAAACCCAGGCGAGTGTTTTACGGGTGACATCGCAACTTCTCGACTTACTACACCAGCTTCGAAGACATCTTCTGAATTGGCTCTCTTTCTTCTCGAAAACCCATCTCTGAAATTGCAGCGACTCTGACTCTAAAAACGACGAGTGGTTCATTGCTCGATGCATGTTAGATTACACACAACACACGCTTAGGGATTTTGATATGGATATCTTTCCGTCTTGCCCTAGTATTTCCTGCTTCAAAGACTGAACTCTCGTTTTCTTCTATTCCAGGTCAAACCGTGAGCCGCTCTTATGTGGATGACTTCAACCATTATACGAGCTCCTATAATCCACGACGTTATGGGCCATCTTGTCCTTATAGGGAGACTGATGAAGAGCGAAGGGCAAGAAAGGCTCAAGAAGATCGAAACCGTTAGGAGAGAGATGAGCGGAAAAGGAAAGCTCGAGATGATTGTCAAGACTAGGACAAACAGGAGGAAGATGATCGGAAGAAAAGGAAGGAACGGGATGAAGTGAAAGATCATGGTGGAGATGATAAGAGAGCCAGAATCAACAAGGATCCTGGTTCTGCTATTCAAACTTCCACAAGCCTTCAACCAATTACACCTCCAGTTATTGCTTCCCCGCCTGCTGATATCCAGAAAATAATTCAAAGGCCACCTTACTCTCTCCCACCAGCACCTAGCATACTCTCTTCACGATTTCCTCATTGGTTTTTGAAAGCAGTTCGCTTTGATCTGAACATAAATCATTTGGATAGCGAGGTCATGCTTAAGAACCATGAGACGATCATAGATGATGTCGAGAGGCTGACCAATTAGTAGAAGCTGGTTAACAAACTCCAGAGAGTCAAAAAAAACTTAATTATAAAGCTCTTCTGACTATGGAGAACGACCAGGCTGAATGGGACAGAACACTTAAGGCCCGCGATACCGACATCGAATTCCTTTCTAAGCGGAACGAGGAGATGGAGGTAGAAAATATGAGGGTTAAGGAGGAGCTTTCTGTTGCTGCTTCTTCCCATAAGCAGAAGGAAGCTATGCTGACTGCTCAAGTTAAAGATGCTCACTCAGATCAAAAGAATGTTGAAGATAGACTGGCCATAGAGTAGAGAGCTATTGAAACTTACAGAGAAAGCGCTACTAGCTTGTAGAAAAAAGTTGGTTCTCAGGACTTACAAATTTCTTTGCTGAAGGCGAGAGTGCAGGAACTTGAACGAGAGAGAAATCAGGCTCTTTCAGATAAGGGAGCTTCTGAGAAAGCACATGCTGATACCAAGGTCGGATTCAACGCCATTTTATTTAACTTTTACACTTTCAGCATCAAGGGGAAAGGAAGTTTATCTTTCCTACAAGATAAGTATCCGACCACTTTGACCGATGTTTGGGAGTTAGTTCTTGCACAACTCGATGGCAGCGGTTACATGGAAGAGGGGCTTTTGGAGCATTATTTGGACGATGACTCCCGTGTTTCCCTTGCTTAGGAAAAGAAGAACTTAGGAAGGAGTGTGGCTTAGCGGTTCGAGCTGGATCTTCTAGGGAGCACTCCCCGGACACAGTCGCTACAATTGTTGACGCTACTTCCACTGATGCTAACATTTATGATCCCAAGCCTCATATTGTGCCTTCCACTGAGCCCACTGCTAGTCCTAGTGAAAAGAAAGAGGCTGTTGAGGAGACTTAGAGGGCGGTGATGGTAATGGTGATGACCCAAGTGCTTATGAAGTAAAGCTCAGAATCCCTTTCATCTCAGGTAAACCGACATTGATCAAGTCTTACCGGACTTAGACCTCTTATTCACTCGATATGGGTATGATGAGTTCCTTGATTATTACTCGTTTGAATTAGGCCTGGCCACTCCGAAACCTTCTCCTGTTGTGCCTGAATGAACTAGAACTGAAGCCATTTTTACTCAAGTGACGACAAGTGTTTTAACTGTTACTCCTCCGCCAGGCGATCCTTCCTTTTCTCTCGAGTCTACCCCCGCTTCTACTTCTCAACCTGGGTCACAATTAAAGAAAATTGCTACAGTTCGTGATTTAGATGACCCAACTGGCTTATCTAGAGGGGAATGGAAGATGTCGATGAGTTAGAAGAGAGCCCATAGAAAGACGTCAAGGATCGTTCAGGAAAATACGTTAAGTATCCAATGAGAAGACGCGGGAGGAAACGTAATGCCTATAAGAAGACGCTTGCTTTGCCTTCTCTTGACATTGTAGAAGGAGATAAAGATGAGATCTGGCCTGCCATTACACCTCCTCCAACCAAACCCAGCAAACTTCCTTTAAATTCGAGTAGCTCTTCTAAAGTTGGGAAGCGTTTGCCTCGCTTAAGGGAGGACTTTTTGGTTTAGCCCCAACGTTCGTCTCAGCCAAGTGAGTAAACTAGATGTCAGAGACTTCATTGGGTTTAGCCCAACGTTCGTCTCGGCCGGCTGAGTAAACCAGACGTCAAAAACTAGATTGGGTGCCCTCGGACAGGTATCTAACCCAACGTTCGTCTCAGCCATCCGAGTAAATTAGGAGCTGGAGACTTGATTGGGAGCCCCTAGACGGGTCTTTTCCTTTATCCAACGTTCGTCTCAGCCAGCCAGGTGTCAGAGACTTGATTGGATGGCCCCAGACAGGTCTTTAACCCAACGTTCATCTCAGCCGGCCGAGTAAATCAGGCATCGAAGACTTGATTAGGAAACCCCAGATAAGTCTTTTTCTTAATCCAACGTTCGTCTCAGCAGCCGAGTAAATCGGGCATCGGAGACTTGATTGGATGCCCCTGGACAGGTCTATAACCCAATGTTCGTCTCAGCCAGCCGAGTAAATCAGGCGTCAAAGACTTGTTTGGGCTCCCCTAGATGAGTCTTTTTCTTAATCCAACGTTCGTCTCAGCCAGATGAGTAAATCAGGCGTTAGAGACTTGATTGGATGCCCTTGAACAGGTTTATAACCCAACGTTCATCTCAGCCAGCCGAGTAAATCAGGCGTCGAAGACTTGATTGGGCGCCCTTAGATAGGTCTTTTCCTTTAGGTGCCTCACTTGGGAGGACTTTTTTCTTCACTTGGGAAGCGTTTGCCATTGCGTCGTTCCATGGGGCGGACACCGGTTCCTTTATTGGATGCTTGTCTTGGCAAGCGACCACGGCTATAAAACCGAGGCCCTGTACCTCCAGCTTAGGGAAATGCCCTTTGGTAGGACTTGCAACTCTTTGTCTTTGCGTTCGCTTGTCGCGCTTTTCACCGCTTGACTCTTAGTGACTCCCTTTTTCGATCTACAAGGCGGTGCATTACATCTTCGCATTTGTGTAGAATGATGTTTATGGCACTCGACACTCGAACTATCTCTATCGGGATGTGTTGGAAAGATCACCAGGTCTTGTCAGGCTGTAAGCAAGCAAGCGCTCTTTAGGTAACCTACAATGTTAAATCGATTTTAAGCCAATTTTGAATTATTTCAACAAAAATTTGCAAATGTATGATCGAGATAAGCAGGCATGCTTTCATTCATAGAGATGATGTTCAATTAAAACCCCTTTAAACATGGGAGGTTTATACTTGTAAAAGAAAGTACAACAATTTTTACAGGAATTGAACAATGCATTAAGTAAAATAACGATGCAAATGGTTGTTGTTCCAAGCTCTTGGTATTGAAACTCCATCGACCATTGACAATTTGAATGTGCCATCCAACAGCTTTTGACTGATGATGTACGGTCCTTCCCAATTTGGCCTAAATACTCCAGTGTCAGTCATCACCCACTTTAGCATGATGTCTCCAACTTCAAAGGTTCTCTGTCGGATTTTGGTGTTGAAGTGCCTGGATATCCTTTTCTGGTGTGCTGCAATTCAGAGTTCTGCTTCATCACTTTTCTCTTCAAGCTGATCGAGTGCTTCCAGTCATAGCTACTCGTTCTCTACTTGATTGAAGTGAATTCTACGATGAGTGGGAACTTCCAGCTCTACAGGAATCATTGTTTCGGAGCCAAATGCCAAAGAGAATGTTGTGTACCCATTTACAGATTTATGAGTCGTACAATACGCCCATAGTGCAAGTGGCAACTCATCTACCTAGCCCCTTTTAGCCTTCTCCAGGTGCTTTTTGATGGTTGATTTGATTGTTCACTACTTTCGCTTTCTCGTTTTCCTGCAGATGGGCCAAGTTGCGAAGCTTTTCTAAATCTTATACTTGGCACATAAACCCTTAAATTGTTCACTCTCGAGTCCCATTGTCCGTTACTATCTTTTGTGGCACACTAAACCTACAAATAATATTTTTCAGCACAAAATTAATAGCTTTCTTTGAGGTAATGGTGGCTAGTGGATTTGCTTTAGCCCATTTAGTAAAATAATCAATGACGACAATGGTGTATTTCATGCTAGACTTGGCAGTTGTCAATGATCTAATTAGATCAATTCCTCAAATAGCAAACGACCACGGGATGACCATTTAAGTTAATTCTGTGGTTGGTGCTCTTGGAATCTTTGTGAACCTTTGGCATCTATCAAACTTTCCGGTGTATTATGCAGAGTCTCGGCTTTGTTCGAGCCAAAAATAACCATATTTGTAACACCCTGTGTTTTCGATAAACCTTAAAGTAACGAATTAAAGAATAATTAATTCTAAATGTGAGAATTAAGGGAAACGGGTTACACCATTGCGTTTGTCTCGGAATTCTGGTTGAGATAGAGTCCGAGTTTGCGTGAATTGGACTTCGTATGAAGAAGTTATAGCTTTCAGAAGTTTCAAAAATTCAAAATTCAAATTTAAACTCACATGAGGGCAGGGCAGGAAAAATTCCCGCCCAGGCCAGGTCGACCAGGAGGTCGACTCTAGTGTCGACCTACCCTACAGGTCGACCTACCCCCTCCCCCACGAGCAGATCTGAAAAGATGACGATTTCTGACTCCCTACTGAGTCATTAGGGATGAGGTGTTATCTTATCTTGACTGGATGGTCTTGATTATTTCTAGGGTTAATCTGACGGCTCTAAATTAATTAAACCTCTATAAAAGCAACCTAACTCTCAACCCTAAATCACAAATATTCATATCGAGAGCCGCCATGCCGTCAATGGTGAACCTAGAATAGCCGTCATCTCTTTCAACTCAAAGGCAAGATTGAAGCTACGTCAAAATTAAATCTAATCTAATTCAACTAAGAAAATTCAATGATCTACATCAAAGGCGAGCAATTCAATTTCAGAATACAGATCCCAGAACTCAAGAATTCCTTTTTGTTTGTAAGTGTAGTTATCTTTAAGATGTGAACAATCTAAAGACATGGTTTGTAATGAATTGTAAAATAGAATTGTATCAAGTTGTATCTAAAGCTGATTTATGTTTATTCACGTCTATTCTATCATATATGCCTATGAATTGTTGTGGTCTATCAAACCTATCATGTTATATTTAAATTGGTGAATAAACCTATGATGTTGTATAGGAATTTAGAAATGAAATTATCATATGTAAGTTTGGTGATATTATACAAGTTTTAGGCTAAGTCATGTAGTTTATGCCTAACTGTTTAGATCCATTATGCATACATGTTTAGATCTACGACCTTGTATAATTTGGTGATTATATCTATATGTTGTATGTCAATTTAGAAATTATGCCATGTTTATGCAAGCTAAGTGATGCTATCATGTTATGAATACATGCAAGTTTATAGGTTAAAAACTTGATTATGTAAACCTATATGTTTAGATCTACAACTTTATATGTTAGAACCATATGCCTTTATGCTAGATCAATATTAGCATGATTCAATCCCTTTGCAAGTTCACCACTACATGTTTAATTAGATTTTTGGTAGTTCCTTGTAAAACTATTATTTTATGAATCATGTTGCATAGATCTAGTTTGCAAGTTCATAATTAAAAGTATATTATGCCAAGTTCATGTGACACATCTGTAGTTAGATCCATATTTTTGTATGATGTTGGAATGTTGCAAGTTCCTCTTTTTCCCCTTTTAGTTTATTAGTTAGGCTAAGATGTCGAGCCTAACATCCTATGTAATTTTGCGAACGTACAACGGGGGTAACGTTGGGGAAAACATGAGAATTATACATAATTAACATATTTGGCTCATAACCATGTAAATGGTATGGCATTGAAATGGTATAATTTACTTACCAAAAATTATGAATTTGATTTAGAAGGAAAGTGGTCCATAACAATAAATTGTTGATAAATTTACATATAAGCATAAAAGGATAAATATATAAATTTAGAAAAGACGAATATGCCTAACCCGAGGTTAGACTGAGTTATGGTGTAAAACTGCCCGGAACCGACCGGCACATCCAGTGACCACAACAATATCTGTCTAATGTGGGTGGTTAGTGCATTGAGCCCAAAAAGGACCCGAGGTTAGACTGAGTTGTGGTGTAAAACTGCCCGGAACCTACCGGCACATCCAGTGACCACAACAATACCTGTCTAATGTGAGTGGTTGGAGCTCTAATAAAGCTAAGTCATGAGTGACAGGGATAAGTCAATTAAGGAAACACTTAACCAATTCAACATGTTAGCTAAACTGATGGGTGAGGTTAGGTAAATTTGGACACTTAACTAATTTAACATGTTGGCTGGAAAACCCTAGTAACGGGAACCCATTTCAGCAGTAAGCCACGTAGATGTATCATGGGACCCTGAACTGGGCAGGGTGGGGCACGATTACTGGGCTGATTATAAGCGGTCAAAAACATCGGCGGTGGTGCATCAATGTAGGTTTCGGTGGAGTACGGGCGTGCATGTACTCTGGAGTGGAAAAGGTAGGCACTAGGCATCAGTAGTCATACACTGTGCATCTCGAATCGTGTCGGGTTGCCACCATAGGATTTGATACACCCCGTGGTGGGACTAGCATAGGTATCTACAGTCAAGTGGGGACCGAATGACACACGTGATAAATGCATGCTAGTAGGAGCCGATCGATATATGGGGATCATTTCACCAAGAACACGTGGTGCAAGTTGGACAAATATAAGTAGGTGCAGAGAATTAAAAATGGGTGCGATGTATGTTCGGTTTATCCTTCCTTATTTAGTTTTATGTTAGTTTGTTGTTCTGGTACTGTCCTATTTTCAGTTTATTCCTATCATGACGTTTTCCTTATTCACACACTGAAAAGTCACTAGACTTACTCAGACTTATGTCTGACCCAATTTTCTTTCGTCTTCTTTTCTTCCGTTCCCCCTCCCCCCCCCCCCCAGGTAGCCAGGGAGGGAATAGCTCAGCTTAATTTGGACCATTCGTCTTTCCAAGCTTGAAGACTCTGTGATGTACTGCTTGGAATCTCTTATCTTTGGCTATGGCTTTGGACACACTAGACTTGGGGATTTATGCAGTTTTATTTATGTTATATGCTTCTTTATGTTTTAATCAAGACAGAGATTATGATGAAATGTTTTGGAAGTTATGTTGAGACAATTTACTGTAATGGTTTTTTTGTATTGAACCACGTATGAAATAAATGTTTGTTTTCCGCTGCTTATATTTTTGTCTTGTAAACTTTATGTGTCTTTTACCTATAATGCTCCATCGAAGTTAAGGCATTCCCTTTGTTAGTGACCTTAACGGAGGTGGGGTGTTTTACTTGGTATCAGAGCAAAGGTTTTACTAGATCAGATAAAAGTTTTTGAAAACTATTTCAAAAAGAAGCATTTTTCAAGAAAAAGTGTTATTTTACTTTAAAAGGCATAATCCCCCAAAAGCCATATGCACTATCTTTCTATACTTTGTTTTGAATCTTTCCTCTTTCGTTTCAACATGTCTGGGAATCTTAACCTTTCAGAGGGTGTACCGATACCCGGCTGGTTCAGGAGGTACCTAGAGGCTAGGGCCAACAACGCAGGCCCGGCAGACATTCCTCCTCCCCCAGCTGCAGCGGGTCCTCCTCCTCCTCGTGCAAATGATTTCTCAAAAATATGTAGTGACTTTAGAGCCATGGGTGGAAAGAACTTCAATGGAAATGAATCCTTCGTGGAAGCAAGGAACTGGCTTAAAGAAACTGAGGATTTGTTCGATATCTTTGAAGTGTATGATAGGCAGAAGATACAGTTGGCGGTATGGTTGCTCAAAGACGAAGCTTCCTATTGGTGTGAAGACACTAATGCTGAAAGACTAATTGAAACTTGGATGGATTTTAGGATGAGATTTGAAATGAAATTCCTCTCACAAGCTGAACGAAGCCTACAGATGGAGAAGTTCTTAGCTCTCAGACATGGAAGTATGTCGGTCAAGGAATACGTTAACCAATTTAATCAGCTGGCTAGGTTCGGATTGGAGTTAGTGAACACTCCACATAAGAAGGCTCTCCGCTTTGTTAAAGGATGGAATGAGCCACTACACAGCATAGCTATGTCCCATATACCTATGGGTGCGACTTATGGAAGACCGGTGGGCATAGCACTGTTACAAGAAGAAGATAAGGTTGGCAAGAAGGAGACAAAAGTGGAAGCATCTCAGGATAAAAAAGGGGAAGGATCACAGAGCAAGAAGACAGACTCCAAGAAAGGCAGGAAGAACAACAAAACCTGTGACAAGAGGAAGTGTAATTTTTGTGGCATTCCTGGACATCTGGTTAAGGACTGCAGGAAGAAGAAAAGGAAGATGGGTGGCTGTTTCCATTGCGGCGAGGTAGGACACATGGCTAGGGACTGCCCAAGAAAGCAAGGGCAAGGGCAGAGAGTTGGATCTACTTCTGGAGGCCAGGTTCACACTCTCATGGCACCTCCGCAAGAACAAGGTAGAAATGTTTCTGTTGAGAGTTTAGTTTATCTTTTTGATCATCCTGTTCGTACACTCTTTGATTTTGGCTCATCGCACTCTTTTATATCTACTGCTTTAGTTGAATCTCTGCACCTAGACACCAGTTTAGTAGAGGATCCCTTGGTTGTTTCAAATCCAATTGGGGGCTCAACTTATTTGTCAATGATTTGTTTGGATTTGGAAATTTCTATATTAAGTGTGGGGTTTAGATGCAATGCCTATGTTTTGGGCTTCACGGGCTATGGGTTGATTCTAAGCATGGATTGGCTATCCAGTAATGGTGCCATCCTCGACTGTGAAAAGAGAGTGGTTAGACTCATGACTCACCTTGGTAACACTCTCGAAATTTCTTGTAATCCCATGAACTCTGTTATGCTTAGCAATCTAGAATCTCTGGATGCGTCTATTGAGAATTTGCAATCTGTTAGAGTAGTCCGTGAATACTCGGATGTCTTTGAAGAGGTTAAAGGGTTACCTCCGAAATGGGAGATAGACTTCCGCATATACCTCGTTGATAATGGAAAACCCGTCGCTCTACCCGTTAGACACATGGCTCTAAGGGAGAGGAAAGAACTCAGCAAGCAAGTTAAAGAGCTGCTTGAGAAGGGGTTCATAAGGCAGAGTATTTCTGAATGGGGTGCTCCAGTAGTGTTCGCAACTAAAGCGGATGGTTCGCTTTGCCTATGCGTTTATAATAGGGAGCAAAACAAGCTGATCAAGAAAAATAAACACCCACTTCCAAGATTAGACGACTTGTTCCATTAGCTTGTAGGTGCATCGGTTTTCTCCCAACTAGATTTAGCTACCGGGTTTCATCAGCTGAGGGTGGCTGAAGACAGTATTGGCAAGACCGCGTTCATAACTCTGGATGGTTTCTTCGAGTGGCTTTTCATTCCTTTTGGCCTGACAAAAGCACCCGCTAACTTCGTCGACTTGATGAATATGGTGTTCAGGGAGTTCCTCAATAAGTTTGTGGTGGTCTTCTTAGACGACATTCTGATTTTCTCGAAGAGTGAGGAAGAGCATGCTCAGCATCTAAAGGAAGTCATGGACACTCTTCGTGCACACCAGTTAAAAGCCAAATTCTCCAAATGCCACTTCTGGAGGGAAGAAGTAAGGTTTCTTGGACACGTGGTGTCCAAAGAGGGATTAGCTGTGGACCCCGCAAAAGTAGTTGCGGTGCAAGATTGGAAGGCCCCACGGAATGCAACCGAAGTCCAAAGCTTCCTCGGGCTAGCGGGTTTTTACAGGAAGTTCATCAAAAATTTTGCGAAAATCTCAGCTCCACTTACAAAGTTGACTAAGAAGAACTTAACTTTCACTTGGGATTTGGATTGCGATATTGCTTTCCAACGCTTAAAAAGAGCTCTAACAACAGCCCCAATTCTGACATTGCCAGATGGGAGCAAGATGTTTACCGTATACACAGATATTTATGGTACGGGATTAGGAGATGTCTTGATGCAAGAAGGGAAGGTAGTAGCTTATGGAGGCCTACAACTGAAAATACATGAGAAAAACTACCCAACCCACGACCTAGAGTTGGCTGCCATCGTCTTTGCGCTTAAGTCTTGGCGCCATTATCTCCTAGGTGAGAAATTTGAATTGTATACTGACCATAAATCATTGAAGTACCTTTTCTCGTAGAAAGATCTTAACTTGAGGAAACAAAGGTGGATGGAATTCTTGTCATCCTACGATTTCGAGATTTCCTATACCCCTAGCAAGGGCAATGTAGTAGCAGACGCCTTGAGTAGAAAGAAGCTGACCTTAAGCCCTCTCTTTGTAGAAAGGCAGAGCTTGGAGTATATAACCAACTTTGATTTTAGACCCTCTGTCGATCATGTGACTGGTTTGTTAGCATCGCTAGAGGTGCGGCCTACTCTTTTGGACTCAATAAGGACTGCCCAACGTGAAGACCCTCAGCTAGTTGATATGATAGATAAATTGAGTAGGGATGAGACTTCTAGTCACCTCAATAGATACTTCATCGATGATAAGGGTTGGTTGAGGCGGGATGGAAGGCTATGCGTCCCACAAGAAAGGGATTTGGTGAAGAAGGTTCTCGAAGAGGCGCACCATTCCAAGTTGACCATACACCGCGGTGGAGACAAAATGTACAAAGACATCAAAAGGATTTTCTTTTGGGATGACATGAAGAGGGATGTAGCTGAATTCGTCTCGAAGTGCTTAGTATGCCAGCAAGTCAAGGCGGAGCAGAAGAAGCCTGGTGGTTTGCTTCATCCTCTAGAGGTCCCATAGTGGAAATGGGATAGCATCTCGATGGACTTTATTGATGGGCTGACTTGGTCAAGAAGAGGCAATACTAGTATTTGGGTAATAGTGGACAGGCTCACAAAAAGCGCTCACTTCATACCCGTTTAGAGTAGAAGTACTGCCTCATCTTTAGCATCCATATATCTTAAAGAGATAGTCTGACTCCATGGGATACCCTCCATCATTGTTAGCGACCGAGATCCTATCTTTACGATCGAGTTTTGGAAGAGCTTGCAAGAAGCTGTAGGCACACAGTTATGCTTAAGCACGGCCTATCACCCCCAAACCGATGGTCAGACGGAGAGAGTGAACAGAGTATTAGAAGACCTCTTGAGATTATGCATTCTTGACTTCGGAGGAACATGGGAGGATCATCTTCCTTTGGTGGAGTTTGCCTACAACAATAGCTACCAAGCCACCATAGGTATGGCACCCTTCGAAGCTTTATATGGAAGACCGTGTCGATCACCAACTTGTTGGTGGGAGTCTACAGATAAGCTCATACTTGGACCAGATATGATTAGAGAAACTTCAGAGAAAGTGGAATTGATACAAAAAAGAATGAAGACTGCCCAAGATAGATAAAAGTCCAACGCAGATAAGAGAAGGACCGACCTTGAGTTTGAGGTTGGGGACAGGATTTTCCTTAAATTATCTCCTTTGAGGAACGTCGTTCGCTTCGGATCCGCAGCAAAGTTGGCACCAAGATTTGTAGGGCCGTTTCCTATCATTGAAAGGATTGGGAAGATGACTTACAGAGTAGAGCTGCCCGAAAGATTTGCTGGAGTTCATAATGTCTTTCACGTTTCTCACTTACGAAAGTGCTTACATGAGTATGCGGAAGTGGTGGAACCAAGCATATTAGAGGACGTAGAAGTAGAATGAGAGGCGACTGTGAGAAGAGTTCCAACTCGTATCTTGGGTACAAAAGTCAAAAAGCTACGCAACTGCGAAGTCAAACTTGTAAAAGTTCAATGGAGTGACGCTGAGGAAGACACGACTTGGGAGACTGAGGCCAAAATATGCGCAGTCTACCCTTTTCTTTTTGAGGGTACATCTTTGATCTCTTTTTCCTTAAGTTTGTTAATACTCGTATCTATCTTTTTAGTATTTTCCTCAGTGTCGTTCTCGATCCTTAGGTAGAAACCAGTGGATGTAAACATGTATTTGAAACATGTTATGATTGATGGTTGCAAGTGGTTGCTAGTGGTTGCTCGTGGATACATATACACACACTTTAGGTATTAGATCGGCTCAGTCATTTTCATATTGCATATGCATATATGTACTTATATATGATTGAAACTTGATGTGTTATCATATGGATGTTGCATTTGTATGAATGATTGTGCACTCATGTAGAAAGTATGATTCGGGAAGATTGCATACATTATGGACGCATGACACCGACATGACTTGCATTAAGGAGGTCAACTGAATCAGTAGACCGCCTGATTTTGCATTAGATAAGGACATGTACACACACTATGCATATAATCATGAAGCATTAGAAGTCTTTTGAGGACAATAGATGCCTGTGTTTGATGGTTGAGTAGATGGAAGTTTGGATGGTAGGATATACGTTCTTCTTGACTTGAAGATTTCGGGGACGAAATCCTTTAAGGAGGGAAGAATGTAACACCCCGTGTTTTCGATAAACCTTAAAGTAACGAATTAAAGAATAATTAATTCTAAATGTGAGAATTAAGGGAAACGGGTTACGCCATTGCGTTTCTCTCGGAATTCTGGTTGAGATAGAGTCCGAGTTTGCATGAATTGGACTTCGTATGAAGAAGTTATGGCCTTCGGAAGTTTCAAAAATTAAAAATTCAAATTTAAACTCACAAGAGGGCAGGGCAGGAAAAATTCCCGCCCAGGCCAGGTCGACCTACCCTACAGGTCAACCTGGGGGTCGACCTACCTCCTCCTCCGGCCCCCCCCGGGCAGATCTGAAAAGATGACGGTTTCTGACTCCCTGCTGAGTCATTAGGGCTGAGGTGTTATCCTATCTTGACTGGATGGTCTTGATTATTTCTAGGGTTAATCTGACGACTCTAACTTAACTAAACCTCTATAAAAGCAACCTAACTCTCAACCCTAAATCACAAATATTCATACCAAGAGCCGCCATGCCGTCAATGGTGAACCTAGAATAGCCGTCATGTCTTTCAACTCAAAGGCAAGATTGAAGCTACATCAAAATTAAATCTAATCTAATTCAACTAAGAAAATTCAATGATCTACATCAAAGGCGACCAATTCAATTTCAGAATACAGATCCTAGAACTCAAGAATTCCTTTTTGTTTGTAAGTGTAGTTATCTTTTAGATGTGAATAAATTAAAGACATGGTTTGTAATGAATTGTAAAATAGAATTGTATCAAGTTGTATGTGAAGCTGATTTATGTTTATTCATGTCTATTCTATCATATATGCCTATGAACTGTTGTGGTCTATCGAACCTATCATGTTATGTGGAAATTGGTGAATAAACCTACGATGTCGTATAGGAATTTGGGAATGAAATTATCATATGTAAGTTTGGTGATATTATACAAGTTTTAGGCTAAGTCATGTAGTTTATGCCTAATTGTTAAGATCCATTATGCATACATGTTTAGATCTACGACCTTGTATAATTTGGTGATTATATCTATATGTTGTATGTCAATTTAGAAATTATGCCATGTTTATGCAAGCTAAGTGATGCTATCATGTTATGAATACATGCAAGTTTATAGGTTAAAAACATGATTATGTAAACCTATATGTTTAGATCTACAACTTTATATGTTAGAAACATATGTCTTTATGTTAGATCAATATTAGCATGATTCAATCCCTATGCAAGTTCACCACTACATGTTTAATTAGATTTTTGGTAGTTCCTTGTAAAACTGTTATTTTATGACTCATGTTGCATAGATCTAGTTTGCAAGTTGATAATTAAAAGTATATTATGCCAAGTTCATGTGACACATCTGTAGTTAGATCCATATTTTTGTATGATGTTGGAATGTTGCAAGTTCCTCTTTTTCCCCTTTTAGTTTATTAGTTAGGCTAAGATGTCGAGCCTAACATCCTATGTAATTTTGCGAACATACAACGGGGGTAACGATGGGGAAAACATGAGAATTATACATAATTAACATATTTGGCTCATAACCATGTAAATGGTATAATTTACTTTCCAAAAATTATGAATTTGATTTAGAAGGAAAGTGGTCCATAACAATAAATTGTTGACAAATTTACATATAAGCATAAAAGGATAAATATATAAATTTAGAAAAGACAAATATGCCTAACCTGAGGTTAGACTGAGTTGTGGTGTAAAACTGCCCGAAACCAACCGGCACATCCAGTGACCACAACAATACCTGTCTAATGTGGGTGGTTAGTGCATTGAGCCCAAAAGGGACCCGAGGTTAGACTGAGTTGTGGTGTAAAACTGCCCGGAACCGACCGGCACATCCAGTGACCACAACAATACATGTCTAATGTGAGTGGTTGGTGCTTTAATAAAGCTAAGTCAAGAGTGGTAGGGTTAAGTCAATTAAGGAAACACTTAACCAATTCAACATGTTAGCTAAACTGATGGGTAGGGTTAAGTAAATTTGGACACTTAACCAATTTAACATGTTGGCTGGAAAACCCTAGTAACAGGGACCCATTTCAGCAATAACCCACGTAGATGTATCATGGGACCCTGAACTAGGCAGGGTGGGGCTCGATTACTGGGCTGATTATAAGTGGTCAAAAACATCGGCGGTGGTGCATCAGTGTAGGTTCCGGTGGAGTACGGGCATGCACATACTCCGGAGTGGAAAAGCAGGCACTGGGCATCAGTGGTCATACACTGTGCATCTCCAATCATGTCGGGTTGCCACCATAGGATTTGATACACCCCGTGGTGGGACCGGCATAGGTATCTACAGTCAAGTGGGGGCCGAATGACACACGTGATAAATGCATGCTAGTAGGAGCCGATCGATATAAGGGGATCATTTCACCAAGAACACGTGGTGCTAGTTGGACAAATATAAGTAGGTGCAGAGAATTAAACATGGGTGCGATGTATGTTCGGTTTATCCTGCCTTATTTAGTTTTATGTTAGTTTGCTGTTCTGGTACTGTCCTATTTTCAGTTTATTCCTATCATGACCTTTTCCTTATTCACACACTGAAAAGTCACTAGACTTACTCAGACTTATGTCTGAGCCATTTTTTTTCGTCTTCTTTTCTTCCGTCCCCCCCCCCCCCCCCACAGTTAGCCAGGGAGGGAATAGCTCAGCTTAATTTGGACCGTTCATCTTTCCAAGCTTGAAGACTCTGTGATGTACGGCTTGGAATCTCTTATCTTTGGCTATGGCTTTGGACACACTAGACTTGGGGATTTATGCAGTTTTATTTATGTTATATGCTTCTTTATGTTTTAATCAAGACAGAGATTATGATGAAATGTTTTGGAAGTTATTTTGAGACAATTTACTGTAATGGTTTTTTTGCATTGAACCACGTATGAAATAAATGTTTGTTTTCCGCCGCTTATATTTCTGTCTTATAAACTTTCTATGTCTTTTACCTATAATGCTCCATCGAAGTTAAGGCATTCCCTTTGTGAGTGACCTTAACGGAGGTGGGGTGTTTCAATATTGAAGAATCTTCTTGACTAATGTCTGAACCCATGTATGTCCTTTGCACTCTCCTTCATGCAATTCTGCCTAAATTGTCCGGGATTCCTCTTTGGTAACACATCGAAGCAAAAGCATAGAGAAGTCTTGCCTGTACAATCGACCATCCTTCTTGAGAAACAAAGCATCTTTCGGCAGCAGCTTCTTTCGTTTCTTCGGATATGTCGGAAGCATTCCATTGAGGCGATATTCTTTGACTGGAGTCATCCACGATTCTAGCTCTTCGGCAGTTTCCATGACCCAATCAACATCGATGTCTTCAGTACTGGAATTAGATAGAACTTCCACGGGCACTAATCCCAATAATTGAGCATCTCCAGTGCTGGCATACTTGATAAGTGAGTCCTCCTTCATATTCTCTTCTCCAGGAATGTGAGTTACGGTGTAATAGTCGAGGTCGATTAAGAGTTCCCAAGCTTTCGACAGATAAGCAGGCAAATTTCCTCCTTTTGCTTGAAACTCTCCTCGGACCAGACACACCACCAACTGCGAATCATTGAAAATCTGCAAAGCTGTCAAATTCAACTCCTTTGCTATCTTCAATCCAGCGATTAATGCCTCATATTTTGCTCCATTGTTTGTTGATGGAAACTCCAATCTTAATGCATAGAAGACTGAACGTCCTTCAGAAGTCTCTGGGACCACTCCTGCCTTTGAACAATATTCATTCATGACTCTGTCAACAAACAACTTCCACTAGACCACCACTTCAATGGGCTCTTCCTTTTCACCACCTCTATCTGTGAACTCGACAATGAAATCTACTAAGACTTGTCCATTGATTGCTCTTTGAGGATAGTATGTGATATTATACTGACTGAGCTCAATATTCCACTTCAACAAACGACCCGAAGTTTCAGGACGTAACAAGACTTGCTTTAGCGTCTGGTATTTGAGCACTTCGATGGAATGGGCTTGAAAATATGGCTTGAGATTCTTCGAATCAACGAGTAGATAATATGTGAGTTTCTCTAGCTTTAGATAATTCAATTCTTCCCCAGTAAGCCTTTTGCTGATATAATACATAGGCCGCTGAATCTTCAAATCCCCTCACACCAAAGCTGCACTCAAAGCATGGGATGAGACTGCCAAGCATAGAAACAAATCTTCTCCATCATTGGGCTTGGAAAGTATCAGGGGTGTCTCTATGTGTTTGAATAGTTCTTCGAAGGTCGTCTGGCAAGCCAGAGTCCATTCGAAGTCCCTCTTTCCCTTCCTCAATGCATCAAAGAATGGAATACATACATTGGTTGCTTTTAAGATGAAGCGACTCAATGTAGCAATCTTCCTATTCAGACTTTGAAGCTCTTTCTTGGTTCTAGGGTCTTGCACCTCTCTTACTGCTGAAATCTGGGTAGGGTTAGCTTCAATGCCCTTGTCATTCACCATGAACCCCAGAAATTTCCCAGATGCGACTCCAAATGAACACTTGAGTGGATTCAGCTTCATGCCATATCTTCTCAAAATATCAAACATTTCAGCTAGATTTTCCATGTGATCAGCTGCTTTCTTTGACTTAACCAGATGTCATCAACATAAACTTCTGTAGTCTTGCCAATTTATGATTTAAACATCGCATTGTCAAGTCACTGGTAAGTTGCTCCTGCGCTCTTCAACCCGAATGGCATGACTTTATAGTAATACAAACCCATAACTGTAACAAAGCTTATATTATCCTGATCTGGATCATGCATCAGTATCTTATTGTATCCCGAATAAGCATCCATAAACAATAGCAACTCGTGCTCTACTGTCGAATCTACTAGTTGATCAATTCAGGGAAATGGAAAGCTATCTTTAGGGCATGTCTTATTGAGATCCGAATAATCTATGCACACGCGTTACTTGCTAATGGGTTTCTTCACTAGAACGGGATTGGACACCCAATCTGAATATGCTGACTCTCTAATGAAGCGATTCTCCATCAATCTGTCCACTTCTTCTTTGAGACTAATCGATCTTTCGGGGCCTTGAATTCTTCTCTTTTTCTTTACAGGCGAGACGTGAGGGTCAATATTTAATGCATGAACCACTACTTCAGGGGATATGCCCCATATATCAGCATGACTCCAAGCGAATACATCCAAATTAGCTTTAAGAAAAACAACTAACTTCTTCTGCAACTTTTGGCCTAGCTGAGATCCAATATTCAAGACTCGGTTAGAATCTTTCGGATGAACTGCAATAGGAATTATGATCTCTGTTGGCGCTGCTCGATTATCCCCAGCACTGGTTTTCCAAGGATCCACTTCTTTCTGAGTCCCGCTGTACTCTCCCGTGCAGGGGACATGCTTTAGTTTCTATAACGAGGGTTCACGAATGTGGAGGGGGCCCTCCACATTCTTCCCCTTATCCTTCTTCTTAGCTTCTCGCAACTCCGTGAGGTAACATTCTCTGGCAGTATTTTGATCCCCTTTTATTACACCAATGCCCTTTTCTATGGGAAACTTCATAGTCAAATACCATAGCGATAGCGCAATTCTGAAATCAGCCAATGCAGGTTTGCCTAGGAATGCATTATAACCTGAAACTTCATCTACAAGCACGAAAGTTTGTTTCAAGATAGCCTTCCTTTCTCCTTCTCTTAGCTTCACAAGCAAATCAGTTGTTCCGATTGGTTACTTTGGCTCACCTGTAAATTTTTGGATCTTCGTCTGATAGGCTTGAACATTAATCATCGACAGATTCATGAAATTGAATGTCTTTCGGAAGAGGACATTTATAGAAGCACCACAATCGACTAGCACCCTCTTGACCGTTGTTGGACATATCCCGACTGTGACCACCATTAGATCAAGAGTTGGAGTTAACACGCCTTCTGCATCTTTCTCCTTGAACACAATATCTTCATAGGAGATTTTCTACTGATTCATGGGGATAGTATTACTCAGGATTATGTATCTTTCCTCTCTCCGGACATACTCATAGCACCGACATATCTCTCAATCTCCCCTCAACTTCCACTTGTTGGATGAGGACCTCTGGATATGGTATTGATCACAGGTCTCGTATTATTCTACCCCGGAGCTATATCACTTGGACCTGGTTGATCAGCAGGTGCGCTTTACCCCTGAGAAGCTGGAGGAGGATTTGCAGCTTGCGGTTTTTTGACATACCATTGCAACTTGTTTCTTCCTAATCAACCCTTCAATCATGCTCTTCAAATATTTGCATCCATTAGTGTTGTGACCAGGTTGGTTGTGGAATTGGCATAATCTTCCAGAACTTACTTCTCTATCTCCCACTCTTTGCGCTCGTGGATCTGGATGATATCCCGCATCCTTAGTGGCAAAATAATTTTTCTCTAGGGTATCGACCATAGGGGTTAACACCATGGTTTTGAAAAAGCGAATTCTCTTGCTATTCTTCTTATCTATCCCGTCCTTCTCCCTTTCCTGCCCCCCGACATTCTTCTGATTTCCCTGAGCATCATTATCTTTCTTATTCTACACAGCACTACCTTCCAACAACATTCTGGGTGGCAGAAGGATCGTCTTCCAGCCTAATGAACTCTTTCGCCTTTTATAGAACTTCTCGAGTGTATTGCGCTCTTTCACCTTCACCTGTTTTCCAAACTCGGTCTTCTTGTACACAGCCTAAACCAAAGCCATCAATATCATCCGGGGATCCGGATTTACCACCTCCATTATTGCAGTATTGAAACGACTAAGGAAATCCTTCATTTATTCCCCTAGATTCTGCTCTAATCCTGACAGCGACATAATTTCTTTAGCCTTCTAAGTATACAACTTGAATTGCTCTCTAAAATTCCGTGCCAAATCAGAGAATTGATCTACAGATCTTGGTGGCAACTTGGTGAACCATAGCAATGCTACTCCTTTCAGATAGATGGGAAAGTAATGACACTTGATCTCATCCGTCGCTCTTGCACCACTCATATGTCACTCATACTTATACAAAATCAGGTTAGGATCGGTAACTCCATTGTATGCTGGCATGTTTGGAGGGACGAACTTCTTTGAAATCTAAGTCTTTTGAATCCTTTCAGTAAAAGGAGTTTTACTTAGGGAAAGTTCCACTCTCTCTCATCCTTATTTCTAGCCATACTTTCCTTCATGATCTACTTAGTCATCTCCAAAATATAGTCCTCATCATTGCATTGTTCCCAGGGAGGATGCTAGTTCCTTTACCGGATGCCTGCCTTGGCAAGTGATCGCGGTTAGAGAACCTGGACCATGTACCTCTAGCTTGGGGAGGTTCCTCTTTGGTGGGACTTGCAACTTTTTGAGAAGTATACTTTCTGGAATGATACTCTTTCGACCGGGATCTCTTAAGAACATTAACATTTGCCTTAGAATCCTCGATGTCGGTGTCATTCCTACCACTTGACAAATCATCCACTTCCTCTACATAATATTCTCGATTACAGTCTGAGGCGGAGGAATGTGCTTTCTCTTCCAAATCAATTTCAACTTTACGACTTGCAGGATTGGCTTGAGCAGCAGGAAGCATCTAGCTTATCCATTAAGGCTTCCATTTGCTAGTTTAAACCGGAAACAACTGCATCCAATTCACCCCGAATTACACCAGCTCATTTGAGAAACAGTCAGATTGATAGTTTGAGGAGTGGTTGTAGCATCATTAGCAGCATTTCTAAAAACTCTTGTGGATTTACTCCCCTTCTTTGAAGGTGCCATAATATTGGACAATTTTCTAATCTTCATAGAAAACCTTTTAACGGGCCTGACTTTTAGACCTTGCAGATCTATTGTTAAAGAGAAGGCGTCAAAACTTCCAGATCAAGGTTCTTAACCTTATGGTCGTGGGTTCGCGCCCTACGGTAGGCGCCAAAATTTTAACACCGAAAAGCGACGCTAACACCCAAGGAGGTGTAGAAACATCTTTAAACTATAGAAAACAAGGTTGTTAAACAGAAAATAGTAGAAAAAGTAAAGCAGAGAGCAAATTTATAGTAGTTCAATCTCTATTTTGGCCTACGTACACTTTGAATGAGAATTTAATTGATTTCTCCATTACAAGGTACAATATTGACTCGATTTACACTTTTCTCGATGATTTACAATGATTCTCTCGCAATTTTTTAATAATTCTCCGATGATTCTCTATCTTCAGAGTAGAAACACTCGAATCCCACTAGTAGCGATGATTATTGGACATGATCTTCGATAATAGAGCTTGGTGAAGAACTTCGATGATTTGTAGAGGAGAATGAAGTTAGAAAAGCTTGAATGATGCTTGAAGAAGCTTTAATGGTGTTGTAGAAGCTTGAGATCAATAATGGAAGCTCTTCGGGAGGAGAAAATCTAACCTCTTTCATGCGTGAGGGGGTCCAGTATTTATAGTTGAAGGTTTGAGTGATTTGGAGCTTTAAACTTGGTGTACACGATCCAGTCCTCTCGACTCGCGATCCATGGCCTTCGGCGCACAATCCATCAACGCGGGCGACCTATAGGAGTCAACGCTCCATGCTTTATGGATCGGGCGCAATCCATGCTTGGTAAAGCCGCATTCCTTATTTGAACATAAATAATCCATGGACGGATCAGTGATCCATATATATTTGTACATATATTTATTTATTTACGATCCATTAGATATTCGAACGATCTATTTTGCGAGCGGTCCATATATGGTTGACTAACGATCCATATGTGTGCTCGGTCCATATATGGTTGACTAACGATCCATATGTGTGCTCGGTCCATAAGATGCTCTCCGATCCATGTTTATGCACCGTGGTTTTTGCTAATGATCCATTCGCTCTGGAAAGTGCCAATGATCCATTATTTGACTGCTGCAACACGATCCATCGTTTAGACCGATCCATGCATCTGCCGATCCATGCATCGGTGGTCTATTACTTCTGATCCATCATTTTGCTTTATAACCGATCCATTATGCTTGCACTATGATGACTCGATCCATCTCTATTTCACTAATCGCATATTTCTTTATTCCTTACCTTGTGAGCTACTAAGCCGGATTAATAGTAAGGGTCAGCATTTGGTTAGTTTATCCTAATACAAGGTAAAACATGACAAATCGAATTAAAATATGGAAATATATAACTTAACTAATCAAACATAATTAATTTAGGATTAACTAATATATAGATTTATTTCAAAATTTTCACTCTTTCTGAATGTTTTGAATAACTTATATGCACAAATGACATCATGACTCAAAACTAAATCATGTTTATTGTAAACTAAACAAGTTCTTTAAACAATTCAATATCCACTTTGACTTTACATGTTATATTATTAAAGAAACCGATGAAAAACATTAAATTTTCACGTTAAATTTAATTTGTACCAGAATCGTCAATTTAATGATAATATTGTTTTAGAGACAATAAAAACTATATAAACTGAGTTATCAACAATATTTGGGCTAAGTCGGCTGATTCGTTTTCAGTCAAATAACGCACATCCTTAGGATTCAAGCAAAACAATCGGTGCAATCCAAAGCTATACCATTAGACAGCGAGTGATGATTGCAATTATTTTGGAGCAATTGGCCAACATGTGCATTTTCAACAAAATGATTAACCGCAAAAGAACTAGGATTATTAGAACTAAATAGGCAAATTGCAAGTTCCAAAAAAGTAAAACTACTCTTATTAGCTACTAGACTGTTTAGTTAATTTAAGAGTGACTTTTGAAAGCTTCATCTTTAGGGATATCTTATAAATAATGGATAATAAACAGACCATAGAACTAAAACAAAGCATTTGAATACTTACTGGACAGGTGGTCATAAACAGTGATTAATGGTCAATCCAATGGCAGGGGTTGAATGAGACGCATCAAGGTATCAGAGTTATGTGCGTTGCTCGAGTTTAATATAGTGGTCACCATTAGCGCAATTGATCTGATAGCTCGAATCATTAGCTTTCATGGGCATGACTTTCTTACTTGGGATATGTAATGCCTGCTAGACCCTGAAATGATGCCAAAATTTGTTCAACTGATCCTTCCATGCATGGAAGGTGCACGACCAATGCCAAAGGCTGAATCTTTTCCCTTTATATCTACCTTCCAACCATTTGAACATAGGACCATTTCTCAGCATATCGGATATGACCATTAATCTTATTTTTTTACCTATAAAACAAGTTGTGATACTGATATACCCGTAGTAGCTATATAATCTAGTGATGTAAGAGAAAGAGATATGGAAAATTTATGATTCTTCTTCTTTTGCAACTTCTTCTCCACTCTATTTTTATTTTTCGATGTCTGCCTTATATCCTCTGCCTATCAAATAATTTCTCATCACGGAAATAAGACGCTCCATACAAAGTGGACGCACTGTGAGATTCCAAACTGCGAATTTGGTGTTCTGCGAGATAAAAACAAAATAGCTAATATCAGTTTGGAAAATCAAATCTGAAATCCAAGACAAAGAAGCGTATCTTGTTTTCTTATCACTTTTAGAAAAAAATTCTACAGATCTGAACAAAAGGAAACGGCATCTTCAGATCTAGTCAAATTTAAACGCGGCATGTTACACCCCACCTCCGCCAGGGCCACTCACGAGTGATTGCACTAGCTTTGGAGGGGTGTTGTCTAGGTAAACATGCACAGAGATATCACAAGACAGAACATAGATAAATAAATAAGTAAAGCAGCGGTAGAAATTTAAAAACCATAGTTAACCATTTCAAAACCAAAGTCAGCTTACATCAAAATACTTAGTCATTATTTTTCCACTACCACAAGTCTAGAAAACATAAACTGAAAATAACATAAAGTAAACTATCCCCAAGATAGATGTGGTGAAGCCATAGCAAGCTCAAGTCCAAACCGTACATGAGCTGTCAAGAAAGCAAGCCAAATGTCCAAGCTAAGCACTAGTGTTCCCTCCCTGAGAAACTGGGGGGGGGGGGGAACGGAAGAAAAAAGGCGAAAGAAAAAGGGTCAGTCATAAAGACTGGTAAGTCCTACCTACTATTAGTATAAAAACTAATGAAGTTAACTAAACATGAGAAACTGAGATGAAACATAAAGATGGTAACTAACTGGCATGATAAATAGATAACAAGGTAGATCAAGTGTGGCATCGCATATACAAGGTTTAGTTTTGCACCAATAGTACTAGTATTCCAACCCATGTCAAGTATAAACAAGAAATGATCCCTTGGCCCAATATCATGAGTTGACCCAAGTCAAGGTCCAACTATACAATCTAGTCGATCGGCTCCCTATAAGCCTAACTCGTCGAGTGTCGGTGTCATACGGTCCAATCACGGAATGTAGTCGAACTGTGCTAGGTCCACCCTAGGGTGTATCAAGCCCTAGGGTGCCAACCACTGACACGAATCAAGCACGCACAGTATAAACCTACTGGTGCCCATGTCTGTTTTATTCAACTCCGGACTATGTGCACGACCATAGTCCGCCTGAACCTACACTGGCGCACCTACTCTGCCGTCTTTCTGGTCGCTTACAATCAGCCCAGTAATCGTGCCCCACCCTAGCCTAGTCCCTAGGGTATCGTGATACATCCAAGAGGGTTACTGCTGAAAAGGACCACGTAACTAGGGTTTCCAACGGGTTAAGTGTGGTTAACCCTATCCAATCATGTATCAAGTTGGTTAAGTGTATCCAAGTGGTTCATGACTTAACCCTAACATGTGGCATTAATTAATTTAATGCAACCAACCTCTCACATTAGACATTGTTGTGGTTACTGGATATGCCGGGCGGGTTCGGGCAGCTTTACACCACAACCTAGTCTAACCTCGGGTTTCAAGCGCGATATGACCAACTTCTCACATTGGGTCCTATTGTTTGTAGCCACTGGATTTGCCGGGCGGTTCCGGGCAGATTTACGCTACAAACTCAACCCAACCTCGAGTTGGCCACTTTATGGTTTTCTACATGTCATGACCACATTCAAGTTTTCAAGCATAATCAAGTTTCATGTCACATTTCAAGTCATGTTTTTCATGTCATTTCAAGTTTACCTACCTACCCATAACGTATTCCCATTCGCACGTAAATTCGCGTCAATACAAATAGATCAAGAAGGGGAACATAATAACATGACAAAGATGGGCATAAGGTGATAAAGTTGGTCATAAGTTAAACATGATGATATTTGAGGCAAAGGTGTTCATTACAACTAGCATATAGGATTATTGGCCTCAAAACATGTATGACATCAAACTTAGCAAATAAACTTGTGGGTAGCATGTAGTTCAACATCATAGGCAAAGGTGATAACATGATAATAGTTGACATAGGGTGATAAACTTGTGGGTAGCATGTAGTTCAACATCATAGGCAAGTTAACATCAAGGTTATGAGGGGTTCTATGTTGCATTATGCATAATCCCCAAATAAAGCTCATAGCTTTCTACCCAAAAATCAAGATGAATGGTACCAGGTTCATGATAGTTCCACAATCGTAGATCAAAAGAGTCAAAAATGGATCTATGCATACAAATATAGCCCCAAGACAAGTATTACACCAAAAATCCCATTTCAACTTGCTACATGTTCATATTAATTTCATAGTTTAAATTTAAGAGTAGAGTGGGGCTTACAAATCGTGGCTATGAGAACTAGAACACAATAGAACAAGATAGAGACGTTGTAGAAGCTCTAAGAATGATGTAGCAACACTAGAAGCCTTGAGAAATAAGTAGCTCCTTTGATTTGATGGAGAAAGATTGCTCCTTTTTTGCCTTAGAAGCTCTCAAGATGAAGATGGAGGCCATGATTAGGGAGCATTTTGGCAGAATTTAGTTGTTAGGATGATTTGTGGTTGTTTAGGCTAGGTATTAGGGTGTTTTTATAGGTGTAGAGGCAAGTTTAGGCCATATGATTAACCCTAGTTTAGATCTGAACCATCAAATCCCGTCACAGGCCAACTGAACAGACCCAAAGGAGCAAACAGGTGCACCAGGCAAATATGGCCGACCAGGGAAGTCGACCCCCAGGTCGACACCCAAGTCGACTGGGCAGTCGACCTGGGCTGGGGCAGGTCGACTCCCCAGTCGACCTGGGGCTGGGCGGGAAATTTTCCCGCCCAATCTGTTTCGGGCTGAATTTGAATTTCGGGCTGAATTTTAAATTTTCTGAAATCTTCTATGGGCCATAACTTGGTCATACGGACTCCGATTTACGAAATTTCGGACTCGTTTTCAAGCAGAATTTCGAGACGAACGCAATGGCGTAACCCGTTCCCATTGATTCTTAACTTATGATTTAATTCTGCCCTGATTTCTTGTCTTAACATGTTATAAAAATTTGGGTTGTTACACGACAACCATTCCAGGCGAACTGCTTGAAGGACATTTGAAAAAAGTGCTAGCCGTTGATGACGAAGTAAGGAAGTATCGCCAGAAAACAATCAGGTGTTGTGAAAATACGCGAACCCCTCACACAAGCCACGGTAACCCATCAAATACAAGAACCTCAATCCCAAACTCGAAACACAATTAGATTTCATCCTCCTGCTTCAAATATCAAGAACAAAACTGGAGCATCGATTGATTAAAATCAAGACCTGAACTAAATAGGGAAGATTGAACCCTAAAACCCAAATTGATTTTAAAAAAAGAGGCGTCTTCATGGTTTTGAGGTCGATATTTTGCTTTTATGAGAACAGAAGGTTGTGAGTTTGGGGATGGCAGCTGTTTTGAGTTTGCTTTCTTTCCAAATCGCAGGGAAGCACCGTGACTGCTACAGGTTGGATGCGAAGATTATGGAGACGAGCAAAGTTTGCTTTCTTTCCAGAGAATTTGAAGCAAAGTTTTCCATTTTTGGAGGGAGACGAAAATTTTGAGATAGAAATTATAAGAATGATTATGTTTTAGGAGGGAGACCAAAATTTTTTGGAGGGAGGTAGAGGAGAAATTTGTCGTTTTGGAGGGAGGAATTTTTTTATATAGAGTTTAGCATTACAGTTGATTGCGAAAACAATTTGATTTGAGGCCTAAACAATTAAGTGTGAATAACAACGCTTCGGAATAAAGCGTTATTAAATGGTGTTATTAATGATACATTTTGTTGTAGTGTTTGAAAGGAACCATCAACTATGGTTTATCTTATAAAGGATATCCTATTTTAATAGAAGGATATAGTGATGCAACCTAGAACAATATAGAATCCAAGTCTACGAATGGATGCATATTTACGTTAAGAGGTGTTGTTGTGTCTTGGGATTCCAAGAAGCAGACCTGTATATCTGACTCAACTATGTTGTCAGAACTAATTGCATTAGCAGATGCATGTAAGGAAACAGAATAGCTTCGGAATTTATTAATCGAAATCCCATTGTGGAAGAAGCCATCTTCGGTAGTCTTGATTAACTGTGATAATCAAGCAACGATATATAAGTCTTTAATAAGACATATAATGGGAAGTCTAGACATGTGAGTTTAAAACATCGGACGGTAAGACAGTTACTCAAAAGTGGAGTTATAACTATTGGCTACATTGAAACGAAGAAAAACTTGGCTGACCTACTTACAAAAGGTCTTCCAAAGGCAATGGTTTCTATAAAGTCAAAAGATATGGGACTAAGGTATGTGAATGAAGATTTATTATCCTTAATAAAAACTTAACTTATGTCTTGAAAATGATAGACAAAGTTCAATAGGTACAAATAAGTTAAGAGTATGATTATGGAACACTAAATCAGTAATCCCATATTATTTAGTGTTGGATTCTGCAAGAACAAAGGATGGATAAATGTCCTAAAATGTCTAGAAACCTTAAAAGGTGTATCGTAGAAACACCTTAAGAGATTTACCTATATGAGTATGGAAATCAGGTCGTTTCCTAGGACAGTAGGACCGCTTTCTAAAGTATATTCATGAACCAAGATTAAAAGCACATGACCATTAACGTGCTGAGCAATACAGAACATTTTAACTAAGGAAATCAACTTGTGTGATTATTCTAGTTTTTATCGTTAAGGGGTACTTGGTTCAAGATTTGTTCACCATAGATTCTCGGTAGAACTTTGAATGGTTTACACCAAGTAAAGGTTCAAATCCAAAAGATACCTTTTATTTATGTGTTGTTTCCACGATGATGCAAAATTTGATCTTAGAAATACATAGGCTTGATCCCACTTGGGTATGTAGGAATCACACTAGTATTTAGCCATCCACTGTTTTATTTTGAAAATTGGGGGAGATACTTGAAATTTGTAACGCTTTATAACGTTGCAAACGAAAAGGGGCGATACTTGAATTTTGTAACGTTTCTGAACGTTGCAAATGAAGGGCTGCGACGTTTTGAACTGAAACGGAAATGACTGTTGCAAAAATTCGCATCAGCTCATGAAGAGGCATACCCTCCGCTGGCTATAAATACCAAGGACAGAAAACTTTTTCATTCATTTCAAAATCAGATCTTCTTCTTTCAACCATTCTGCAACACCATCAAACATTTCAATATTGTTCTATTTTGCAACGCTTCTAAAGCGTTTCAATTCAAAAATTGTTGCAGATAGGTTGTTCTTCCTTCTCTTCGTTCTCTTCTATACTTGCGTCATCAGAATCAAATTTTAGAGTGTTCTTGGTCGGATCAAAGTCATACAAACTTTGAATCTGATTACGGTGTTCCAAGGCTTCATTGAATCCTAAAAGTTGATAGTTTGATACTTGTTTGTACCTGCTGGGTTGAACTATTGTCTGAAAGAATCTATTATATAGATCCTTGAAGTCTGAAGGATGACAATCAACATCCTCCAAATAGTCTCAAATCGCAAAATCCCCAACACGCAGGTCAGCTTTGATATAGTTGTTTGATTTTGTGGACTATGGGTTTGTAAGCCATACAGGTTAAGTGCGAAGTGCAGACACATCTATGCAACTTCTGGTAGTAAAAATTTTACTTAATTAAAGTAAAGCACATGTTATGGCATTTCAAGTTTACAACTATAACCTTCAAAACCTTTATCTGTAGCATCATATACCTAAGCTAGAGGTCCTTAACAACATCTACACAACTTGAAAGAAAAAATCATATGCACGCACACACACACATATGTATGTATGTATATAATAATAAGGATGAACTAATGCATTAAATATTTTCTAGTAGTTTCTGAACCGCTCAAGGACTTCGAAATAAGTATTGGTTTTTTATTTGAAGAAGGCATGCACTAATCAAATGTAGTTCTACTTTGAATCGGATATATATTAAAATATTTGGATACACTTGTATCCCAGTATATGAAAATAACGATGTTGAGATCAATTTTATGGAAACATTTTCTAACCTATATACATTTAGTGCAACATTTTCTAACCTATATACATTTAGTGCTCCATGATAAGTAAAGGAAATTGTAGTTGTTTGCTAAACATCATAGCAGAACCTACAAGAAAGCATCATTCATGCGGACGCTTGAATCACACTTAATAATTACTCTTTTAATAATAGTAAACTCTAGGATTATGTAGTTTACAAACACTTACTCGGTACTTGTTATCAGTGGCGGATCCAGGATAAAAGTTCAGCGGGGGCAAAGAAATTTATACTGCAGGAAATAATACTGCAAAAAGACAGCGGAGACAAAGATATATGGTATACTGGAAGGAGATGACAAAGCACAAGATCAACTGATATTAATAGTGGATATAAAAGCTATACTGCAGGAAATAATAGTTGGATATGAACCTTAGATGATCATCTAAGTATAAAAGTTGTCCCCACTGACAGGGTTGGACACAATTCCATACTGCAAAAAGACAGGTCAGAACACTAAATACATAACGCAAAAAAATCTCAGTGGGGGCAACTGCCCCCACTGGTCTCTATGTAGATCCGCCAGTGCTTGTTATAAGGTTGTTATTTAAATTACAATTACGCATTATTGAATCATTTTTTGTATTTAGTTCAAACATGCAAAAATGAAGAAAAAATCCTTGAAAATCAAATATAACTAATTCTCTCCCAAACTAATATAATACAGTATTTAAAAAACAAAGCAAAAGGGGAGATTTTACCAAAATATCCTTCGTCACCATACTTCAACCCAGCCGCTGTTAACAAACATAAGGCTTTCTCCATCAACATGTCATAGAAACGTAAGTCTTAGACGAAATGACAGGAAAAGTTATATAAATATCTTGGTCTTATAAGTTATAAATCGTTTAATAAAAATAGGATTACTTTAAAAGAAAAACCAGCAAACAAATCATGAAGTCCAATTCTCTTTTGCAAGATACGCTAGGTGAAATTTAATCTCTGAAATTTTGAAGGTTTAGTTGTTAAATTATAGGATTTATTTGAACAACAAAATAACTTTGAAGGAAAATAAGAAACTATAAAATAAGAAAGTAAATCACATTTAAGTTGCATCTTACCTCCGAGCCATCTCCATGTCGTGGAAGCAAATAGTCGCGAGCGCCATCATTTGCCATGCTAGGATCACCTCTTCTAAGTCAATCGACATTCGATCAATTTATAATTTTATTATTATTCATGATTTGAATTCAAACTGTATGGTTTAACATATAGAGAACTACAAAAAAAACTGTTATCTGGGTAAAGCGGGAAAGAGAAACCATGGATTACAATAATACAATAAATGAAGGGAAATTTCATTGAAGCGAAGGAAATTGGTTTACATAATAAAATAGGGCATATTGATATATTTTTGGTCGGTTGGCAGAAAACATAGTCGGAAGACAACAATCGTGGAGTCATGAATGAAGGTTTTTGATTCAAATGACCAAAATACCCATGTTATCTTATTTTTGATTGCTTTGAATTAGAGGGTGTTTTAGGCAATCTAAAAAAAATCACGTTGACCTTTTGACTCAAAGTTTGCATTACGTATAAGATAAGTCTACATCTAACAACTGTTATAATATCTCCATCATTGAAAAAAAAACATTTTGCTCCTCTAGCACATAGAACATTAATCGTTCAACAGATTGACTGTGGTATTGAATGTCAAATTCAAACATCCTCTGAAGCCGAAATATACCTACAGTCCAAATAAGTTTCCATCTCATCTGTTTCAGATTGCAGGCTGTGCTCTTCGTCGTTATTACTTTCAATGATAACACTTGCCATGTTATGCTCTTTGTTTATGCATTTGAATAAGTATTTCACTGATTATGCTTTATTGTATACTTTAACATTGATATGTGCTTAATATTTGACAACTAAATCTACACTACGTGTTACTACACAACGGTTGTCTTGGTTAAACCTATTGTCTGATACAATAGTATGACTGTATCCCTTCACTTGTAAATAACAAAATTAGTTTGTCAAATGTAATCCTATAACAGAAGTTGTTAGATTTTTTTTTTTCAAATATTAATTACCAATCATTCATGGACATGTATAAATATCATAAAAGTCCATGAATAATATACTAACAAACAAACTGGTATGCAACTTTATCCAAATTTCCATCTAGAATTTCATCATTAATGACATGGTCAAGGTCTTTGCAACAGTTGGGTTTGTAAGATGCATGAAAAAAATAAAAATATGTGTGCATGAGGTAGCCCATGATTTTGGAATTCAATGGAGTATATTACTGAAAAGAAAAGTAAAATATGTTAATTTGTTGTATAAGGGTGGAAAAAGTGTAATGGTATGTGTATGTGAACGAAAATGATTTACTTGCTTCAACTGTTCCAAAGTGAGATTATCCTTTAAATCTTTAAGAAATTGCATAAGCTTTAAGTGGAGCACACGAGAGACTATATCTGGTATTTATTAGATTGTAAGCCTGGTGTTAGTTGCAAAACATCGGTAATCTCCGACCACTTTGAATTGTAGGTATATGTGACTATAAACCTGGAGTACCAACCAACCTACGTATGGTCATCGCATCCTGATAATAGTGCACCATATGTCGTGGATTATCATTGAACGAGGAAGGTAATATAGCTTTATGACCAATAGTATATGCAGATACATCTCCACAGTCCTCGTTACACCTTACACCTAAGTGTACTTTAATTACAATAAATCCATGAAAGTCGGTCCTCTTTAATACATGTGTACATACTGAAAATAAATTGGTGAAAAAGCCTTCCATCATAAAGCAGTAAGGTATCATCCTTATGTCTATGTTGTTCGAGCAATCTCCAGCGTTGTACTCAATGTTGGATCTATAAGCATCCTCACCATATGGAAACAACAATGAATATCGCATTGATATAAATAAAGGGTGCTTCTCATTTATACGTTTCAACACACCGTTTCTCGTTTAATGACAACATCTCTAACCTTACATATATCTACAGTGGAAGTAGATGTGAGTGCTGCAATCTCTGAAGACTTGGAACAGTGTACTACCTACCATCTCGAAGTCATCGTTCATATAGTCTAATAGATATTGATCGATATTCTAATGCGTGAAATCTATCTCTTTGAATTTTTTTAATAATTCATTGCATTCGTTAAACATTATAATCAGTTTGCCAATGAGTTTCATCTAGATCATGGTTACTGAGTTCTCTGCAGGCAGATAATTGAGAAAACTTTGGACTACTTCCTACAGGTAGCAAAGAACTTGTTCTCTGATAATTTTGTCTATTTATACGAAAGATATAGGGTTCATGACCATTGTTGATGGTGTTGTTGATGTGACCACTCATTAATGTAAATGCGAAAGTAGAGTTATAAGCTTGTATGTTTTCCTTGAATTTTCGACATTGGTTTGCATAGCCTTTTGCAATCATGTACTGCAAATACCGAGTACTTCCGCGATGCAAAGCAGTTGGACTCTACCTTTTGATAACAGATGGAAAATTTAGGGCATTTCATCATATGATCTTTTTTATCCTTTCATCGTATCAAAGGATAGAACCACATGGAGAACATGTTAAACTTGGTGGATCAAAGTTAGAAGGCTCAAACATTATACTTGAAACATTTACCAATGTAACGTCATTTAAAAGTAAATAGCATAATTAGTCAGAACAATTGGAGTACCATAGTGACTATGTATGCTTATGGCTGCTGTTTTTGTGGGCTGCAATCTACATGTTGCAATCTCATTAGGTGATAACCGTACTTGTACTGCTGAATAATCAAACAGTGCGAATGTGTTGGGTGAACATTGAATGCCTTGTGTATTTGTAAATGTGTAACAGAGAAATACTGTTGATATCAGTTTAGCTCATGTCACAACATATTATATGTCCATAGTAGATCATGGCAAAGAGAATAAGCCGTCAATATGTGGCTGCAGAATTTAAGCACCTAAGCCCAATACTCGAACAATCTTATGTTTCTGCCTTTGATACTTATACGCTCGATTGAGGTGGGACACTGTATATAGGTTGCATTGATCCTTATATTAGGAAATACTAAGCACTAACAACAAAAATAGTAGAGTGAAAATAGGTAGAGCTAAAACACGACATACATCCTTTCTTATATGTAGCCAGTTTTAAATACATCCTTTTTACCAGGTGCGTATGTTCATTACGCAGATGTTTATATTAGTTGCCCATCCACTGGAATACATTACCACTTGCGAATTGCTTGCATAGATGATCTGCTTTATTAACTAACTGGAAAAGTCTTTTACCTCTCAGTAATATCCTTCTCCTGGCTCAAGCGTGATAAAGGTATGTGGTTATTGAACACAAGTTAAGTAAATAGATGTATGAGCTTTATTTTATGTTGTTGAGATTGCACAGAATGATCAGAAATATATGAAACATTTTTTCACTTTAACCTATTTTAAAGTTGTCGGTGGCCGACCACACGTTTCGACCGTTAATCCAAAGTCAGTAAAAATTAAGGCAGTTGGTAACATTACTCATTTTCTGCTGTAAGGTCAAAAGCATACATCCAGTTAATCGTTTGGTCTTCCCTATTATCGGTTACGTCAATTACATCATATATGAGGTGTGCAAGTGGTAATATTTATCATTGAGGACAATGTGTATGTTTCCAGTGGTCCAACAGGAAGGTTGACAAATCAACCACCAACATGCATTGTTTCAGATGAACTACAACACTGGCATATCTACAACCAATATGTATTTTTTTTAGGGGGCATGATAAACTTGCTTGCCAACTGTAGTACGGATTTTCAACATATGTTGACATACATTCAGCTATGTTTAAAAAGCTAATACAATGTGCCACAATATGATAAATGAGAGTTTAAAGAACAACACCAATGCCTTGTAAGTGGTGTCATTGAATACAATACCAAATTTTTTAACCATTGTCCCAATTCCTGGTAAATATTAATGGCATAAGAAACTGTCAATCACTCGAAAAAGGTATAACTATAAATGAGTATATTCCACAGTGGCCTATAAAATGATAAGATGTTCAAGTATATGTCTAATCACAACTACTGTAGCCTCTATGAACATACATAAATTACGCATAACGTATAACACTTGCGCATGAAATGACAAATTTGTTGAAATGGAAGATGTCTTATACCCGATAACCACAAAGTGAAAAAGGATAAAACAACTGTAGGGTTGTTCTAAAACAACCTTATCTTCTCATTCCCATCTATTTAAATTTGTAATTTAATTTATTCAAAAGTACATTAGCATGAATTCTGCTTAGGAGTCCGTAAGTACGTGTTAGAAAATAAAATAGAAGAAACAAGATTGAAGAGAAGTTTTTATTATTGATGAAATGCCATTGTAAGATAATACAAACTTTATATAGATGACCTCTATTTATAATACAAGAAATAAATACAAATAGGCTTGAATAATGGGAATGTGACCGTTGTATTGCTATAATGGGAATGTGACCGTTGTATTGTTATAATAGGCATGTGACCGTTGCTATGTTATAATGGGAATGTGACCATTGCATTGTTATAATAGGCATGTGACCGTTGCTTTCCCATTATTTCGTTACTCTCCCTCAAACCGAACTAGGGTTCCCATTTCTATCTCCGCCTCCATCAACGACTTTTAGATCCCCCCTCAATCTCAAAAAATTCTTGGTAGACAAAGCTTTTGTAAGTGCATTAGCTCGCTGATAATACGTGGGAACATGACAAACCACCAGTTTTCCTGTCTGAGTTTTTTTTCTAACAAAATGAAGGTCAATTTCAAGATGTTTCATCCTCGAATGTTGAATCAGGCTGAGTGATAAAGAAACCGTTCTCTTGTTATCAAACCAAATGATGAGTCTTCAATATAGAGCAAACTCTGATTCTTGCAACAACGATCCAATCCAAGTAACTTCTGCTGTCGCACTTGCTAATGCTCGGTATTCCGCCTCTGTGCTAGATCTAGAAGTGGTCTGCTGCTTTTTAGTACACCAAGAAATAATATTGGAGCCAAGGTAGACACAGTACCCTGAAATAGATTTTTGATCATCAATATCATTGACCCAATCTACATCACTAAAACACTGTAAGTTGAGCTCTTTTTCAGGCTTTATAATTATGCCATGATTTTTTGTGCCTTGCAAGTATCGTAGAATCCTTTTTAGTGCATTCCAGTGTTCTGATAGGGGGTTCTACATGTATTGACTTAGCTTGTTAACACTATAGCATATGTCAGGTCTTGTAATCGTCGCATATTGTAGTGCTCCAATTATGCTTCTATATTGTTTGGCATTGTCGACAGCTTCACTTTTATATTTTAACAGTCTTAGGTTGCTAATCATAGGTGCCAACAAGGAATTAGCCTGATGTATTTTTGCCTTTTGAAGAATCTCTTAAATGTAATTTTGTTGAGATAAAATCAATTCTCTGTCATTTTTCTTAATAACTTGTATTCCAAGGAAATTTTTTAGTTCCCCCATGTCTTTTATGGCAAAGTTTTGATCAAGTCTTCGTATGATGTTATCTATTTCTTGATTGTTATCTCCTGTGATCAACATATCATCAACATATACCAAGATATAAATATTTCCATATGCGCCTCTCTTCATATATAGTGAATTATCTGATTTGACTTATGTGAAGTTCATGTTGGACAAAGTTAACTTAAGTTTCTCATACCAAGCTCTTGAAGCTTGCTTTAAACCATATATAGCCTTATGTAACTTGCATACTTTATTGCCATAGCTGTAGCCTTCAGGTTGATACATGTAAACCTCTTTAGTCAACTCCCCATTTAAGAAAGCGTTTTTGACATCTAGCTACCTTATATTCCATTCTTTACTTATAGCACTGGTTAATATATCTCTAATTGTTTTGGGCTTTATAACTGAAGAGAAAGTTTCGTTAAAATCAAATCCAAACTAATGTGCATAACCTTAAGCGACTAATCTAGTTTTGTATTTGTCAATAGATCCATCCTCTTTTCTTTTAAGCTTGAATATCCATCTACATCCAATAATGTTTTTTGTGTTTTGGTGGTGTTACCAAACTCCATGTATTATTTTTCATGAGTGCCTGATATTCAATATTCATGGCCTCTTTCCATTTTTCTGATTTTATTGCTTGCTCAAAGTTGGTTGGTTCTGCTTCAAAAACTGAGGTATTGTACACTTTAGGTTTGAAAATCCCACTTTTCGACCTCGTTGTCATGTGATTTCCTGTGTGCATTTGCTGTGGCTGTTGATGTGTTTCAATATTGCTGCTTGTTCCTATGTCTGCATTACTGTTGATTTCTGCATCACTACTGCTCTGTATGTCTTGATTGATCTGATTTTCCATACTTTCTGAATTATCTTTTGTCCTTGCTGTTTGCGCATTTGTTTCTTCCATGGAGTCATTTTGTAATTTTTTATTAATTATGTCTTGATATTTTCACTAATGTTATCAGTCAATAATTCTGCAAAAACTTGCTTGAATTGCTCCCCCTGACAAGGTTTTCTGCATGATTCTCCCTGGTTTCCTGTTTACCTGCAAAGGGAACTGTATTTTCATCAAAAACAATGTGTCTGGAAATGTAAATTCTCTCATTTTTGTCTAAGCATTTATATCCTTTTTGGTTCTGTGCATACCCAATGAAAGTGAATGGGCTTGATCTCATGCTTAATTTGTGCCTATTGTAATCTCTTAGGCATGGAAAACACAGACAACCATATGTTTTCAAAAAATTGTAGTCTAGTCTAACATTATATATCATCTCATATGGAGTTTTGTTATCTAGAACTTTAGTTGGTAATTTATTGATGAGAAAAACCGAAGTGTAAAAAGTTTCATTGCAATATTTCATTGACACTGAGCCTTGAGACATTAATGTTAGACCCATCTCTACTATGTGTCTGCGTTTTCTTTCCACCAAACCATTTTGTTTAGATGTGTGAGGGTAAGTCAATCTATGTTTTATTCCACTTTTAGCAAAATAATTAATTAAAGGTATAAACTCTCCCCCACCATCAGTTTGAAATTTTTTAACACTACAATTGGTTTGTTTTTCAGCGTGAGTTATGAATTGTATGACAGTATTACATGTTTCTGACTTATTCTTTAGCATATATATCCAAGTATATCTCGAATAGGCATCCACAAAGGAAAGATAGTACCTGTGTCCTTGATATGAATTCAGTGGTGCTAGTCCCCATAAATCAGCAGCTATCAGCTCGAGAGGTTGATTGTATCTAGTTTCAGAATCTCTGAAAGGAAGTTTGTGACTTTTGCCAATTTGGCAGTGTGTGCATGTGTGTTTCGCAGGTACACTATTATTAAAAGAAATGTTATTATTGCATAAAATAGTTTTAATAACTTCAATAGTAGGATGTCCTAATTTCCTATGTCATAAATCAAGATTACATTGTTTGCCATCTTCATTACATTCATTATTACTGTTGCTAACATTAATACTCCTATTACAATCATTATTACTTGACTCAACATTATTACACCAGAATTTTCCACTAGTATGCCCAGTCTTTAAGTTGTCAAATTTGTAAAGTCCATCATGTAAATTACCCCGTAATAATATTTCGTGACTCAGTAAATCCTTAACTACACAAAATTTTGGATGAAATTCAAAAAGCACATGATTGTCATTAGCAAATTTTGATACACTTAGCAAGTTTTTATTAGTAGAGGGTACTCTAAGAAGTGTGTTTATATTAAGTTGTCTTTTTCCTAAGAAAGTGCCCTTGCCAATATGTGTTATATGTGCAGTTTTACCATCCCCCATATGTAAAGATTTCGTACCTGAGTAGTTTCTGCTTCCAATGTTGAGATTTTTGAGATTGCTGGTTATGTGATGAGTGCCACCCGAATCCGGGTACCATTTTTCAAAATTGTTGTCTTCACCTTTGCTAGTATCATCATTGCCAATATTTGGATTTTTATTAGCATCATTCTTGTTTCTATTTGAGTTCATCACGGCCATATTGACTTGTGGTGCCTTCTGTGTTGAATGAGCATGATTATTTTGTTGTCCACTATCATTATTATATCTGAAATAACACTTGTTTTCCATATGACCAAATTTTTGACATATTTGGCACTTTACTCGATTATTATTGTTCCATCTTCCTCGTCATCGACCGATTTGTGGCTGAAAACCTCCTCTTTATTGTTGAAGACCCCTTGGATACTGATTTTCTTGTATGTTTGCATTAATGTTGTAGTTGCTTCCCTGTGATTGCTTATTTTTAGCTACATCATAATTTGCAGAAAACTCACCCTGTGTTGTTTTTCTTTGATCAATTCTTCCTTCATGAGCAAGGAGTGCAGATCGAAGGAACTGCAGATCAGGTAAAGTTTGTTGCGTAGCCAGGACCGTTACTAAAGATTCATATTCTTCATCAAGCCCTCCGGTAATAAAAAGTATTTGTTCATTATCGCTGATTTTATGCCCAATAGCACTTAGTTTGTCACATATGTTTTTAATTTTGCCCAAATAATCTTTCATGCTAGTATCTTATTTTCTGCAATTTTGAAGTTCCCTTCTATATTGCATGATTCTGGCTGCGGATTGTGAGATGAAAATTTGTTCGACAGTAGTCCAAATTTCATATGACAAGTTGCACCCAATGATCTGTGAAAAATGATTAGGATTTATAAAAGATAAAAGCCATGATGATAATAAGTTATCTTGTCTTTTGTATTTGGTGTATTCTGGATTTGGTACATTATTTCTTTCTTCATCAGTGATCATTATAAGTGGAATAATTAACGTCCCTTTGATGTAATCTAGCAGTCCGTAACCTTTGAGAGCAATCTCCACTTGATATTTCCATAAAATATAATAATCTTCGTCTAACGAAGTGGTAATAACTTGGCTTTTGGGTTTGATCAGGTTCATGATGTTTAGAGAGAAGCCATTAATTAGGATTGCTGCCAGATACAGCAGAAGTTTCTTCATTATCGTTGGCCATGGCGAGGCAATATTAGATTGCAGCTTTGTGAAGAACAGCGAAGATAAAAAAGAATGATGGCTCATGATATTTTTTAATGCCTTTCGACAATTTGGCGCTCTGATACCATGTTTAAAAATAAAATAGAAGAAACAAGATTGAAGAGAAGTTTTATTATTGATGAATTGCCATTGTAAGATAATATAAACTTTATATAGATGACCTCTATTTATAATACAAGAAATAAATACAAATAGACTTGAATAATGGGAATGTGACCGTCGTATTGTTATAATGGGAATGTGACTGTTGTATTGTTATAATAGGCATGTGACCATTGCTATGTTATAATGGGAATGTGACCGTTGCAGTGTTATAATAGGCATGTGATCGTTTCTTTCCCATTATTTCGTTAGTACGCCTTCTCATTTTGAACTAAAGTTCGATTTTATGGTTAATCTACCAAAATTTCCATAGTGACTTGCTTTGTAGGATTTAAATGTTGAACTTCCCAGTAAAGAGGAAGGAACAATCGCATAATGTTTGCATGGAAAGAAATAGCCAAATGCACCCATATAATGGCCAGTTGCTAGAGCATAGATTAATTCTGTTTTCATAATTACAAGCAAATAAAGAAGGTGATATTAAGTCTCAGTCTGCAAAGTAAAAAAGCAAAACCCAAGTTTATAAGGGATAACATTCTAATTTTTTTGCTTATGACGTAGTTTGATCTACTATTGATCTACTATTATACCTTTAACTCTTGTGGTTGTTATGCAAAATTAAATGTGATAAATATGAGTCAAAATGTGAGCATTGATCATCCATGATCCACATTATAGAAATAGCTAATTATTTTTTTTTTGTTGTACCAACCATCACGGCCAACAAACCGAAAAGAAAATTGACCTATGTAAAACAAAAATGGGTACCGATGTAGTGGACGTACTTGTTAGGATTTCCTCACATGTTGTTAAGGAGGAATGACGGGTTGGAATTAATAGTCCCACATCATGGAATCAATTGAAGGAATTGTATACAAATATGAGCTGGTAGACACGTAACAACAGATATTCCTTTTGTTATATGGGAGTTGTGTGCCAGCGCAAATGCATGCAAGGAAGGGAGGCTTTGTTCTGACCTTCGTTACATAACAGTGGTATCAGAGCCGAAGGTTACGGACTGGGCCATGCGAGCAAGGCAGTGCTCTCAAAAGATACTCGTAGGATGCGAGTTAAGGGGAAGACTGTTAGGATTGTCTCGCATGTTGTTAAGAAGGAATGACGGGTTGGAATTAATAGACCCACATCATGGAATAAATTGAAGGAATTGTGTACAAATATGAGCTGGTAGGCACGTAATAACCACTACAACAAAAAACACTTTTCGCAACAGGAGATATCTGTTGCAGTAGACCTATTGCAACAGGCCCACGCCCGTTGGTATAGCCGAAGTTGCAAAAAGTCTGCAACAGGTTTTGCCCGTTGCAATGAAACGTTGCAGTATACTTTTCGTAACAGGCAAAATCTGTTGCAGTAGGCCTATTGCAACAGGGAAGCGCTCGTCTCTATAGCCGGAGTTGTAATAGGTCGGTCCCTTTTTGCAATGGTTATTTTCTAATGCGGTAGAATTTTTTGCAACAGGCTTTTGCTGTTGCAACAGATCATTTTGCAACAGTATATGCCCGTTGCAATAGATTCATATACCTATAAAAAAAAATTACAGCTTACAAATATTACATATTAAATATATTCATTTTAGTAATAGTGCATATCACAAAATGAAATAAACAAATAAAATTTTATTTTAACAAAGTTTTAATAGTACAAACAATTACAACAAAAATTCCTATAATTTTCATACACCATTCATGTATAATTTTCATACACCATTCATGTATACACCAAATTTGTCCATTGCCATAAACTTCTCCACCATTTACCACAAAATGATTCAATCTACTGAACTCAATCCATGTTTTTTTATTATCATTCGTCCAGTAAGATTGGTCTAAAGGAGCTTCAAGTTTACCCATGATCTAACACAAAATTGGTAAAGATTATTGTATAAGTATACGTTTGGCATTCAGTATATATGGTCTATATATATTTATGCAACGTAGTACCTGAAATGTAACATTAGATCTACATGGACCAACGAACTTAATTGGCTCGAGAAGGTAGGTTTTGCCTTCAGGCACCAGGAATGTTCTTGGTTCAGTTGATGAACATATTTCATTCCACCCGTCTTCAAATGACTGTAACAACATGTGTTAAATATGTCATAAGCAATATGTGTTTTGTTTATAGTACTATATATTTGTAGTATATATATACGTGTATAAGAGTAATAATCATTTATCTACGATGCATACATAAATTATAACAATACTTTTATCTGTCCAGTTAAACCTGTTCGTAATATTCTAAAAAATGAATAATGTATCATTAACATTTGGCATTTTTCCTGATCCATGGACACCAGAGTTGATTTGACCAAATAATCTAGCATTTAGGCCTCCCCTAATCCTATGGTAAAAAATCACGTAAAGTATAACCTAGTGAAATGTACAAGAATCATATCCAAGGCGTATGAATAACTTCTAAATCCGGTTTTAACATACGTTTATAGTTGTATATATCTGAATGTAAAGCAACATTTTTGCTTAGGAACTGATTTACAGCCCTATTGTATCGTTCGATAAAATGGAAAAAAATCGCAATTAACATCTTTATTATAAAAACTGCACTTATTTTTTATACTTACATTTATTCTATGTCGAAAAATGTATAGCTTAATTACCTTATTGTCCAGCGTTACTCCATCTCCTTTGGCACCAAAATCTAACACATTAACAACTGGCTGTGTGCCCGCTATATCATAGTCGTAACAAAGTAGAATACGAACGAGAGTGGATTAAAAAAACAACAATTTTTTTGATGAATACATGGATATAGAAAATTAATACAAAATTTACACTCCAATGTAAAGTTATGTTTTCTGACCAGGTTTATATAGGAGGGGGATGGAATGTTTAAGTAGTAGAAAATCAAGTGAAATAAATAGTCATATCTTCATTGGTAAATAACTTCCTATAGATTTGTGTTGGGATGGATGTACTGCATATATTATAATCAGTTGTTACTACTTTTGAAATATTTTTATTATGAAGTTGATAATTTTTCTCTGTTTCGAAATGTTTGCGAGATCATTAGTTGATAGGTGGTGTATTTCTTTCCGCCTGTTTATATCTTTGATTGTTAAGTTTAATCTTTAATGTTTTATAATCAAAATAAAAAATGTGCTACTAAAATGTATTATTTCATCAAAATTCTTAGGTGCATCCTTTTGGGATTGTATACAGACATCATACTTGCGTAACAATAATTTGCTAAATTAAAATTAAGTATTCGGGTAAAAAAACGAATTAATGACCTCTGTCATGATACCTCCAAATCTGAGGAATTGTAACGATGCTTAAACACTTAAACAATAACCTCCAGATCTGAGGAATTGGGAAAGTATCATTTTTTTTAATAAAAAACCAACTTAAACATTAATGGAGAAGCCCAAACAAAGAAGCATCCCTATACAAGCTTCCACATTCCATATCAGCATTACAACAATAACAATGACATAGCCAATAACCTCCAGATTAACTAACTTCTAGCACACTTTCATCGTAGAAAAATACATGATAGAAATAAGAGATACCTTTTGAAAATCCCACAACATGGCAACTGGATGAACATAAGCAGCTAATATTGCTTCAAAAAGGTTGCCAGTTTTCACCCAGCTCGACAGCCCGGAAAAGATGTAATCCTCTGTTGCATTGCAATCGTCAAGGAGAAGCACTACCAGGTTGAGCACGGAGCTAAAAAAGCACAACCAAAATATTTAAACAGAGGCCAACACAAAGACACAACAAGCTATATTGTTTTAACATACGAAACCGGCAAAGGGAAAAGAGGGAAAACGAAAAGCAGTAGCACATCCAAACCTCTAGATCAACAACTTCCCACCATAGCAATGCTATCATAATGAAGAGAGGGAGAGGAGGAGGTGCATTACCGTGAAAGCAAAACAAAAACCCTTGAAGAAAATCTCTGACCTAGCACATAAGCCCAAAGATAGAGACTGAAATCAAAAAATTGACCAAACCCTATCTAAAATACCTAAGATTGAACTTGAAAAACCTCCTAGACGCTGAAAACAGAGCCAAAAAAGACAAACCAAAGCAAAAAAATGCCACTACAGTGGTAAACAGTTAAGAAGGACGGTCTGCTTACTGGAAGAGACGGGCAAAGTGTCGAGATTGAGGTAAACATCAGAAAATTCAATTACGTTAGAGAAAATAAAAAAGGGCAAAAGGGATTCGAATTCAGATCTGAGGAAAGACGTGAAGGGGATTTATGTGTGGAGCTTAAAATAGAAAAACTGCAACAGGAAAATTTAGGGTAACGTGAGGTGAGAGCGGTAAAGAAGAGCAGATAGCAGAAGAAATAGATGCTAGAGAGGATTGTAGCGGCGGAAGGATAACCCTAGTTTCCATTAATGGGATTGTGTTAATTGGGAAAAGTATCATGTTTGCTTTACCAGTTGAGCGAAAATAATATGTTTTGGAGCCAAAATATTCAGATGGCGGCAATGGAATTGGGGAGTTGGAGCCAAAACGTGAAGGAGCCAAAATTAGTTGAAAGTTAAAAGCCAACGGTAGTTTATTCACTAAAAAAATAAGTACGAAAATAACCTTTACAAATTACGTAAACGGTAGTTTATTTATTCTTCTTGTTTATTTTATCGTATATTATCTAGTATTACTTGTTGCTTATTCATTACAATGCAACATTAAATGTTAAATGTTTAATTATATATATTTTTTTTTGAAAATTTTGTTTAATTATGTGTGTGTATATGTATGTGTTTGTGTGTATTATTAATTGTAATTCTATATTATCATATAACTAACATAAATAATTAAATATTAGTTAACAAAAGTTAATTATAAATAATTGGTTATTAATTATTAAGTGTTAAATAACTAATCTATTTATCACTTACTATTTATTTTTAAACTTAAAAAAATCAAAAAAATTACTATTTTTTAATTTTTGAATATATTAATTATTAGTTTTGATTATTACTTATCAAATATTAATTATTTACTATTTAGTAATTATTAATAATTAGTATACAATTTCTTGTAGTGTGATAATACCAATTATTTATTGAAATATAACTCCTTATTTACTAATTATTATTTCTTACTACTTTTTATATTATAACTAAATATTGCTTATTGCAACATACTTTTGTATTTAATATTAATTATGGTTTCCAAAGGTGAGGGGAAAATAATTTTTAAAAGTATGTTTTTAGCAACTGGCTTTACCACTTGTAAAAAAACACAGTTATTGCAAGTGATAAAAACAGTTGCTAAAAATATTTTTTTGCAACAAGTTTGAAAAGGCAGTTGCAAATAACATGTTTGTTGCAACCGGTAGGGAAGCGCGGTTGCTAAAAGTGTGTTTTTGCAACTAGCAGGGAAAACGCAGTTGACGTAGTTGCTAAAAATACACTTTTCAGTTAATACTTATTATATTATATCTAAATATATGATGAATATTTATTAATTATTTAATATTTGTTGTTAATTAGAGTTATTAATTATTAAATGTAATTAATAATTGTTAAATATAATTTACACACTATTAATAACTTACCATAATAAATTATTAAAGTATTAGTTCATTTCAATTAATTATTATTACTTGATACTTATCAAATTACAACTAAATATTACCTATTACTTCCTATTTTTGTATTTAATAATAATTATGCTTACCAAAGATGGGGGAAAAAAATAATATTTAGAAAACTGCTTTTCGCAACTGGCTTTACCAGTTGTAAAAAAAACAATTTATTGATCACTAATAATTAAATATAATATTAGAAATATATAAATAATTATTAATGATAACCTGAAACTATTAATTAATTCATAAAAATACCTCTATCAAGCACAAATTATAAATTAATTCATATAATAAATTATTATTAACTATTAATTACTCCTTAATAGTAATATTAATCAATTACCGCTTATTTATTTATTTTGAAATTAATAATTATTTAATATTTAAACGTATTCATATTTCAAAATAATTATTAGTTATTATCCATTAGTTTTTTATTGTTAATTTATTATTATTTGATAATAATTATTTATTATTATTTGTTAATTATTATTATTTAATTATCAGTTATAAATATCACTTTATAATACTTAAATTTTATTCTTAGTTAATAATTATGAAATATTAATCTTAATCATTGTATAATTACTAATAGTTTATTATTTAAAAGTAACTATTTAAAATTAATTATCAAAAGTTAATCATTAAAAGCTGATACTTATTTTTATTACGTATTTTGCAATTGGTTTTATTGGTTGTAAAAAAGTACATTTATTGCAAGTGGCGAAAGCAGTTGCTAAAGATATTTATTCGCAACTGGCTTGGAAGCGTAGTTGCAAATAATATGTTTGTTGCAACTGTTATGGAAGCACAATTGCTAAAAGTATGTTTTTGCAACAGGAAGGGAAGCGCAATTGCTAAAAATATGCTTTTCGCAACAGAAAAAAAAGGCCTGTTGCTAAATCTGATCTATTGCAACTGCTGTAATATGTCTGTTGCTAAATATCATTTACTGCAACTTTCATTTATCGCCTGTTGCAAATAACTAGTTGCAATAGGGTATTTTTCTTGTAGTGAACAGAGATTCCTTTTGTTATATGGGAGTTGTGTGCCAGCTCAAATGCGTGCAAGGAAGGGGTTTTTGTTCCGACCGTCGTTACATAACAGTACTGACATAGTGTACAATAGAATAGAGGTTGGAAGTAAATGAAAAGTTTTATTAATAGGAAGATGTGTTGTTGTGAGATAAGCACATGGTGAAAAGGGTCGGCAGGGAAAAAATATATCAGAGTTCCAACATTTCATGTCCTATACCGATGCCTTTCTTTGTCAAATTTCGCATATAACCAGTTGGTTTTCCCATGTCTCTAACTGGTGTCATACTACATAAACTAACTTTGCGTGCTGAGTGTACAAATTTATTTGCATATGCAGCTATGTAATGCTGCTTTCAAACTACAAAAATTTTAATTGTTGCATGTCCACTTCTATATAGTAAAAATACAATACCAGTTTCAACAAAAAAACTGTGCATCGATCATGGTTAAATGTACAACTACAACTACAAGCAAACATGTCCACGTATACTGGTTAAATCAAGATCATCCTACCGCAGTGGCAAAATTTTTTTATCTAAAATAAAAATGACAACCAATATCACAACCAACTTAAGTTTACGTAGTGATATGTAGCAAACCTTGGTTGAAACCACTTTAAATCCTGTAATACCAAATGGCATGAACAATTGACTCAATCGACTAAATTCAAGACCCTGTCGAAGAAAATAACATTTGCAGTTTAGCACATATGGGGAAAGGAAGGTTGTCCAATCAATAGATTCAATAAGATCTATAGGTACACGGAGAAGAATAAATGGCGGTGGGCCATTGAAGGGGTCATATGTGGTTAGTAAAGAACGTGGTGGACATAAGGTAAAGAATAGGAACAAAATAATTATTGTCAAAGGAAGAAAGTGGTTGTGGATTTGGGAGTAAATACGGTTAGTATTTGGGAATGAGTGAGGAGGAAAGGAAAATAGTTTCTATCTGGGAGAAGCAAGCTATAATGTTGTAAGATCAGTGCACAGTTTTCAAAATTCCGCGATGATATGAATCCACGTCAACAGGCTTAATTTCCTACTTTCTTATTTAAGTAAGGTAAATTTAATTTTCATATGCATTTTTAATCAGCTAATCCACCCTATAAAATATAATCTTTCATTTTTGATAAAATTTAAAATTTAATTAGTTTATCTACATAATGTCAAATTTCTTTCTTTCTTCTCTGTTCAGTCTCATATAGTTTTTCTCATAATACCCTACAGTTGGATCCAAGTCTAGATAGAGTAAATTATTTAATTTAAACACTCTGAGTAGTTTGTTTATTTCAAGTTTGAAGTTGATTAAATGTACGCACAGTTATACTATTGTATCACCATTATTCATATAATTTATTATTAGTTGTGTTTTGAAATCTTGAAAAATTGATGGAAATATGTCTAGTCACCATTACCACATAGAATTTATTATTAGTTATATTCTGAAATCTTGAACTAATGAAAATATGTCTAAAAAGAGTTGTCCTTTGTACCATCACGAGGGAAATAATAATTACAGCATTAATGAAAACGAAGGAAACTAAGGTTTTATTTAAGACTAATAAATAATGAAGAGGACGACATGTGGCTAGTTGAAACCACTAAAAAAAATAAAGGAAAAGCATCACGGACGATTTAGATCGACCTACGGACAATAATGAAAAATCTAATTCTGATACAATAATCATAATATTAAATCTGGTTATTGGACTTGTCATATAACTCAATTTTCCGTTTACTATTTTACTTTATCATTCAAGATAGTTATATGCTATGAGTAGATAATCAGAAACTAAAATTAGACTGTACATTTGCATTCCGGAATAATAAGGTATGTTTTTCATTTTCTTCATGTGAGTAACAACTAACATTTGTATATGTGAAATTAACGAGCAATTTCTTTATATAGAATGATTTAGATATTCAAATTCCATGATGAACTTATAGAACGAAACAAAACATTTAGGAAATCTTGGGGGTTGTTGTAATTATAAAATAGAGCAAAAATCCAAAAAATGTTTGTAAAGTTCGAAGATCATATTGGTGGGAAAGAACTGATTTTTATGCTGATAAGAAAGGAAATAAACCAGGCAACATCCATTCAAAGTTCTAAAAAAAGGGAAAGTAAAGAATGTGGATGCTCATTCTTGTTGAAAGGAGTTAACCTACTCATGTTGGATCAATGGACAGTGACAGACTCCATAATCATCAACCGGAAAAAAAATTACGAAGTTTGAACGAAATTCATATTGGTAAACTTTCAAAAACAAAAAGAAGAGCAAGATGTAATCGAAATGAGCACATGTGGTGTAAAAACTAGAGTAGTGTATTCTCATGGAGAACTACCAAAACAATGCTTCAACAGTCCAAATCATTTACAATTTTAAAACTAAACATCGAATTTGAAAGATGGAAGGTAGACTTATATGCGACAAATGTTATATATGTTGGATGAGAAGATATATCGAATTTCATCGTAAAGACAAAAATAAATAAGAAGTACTACATTTTTTTGACACCATATTCCATGACACTTGTTAAATGTTTTCCACATGTCTTGAATATGGATTGCACGTATAAAACCAATCGTTATGATAAACCTTTGTTATAGATAGTTGGAGTTACATTAACATGGAAAACATTATAGTTGTACATGTTTTATATTGTCATGAGACGGTAAATAGTTACGTATGGGTTTTACAATGTTTAAATGATATTTTTGATCCAAATGCTAGCTCTTCTTCGATCATTATAACTGATTGAGAGTTTTCTTTAATGAATGCAATTTGTGTAATTTATATAAGCGCTTCCCACTTACTATGTATATTTTCATATCTTAAAGAATATTGAAACGAAAGGCAAAAAATATTTCAAAATAACAGAGAAGTGGAATAAGTCCATTCGAGGATTCCATATACTAATTATTCTTCTATTTGGACATCATTTAATGAAGTACATAAATGTATTTAAATGAAAAACGAAAATACACTATGCTACTTGTCGATATTCAAGATAACCGGATCAGAATCAGGACAACATTAACATGCCCTTGGTAGCTGAAAATATGAGTTTTTAATAGTGTAAGCGCAATAACAACCTTCGATTTTCTTCCAATTGCATAACGGTGCAAATTTAATTGAAAGTTAACATATTTGTAATTAGCTCTGTATTCCTGCTCCATAGCAGTAGATATTAGGAACATATAGTGAATCTTTTCACAGCTGTTATCAACAACTATTGATCATTCCGTTATGCTACAAGAATAACTCCATCCTTAATGATCAAACCAACGATTGTGGTTCCAGTATTTCTAGAATTAGGAGGCTTCATCCTTTTATCCAAAACATGTTATTTCTACGAAATAGATCAAAATTGAATCTTCTTTGGCTGGAACTTCTAGCATTTCTATTCCTGATTTGAAATGAATGAAAATTTATATTACATGCTTGCTAGATTGAAACCTACAATCCATTCTGTTATCTAATTACAAGGAGAAGCATGAAATTTTTAGTTCACATGTGGATTAACTCACATAATAGTTGTATATCAATTTATTAAAGTAAAATATTGGATTAACTAGCGGAATGCTTGAATGAACATAAAACATACAAATAATTGATTGATTAAATGAGATGAGTGTTTAAACACAAAACTAAACACAAATTGATAAACATAAAATCTTGACCGTCAGATTATTTTATATTTATATGAAGAAGTGAAATTTATAGGATGATCCAATAGTATAAATTATTATCAACTGTGTCAAAATTTAATGTTAAAAGTAGGATTTCTGTACGATAAATAGCCTAATAACGTTAGGCTGAACTTGCGTGATTGTTGCGCCAAAATCTGTGTTAAAAAAACTGCTCGTATTGCAATTTGCAACTGTCATTTAATCTGCTTATTTATTCGTTCTTCACCGAAACCGCCCTTCCAAATAAAGAGAAGTCACAATTAAATTCAAATTCACCCCTTTTCCACCTCTTTATATCAAATTATCAAGTTCGAAAATCATAATAACCCGATTCTATTCATCATAGAATTCCAAAAATGAAGGGGTTGTTCAAATCGAAGCCCAAAACGCCAGTCGAAGTTGTTCGCCTGACAAGGGATCTGCTCATCTATTTCGATATCAATGGCGACATACCAAATAATAAGCGAGAGGAGAAGGTTGCCGTCTTTTCCTTCATACAGTATAATTAATTTTGATTTGGAATCTTGTAGCGTTAATTTTTCCATGATGGGAATATTGATTTTATAACAATTTTTTTGATAATTTGGCTAACTACGTTTGCGTTGTATGATCATTTAACAGATGGCAGAATTAAATAAACTAATCCGTGAACTGAAAGACATTCTTTATGGAAAAGGCGAATCAGAGCCAGTTAATGAAGCTTGTCAACAGTTGACGCAGGAGTTCTTTAAAGATAACACTTTCCGCTTACTAGTTTTATCCATACCTAAGCTGAATTTGGAGGTAAATTTGACAAGCTGGTGATGTTTTCTTTTATTCCTACCCAATAATGTTGGATAAAAGACCCTTTATCATCATGTTGAAAATGACATACTGCCACCCCAATTTCAAATGCCTTTTTCATTCAGGAAAGATTAATCAGAGTCCCTAAATGAATCTTGCATTTGTTTAAATATAAACTTTTTTCATGGGCTTTCAATAATCATTCCTCCAAGCCATTGTCTCCGGTGCAAATTTTATATTGTAAGAATTGCAGTTGTGAATAAATATGCAATCAGGAACCATGATGCAAATAGGAATCAGAAATGTAACCAAGGCATCCATGACCAGCGGCAGCAAATGTAATATTGAAACTTTTCATCCACCACATATTCTGTCCTACTGGATTGAAAGCTGTTCAGGACGTATGGATCATGGTCATATGTACAAGTCTTCGTATGCATAAAGAAAACAATTTGCGGATGCACGATAACTTGCGACTATATGTTTTATGGGTATAACCTTAAATGGCAAAAATTAAATGTATGAAAGTGTCATATGACATGCTACCATTTACTGTAGCATATTTTTCTAAACTGCTCTTTGTGCTTTGTTATGAATTTTTAAATAAGGGTATTCTACCTTGGTTTCTCAACTCTCATCAATGATTTCCCTCCCCCTTTTCAAACAAGGCATAATAATGCTTAAAAAATGTTAAAAAGGATTAGTCTCAATGTCGTGCAAAATAGTATGGTCATAATTAGAATGCACGAAAGATCACCTTGGACGTTACTAAATGGAAGATAGATAGGTGAAATTTTTGGCTTTACAGATTTGGCACATGGTTAAATAATAGGGATTTTAGGATTTTAAGATTGAATTAAAACTATGTACATACTCTTCAAACAATGTAATTAATATATGGAAAAAAAGTTACATTTTTAGCACTTTATGTAAAATTACCTCTTAAAAATGTAAATGACGATAGGCTACACGTTATGGATTAACGAAGAAGTATGTGAAAAGACACTACTAATATCTAAAGCGACTTAAGTATGTTTATAAATAGGTCAATGAAATTTCCACTGTGATAGGATTGTATTCAAAAAAGCTCGAGCAACTACATTAGAGATTATTAAACAACGCAGCATCAGCTACGCAATAATTGTGTGCATTTGGATGGATCAGTGTTTAATTTTATTTATGAATTAAGTAAAATTGGAACTCCAAATGGTAACAAAGAGTAATTTTTTAAGCTAAATGCATAGAAGAATCTAGAAGAAAAGAAAAGACATCAATTGAAATATTATATTCTTCGATTGGAAAAAAAGGCAGCATGGACCGTGATGAGGATTATATGAATCATGCAATGGTTTGAAATGATTGGAATAGTTCTGTTCACTCGTTTCTCTTGTGCGGTTGGATTTATTTTGTTGATTTAACCATACTCCTATCTTTACATGATTATACTATAACGTCTCTTTTATTATGTAATGATTGAACCATAATTATTTACATGAATGACGAATGATGTTGTTATATCACAAGAAAGAGAAAAAAGGAAAATGAAGCAGGAAATAACCTAGGGATCCAAAAATAACGCCAATCATCCACATGATTATCTGTTCAATTTACCATCCCAACCTACAGGAAAAGAAAATCTAAGACGAAACAGCTTAAACTGTCTTTGTTAGCTCCTGAAGAGCACATTTTTCTCCCTTGAACATGTCCGTGGTTAAAATTGTTTCAAAAATAAATTTGTCTATATTTAAGTTTACATATGGAAACTTTATTTTCAGTAGTAGTAGACTTTAGTAAAACCATGGTCATTCTTCGCTTTCAAGCTTTTCATTATAGCCCAAAGGTCTAGAAAGCATTGACTTTTACTAAAGCTGTGCTTTGTTGAATTCATAATGCAACTCTATAAAGCTCGTTTGTATTTGAAATGTAAAGGAATCATATAGTTTCTCTTTATTCAAATCTTCGCGAAAGCCGTCTCAGTATTTAAGTAATGTTCTTTTATTATTTTTTATTTGGAGAAGAATTAGTAAAGACTATGGTTTGAGATTCCGTCCGGCACGCCGGAATTCCGGCCGATCCGGTTCCGGCAGTGACTGAAAGGGAAAGAGGCAAATACATTGTTGAGCAAATACATTGTTGAGCAGGAAGCAATGGGTTAGAACTGGAAGAAGAAAAACGTTCAGCTTTATTTATTGAGATTGTCGAGCAAATACATTGTTGAGCAGGAAGAAGTCGTCTAGCGAGAGAAGAAGGGAAAGAGGCAGCAAGCGGCAGCCTTGTGTTTATTTTGCCATCATTATTTCGGTCAACAAGGAAAGAGAAAGATATGATGTTTATTTTCTTTATGGCCTGGGTACAACACAACTTAACTTAATAGCTTCTTTCGTTCCAACAGCTTCATTGTAAGTGGGCTGGGCTTCGAACTTGTTTTGGTTGACAGTAATTTTCGTAGAATAAATTGTAAAATTAAATTACATGATTGAATTAACACATCATGTAAGAGAATTTATGCAAGTGTTCTTACATATTTTTTTCTTAGCTGAACCATGTATTTTGTATGACGTTGGTATTGAACATTTATCAGTGTATTTAACTATTTAAATGATTTTTTTTTTTTTTTGGAAATTTACAAAACGGAATTACCGGGATTTCCGAAACGGGACCGAAATATCAAAAATTATTATTGATCGGAACGGAAACGAAAAGCGGTATTTTAAACCTTGGTTAAGACATGTTTTCTGTATTGATAAACTAAGAAGTTATACCTTTTTTTTAAAAAAAAAATTGGGTACTTCAATTATACATACTAGTACTATAAGTTTTAAATTTTATACAACATACCATATGTCAATATATGTTCGAATCACGTTATCCAAGTTTCGAACGTGTGGCCTTTCACACCGAAGTCGAAGACTACGGTTGAAATAGTGGTGTTGGTTGTCAATTTTTTTATTAGAAACACTATGAGTGAAGGTGAGAGTTAACATAATGAAGGACGATAGAAAATGTATACGATATATTACTATATTGACAATATCCTAAAAGAAATGGCAGTATTTCTAGACTTTTGTTATCTATTAAGACAAGACTTTTGCTACGATGACAAAAACATTTTTTTATCAAAATGCTAGAGTAGTGTAATTTAGGAGGATTGGAGGAATTCAGGGGGATAATATGTACCCCCCCCCCCCCCCCTTAAAATTATGTCTCTGGTGTATTTTTTGACGAAAATTTTCTTTGTCATAGTAGCATTTTTGTTAAGACAATAACTTATAGATATAATGACATTAAACCTAAGTACAATTGGTAAATGTAACAAACAACATTGTGTTAGAGTTAGAATAACTCAATGACATTAGAGCAAAGATGAAAAATAACAACATAGTATGTACCTAACCCACCGATACGAATTGAACTCCCTACTTATTGTGACTTATATTAGCATTAGTTGACATAGTAGAGCTAACTGAAGTAGTGCTTTTTTTAGATTAGACACAACAATAGTATACTAAATCTATGACACAAGTTAAAACCATATAGCACATTATTGAATAACAGAATTAAGTTTCAAACTAGCCATACACGGTTAAACATAATTAAACAGGATAGTGTAATCCCTTATTCATCAGGTAATCTAAATTTTAGAGCAACATTGATGATTGTACAATTTCGGAGTCAAGAATGATAAGTGGTACATTATTGTTGGATAAAGTGAAAAGTACTACAACTTCTGTCTGCATCAAATGATAATGGACCAGTCAACACAATGTCAAGTAAAATGACTATATCAAACATAAATGGAACATATTCACAATACACTGATGTGGAAGCGAATATGTGCAAACATATGGGAAAACCATAGTATCTCATGGTATATGCACCAATATCCCTTACATTTCTAGTGCTTCTGAAATATATAATCGACATCATTTGCCTAACTATATTTCCTAAATTTTAGCAGCAAGTACAAGCTTCATCGTTGCACAATCAAGTATCACAAATAATTATAGAAATGCAACAAAATGCTGAAAGATTGAAAGATGCAATTTTATGGATTGGGTAATGTATTTATCCTTGTTGAGATAAGGTTACATAACAGAGAACAATTTGTTATATCATTTAACTCATAAAAGCCAGTAATCAGATAATTAAACTTCGTATGTTATAAAATACATGTTAGATGAGATATTTAAGTAGAAAAAAATAAAAATAATCCAATCTTGAATCATCGAGAATTTCCCCTTTTTTTTGCTACTACATAGTAAAGGTTATTAAAATTTTGAAGCATGCATCATTGATTTTGCAACGTATATTTCAGAGTTGATCCAAGTATACTTCACAAGTTTACTTTAATGTATATAACTGGTTACCAAAAGCAAATGAAGAATTGTCGAGGACCACAAGCTCAAGTGGCTAGTGATACGACCCTTTTGGTTGATGTTTTAGATGTTATAAGTTTGAATCCTTGAGATGTCAAAATGAATATTGTGCTTGAATAAAGTGTGCTTTTATTTATATAACAAGTAAGCCATAAATCCCAAACAAGTTGGGGTTGGCTAGAGATGCACCCCCCCCCCCCCCCAAAATAAAATAAAATAAAATAAAATAATAGTAATAATAATATATAAGCTACCATACAAGTAAATTAAAGTTTAAAATAATTAAATAGATAATAAAAGTAGTTGTAATGTGAAAAAAAAACCGGAAAACCTAAGGTTTTGGTACATGGATTGCTAACTTCCATGCACTCCTAAGTGTGCTTTAATTTATATTTTACTTAATCTGTTGTAACCAGGTCTAAGGAATTATCAACTATTTACAAATATCCCTTTTTAAGCTAACCAGGAAAATGAATAAACTGCAAACCTAAGTCCCTAAGCATTAATTTATTGATATTCCTAACATTTAAATATTTCAAAAATCAAGTTGACACACATCTAACACATTTAAGCTGGCAATTTCTTTTACTTCCGACATATTAACCTTCTACTGCAAAACATCGGCTCAATAAGAGAGAAATGTAGTGTGTACATCCACGTAATGTGGATTAAATCCAAGAAAGATGTATAATGTGGATTTAACAAACAAATCCGACTCAACTGAGAATCACCTTGGAAATTCATGCGACTCGCATGGATGACAATCAAAGCATGGATCATTTGGAATACATATCTGGAACTATGGATCTTGAATTTCTTTTATCAAGTACGTAATTAGGTAGCAAAGTTGATAGGTTAATTTTTAAGGGGAAAAACGATGGGGAGGGGAAGATGTGAATTTTTTTGAGGAGAGTAGTAAAGACTATTTGGGTTATACGATGCTAATATTTCATAGAAATTAACAAATGACTAAAGCAATAGTAAATGAGAATATGCAACAATGGATTGAAGAATTTTCAGTGGGGTAATATGTGAAATGTGCAGCTAAAGAAAAAGAAAATTACTAAGTGGCACTGTTGTTACGGCGCTCGACTAGTCGATTAGTCGGCATTGGAGCATTGACTGGAAGAGTCGACTTGCCATTAGTCGAGCTCGAACCCTAAATCACGAGGTTGAAGCCCTAAATCACGAAGTCGAATCCCTAAATCATGAAGTCGACCCCAAATCATGAAATTGAAGTCCAGTACGAAGTTGAACCATGATGACAATGATTGAAAAAAAAGTGCAATGTAAAAAACTGCAATTATCTATATTTATAATACGAAGTGGTAGACTTACAATTATCTATTATAAACAAACATAATACACTGCAAATCGAATACGAAGTGGTATATAAATGTTTTATAAACTGCAATTATCTATTAATGCACTGCAAAGATGCATATATATATATATATATATATATATATATATATATACTGCAATTATGTATTAATATATACATATATATTTATTTGTTTATCGACTAATCTACGACTAGCCTATGACTAGCCGACTAGTTGGACCTCAATCGACTCGACTTGACTTGCCGCCGTAATAACCTTGCTAAGTGGTAAATGAAAAGATGGATCATGACCCAACTTTATATATAAAAACATCGATTAAAGGTGGATTGTGTAAGCCTATTTGTCAAAATTGAGTGATAAATTCTCAAAATCTAGAGTAAAGGAGATAAAGAGTGGATATCGAATTTTTTATACAATTAAATTGATATATTACTAACTTTTAACATATTTATTGCTTTAGTTGCAAAAATTATATAATTGATTTGAACTTTTGTTTCAAATTCAAGTTGTAAATCTAACACAAGTTTCAACTCAAATAATGATAGGAACAACAATAAGACATGCAATTTCAGTGCTACAAGTAATATTTCAGCAATTTAATGAATAGATGAACCGAGTAGTTTGATTTAACAAATCAAAGAGAACATGTAATATATTCATCGTATCTACACTGGTTAGAAAAAAGCACAAAGTTGGTGGAGAGAAGGAGAAATAAAAAAACAAGTTTTATATGGAAACCATGAACTTGGGAAGAAGAAAACATGCTTACTCACCTACGAACTTGTACTCAAAAGATTGATTTATGTAAGGTCATGTACATCATAAAACATTAAGGTTTATATTGTCAACTGTTATCACTCCACTTAAATTCACCATATATACCTACAAAGTTGATACTCAATGTGCTTGCTTTTGTATTAAGTTATTGATTTTTTTTTTTTTTTTTCATTTTAAAGACTTGCATGTAGCCCACTGAGTTCTCCACTGAAAGGGAACTTAATTGTGTATTGAATTATCTTAATTAATATATATGAGTTGTCATTTCTTAGTTCTATATCATGCCTCTTAAAACTTGTTGGGTGGCTTTGAAACATTTGTTTATCTATGTTTGTATAGGCATGCAAAGATGCTACTCAAATTGTTGCAAATTTGCAAAGGCAACAAGTTCAGTCACGACTGATTGCATCTGATTACTTGGAGAATAACAGAGATCTGATGGATATTCTAATATCTGGGTAATTGAACTTCCCATCCCTGCTTTTAACTATATATATATATATATATATATATATATATATATATATATCTGTGTGTGTGTGTGTGGTAGGATCGGCTACACCCCAATTCTCCCTTGATTTTAACCTCCTGTTCCCAGTAAAACATTATTACTTTCTCTCACTTGTCACCAATAAAAAGTAATATTAATTAAATTGGGAACATGTGGACTCGGGGGGGGGGGGGGGGGGTAATCGAGGTTCAGCCAAGCGTCCCCCCCTCCCCCCCTCTACACAGAGCCTTGACCGTTGGTTGTTTTGCCCTTATATGAAAGAGTGGAGTTCCTAGGGTGATCCAATAGTTTAGTTTTATTGTGTCCAAGTTTTATACCCATATAGACTTTCCTACACACACACACACACATATATATATAAATATAATTTTCACCGTGCATTTCAAATGAAATAATATAGTTAGTGGTAATAGAGAAAATAGTATTATTTAAATCGTAACTTGTGGTGAAAATCAAGGGGTTAGAGTTGTAGTCAAATTAAGGTGTAGCCATTTAAGCGCGCGCACACAGACACACATATCGTTTACTGTTTGATATTGTTCGTTTCCATGCTTTACATCAGTATTTGATCTTTTACTATGTATCAATTAGTTAGACGTTTCACTTTATGAACCTATAGTAAAATACATGTATGCACACAATTAGGTTTAAGTATGCAAGTCTGTTGTAACATGTATCCATGCATCCTTAGATTCAGTTTTTGTGGGTTGCTTGGTTTACTGGTTAAGTTTCATAAAAGTCCCTTCAGTAACAGGGTAAGACTGTGTATAACTTACCCACGTCAGACACCGCTCAGGTGGAAGCCTTGTGTTGGGTGGGCGACGATGTGCTCATGTCCATACATTTACACAACATTCTTGTTAAGCTTATTGGTAACTGTAATTATGCTTTTCTCCGCTATTTGGTATAATGTAGTGGCACTGATTCAAACTATCCGTTCATATTTTATTTCTTATTCAAATGATGAACTTAACATGTAGTTTGTCCTGATGAATTTTAATGTCCAAATCTGTTTTTCTTTCCTTTTTGAGATGAAGATAAACCTTTCTGTATACAGTGGCTGCTAAATTTAATTGAGAAAATTATAGCTTCTTATCAAGTAGTTATACGGATACATCATCAGCTGGTAATGTATGAATAAAGTAATAAACGGTATATAAATGATAGAGCTAAGTGGAATTGTTCACGGAGCAAATTTATTTTCTAGTTCATCTTCCAGCATTGTTTTCAATTATATTTTAACACTACCGACTAAATAAATCACTGTGTTGGGAGGGTAGGGCAAGCATGTGTCTAGCCATGGTATGGTGTTGGAATGGCATGCAAGTGGATTAGTCTGTTGGCATAGTCATTACTTAAGCAACTAAGGTTGCAATTTATATTTATCTGCATGTGCTTGCAGGTTGCAAGACATCTCAAAGTTAATATGTGATTAAATATTAATATTTCATATAATTATCATTATCATGGTATTTGATTCTTATCCAAACATTATATGGTAATCCATACCTGATTAATTAGCATTATCTGATTACAAACATTTGTTCCCTTCCCAGGATTCTGAACCACTTCAAATTCGGTTCAGCTATCCATTTATACTCTTATCTAGAATATTTGAATTTGTTATATTAATTGTCCTTTTTGTCATTTTCACGAGGCAATGTTTAAGAAAGTATAAAATATTAAATGTTAGGATTTTCAGTAGCAAATTAAATCTTTAACTAAATATAAGTTTTTGTTTGGAAGTGTCTCTGATCTTCTAGTTTGGTACGCATCAATGTTACTTTTATTGATAAAGTTTAATATGGCGAAGACAAATGGCTGACTGTTTGCTCTTTTATATCGATAAATTTGTGCAGCTTTAGATGTGTGATGTATCTTGCGTTTAATTTATAATTTTTGTGTTCAATCTGACATAATTTAACTTTCAGGTACAAAAACATGGACATTGCTTTACATTATGGTGTTATGTTGAGGGAATGCATTCGTCACCAGAGTATTGCTAAGTAATTACTTATACTTTAATTTTATTTTAGGATAGAACTATTTTCACTCTATCTATTTGCCCTCCTTCTGTCTGTAAAAAGAGGGGGGGGGGGGGGGGGATCCTTCTGTTGTATGTACTGCAGAAATAATAAAATATAGTGTGAAAATAGTCTCACCCACTTTTTATCCTCAAATAATGGTTTATATGCAAGTTTCTATCCTTTGGGCCTATTATTTCGCCAAGTATACAGCATAAAATACGTGCAGTTTCTTTTGTTTCTCAACAGCCATTTTTCTTTCCCTTCTCAGGTATGTTTTGGAATCTGAGCATATGAAGGATTTTTTTGATTACATACAGATTGCTAACTTTGATGTAGCATCAGATGCTTCAACAACATTTAAGGTCAATTTATAAAAATTCTTTATTTCAATATATATAACTTGATTGATATTAGTTCATTTGAAGCTGCATAATAACATGTTTCAGACAACAATATTTGTCCTTGGCAGTCAAATATATCAGATGCATTCAGGGCCGGCCCAAACATATTCAATGCCCTAGTCCAATATTAAAACTGTGTTTTTGTTGCCCTAATATTTAATGAAACAAAGTGCAAATTCTATTACGAAAGTTATCATGGATTGCAAAATAGTAATCAAATTATTTAAATTACATACAAAAATATATAAATGTCAACTTAAAAGAAACAGACATTAACGGAAGCAACTTCTTTCTGCATTTTTAAAAACAAACTAATATACTATCCTCCACAGTTAAGAAAATTTAATCCTGCACCAGGCACCGCTATCACATTTGTTTTGCAATCCCATGCGTAGAGCTTGTGTCGTACATGCAACATGTATCTAGTCTTGTATCAGATACATGTTTAACATCTCTCTTTTAATTGTTTTTGCACTATGCTATGCACCTCTGATGTGCACTGTTATATTTCACTTCAGCAGCACCAGTTCACAGCACATTAAAATTTAGTTAACTTTTAGAGATCATTAATCAGTTCAGTTTCACAGTGATTCGAAACTGTTTCCATTTGCAGTTCAGACCTCGCATAATCCGTCTAGTTTCAGATCAAATGCATGTTCACTAGGAAATTCAGTTCACTTTATGGCATCGCCTACTCCCTTGTTTTCTCACTCGTATAATATAAAACATGTTGTTTGTTAAGCAGTCAGTTTTATGTACCAACTTGGTTAGTTGGAATGAATTACATCTTGATTTTTTATCCATTATTCAAGTATTATATATGATTTATGTCTCCTACAATGTGCACAATTACTTATAATTATTACTGATATAACTAAATTGGAAAAACCAGTTTAAATTTGTAAGTGTTAAGAGATACTAAACAAGACTGTCTGACTCTCGCTAATAATAAAACGATGTGGATTATTAAAGAGCAGTATACTAAAATGTTCTCTCTCGATAAAAAGTAAATTATAAAAGACATATAAAAAAAAGTGAATCATTGAACGTAGACCAATAACTATGAACAAATAGATTTGTAAAACGAATTTAAATACCTGAAAGCTCTGCACAAGCACATCAATAAACAACAAGAATGTGGAAAGTCATAAAATGTTTCATCAACGAAATGAACGTATTACCAGCATGCATTGCCACAAAACCCCCCTAACACAAATTAACTAATTTTCATATTATTTTAGTGATAGACGAATGATCATTTTAAAGAAAAAATGTTCAGGGTAACACACACACACCCCAAACAAATATGCACAAAGCAAACACACTCGAAGTTAAAGATTAGGTTAATATGATAATGTGTTTGGACCATTTAACTAACATTTAACAGCCAATGCTTATGCAATTATACACAAATTAGTAAAATGAAAAATCAGTAAATTGATTTAGAAATTAAGGCATTTGATTGTCCTAATTAATTTACTTAGTCTAAGAATTTATTTAAAAAAATAAAGAAAAAATTAACTAAACTACAATATCAATATAATCCAATTATTCAGTAAACTAACAAACTCATCAGAATTAGTATTCAGTAAACAATCAATGCTCCATAAACATTAACTCAATTTAGGAATTAGGGCACCTAGGAAAATCAAAACTGGAACCAGGCTAGCACAATTGACGATGAGTCAGTGAAGGACCACGGGCACGTGGTGGCTGCGACGAAACTGAGGTGAAGTGGGTTGAGTGGCGGCGATGATTGATGAATAGATGATTGTATTTATGGTTGTGGATCGTGTTGCATTTTAAGAAGAAAGAACCGAAGAGAGAAGGTGTTTTTTTTTTCTGTTGCCCTTCCGTTAAATGATTCCCAGGCAAATGTATCCTTTGCATATGCCATGGGCTGGCCCTGGATGCATCAGAATTAGAGCACCTAGGAAAATCAAAACTGGAACCAGGCTAGCACAATTGACGACGTGTCAGTGACGGACCACGGGCTCGTGGTGGCTGCGATGATTGTATTTATGGTTGTGGATCGTGTTGCGTTTTAGGAAGAAAGAACCGAAGAGGGAAGGCGTATTTTGTGTGTGTTGCCCTTCCGTTAAATGATGCCCCAGGCAAATGTATCCTTTGGCTATGCCATGCACCGGGCCTGGATGCATCAGATGCTTCAATGACATCAAGGAAAAATAGGTCTTTTATATGTTAGCCAAAGCACCGAACCAGTTGGGAAAAAAATGTGGTCAAAGGTCGCAGTCCACATATTTCATATTGTTCTCATTATTGTGCTTTTAAAAATAGTGATGCATCTTGTTGGATGCATTTACATATTTAGTTGGATTCATTTCCACATTTTAGGAGAAGGAAAGATTAGGAGTGCTAGACGATCCTAGCAAATAAGTTCTTTCACGCTACCCACTTAATACCAGGACAGCTAAGTATAGCCAATGAATAGCCTGTTAGTTTAGCGAACAGTTACTATAGGTGTGAAGGTTTAAGAACACCTACAATGGTATATATCTAATGAAGTGGAAAATTGTGCTGCTGGAGGATAGGAGATAATTGGTTCGTTAAATTTGCTAGGCAGAGGTGCTAGGAACCAATTTGTTAGCTAGTTTTTGTTTTTAGATGCCTTCTGATATGCTGACTTCATGGTGTGCATTCATTGCAAAATGATAATTGGTTTTTGAATGGTTAAGCAGCAGCTGCACAATCATTAACCATTCTGAAGGAAACAAATTGCTAACTTACCACAGCAGAACGCTTGTCTTCTGTGACCATTGCTCAATTATAATGCAAAGGCGATGGTTAAATTTATCATTTGCAAATTTTGTCCATAGAAAATGAGCCTATTTCTATCATGTATGGTTTTCATTACCCAAAACTTGTGACTTTGCTTCTCTTTTTCAAAATTACTGTAATTGAAAAAGTTAGAACTAATATTCTGAGGAACATGTTAAAGTTGTGATATTATAGAAAATACCCCTGAGCATTAACTATAACAAAATTTAGTTAATGAACCAAATGGATTTACTTTGTCATTTTTAAGCTTAATTGATTCCCCTAGGGCACATGTTAGCATTTTCTGTCCGAAAGTTAATTTTAGTAGCGCTGCCCGCTGCTAAATGGATCGGCTATTACTCAAGATTATTATGTTCATATGTTATCAGTTATAAGGCTATATTTGACTATTTTATACTCATGATTATATGTCCACTGAGCATAATGATTAGTGCTTTTTAAAGTATTAAATGCATGCTTCAGAGTTTGTCCTAGAAAAGACAACCTCTTAGGAGTCCCTTTTTGAAAACTTTAGGTAGGTAAATCCACCATTGGTTTCAATATAACTACCAAATTGGTTACTTCGATTAATTCTCCGTCCTTGCAGAATTCAGAGAATATTTCTTCTAGTTTGTTAAGAGCCTTGTTAAGCCATTATTCTTCTAATTAGTATATTACCATTCCTTTTATTATCACATGGTTGTTCCCAGAAGAATCTCCGCTTTATTACTTTTTCCTATGGTGTCATATCATCTCGTGTGGTGGTACCTAGATATTGATATTATTTTTTGTCTTGTTTGGTTCTTTTGAACATTCACAAGTAACTCACATGACAATCGTTTTACTTTTTTGGTTCAGGAGCTTTTGACAAGACATAAATCAACTGTTGCTGACTTCCTTACTAAGAATTACGAGTGGGTGAGTCATAATTGATTATATTTACAGGAATTTAATTGTTTTAAACTTATTATGATTGTAGAGCATGTTTGACAATATCTTGCACAGAATGACACACATAAAAAAATATATTATTTTGTTATCAGTTATCAAGACAATTAGCAAATTGTTGCTTCCTGGTTCACTACAGTACTGTTGAAGTTACCAAACATTTACCTGAATAAGTTGCTTAAAAGCAACATGCAGAGCATGAGTTGTCCCAAACACCCTAGTGAGTCAATCGTTTGCTTCTGTGATCCGCCACGGTCGCCAATATTTATTATCCTCATTAGTCGCCTGTATGGTTACAACGTTGATTGCTTTGCATCTACGCTAGTTCTTGGATATAAAGTGTGGTATATGCAGTGGATTATTAGATTGGTATATGCAGTGGATGATTACATATTGCATAAATGGTGATACAGAATTATAAGAAGCGTTGAGAATATGTATTGAGAATGTGGTAATGATAATTATGATAAAAAACACGGAACAAGCAAATATTGTGGTAGATTTGTGAAAACAGCCAAAACTTCATGGTAGTTCAATGATAAGGGCAGCACTTTTAGTTCCGATCAAAGTCGCATTTTCTTCCTTTTTTTTTTCGGTTTAGAAGGATGTTTTTTTGCTATTTCTTCCCCACTAGTTATGTCAACTAATTTGTTATTTGGCCACTTGTATGTTTATTCACTTATGTCCTTCTATATTCCAGTTTTTTGAAGAATTCAATACGAAGCTGTTGTCATCAAACAACTATATCACAAAAAGGCAAGCTATCAAGGTACCACATTTTTGTTTCACTGATCTCAGTTGCATGGTATTTTATTTGTGTATGGGTATTCTTAAAAGCACTTTGACTGTTTTATTTAAATGTATAGCTTTAGTGTTCAGTTCTCACATTCGGTATTGTCACAATTTTGTTGCTAGTTGTATTTTGTCTTTTATGAGTATGTAGCTATTCTTGTCATTGAATCTTAGAATTCTTAACTTAGTTGGTAACTCATGCTGCTTTCTTTAGCTTCTAGGAGACATGCTATTGGATCGATCAAACGCAGCCGTGATGACGAGATATGTCAGCGAGAAGGAAAACTTGAGAATCTTAATGAACCTTCTTAGGGTATGACTGCTCTGTGATCGTGTTCTTCGCATTTACAATCGAGTAATCCTGGTTGATATCCTTTTATCTGTGCCTGAAGAAATTATATTTACTGCCGTATTGTTGCTTTAGTTATATCTTTCTGCATCAAAGAATTATTATATTGTCTTCTCTATTGATTTCAATGCATGGTTGAAAAAAACACTGTACATGTACATATACATATACATCATTACACATATATACAGACACCATACATACAGATACATATGTACAAGTGTGCACGTGCGCACACACATGCATGTGCACATGTACACACACATACATGCATGTATGTATATGTCTGCAAATGATCCATATCTTTTTCAAAATTACATAAAACACTCCTTTTAAGTTTCAAGATCCGTTCGTCCTTAAAAACAAACATGTCAACGGATACATTTAAATATGAATGGTGCCATAAGCGCTTCCACCTGCATTCGTATCTCAAAACGTTTTTGGATATTGGATATTAGCGTACATGAATGTACATCAGATAATAGTGCTATCTGCCAACGATTAATAAATCAGAAAGCATATGTAGAAAATTTTGGTTTGACATTTTTTTTCTTCAGTACCTACGATTGTAAACGTATGAAAAATGAAACAAATATGATGATAATAAATAGTTTTAAGTAATTAATATTTATTAAATGCATATAATTTATAGAGGTAATTAGGGAGGACAAATTTTAGAAAAAAAATAGACTGAAGGACGCCAAGTTTTATTTTTAGGCTGCGGGAGAACTTTTAAGAAAGTTAAGTTGAAGGAAGACGCTAAATATAACAAACATTATATTCATTTTTTACACTGCATTAAAATGCTAGTTATAACTGGTGTTATATTCAGTTTACATTGTACAAAATGCTAGTTATATTTAGTACTGTTATTCGACCTAACTTTTTCGAAGTTTCATTTTTAGCTAAAAAATGAAACTCGGTTTCATTCAGCCTGAATTGTTTTCAAAATTTGTCCCTGTGTCTATTCTCCACTAATTTAAACTGTCAACTTAATATTAAATACATATCTTTTAAATTGAACTATAGCACACATTATAAATATGATCTTAGCGAAAACCATACGAATAATTTTCGAATGTGAATGCCTTCATATCCGAATCCGTATTCAGTTTTCTAGATATAAGATATTTTATTCATTGTTTAGATATTGATACATGTGGAATTTAGATTTTCGGATATCCATTGACAGGTTCACTCAAAAAACAACTTTTAAAAGTCACTGATGGCTTTAGTTTCAGTCAAAAATATAAATATTTGGCCTCTTTCAAAAAGAAAAGACATTTTTGATCCTAGAAACATGCGATTAAGTTCATATTTAATTTCCGCAAAAGGGGAAAAAGTTTTTTTTTTTTTTTTTTTTTTTTTTTTTTTTTTTTGTGTTGAAAATAAAACCACGGTTGTAATTTAAAACATGTTTTTGATGAGAATTTTTTGTATATCCAATTTGAAACAATACCTGAATTTTCATTTTTATCCCCTCGGGAGCAGTCTATGCTGTAAACAACATATAGAAACTAGTGCATTTCGGCGTTTGATATTAATCAACGTTTTGTGTTCTCATTTGCAGGACAGCAGTAAAAATATTCAGACTGAGGCATTTCATGTATTCAAGGTACTACTAGAGCTGTTATGGTTGTTTCCTTATAGGTTGCATTTGATCGGCCTTTTTTGTAACCCAGGTTCCTTATTTTGACCTTTTTTGTTCGTACAGTTATTTGCTGCCAATCAAAACAGACCTCCTGAAATCACAACAATTTTAACTGCCAACAAGAGCAAGCTTTTGCGCCTTTTTAACGACTTCAAGCTGGACAGAGGTGATATTGTCTTTTATTATACAACCATTGCCATGCTATCACCTTCACCTATATCTAATTTATATCTCATCTTAAATCATTGTTCAGCCTCCATCTTAAGATTATAAATGAAGCAAAAAGTATGATATTTTTATTTGTTCTCCTTTTAGCTGTGACAGGAAATAATTTGCTCTGGACACCTTATTCTTATGCAGCATGCTTAACTGTATTCACAGCATAATGAAATATCATCGGGTGATCCCGCTTACTTTTTTTTTTTTTTTTTTTTTTTTTTTTTTTTTTTTGCAAACCGCAGAGGATGAGCAGTTTGAATCAGACAAAAAGCGGATAATAGACGTGATTGCTGCACTTTAAGCAGAGTTTGACAAAACCATGTACTCATGTAGACAGTTCGATTTGTAAATTGTCTTCCTTACTTTTGGTAAATTGAATATATAATGTAAAAAATTATAAATGTAATTTTCTCCTTTGTTATAGTATTGTACAGTGTTTTATTTTCTTTTTTGCTTGTTACCAGATTGTATGTGTCACCATTTTAGTTTTTAATTGGTTTATTACTTAATATAGATTCAAAAAATAATGTTCAAATGAAATATTGGGCATCGTCCTTTTCCGATGGTCCAATGGGTGTATATGAAATCATTTCTTATCCCATTTTCTTTATCACCGTTCAGTACAATCATAGTTTGTTATTCATTTGCGGATCGAGCCATAAATTTATGTTGTTTACGAGGCGGACATACTGTTAGAACTGGGTTAGTTTGCACTGCAGTAGTAGTAAGTTATGAGTGAACTTGGAAAAAGTTCCCTTATTGAGCCTATATTGGATCTATGAAGTCTATTTATTTGGAATACATTATGTAAATAGTATATCATATTTTAATTTAACTCTATAACTTATATATAGTTTAATTTTAGTACATATAAATATACACATGTATCATATACATGTATGTGTGAATGTGTAATGTATAACATGTCAGTGTATAGATGTTAGGGTTTATATCGCAGTGGGTAACGTGGACACGTTAACTTATTCGATGTGAACAGTGCGTTCGGGGCTGGCCCATGCAAGTGGATTGCCGTAGGCAAATTAAAATGCCCAAAGTACAAAATAAAGCAGGGGAGAAAAATTTTGCCCTTGAATTGGTGTTACCGGAGATTGAACCAATGCCCACTCACAAATAATTCCAACAGCATACCACTCAACCACAAAACAAATTGATACAAATCTCCGATCATAATTATTTTCAACAGTAATCGATGTTCTTCTTCTACCTCCCACATCCTACTCCCTCCTGCTGCCCATCCAATGGGGGGTTGCCTATTCGTCCGCCTCAAGGGTCTTGCCCTTGGATCGAACCTGAGTGTGTTATTCAGATATATGTATGTAGATTTAAATTTGTTACTTAATATTGTAAACAAACGAATATATGTACTTGTATGTATATATTAACTTTGTTTAATTAATTATATGCGTGTGTGTAATGTATAACATGTCGATGTATAGATATTGGAGTTTATGTCGCAATGTTAACGTGGACACGTTAACTCATTCGATATGTAGTATGTTATTTAGGTATATAAACAAATATATGTACTTATATGTATCTGTTAATTTTGTTTAATTAATTTTATGTGTATATATATCGAAACTCTATTTAGACACAAAATGAGGACACAAAATTGCACACAATAAATCTCAACCACTGGATCCTCTCATGAATTACACTCTCCACATAAAGACAAATATATCCAACGGTGGAGGTTTTATGACTCCCTCTTTGTGTTTAATTTTGTGTCCAAGTAATCGGCCCCTTATATATATATATATATATATATATATATATATATATATATATATGAAAACCGTATCAACCTGAAAAGACCCGAACCCGATGAGTCTCGGGTCGGGTCTAGGTGATGAAAAATACAATAAAGACCCGATAAAACCCGACCCGACAAAAAAACATTGAAATATATGTAATTTTTGTGTTATTGCCCAGCCGAACCCGAACCGAAGCTTGAGTCGAATTGGGTCCAAATTTTGGAAATGTATAGTTTAGACCCGACAAAACCCGACCCCCTAGACCCAAGACCCGTCGGGTCGGGTCCGAGTCTATCGGCCGAGTCAAACTGACACCCCTATAGTTAGACACAATTAATCTCCACCATTGGACCACCCCATGAATTACACCTCTCCACATAAAGACAAAAATCCAACGGCTGAGGATTTGTGTCTCTAAGTTTGTATCTAATTCTATGTCCAAACACCTGCCTCTATGTGGGAAAGTCTATTTAGACACAAACAATCTCAACCATTATATTTTCTCCTAAATTCCACTTTCCATATAAAAACAAACAAACCCACAGTTCGGAATTTGTGTCTCTAATTCTATGTCCCAATAGTCGCTCCCTATATGAGGGCGGCTATATGAACACAAAAGTTTGGCACAAATCAAGCGACACAAAATCTCAGCCACATGATTAATTTGTCTTTATGTGAGGAGTGCAAATCATGAGGTAATTCTATGGTTCAGATTTTGTGTCCCTCAATTTATGTTAGAACTTTGTGTCTAAATGGACTTCCCCGTCCACACACACGCGCGCGCTCACACACACATATGTGTGCATGTATGTATATATATGAGCGTTTCGTATGGTGCAACACCTCTAATGTCCCTTGATTTTCACTATACATCTGTTTCAATCCATTCACTGATTCTTTCTTACATCCCCACATTATCTATCTATATTATAATGAGAATACATTGATTTGAAGCTTTTGTAATTATCAAAGTACCCTTATAGGGAAAATTTAAGTACGCATATTAACAAGGTTGTTTTGGTCATTCCCCTTGCCATGTTCTTGAATCAAATTGGTCACGTAACATTTTAGTTATTATGAATCCATTTTATCATACTCCCATGTTATAATCACTCTCACTAAAATAGGTTATTCAACAAAGGGAAAAAAAAAATGTATGACGCCTCGGGTGGAGGTGTTGTGAACATCTCGGGTTGTGAACATCTCGGGTTGTTGAGGTAAAAGCTATGCTTAGGATGTGCGTAAATTTCTCTGCTTTGTTGGGTTTGTTTCTGCTTTATACGTATGTGTATATAACGACTAAATAATCGTTCTTTAATTTATACATAAACATATTTATAATATGTATATATATTAATTAACAAATTTTTTAAAGTTCTAAAGCGTATAGGTAACACTAAAAATTTATCATTTACTTTTATTATTTTAAAATATATAATAATTTATTTTTTAATTGAAAATAGATAAAATGTTAATAGAGTATATTTTTGAATTTTTAATTTTTTTAAAAAAATCTTACATGATGTTTGATGTTAGAAAATCATATTTTTTTGGTCACAATATTTTTTTTATTAATCTTTTTGGCCATTTATTACAATAATCTTTAAAGATAGAAAAATTATTTTTTAATTTTAAATTTCTAACCAAGAGCTTATTTTATGATAAATTAATTTTATAAATCTAAAAGATTATTTTCGAAACATATTTTACTTTATATAATTTAGTTAGATGGTATACTGATTTAAATGATATTAAACAATAAAAATAATTATGAAAATATTTTATATCCTTCTAAAATAATTAGTACTGTAATTATATATGTATAAAATTATATTATCAACTATCACCATAGATTGATATTTGATTAAATATTAACCATATATATAATTAAAGAAGAGGTTTATATGGCACCCCTATTTCATGGCACCCCTTTTGCATTCGAACCATAACCACTCGTCTATATTTAAATAATTAGTGAGCGAGCGAGAGAGAGTGAGTTAGTGGAAAGAGGGAGAAAATGGATTTTGTTTGGAAATCAGAGAGTATTTAAGATGTTGCACTGTTGAGGTGCAACAGAATGTTCCCCATAATTAAATTATATATGTATAACAGAATAAATTTATTATATTGATTTTTTTGGTAGTTTGTATCTAATTTTTTTTCTTTTCAAATGAATACATACATATAACCGATCTAGCCTGGGACAACAACAATAAATATAAGAATCTCACATAACCAACAATAATACATATAATGAAATATTAATCAGAAATTATATGCTATAATACAGTAAATAATATACCTGGCAACCAATTCCCTGAAGCATACCTTATAATGGTGTAATTCTTTTATCTTATAAGCTTTTCGATTTAGTAGACTACTAATTCTTGAACCGTTGTTTTTTTTATTGTCGAATAATAATGGACCTTGAATTGATTTGCACTAGATATGGTGGGACTCTTAGGGATTGAAATCAACCAACAATAGGAGGTAGGAATGGAAGCATAAGGCCATTTTAAATTATGTTCTATTAAAAAGACAAATATACCAAAATTGAAGGAAAAAACCCATTATGCGGTGGCTCACAAAAATAAAACTTCAGTGCAACATACGCAACTGAGTCTGTGAAACAAAACAGATCCAATACCCTAAGTCGCCAAGACAACAAATATCACATACAAAATCAAGAGAAAACAAATAGAAGAAACAAAAAACAACACACAGCACAACTCAGCTACATATCCCCAACAGGACGAGACAGGTGGATGCCCCTAAAACAAATAACCAAAGCAACATTGATACATACCAGCCGCCCAAAACCAGAAAGCCTACCTGAAAACCTTACAAACCACTAACAACAATAAAATCTGAGTACCCTCACGCCTGGGATGATAAATGGTATCCCAAGAAACACAATGACGTCTCTTAGCTTTGTCTTTTTCCAGTAGAAAAGAACGAGGCAAACGAGCGGTAGGAACGAATGAAAGATGCAGTAGGTGTCATAACCGCGAAAACTTTCAACGCTAAAGAATCGAGCACCGACTTGATAAGGACAAGTGATAAAAGAGTCAAGTTCCATCTAAAGATCTTCCCTCTAGCTTTGTCGGTAAGGGGGTCGAAGATCGCATTGAGTTTGCAGCCTCGATATAGGACAATGTGGAGGGAAGAAAGAGGAAGCGAGGTGACTCGAAAGCGTGAGATGGACTCAATCCATGTGATATTCCATGGTCCATGGACTTAGAGGGAATGAAACAACTCTTCGAAACATTGATCGATTACCCCGAGCATCATTAGTAGAGATGAAGAAAAGAAAGAAGTCAACGGATGGATCTCTGATTTCCATTAGAAAAGATAACGATGTGATCAGCGAAGGATAATGAGGAAATTACAGGGCATCCACAGGGGATACCAAAATGATGAATCTTCCCTCAAATGGTAAGAGAGTGCACCTTATGGACGAGAGCCTCAGCAGTTAAGACAAAAAGAGATGGGGAAAGGGATATAATTGCCGGAATCCCCTCCTCGATGAAAAAAAACTTTTCATGCTTTGTTTATAAAAACAGAGAACCAATAGTTCGAGATAAGTATCCAGACAAGATCAAAAAAAGGCTCTGGAAACCCGTATGAGTCGAGAATCCGGATGATGAATAACCAAGACATGCGGTCATAAGCTTTAGCCATATCAAGTTTAATCACTACATTAGATCCTATGATCTTCCGGTCAATTTGAGAGATAGTTAAGTTATTAGGTTAGAAGAACACTGTCAGTTATCAGGCAGTCTCTGACAAAACATGCTTGCGACGAGGAAACAACATGGTCCAATATAGGCATGAGACGAATAGATAAAATCTTGGATATGACCTTGTTCGAGAAGTTAAAGAGATTAATCATAAAATCAGAGCAAGAACGGGGGTTCTCACATTTAGGATTAGCACAAGATTGGTCGATGTCCATCCCCTGGCGAACGCACCACTAAAGAAGAAGAAGTCTTGACTGATTGTTGTCCAAGAACATCAGTAAAAAAAAACTGTTGAAGCCATTAAGGTCGCTAGTGGTTTCCATGTTTAGGGAGAAAACAAAGGAACGAATTTCTTCCATAGAGTTAGGACTGCAAAGAGCAGGAGCCTCAGATGGAAGAATCAGAAGCAGGATAAAAGACATGATACCAGGATCAGCCAAGTCTACAAAAGGGCCTGCCGGAAAGATTATAAGTAAGACAGGATCATCTCTGTGATGACCTGCCTTACACTGTCAAGGCTCCACAGTGTGACAAAACAGAAATAAACAGATATAATCCAAGTATAAATCTATAAATCATCGCCTCCTGCGCAGCCCTGAACAATACTTGTATCTATCACCTGGTCTGCTCATCAACATCATTAATGAGCACCCAAGGTAATAAGAGGAAAATAAAACCTTGGGTCAGACAAAAGTTTTGTGTGAGCGATAAATAAATCTCAAAGTACTATAAAAGTCATAATAGTAAAAATGGCACGGAGGGTATAGAGAATCATAACTGCCCTGCCCCTGCATCCACAGAGTTAGCACATAATAATAGACATATGTTATACTGAGATAAACATCAAGTAGATAAAGTAAGTGTGATAGATGCCTACGCATCCGATGGGGATAAATAAGTAAACATCCATAACAACCATCAACCATCCTCACGTTCACTCACTCAGTGCGTAAAGTATACAATACTCAATACTTTGGTCACCAAATCCATCGGGGCCATGGTGGAACAAACTGCCTAGGTCTCCACCAAACTCTCGCTATGACCTACTTCCCTGGTCTATAGTCAATAGCCCTACCCAGTCTACATTGCCCTGGCTCTTGGGTCCGGGGAAATCACTCTACACTACCCTGACTCTGATTTTTCAACATGCATCCTCTCTCAAAGGTGTACCTAAATCATGAATATCGATAACTCCTTTGCATACATTCTCCGCAGCAGAATCTATCACTAGACTGTTCGTAAGACTCCCTTCTGAAGTCGCCTAAATGTGGGAACTATCCCCGATGGTCATCATATGTCATTGAATATCATCCGGTGTCTCCCGCCTCTTTCTCTCTGACAGTCACCTCAATACGACTTAATGTCGTCTTTTTCTGCATCTTAGGGAAAATAGTCCATCGCAACAGCCTCGTCTCCATTATAGAATCACCATCCTGGAATCACCATCATCGAATGATGAATCACTGCATATGAGCACCACATCTCGTCTTAAGCCATCGTGTCAAAACATCTGTCGAACGAACCATCACATCCTGCTCCTTGAAATCGCATCGTCGTCGATGTTAAGTTGACCGAGTGGCCAATAACAATAGTAATTGATATAGATAACTTCATAGTGATCGATAACGACAATTCAGATCATCTATTTAACCAAAGTTGGTTAAATACACATCTAAGGGAAACGTACGACATTCGCTGCGAAATCCAGCTCTTCGCCAAGTCCAGCTCGTTGCCTTTAGATTGGCCGTGAAGCTGCATTATCGCTTCATCTTCAAACCTGCTATCGAGCTCTAATGTTGCTCCGTCGTTGAATTCATTGAGTTCCAATGCTGTTGAGTCGTTAGATCCATCTAAGAGCTATGAAGCTTCATCGAGAATTTACCTCATCCGTTCGAGTTTACTATCCTTGTGCGCTCAATCAGTACGTACCCACTTGTGCAATCGATCGATGAACTCCAAACTCCTACGAACGAGATTTTCCTAATACTAGATCGCCTACGAATGGCGTTTTAGTCTATACTAAGCAAATACTTCAACCATACAACCAATAGTTATCCAAATTCCTAAACTAGCATACGAGCATCCATAATAGAAAAAACAAATCAAATTAAACCTATCCATAGTAATCAAAGTGGATTATATGTATGTTGACGGAAAAAATGTCGTAAACACCAAAGATTCCCAATTACTAGGAATTATAAATATGGTCGCATAAACAAGAACATAAGTAGTAAATAACACGAGATTTATAGTGGTTCGTCCTCAGTAAGGGCCTACGTCCACTTTGAAGAGTCGGTTGGAATATTATTAATTACTTGGAAGAATTATAAGGTCGAGACTATCTCATGACATCTCATTACATTCACTTTTCATGATATATGATGTCATAATTATCATATATTGAATAATAAGGAAAAAGACAATTTTGTCCTTCTTCTTCCTCAAAGAGGAGATGCCATTAATGAAGCTTTATGGAGGTCTCCAAGCTCAAGAATTAAACCCTTTTGAAGTGTAAGGCCATGGGGTATATATAGGAAGTGGTTAGGTAGGAGTAGGTAGAAATGGGGACCATCTTCCAGAAATTCACACCTCTTGCTCTCGGGCCTCAGAAATTCGCACCTGGGGTGAGGTGCGAAATTTCACACCCGGTTGGGTGCGAAGTGGATTTCGGCGGGAGGCATTGTCGAGGCTGGTTGGTTCGTTTGAGGCGTCGAAGCTCCTCAACACGAAATGAAGGAATCCATCGTTTTGATGGTCCGAAGTGAAGGAATCTGAGCTTCCGGCATGGAGAAAATCAGATGAATCAGGCGGTGCTCACATTTTCGACCTAATCGGCCGATCGTCGTCGGGACTGTGGGGCCCCGGACCCCGACCGGCGCTGCGCCCGAACCCGCTTGATGGCTCGCCTTCAGCTCGTATGCGGACGGATACTGATGGGGGTTGCGTCAGAGGGATGCGGCGTCCTGCTAGTGGCCAGACTCGAGTCTTCTGATACTGCCCCCCCTAGAAGGGGCTGTAATATCACGCGATATGTTGAGTCGAGCGTGTCTTGAGTACTTTTGGTGACCGGACCAAAAGGCCGGTTAACATTTGCCCCTCAAAGTACTTCTTTTCTTGACATGATGTGCTTTGGAATGAAAGTTGAGATGATAGTTGGGTTGCGGATTTATCCTGCAAGTTATAGGAAAAACATGTTAGTTAGCGGGCACACTCGTTGGGGAATCGTGAGCGAGCCGCTGTTGATTTGGTGTCGCACTCGTGTTGCTTAGTATCTGCATAGTGTAGTCGTCGCGCCTTTTAGGCGATTTGACACTTGCGGGGGATGTACGTACGTGGGCGCTTTGATGATTGAGCATTTGGTGAGTACGCAAGTGGTCGTTGAGTCGTGATTGACTTGGTAGCTAGGGCTTCGAAGATAAGTAGATGTAGCTGTATTTCAGTGTACGATCTTGAATTCCGATCTTGGAACGTTCGGTTGAGGCATACCGATCCCCCGATTGTAGCTACTTCCTTTCTCCTCTTCTCCGGATAGAAAATCATCGTAAGGCATGAAGGATGCCAAACTACTTCTTTTGTATTTTGGATGTTCGAGGTGTTGTTAGGTTTTCGGGAGAAGGGAAGAGAGAGGTGGAAAGTAAGAGGACTTTCAGATTTGGTACCCAAGAACGTGGAGCGGCGGATCTTGTGAAACGGGATTAGGAATTTGGATAAAGGTTGCCAGGCATGTGTGAATACGGGATTGGGCTTTGTGTCCCAAATGCTTATTAAATCTTTCACGCTCTTCGAGAGTTCAAATCTTGGTTGAGGAGATGACAACTAAGCCGACGCACGGGAGCACGATACATAACTTAGCTCTCCCATGACTTTGTCGAGCATTGTCTTTGATCATAAGTTTGTAAACTTGATCCTTGTCATGGTGCTATATGAGCGGGCTGTGATTAGTGATTTTTGGTCTCGCGACGCGGTCCTTAAGAAATGGACTTGCTTGGACTGTCGGCTTGAAGGCTTATATAAGATATCGACACGTAGTCGAGATGTTAGTCTTGGGATCTAATCATTAACCTAACCAGGACGCGGCTGCATCTTGACTTAGGTGTTGCACTGGCGGTTGGTGATGGCCGTGGAGTTAGTTATTGAAGCTAAAGGCTGCCACCATGTTCCGGAGTATCAGTTTTTGTGGAGTCTGGGTACTGATGGAAGCCGAGAAGCCTCCATGGCCTGAACTTTGGCTCCGGATTTCTTCCGTTGCGAGGTGAAGATGCTCTAAACACGGCGTGTAACACCCCGTATTTTCTGTGAACGTATAAGTAACAAATTAAAGTATACTTAATTTTTAGGAGAAGAATTAAGGGAAACGGGTTGCGCCATTGCGTTCGTCTCGAAATTCTGCTTGAGATAGAGTCCGAGTTTGCGTAAAACGGATACCGTATGAAGGAGATATGGACGAACGAAGTTATGCAGAAAAACCGGAAACAGGCCAGAAATGCACTGGCGCACTTGTGAAGTGCGCCAACACAAAAACACACCGGCGCACTTGGGAAGTGCGCCCATGTCGAGGCGGAAACCTGCACAGGGTTCTAGAGAGTTCTAATGATGATTTTTGATGTGCTAGACGGACCTGATGGCTTCTAGGGTGATCTAATGGTTCTGAAACACTCTCTACACCTATAAATATGTGATTAACCTAACCCTAATTCATAGAATATTGTCTATGACACCATTATGCTACCAAACTCTCTCTTAAACCCTAGCCGCCGCCTCTAAATTTAATCTCAAGTGTTCATTCACAATTCAAATTAAAGTTTAGAGCTGCAACAACAATCGAAGAAGATTAATCAGCGTTTCTGCATCAAATTCGATTTATAATCCTTTTCTTTAGCCACGAAAGGCAAGTACAGTTATTTTCCGATATAAACGTTAATTATGATTGTGGCATGAATTGTAAATCTGAATCTGAGGTTATGTATGTTCTGTTCTGTTTAGATCTATCTTATTCTGTATCTCTTTCTTCTTTCTGTTCTATAGCCAGGCTACTACGAGCCTGCGCCGAATCTCATAAGAGATTAACGCACGAACGCTAAATTTTGGGACAAATAATGAACAATGCATAATTGGACATGAAACTGTTGCATATGAGACTATTATTGCCTATGACTATGATTCATGACTATGAGACTATTGCCTATGACTATGATTCATGACTATGAGACTATTGCCTATGACTATGATTCATGCCTATGAGACTATTGCCTATGACTATGATTCACGCCTATGAGACTATTGCCTATGACATTGAATAAGAAACTATTGTGATTTGTCGCCCATGACTATTGTAGTTAGTTTCTTACGCCTATTCCCTTAATGATACTAGATCTCATATTTAGTATGTAACTTTGCTAGTTTATTCCCATTCACTGTTATGTACATCGAGCCTAGTGGGGCCATTATCATTGTATTTGGTTCATTATTTCATGCCTATTCTTTCTTGTGCTTATCTCCTATTCCTTTTGCTAGGGCCATTTCATGAGTACTTAGAGAACTTGTTGAAACATTGAGCGTAGCTTAATTAAGTTAATAAATATGTTGGCATAATTTGAATTGGCTATGATAGAGAATGATTTACATGCATATTAGTCTTGGACAAAAATGGTAAACTAGAATATTAAATCTAGTTTTGACATGAACTGTAAATGGGAATATTAAGGCTATGATTTGGGGCATATATTGTATTATGAATTATGACCTTGATTTAGGCATGTAAGTTTAGGCTAAATCTATGATTAGGCAAGATAGGTAAATAGAGTTTTAGATATATATAATCTGCTAAATCTGTTATCTGCTAAATCCGTTAAATTGCCTAATCCGTTATCCGCTAAATTTGTTATATTGCCTAATTTGCTAGTTCTGCTATATTGTCTAATCTGCTAGATCTGTTCATCTGCTAAATCTGTCATCTGCTAAGTCTGCTGAAAATGCCTAATCTGTTATATGCTAAATCTGCTAAATTGCTTAATCTGCTAAATCTGTTAAGTCGCCTAATCTGCGAAATCTGTTATCTGCTGAGTTGATATATTTAGTCTGTTATTGACATAATCTGAATTGGCTATAGTTATGAATAATTGACATGTATATTAGGCATGGGCATAAATGGTAAATTATTAATTAATTGGCCGCAAAGATAAACATGGCTAACTCGAGGTTAGAATGAGTTTGCGGCGTAATCCTGCCCGGAACCGCCCGGCACATCCAGTGGCCGCAAACAACAGGTTCTAATGTGAGAAGTTAGTCATAACGTGCTTGAAACCCGAGGTTAGACTCAGTTTGTGGCAGAAACCTGCCCGGAACCAACCGGCCTAACCAGTAGCCGCAAACTGTCAGTCTAATGTGAGAGGTCTGGGCATTAATATTTAATTAATGAAAATATGAGATAAATATGATGTCTAAAACGTATTGGGTGGATAGGGTTAAACCAACTGGACTAATGAAATTAATAAACCCGTTTCATGAATCTGTAGGCCCAGTACAAAGTTAGACAAGTCTGTAAATCTGTATGTCTGATCCGTTAGTCTGAAAACTTATTAACTTGATTTTCTGATCTGTGAACTAGTTGAACTGAACTCTGTATGTCTGAACTTGTAAACAAGTTAATCTGAAATCTGTTAGTCTGGGGGCACAAGGTTAGGAGGGAAAAATACTTGTGTCATCTGTTGTTTGGGACCCATATTAGTCAGTAACCCTTTCTGGTATCAAAACTTTGACCCAACAGTAGGTAGGGTCTGGGCACGCTTACTGAACTAATTATAAGCGGTTCATTCTGATAATGGCGAGGGGTGTTGATGGTGCGTTCCAACCGGGTCATGTGCGTGCATGGATCCCGGTCTGCCTCTGAGGATGTAAGACGCCGTGACATCTGTAAATAGGTCTATGTCATTTAAAGGTTGCCACTTTGGGGAGTGATACACCCTTTTGTGGGGCTGGCACAGGGTATTTATGTATTAGGGAGCCGATCGCTTGGGGTAGGGTTTTAGGGTACACTTAGTTCTATCTGTTTCTGTTGGTACCGTCTGTTTCTGTTAGGTGACAACACCTGTCTGTTTCTGCGTGGTACCGTCTGTTCGGGTGGTAAAGGCCCATTTACTAGTGTACACCTAATTCTAACATTCTGTTTCTGTAGGGATTATTCTGTTTCCGTTTCTGTCTCTGTTTGGGTGGTAAAGGCCCATTACTAGCATTCTGTTTATGTACTTTCTGTTCGGGTGGTAAAGGCCCATTATTAGCATTATGTTTCTGTACCTTCTGTTAGGGTGGTAAAGGCCCATTATTCTGTTTCTGTTTCTGTTTAGACATTAGGGTAACACCTAATCCTGTTATACTAGTATTAGTGCAGAAAGGTGAAAAGTAGTAGCTCACATCGTTCTGTTCTTTTTCTGTTTAACCTAAGTTTATCTGCAACTCCTGTTACTGTTATCTCGCATCCAGTTTTATTTTCATGTCATAATTATTCTTATCTGTTCATATGCTGAAAGTCACTGGACTTGCCAGACTTTATGTCTGACCTTGCTTGTTTTCGCCCCTTTTTCTTCCGTTCCCCTCCAGGTTTTCTAAGGAGGGAATACTGTAGCTTGATCTGGATTTCTTCTGCTTGAAGTGTGTGAAGTATGGCTTGTCCTTTTCTGGCATCTTTGGTGGGGAGTATGATTTTAAAGTTTTGTACTCTGATGGCTTTTGAACAAGGATGATATATATGTACTTGAGTTTTTGATAAAGTTGTAACCAAATTGATTTCTGTCCGCTGCAATAAAGTTATAAAGTTTTTCAAGTATTATTTTTATATCTGTCTTGTAATATTCTGTTCTGTTTACTAAAATGCTCCATCAAAGTTAAGGCATTCCCTTTGTGAGTGACCTTAACGGAGGTGGGGTGTTACACGTGGTATCAGAGCTGAAGGTTACCAGATTTGATAAAAAGTTTGGAAAACTATTTTCAAAAAGGTTTTAAAAAGGAAGTATTTTCAAAAGTAAAGCTTATTTTTGAAAAGCATAATCCCCAAAAGCCATATATCTATCTTTTGATCCTCTGTTTGAATCTTTGTTTCCTTTTTCTCCTGGGCTCCCGGCTTTCTGGGAGGTAACCTCATCGCGGCATGGTTCTGTAGGCTTGATAAGACTACGACACCGGTCAAAGGGCAAATAAGCGCCCGACTTCCATCTATAGCCGCAGTAGTCTCACCTACGGCTAATTTTCTTTCGAGCTTTGTAGGATTTTCGGTACGATGGAGGCCGCTTTCAAGGGACTTGTCAACGTCTTACACACGGATAGTAAAGATGAGAATGAGGGAGTTTGGCTAAGGAGCACAACCCAAGGATGAGAAACTCATGGATATGGACTTGGTTCACAAAGGAGGCAAAAAGGAAACACAAAAGAAGGAAGAAAAGTCTAAAGATAAAGGAGGAGAAAAGTGCTTTACTTATGGAAGCTTGACTCATCTGAACAAGGATTGCTGAAAGAGGAAGGACACTCACTTCAACTGTGGTGAGATGGGACACTTCACTAGGGACTGCCCGAAGAAACGGGGGCAAGGACAGAGGACATGACCTATTTCGGGAAGGCAGGCGAATGCTCTCATAGTTGGTGGATAGGATAGAAGTAGGAAAATTTCCGTTGAGAGTTTAGTTTCCTTATCTGATTATTGAGTTAGAACTCTTTCCGATTATGGAATTTTGATTCTGTAGTCAAGTCTCTGCACTTTAATACTAGTCTTGTTTCTGATCTGGTTATAGTCTCAAACCCCATAGGGGTTACGACTCGTCTACTGGTGATAGGTTGGAGTTTGAGGGTATCTGTGTTAGGCATCAAGTCAATTGTAACGCATACATTCTGGGTTTTTGAGGGATATGGTGGGATTTTCCCATGCTAAGTTTTCTAAGAATCATTCGATAATCTGATCTGTACTAGTAGTCTGTAAGCATCTGGATATTTCTGAAAAGGTTAAGATTTCCAGTTTTGACATTGTCTAAAGAGGGTAATCCTCTGGGTGTCAACCTGATGTTGATCTTGGTCTTCGGGGTTGATACTTAGGGGAATTATTCTCTCAACCAATGTCTGATGGGAACCAAGTTTTTGTTTTATCTATACTCGCTTCCATCACTCGACTGTATCCTAACGATCGAATATTCAACCTATAGATAGGAATCCTATGGATGTAAACATGTGTTTGAGACATGTTATGTTTGATGGTTGCAAGTGAATGCAAGTGGTTGCTAGTGGTTGCTCGTGGATGCATATACACACACTAGGCACTAGATCGGCTCAAAAACACTCTCATACTGCATATGGATGTGTGTGCATTTTTCAATTTTTGTGGATGCAGAATGATTGACTCCTCACATAGATGTTGCATTTGGATGAATGGTTATGCACTCATATAGAAATGATGTGTATCAAATAGGACTTCTTGCATACATAATTAGACTCATGGCACCAACATGGTTCGCATTGAGGAGGTCAACTGAATCAGTAGACCGCCTAATCTTTGCATTAGATAAGAGACATATACACACACTTTTGCATATGTTCATACAACATTAGAAGTTTTCTAAGGAAAATGGATGCTTGTGGATGATGGTTGAGTAGATGGATGATTGGATGGTAGGACACATTCTTCTTAACTTGAAGATTTCGGGGACGAAATCCTTTAAGGAGGGGAGAATGTAACACCCCGTATTTTCTGTGAACGTATAAGTAACAAATTAAAGTATACTTAATTTTTAGGAGAAGAATTAAGGGAAACGGGTTGCGCCATTGCGTTCGTCTCGAAATTCTGCTTGAGATAGAGTCCGAGTTTGCGTAAAACGGATACCGTATGAAGGAGATATGGACGAACGAAGTTATGCAGAAAAACCGGAAACAGGCCAGAAATGCACTGGCGCACTTGTGAAGTGCGCCAACACAAAAACACACTGGCGCACTTGGGAAGTGCGCCCATGTCGAGGCGGAAACCTGCACAGGGTTCTAGAGAGTTCTAATGATGATTTTTGATGTGCTAGACGGACCTGATGGCTTCTAGGGTGATCTAATGGTTCTGAAACACCCTCTACACCTATAAATATGTGATTAACCTAACCTTAATTCATAGAATATTGTCTATGACACCATTATGCTGCCAAACTCTCTCTTAAACCCTAGCCGCCGCCTCTAAATTTAATCTCAAGTGTTCATTCACAATTCAAATTAAAGTTTAGAGTTGCAACAACAATCGAAGAAGATTAATCAGCGTTTCTGCATCAAATTCGATTTATAATCCTTTTCTTTAGCCACGAAAGGCAAGTACAGTTATTTTCCGATATAAACGTTAATTATGATTGTGGCATGAATTGTAAATCTGAATCTGAGGTTATGTATGTTCTGTTCTGTTTAGATCTATCTTATTCTGTATCTCTTTCTTCTTTCTGTTCTATAGCCAGGCTACTACGAGCCTGCGCCGAATCTCATAAGAGATTAACGCACGAACGCTAAATTTTGGGACAAATAATGAACAATGCATAATTGGACATGAAACTGTTGCATATGAGACTATTATTGCCTATGACTATGATTCATGACTATGAGACTATTGCCTATGACTATGATTCATGACTATGAGACTATTGCCTATGACTATGATTCATGCCTATGAGACTATTGCCTATGACTATGATTCACGCCTATGAGACTATTGCCTATGACTATGATTCACGCCTATGAGACTATTGCCTATGACATTGAATAAGAAACTATTGTGATTTGTCGCCCATGACTATTGTAGTTAGTTTCTTACGCCTATTCCCTTAATGATACTAGATCTCATATTTAGTATGTAACTTTGCTAGTTTATTCCCATTCACTGTTATGTACATCGAGCCTAGTGGGGCCATTATCATTGTATTTGGTTCATTATTTCATGCCTATTCTTTCTTGTGCTTATCTCCTATTCCTTTTGCTAGGGCCATTTCATGAGTACTTAGAGAACTTGTTGAAACATTGGGCGTAGCTTAATTAAGTTAATAAATATGTTGGCATAATTTGAATTGGCTATGATAGAGAATGATTTACATGCATATTAGTCTTGGACAAAAATGGTAAACTAGAATATTAAATCTAGTTTTGACATGAACTGTAAATGGGAATATTAAGGCTAAGATTTGGGGCATATATTGTATTATGAATTATGACCTTGATTTAGGCATGTAAGTTTAGGCTAAATCTATGATTAAGCAAGAAAGGTATATAGAGTTTTAGATATATATAATCTGCTAAATCTGTTATCTGCTAAATCCGTTAAATTGCCTAATCCGTTATCCGCTAAATTTGTTATATTGCCTAATTTGCTAGTTCTGCTATATTGTCTAATCTGCTAGATCTGTTCATCTGCTAAATCTGTCATCTGCTAAGTCTGCTGAAAATGCCTAATCTGTTATATGCTAAATCTGCTAAATTGCTTAATCTGCTAAATCTATTAAGTCGCCTAATCTGCAAAATCTGTTATCTGCTGAGTTGATATATTTAGTCTGTTATTGACATAATCTGAATTGGCTATAGTTATGAATAATTGACATGTATATTAGGCATGGGCATAAATGGTAAATTATTAATTAATTGGCCGCAAAGATAAACATGGCTAACTCGAGGTTAGAATGAGTTTGCGGCGTAATCCTGCCCGGAACCGCCCGGCACATCCAGTGGCCGCAAACAATAGGTTCTAATGTGAGAAATTAGTCATAACGTGCTTGAAACCCGAGGTTAGACTCAGTTTGTGGCAGAAACCTGCCCGGAACCAACCGGCCTAACCAGTAGCCGCAAACTGTCAGTCTAATGTGAGAGGTCTGGGCATTAATATTTAATTAATGAAAATATGAGATAAATATGATGTCTAAAACGTATTGGGTGGATAGGGTTAAACCAATTGGACTAATGAAATTAATAAACCCGTTTCATGAATCTGTAGGCCCAGTACAAAGTTAGACAAGTCTGTAAATCTGTTAAATCTGTATGTCTGATCCGTTAGTCTGAAAACTTATTAACTTGATTTTCTGATCGGTGAACTAGTTGACCTGAACTCTGTATGTCTGAACTTGTAAACAAGTTAATCTGAAATCTGTTAGTCTGGGGGCACAAGGTTAGGAGGGAAAAATACTTGTGTCATCTGTTGTTTGGGACCCATATTAGTCAGTAACCCTTTCTGGTATCAAAACTTTGACCCAACAGTAGGTAGGGTCTGGGCACGCTTACTGAACTAATTATAAGCGGTTCATTCTGATAATGGCGAGGGGTGTTGATGGTGCGTTCCAACCGGGTCATGTGCGTGCATGGATCCCGGTCTGCCTCTGAGGATGTAAGACGCCGTGACATATGTAAATAGGTCTGTGTCATTTAAAGGTTGCCACTTTGGGGAGTGATACACCCTTTTGTGGGGCTGGCACAGGGTATTTATGTATTAGGGAGCCGATCGCTTGGGGTAGGGTTTTAGGGTACACTTAGTTCTATCTGTTTCTGTTGGTACCGTCTGTTTCTGTTAGGTGACAACACCTGTCTGTTTCTGCGTGGTACCGTCTGTTCGGGTGGTAAAGGCCCATTTACTAGTGTACACCTAATTCTAACATTCTGTTTCCGTAGGGATTATTCTGTTTCTGTCTCTGTTTGGGTGGTAAAGGCCCATTACTAGCATTCTGTTTCTGTACTTTCTGTTCGGGGTGGTAAAGGCCCATTATTAGCATTATGTTTCTGTACCTTCTGTTAGGGTGGTAAAGGCCCATTATTCTGTTTCTGTTTCTGTTTAGACATTAGGGTAACACATAATCCTGTTATACTAGTATTAGTGCAGAAAGGTGAAAAGTAGTAGCTCACATCGTTCTGTTCTTTTTCTGCTTAACCTTAGTATATCTGCAACTCCTGTTACTGTTATCTCGCATCCAGTTTTATTTTCATGTCATAATTATTCTTATCTGTTCATATGCTGAAAGTCACTGGACTTGCCAGACTTTATGTCTGACCTTGCTTGTTTTCGCCCCTTTTTCTTCCGTTCCCCCCTAGGTTTTCTAAGGAGGGAATACTGTAGCTTGATCCAGATTTCTTCTGCTTGAAGTGTGTGAAGTATGGCTTGTCCTTTTCTGGCATCTTTGGTGGGGAGTATGATTTTAAAGTTTTGTACTCTGATGGCTTTTGAACAAGGCTGATATATATGTACTTGAGTTTTTGATAAAGTTGTAACCAAATTGATTTCTGTCCGCTGCAATAAAGTTTTTCAAGTATTATTTTTATATCTGTCTTGTAATATTCTGTTCTGTTTACTAAAATGCTCCATCAAAGTTAAGGCATTCCCTTTGTGAGTGACCTTAACGGAGGTGGGGTGTTACACGTGGTATCAGAGCTGAAGGTTACCAGATTGGATAAAAAGTTTGGAAAACTATTTTCAAAAAGGTTTTAAAAAGGAAGTATTTTCAAAAGTAAAGCTTATTTTTGAAAAGCATAATCCCCAAAAGCCATATATCTATCTTTTGATCCTCTGTTTGAATCTTTGTTTCCTTTTTCTCCGGGGCTCCCGGCTTTCTGGGAGGTAACCTCATCGCGGCATGGTTCTGTAGGCTTGATAAGACTACGACACCGGTCAAAGGGCAAATAAGCGCCCGACTTCCATCTATAGCCGCAGTAGTCTCACCTACGGCTAATTTTCTTTCGAGCTTTGTATGATTTTCGGTACGATGGAGGCCGCTTTCAAGGGACTTGTCAACGTCTTACACACGGATAGTAAAGATGAGAATGAGGGAGTTTGGCTAAGGAGCACAACCCAAGGATGAGAAACTCATGGATATGGACTTGGTTCACAAAGGAGGCAAAAAGGAAACACAAAAGAAGGAAGAAAATTCTAAAGATAAAGGAGGAGAAAAGTGCTTTACTTATGGAAGCTTGACTCATCTGAACAAGGATTGCTGAAAGAGGAAGGACACTCACTTCAACTGTGGTGAGATGGGACACTTCACTAGGGACTGCCCGAAGAAACGAGGGCAAGGACAGAGGACATGACCTATTTCGGGAAGGCAGGCGAATGCTCTCATAGTTGGTGGATAGGATAGAAGTAGGAAAATTTCCGTAGAGAGTTTAGTTTCCTTATCTGATTATTGAGTTAGAACTCTTTCCGATTATGGAATTTTGATTCTGTAGTCGAGTCTCTGCACTTTAATACTAGTCTTGTTTCTGATCTGGTTATAGTCTCAAACCCCATAGGGGTTATGACTCATCTACTGGTGATAGGTTGGGGTTTGAGGGTATCTGTGTTAGGCATCAAGTCAATTGTAACGCATACATTCTGGGTTTTTGAGGGATATGGTGGGATTTTCCCATGCTAAGTTTTCTAAGAATCATTCGATAATCTGATCTGTACTAGTAGTCTGTAAGCATCTGGATATTTCTGAAAAGGTTAAGATTTCCAGTTTTAACATTGTCTAAAGAGGGTAATCCTCTGGGTGTCAACCTGATGTTGATCTTGGTCTTCGGGGTTGATACTTAGGGGAATTATTCTCTTAACCAATGTCTGATGGGAACCAAGTTTTTGTTTTATCTGTACTCGCTTCCATCACTCGACTGTATCCTAACGATCGAATATTCAACCTATAGATAGGAATCCTATGGATGTAAACATGTGTTTGAGACATGTTATGTTTGATGGTTGCAAGTGGATGCAAGTGGTTGCTAGTGGTTGCTCGTGGATGCATATACACACACTAGGCACTAGATCGGCTCAAAAACACTCTCATACTGCATATGGATGTGTGTGCATTTTTCAATTTTTGTGGATGCAGAATGATTGACTCCTCACATAGATGTTGCATTTGGATGAATGGTTATGCACTCATATAGAAATGATGTGTATCAAATAGGACTTCTTGCATACATAATTAGACTCATGGCACTAACATGGTTCGCATTGAGGAGGTCAACTGAATCAGTAGACCGCCTAATCTTTGCATTAGATAAGAGACATATACACACACTTTTGCATATGTTCATACAACATTAGAAGTTTTCTAAGGAAAATGGATGCTTGTGGATGATGGTTGAGTAGATGGATGATTGGATGGTAGGACACATTCTTCTTAACTTGAAGATTTCGGGGACGAAATCCTTTAAGGAGGGGAGAATGTAACACCCCGTATTTTCTGTGAACGTATAAGTAACAAATTAAAGTATACTTAATTTTTAGGAGAAGAATTAAGGGAAACGGGTTGCGCCATTGCGTTCGTCTCGAAATTCTGCTTGAGATAGAGTCCGAGTTTGCGTAAAACGGATACCGTACGAAGGAGATATGGACGAACGAAGTTATGCAGAAAAACCGGAAACAGGCCAGAAATGCACTGGCGCACTTGTGAAGTGCGCCAACACAAAAACACACTGGCGCACTTGGGAAGTGCGCCCATGTCGAGGCGGAAACCTGCACAGGGTTCTAGAGAGTTCTAATGATGATTTTTGATGTGCTAGACGGACCTGATGGCTTCTAGGGTGATCTAATGGTTCTGAAACACTCTCTACACCTATAAATATGTGATTAACCTAACCCTAATTCATAGAATATTGTCTATGACACCATTATGCTACCAAACTCTCTCTTAAACCCTAGCCGCCGCCTCTAAATTTAATCTCAAGTGTTCATTCACAATTCAAATTAAAGTTTAGAGCTGTAACAACAATCGAAGAAGATTAATCAGCGTTTCTGCATCAAATTCGATTTATAATCCTTTTCTTTAGCCACGAATGGCAAGTACAGTTATTTTCCGATATAAACGTTAATTATGATTGTGGCATGAATTGTAAATCTGAATCTGAGGTTATGTATGTTCTGTTCTGTTTAGATCTATCTTATTCTGTATCTCTTTCTTCTTTCTGTTCTATAGCCAGGCTACTACGAGCCTACGCCGAATCTCATAGGAGATTAACGCACGAACGCTAAATTTTGGGACAAATAATGAATAATGCATAATTGGACATGAAACTGTTGCATATGAGACTATTATTGCCTATGACTATGATTCATGACTATGAGACTATTGCCTATGACTATGATTCATGACTATGAGACTATTGCCTATGACTATGATTCATGCCTATGAGACTATTGCCTATGACTATGATTCACGCCTATGAGACTATTGCCTATGACATTGAATAAGAAACTATTGTGATTTGTCGCCCATGACTATTGTAGTTAGTTTCTTACGCCTATTCCCTTAATGATACTAGCTCTCATATTTAGTATGTAACTTTGCTAGTTTATTCCCATTCACTGTTATGTACATTGAGCCTAGTGGGGCCATTATCATTGTATTTGGTTCATTATTTCATGCCTATTCTTTCTTGTGCTTATCTCCTATTCCTTTTGCTAGGGTCATTTCATGAGTACTTAGAGAACTTGTTGAAACATTGGGCGTAGCTTAATTAAGTTAATAAATATGTTGGCATAATTTGAATTGGCTATGATAGAGAATGATTTACATGCATATTAGTCTTGGACAAAAATGGTAAACTAGAATATTAAATCTAGTTTTGACATGAACTGTAAATGGGAATATTAAGGCTAAGATTTGGGGCATATATTGTATTATGAATTATGACCTTGATTTAGGCATGTAAGTTTAGGCTAAATCTGTGATTAGGCAAGATAGGTAAATAGAGTTTTAGATATATATAATCTGCTAAATCTGTTATCTGCTAAATCCGTTAAATTGCCTAATCCGTTATCCGCTAAATTTGTTATATTGCCTAATTTGCTAGTTCTGCTATATTGTCTAATCTGCTAGATCTGTTCATCTGCTAAATCTGTCATCTGCTAAGTCTGCTGAAAATGCCTAATCTGTTATATGCTAAATCTGCTAAATTGCTTAATCTGCTAAATCTGTTAAGTCGCCTAATCTGCGAAATCTGTTATCTGCTGAGTTGATATATTTAGTTTGTTATTGACATAATCTGAATTGGCTATAGTTATGAATAATTGACATGTATATTAGGCATGGGCATAAATGGTAAATTATTAATTAATTGGCCGCAAAGATAAACATGGCTAACTCGAGGTTAGAATGAGTTTGCGGCGTAATCCTGCCCGGAACCGCCTGGCACATCCAGTGGCCGCAAACAATAGGTTCTAATGTGAGAAGTTAGTCATAACGTGCTTGAAACCCGAGGTTAGACTCAGTTTGTGGCAGAAACCTGCCCGGAACCAACCGGCCTAACCAGTAGCCGCAAACTGTCAGTCTAATGTGAGAGGTCTGGGCATTAATATTTAATTAATGAAAATCTGAGATAAATATGATGTCTAAAACGTATTGGGTGGATAGGGTTAAACCAACTGGACTAATGAAATTAATAAACCCGTTTCATGAATCTGTAGGCCCAGTACAAAGTTAGACAAGTCTGTAAATCTGTTAAATCTGTATGTCTGATCCGTTAGTCTGAAAACTTATTAACTTGATTTTCTGATCTATGAACTAGTTGACCTGAACTCTGTATGTCTGAACTTGTAAACAAGTTAATCTGAAATCTGTTAGTCTGGGGGCACAAGGTTAGGAGGAAAAAATACTTGTGTCATCTGTTGTTTGGGACCCATATTAGTCAGTAACCCTTTCTGGTATCAAAACTTTGACCCAACAGTAGGTAGGGTCTGGGCACGCTTACTGAACTAATTATAAGCGGTTCATTCTGATAATGGCGAGGGATGTTGATGGTGTGTTCTAACCGGGTCATGTGCGTGCATGGATCCCGGTCTGCCTCTGAGGATGTAAGACGCCGTGACATCTGTAAATAGGTCTGTGTCATTTAAAGGTTGCCACTTTGGGGAGTGATACACCCTTTTGTGGGGCTGGCACAAGGTATTTATGTATTAGGGAGCCGATCGCTTGGGGTAGGTTTTTAGGGTACACTTAGTTCTGTCTGTTTCTGTTGGTACCGTCTGTTTCTGTTAGGTGACAACACCTGTCTGTTTCTGCGTGGTACCGTCTGTTCGGGTGGTAAAGGCCCATTTACTAGTGTACACCTAATTCTAACATTCTGTTTCCGTAGGGATTATTCTGTTTCTGTCTCTGTTTGGGTGGTAAAGGCCCATTACTAGCATTCTGTTTCTGTACTTTCTGTTCGGGGTGGTAAAGGCCCATTATTAGCATTATGTTTCTGTACCTTCTGTTAGGGTGGTAAAGGCCCATTATTCTGTTTCTGTTTCTGTTTAGACATTAGGGTAACACCTAATCCTGTTATACTAGTATTAGTGCAGAAAGGTGAAAAGTAGTAGCTCACATCGTTCTGTTCTTTTTCTGTTTAACCTAAGTATATCTGCAACTCCTGTTACCGTTAACTCGCATCCAGTTTTATTTTCATGTCATAATTATTCTTATCTGTTCATATGCTGAAAGTCACTGGACTTGCCAGACTTTATGTCTGACCTTGCTTGTTTTCGCCCCTTTTTCTTCCGTTCCCCCCAGGTTTTCTAAGGAGGGAATACTGTAGCTTGATCCGGATTTCTTCTGCTTGAAGTGCGTGAAGTATGGCTTGTCCTTTTCTGGCATCTTTGGTGGGGATTATGATTTTAAAGTTTTGTACTCTGATGGCTTTTGAACAAGGCTGATATATATGTACTTGAGTTTTTGATAAAGTTGTAACCAAATTGATTTCTGTCCGCTGCAATAAAGTTATAAAGTTTTTCAAGTATTATTTTTATATCTGTCTTGTAATATTCTGTTCTGTTTACTAAAATGCTCCATCAAAGTTAAGGCATTCCCTTTGTGAGTGACCTTAACGGAGGTGGGGTGTTACACGGCAGCTCCGTAGGATGATGTGAAGATGATGCCAATGCAGAGACTTAAGGGGATCTGATCGGGTCTTGAGATTGCCAGGCCGGTGCGACAATCCGTAGAGGGTTGCCCCAGGCCCGGGTACCTGCTAAATTTTGCTCGACATCAAGGATGAGCTAGCAATCTTGAATCGTTGCTCAATGTTTCATGTCTGGTCGGTGATTGGAGTTGAACGTAACACAATTGGTTGGCGAATGATTCTGGAAATGAACTTATGCGGACTGATCGCTCGGATATGCGCACAAGATGCGGGCATATGGTCGAGTTGTTAGTCTCCAACCCAATTATGTTGGGGTCATTATCCGGTTCGAAAAATGGCACTGACGTTTGCCGGTAACTACTACCATAGTTATCCAAACTAGGTGTCATCGCCGCGTTTCGATGCGCTTGTAGGTATGCATCGAGGGGCATGAGTTAGCTTCATGTTGCGTTTAAGTATGAGTTTGCTGGCAGGACGCTGAGACTTTGCGAACCCAATGAACCGGCCATGGGAACTCGGGAACTTGTCTAAATTCTCCAACTCCTCGAGGAACTGGTGATTGTATCGGTCCCTCTGTCCTTTGGTTCAGGCTTCTACGCCCGGTTTACCTAGTATTGGCGGGAGGTTAGAAGTTTCCAAGACCCGAGCTTTTGGGTTTAGATCATCCTCGTGGCGAGGTGTATTTTCCTCTTTAGAATGGTTGCCCCGAAGGTTGAGGCAATGGAAACGCCAACGCAAGGGCTAGTAGGGATCCTCCCCAGGTCCTGCGATGAGTATGCTGACGCAGAGATAGGTGGAGAACCACCCCCGAGCTCGAGTACTTGTCAATTGAAGAGGTTGCGAGCGATGAACCCATAACAGCCAAATAGATGCTTCTTTTTCTGGACTGCCCCCTTTTGGAGCAGAGGTGACACCGGGCTTTGCCCCCACGCCTCCTTAAGCGTCCGGGTCCCGGGTTGAGTTATAGCGGGAACACTTTGGAGAAGTAGGAGGAACCGTGGACTTCGGGATACCACATTCATGTGAGCCTCTTTGGAGGAGGAGAAGTTGTGGTTGACCGGGCGTAGCTGATGTAAGTGGGCAAGCAATGCAAGCTGGGATGGAGAATAAGGAAGCCCGGCTGGTGGAAAAGTCGGAGGGGAAGACGGACAGGATGAGGCTTCCATACAAGATGCCCCGGCAAAGTCTAGTCAGGTTGCCTAGGAGAAATCTGCTACCGTGGTGGTGAGGAGGTAGGCCGATGCTGAGGTGGAGAAGGAGAGGGCCTCTGAGTCGGCTAGGAATAAGGAGAGCAGCCGGTGACGCCCGCTAGAAGAGGGCGAGAGGACCCTTAGCACACTTGTAGCGGATGCCATTATGTAGCTCTGGGCCAGGCACTTAGCTGATCAGAAGACTACCGAAGATGCTGAGAAGAGAGCGGAGTTAGGCGCCAAGAAGGCTTGGGGAGACACCTATGCTGGATTGATCCTTGCTTCTTACATCGTCCCTAAGCTGTTGCCATGTGTTGCACTCGGGGAGGCTATGATGATTACAAGCGGCGAGGATGATGGCGGAAGGCGCGCATCGATGCCTTATGCATCCATTACTCTTGTGTAGAGTACAGGAGGAGAAAGCAGTTCTGGAAGGAAAGGGACCATCATTGGTGGCGACCTGCCTATATCGAACTTGTATAGACAAAAGAAAAGAAAAGGATGAGTAACATCAGTAGTTGTTAAAGGAATTAAAGATACTTTGGGTTAGGTGAACCAATAGTATATGCGAGTGCGGTCCTCACTTTTGGTACTTAAAGACATGGTGTGGTATTCATGAATACCCTGTCATTAGAGAGAACAGATGTTAGACATTTAGTTTGTCTTACGTGCGTGTGAAATGGAATATGAGTTAGTAAAGATCACATTTCGTGTTAAGTGTTCAGACGTTCTTCTCATGTTTTCCAACATCCCGTACTTGCACAAGCGTACTTGTTGTTACACCAACAGGGATGCGATCGGAGACCGCACTCTGGGTTGATTGTTCCAGAGGGGTATGATTGTGTGTCGTGCCCTGGGTCATTGTTCCAGAGGGGTGAGACAGAGTACCGCGCTCTGGGTTGTTGTTGCAGAGGGCTGAGATAGAGCGCAAGCTTCTAGTAAGTTTCCCTCAGCTCAGGAAACCCGTAGTTTGCGAAGCCAGGCTTGAACGTCTGCTGTTTTTTCTTGGGTTTCCCGAGGAAATCCCAAGTGTAGCGAAGGCATATAACGTCGCGTTATGCGGTCCGTCCGGTTTGTGGCTCTCCCGTCGTTCATCGGGTTGGAGCAAGGGACGGCGTCGTTTATTCGCCGGAGAAAAGCTCCGATCATTAGCGCGTAGGGTCCGATCGTGGCCATGAGCTGCACCTAAGCCTTTAGGGCTTCGGGGAAACGATTTAATGTCGGTCTCGGTGCTGCGCCAAGATTCGACAGGTACCCGTAGCCAAGAGGAAATGTACATCGCTCCCGGCTGTATGTTGGGAGGCCCCAAGTCGCATGGGACTTGGGCGAACGATTTAACCTCGGCCTTGGGCCGAGGTTCGAGTTAGAGGTTGTTTATACTCGGTCGCGCCGTGGGCCGGCGACTTGAGTGGCGTGGCCGGCTCCCATGCTCGGGGCGCCGGTCGTTGCCAATGTTGTTTGGCCTCGATGTTGGATCGAGGTTCGGATGGCGGCACCGGCTCCCGTGGTCGGGAAACCGATGCGGCGATCGAAAGTTTGAACGCAAGCTGCTTGTCAGGATTAATCAGACACGTCATGCACGGAGCAAACATGGAAGGGATACAGGAAACTGAACATCACTCCTATGGATATCTCTGGTTGTAGTAGCCTTTGCAATGCCTTGAATTGTAGGAAAACAAGACATCGTTGGAAGGCCTGAATTGATTGTTCACTACGTTACGTAGAGTAGAGGCGAAGATGTTCGTTGTTCCATGCCCTTCGGAGTTCGGCTCCATCCACGGTTGAGGGTTTGAAAGTTCCATCGCTGAGTTTCCGTTGTATGAGTGTGGGCCTTCCTAACGAGGGGCGAGGCCTGCTAGTGGAGGAAAGACCCGTTGTAAGATGAGGTTGCCGATGTTGAGGTCCTTATGGCGGACTCTGGAGTTTATGTATCGGGCTACTCGTTGCTAATTAAAGCTTGATCCAGGGGACCGGTTCCCGGGTCGGAGATGTTGATCCAGTGTATTGTGCTCGTGTATACGAATTAGCCGTAATGGTTGACTATAGGTCAGACAGAAGCCATTTGGAGGGCTTACAACACTTGAGGCCTGAAAACAACTAGATCGGTGCAAAAGGCGACCTACGCGAGGTGAGTATGAGGCATAGATACTGATTGTTGCCACAGTCCTGACGTGCCGGTGGGATGATCTTGAGGGATTAATTGTCGGTCGAGTTTTTGTTTAGTGGGAATCTCTGATGAGCGTTGAGTGGCTCGGAGACACTATGCTGGATCTCCGATGAGCGTCGAGTGGCTCGAAGGTCCCGCATAGTGGGAACCCCCGATGAGCGTCGAGTGGCTCGGAGATCCTGTGCAATGGGAATCTTTGATGAGCGTTGAGTGGCTCGGAGTTTCCATGCGGATGAGTTCCTCAATGTTGTTCTGCAAGTGGCGAAACATGTTCGTGTTGTATCTACGGGCGGTGTAGAACCGACAATATCCTGTAGAGTCCCTTGGCGCGTTCGTCGGATATTTAGGTCTGGGCCTTTTGCATTGTTGGGAGTTGTAGGTTGCGAGATAGATTTTCTCGGGGGTGTTGTTGAGAGTAGTATAGATATGGAAGGACGGAGGTCGAAGACGCTTCCTCTTGCTATTGCGACTACGTTTGACGTTGCCGGCGTGAGCAAGATTGTGCAGAGCGGTGGAATCAGAGTTGTTGGAGCTCTGGGCGTTATCATGAGGCAGGATGTTGAGGGTAGGAACTTGATTCCTTTACGCTAGATTTCGGCATAGGAAGTAGTCGGCCCTTATGCGGAAGATCTTCTGAGTCCTTGATTCTCTTTGACCGGTCCATGCTCTAAGTTTGAAATCAGGTAGCATGCCCTTTGTAAGCTGGACGAGTGTGACTCGAGGAGTGGGTTCCTTGACTTCGGCAAAGGCGGTGTTGGATTTTGTGAGATGGCCTTTAAAAGTTCACAGGTGCCTTGGTAACTGTTCGAGACTAAAAGGATGTCTCTGGGTATCACGACGTGCATCTTGGATTGTGCGACCAGTTTTTTGGCGAGTTAGGAAGTCGGGAGAACCCGGATAGAGCCGTCTTGGATAAGGACGGGGAAGCACTTGCACTTTATGGCGTCGACGATGTGTAATGAGCCCACGTGCCATTTGTGGCTGCTATTGAAGCTTCGAGAATCATGGCTTCTTTAAGTATGGGGTGAGCGTTAGCATGTCGAAGTGCTAGCGCCACTGGCGCCATTTGGTATTATGGCTAGCCGAAGTGAATGGGTTATGCCTCGTACCGCTTTCGCAGACGTCGTAGGCATGTCCCCGCGATTCCCTTATGATCCATGGATTGTGTCGGCGACAATAGGAGGTTGGGCTCCCGCCGCATTATAGAGGTCGTGATCTAGTCCTGGACTTTGGAGCCTAGCGCACCTTCTTGGCGGAAGGCCTTTGGCAATCCGAGAGTTTCCAATTTCGGTTGCATGATGTTGTGGAAGTCAGTTGAATTGAACTTAGGCCCAGTTAGATGCTAGAAGCGTAGGTGATAAGTACAGACTCATAGCAGTTTGAGTCCGCCCAGCGGAGGCTTGAGCGTCAAAGCCGGGGATGGCCGGGATGACGCATTCCGCTTCTGGTGGTGACCCGGATATTGCAGAGATTAGAGGTCAGTCGTGCCTTCATGGAATGCCACATGTGGTGTGTTGGAGTGTCAGGGCCACTCAGATTTGTGTGTGATCCTAGTGAATGGATAATTCCTGGAGTGTACCGACGGATGACACCTATGATCTCTGACCCATTTTCGAAAGCAAGCAGTTGATTTCGATTGCCCACAGTGGCACTGATGCCCCTAGTGCTAACGTCCAAGTTGGGAGTCGGATGATTGAGAGGAAGGTCCTGTTGGATTCCAACTGGAGGGGCCACATCGAGCGTAATTCTGACTCATGAAACAATGGGAGGAGTACCATCCAAAGCTGTGTGCATTGGTGCTTGAGCAACATTTCCAACTGCAAAGCCTGACCAATCGAAGCACATCGAGCTGGAGCGATGTCGGGATTAGGGGTGCCCCCGAGTGTAGCGGGACCGGCACTATTCCGAGGAGTGGCGTCGGCTAGTCAGTTAGTTCGCGGGGTTGCCCCCAAGTCCCGGGTCGATGGTGAAGGAGCATCAGTACTTGCCTCCGTAATGCATGCTTGGCCAGTCGGATCTGAAGTGCTTCTTATCATGTCTTCAATTCTGGCAAGGAAGGTATTGAAAGCTTCTTCCTACCGCTCGGTCAAGCTTTCAAATCGATGGTAGAATTATTGATTGTTCTTTTGACGCCCCCCGAGTGACGTAATTCGATGGAGGTCTGGTTTTTGTATAGATGTCGAGTTTGGGCGAGCGGTGTGCACCCGGATTCGGAAGCACTTTGCTCTGACGAGCCGCTGGAAGAGCGGGACTCTGGTTGCGAGTGGTGATAGTTGGGCTCTTCTGAGTTGATGGTTAGTTACACGGTCCCGGTTTGTTACCGTGTTCCTTGGCCGTAAGTGATGATGGTTTGATCATCATCTCTTTTATGTCGTCTTTGTTGTCGCCATACGAATGTTGGAGCGGATGGCGATGTTTATAATGAGACTGAACTTTCTTTCTTGATGTGGGCCCTTAGCTTCGAAAGGAGAACTTTCCGATTGGTGCGCCATGAGCAGGCGCTGTTCTGGGCAAGCTGAAGTAGAATGACGATGCGTCGAATCTTTTTTTTTTTGAAGTTGGCACATAAGGTTGATGTTGATCTTCAATGCCCAGTGCAAGAGTTGCATTCTCATATTTCTTATTAAGAGTGTGAATCTGTGCTTGAGCCGCAGGAGCATCGGGGTCCACAAGTGGAAGAAGCTCCGTTTCGAAGCGGGTCCTCTGCCGCTCAGGGCGGGTGAGAGGTACCAGTGTCAATTGCGACCAATGAGGATGAGCGTTAGGTTTTGCCGGAATTCTGCTCAACGCTGGCGAGAGTCATGATGCTCTTTGGATGTACTGCTCAAGGCGCTTCTCGCGGATAAGCTTTTCGATTACGTCTTTGAATTGACGGCAATTATTGGTATTGTGCCTGTACATGTCGTGGTATCAACAGTACTTGCCGGTATTCCTCTCATGATTAATGGATTCCCTATTGTACGACTTCTTGTATTGGAGCGCATTGCACATTTCCGGTATATTGTTTCCAAGTTTTCATTCAACGAGGTGTAGATCTCGTACGTCCTATGAGAGCCAGACTTCTTAGGTTCCGTAGTAACTTGGCCATTGTTACAACCGCCTTGCCTACTGTTATTCGGCCTTTGTTTGTGGGGACATGCCCCTTGTCCTTATCAAAGAGCTTCGCTATCTGTTTCCCTTTGATGCTGTCATTTATGGTATCCGCATGTGGATTGTTGGGAAGACCGGCCCTGGGAAGTAGGTTTCGTCTCGCCTCTTCTTGACATAAGTATTGCCTAGCCTTTTCATGGAAAGCGTCGAGGCTTTTTGGCTGCTTCCGACCGATCCATGCACCATTCGGAAGTAGGGAGGACACCTTTGGCTATTTGACAGAGTACAATGCAAGGATCTGGATCCCTGACCTCGGTGAGCGCGACATTGAACCGGGAGAGGTAGCTTTTGAGCGAGTCGGCGGGTCCTTGGCATAGGTTAGACAAGGTGAGGGCATTCTTTAGAGTCGGGATGTGCACTCTGAATTACTTGACCAATTCTGTTGCTAATTGGCCGAAGTTGTTAATGGAATCGAGTGGGAGGCGAGAGAGCCATAACAAAGCGGTTCCTGATAAGAAGACTGGGAAGCACTTGCATTTGACCGGATCATTGCCCCGGCTCGAGTTCATTTGCCATTCGTATTGATTTAAGAAGGTACATGGGTTAGTTGTGCCATCATAGAGCGACATCTGTGGCATGCTGAAGCGGCGTGGCTTTTCCGCTTCATTTACCCTCCTAGTGAAGGGGTTGCGCCTAGTGTGCGCTTCCCATGAATCATGCATGTTTCCTTGCCTCTCCCTCATGATCCTTCGGACCATGTCGGGAAGGTATGTTGGATGGGGATCCACCATCGGGACCCATGGGTTTTGGCGTGGTTCCGGGGCCCTATTGCGAGGGCGCTTCCTATGATGGACGTCCGGATTATCTTCCTCCATGTCCTCGACATCTATAATCGGATCTTGATGAAGAGCGGATTGATGCAGATCCTGTTCTGGAAGAGTCGGGCCATTGGAATAGCGGGCCCATCATCCTAATTAGCGGTCATTGAGTTGTGTTGAGGAAGAGGTTGGTTCGTAGGATCTGGTCCGTCATTGATAATCAAGCGAGAGCGGTCTCAGTACTATGTCCCCACGCTATATGTGACTGTAGTTCGGTCGCCGTAGCCGCTCCCATTGTCGTTCGCACAGCCATTGTCGAGAGTATTGGTGCAAACGGCGACGTTGTTGATGAGACTAAACCTACTTCTTTGTCCGCGGGAGGCGGAGTCGAGGCTGAGTGAGGCGGAGTCGAGGCTGAGTGAGGAGGAGTCGAGGTCCGTGGGAGGCGGAGTCGGGGCCGAGGTCTGCGGAAGGCGGAGTCGAGGCCGAGGTCTGCGGGAGGCGGAGTCGAGCCTCGAGGTCCGTGGTAGGCGGAATCGAGCCACGGGGTCCGCGGGAGACGAAGTCGAGGCCGAGGCCGAGTGAGGCGGAGTCGAGGTCCGCGGGAGGCGGAGTCGAGGCCGAGTGAGGCAGAATCGGGGACAAGGTCCGCGCGAGGCGGAGTCGAGGCCGAGGTCCGCGGGAGGCGAAGTCGAGCCTCGAGGTCCGCGGTAGGTGGAGTCGAGCCACGAGGTCCGCGGTAGGCAGAGTCGAGCCATGAGGTCCGCAGGATACGGAGTCGAGGCCTTCTATTGCTCAGTGAGAGCACCAAATGTTGACGACAAAAAATGTCGTAAACACCAAAGATTCCCAATTACTAGGAATTATAAATATGGTCGCATAAACAAGAACATTAAATAGAACATAAGCAGTAAATAACACGAGATTTATAGTGGTTCGGCCTCAGTGAGGGCCTACGTCCACTTTGAAGAGTCGGTTGGAATATTATTAATCACTTGGAAGAATTACAAGGTTGAGACTATCTCATGACATCTCATTACATTCACTTTTCATGATATATGATGTCATAATTATCATATATTGAATAATAAGGAAAAAGACAATTTTGTCCTTCTTCTTCCTCAAAGAGGAGATGCCATTAATGAAGCTTTATGGAGGTCTCCAAGCTCAAGAATTCAACCCTTTTGAAGTGTGAGGCCATGGGGTATTTATAGGAAGTGGTTAGGTAGGGGTTAGGTAGGAGTAGGTAGAAATGGGGACCATCTTCCAGAAATTCGCACCTCTTGCTGTCGGGCCTCGGAAATTCGCACCTGGGGTGAGGTGCAAAATTTCGCACCTGCAAAGTACGAAATTTCTCACCTGGTAGGAGCGAAATTTCGCACCCGGCTGGGTGCGAAGTGGATTTCGGCGGGAGACGTTGTCGTGGCTGGTTGGTTCTTTTGAGGCGTCGAAGCTCCTCAACACGAAATGAAGGAATCCACTATTTTGCTGGTCCGAAGTGAAGGAATTTGAGCTTCCGACATGGAGAAAATCGGACGAATCAGGCGCCCATCGGCGCTGCGCCCGGACCCGCTTAACGGCTCGCCTTCGGGTTGGAGCACGGCTCACTTTCGGCTCAGATGCGGACGGATACTGATGGGGGTTGCGCCTGAGGGATGCGGCGTCCTGCTAGTGGCCAGACTCGAGTTTTCTGATACTGGCCCCCTAGAAGATATTGGCGATACCTCCGGGATGTAATATCACGCGATATGTTGAGTTGAGCGTGTCTTGAGTACTTTTGGTGACCGGACCAAAAGGCCAGTTAACAATAGTCAAACATTTAAACCATTTTACATCAATTTAATTAATACACATGATACATTATATAAAAAATGCAATTCTCAGTACATTCTACTTAGCAATACGAATCTCAAGTGTATGCTACGCTACTACTAAGTTTAGCAACTACTAAGCATCTAATAGTCAATCTTAAGTATTCCCCCTTCCAGTAGAAAATGCATCCACACCTGTAAAACAATTTCCCGAACTACCTCATTTGAATGAGACCCCCCAGAAGATTGCATGGGAAATCAACAGGTTCGGCATTAACATGTCTGGTGTGAGTATAAAACATTATATATGTGGAATGTAGCACCCAAAAACATATTTGTCAAATCAAGTTATTCTTACAATGCATCATTCCAAATACTTCTAAGAAATTGGTCATTTCTCTTTATTACTAAAACTGTGTTCATTTTCTTGTTTCAGTAGTACTTATAGGCAACATAATTCAGGTCACAAGAATTCATAAATAATTGACTTCAGGGTGTAGAACTCAAATGCACAACCTTTTCTTTATGTTTATAAGTTACGAGAAAGTGATTTACTTAGTCTCATTCCTAACTGAACCAATATATGGAAAAATATTTCTCACAACTGACGACTAATGGCATTCAACTAAAACTCTAAGTACAATATATATATATATATTCATGTATAAAGGCTATCATCTTATGTTATTTCATTCACAGACTATTTCTAAGTGTTTCATGGCATTCATAGAGTTAAACATACATATTTACACTAGGTTTCTAACATGTCAATTATATACTTTATGGCATTTACATGCTCAATGTGTATTTCAGACTTAAACATGTTTTTCTTCCTTATATATCCAAATAAATATAAATTATTCTCTGTGCATTTATAATCCTGAAGCCAGTAATTCAAGTAACCTATAAATCAAGCCTTGCATTGCAACACATACTCAAATCAGTGTTCAACCAATGTGTATCAGATTTATGTCTCTACTTGGTAGTCACTTCTTTTTAGTTATTTTTCAAGTGCAGCCATGTCAAACTTAAACCTCAGGTCTTTTCGCAGATATTCACAACTATTCATGAATGAATTGAATAACAGCCATCACACACAACAATCTCACACATAATGCTAAAAACACACAATCCAAACAAATACATGCATTATGTAGACATACATTCCCAGTCCATTTCTAAATGATGTTCTCACAGACTTATGTTATATATAAGTCCAAAACCATCTCTTAGGACTGTTCTTTTACATTTTATTGGGTCAAAAACCTCAATAACCAGGCATTGAATACTTGTGCACACTGCTTGGGTCATCACTCAGTTATCCCAGCACACGGAGGCCTTCAGGGCTTTAAATAAGCCATGTGGATACCTAACATCCACACTAATGTTAGATAGATCAATGTAACAGGTGAGAAGCACCACAACCAGACCTATTTTCTTGTTACTAGCTAGGAAGTTAAACTATGTTAACCTAACTTCCTCATACACCCGACCTGATGCATGAAATTCCCGTTATAAATGATGTACAATCTTATATAATACAACCAACATAAACTAATGCAAGCAAATATTTAGTTAAACAACACATTCATATGGCATTCTTAAATAAACCAAGCATCCAAATTTAAATGAATATATATATATATATATATATACATGAAATTTGATAATATGGCAACTTGGTGGTTAGGGTATGTCTCGTACTCCTGACCTCTACTAGGCAGAAGTACATCTTTACACTGGGCCACACTTTGTTGGCATATATAAATACATATATATATATATATGTATATGTGTGTGTGTGTTTAACATAATGAGGGTTGTAAACTAACTTAATTCCAGGTGTTTAGAATTATATAAACTATAGGGATTTTTCTATACCCATGTATGTACATAAGATAGAGATATTGTGGATATCTCCAAACCATATTATTTCTCCTCATCAAATATGAAATCTGACTTAGAGAAATACCAACGATAAATAAATCATCACATGAATTCTTTCGTTTCTCTATTTACCCTCATTATTTAGAAGTAAACATAAGCTCAAAAATCCTCTTGTTCAAACTGCTTACCTCTAAATGATTAAACCTTACTGTATAGCAATATTATTATATTTATTTTTGTTTATTACTCAAATCTATATGCGTTCATCTTATATTATAACATCAATACATGTACATTCAAATCATGATAATATATGTATTAGATCTACATAGACATCCAGTCATACAATCATCACTACTATATATTAATCAAGCAAACAACATCATACTATTATTGTACTAATCCTATAGCATAAGTACGCATTGCCTATAATAGGTTTTAATGCCCAGTAAAACTAAATGTACTCACCATGCTTTCCTCGCGACTTCTATCTTACAGTTCTCGATTTTCTTCCGATCCTCCTAGATCTGTTGCTACTCTTCTTCACGAATCCATTTCCATTTTTATGCGAGGCGATTGCTTCTGATTTTCCCAATTTCCACTTGCGAGGGCTTCGACCATTTTTATTTGCTTTATTTGTTAAGCAAGAATGAAATCAGGGTGGCCTCTTTCTTATTTTTATTTTAAACTATTATCCAGCTAGGGTTTTACCCCTTACCATTTTCTATTTTACCCTTAAGCTTATACCATTTTATTTTTATAATTGCCCAAATCGATACTCACATGCTACACTCAACATACTAACAATCATGTATATTTATTCATAAGTTATCCATACACAATTCATTCACTTATAATATGCATACACACAGAATCATTATTTATTTATTCACCATATATATATATATGAAAAGAATACTTGTAAGACAATATTATTTCTAGTTATAATTTTTGGGTCGTCGCATAAAAAATGTGAGATAGTAATAACTTTACAAACCATACAACCAGAGCATACATGTTCATATAGTTATACAGAAGAATAATAGAGTATATACAAAAGGTAAATAAACTCAATTGATCAACTGTCTCTAACATAACACTATCAAGGCTCACAGTGTGACACAGTTGAAATAAACAGATATAATACAAGTATTAATATATAAACCATCGCCTTATGTGAATCCACCTGAGAAGCTCTGAACAATACATGTATCTATCACCCGGTCTTCTCATCAACATCGTCAATGAGCACCCAAGGTAATAAGAGGGAAATAAAACCTTAGGTCAGACAAAAGCCTAGTATCAGAGATAAACAAATCTCAAATACCTATAAAAGTGGTAATAGTAAATATGACACGAAGGGTATGGAGAATCATACCTGCCCTTTCCCTGCATCCATAGACTTAGCACATAACAATAGATATATGCTATACTGTGATAAACATCAAGTAGTTAAAGTAAGTGTGATAGATGCCTAGACACCCAATGGTGATAAGTAAGTAAACATCCATAGCATCCATCAACCATCCTCACGTTCACTCACTAAGTGCGTAAAGTATACGATACTCCATAATTTGGTCACCAAATCCATCGGGGTCATGGCGGGACCAACTCCCTTGTCTCCACCTAACTATCAGTATGACCAACTGCCGTGGTCTATAGCCAATAGCCATAACCAACCGACACTGCCCTGGCTCTGGGTTCCGGGCAAATCAGTCCACACTGCCCTGGCTCTGATTCATCTACATGCCCCCTCTCTCAAGGTGTACCAAAATCATGAATATCGATAACTCCTTTGCATACATTCTTCTCAGCAGAATCTATCATTAGACTGTCCATAAGTGTCCCATCCGAAATCTTCTCATTGTTGAAACTACTCCCGACGGTCATCATATATGTAAAGTGAAAACGCGTGTACGTGATAGTGTAGTACACAAGGATCGTGTAATATGGTGTATAACTCACAAGTATACAACAGCTATGAAGGATGATATGCTAATCACATATATAAAACAAAAAATGCAGTAAAATAGAAAAATCACACCAGGGATTTTTATACTGGTTCGGAGCTCCGTCCTACGTCCAGTCCAAGACTTCTATCTGGATTTTCACTAACAACCACCTCACTTCACCCGGAGGAACAGGTATACAACACCCGAGCAGCCGAACGGGATTTCACGCCTCTAACAATACGAGGACTTCAACACTTGCCTGATCATATACAGGACTTCAATACTTGCCTCTTACAACACAGAGGACTTCAACAAAGATGAATATACTTGTAGTTGACAATATGTGTTCTCAATAACACTAATTTGTCAATTCTTGTACAACCTTCCTATAATCTTATCCTCAAATAGTATTTGTGTTTATGAAGACTATGGAAGATGATATCGTAGTTGAATCAAAAGAATAATATATAAATTCTAGGATTCAAAAACGATATTATGAAGAATATGAGCTTTTGAGTACTTTGAGAGTTTAAGAATGAAATCAATAGTATAGAGATTAGATAAAAAGAATTGATGAATTGAAATTATGATTTCAAGATGTTTATATAAGAGATAAACAGTTGTAACTATTAGTAAAGAGTTATAAACAATGGATATGATCATTGGTGAAGAGGAAAAGAAGCAACTCTTGAAGAAATGGAAGTGACTATTCGAATAGTTGCTTCTATTTAAAAACGGTCAACAGGTCAAAATGGGCCAGTGGACAGGAATTCAAATTTATATACGTTATGTGTATATGTGTGCACGTTTATTGTGCAAACTGGGTAAAAACGGTCGACTGGTCCGATTTGAGCGGTCGACTAGTTATGCCCAGTTTGCACAACTAATGTGCATATATATACATATTTGTATATATATAAATATTGATTATTTGAGGATAGATTTTAACATGAATAAACACTATTAACATACCAAATAATCAATCTCTAATGAGTAATGCCATATGTAGCTCCTTATCTCCTTAAACCAATTAATATTGTCTTTTTGTCGATCATCGCGTATTTCTTTGGCAGAAATCAAAACTATATGAGATCCTTTGACTCAACATTCTCCCCCTTTTTGATCGATGACAATACAGCTCTGAATCTCCCCCGTATATAGTCTCCCCTTGAATTTTTGCATGTATATTAACTATATTTCCTGCATATATGATGTTAGTACAAATTTTCCCTATATACAATATTAGTACCATTTTTCTCCCCCTTTGTCATCGACAAAAAGGAATAAATAAATAAGTGACAATGTAAACGATACTAGCATAGTTACAAGCAACATAAACAAATATCATAGGTCATAAGAGTCATAAAGTTCGAGCGTATACGCATGATTCTACTATGAATAAACTATGGCACCATTTAGATACAAGTGCCGGAATAAGTCTTAAAAAGAAAATAAAAGCATAAGTTCATAACACGAACAAAGAACCAAACTACTCGGATTCTGTTTCCTCTCCTTCTTCTTCCACTTCTTCTTCTTCTTCAATCATTTGAGATTTACCTCGACCCGGTCCATGTTTTGTGTCAGAGTTAGTACCCTCCTCCGAAGATGTCCAAGCAAAAGATGGAGGAGCTGTACGTTTGCCGGGTCCTGCGCTTGCATAGAAGAAGATGATGTGCCACAAGATATTGCTTCCTATAAAGATCCGAAGAATGACTTAAGTTTTTTAAAGTGTTTATCCATTTTTGTGTCCATATGCTTAAGTCGAGCTTCGAGAAGAAATTGGTTTTGACCAATAGTTTCAAGACTTTCTTTTGTTAAGGAAGTTGAGCGTAGAAGTTTTACTTCCTCAGGGCAAGATGGTCTGGAAGAAGTTCCTTGATGGCCTTGTTCCTTCCATTGATCAAAAGGCATGATATTGAAATATGGATCATGAAGCTTCATACGCTTAATCGAGGCTTTGTTTATGCACTTGGGTCTTGAAACAGACGAGTCAGGAGGTTTAATGCCACAGTCGAGAAGAAGTCGCATATTATATTCATTATAGAATAGATGTGGTCTAGTTAACTCATTTACTTGTAAAATATCGTCGAAGATCATACCAATTCAATTTATGCAAATCCCCCTATAAATTGCATATAAAGCTCTGAAATTTTCCTTGTAAACGACATCAAAAATTTTTCTTGGTAAAAGAGAATGCATGATGGTTTGATGAAGAACTCTTGCCGTAGGTCGTAGATTAATTGTGTCTTTATCATCTTCAATAAATTCTTGACTTATTTGGTTATGGACGTGGACCATACAAAATTAACTTGAGAATTTTTCTCCTCTAAATGAAGAACCAAGAATGTTTCCATCCTTTCACAAGAGATAAAGATTTGTTGGCTACATACAACCGACCAAAGACATTGAGCAGGATTTTCCGGTTTGTATTTGTTCAAATTTAGGTTAGCATAGAAAATCTTGATCATAACATGATTAATTTCAACATTATTACGATCAAAATCGAGTAGGGATTTAATAACTGCATTCCTAGCTAATCTTTGAACACGATAATTGGAGAAACCAGGAAATTTAATAAACGAACCCGGATGTATAGTGAAATTCTTCATCTCATTTCATCTCTTGATAGCTATTGGATTGAGAAGCCATTTATTAATAGAATTATCTATGGGTTGAAGTTCGGAAGTGGAGGCTTTCTTTGATTTCTTTTGCGGAGGAGCCATTAAAATGTTTTTAGGAGTAGGAAATTCGAGGTCTACGGTTTGAGGGTTTTTGGTGGTAGAAGACTTTTGGTGAAAAAGTGAAGGGTTAGGGTTAAAACGATCGTATATGTGTTTTAAAAACAGAACTGAATGTAACAGGTCGACCGCTGGAAAATCACTGGTCGACCGTTTTCAAACCGAGAGCAAAACGGTCGACTGGTTGATTTCGGCCGGTCGACTGGTGGTTCTGGGAGTTGTTCTGGTTTTGTAACGGTCTAAATATTATTGAGTTTATTCAAAAACGGAAATACATATATGATGTAACATTGAAAAAAATATGAAAATATATTTAAAACAAAGCTAATGAGAGGTAGACGAATTATGCTCGGTTGACTCTTCTTTGGCCTCGTTAATTCGTGGTGTCCGTGGCGACCATTTTTCTTTTGCTCCTTCATTACGATTATAGTTTCGATCCCAAGAATTTGAACTCCTAGAGGATGAAGGAACATGCGGCATCGGCTCATATACGCCATTTTTGTTTGTACCACAAAAGAATGATGCCATTCTTTCTAAAAGAGATAATCGTTCGGAAGTAAGTCGTTGCTCATAATGAAGTTGTCTCTGAAGATCCATTTGATGCTTTTGATAATGATGAATCTCATTGATCTTCTCTCTATTGCGAGGTGAACAAAATAGTGCTTTTTTTGGATGTCTAGATGATGGTGTATTACCAGGAGTATGAGTGCATTTTGATTTTCTTTTCGGAGTTTCAGGAGAGTAATACTCCTCTGGTTCAGAACTCGTAACCGAAATGTGAGACCTTTGCGCACACTCATCACAAATATGAGCCATGATGAAGTATATAAGCTTTTAAGTTATATAAACTATATACTCAGATTGGAAGAGATGAAAAAGGGAGAATGTTTGACAAGCTCATATATAGAGGTTTCTATATATAAATTAGTAGATGAAAATTGTCAAGGAAAATTTGCCGTACAAACAAAGAGAAGCTCATATTCATTTTCTAGAAATAGAAATAGCTAAAAAGTAGCTGAAGTTTTGAAAGTGAATAAACCGAATATAGAAAAGAACTTAATGATATGTAACTTCAGTGATTGCGTATCAAGTTCATTTCTAGAAATTAAACCAAGCTCTCTACGCAATGTAATGAAACTCGATTCAAGTAGAGGCTTAGTAAAAATGTCCGCTAATTGACGATCAGTTTGGACATATTCGAGACATATGTTTCCTTTTTCAATATTGTCTCTCAAGAAATGATGGCGGATATCAATATGTTTGGTTCAGGAGTGATTTACTGGATTCTTTGATAAGTTTATAACACTGGTGTTATCACAGTATATAACAGAACTTGATAAATGAATATCAAAATCTCGAAATGTTTGTTGCATGTATATTACTTGAGTACAAGCAAGAGCTGCTGATATATATTCGGCTTCACATGTTGATAGTGAAACGCAATTCTGTTTCTTACTAAACCAAGAGACAAGTGATTTTCCAATAAAATGGCACGTACCACTTGTACTCTTTCTATCCGTACGAGAACCTCCGAAATCAGTACCACTATATGATACTAATTCGAATGGACATTCTTTTAAGTAGAAAAGACTGAAATCTTTGGAATTATTCAGATAACGAATTATACGTTTTCCTGCTCGTAAATGTGATTCCTTTGGTTTTGCTTGAAATCGTGCACATAGACAAACACTCATCTTTATATCTGGACGACTTGCTATAAGATAAAGAAGAGAACCAATCAAGCTTCGATATAGTTTCTGGTCAACATTCTTACCACTTTCATCTCAGGATGTGTAGTTGTACTCATAGGAGTTGGTTTACCAGATGTGTTTTCTAATCCAAAGCGTTTGATAAGATTTCCACAGTATTTTTCTTGATTAATGAAAATACCGTTTGAAAATTGTTTGATTTGAAGTCCAAGAAAATATGATAGTTCTCTCATATGAGACATTTCAAACTCTTTGGTCATAATATCCGCAAACTCTTTGCAGAGTTTATCGTTTGTTGAACCAAAGATAATATCATCTACATATATTTGGATAACCAATATATCTTTACGAGAATGTTTAATAAATAAGGTTTGATCGACTTTGCCTATTTGAAATCCTGAGTTAGTAAGATAGCTGCGTAATCGTTCATACCAAGCACGAGGTGTAATAACACGGAAATATGGGTTAATTAAAATTTTTTATTTTGGCAATTTTAGCGAAGTTTGAATATTTAAAATGATTTATTTTAAATAATAACGACAAGAAATTTATTTTGAATGGAGTTAGAACGTATATATTTATATAGATCGTCGTTAGAATATAAATATTTATTTATAATTATAAAGGAAATTGAAAATGGCGCGGTAGTTCGAAAATTCGATTTCAAATTTCAAATGAATGTACATGATTCAAAATAAACCGAATTTTGGCGAAACCAAAAATATTAGAATCTATTTGAGAATATATTTCCAACAAATCTGAAAAATTGAAATTTCCTAGCGGGGATAAAAAGATATGCCCAGTTGAAAATTCAGAATAGTCACTATGGAATTCTGGCCCTTAAAAATGGCCATTTTGCAAACGACCTCGGTTTTCGATGAAACCACTTTTGTTGGATCCAGGATGTCTAGTTATTGCTAAGTTTCAAAATTCGTAATTTTCTGAATCAATATGTGAGCGTGGAAAAGGAAAACGTGTTTGACCAGTTTTCGTTGATTTTAATCGACTGGAAAATGGTCATTTTTCAAACGGTCTCAGAATTCGATGAAAATAGTTTTGTTAGGACCGTATCTTCAATACGAAGCTAGAAAATATTTTTCGAGAATATTTAGAGTCCGTATGTGGCCCCGGTAAATTGAAATGCACGTTCAAATTCAATATATAGAGTAATATTTTGATTTTGACAAAAACTGGTCGAAACGATCGAATCAGCTTGTGAAACATATCCCATTGTGTTCGGAATGGGGGTGATTAGCTAGGGGCGACAGTCGTTGGGTCTCGTTTGGTGTTTGGATAAAAAGTCAACTTTTATAAAATAAAATTAATTAAAGATATAATATCCCAATTCTCTCTCTCTCTCACCTCTCTCTTTTCCCTTTTCTCTGAACACCGCCCCCATTACTTTTTCATAATCGAAGAAAGAAAATAAAACCGCTCCCCCTTTTCTCGTTGAACACCCGTCGCTTCCACCCCCTCCCCCTCGCGCCACCGCGACTGCCGTAGAGCTACCCCAACCTCCTCTCGCGCTCTCTCTCCTCTGAAACCCTTTCCCCCCGTCGACATCCCCCGCCCCAAATCGAGCCCCAATCGACGTGAAGAACGCCGCCACCATAGAAGCCACCGCCGCCCCTGTCATCGCTGGCGCCGACCTCCAAGCGAGCCACCCCCTTCTCCCGATTTACACTGTAAGTTTTAATTTTATTTTACTTAGTTATTTATTTTTGTTTATTTACTGTAATTACTTTTAAAAGGAATAAAAAAAATCAGTTTTTAAAGTAAAGAATACATTTTTATAAATAAAAATGAAATCTTTATATTTTTGTTAGAAAAAAATGATGAATCTTTATATATGTAGCGAAAAGAAAAGATTGGATTTTTATGTCAATAAAGCTATGATTTTTATTATAGAAGTAACATGAAAAAATATTCGATTTTTAGACAGTTAAAGATCGGATTTTTTAATGGAGAAAAGAATTGATTTTTATTCATAAGAAGATAAGATTTCTATTAAGGAAAAGATAAGATTTTATTAAGGAAAAGATAAGATTTTTATTAAGGAAAAGGCGAGATTTTTATCGCATAGAAGTATGATTCTTATGTAATAGAAAATAAGATTTTCTCTTATGTATAAAAGTAATCTTTAGGCGATATAAAAATATAATTTTTATATGAATAGCAAAATAAAAATATGATTTTTATACGGTAGAGATTATAAAAATATGATTTTTATAAGATAGAGAATATAAAAATACGATTTTTATATATGATGTAGCGAAATAAAAATTCGATTTTTATATGACTAGCAAATCAAAAATAGGATTTTTATATGATGGAGAATATAAAAATATAATCATTTCTACACGTGTAGCATTATAGAAATATAATTTTTATACATGAAGTGGTATTACAAAAATGTGATTTTTAACGTAAAACCACGTGTAACAGATCTCGTTGGAAACACGGCGAAGAGTTCCTACATATGAAGAGTCGCGGTGAATTGGTTTAGCTAGTCGGTGAGAACTCCTTACTTTTAATTTATTTCTAGTTTGAAATATATACTAGGATGCAGACGGTGTTTAGTAACACCCGTCGTCCACAGACCATGGATGACTTGTTTGTTTGATTGTTGTGTAGTGAAATTTGATTGTGTAATGTGGAATGTAATAAAATATTTTTATAGTGGAAAATATTTTATAGTTAAAAATATGATTTTTAACGTGTATATAAAATAAATAGTAATAAACAAATCGGATGATTTGTTTATATACACTGATTTGACTGATATTGATTGGGACAGTAAATTTTACACATCGCCCAACTGCACAAATAAAATCGGTGTTTGTTGATTTGAAACCCCATATGGGTATTGGGATGATATTTGACATACACTAATCCCGATTGTTTAGTTGTATGTCAATCGATGGGTTGACAGACTGTGTAAGCATTAATTATTTATATTTAATGCTTATGCAGTTGTGTGGTGCACTCTGGATGATGGTTGATGATTTATCGCTGCTGTTATATACATGTGTTGTAGGGAATCCATATAATTAACGTTATATGGTAATTGATTGGGCCTCATTCCAATTTAGAAAATAAATTCATGTGTTGAATAGAAAATAAATTCGTGTGTTGAATAGAAAATAAATTCATGTGTTGAATAGAAAATAAATATTCATGTGTTGAATAGAATAAACATTCATGTGTTGAATAGAAAATAAATATTCATGTGTTGAATAGAATAAACATTCATGTGTTGAATAAAAGCCATATTGATTAGATTGAAGCCATTTTGACGTGAACGATATTTATATCAATTTTATTCATTTTTATAATGAATATAGAAAAGAAAGTGATTTCAAAATATAACGTTTTGAAAATATTATCATTTGTATATCGACGATGTGGAATATTCAATTTTGATTCGAAATTGAATATGAAGTTGAAATCGTTTTGAAAACGAATTTAAAACGATTTATAAAATACGTTTTAAAAGGAAATCGACGAAACATATATAATATATATATTATATATATAGTGGCATGAATAGAACGCACCGCGCCGCGGTAGTTCGCGAATTTCGACCATTGACTTCGAATGGATATTACGGGAGATCCGACCATCGGATTCTCCTAAAACTAGAACCGTTGGGTTCGTATCGAAAAGAGCTTTCTAGCAAATATTAGAAATTAGAAATCTAACGGTTGGATTTGGAATTATGTCCAAATCAAATTTGGAAAAGGTCGGTGTAAGTGCAGTTCGATGGCCATTGATGGAAATCGACTATAGGGCCTTGATAAAATTATTAAAAATAGTAATAATTTGTGTAAAATCATAAGAAATGATTTGTGAAGAATTGGGATGAAAATCTCCATATTTGAAAATATAAAAATAGATTTTTATCGAAATGAACTAGTTTTGAACTAGAATTAAAATCAATTTATTTTTGAATTAAATAAATTGAATTTGAAAAGGGTTTTAAAAGTAACCAGAATTTCCAATAATTGAATTGGAATGGATTTGAATCGAAATTGTCTTTGGAATATTTAGATGTTGAATTTCGTGATTATACAGATAGCGTTATGGAAATTTGAAAGATATATTGATATCGTTATTTCCAATACGATATTTGTTGGTCATAGAATTTGATATTGAATATAAGCCGATATATTTTCTATTCAGAGCCTTGTATTTAATATCAAATGTGATTTGGGTTTGTCGTGAATGGTGTCTTCATTAACACTGTTCTTAAACCCAGTTGAGAAAAAAGATTAAATCTTTTTATTTAGATTTAATGAAGTGTACCAATTAAATGGTATTTAATTGGAATTGAATTTGAATGTGATTGGGTTTATCGTGAACGGTGTTTTAAATAACACTTGTTCTTTAACCCGATAATTAATGGAATGTGATTTTGGGTTGTCGTGAATGGTATCTTCAATACTACTGTTCTTAGACCCAACGAAGTTAAGAAAATTAGAAACTAACTGGAGATTAGTTAAGTTGAATGGTTTCTTGGTTATTGATCTGATGTTGGTTTCGGCCTTCGGGGCTAATACTTAGGGAATTGCTCACTTGCTATTTTACGGTTAAAGGCTGATAGAATGGAATGCGATTTTGGGTTTATCGTGAACCATGTTCTAAATGACATTGATTCTTTAACCTAGTTAAAGATTAAAACTAAGTGGAGTTTTAATGAATGTTTAATTAGATTGAAAAGATCGAGAATGGAGTATCACCAGTTTTGCTCCAGGCGATAGTTAAATCTTTAATTAGATTTGAACGTGAAATGGTAATTGAATTTACCGATAACACTGTGGTGTTAGATATGAAGTATGACCAGTTTTACTTCATGGGATGAATAGGTTGGGATTGGGAAATAAAATAAATGATTACTTCGGTGTGGTTCGCTAATCCCGACTAGTTGAATTGATATTTAAAAGAAGATTAAAGAATAAATCTAAGGAATTTATCTTTGATAAAATTAATGGGAACCTATCCCTAAGAATGTGAAATTTAGCAACTAACTGAAGATTAGTTAGGATGAATGGTTTCCTATGTATTGATCTGATGTTGGTTTCGGCCTTCGGGGTTAATATTTGGGGAATTGTTCCCTTACTAATTTACGGTTAGTGACTGATGAATTGGAATGAGGCGTATGTTGTGTTTGTGTAACACTTGTTTACAATATACGCGAGTTATTCAGAAAGACGGGGTTTATCCCATTCTGAAAAACTGATTCGACGTGGTGTCGAAGAGGAAGACGATGGTTGAAGACCGGAGGTCTTCACGTCGTTTGGGTGATTACTGATGATCTTGATTGGGCCGTACTGTTGGATCTAGATTAACCCTAGAGGGGGGGTGAATAGGGTTTATTACAGTTTATCAGAATATTAGAAATTAATCGCAGCACAGATAATTGCAGAGTAAGTAAATGCGGAAAGTAAATAACACACAGAAATACCCAGCTTCGGCAAAATCCTGCCTACTGCTGCAATCCTAAGGTTTCTACTAGGTGATAGAATAGATCCCGCATACAAGACCATGTACACTCGCAATCCCTGCTCCTATTCTAACCCTACGCTCAAAACCGTAGACTGATCGATATCCCCTTGATCAGATTTTCTCGAATTACAATCCCGTAATCCGCAACCCAGATTTTACAGACTCTGAAACTAACAGTCAACACCCTGACTGATATCCTAGACTTTACTGATCTAGACACTGTTTGAACGGTTTACAAAAAGAATTGAAAATACAAAAAAAATAAACATAAGAAACCTAAGAATAAAGGAGTTTAAAGATAATGGGTCATCCCCTTTTCAAATTAAAAGGTTGGCCGGCCCATAATCTATTATCTGTTGCCCGATCTCCTTTGTCTAAAAATGGCGGCTAGGGTTTTTTACTCTGCTTTAATTCGTTGCTGATGAATTTGATGTCTTTGGGCAATCTCTGAATTGATGGACGTTGATATTCTCTGAAGCTCCAATTCTTGTTGATGAATTCGGTCGATTGCTGATGCTCCTTGCTTCAATGATTTTGGGGTTCCTGCTCTGGCACTCGATCGAAACCCTAATATGATTTTGTGAGTAATTCGATTCCCTTCTTGCTCTCGATTTTTTTTTGTTGATTTTCGATGCTTGCCTGTGATGTAAATGGTGTGAATTAATAGGGTAATCGAAACCCTAAATTTGCTCTGATTTCATGTCAATGGCTTGACTGTTTTGTTGCGTTGCTTTCCTCTTTTGATTCGATGAACATGAGTAATTCAGGGAAATATTTATGGCCTCTTGATTGATTTTTTCACGTATGTGAATTCCTGGTCTTCAATTTCGGCAATGGACATCTGATTGATTTTCTGGTTTTTAAATTGTCTCATGGGTGTTCTCTGGAATGAATTTGAATTTTGAGATTAAAACCATTCCAAGAAAAAAAAATGTTGCTTGCCAAATTTGTTGTGCACCATTCTGTAAACAAATTTGCAGATTTATTTTTGTTGCCTAGTTTGAATTTTGAATGAAACAGAGTGATTGTCGAAAATGGAATTTGATTTTTTTTTGCCAAAAATGACTTTCAATGATTGGTTTTTGGCAACAATGGACACGATTTCTGAAATGGATTTGCTCGATTTAAAAAAGGAATTTGTTGCCTTGTAAATATGAACGATTTTCTGGAATTGATTCCAAAACTGTTGGCCTCGATATGCTTGATTGATAACCATACATGTTGAGTAATTTCAGGAAATAAATTACTTGCCAAAGTTTACTTATGTGATTTAATATCATTCTCGAAATCTATGTATTCTTTGGAAAGAACAAGGACCATTTCTTTGATTGCCAAAACACATCTGCAATCAATTCTGGAAGTATTCGCATGCTCGCTTGACCCTGTTGCTTTGCACAATCACATATTGTTAAAAAATACCTTATATGATACGTATTTTGACTGGATCGACCTGCTGCAAATCCACCATGATCTGCACATGAATACGTTGATATACATATATATATATGCTGCTGAGCTCAGAAATGCCATGCTTCATGTTTTGGACCATTGCTTGAACTTGAAACTGTGTTTACTTGTGTCACTTCCAGTATTGCATATGTACATATCACCTAAACTTGAAGTATGTAAACTGGATATCATGAATAACATTGATACTTGCTGCTGTGTTAACTTCTTCCCTATTTGCCATGCATGTACTTCATATAGCCGCACATCAATGTCCATGTATATGCTGCATCACTCATAATCCATACATATGTATATACTGTTGAACTTAATTTGCTCCTGAACTCGACATTATGTTGGCTGAGTTGATCTTAAGCATGTCTCGACCACTTGACACACATGTTGCTGTTGTACATATGAACTGATGCAACATCATATTTGTGTTCATGCTGTTGCTAACTTGTGCATGACTTGGAACCATGCTTCCTCACTATGTTTAACTTGCTGCTATATGAACACATGCTACTTCATTTGTATATGCTGAAACCTACATTGGTCTGAACCACCTTAGCTTATCCATGATTGTAGCTGAACCACCTTTGCTCAACCTATGCTTGTATACTTATCTGTTACACCATTCTTGATTCACCTGTTTGCCTACATAAACCTTTGACATTGTGCATTTGGTACATTGCATCACTTTTGCTTGCTGAATTGAGCATGTTGCACTTTGTCTCTTTCCATTTTGACTTTCTTCTTGGACTTTGACCTGTCTTGTGTCAATTTTGACCACGCTTTTTTTTTGACATTTTGTATAAGTGTATATTGTGCATATCATCAGCAGACTGACTGTACTGTGTTGGGGCTGGTCAGAATCAGCTGAGTTTAGTGCTGGTTCTGATCAGCAAACCAGTATGGTTATGTCGAGGCTGATCAGTGGGTACAAGAAATATATCAGATCAAGTTATGAAAAATGATGAGAAACACACCAAATTCTAAGGCAAATAAAAATTTAAAATAAAAATTATATTTGCATGTATTCTGTTTCATTTCAATTGCAGTGTACTGTGTGTGTGTTTCATGTGACAGGTAAGCATGAAGATGGGTTGACTGACTGTGACTGGACTGACTGAAGAATGCTGTGAAGACAAAAAATCTGAAAGACAGAAGAAATGAAAATAACAGTGTGTGTAACAGTGTGTGTAACAGTGAAAGTGTATGTATTTGAGTCTCTGAATGTACAAATGAAAAAGTATGTAAACTTGACTGACTGAGTGTGAGGAATTTTGTATGGAAATAAGAATGAATTGAAATGTACACATGTTCAAATAGTGGAGTATAAAATTTTGTACTGTTTGAAATTGAAAAAAAATATTCTATTTAAATAAAATACTGTGTTAATATTTGAATTTTTGTACAGTCGTATTTCATTTAAATATAAATATTATATTCCTGTCTGTGATGTGATATAACAGTACAATAACGAACACATTAAAATAATATTTATTTGGTTGTTATCATCAAACAAAAATCATATAATTGTGTATACAACTACGTCATATACAACAATCTCCCCCTTTTGATGATGACAAACAAATAAAAGATTTTGAGCACAATAAATGTGTTTGACAGTGAATACTGAACTCCCCCTATTTATCAGCTCCCCCTACAACAGAAACTCCCCTTATAACTGGCATGAGTGTGATGAATGTTAATTTTCAAAATTAAATTTTTTTAAAAAATATTCACTCATAAATCAAAATCTAATCCACTCTCCCCCTTTTGTTATCATCAAAAAGGATACAAAAGTTAAAATTTAAATGAAAAATGACTTAAATTTCAGCATAAGAGGAAGAACGATCATCATAAATCTCAATCAGTCAAACAAAAATCATAATATTATGAGAACAGGTGGCATATTTCACATTTTAGAGAATGACGGATTTACGATGAATTTCATACATAATGGAGAGAGTTTTAAAAACAAATCATTTCCAAATTTTTTTATATATAAAAATGAAGTTCAAAAAACAGTGATGGATTTGGACTATAATTAATAATTCAATTTAAGTGACAAAAATGAATAATCTCAAATCCCAATATCTATCAATCAACAAATCATAATACGTCATAAGATTTCAACACATTTCACAGATTAGAAAGATGGATTGATAGGCTGATTTTTATACACAAAGGAGAATTTCAAATTAATTTCAATTTATTGCACAATATTTCCTTTTTATTTTTATTTTATTTAAGAGCACACTGACCACGCATAACCAGAGCTTGGATTTTTAAATGAGGTCAGTCGCAGCTTAAATTATAAGTTGTCTCTTAACCATGCATGACCAGAGCTTGGATTTTTAAATGAGGTTAGAGACACACTTATATATTTATTATATATATATTTATCATTTCATCTTTAAAAAAAACTCCTCGGTATATAAACCAATATGAATGATAGAAATATGGTAGGTAGAGAAATGGACTGTGAAATAAATTTCTAAATTAATTATATTATGAAATACGCTCGACTGTACTGGGATTACTGAAAATTTTCAGTTATCACTAATTCTGAATAATAACATAGTCCAATTTCTATCACAAATATTTCCACTGTTTATTCAAAAAGATATTTATATTTTTTTTAAAAAAAAAATTAAACTCTCCACATTAATATAAAAGACATGATGGATGGTAGAAGGATGATAGGTAATGAAGATGGTCGTGAAATAATTGCCAGTTCAAAGATATTATAATAAATATTCAACCATCATGAAAATCCAAATAAAATCTCCTCTTGTTGTGGAATATACTGCAGTCACAATTCATCACAATTTGATGAATTATAAATACAGTTCAATTTGGATATTGATTTCAATTTCTGAAAGAATAATCAATAAATAATTTTAAAATTGAAAATCAATTACAAGAGGAATTTATACAGATTTATACAAGGGAAAAAAATGTGTATGGTGTCTATACAAAGTGAAAATTCAAGACATATGGATGAAAAAGCTGATACCAATTGTAGTCTCCCTTATCGAGGAATTTATTCACACCCTAGATATCTCAGATTAAAGAAATTTCAAACACAAATCCCAAGTAGACAAAACTAACAAATTTGGCACATTTATCAGAGCTGCAGACAAGAACAAGCAATTATTTGAAGAACAGTATCAGAGCAGCAAACAGATCATAAACAAGCAATTACAGAATATTTTCAAAACAATATCAGATGGGTGAAACAAATATAAGGCACTTCTAATACCACTTGGTGTCTCTATTAATAAATTTTAATCACTAAGATACCGGGGACAACCCAAGATATCACAGTCAGCAGAAATTTAAAGACCAAGCAGATAGTATAACAAATTAGCCAAGCAGCAGACAGGTTAAAACAGGCAGTTCTTTGAAAAATAGTATCGGAGCAGCATAACAGAAACAGTTTCAAATCAGACTTGACAAGATGTTGGTCACACAAGATGATTCATGAACCAATGATTAAACAATACCGTTTCTTTGAAATCATTTGAGGAATATGCAGATTTCGGGATTCAATGGATCGACCACACCAGATTATTAATTTCAGCTTCAAGATATGTGTGAGATTCAATAAATCAATAATTTCAAATGATTTTAAACAAACAGATATTCAAATCAAATTATCATGAAATAACAGTGATTTTTAAGACTTGATTTTCAAATCAAATTTTCACAAAAATTCAAACAAGCCTAAAAGAAATTTCAGATCATCTATATCAATTTTGAAAGGTATTCATGATCCAGAAAAATAGAATAATTTATTTGAAATCACTTGAATCGATGTCAAGTTTTAGAATATAATGAATCACTCACACAAGGTTGATAATTTCAAATTTAGGAGGTGTGTGATTATTCAAAATATCAATAATTTCAGATGATTTCAAACAAACAAATTCTACCCATAATGATCATGAGTAATGATGGTTTTCAAGATGTATCACTGAGATTTAAGACAAATCAATATATCCAAGCCAATCTGAAAAATAATGAAATTATCACAACTGATGAACATTGGAGTGCTGTAATGAGTATGTTATTTCAAGCCTTTCTAAAATGAATTAGAAGAAATTCAAAACAGCAGTGGTGTATGAAACTTCATCAAATTTTCAGATCTTCAAGAATTTAGAATTCTAATTAACAGTGTTCAAGATATGACAAGAATACATCAACACTGTTATGAATTCAGAAATCAGAAAAAATAAACTTCAAAAACAATTGCAGACATTTACAAGATTAAATTCAAGATCTGGACATAATTAAAACATCAGAGTTCTATTCAACTAAAGCAAATTTCCAGAAAAATATGAGTCCTACAAAAGGAAGTTTAAGACAGTCCAAGACGTTACAAAGATATGACAGTGACAAATCAAACAGACAAAGAAAGATAAAAAGAAGAGATAAAGAAAAAAACAGAAGGGATAGAAGGAGAAATACACAAAGAAAAAGAAAAATATTTACAAAGGTTGAGTTTAGATGTTATACCTGAAATTGACGTGAGTAAATAAATCTCTAACTCAATAAGCTTGGCCAAGGAACTCTGAAAGATACAGAAAATATACAACAGCTTGAAAACATCCTCTCTTCACCACAACAGTTCCTCAGCCATCCTTTGGTACCTATGAATTTATAGAATCGAGTGGTCTAACAAAATTTGTAAAACCACTCACAGTTGTGTTCACAGCTTTTGGTACCCAAACTTGTTTATATAACAATCCATCAGAATTTACCAAAGTACCTTTAGGGACCCAAATCTGTTTGAAATTAAATGAATTCACAGCATTTCTTTTTGGGGTCCATAAAGATTTAAATGGATTGTTATCAACCAAATTCACATCACGTTTATGATTTAAAAATCCTTTGCGGTTATCAGAGTTTGAATTTTCATATCGATTCTTTCCAAAGCAGTTTAAAGGATTTTTAAAATCATTAATTTTCCCAAAGCCAATGCCGTATTTATTTCCAATAGAAACTTGATTTTGCAACAACATATTCAACGATTTTTCCCCATTAGAAAATTTATCCAAAGTTGATTCTAATCGTTGAATTTTGGATTTAAGATCACCGTTCTCTTTTATTAAATCTGAATAATGGTCATCGATGATCTTCCTTTCAGCATCATATTGTTTCAAAACCAAAATTTCAGACTCAAGTAATTTAATTGTGTCTTGGGATTGCAAAATCTCAAATTCAAAATGTTTCTGATTTTTAATTTCAAGTTTTTCAAACTCTTTGAATTTTGCAATTTCATTTTCAAGTTCAGTCAAGATCGATTCAGTTTTTAAAGAACTTTCCTTTTCAAAAATTTCGTGTTCGAAATTAATCTTATCCAACTCCTTCTGCAAAGCGTTATTTTTATGAATTAGGTCACCTTCGTGATTTTTCAAAATCAAAAATTCATTTTCAAACTTTCTAGAATTTTCATTAAGTTGAGCTAAATCAGTTTTTAAATTAAAACAATCCTTGCACTCAGAGTTTTCAAATTTTAATTTCAACATATTGTTATTGTGGGTCAACTCAGAATTTTCAGATTTCAAAGACTTGTTTTTCCGTTTGAGACGATCAACAGCTCTTGTTAAATTATTACAAAGAGATACCAAATCTTCATATGATAAGTCCCTATCGTCTGAATCGACATGAATAGCTCTAGTTAAGCACATATCTGAATCTGAGTTGGTAGTTGAGGGTTTTGAGAAGTTGTTGCCATTTCCATATCTTGTATTGAGAGCTGTCCAGATTTCCTGCGCAGTCAAAAAATGGGAGATAAGGCAGTATCGATCATCATCAAGGTGTGAATATAAAATATGCGTAGCACGGTTATTAAAACATATATCTATCATATCAAATCCATTAACAATAACATCCCAACAATTAAGATTGACAGATTTCAAATAGGATTCCATTTCAGATTTCCAATTCAAAAAATCTGTACCATTAAAAATAGTTGGAGATGAACCGGACTGACTCTCAGAAGACTGACAACAAGGGGAAAACATGATTCTAGAGTTAATCAAACACCAAGCTCTGATACCAATTGTTGGATCTAGATTAACCCTAGAGGGGGGGGGGGGGTGAATAGGGTTTATTACAGTTTATCGAAATATTAGAAATTAATCGCAGCACAGATAATTGCAGAGTAAGTAAATGCGGAAAGTAAATAACACATAGAAATACCCAGCTTCGGCAAAATCCTGCCTACTGCTGCAATCCTAAGGTTTCTACTAGGTGATAGAATAGATCCCGCATACAAGACCATGTACACTCGCAATCCCTGCTCCTATTCTAACCCTACGCTCAAAACCGTAGACTGATCGATATCCCCTCGATCAGATTTTCTCGAATTACAATCCCGTAATCCGTAACCCAGATTTTACAGACTTTGAAACTGACAGTCAACACCCTGACTGATATCCTAGACTTTACAGATCTAGACACTGTTTGAACGGTTTACAAAAATAATTGAAAATACAAAAAAAATAAACAAAAGAAACCCTAGTAAAAAGAATAAAGGAGTTTAAAGATAATGGGTCATCCCCTTTTCAAATTAAAAGGTTGGTCGGCTCATAATCTATTATCTGTTGCCCGATCTCCTTTGTCTAAAAATGGCGGCTAGGGTTTTTTACTCTGCTCCAATTCGTTGTTGATGAATTTGATGTCTTTGTGCAATCTCTGAATTGATGGACACTGATATTCTCTGAGGCTCCAATTCTTGTTGATGAATTCGGTCGATTGCTGATGCTCCTTGCTTCAATGATTTTGGGGTTCCTGCTCTGGCACTCGATCGAAACCCTAATATGATTTTGTGAGTAATTCAATTCCCTTCTTGCTCTCGATTTTTTTTGTTGATTTTCGATGCTTGCCTGTGATGTAAATGGTGTGAATTAATAGGGTAATCGAAACTCTAAATTTGCTCTGATTTCATGTCAATGGCTTGACTGTTTTGTTGCGTTGCTTTCCTCTTTTGATTCGATGAACATGAGTAATTCAGGGAAATATTTATGGCCTCTTGATTGATTTTTTCACGTATGTGAATTCCTGGTCTTCAATTTCGGCAATGGACATCTGATTGATTTTCTGGTTTTTAAATTGTCTCATGGGTGTTCTCTGGAATGAATTTGAATTTTGAGATTAAAACCATTCCTAGAAAAAAAAATGTTGCTTGCCAAATTTGTTGTGCACCATTCTGTAAACAAATTTGCAGATTTCTTTTTGTTGCCTAGTTTGAATTTTGAATGAAACAGAGTGATTGTCGAAAATGGAATTTGATTTTTTTTTGCCAAAAATGACTTTCAATGATTGGTTTTTGGCAACAATGGACACGATTTCTGAAATGGATTTGCTCGATTTAAAAAAGGAATTTGTTGCCTTGTAAATATGAACGATTTTCTGGAATTGATTCCAAAACTGTTGGCCTCGATATGCTTGATTGATAACCATACATGTTGAGTAATTTCAGGAAATAAATTACTTGCCAAAGTTTACTTATGTGATTTAATATCATTCTCGAAATCTATGTATTCTTTGGAAAGAACAAGGACCATTTCTTTGATTGCCAAAACACATCTGCAATCAATTCTGGAAGTATTCGCATGCTCGCTTGACCCTGTTGCTTTGCACAATCACATATTGTTAAAAAATACCTTATATGATACGTATTTTGACTGGATCGACCTGCTGCAAATCCACCATGATCTGCACATGAATACGTTGATATACATATATATATATGCTGCTGAGCTCAGAAATGCCATGCTTCATGTTTTGGACCATTGCTTGAACTTGAAACTGTGTTTACTTGTGTCACTTCCAGTATTGCATATGTACATATCACCTAAACTTGAAGTATGTAAACTGGATATCATGAATAACATTGATACTTGCTGCTGTGTTAACTTCTTCCCTATTTGCCATGCATGTACTTCATATAGCCGCACATCAATGTCCATGTATATGCTGCATCACTCATAATCCATACATATGTATATACTGTTGAACTTAATTTGCTCCTGAACTCGACATTATGTTGGCTGAGTTGATCTTAAGCATGTCTCGACCACTTGACACACATGTTGCTGTTGTACATATGAACTGATGCAACATCATATTTGTGTTCATGCTGTTGCTAACTTGTGCATGACTTGGAACCATGCTTCCTCACTATGTTTAACTTGCTGCTATATGAACACATGCTACTTCATTTGTATATGCTGAAACCTACATTGGTCTGAACCACCTTAGCTTATCCATGATTGTAGCTGAACCACCTTTGCTCAACCTATGCTTGTATACTTATCTGTTACACCATTCTTGATTCACCTGTTTGCCTACATAAACCTTTGACATTGTGCATTTGGTACATTGCATCACTTTTGCTTGCTGAATTGAGCATGTTGCACTTTGTCTCTTTCCATTTTGACTTTCTTCTTGGACTTTGACCTGTCTTGTGTCAATTTTGACCACGCTTTTTTTTTGACATTTTGTATAAGTGTATATTGTGCATATCATCAGCAGACTGACTGTACTGTGTTGGGGCTGGTCAGAATCAGCTGAGTTTAGTGCTGGTTCTGATCAGCAAACCAGTATGGTTATGTCGAGGCTGATCAGTGGGTACAAGAAATATATCAGATCAAGCTATGAAAAATGATGAGAAACACACCAAATTCTGAGGCAAATAAAAATTTAAAATAAAAATTATATTTGCATGTATTCTGTTTCATTTCAATTGCAGTGTACTGTGTGTGTGTTTCATGTGACAGGTAAGCATGCAGATGGCTGGACTGACTGTGACTGGACTGACTGAAGAATGATGTGAAGACAAAAAATCTGAAAGACAGAAGACAATGAAAATAACAGTGTGTGTAATAGTGAAAGTGTATGTATTTGAGTCTCTGAATGTACAAATGAAAAGTATGTAAACTTGACTGACTGAGTGTGAGGAATTTTGTATGGAAATAAGAATGAATTGAAATGTACACATGTTCAAATAGTGGAGTATAAAATTTTGTACTGTTTGAAATTGAAATAAAATATTCTATTTAAATAAAATACTGTGTTAATATTTGAATTTTTGTATAGTCGTATTTCATTTAAATATAAATATTATATTCTTGTCCGTGATGTGATATAACAGTACAATAACGAACACATTAAAATAATATTTATTTGGTTGTCATCATCAAACAAAAATCATATAATTGTGTATACAACTACGTCATATACAACACGTACACCCAAGAGGAGGGAATCAGTTAGTGGTCGTCCAGACGTACTTGGAGATCAATGGATATGCGAGGTACAAGGTGCCTCCGTTTTCGTTCAGACCCAGAATGAACTTGCAAATGGACTGTGTGTCTGACATTGGATTTTATTCTGATTGGTTGATTTCTATTAAATATATATCTGTTTGGCGGCGGAGAATTAATTCTCTTGCTTAACTCCCTTCTCTGAGACGTACGAGCTCAGAGGTTATATATTGATGGGTATCAAATGCATGGAGTGAATTGCCTGTGTGGCATGCCTAAGTGGCAATATGATCAAGGCTTTTGTTGAAAAGCATAGTCTTGTGGTTGATGATCAAAGCACGGCCTGTGTGGCATAGCTTTTTGTAACGTTGATTCGCGAGCCTCACACCCCGGTTGTGAACCAGAAACAGGAGAAGGACCTCAGGGAGGACATGCGTTTCTTTCTAGTTTGAAGTGGCGTCAGTGGTTTTACATGCCCTGACGAGTTTGACTTATGTGGTTGTTGTTGTTGCGAGGCACCTCAAATATATCGGTTACTATGTGGAGCCGATGGAGTCATTTGTTGGCTCATTTACGCCCCAAAGGGTGGGGAAACGCAGTGTTCAGGCATTTTAATCCACATCGGTGGACCGGCCCTGTCGCTCCAAGGGCCCACCTGAGTCTGGGTCCTGAGGCTCGGGCTAGAGAGTCTCGAATCGGTGAGGACTATCTTTTTGCCTCGGTTAGCTGATGGAAATCCAACTTCCAATACGTGACTTTGCGGTTTTGATTGTATACCTATATATGGCGACATAGTGGTATGGGGCACTTATGCCGCCTATGATCGATACTTATGATTGAAATTGTTTTATACACTATGCACTTATAATAGTATCAAATTATTTGTTTTTAGCGTATCAAGCATTTTTTGGCTATTATAAGGTAAAAACCCTATCCTCCGGCTTGCGTTGCATTGTGTGATGGGACCTGGGTCTTATAATAGCTTCATTTTTCTATATTTAGCATTGCGCTGTTGTTTTATGCACTGGTATTCTTGGGAGGAAACCCGTTCCGTGTTATACGACGTGGTCCCTTGATTTACCTATCTTTAAAATAAAGATTAATAACTGTTTTAGTTCTCACACCAGTCACATGACTGACCTGGAGTTTATTGTTTTAACCTAAACTCTGGGTGCCCTTATTTTGACATGGGCAGCTAGTAGTTTTGGTTTTGCAGATTTATATTCACAGGATCCTGAGTTACAGCTGGAGCGATACTCGGAAAGCTCTGTATCCGTGTATTACTTCTATTTGTGTATTGTATTATTTTCCGCTGTTATGTAATGTATTGTAATCTCTGATATTTTATAATGTATATTATTTGTTAATACTCTGTATATTCTTGTATTCTGATGAATTGTTGTAATTAACAATGAAATGTTCTTCCGTCTGCGTTCTTTTGTGTGTTGTCCTTAAAGTATCCGCTCTTTCCTTCACGGCGAAGTTACGGGTCCTTACAGTTGGTATTAGAGCTTTGGTTTACAGAGCTCGGAGAAAAAGACACATTAGAACCAAACGAAAGAATTCATCCGATATTGGATTAGTAATATCCAACGAGAATGACTCATTAGAGATAGGATCAGTAGTATCCTAGAACGAGTGTAAAGAGTAGTGTTTTTGAAATAAAATTGAAAACAAGTTTTGTTTTGAAATTTAATTCAATTATTTGTATTTGAATATTTATTTGTATTGAATTTGGACAATCCAGTATATAAAGATTTTGCATATACGCCTTGCAAACGTGTATTCAAAGTTTTAATATACTGGAATGATATAGAGTCACACTCTAGTCGCCCGGAGATGATTCTGATGATTGTAGCTACATCATCAGAATTAGTGTTCGAGTTTTGAAGGTGTGATATTTATATATTTCCAATTGACTGGTGTGAGAACCAAAATTAGATAGGGCTTATTGTTGTGAATTGGCATCAAAAATCTGATTTTTGGACTATGTATCAAAGTTATGAATTTGAAAAGATAGTCAACTAATTGATTGTTGATTGTGTTGTTTGATAAATTAAATGCTGAACCTTTAGCCAAATTGAATCAAATAGTGAGTTGTATTGAAAATTTGTCGCATTTGCATAGTATACGTGTACTTACATTGAATAGGTCATAGCAAGGAGGCTAGAGAAGAGGAATAAAATTGTTTGTCCGACAAATAAGTACATGTTTATTGTATTTCTTGGGTTTTTGATGATTTTATGAGCCGATTGGCTGTTTCTTTTTCTTTTTGGATTGATGAGGGCTATGGGAGGCTATTTGAAATATCCCGAAGTCCCCGGTGCAGGGAAGGTTATGGCGAAATTTTTCGAAAATTTAGGGTGTTAGCCAAATTTTTGAAAAATTTGAAAAGTTCTTAGAAACTGAAAAGTTGAAGAACTTAAGCCATAAAGAAAATAATGAAAGTTGAGTTGATTTGTTAAACAACTTTCGGCTTCGTTCCTTTTCGGGGATGAAAAGTTTTAAGTGGGGGAGATTGTAATAACCCGGAAATCTGGGCCAATTTAAAAATTTTATTTTGGAAATTTTAGCGAATTTTGAATATTTAAAATGATTTATTTTAAATAATAACGATGAGAAATTTATTTTGAATGGAATTAGAACGTATATATTTATATAGATCGTCGTTAGAATATAAATAATTATTTATAATTATAAAGGGAATTGAAAATGGCGCGGTAGTTCGAAAATTCGATTTCAAATGAATGTACATGATTCAAAATAAACCAGATTTTGGCAAAACCAAACATATTAGAATCTATTTGAGAATATCTTTCCAAGGAATCCGAAAAATTGAAATTTCATAGCGGGGATAAAAAGATATGCCCAGTTGAAAATTCAGAATAGTCGCTATGGAATTCTGGCCCTTAAAAATAGCCATTTTGCAAACGACCTCGGTTTTCGACGAAACCACTATTTTTGGATCCGGGATGTCTAGTTATTGCTAGGTTTCAAAATTCGTAATTTTCTGAATCAATATGTGAGCGCGGAAAAGGAAAACGTGTTTGACCAGTTTTAGTTGATTTTAATCGACTGGAAATTGGTCATTTTTCAAACGGTCTCAGAATTCAATGAAATTAGTTTTGTTAGGATCGTATCGTCAATACGAAGCTAGAAAATATTTTTCGGGAACTTTTAGATTCCGTATGTGGCCCCGGTAAATTGAAATGCGCGTTCAAATTCAATATATAGAGTTATATTTTGATTTTGACAAAAACTGGTCGAAACGATCAAATCAGCTTGTGAAACATATCCCATTGTGTTCAGAATGAGGGTGATTAGCTAGGGGCGACAGTCGTTGGGTCTCATTTGGTGTTTGGATAAAAAGTCAACTTTTATAAAATAAAATTAATTAAATATATAACAGGGTCCGTTTGTCACAGGTCCCTATTAAGTTTCAAAATTAGGCTCACATCCGAGCATAAACTTATTGTAAATTAGGTCCCTATTTTTCAAAAACATATAAAAAATATATAAAAAAATCACGTAAATTCATTATTAAATATAACACGTTCACGCCAAAAAAATCAGGTGGAAAAACAATCAAAAACCACCTCAAAATCCAAAAAAACACAAAATCAGCGAAACAGCAGGTTTTTGCATCAAAAGATGCACATATTCGTAAATAGTTGCATACATTCATGCTTATATTTCAGTGTTGCGCCCAAAGAGCAGTATAAATGCATACATGTATGCAGCTAAACAACATTACATGCATCCTTTTATGCATATATTCAAATTTGACCTGTTTTTTCAATCATTCGCCGTTTTCAGACATTGTTGCACACATTTATGCTTCTGTACAAAATACATGCATGCATTCATGCGCATATTCACAAGCCGTCATCCCTTTTAAATATGTAGCACACATGCATGCATATATTGCCTATAGTAGCATTCATGTATGCAACTTTTCGTAACACATGAATCTCAGTTCAACTTTGTATGCACACATGTATGTAGTTATTTGCTAATAGTTGCATACATGTATGCGTATATTGGTCCAGATTTTCAACAGAATTACACTATATAAATATATGCATGTATGTATGCTACTATAGGCAATAGTTGCACAGAAGTATGCAACTTTTTTTTAACTTGCGTGGACTCCTGGGATTATTCCAGATTTTAGAATTTTTTTTTATGCATGAGCGCATTTTTTTTGGGTGCAAAATGGGAAAAGGCGAAGGGGAGCAGCAGGAGGCGGAGGGGACCAAATTTTGAAAAGCGGCAGCTCATTTTTAGGAACCGGAAACTAAAGAAAAGTTAAGGTGGATGTGGCGTGAATTAACTTTGGTTTTAGTGATGTGAGCCTAATTTTCACTATATAATATCCCAATTCTCTCTCTTTCTCTCACCTCTCTCTTTTCCCTTTTCTCTGAACACCCCCATGTTACTTTTTCAGAATCGAAGAAAGAAAATAAAACCGCTCCCATTTTCTCGTTGAACGCCCGTCGCTTCCACCCCCCCTCGCGCCACTGCGACTGCCGCCGAGCTCCCCCAACCTCCTCTCGCGCTCTCTCTCCTCTGAAACCCTTTCCCCCCGTCGACATCCCCCCCCAAATCGAGCCCCAATCGACGTGAAGAACGCCGCCACCATAGAAGCCACCGCCGCCCCTGTCATCGCTGGCGCCGACCTCCAAGCGAGCCACCCCTCTTCTCTCGATTTACACTGTAAGTTTTAATTTTATTTTACTTAGTTATTTATTTTTATTTATTTACCGTAATTACTTTTAAAAGGAATAAAAAAATCAGTTTTTAAAGTAAAGAATACATTTTTATAAATAAAAATGAAATCTTTATATTTTTGTTAGAAAAAAATGATGAATCTTTATATATGTAGCGAAAAGAAAAGATTGGATTTTTATGTCAATAAAGCTATGATTTTTATTATAGAAGTAACATGAAAAAAGATTCGATTTTTAGATAGATAAAGATCGGATTTTTTAATGGGGAAAAGAATTGATTTTATTCATAAGAAGATAAGATTTCTATTAAGGAAAAGATAAGATTTTTATTAAGGAAAAGATAAGATTTTTATTAAGGAAAAGGCGAGATTTTTATCGTATAGAAGTATGATTCTTATGTAATAGAAAATAAGATTTTTTCTTATGTATAAAAATAATCTTTAGGCGATATAAAAATATAATTTTTATATGAATAGCAAAATAAAAATATGATTTTTATATGGTTGAGATTATAAAAATATGATTTTTATAAGATAAAGAATATAAAAATACGATTTTTATATATGGTGTAGCGAAATAAAAATTCGATTTTTATATGAGTAGCGAATCAAAAATAGGATTTTTATATGATGGAGAATATAAAAATATAATCTTTTCTACACGTGTAGCGTTATAAAAATATAATTTTTATACATGAAGTGGTATTATAAAAATGTGATTTTTAACGTAAAACCACGTGTAATAGATCTCGTTGGAAGCACGACGAAGAGTTCCTACATATGAAGAGTCGCGGTGAATTGGTTTAGCTAGTCGGTGAGAACTCTTCACTTTTAATTTATTTCTATTTTGAAATATATTGTAACAACCCGTATTTTCAATAACCTGTTATAACATAAATCGAGGCAGAATTTAATTCAAAAATCTGAATCAAGGGAAACGGGCTTTGCCATTGCGTTCGTCTCGGAAAAATACGCGAAATAGAGTCCGAGTTTTCGAAAAACGGAGTCCGTATGGCCCAGATATGGCCCGTCAAAGTTTTCAGAAAATTCAAGGTTTAAAATCAGAATCAAATTTAAAGAATTGGGCCAGCTGGGCCAAGGCGGGAAAAATCCCGCCAGGACCCCATGTCGACAGGCCTGTCGACAGGGGTCTTGGCATGTCGACTGCCCTGTCGACAGCCCTGTCGACAGGGGGTGCCCGGCTGATTAGCCTGGTGCACCATTTCTGATTGAGGTTGGGTCTTGTGGTCTGTTTCTAGAGAGTTCCGGGATCTGATGGACCTAATTGAATCTAGGGTTAATCCTATGGTCCAAATCACTAGCCTAATCTATAAATAAGACCCTAACCTACCCTAAATCACTCATTATTCAATCTAGTAACTAAACTATGCCAAAATCAAAACTCTCATGGCCTCCACCCTCTTCATACAATCCCTAAATTAATTCCTAAGTGATTTTCCATGCATACAAGTATATTTGGGCTTGTATGATCCTCCTTAGCTTGCATTAAGGGCTTGTTTCTCTATTGGCTTCATAAAGGAGGAGTCTTGATCAAGTTTGCTTGCATTTTTGGGGTTTTTGGTTGCATAAGGGTTTAATTACATTTGCTATACTCATTTGAGTTCGCATAAGCATTGTAAGCCCTCTTACCTTCATTTTAGAAACTCTAAAGTTAATATGTGATGCAAGTTGGGATTTATGTATGTTTATTAAGTTATGCATGTTTATGCAAGTTTGCTAAGCCATGATTTGCAAGTTTATTAAGTTATGCATGTTTATGCAAGTTTGCTAAGCCATGATTTGCAAGTTTATTGAGTTATGCATGTTTATGCAAGTTTGCTAAGCCATGATTTGCAAGTTTATTGAGTTATGCATGTTTATGCAAGTTTACTAAGCCATGATTTGCAAGTTAAATGAGTTATGTATGTTTATGCGAGTTCATTATGCCATATTGTGCATGTTTAATAAGTTATGCATGCTTATGCAAGTTTAAAATGGCAAGTTGTGCATGTTTAATAAGTTATGCATGCTTATGCAAGTTTAAAATGACAAGTTGTGCATGTTTGACAAGTTATGCATGCTTATGCAAGTTTAAAATGACAAGTTGTGCATGTTTGACAAGTTATGCATGTTTATGGTAATATGCAAGTTCATTATGCTAAGTTGTACAAGTCTAACATGTTATGCATGATTGTTGTGCAAGTTTATCATGTATGTTATGCCAAGTTACCTCTTCCTATCCTTTATGCGTTATTACGAATATGTAAGCGATAGAATGACGTTGGGGGGTTTGGGTAAACTTAAAATACATGAAAACATAAGATTGGGAATTTACCTATTAAGTTAGGTCTACCCCTTGGGAATTTACCTATTAAGTTAGGTCTACCCAAGTAATTGTTTGACTTGTGGTTATGTTTTGAAAAGAAGTGGACATGACACTTAGAAAACATAAGTGTGGCCAACTCGAGGTTGGGTTGAGTTTGTAGCGTAATTCTACCCGGAACCGACCGGCTTAACTAGTGGCTACAAACAATAAGACCCAATGTGAGAAGTTGGTCATGTGGTGCCAAGACCCGAGGTTGGACCAAGTTGTGGTGTAAAGCTACCCGGACCCGCCCGGCTTAACTAGTAACCACAACAAAGTCTAATGTGAGAGGTTAAGGTGCATTAAAGTAATTAATGCCTCATGATTAGGGTTAAGTCAGGGTCCACTAATGCTTAATCCACTTGGGAATTAGAGGGATTGAAATGGGGTTAAGTGTGAACCATTGGTTACACTTAACCAGTTTAATCCAATTGGGGGTTCGGGGGATTAGAATGGGGTTAAGTTACACTTAACCAATTTAATCCATGATTAGTGAAGGGTTAAATCGCACTTAACCCTCTTAGAAAACCCTAGCAGCGGGTCTGTTCCGGCAGTAATCCCAGTTTGGTATCATCACAACCCTAGAAGACTAGGCTAGGGCGGGGCACGATTACTGGACGGATATAAACGACCAAAGCGACGGCTGAGTGGTACAGCGGTGCGGGTCCGGCGGGCTACGGATGTGCACGTAGTCCGATGTTGGACAAACTCGAGGCACGGGTACCAGTAGGTCTGGGCTGTGCATTATTGCTTAAGTGTCCGGGGTTGGCACCCGAGGGCTTGATACACCCAAAGGTGGACCCAGCACAGTCAGACTACATCCATATGTGGGCCGTATGGACATCAACACTTGACGTGTTAGGTTTATAGGGAGCCGATCGACTAGACCGTTGGGCTGGACCTTATATTAAGGTCACTTCATGTTATTGGGTTAAAAGCTTGGGCCAAGGGATCAATACCTGTTATGTTGGTTTGCTAGTACACCGTGGTGCAAAACTTAACCTTGTTTATGCGATGACACCTCTATCTATCTTGTAGTTACTTTATCATGCCAGTATGTTGTTATCTATATCTCAGTTTCCATCATGATGTTAACTTTATTAGTTTATAGACTGATCGTAGCAGGGCTTACTCAGTCTTTTTGACTGACTCGTTTTGTTTCGCCTCTTTTCTTCCGTTTCCCCCCCCCAGGTTCTCAGGGAGGGAATACTGGAGCCTAGCTTGGATTTTAGCTGCTTCCTTGGATAGCTCAAGTATGCTTTGGACTTGAGCCGCTATGGTTTATCACTCTTATTTGGGGATAGTACTTATGTATTTCAGTTTATCAGATGATGTATTTATCTAGACTTGTAATTTTGGGAAATTGACATTTTGATGTACCAGACTTGTGTTTTGAAATGGTTTAAAAATCTTCCGCTGTTTTATCTACTTACTCTGTTTATTTACATATATATATGTCATGTCCTGCCTTGCTATATCATTATGCATGTTTACCTTTTTTTAAAAAAAAAAACGCCCCACCAAAGTCGGAGTTGCTTGCAAGAGCCACCCTGGCGGAGGTGGGGTGTTACATTTGGTATCAGAGCATATGGTTTACGAGAAGGGATAAAAAGGTTTTTAAAACTCTTTGAAAAACTATTTTCAAAACCAAGTATTAAGTATTTTCCAAAGAAAAGTCTAGTTATTTTTAAAAGGCTATTCCCCAAAAAGCCATTAGCACTATCCTTTGATCCCTCGTTTGAACTCTTTTCTTTTCGTTTCCAGCATGTCTGATAATCTCATCTTACCCGAAGGGGTAACAATACCCGATTGGTTTCATCGGTACTTGGAAGTCACGGCACCGGTCCCGGGTGTCTCTAATGTTGTCTTTCCAGTCGAGGCCGCTGTTCCTCCTCCTCCTCCCGTAGCTGATGTTCCTCTTCTCCCTCAGCCTCCACAAGCGGATTTTGCGGAAACTTGTAAGAACTTTAAGATGATGGGTGGCAAGAATTTTAGTGGAACAGAGACTTTTGTAGAGGCAAGGAATTGGTTGAAAGAGACCGAAGATCTTTTAACCACCTTTGATATAGGTGACCGCAGGAAGGTTTTATTGGCAGTATGGTTGCTAAAGGAAGAAGCTGCACGTTGGTGGGTAGTCACCACCGCGACTAGGCCAATTGAGACTTGGGATGACTTTAGAGGAAGGTTTGGACTAAGGTTCTTATCACTGAAGCAAGGGGACATGACTATTAGGGAATACATAGATAAGTTTAATCAACTGGCTCGGGTCAATTTAGACTTAGTTAATACAGCTCAGAAGAAGGCCCTACACTTTGCTCTAGGATTAAACGAGCCATTACATGGTTTGGCCATGTCTCATATACCCTTGGGGGCGACTTTCGAGAATTTGGTGAATTTGGCCCTACTTCAAGAAGAAGATAACAATGACAAGAAAGAGGTCAAGGCGAATGAGTCTCAAGGCAAGAGAGTAAATTCCGGGAAGCGGGGCAAGAATAACCACAACCGCAAGGACAAGCCAAGAGGGAATAGGAAATGCAACTTCTGTGGTGAAGTTGGACATGTAGCCAGGGAATGTAGGAAGAAGAAGAGAAAGCGGGGCGAATGCTTTCATTGTGGTGAGTTTGGACATCTCAACAAGGATTGCCCAAGGAAACAAGGGCAAGGTCAGACTCAGTATGCAGGACTATCTGGAGGGCGAGTTCATCCCCTCAACACCGTTCTTCCAGCTCATGATAGAGGTAGTGTTTCTGTTGGAAGTCTTGTTTACATTTTCTGATTTTCCCTGTTCGTACTTTGTTTGGTTCTGGCACATCGCATAGTTTTATTTCATCTGATCTAGTTGAAAGTTTTGCACCTAAGTACTAGTCTAGTTGATGATCCCGTATGTGTTTCAAATCCAATTGGGGGTTCTGCCCGTTTGTCTGTGGTCTGAGTGGATTTGAAAATTTCTATCTTGAGTATAGAATTCTCGTGGGATGTTTGTTTTCTCGGTTTCAGGGGATATGGGTTGGTTTTGGGCATGGAATGGTCGTCCTGTTTTGGAGCCATTCTGGGTTTTTGTATATAGGGTTGTGAGGCTCATGACTCGCCTCGGTAATACCCTAGGAATTTCTAGCAACCCCATGGGTCCCGTCATGTTATGTTATCTTGAATCCCTCAACTCGTCTATCGATAGTTTGCAATCTGTGAGGGTGGTCCGAGAATATCTTGATATCTTGGGGAAAGTAAAGGGGTTACCCCTAGACGTGGGATAGATTTTCCGCATTATCTGGTTGGTAATACCAAGCCAGTTTCGTGGCCGGTTAGGCACATGACCTCACGAGATGAGAGTTAAGAAAGCAAGTCAAGGAGTTGCTTGAGAAGAACTTCCTGAGACGAAGCATTTTCGAGTAGGGTGCTCCAGTAGTATTCGTTACTGATGTGGACAGTTTGCTTCGCTTATGTGTTGATCTTCGTAAGAAGAATAGGTAACCGTTACCAAGGATCAATGATTTGTCTGATCAGCTTGTAGGAGCATCCGCTTTCTTTTGATCTAGCTACCGGATTCCATCAGCTTAGGATGGCTGAGGATGGAATTGACAAGACCGCGTTTAGGACACTGGATGGGTTTTAGAATGGCTAGTCATGCTATTTGGTTTGACTAAGGCACCCGCATATTACGTGATTTTGATGGGTAGGGTGTCTAGGGAGTCCTTGAACAAGTTTGTCAGGGTCGTCGTAGACGATATTTGATCTCCTCAAAAGAACGAGGAAGAGCATGTTAGACATCTCAAGAAGGAGATGGATACGCTTAGAGCCACCAGTTGAAGGTCAAGTTCTCCAAATGTCACTTTGGAGGAAAGAAGTTGGATTTCTTGGGCACATAGTTCTTAAGTAAGGCTTAGCGGTGGATTCCGCTGAAGTGGTTGCGGTTTAAGACCGGAAAACTCTGAGCAGGGCAATTGGAGTAAGAAGCTTTCTCCGTTTGGCTAGTTAGTTAGCATTCCCGGAGCTTAGACTTACTCTTCTGGATCAAGAAGGGGGGTTTTACAGGAAGAAGACCCGCAGTTGGTCAAGAACATGGACCAGTTGATTCGAGGCGAGATGTTAAGTCACCTCGCTAGATATATTAAAGATGACAAGGGATGACTAAGGCGCGATGAGAGATTATGTGTTCCTCGAGTAGAAGACTTGGTAAAGAAGGTTCTTAAAGATACGCATCACTCGAGGAGGTGGCCGAGTTGGTCTCAGGATGCATGTTGTGCCACCAGGTTAAGGCCAAGTCATAGAAGCCCAGTGGGCCATTACCTCTATTGGGGGTTCCGCAAGGGAAGTATGAAAACATCTCGATTGATTATGTGGATGGACTACCTAGATCAAAGAAAGGGAATACGAGTATGTGGGTCATAATAGGTAGACTCACGAAGAGTGCTCATTCCAGTCCAGTGAAGAGCAAGAGGACTGCATCATGGTCAGCAACGGTTTACCCTCAAGAAGTTGGCCAGTTTTGAAATAGCCTACAGGAAGCCATGGGTAGGCAACTGAATCTAGGTATGGCCTATCACTCATAGGCGGATGGTTCATTTCGATTAAGCATGAGTTATAGAAAATCGCGTTTATAAGGGCAATTGGCAACGTGGATTGGTATTTTCAAGAAAAGTTCTGCCGCATGGAATACTTTATAGTAAGTAGACGAGATCCAGGATTCACTAGTGAATTTTGGAAAGCTTGCATGAAATCATGAGGTTATAGTATGTTTAAGCCAAGTATACAGAAGGAAGAATAAGTGGAAAAGAAAGACGAGAGGCGATAATGAAATGAGTTCCAACTCGAATTTGGGAAATAGGAGTAGGAAGCCAAGGAATCATGAAGTGAAAGATAGTCAAAGCACAGTGGAGTTAAGCTCAAGGAAACGTGACTAAGAAGAATGAAGACTAGATACGCGCATCATATCTCTTTTTAAGAGTGCATCCTTGATCCTTGTTTTCCTGTGGAGCTTGCTTGCAAGTTATCTTTTGTATATATATCCTCTCGGTCCCATTCTCGATCTTATTTCTGTTGTAAACTCCATAAGGGGGTTAAGACTCATCGATTAGTACTATATGTCAAAGTTTAAATGGATTTCTTGTAATCCAAAAAGGAGTTTATCTAGTTTATCTAGTTTATCGTGTTTATCTTGTCATGAGAACCTTAGGTAGAAACCCTTTGGATGAAACATGTATTTGAAACATGTTATGCTTAATGTTTGCAAGTGGTTGCAAGTGTTTGCAAGTGGTTACTCGTGGATGCATTATACACATTAGGCCCTAGATCGGCTCACACACTCTTCATGTTGCATATGCATGAGTGTTTATGCTTATTCATGATTGAACTTGTTGTGCCACCACATGGATGTTGCATATGGATGAATGTTATGTGCACTCATATAGATACTATGAATTTAGGAATCTGCATACATATGGATTCATTTCACTGACATACATATGCATTAAGGAGGTTTACTGTATCAGTAACCGCCTGATTTACATACATATGCATTAAGGAGGTTTACTGTATCAGTAACCGCCTGATTTTTGCATTAGGTAAGTACATATACACACACTTTTGCATATGTTCATACCACATTTAGAATCCTTTAAGGACAATGATTGCTCGTGGATGATGCTTTGAGTAGATGGATGATTGGATGGTAGGATACGTTCTTCCTAACTTGAAGATTTCGGGGACGAAATCCTTTAAGGAGGGGAGAATGTAACAACCCGTATTTTCAATAACCTGTTATAACATAAATCGAGGCAGAATTTAATTCAAAAATCTGAATCAAGGGAAACGGGCTATGCCATTGCGTTCGTCTCGGAAAAATACGCGAAATAGAGTCCGAGTTTTCGAAAAACGGAGTCCGTATGGCCCAGATATGGCCCGTCAAAGTTTTCAGAAAATTCAAGGTTTAAAATCAGAATCAAATTTAAAGAATTGGGCCAGCTGGGCCAAGGCGGGAAAAATCCCGCCAGGACCCCATGTCGACAGGCCTGTCGACAGGGGTCTTGGCATGTCGACTGCCCTGTCGACAGCCCTGTCGACAGGGGGTGCCCGGCTGATTAGCCTGGTGCACCATTTCTGATTGAGGTTGGGTCTTGTGGTCTGTTTCTAGAGAGTTCCGGGATCTGATGGACCTAATTGAATCTAGGGTTAATCCTATGGTCCAAATCACTAGCCTAATCTATAAATAAGACCCTAACCTACCCTAAATCACTCATTATTCAATCTAGTAACTAAACTATGCCAAAATCAAAACTCTCATGGCCTCCACCATCTTCATACAATCCCTAAATTAATTCCTAAGTGATTTTCCATGCATACAAGTATATTTGGGCTTGTATGATCCTCCTTAGCTTGCATTAAGGGCTTGTTTCTCTATTGGCTTCATAAAGGAGGAGTCTTGATCAAGTTTGCTTGCATTTTTGGGGTTTTTGGTTGCATAAGGGTTTAATTACATTTGCTATACTCATTTGAGTTCGCATAAGCATTGTAAGCCCTCTTACCTTCATTTTAGAAACTCTAAAGTTAATATGTGATGCAAGTTGGGATTTATGTATGTTTATTAAGTTATGCATGTTTATGCAAGTTTGCTAAGCCATGATTTGCAAGTTTATTAAGTTATGCATGTTTATGCAAGTTTGCTAAGCCATGATTTGCAAGTTTATTGAGTTATGCATGTTTATGCAAGTTTGCTAAGCCATGATTTGCAAGTTTATTGAGTTATGCATGTTTATGCAAGTTTACTAAGCCATGATTTGCAAGTTAAATGAGTTATGTATGTTTATGCGAGTTCATTATGCCATATTGTGCATGTTTAATAAGTTATGCATGCTTATGCAAGTTTAAAATGGCAAGTTGTGCATGTTTAATAAGTTATGCATGCTTATGCAAGTTTAAAATGACAAGTTGTGCATGTTTGACAAGTTATGCATGCTTATGCAAGTTTAAAATGACAAGTTGTGCATGTTTGACAAGTTATGCATGTTTATGGTAATATGCAAGTTCATTATGCTAAGTTGTACAAGTCTAACATGTTATGCATGATTGTTGTGCAAGTTTATCATGTATGTTATGCCAAGTTACCTCTTCCTATCCTTTATGCGTTATTACGAATATGTAAGCGATAGAATGACGTTGGGGGGTTTGGGTAAACTTAAAATACATGAAAACATAAGATTGGGAATTTACCTATTAAGTTAGGTCTACCCCTTGGGAATTTACCTATTAAGTTAGGTCTACCCAAGTAATTGTTTGACTTGTGGTTATGTTTTGAAAAGAAGTGGACATGACACTTAGAAAACATAAGTGTGGCCAACTCGAGGTTGGGTTGAGTTTGTAGCGTAATTCTACCCGGAACCGACCGGCTTAACTAGTGGCTACAAACAATAAGACCCAATGTGAGAAGTTGGTCATGTGGTGCCAAGACCCGAGGTTGGACCAAGTTGTGGTGTAAAGCTACCCGGACCCGCCCGGCTTAACTAGTAACCACAACAAAGTCTAATGTGAGAGGTTAAGGTGCATTAAAGTAATTAATGCCTCATGATTAGGGTTAAGTCAGGGTCCACTAATGCTTAATCCACTTGGGAATTAGAGGGATTGAAATGGGGTTAAGTGTGAACCATTGGTTACACTTAACCAGTTTAATCCAATTGGGGGTTCGGGGGATTAGAATGGGGTTAAGTTACACTTAACCAATTTAATCCATGATTAGTGAAGGGTTAAATCGCACTTAACCCTCTTAGAAAACCCTAGCAGCGGGTCTGTTCCGGCAGTAATCCCAGTTTGGTATCATCACAACCCTAGAAGACTAGGCTAGGGCGGGGCACGATTACTGGACGGATATAAACGACCAAAGCGACGGCTGAGTGGTACAGCGGTGCGGGTCCGGCGGGCTACGGACGTGCACGTAGTCCGATGTTGGACAAACTCGAGGCACGGGTACCAGTAGGTCTGGGCTGTGCATTATTGCTTAAGTGTCCGGGGTTGGCACCCGAGGGCTTGATACACCCAAAGGTGGACCCAGCACAGTCAGACTACATCCATATGTGGGCCGTATGGACATCAACACTTGACGTGTTAGGTTTATAGGGAGCCGATCGACTAGACCGTTGGGCTGGACCTTATATTAAGGTCACTTCATGTTATTGGGTTAAAAGCTTGGGCCAAGGGATCAATACCTGTTATGTTGGTTTGCTAGTACACCGTGGTGCAAAACTTAACCTTGTTTATGCGATGACACCTCTATCTATCTTGTAGTTACTTTATCATGCCAGTATGTTGTTATCTATATCTCAGTTTCCATCATGATGTTAACTTTATTAGTTTATAGACTGATCGTAGCAGGGCTTACTCAGTCTTTTTGACTGACCCGTTTTGTTTCGCCTCTTTTCTTCCGTTTCCCCCCCCCCCAGGTTCTCAGGGAGGGAATACTGGAGCCTAGCTTGGATTTTAGCTGCTTCCTTGGATAGCTCAAGTATGCTTTGGACTTGAGCCGCTATGGTTTATCACTCTTATTTGGGGATAGTACTTATGTATTTCAGTTTATCAGATGATGTATTTATCTAGACTTGTAATTTTGGGAAATTGACATTTTGATGTACCAGACTTGTGTTTTGAAATGGTTTAAAAATCTTCCGCTGTTTTATCTACTTACTCTGTTTATTTACATATATATATATGTCATGTCCTGCCTTGCTATATCATTATGCATGTTTACCTTTTTTTAAAAAAAAACGCCCCACCAAAGTCGGAGTTGCTTGCAAGAGCCACCCTGGCGGAGGTGGGGTGTTACATATATACTAGGATGCAGACGGTGTTTAGTAGCACCCGACACCCGTCGTCCATAGACCATGGATGACTTGTTTGTTTGATTGTTGTGTAGTGAAATTTGATTGTGTGATGTGGAATGTAATAAAATATTTTTATAGTGGAAAATATTTTATAGTTAAAAATATGATTTTTAACGTGTATATAAAATAAATAGTAATAAACAAATCAGACTATTTGTTTATATACACTGATTTGACTGATATTGATTGGGATGGTAAATTTTACACATCGCCCAACTGCACAAATAAAATCGGTGTTTGTTGATTTGAAACCCCACACGGGTATTGGGATGATATTTGACGTACACTAATCCCGATTGTTTAGTTGTATGTCAATCGATGGGTTGACAGACTGTGTAAGCGTTAATTATTTATATTTAATGCTTATGCAGTTGTGTGGTGCACTCTGGATGATGGTTGATGATTTATCGCTACTGTTATATACATGTGTTGTAGGGAATCTATATAATTAACGTTATATGGTAATTGATTGGGCCTCATTCCAATTTAGAAAATAAATTCATGTGTTGAATAGAAAATAAATTCATGTGTTGAATAGAAAATAAATTCATATGTTGAATAGAAAATAAATATTCATGTGTTGAATAGAATAAACATTCATGTGTTGAATAAAAGCCGTATTGATTAGATTGACGCCATTTTGACGTGAACGATATTTATATCGATTTTATTCATTTTTATAATGAATATAGAAAAGAAAGTGATTTCAAAATATAACGTTTTGAAAATATTATCATTTGTATATCGATGATGTGGAATATTCAATTTTGATTCGAAATAGAATATGAAGTTGAAATCGTTTTGAAAACGAATTTAAAACAATTTATAAAATATGTTTTAAAAGGAAATCGACGAAACATATATAATATATATATATATATATATTATATGTATATAATGGCCTGAATAGAACGCGCCGCGCCGCTGCAGTTCGCGAATTTCGACCATTGACTTCGAATGGATATTACGGCAGATCCGACCGTCGGATTCTCCTAAAACCGGAACCGTTGGGTTCGTATCGAAAAGAGCTTTCTAGCGAATATTATAAATTAGAAATCTAACGGTTGGATTTGGAATTATGTCCGAATCAAATTCGGAAAAGGTCGTTGTAAGTGCAGTTCGATGGCCGTTGATGGAAATCGACTGTACGGGCCTTGATAAAATTATTAAAAATAGTAATAATTTGTGTGAAATCATAAGAAATGATTTGTGAAGAATTGGGATGAAAATCTCCATATTTCAAAAGATAAAAAATAGATTTTTATCGAAATGAACTAGTTTTGAACTAGAATTAAAATCAATTTATTTTTGAAATAAATAAATTGAATTTGAAAAGGGTTTTAAAAGTAAAAAGAATTTCCAATAATTGAATTGGAATGGATTTGAATCGAAATTGTGTTTGAAATATTTCGATGTTGGATTTCGTTATTATACAGATAGCGTTATGGAAATTCGAAAGATATATTGATATCGTTATTTCCAATACGATATTTGTTGGTCGTAGAATTTGATATTGAATATAAGCCGATATATTTTCTATTCAGAGCCTTGTATTTAATATCAAATGTGATTTGGGTTTGTCGTGAATGGTGTCTTCATTAACACTGTTCTTAAACCTAGTTGAGAAAAAAGATTAAATCTTTTTATTTAGATTTAATGAAGTGTACCAATTAAATGGTATTTAATTGAATTTGAATGTGATTTTGGGTTTATCGTGAATGGTGTTTTAAATAACACTTGTTCTTTAACCCGATAAATAATGGAATGTGATTTTGGGTTGTCATGAACGGTATCTTCAATAGTACTGTTCTTAGACCCAACGGAGTTAAGAAAATCAGAAACTAACTGGAGATTAGTTAAGTTGAATGGTTTCTTGGGTATTGATCTGATGTTGGTTTCGGCCTTCGGGGTTAATACTTAGGGAATTGCTCACTTTATATTTTACGGTTAAAGCTGATAGAATGGAATGTGATTTTGGGTTTATCGCGAACCATGTTTTAAATGACATTGATTCTTTAACCCAGTTAAAGATTAAAACTAAGCGGAGTTTTAATGAATCTTTAATTAGATTGAAAAGATCGAGAATGGAGTATCACTGTAACGATCCGGAAATTCTGGGCTAATTTAGAAATTTTTATTTTGGCAAATTTAATGGATTTTGATTATGTAAAATGAATTATTTTAAATAACAACGACGGAAAATTTATTTTCGACAAAATTAAAACGAATAATTTTAATTTAATTATATAACGAGCCTTAAATGGCGCGGTAGTTTGAAATTTCGATTTTGAATTACAAATGAATATACATGATTCAAAATAAATCGGAATTGAACGAAACAAGAAATATTTGAATCTGTTGAATCATATCTATCTAACGAAGTTAAGAGGCTGAGATGTCGCTTTAAAAGTTGAAAGATATGTCCAGTTTAAAATTCAGAAAAGTCGCTGTGGAATTTATATATATTTTAATATATATATATATATAAAGGCCTTAAAAATAGCCATTTTGCAAATGACCCCGGAATCCGACAAAACCACTTTTTTTGGATCCGGGATGTTAAATTATTGCTAGGTTTCAAATTTCATAATTTTTGAAGCTAGTATGTGAGCGTGGCAAAGGAAAACGTGTTTTTGGTCAATTACAGTTAAATTGGATTGACCAGAAAAGGGCCATTTTTCAAACGGTCTCAGAATTCAACGAAACTAGTTTTGTTAGGACCGTATCGTCAAAACATAGCCAGATTTATTTTTCTGGAATATTTAGAGTCAGCATGTGGCCCTGGTAAATTAAAATGTACGTTTGAATTGGATATATATAGATTTATATTTTAATTTGAAAGAAAACTGATCAAAACAGTCGAATAGGCTGACGGGACATATCCCATTGTGTTCAAAATAGGGGTAATTAGCTAGGGGCAACAGTTGGTGGGTCTCGTTTCGAGTTCGAATTAAAAAGTTGCTTTTTAAAATTAAAATAATAATTAAATATATATATTATCATTCCGCACTCTCTCTCTACTCTCATTTACAAATCGATTTAATAAAAAAAAGAGGAAGAAGGGGGAGGAGCCGCCGTCGCTCGATACTCTTCTAGCTCTATGAACCGATCTCAAGTTGATGGAATATGGTGAGGTATTTCCACCGAAATCTGGGCTCGAAGTGGCCATCTTTGATCGCATTTTGCGAAGAGGATACGGGTGCGAGCTGGGGTTTGTCATGGCCGAGGGTAGAGGGCGTCACAGTCTTCGAGGTGAGAGGGTTCGATTGGATTCCGGCACATCGTTTAGGGTTGCGATTGGAGCCCTAATTTCTTGATTTGGGTTCAAAGAGTTACGGCAGTTTGCCTGTAGAAGGAGAAGACGGGGTCGAAGGGATTAAGGAAAGGATTAGTGATTAATTTATTTACTAATTATTTAAAATATGTAATCAATGTTTAAAGGCCTATAACTTATTCGTTTGAACTCAGAATTGGACAAACTTGAGTTCGTTGGAACTGTGAGATCGAACACTACTTTTCAGAACTGACTAGAAGCGATTTTGGGCAAATCAGAATTTCAGGCAAATTCAAATCCAAAGCGAACAAAAATTCAGAAATAAAACCGATCAAGGTGAGAATTCTCTCACTTTAATTTTTCTGTACAGTTATTTATTTCATAACTGCATATATGAACTGTTCCCCGTCGTCCACAGACCATGGACGACTTGTTTGTTTGGTTGTATTCTGTGTGAAAATTGATCGTGATGTGAAATGAATTATATATAGTAAAAGTGAATATATATATATATATATTGAAAGTGAAAACATCGTATATAGTAAAAGTGAAAATATCGTATATATGAAAAGTGAAAATATCGTATATATGATAAGTGAAAATATCGTATATATGAAAAGTGAAAACATCGTATATATATTGAAAGTGAAAATATAATATATATATTGAAAGTGAAAATATAATATATATATTGAAAGTGAAAATATCGTATATATATTGAAAGTGAAAACATCGTATATAGTAAAAGTGAAAATATCGTATATATGAAAAGTGAAAACATCGTATATAGTAAAAGTGAAAATATCGTATATATGAAAAGTGAAAACATCGTATATGGTAAAAGTGAAAATATCGTATATATGAAAAGTGAAAACATCGTATATAGTAAAAGTGAAAATATCGTATATATTGAAAAGTGAAAATATCGTATATAGTAAAAGTGAAAATATCGTATATATTGAAAGTGAAAATATCGATATATATGAAATGTGAAAACGATATATATGAAATGAAAACGATATATATGAAATGAAAACGATATATATGAAATGAAATCGATATATATGAAATGTGAAAACGATATATATATATATGAAATGAAAACGATAAATATATATATATATATATATATATATATATGAAATGTGAAAATGATTTGATTGTTAAAAATATAATTTTTAACATATATATACACTGTATGAAATTGTCGTGTATATGGAATATTCAATTTTGATTAGAAATTGAATATGAAGTTAAAATCGTTTTGAAAACGAATTTAAAACGATTTATAAAATACGTTTTAAAAGGAAATCGACGAAATATACATTATATATATTATATATATAATATAATGGCCTGAATAGAACGCGCCGCGCTGCGGCAGTTCGCGAATTTCGACCATTGACTTCGAATGGACATTACGGGAGATCCAACCATCGGATTCTCCGGAAATCAGAACCGTTGGGTTCGTATCGAAAAGAGCTTTCTAATGAATATGAGAAATTTGAAATCTAACGGTTGGATTTGGAATTATGTCCAAATCAAATTTGGAAAAGATCGTTGTAAGTGCAGTTCGATGGCCATTAGTGGAAATCGACTGTACGGGCCTTGATAAAATTATTAAAAATAGTAATAATTTGTGTAAAATCATAAGAAATGAATTGGGATGAAAAATTCCATATTTGAAAAGATAAAAATATATTTTATCGAAACGAACTAGTTATTAACTAAAAAAATAATCCAATAGTTATAAATAAATAAATTGGATTGGATTTGAATTGAAATTATCATTGGATATTTTCGATATTGAATTCCGTGATTATACAAATATTGTGATGGGAATTTGGAAGATATCGATATCGTTATCCCCGATATGATATCTGTTGGTTTCAGGATTTGATGTTGAATATAAGTCGATACTATCTCTATTCAAAACCTTATATTTAATGTCAAATTTGATTGATTGATTGTTTGGATTGTGCTCGACCAATTTATGAGCAGAATATGCTTTTACATTTAGCATTGGGTTGGGTTGAAAATATCTATGTGCTAATGCCTTGTGAAACACTTCACGATTTGACGATAAGGTGTTTAGCGATGTTGTGTTCATTTCAAATTTAATGAATGATTGTGAAATGATATTTTTCTTAAGTGAAAAGAAATGTATTCCCGATTTTGGACAGGGAATGTTTTATAAAAATGTTTTATAAAACAGAAAGGATTTCGAGGCCTAAAACCCGATGATTTCTAAAATTATTTAGAAATGTATTATGGTTTTACATTGTATTTCATCGCGTACTGATTAGTTGCTATTAATGATGTATCTGTTTGGTGGCGGAGAATTTATTCTCTTGCTTAACACCCTTCTTTGAGACGTACGAGCTCAAAGGTTATGTGATTAATAGTGACTGATCATATGTGTGAATTACCGATGTGAAGTACTATATTTTGAAAGTACTTGTGATTATTATGTTGTGAAATGATTTTCTCTACTTCGGGATATGAAATGATTTAGTATGTGGCTAAAGAGTCGGGTAACCCTAAGACTAAAAGTATGGGTGAGAGGGCGGTGTATGCTCTCCATGTGTGGGAGGTGCATCGTCGGTGTAGCCTGCTCCTATGTGGGGTAGGTGCACATTTATATATCGAGTTGCGAGGTGCGTACCCTTTGCCTTGTCGATGGGGAGCACGATATTTGGTTGCATACTTGTTTGTATGCATTGTTATGTTTTGGAATTCATATTTCCAAACGATTTGATTTGAGATCCCGAAGTGAAATCTACTTTGATATAGAAAGTAAGATATGTATTTCAAATGATTTGAAATAAGAAATCGGGAATAAAATCCAAAGGAATAATTTCTGTAAATTGAATCAGATTTGGAAAATCTAAGTGGTGATTAATTTAAATGGGTAGATTGGGATATTGCATGTTGATTGATGCATAGTAGATCCATATCTATATTCCCGATTGTTGTTTATACACTGGCATTCATGGGGGTAGACCCGTTCCGCGTTAGCGGCATGGTCCTGTGATTTGTCCTATGAATAAATAAGGTAATTATAACTGTTTAGAGTTTCTCACACCAGTCCCATGACTGACCTGTAGTTTGCTTTTCCCTTGCGAACTCGGGTGCCCCTATTTTCCACATGGGCAGTCGAGTAGTTTTATTTTGCAGATGTATTGAGCAGGATTCTGGATTGAAGCTTTAAGCTGTGTCCAGGCATTTACAGTCTTCCGCTGTGTAGTTTATATTTCCGATGCGCATTGTATTACATTTATGTAAATTTATCTTCCGCTGTGTATTATATTTCGATATACTCTGATATTCTGTACTCTAATGTAACATTATTATGATGTTTATAGAAGTCTTCTGTTATTTGTTCTGATGTGTTGTATACCCAGAGTTAGCGTATGCGGGATTCGAACGGTCTTGTTCGATTTAGCGATCGATTAGGTCCGGGCGAAATCCGTGTCGTTACAATCACCAGTTTTGTAACAACCCGTATTTTTGAATAACATGTTATAACATAAATGGAGGCAGAATTAAACTGTAAAATCTGAATTAAGGGAAACGGGCTGTGCCATTGCGTTCGTCTCAGAAAAATACGCGAAATAGAGTCCGAGTTTTCGAAAATCGGAGTCCGTATGACCAAGATATGGCCTCGCGAAGTTTCACGAAAAATTCACAAATTAAAGTATACTTAATTAAGTGAAATGGGTTGCGCAGAGAAATATATATATATTGATATATATATATATAATTGAAAATTAAATAAATAAATATGCAAAAATGTTCAAAACAGCGAATTGGGAGAGGGGAACAACCGAACCGGCCGATTTTTGAGGTCGACCCGAGCTCGCTGGGTCGACTAGGGGTTAATCCAGGGTGTTTGGCTGTCAACCCGTGGGCTGATTCGCTCAAATGCAGATTTTGCATTTGAATGGTTCTCATGGTTCAGCTTTAATCTAAAGGCCCTAGATGGTTCCTACACTTGACTTCTTCCCCAAGACATGCTTTGATGGCTTGGATTGAATCTAGGGTTAATCCTATGGCTAATACTATCCTAATGCTCTATAAAAAGACCCCAAACCTAGCCTAAATCACCATTATTCAATCCTACAACTAAACTATGTCAAATTTGTTCCTCTCATGGCCTCCACTCTCATGCTAAAATTTCTAAGTTAATTTCTATGAGAGATTTTGAGTTCATACAAGTGTTTTCAAACTTGTATGAGTGTTCTTAGCTTGCATTCAAGTCAAGTTGCAACATTTCTATTTCAAAGCAAGGGTTTTTATTGAATTGGCTCAAGGGTTTTCATTTGGAGCTTGCATATTTGGGTTTTTGGTGCTTGCATAAGGGCTTCGTCTCAATCTTTATAATAAATATTTATTTGTGTCTTCATAGCATTGTAAGCCCTTTTCTACTTTCTTTTTATTGAACTCTAAAGTTAAATGAATGATGCAAGTTTGGGGTTGATCATTATGATATGCAAGTTTGGTTGATCATTATATGCAAGTTTGGTTGATCATTATATGCAAGTTTGGTTGATCATTATATGCAAGTTTGGGTGATCATTATATGCAAGTTTGGTTGATCATTATGCAAGTTATGTATGACACATGTTGCCATGTTATGCAAGTTTGGGTTGATCATGTTATCATGTTATGCGAGTTTGGGTTGATCATGTTATGCAAGTTTGGGTTGATCATGTTATCATGTTATGCAAGTTTGGGTTGATCATTATGCACATGTTATCATGTTATGCAAGTTAAACTTGAAGTTGTGAGCTTAAAGCTTCAAGCTTTATGTTAAAGGTTGCATTTTGGCAACATGAAAGTTATCATATCACTTATGATAACTTGCATGTGAGGCAAAATGCGAACTTCTAGCAACTTCTACATGTTATTTATCACCATGTATCACTCATATGCTAAGTTTGGTTTTATGCATGCTTTTGAAGCCTAATAATGCAATATGCAAGTATATGAACATATGTACATTTCATATGCCACCATGTTAAACTTGTGGCTTCAACACCTATATGTCAAGGTTATGCCAAGTTCCCTATTTTATCCTTTATGCGTTGTTGCGATTATGTAAACGATGGGATTACGTTGGGGTTGGGTAACATAATGACATGAACATGATTTTTGTAACATGACGTGATATGTTAACTTGTAATTATGTTTTGGAAACATAATGGACATGACACTTAGAAAATATGAGTGTGGCCAACTCGAGGTTGGGTTGAGTTTGTAGCATAAATCTACCCGGACCCGCCCGGCTTAACTAGTGGCTACAAACAATAGGACCCAATGTGAGAAGTTGGTCATGTTGTGCTCGAACCCGAGGTTAGACCTAGTTGTGGTGTAAAGCTACCCGGACCCGCCCGGCTTAACTAGTAACCACAACAAAGTCTAATGTGAGTGGTTAAAGCGCATTAAGTTAATTAATGCCTCTTGATTAGGGTTAAGTCATGGTCCACTTAATACTTAACCAATTTGAGCTTGATGGGTTAATCGAGGTTAAGTCAGGAGCCTTGGGTACTCTTAACCGATTTAATCCACGTTTGGATCGGGTTAACCACATTTAACCCGTTAAGAAACCCTAGTTGCGTGGTCCTTTTCAGCAGTAACCTTCTAGGTAGTATCATAAGACCCTAGGACTAGGCTAGGGTGGGGCACGATTACTGGGCTGATTGTAAGAGACCAAAAGAGACGGCTGAATGATGCCCCGGTTGTTCAGGTGGACCATGGTCGTGCACATTAAGTCCGGAGTTGAACACGGGCACCGGTAGGTTTGGACTGTGCATCATGGTATGGTGTCAGAGGGTTACACCATAGGGCCTGATACACCCTGGGGTGGACCCTGCACAGTCAACTACATTACATGATTAAGCCGCATGACACCGACACTTGACGAGTTAGGCTTATAGGGAGCCGACCGACTAGACCGTGTAGTTGGACCTTGATTTAGGTCACCTCATGATGTTGGGCCAAGCTTGGGCCAAGGGATCAATTCTTGTTTTACTTGACTTGTTAGAATGCTAGTACACCCGTGGTGCAAAACTTAACCTTAATTATGCGATGACACCTTTATCTATCTTGTTAGTTAATCATCATGCCAGTATGTTGTTATCCTTATGTTCATCTCAGCTTCTCATGCCAGTTAACTTTACTAGTTCATAGACAGATAGTAGTAGGGCTTACCAGTCTTTTTGACTGACCTGTTTTCTTTCGCCTCTTGTCTTCCGTTTCCCCCCCCCCCCCCTCAGGTCCTCAGGGTGGGAACATTGGAGCTTAGCTTGGATCTTTCTAGCTTGCTTACTGGATTTGCTCATGTACGGGTTTGGACATTGAGCTAGCTATGGTTTATCACTTCACTTTGGGGATAGTACTTTATGTATTTCAGTTTTTCAGTTTATGCTTTTATCTAGACTTTGTTGTTGGAAAATAATGACCAAGTACTTTGTTGTAACATGACTATGGTTTTGAAATGCTAAGTTTTATCCGCTGCTTTACTACTCTGTTTTACTTATATGTTCTGATTTGTGATATCTGCATGCATGTTTACCTTGTCTAAACACCCCTCCAAAGCTAATGTCCTTGCAAGAGCGGCATTGGCGGAGGTGGGGTGTTACATTTGGTATCAGAGCATAAGGTTTACAAGATTTGAGCAAAAGTGTTTTTGAAACTTACCTTTTGAAAAACTATTTTCAAAACCAATTAAGTATTTTCCAAGAAAAGTCTAGTTATTTTAAAAAGGCTATTCCCCAAAATCCATAGCACTATCCTTCGTTTCTTCGTTCTGAATCTATCTTTTTCTTCGTTTTAGTATGGCCGATCGCTTTAACATCCCGGAAGGCGTACAAGTACCCGTCTGGTTCTGGAGATTTATGGAGGCAAGGGCGAATGAAACCGGCCCCGCGAATATTCCTCCTCCTTCCCCCGTCGCTAACATCTCTCCTCCTCCCGTAGTTGAGGTTCCTCCTCCCCCTCAGCATCCGCAAGAGGATTTCGCAAAGCTTTGCAAAGACTTTAAGGCGATGGGTTGCAAGAATTTTGTCGGAACGGAGACTCCCGTGGAGGCAAGAAACTGGTTAAAGGAAACTGAAGACCTCTTTGCTATCTTTGATGTGGAAGATCGTAGGAAAGTTCTGTTGGCGGTATGGCTATTGAAAGGGGAAGCTGCTTATTGGTGGGTAGTCACCGCCACTACTAGACCCATTGAGACTTGGGATGACTTTAGGAGAAGGTTTGGACTAAAGTTTCTATCATCGACAGAAGAGAACCTTCAGCTAGAGAGGTTCCTATCACTAAAGCAAGGGGGCATGACCGTTAGAGAATACGTGGATAAGTTTAATCAACTTGCTCAGTTCGGTCTAGAATTGGTAAACACAGCTCGGAAGAAGGCCCTACACTTTGCTCTAGGATTGAATGAGCCATTGCTCGGTTTGGCCATGTCTCATATACCCCTGGGGGCAACTTTCGAGAGTTTGGTGAATATGGCCCTGCTTCAAGAGGGAGATAAGAGTGGCAAGAAGGAGGTCAAGGCAAATGAGTCTCAAGGCGAGAAGGTAGATTCCGGAAAAGGAGGCAAGAACAACAATAGCAAGAACAACAAGTCAAGAGAAAGGAGGAAGTGCAACTTCTGTGGGATTACTGGGCACATAGCCAAAGACTGTAGGAAGAAGAAGAGGAAGTTGGGCGAATGCTTTCACTGTGGAGAGCCTGGACATCTTAGCAAGGATTGCCCCAAGAAGCAAGGACAAGGGCAAGGACAAACTCGGCAAGTAAGACCCTCTGGAGGGCAATTGCAGGCTCTCCTCGCTCTTCCAGCTTTTGATCGAGGTAGAGTTTTTATAGAAATTCATGTTTACATTTCTGATTTTCCTGTTCGCACCTTATTTGATTCTGGCGTATCGCATAGTTTTATCTCTTCTGGTATTGTTGAAAGTTTGCACCTAAGTACTAGCTTAGTTGAGGATCCCGTTTGTGTTTCAAATCCAATTGGGGGTTCGGCCCATCTACCTGTGGTTTGTATGGATTTGAAAATCTCTTTCTTGAGCATAGAATTCATGTGTAATGTTTAGGTTCTCGGGTTTATGGGATACGGGTTGATTTTGGAGGTGGATTGGTTGTCCAGTTATGGAGCCATTCTTGACTGTGAGCATAGGGTAGTGAGGCTCATGACTCGCCTCGGTAATACCCTAGAAATTTCTTGTAGCCCTAGAGGTCCCGTCATGTTATGTTATCTTGAATCTCTCGACTCGTCCATCGATGATCTGAAATCTGTAAGGGTGGCCCGAGACTATCCTGATGTCTTTGAAGAAGTTAGGGGGTTACCCCCTAAACGAGAGATAGATTTCCGCATTTATCTAGTTGATAATGCCAAGCCAGTATCATTGCCAGTTAGGCACATGGCTCCTCGTGAAAGAAGGGAGCTCAGTAGGCAAATCAAGGAGTTGCTTGAGAAGAATTTTATTAGGCGAAACATTTCTGAATGGGGTGCTCCGGTGGTATTCGCTACTAAGGCGGATGGTTCGCTTCGTCTATGTGTTGATTATCGAGAGTTGAACAAGCTGATAAAGAAGAATAGGCACCCGTTACCGAGAATTGATGATCTCTTTGACCAGCTTGTAGGTGCTTCTGTTTTCTCTCAGCTCGATCTAGCCACCGGATTCCATCAGCTTAGAGTGGCTGAGGATAGCATTGATAAAACTGCGTTTAGGACTCCAGATGGATTCTTTGAATGGCCTGTCATGCCATTCGGTTTGACTAATGCACCCGCCTACTTCGTAGATTTGATGAGTAGGGTGTTCAGGGAGTTCCTTAACAAGGTTGTTGTTGTCTTCGTGGATGATATTCTGATCTTCTCAAAGGATGAGGAAGAGCATGCTAGGCATCTCAAGGAAGTGATGAATACGCTTAGAGCGCATCAGTTGAAAGCCAAGTTCTCCAAATGTCATTTCTGGAGAAGGGAAGTTCGGTTTCTTGGACATATAGTTTCTAAGCAAGGCATAGCGGTGGATCCCGCGAAAGTGGTTGTGGTTCAAGATTGGAAGACTCCTAGGAATGCGACCGAAGTAAGAAGCTTTCTCGGTTTGGCGGGCTACTATAGGAAGTTCATCAGAGACTTCGCTAAGATTTCAGCCCCTCTTACTAAGTTGACGAAGAAGAACTTAGTCTTTGCATGGGACTTGGAGTGTGAGCTTGCTTTTCAAAGGCTCAAGAGAGCCCTTACCTCAGCTCCAGTTCGGCAACGTGGATTGGCACATGTTTTCAAGAGATAGTTTTCTGCGTGGGATACCGTATAGTATGTAAACGGGATCCAAGATTCACTAACGAATTTTGGAAAGCCTGCATGAAACCATGAGTATGCAGTTGGGTGGAAGCCAAGTATTTTAGGCAAAGGATAAGTGGAAGTGGAACGAGAAGCAATGGTGAAATGAGTTCTAACTCATATTTTGGGAACAAGAATTAAGAACTACGGAATTGCGAAGATAAAAGACGGTCAGGGCACGATGGGATTAAGCACAAGAAAATGCGACTTAGAAGATTGAAGTCTAGATACGCGCATTTAATCTCTTTCTAAGAGTATATCCTTGATCCCTATTGTTCCGTAGAGCTTACTCGCATGCTACCTTTTAAGTATATCCTCTCAGTCCTATCCTCAATCTTAGTTCTGTTACAAACCCCCTAAGGAGTATGACTAGCCTATTTGTTATATATGGTTGGGGTGAAGAAGTTCGCCACCAAACTATTTGGGCTTTATGGGATATGGGTAATAATTGATAGATTTACAAAGAGAGCCCATTTTATTCCGGTGGAAAGCAAGAGGACCGTATCATGGCTAGCGTCTGTTTATCTTCGGGAAATAGTGCGGTTGCATGGAGTTCCTTCTATTATAGTTAGCGATCGCGACCCAATTTTCACTAGCCAGTTCTGGAACAGTTTGCAAGAAGCGATGGGTACGCGATTAAATCTGAGTACAGCCTATCACCCCCAGACGGATGGCCAAACCGAAAGGGTGAATAGGGTACTAGAAGATCTCTTGAGACTTTGTGTTCTTGACTTTGGTGGTACTTGGGAAGACCACCTGCCTCTTGTAGAGTTTGCTTATAATAATAGCTATCAAGCCAGCATAGGGATGGCACCATTTGAAGCCTTGTATGGGAGGCCGTGTAGGTCACCATCTTGTTGGTGGGAGACAACAGATAGACTTATACTTGGGCCCGATATGATACGGGACACATCCGAGAAAGTTGAATTAGTGAGAAGAAGGATGAAAGCGGCCCAAGATAGACAGAAATCCTATGCTGACAAGCGAAGGGCAGATTTGGAATTCGAAGTGGGAGACATGGTTTTCGTGAAGGTTTCTCCTTTGCGTAATGTGGTACGTTTTGGAGCAGTTGGGAAGTTGGCACCAAGGTTCGTAGGACCCTTCCCTATCATAGAGAGAATTGGAAAGATGGCCTATAATGTGGGATTGCCCGAGAAGCTAGCTGGAGTGCATAATGTCTTTCATGTCTCGCATCTCCGAAAGTGCCTACATGAGTCCGCTGAGGTGGTTGAACCAAGCATTCTTGAAGACATTGAGGTAGAGAAAGAAGCAACCTTGAGAAAAGCTCCGATTCGTATCTTGGGAATGGAGATCAAGAAACTAAGGAATCGAGAAGTCAAATTGGTGAAAGTTCAGTGGGGTGAAGCCGACGAAGATGCAACTTGGGAAACCGAGGAGAAGATGCGTGGGCTTTATCCATTTCTTTTTTAGGGTACATTCTCGATCTCTTTTCCTAATTAGCATATCTTTCTTTTTGCTATCCGTGTTTATCCTGTTTGTCTAATTATCTCGTTAATCATGTTATGAGGACCTTAGGTAGAAATCCTTTGGATGAAACATGTATTTGAAACATGTTATGCTTGATGGTTGCAAGTGGTTGCAAGTGTTTGCACGTGGATACTCGTGGATGCATGATACACATTAGGCACTAAGATCGGCTCACACACTTTCATACCGCATATGCATGAGTGTTTATGCTTATTCATGGATGAAACTTGTTATGCTATCACGTGGATGTTGCATATGGATGAATGTTATGTGCACTCATGTAGAGACTATGAGTTATGTTAGGAATTTGCATACATATGGACTCATTTCACTAACATGCTTTGCATTAAGGAGGTTTACTGAATCAGTAACCGCCTGATTTTTGCATTAGATAAGTACATATACACACACCTTTGCATATGATCATACATCATTTAGAATCCTTTAAGGACAATGACTGCACGTGGATGATGTTTTGAGTAGATGGGTGATGGATGGTAGGATACGTTCTTCCTAACTTGGAGATTTCGGGGACGAAATCCTTTAAGGAGGGGAGAATGTAACAACCCGTATTTTTGAATAACATGTTATAACATAAATGGAGGCAGAATTAAACTGTAAAATCTGAATCAAGGGAAACGGGCTGTGCCATTGCGTTCGTCTCGGAAAAATACGCGAAATAGAGTCCGAGTTTTCGAAAATCGGAGTCCGTATGACCAAGATATGGCCTCGTGAAGTTTCACGAAAAATTCACAAATTAAAGTATACTTAATTAAGTGAAATGGGTTGCGCAGAGAAATATATATATATTGATATATATATATATATATATAATTGAAAATTAAATAAATAAATATGCAAAAATGTTCAAAACAGCGAATTGGGAGAGGGGAATAACCGAACCGGCCGATTTTTGAGGTCGACCCGAGCTCGCTGGGTCGACTAGGGGTTAATCCAGGGTGTTTGGCTGTCAACCCGTGGGCCGATTCGCTCAAATGCAGATTTTGCATTTGAATGGTTCTCATGGTTCAGCTTTAATCTAAAGGCCCTAGATGGTTCCTACACTTGACTTCTTCCCCAAGACATGCTTTGATGGCTTGGATTGAATCTAGGGTTAATCCTATTGCTAATACTATCCTAATGCTCTATTAAAAGACCCCAAACCTAGCCTAAATCACCATTATTCAATCCTACAACTAAACTATGTCAAATTTGTTCCTCTCATGGCCTCCACTCTCATGCTAAAATTTCTAAGTTAATTTCTATGAGAGATTTTGAGTTCATACAAGTGTTTTCAAACTTGTATGAGTGTTCTTAGCTTGCATTCAAGTCAAGTTGCAACATTTCTATTTCAAAGCAAGGGTTTTTATTGAATTGGCTCAAGGGTTTTCATTTGGAGCTTGCATATTTGGGTTTTTGGTGCTTGCATAAGGGCTTCGTCTCAATCTTTATAATAAATATTTATTTGTGTCTTCATAGCATTGTAAGCCCTTTTCTACTTTCTTTTTATTGAACTCTAAAGTTAAATGAATGATGCAAGTTTGGGGTTGATCATTATGATATGCAAGTTTGGTTGATCATTATATGCAAGTTTGGTTGATCATTATATGCAAGTTTGGTTGATCATTATATGCAAGTTTGGGTGATCATTATATGCAAGTTTGGTTGATCATTATGCAAGTTATGTATGACACATGTTGCCATGTTATGCAAGTTTGGGTTGATCATGTTATCATGTTATGCGAGTTTGGGTTGATCATGTTATGCAAGTTTGGGTTGATCATGTTATCATGTTATGCAAGTTTGGGTTGATCATTATGCACATGTTATCATGTTATGCAAGTTAAACTTGAAGTTGTGAGCTTAAAGCTTCAAGCTTTATGTTAAAGGTTGCATTTTGGCAACATGAAAGTTATCATATCACTTATGATAACTTGCATGTGAGGCAAAATGCGAACTTCTAGCAACTTCTACATGTTATTTATCACCATGTATCACTCATATGCTAAGTTTGGTTTTATGCATGCTTTTGAAGCCTAATAATGCAATATGCAAGTATATGAACATATGTACATTTCATATGCCACCATGTTAAACTTGTGGCTTCAACACCTATATGTCAAGGTTATGCCAAGTTCCCTATTTTATCCTTTATGCGCTGTTGCGATTATGTAAACGATGGGATTACGTTGGGGTTGGGTAACATAATGACATGAACATGATTTTTGTAACATGACGTGATATGTTAACTTGTAATTATGTTTTGGAAACATAATGGACATGACACTTAGAAAATATGAGTGTGGCCAACTCGAGGTTGGGTTGAGTTTGTAGCATAAATCTACTCGGACCCGCCCGGCTTAACTAGTGGCTACAAACAATAGGACCCAATGTGAGAAGTTGGTCATGTTGTGCTCGAACCCGAGGTTAGACCTAGTTGTGGTGTAAAGCTACCCGGACCCGCCCGACTTAACTAGTAACCACAACAAAGTCTAATGTGAGTGGTTAAAGCGCATTAAGTTAATTAATGCCTCCTGATTAGGGTTAAGTCATGGTCCACTTAATACTTAACCAATTTGGGCTTGATGGGTTAATCGAGGTTAAGTCAGGAGCCTTGGGTACTCTTAACCGATTTAATCCACGTTTGGATCGGGTTAACCACATTTAACCCGTTAAGAAACCCTAGTTGCGTGGTCCTTTTCAGCAGTAACCTTCTAGGTAGTATCATAAGACCCTAGGACTAGGCTAGGGTGGGGCACGATTACTGGGCTGATTGTAAGAGACCAAAAGAGACGGCTGAATGATGCCCCGGTTGTTCAGGCGGACCATGGTCGTGCACATTAAGTCCGGAGTTGAACACGGGCACCGGTAGGTTTGGACTGTGCATCATGGTATGGTGTCAGAGGGTTACACCATAGGGCCTGATACACCCTGGGGTGGACCCTGCACAGTCAACTACATTACATGATTAAGCCGCATGACACCGACACTTGACGAGTTAGGCTTATAGGGAGCCGACCGACTAGACCGTGTAGTTGGACCTTGATTTAGGTCACCTCATGATGTTGGGCCAAGCTTGGGCCAAGGGATCAATTCTTGTTTTACTTGACTTGTTAGAATGCTAGTACACCCGTGGTGCAAAACTTAACCTTAATTATGCGATGACACCTTTATCTATCTTGTTAGTTAATCATCATGCCAGTATGTTGTTATCCTTATGTTCATCTCAGCTTCTCATGCCAGTTAACTTTACTAGTTCATAGACAGATAGTAGTAGGGCTTACCAGTCTTTTTGACTGACCTGTTTTCTTTCGCCTCTTGTCTTCCGTTCCCCCCCCCCTCAGGTCCTCAGGGTGGGAACATTGGAGCTTAGCTTGGATCTTTCTAGCTTGCTTACTGGATTTGCTCATGTACGGGTTTGGACATTGAGCTAGCTATGGTTTATCACTTCACTTTGGGGATAGTACTTTATGTATTTCAGTTTTTCAGTTTATGCTTTTATCTAGACTTTGTTGTTGGAAAATAATGACCAAGTACTTTGTTGTAACATGACTATGGTTTTGAAATGCTAAGTTTTATCCGCTGCTTTACTACTCTGTTTTACTTATATGTTCTGATTTGTGATATCTGCATGCATGTTTACCTTGTCTAAACACCCCTCCAAAGCTAATGTCCTTGCAAGAGCGGCATTGGCGGAGGTGGGGTGTTACAAGTTTTGCTCCAGGTGATAGTTAAATCTTTAATTATATTTGAAGGTGAAATGGTAATTGAATTTACCGATAACACCGTGGTGTTAGATGTGAAGTATGACCAGTTTTACTTCATGGGATGAATAGGTTGGGATTGGGAAATAAAATAAATGATTACTTCGGTATGGTTCGCTAATCCCGACTAGTTGAATTGATATTCAAAAGAAGATTAAAGAATAAATTTAAGGAATTTATCTTTGATAAAATTAATGGGAACCTATCCCTAAGAATGTGAAATTTAGCAACTAACTGAAGATTAGTTAAGATGAATGGTTTCCTGGGTATTGATCTGATGTTGGTTTCGGCCTTCGGGGTTAATATTTGGGGAATTGTTCCCTTACTAATTTACGGTTAGTGACTGATGAATTGGAATGAGGCGTATGTTGTGTTTGTGTAACACTTGTTTATAATATACGCGAGTTATTCAGAAAGACGGGGTTTATCCCATTCTGAATAACTGATTCGACGTAGTATCGAAGAGGAAGACGGTGGTTGAAGACCGGAGGTCTTCACGTCGTTTGGGTGATTACTGATGATCTTGATTGGGCCGTACACCCAAAGAGGAGGGAATCAGTTAGTGGTCGTCCAGACGTACTTGGAGATCGATGGATATGCGAGGTACAAGGTGCCTCCGGTTTCGTTCAGATCCAGAACGGACTTGCAAATGGACTTGATGTCTGACATTGGATTTTATTCTGTGTGGTTGATTTCTATTAAATATATATCTATTTGGAAGTGGAGAATTTATTCTGTTTCTTAATGCCCTTCTCTGAGACGTACGAGCTCAGAGGTTATATATTGATGGGTACCAAACGCATGGAGTGAATTGCTTGTGTGGCATGCCTATGTGGCAATATGATCAAGGCTTCTGTTGAAAAGCAGAGTCTTGTAGTTGATGATCAATGCACGGCCTGTAAGGCATAGCTTTGTGTAACGTTGATTCACGAGCCTCACACCCCGGTTGTGAACCAGAAACGGGAGAAGGACCTCAGGGAGGACATGCGTTTCTTTTTAGTTAGAAGTGGCGTCAGTGGTTTTACACGCCCTGACGAGTTTGACTTATGTGGTTGTTGCTGTTGCGAGGCGCCTCGGATATATCGGTGACTATGTGGAGCCGATGGAGTCATTTGTTAGCTCATTTACGCCCCAAAGGGTGGGGAAATGCAGTGTTCAGGCATTTTAATCCACATCGGTGGACCGGCCCTGTCGCTCCAAGGGCCCACCTGAGTCTGGGTCCTGAGGCTCGGGCTAGAGAGTCTCGGATCGGTAAGGACTATCTTTTGTCTCGGTTCGCGGATGGAAATCCAACTTCCAATACGTGACTTTGCAGTTTTGATTGTATACCTATATATGGCGACATAGTGGTATGGGGCACTTATGCCGCCTATGATTGATACTTATGATTGAAATTGTTTTATACACTATGCTCCTATAATAGTATCAAATGATTTGTTTTTAGCGTATCAAGCATTCTTTGGCTATTATAAGGTAAAAACCCTATCCTCCGGCTTGCGTTGCATTGTGTGATGGGACCATGGTCTTATAATAGCTTCATTTTTCTTTATTTAGCATTGCGCTGTTGTTTTATGCATTGGTATTCTTAGGAGGAAACCCGTTCCGTGTTATACGGCGTGGTCCCTTGATTTACCTATCTTTAAAATAAAGATTAATAACTGTTTTAGTTCTCACACCAGTCACATGACTGACCTGGAGTTTATTTTTTTAATCTAAACTCTGGGTGCCCTTATTTTGACACAGGCAGCTAGTAGTTTTGGTTTTGCAGATTTATATTCCCAGGATCCTGAGTTACAGCTGGAGCGATACTCGGAAAGCTCTGTATTCGTGTATTACTTCTAGTTGTGTATTGTATTATTTTCCGTTGCTATGTAATGTATTGTAATCTCTGATATTTTATAATGTATATTATTTGTTAATACTCTGTATATTCTTGTATTCTGATGAATTGTTGTAATTAACAATGAAATGTTCTTCCGTCTGCATTCTTTTGTGTGTTGTTCTCAAAGTATCCGCTCTTTCCTTCACGGGGAAGTTACAGGTCCTTACATGAGGTGCTTGTTTCAAACCATACAAAGCCTTCTTAAGTTTGTATACGTAGTCAGAATGTATTTCATGTACGAACAAGGGAGGTTGTTCAATGTATACATTCTCTTTGATAAATCCATTTAGAAAAGCACTTTTGTCATCCATCTGATAAAGTTTGAAATTATGGTGATAAGAAAATGATAATAAGATTCTGATAGCTTCTAGTCGAGCAACTGGTGCAAATGTATCTTCATAATTGATACCTTCTTCCTGATTATACCCTTGTGCTACTAATCTTGCTTTATTTCTGGTGATATTCCTTGTTCATCGGCCTTATTTTTATAGACCCATTTTGTACCAATTACTAACTGATCGGTTGGTCGTGGAACAAGTTTCCAGACATCATTGCGTTCGAACTGATTTAGTTCTTCCTGCATGGCAATGATCCAGTAATCATCAGTAGCAGCTTCTTTTGGGTTTTTAGGTTCGATGTTTGAAAGAAACACAACATGACCCATTTGATTGAGTTGACTCCTTGTTCTGATTTGTGATGTTACTTCCCTGATTATATTTTGAACCGGATGATCTCTTAATATTCTTGGAGGAGATCGTATTCTTGGTGGAGATTGTAACACACATGGTTGAGGAATATTCTCAATTATTTCCGAGTCGGAGTCAACATTTGTGATGATTGGATTATCAGTGACTATCATTTGATATATTATGAGAGGGTTGATAGAATTCATCGAATGAAACATGAAGTGATTCTTCAATAGTTTTGGTTCTTTTGTTAAATATACGATAGTCCTTGCTCCATTCCGAATAACCGATAAATATACCTTCATCGGCCTTTGGATCAAATTTTCCGAGCTGGTCTTTTGTATTTAAAATAAAGCATTTAGAACCAAAGACTTTGAAATATGAGATATTTGGCTTTCTTTGATTAAATAATTCATAAGATGTATTCTTGGTGAGAGGTCGAATAGATACACGATTCAAAACATAACACGCAGTTGCAACGACTTCTGCCCAGAAATGTTTTGGTAAAGTGGTTCCATTTAATAATGTTCTTGCACATTCTTGTAAGGTTCGGTTTTTCCGTTCTACAACTCCGTTTTGTTGTGGAGTTCTAGGAAATGAAAAGTTATGATATATACCTTTCTTTGTACAGAAATGTTCAAATTCATTATTTTCGAACTCTCCGCCATGATCACTTCTTATATTCTTAACTTTAAGTCCTTTTGATTTCTGAATTCTCTTGATGAAAGATTTGAAATGATCGAAAGTGTCACTTTTGTTCTTCAAGAAAATCGTCCAAGTGTAATGAGAGTAATCATCAACAATTACAAACACATATCGACTATGGTTTATTGACTGGACCTATGTTGGACCGAATAAATCCACATGTAGTAGCTCAAGTTGTTGTAATGTTGATATGACTTTCTTGGATTTAAAAGACGATTTAGTCAATTTTCCTAATTGACATGCATCACAAAATTTATCAACCTTAAAGTTTATTTTGGGTAGTCCTCTAACTAGATCGTTTTTGGCTAACTTGTCAATAGTTCTGAAGTTTATATGACAGAAGCTTTTGTGTCATAGTCGTGGATCATTATCATTAGCTACAAGACACATATATATATTATGATTGATATTCATATTCAGAATATATATATATATATATTTCTGTCTCTATATCCTACGAAAACTAACTTATGGTCTTTATCTAAGATACTACACATATTATCAGAAAAGGAAATTGTGAAACCCTTGTCGCATAACTGAGTAATACTAAGTAAATTGTGTTTCAAATTTCTAACTGGCATGACATTAGTAATAAGAGGTAAGTTAAATGTACCGCAATTGCTCACATCCCCTTTGCCGATGATATAGCCTTTTGAGTTATCTCCAAAAGTGACGGAGCCACCATCTGAGTATGTAATATTTGTAAATAAGCTCTTGTCTCCAGTCATGTGCTTCGAGCAACCACTGTCCAGTATCCAGTTTCCTCTTTTCTTAAGTAGGACCTGTAAAAAAATAAAATTAAGTCCATGGTTCCCACTTTTTTATAGGGTCATAAGAGTTAGGTCTTAGGAGCCCAAACCCATACTGTAACACCCCGTGAATTCTATAACGTTAAACTTCGCAAATTAAAGTATAATTAATTCTAAATGAAAGAAAATAGGGAAAAGAGTTACGCCATTGCGTTCGTCTCGAAATTCTGCTTGAGATAGAGTCCGAGTTTGCGCGAATCGGACTCCGTATGAAGGAGATATGGCCTTCGGAAGTTTCAGAATCAAATTTAAATTCAAACAGCTCAGTTTTAAATTCAAAATTCGAAATTCAGGTTCAAACTGGGCTGGGCAGGAAAATTCCCGCCCAGAGACCAGGTCGACCATAGGGTCGACCATGGTGTCGACCTGGTCACCCCAGGTCGACCACAGTGTCGACCTGGTCCCCCCCAGGTCGACCTGGCTGGCCAGGTCTGGCTCTGGCTCGAATTTCTGAGGCTCTATGTGTCACTAGGGCTGACGTGTCACCTCTTGATTGGCTCTCTGAACTTTGAATGGCCTAGATTCCTCCTATCTTCATCTGACGGCTCAAAACAACTTAAAAATCTATAAATATACCCTAAGTCTCAACTGAAAATTCACACAAAAAAATGAGAAAGGAGTCGTCATGCTGCTAGGGAGGAATTAAACATAGCCGTCAAGAGGAAAGCCTAGAGACGAATCAAACTAAGAAAAAGATTTAAAGTTTAAATCAAAATTATCAACGCAACGTTAGTCTACCCAAAGGAGCGCATCTCAATTTCAGAATTCAGAATCCAGAATTCAAGATTCTGCATTCGTTGTAAGTATAGTGACCTTTCAGAATATGAATAAGAATTGTGATGTGGTTCGATGTGAATGAAAATAGAATTGTGTTATTGTATTGTATAAAATTTTATGTATTGTGATGGTTCTATCATGACTTATGTATTGATGTTTGTGGCATAAATTGATTGATGCAAGCCTATTGAACAATTGTATATGAAAACAATGGCACTTGCAAGTTTGTGGCAAAAATTAGAAATTGATCCTTTTATGTACATGTCGATGGCATGGACTATGTATATTCCCTTAGTCTAAATTAGAGTTTATGTAAACATGTTCTAGATTTGAAACCTGTTATGCCTACATGACCCAAAACCTATGATATCATTTTCATGTCTATTTGCAAGTATAATTGATCTCTGTAAGCATCGTTTGGGTTTCATAAATTATGCAAGTTCATGTTTATTTGCAAGTGAAATTGGATCTATGTTAAGTATCGTTTGGGTTTCAAAAACTATGCAAGTTCATGTTGAAATAGGCTATGTGATTAAATGTTATAATTGGACCTTTTGGTGAATATACATCATGCTAGTTTTGTGTTTGACATTATGCCAAGTTAAACATAATTAAACACAAGTTTGTATTAGCCTAAAACTATGCCATTTCATATGTCACCTACTTAGTTATACTTTGATTTTAATGCAAGTTCACATGACCCATAATTTATGTTAATATCGCTAATTTGCAAGTTCATGCGCCACACCCCCTTATATGTTGTCAACTATTACATGTTCTTGATTTCCCCTTTTTCTTATGCTTATAAAGTTGGGCTGAATTGTGTCAAGCCCAACATTTGTTATAACGTTGCGAACGTATAAACGGGGGTAATAACGTTGGGTGTAAAACATGAAAAAATATGTTGGCATGTTTGGCACATGCCAATGACAATGACATTTAAAGAGGTATTAATTGTTATACCCAAAAATAAAAGATATGACTTTTACATATATATTTGAGAAATAATAAGATGTGTAAATTTAGAAAACACGACGTGCTTAACCCGAGGTTGGATTGAGTTGTGATGTAAACCTGCCCGGAACCGCCCGGCTGTCCAGTAATCACAACAATACCTATCTAATGTGGGTGGTTAAGCATTGAGCCCAATAATGACCCGAGGTTAGACTGAGCTACGGTGTAAACCTGCCCGGAACCGACCGGCATATCCAGTGACCGTAGCAATACCTGTCTAATGTGAGTGGTCAGGTGCTCCTAAGAGGCTAAGTACAGATGGTAGGGTTAAGTCAACTATAACACTTAACCAAATTCAACATGTTAACAAGAATTGATGGGTGGGGTTAGGTAAATACAGACACTTAACATGTTTGACTAGAAAATCCTGGTAACGTGGGACCCGTTTCAGCAGTAACCCAAGTTAGGTATCAACGGTACCCTGAAACTAGGCAGGATGGGGCACGATTACTCGGCTGATTGTAATCGGTCAAAACGACGGCGGTGGGTGCACAGTGCAGGTCTAACGGGGTGCGGGCGTGCACACACTCCGGAGCAGACAACCAGGGCACTGGGGACACCAGTAGTATAACCTATGCCTTCTAGAATTTGTGTCGGGGCCGCCACCATGGGTCTTGATACACCCCATGGTGGGACCAGCATAGGTATCTACAATTCTTGGGGGCCGTATGACACATGTTAACGCGAGTAGGAGCCGATCTTTAAATAAAGTTGGGGATCACTTCACCCTCACCATGGGGTGCCAGTTAGGGTAAACTCAAGTAGATGCAGAGATATAGTATGGGTGCGATAGTACATTCGACACTCCCTTAGCTTGTGACACCATCCTATTTTCAGTATATATCTATCATACCCTTTTCTTATTCACATACTGAAGAGTTACTAGATTTACTCAGGCTTTATGTCTGACCCTATTTTCTTTCCGTCTTCTTTTCTTTCGTTTCCCCTCCCCAGGTCCACAGGGAGGAAACAGCTCAGCTCAGTCAGGCTCTGTATAAGCTCCAAGAACGTAGATGTATGATTTGGGTCTCTTTTGCTCGGACTATGGCTTTGGATATCACTATGGAGATTTTTGTCACTTTATTTATGTTTTCTGCTTCTTTAATTATCAAGACAGTATTGATGTTGTAATGTTGGAAGTATTTTGAGAAAATGTTTGGTTTTGAACACGTATTGATGAATAAAAGTCTGTTGGTTTCCGCTGTTTAAAATATGTGTATTTATATCTGTCATGAGTTTATCTGTGGCTTTTACTTATAAACCTCCACCAAAATTAAGGCATTCCCTTTGTGAGTGACCTTAACGGAGGTGGGGTGTTTCACTTGGTATCAGAGCATAGGTTTACCAGATAAGATAAAAGTTTTTGAAATTGTTTTCAAAAAGAAAGTTTAAGGAAGCATTTTTCAAGAAAAAGTGTTATATTTATAAAAAGACAAAATCCCCCAAAGCCATGTGCCTTATCTATCTCTCTCTATCCTTCGTTTTGAATTTTCCCCTTTTTGTTTCAGCATGTCTGGAGACCTTAACCTCCCGGAAGGAGTGCCGATTCCCGGCTGGTTTAGGAGGTACTTAGAAGTAAGGGCTAATGGCGCGGGCCCAGCAGACATCCCTCCTCCAGTGGCCGCGGTTCCTCCTCCTCCTCCACCTCCTCGTGGAAATGCCTTCGCAAAAACATGTAGAGACTTCAAGGCAATGGGTGGAAAAGACTTTTATGGGACAAAATCCTTTGTAGGGGAAAGAAACTGGCTAAAGGAGACTGAGGATCTATTTGTTATCTTTGGAGTGGATGACAGGAAAAAGATACAACTAGCGGTATGGTTGCTTAAGGATGAAGCTTCCTATTGGTGGGAAGTTACCAATGCTCAGAGGGCGGTGGAAACATGGGAAGATTTCAGGACAAGGTTTGAAATGAAATTTCTCTCCCAAGCGGAAAGAAGCCTACAAATGGAGAAGTTCCTAACTCTGAAACAGGGAAGCATGACGATCAGGGAATATGTTAATCAATTTATTCAGCTGGCCAGATTTGGGTTAGACTTAGTAAACACCCAACACAAGAAGGCACTTCGCTTCGTCAAGGATTTGAATGAGCCTCTACACAGCCTTGCTATGACCCACGTACCTACGAGAACGACTTATGAAAGCTTGGTGGACATGACATTGCTACACGAGGAAGACCACGGAAAGAAAGAAACTAAGGTGGAAGAGAAGAAAGAGGGTCTACAAGCAAAGAAAACCGACTTCAAGAAAGGAGGGAAGAACAATAAGCCCCGTGAGAAGAGAAGGTGCAATTTCTGTGGCATTGTGGGCCATATATCAAAAGACTACCGGAAAAGGAAGGCGAAGATGGGTGGTTGCTTTCATTGTGGAGAGACTGGGCACCAAGCTAAGGATTGCCCAAAGAAGAAAGGGCAGGGACAGAAAGCCGGATCCACTTCAGGGGGTCAGGTTCATGCGCTAGTGGCCCCTCAGCAGGAACGAGGTAGTAATATTTCTGTAGAAAGTGTAGTCTATCTTTATGATCATCCAGTTCATACACTTTTTGACTTTGGCGCATCACACTCTTTTATTTCATCTGCCTTAGTAGAATCTCTACATCTAGACACTAGTATGGTAGAAGATCCCTTAGTAGTTTCAAATCCAATTGGGGGCTCCACTTACTTGTCAATGGTTTGTTTGGGTTTGAAAATCTCTATTCTCAGCGTTGAGTTTAGTTGTGATGCCTTTGTCTTAGGCTTCTCGGGATATGGTTTGATCTTAGGCATGGACTGGTTATCCAGTAATAGTGCCATCCTTGATTGTGAGAAAAGAGTAGTTAGGCTCTTGACTCGGCTTGGTAACACTCTAGAAATTTCTTGTAATCCCTTGAATGCTGTTATGCTTAGTTATCTAGAGTCTCTTGATGCTTCTGATGAGAATTTGCAATCGGTTAGAGTAGTCCGGGAATATCCGGATGTCTTTGAGGAGGTGAAAGGCTTACCTCCGAGGCGGGAAATAGACTTCCGCATATATCTTGTGGATAACGCAAAGCCTGTAGCTTTACCTGTCAGACACATGGCTCCAAGGGAGAGAAAGGAGCTCAGTAAGCAGGTTAAAGAACTTCTCGAAAAAGGGTTCATTAGACGGAGCATTTCGGAATGGGGTGCTCCAGTGGTGTTCGCAACCAAAGCGGACGGTTCGCTTCGCCTTTGCGTCGACTATAGGGAGTTAAACAAATTGACCAAGAAAAATAGGCACCCTCTTCCCCGAATCGACGATTTGTTTGATCAGCTTGTAGGTGCAACGGTCTTCTCCCAACTTGATCTGGCAACTGGGTTCCATCAGCTAAGAGTAGCTGAAGATAGTATTGAAGAAACGGCGTTCGGAACCCCAAACGGTTTATTCGAGTGGCTTGTCATCCTTTCGGCTTGACAAATGCACGCTCTTATTTCGTAGACCTAATGAGCAGGGTGTTCAGAGAATTCCTCAACAAATTTGTGGTTGTCTTCGTAGATGATATCTTAATCTTCTCAAAGAATGAGGAAGAGCATGCCCAGCATCTGAAAGAAATAATGGAAACTCTTCGAGCTAATCAACTAAAAGCCAAATTCTCCAAGTGTCACTTCTGGAGAAAAGAAGTAAGATTTCTAGGGAATATAGTGTCCAAAGAGGGTTTGGCTGTGGACCCCGCAAAAGTGGTGGCAGTGCAAGATTGGAAGACACCAAGAAATGCAACCGAAGTTCGAAGCTTTCTTGGGCTAGCCGGCTTTTACCGAAAATTTATTAGGGATTTCGCGAAAATCTCAGCCCCACTCACAAGGTTAACAAAGAAGAATCTGGCGTTCACTTGGGATTTGGATTGCGAGTTTGCTTTCCAACGATTAAAAAGGGCTCTCACAACAGCCCCAGTTCTGACCTTGCCGGATGGAAGCAAAATGTTCACAGTATACACGGATGCATGTGGAACGGGACTAGGCGTTGTTCTAATGCAAGAAGGAAGGGTAGTAGCATATGGTGGAAGACAATTAAAAGTTCATGAAAAGAACTACCCAACTCATGATCTTGAGTTAGCCGCCATCGTCTTTGCGCTTAAGTCGTGGCGCCATTATCTCCTAGGTGAGAAGTTCGAATTATACACTGACCATAAATCGTTGAAATATCTCTTCTCCCAGAAGGATCTTAACTTGAGGCAGCAAAGATGGATGGAGTTTCTTGCCTCGTATGACTTTGAAATTTCCTATACTCCCGACAAAGGCAACGTAGTAGCAGACGCGTTGAGCCGAAAGAAACTGACCTTAAGCCCGCTCTTTGTGGAAAGGCAAAGCCTAGAGTATATAGCCAGTTTTAACTTTAGGCCCTCCTCACATTTTGTACCGGGTTTGTTAGCATCTCTCGAAGTACGCCCTACTCTCTTGGACTCAATAGGGGCTGCACAACGTGAAGACCCTCAGCTTGTTGATGTGATTGATAAACTTATTAGGGGTGAGGCTTCTAGTCACCTCAGTAGGTACGCCATCGGTGATAAGGGTTGGCTGAGGCGAGATGGAAGATTATGCATCCCACAAGCAAGGGAATTGACAAAGAAGGTTCTCGAGGAAGCACATCATTCCAAGATGACTATACACCCTGGCGGCGATAAGATGTACAAGGATATAAAAAGGACTTTCTTTTGGAGCGGCATGAAACAAGACGTGGCAGATTTCGTTTCTAAGTGCATGACCTGCCAACGGGTCAAGGCGGAACAAAAGAAGCCTGGAGGACTACTTCATCCTTTAGAGGTCCCATAGTGGAAGTGGGAGAGCATTTCAATGGACTTCATTGATGGACTGCCTAGGTCGAGAAGAGGCAACACTAGCATTTGGGTAATAGTGGATAGGCTTACTAAAAGCGCCGACTTCATACCTATCAAATGTAAAAGGACTGCCTCATCTCTAGCATCTCTTTATCTCAAGGAAATAGTTCGGCTCCATGGGATACCCTCCAGCATTGTTAGTGACCGGGACCCTATCTTCACAAGCGAGTTTTGGCGGAGTCTGCAAGAAGCTGTAGGCACACAGTTATGTTTGAGCACGGCCTATCACCCCCAAACCGATGGCCAGGCGGAAAGGGTGAATAGAGTTTTAGAGGATCTTTTGAGACTTTGCGTTCTTGACTTTGGAGGGACTTGGGAGGATCACCTTCCTTTAGTGGAATTTGCCTACAACAACAGCTACCAAGCTACCATCGGTATGGCACCCTTCGAAGACTTGTATGGAAGACCGTGCAAATCGCCAACTTGTTGGTGGGAGTCTACAGATAAGCTTATACTTGGGCCAGATATGATTCGAGAGACTTCGGAGAAAGTGGACTTGATACGTAGGAGAATGAAGACTGCCCAAGACCGACAGAAATCCTACGCCGACAAAAGAAGGACCGACCTTGAGTTTGAGGTTGGGGACAGGGTTTTCCTTAAGGTATCACCTTTAAGGAACGTCGTTCGTTTTGGATCCGCAGGAAAGCTAGCACCAAGATTTGTAGGACCGTTACCTATCATCGAGAAGGTTGGGAAGATGGCCTATAGATTAGAGCTACTCAAGAGACTGGTCGGAGTTCACAACGTCTTTCATGTTTCTCACATCCGGAAGTGTTTGCATGAGTCTGCGGAAGTGGTGGAACCTAGCATTCTAGAAGAGGCCGAAGTGGAACGTGAAGCAACTGTAAATGAAGTGAAAAAGCTACGCAACCGCGAAGTCAAACTCGTTAAAGTCTAGTGGAGCGACGCCGAGGAAGACACGACTTGGGAAACTGAGGATAGAATACGCGCTGCCTACCCTCTTCTTTTTTAGGGTACATCTTTGATCTCTCTCTTTCCTTAAGTTATGCTTTATCTTTCTTTTTTGGTATATCTTCTCAGTCCTTTTCCTAACTCCTTAGGTAGAAAACAAATGGATGCAAACATGTATTTGAAAACATGTTATGGATGATGGCTGCAAATGGTTGCTAGTGGTTGCTCGTGGATGCATATACACACACACCCTAGGGTATAGATCGGCTCAGTCACTTCATATTGCATATGCATATATGTATTCTCATTTGTATATGGTTGAAACTTGATATGCTGTCATATGGTTGTCGCATTTGTATGAATAGTTGTGCACTCATGTAGTATTATAAGTAGGAAAATTTGCATACATAATGGATTCATGACACTTACATGATTTGCATTAAGGAGGTCAACTGAATCAGTAGACCGCCTGATTTCTGCATTAGATAAGGACATTTACACACACTATGCATATGATCATGAAGCATTAGAAGTCTTTTAAGGACAGTGGATGCCTGTGGTTGTTGGTTGAGTAGATGGACTGTTGGATGGTAGGATATACATTCTTCCTAACTTGAAGATTTCAGGGACGAAATCCTTTTAAGGGGGGGGGGGATGGGAGAATGTAACACCCCGTGAATTCTAGAACGTTAAACTTCACAAATTAAAGTATAATTAATTCTAAATGAAATAAAATAGGGAAACGGGTTATGCCATTGCGTTCGTCTCGAAATTCTACTTGAGATAGAGTCCGAGTTTGCGCGAATCGGACTCTGTATGAAGGAGATATGGCGTTCGGAAGTTTCAGAATCAAATTTAAATTCAAACAGCTTAGTTTTAAATTCAAAATTCGAAATTCAGGTTCAAACTGGGCTGGGCGGGAAAATTCCCGCCCAGAGACCAGGTCGACCATGGTGTGGACCTGGTCACCCCAGGTCGACCACAGTGTCGACCTGGTCCCCCCCAGGTCGACCATAGTGTCGACCTGGGTGTCGACCTAGTTGGTCGACCTGGCTGGCCAGGTCTGGCTCTGGCTCGAATTTCTGAGGCTCTATGTGTCACTAGGGCTGACGTGTCACCTCTTGATTGGCTCTCTGAACTTTGAATGGCCTAGATTCCTCCTATCTTCATCTGACGGCTCAAAACAACTTAAAAATCTATAAATATACCCTAAGTCTCAACTGAAAATTCACACAAAAAAAATGAGAAAGGAGTCGTCATGCTGCTAGGGAGGAATTAAACATAGCCGTCAAGAGGAAAGCCTAGAGACGAATCAAACTAAGAAGAAGATTTTAAGTTTAAATCAAAATTATCAACGCAACGTTAGTCTACCCAAAGGAGCGCATCTCAATTTCATAATTCAGAATCCAGAATTCAAGATTCTGCATTCGTTGTAAGTATAGTGACCTTTCAGAATATGAATAAGAATTGTGATGTGGTTCGATGTGAATGAAAATAGAATTGTGTTATTGTATTGTATAAAATTTTATGTATTGTGATGGTTCTATCATGACTTATGTATTGATGTTTGTGGCATAAATTGATTGATGCAAGCCTATTGAACAATTGTATATGAAAACAATGGCACTTGCAAGTTTGTGGCAAAAATTAGAAATTGATCCTTTTATGTATATGTCGATGGCATGGACTATGTATATTCCCTTAGTCTAAATTAGAGTTTATGTAAACATGTTCTAGATTTGAAACCTGTTATGCCTACATGACCCAAAACCAATGATATCATTTTCATGTCTATTTGCAAGTATAACTGATCTATGTAAGCATCGTTTGGGTTTCATAAATTATGCAAGTTCATGTTTATTTGCAAGTGAAATTGGATCTATGTTAAGTATCGTTTGGGTTTCAAAAACTATGCAAGTTCATGTTGAAATAGGCTATGTGATTAAATGTTATAATTGGACCTTTTGGTGAATATACATCATGCTAGTTTTGTGTTTGACATTATGCCAAGTTAAACATATTTAAACACAAGTTTCTATTAGCCTAAAACTATGCCATTTCATATGTCACCTACTTAGTTATACTTTGATTTTAATGCAAGTTCACATGACCCATCATTTATGTTAATATCGCTAATTTGCAAGTTCATGCGCCACACACCCTTATATGTTGTCAACTATTACATGTTCTTGATTTCCCCTTTTTCTTATGCTTATAAAGTTGGGTTGAATTGTGTCAAGCCCAACATTTGTTATAACGTTGCGAACGTATAAACGGGGGTAATAACGTTGGGTGTAAAACATGAAAATATATGTTGGCATGTTTGGCACATGACAATGACAATGACATTTAAAGCGGTATGAATTGTTATACCCAAAAATAATAGATATGACATTTACATATATATTTGAGAAATAATAAAATGTGTAAATTTAGAAAACACGACGTGCTTAACCCGAGGTTGGATTGAGTTGTGATGTAAACCTGCCCGGAACCGCCCGGCTGTCCAGTAGTCACAACAATACCTATCCAATGTGGGTGGTTAAGCATTGAGCCCAACAATGACCCGAGGTTAGACTGAGCTACGGTGTAAAACTGCCCGGAACCGACCGACATATCCAGTGACCGTAGCAATACCTGTCTAATGTGAGTGGTCAGGTGCTCCTAAGAGGCTAAGGACAGATGGTAGGGTTAAGTCAACTATAACACTTAACCAAATTCAACATGTTAACAAGAATTGATGGGTGGGGTTAGGTAAATACAAGACACTTAACCACTTAACATGTTTGACTAGAAAATCCTGGTAATGTGGGACCTGTTTCAGCAGTAACCCAAGTTAGGTATCAACGGTACCCTGAAACTAGGTAGGGTGGGGTACGATTACTGGGCTGATTGTAATCGGTTAAAACGACGGCGGTGGGTGCACAGTGCAGGTCTAACGGGGTGCGGGCGTGCACACACTCCGGAGCAGACAACCAGGACATTGGGGACACCAGTAGTATAACCTATGCCTTCTAGAATTTGTGTCGGGGCCTCCACCATGGGTCTTGATACACCCCATGGTGGGACCAGCATAGGTATCTACAATTCTTGGGGGCCGTATGACACATGTTAATGCGAGTAGGAGCCGATCTTTAAATAAAGTTGGGGATCACTTCACCCTCACCATGGGGTTCCAGTTAGGGTAAACTCAAGTAGATTCAGAAATATAGTATGGGTGCGATAGTACATTCGACACTCCCTTAGCTTGTGACACCATCCTATTTTCAGTATATATCTATCATGCCCTTTTCTTATTCACATACTGAAGAGTTACTAGATTTACTCAGGCTTTATGTCTGACCCTATTTTCTTTCCGTCTTCTTTTCTTTCGTTCCCCCCTAGGTCCACAGGGAGGAAACAGCTCAGCTCAGTCAGGCTCTGTACAAGCTCCAAGAACGTAGATGTATGATTTGGGTCTCTTTTGCTCGGACTATGGCTTTGGATATCACTTTGGGGATTTTTGTCACTTTATTTATGTTTTCTGCTTCTTTAATTATCAAGACAGTAATGATGTTGTAATGTTGGAAGTATTTTGAGAAAATGTTTGGTTTTGAACACGTATTGATGAATAAAAGTCTGTTGGTTTCCGCTGTTTAAAATATGTGTATTTATATCTGTCTTGAGTTTATCTGTGGCTTTTACTTATAAACCTCCACCAAAATTAAGGCATTCCCTTTGTGAGTGACCTTAACGGAGGTGGGGTGTTTCACATACGGGTCCGGTATCCCCTTTATATAAGTAATTTGAATTATGATGCACAGTATTCATGAAATATTGAATATATTTGTTACTAATCAAGTTGTTATTTATTTTAGGAACCCAATTTTGATAGTCTTGACATTTGTAACGACCCAGAATTTTACCAATTTATTTTGAACATTTAAGTTCATTTTAAATATTGTATTAGAAATATAAATGGAGATTTATAAGGAATTTATTTAATTAAACGACGTTATAATGTATAAATTATAATATAATTTAAAACAAGCTCGAAATGGTCGCGGTAGTTCGTAATATTCGATTTCAAATTTCAAATGAATGTACAAGATTCAAAATAAATCGGATTTTAGCGAAACTAGAAATATTTGAATCTGTTTGAAAATATCTTTCCAACGAATGTGAAAAATCCAGATTTCATAGCGGGAATAAAAAGTTATGTCCAAATCAAATTTTCAGAAAGTTGCTATGGAATCGCATATAGACCATAACGGTTTATTTAATATATTTAAATATCGGTCTTAAATTTGGATAAGCCTTTTGAGATGTAGTTATAATTTAATTTTTAGAATTTTACTGCAATTTTTAATTAATTAAATATGCAACTTTTTATTTGGAGTATTTTGCACCCTATATCAATATTTTGGGGTTTCATAATATAAGTTAAACTACCGATATTATTATATTTTTGGGACTGTGGCGTATTGTTTGTCATGATCATATTTTTATTTTTGTCCGGAGCGGTCGGGGGAAAAAAGAGAGGGGGGCTTCCTTATTTGAAAAATAGCACACAGTATTGGAAAGATTCCATGAATTCTTTGAATATACTGAGCGCATTATTTTGTGCTATTGAGTGGTATATTATGGCTACACAGATGACACTTATGCTGTTGGGGTTCCCTAAGAGCCGCTACATGGACATCGTCAACTACATAAACAATAAATTATATAACTAGACACCACTACACTGTGTACGTGATAACCAAAACCAACCGTACCCTCTAAGCTTCAAAGTTGATTCCGTGCTCTCCAAACTTTTCGATCCCGTGCTTGTCAAGCAGTTCAACAACGTGCCTGCCAATCTATTTCAGTTTCGTGTGTGCCAAGGCAACCTATTCTATATAGACATGCTGCTGCTTCAATTTTTCCTTCTTTGAAAATTCATAGCCAAGTTTCCCAAGGCAAACTGTAAAGACCCGCAAATTCCCGCCCTTTGGATCGACCATAAACCACACAGGTCTGATCCAAAAAGTGGAAACCTACGAATACTTTAACTTTGGGCATACAACACATTACAACAGGTAACAGAAGACTTTTATAACACTACAATAAATGTTACATCAGAGTATAGAATATACATATCAGAGTACATTGGAAAGAAATTACAGCGGAAGAATAAATTACAATAAATGAATACATTGCAACGGAAGAACACAGCGGAAGACTCTCTATCTCTGGACACAGCTTTAAGCTTCAACCCAGAATCCTGCTTAATATATCTGCAAAAATAGCTACTCGACTGCCCGTGTGGAAAATATGGGCACCCGAGTTTGCCAGTGGACAAACTACAGGTCAGTCATGGGACTGGTGTGAGAATTCTACTTAACCTATATAATATAATAAGGCTAATCACAGGACCACGCCACTTTCGCGGAACGGGTTTTCTCCTATAGATTGCCAGTGCATGACTAAAGTAAATCGTCAAAGTAACGCAATGCTTTTTAGAAAAATGAAACCATTATAAGACCCAAGTCCCATCACACAATGCAACGCAAACCGGAGGATAGGGTTTTACCTTATAATGATCAAAAGATGCTTGATACGATAAACACGGTATTATATAATAATAGTGTGCAAACAATTTGAAATACATCAAAGTAAATGTATTAATCCTAGACGGCATGAGTGCCCCATCCCACTATGTCGCCATATATAGGTATACAATCAAAACCGCGTGATGTCGTATTGGAAATTTGGGTTTCCATCTGAGTCAAGGCTAGGGAGGAGATCCTTACCGATTCGAGACACTCTAGAAAATGCCCCGGGATTGGTACTCTGTCCAACCCTTGGATCCTGCAGGGCCGGTCCATACGTTAACGCTTAATGGATTGGCAATTCCTGAACACACGCTCCCCGGTCCTTTTGGACCTATAATACGGCCAGTGGCGACCGCATAAAACCGAGGCCTCGAAAAATCCAACAACCACAATGAATAAATGCCAGCGCTGGTAGGTCCCTGGCACCACTCTAGCTAGAGAGAAACGTGTGCACTCCCTGCGTTCCCTTCTCCCGTTTTAGACTCTACCGGGCTGTGAGGCTCGCGAAGTCACGATATACACAAAGCTATGCCTAAATAGTCTGTGCTTTGATCATCAACCACAAGGCTCTGCTTTGCAACAATAAGCCTTGATCAAGTGCAACTTGGCATACCACATCAACAACTCATATCATGCGATCGGTAATTATTTAACATACAAAAGGGTGTTAAGCAAGAGAATAAATCCTCCGCCACCATGCATTTATATATTAAATAAAAACCAATTTAATTACATGAAATAAATTTCAATGTCAGGCATGCTATCCATTTACAAGTCCGTTCTGGGTCTGAACGAAACAACGTATCCGTCGATCTCTAGTACGTCTGGAAGATCATCACCTTTTACCTTGCCTTGGGGGATCAGTCCCAATTCAAGATATCGGTCATCATCAACCAAACGATGTGAAGTTCTCAGGTCTTCAGTCACCGTCTTCACCTTCGACTCTTGATCGTCGTGATGATTATTCAGAATGGGTTAGACCCGGTCTTCCTGAATAACTCGCGTATTCTTAATTCAAATCAACCATACGCCACATTCCAACTCTGAACATTCTTTTAAATAAAAATTATTATTTATGTAAAAAGGTTCTCATTAATTCTGTCAAAGATAAAATCAATAAATTACAATTTTTTTTATCTTTCTACAAAGATTTATTTATATTCTAATTTTCTTTGATTTTTACACAAAAATCATTATTACAAGATTATTAATTTTAATAAACCAATCTTGTCTTAAATTGGGTTAAAGAACTAGTGTCTTTTAAAACACAGTTCACGATAAACCAATAATCAATTTCTAAAAATATGGAATTTCTATGAAAATCAAATCAACAAATAATCATTATAAATTTCTTTATCGGACTAATATTATAAATGGAATAACGGCAAAGCCTCTTAAATTCCATATATAATATCGGTCTTCTTTTACAGAAGCCCATCTCGACTATTATCAATCGAATTTCCACTTAATTCCAATTTAATATATTAAATTGGAGAAAATCTGATTTTAGAAAATCTTCTTTTAAATTTATAAAATAGATTTATAAATTTTCAAATAATAATATCAATGTAAATTGGATTAAAGAACCAATGTCTTTTAAAAACACAGTTCACGATAAATCCAATTCACATATCAATTTACTTTCAATCCCAAAATATAATTATAAATAATCTTAATTAGAAGATTAACTCTTTCATCGGGCTTAAGGACAATGTTATTTAAGACACCATCCACGACAACCCAAAATCCATTACATGAACTAAATTCTAATTATATGATAATCTAATTGAACTTCATTTAATCTGTTTGTTGAATATTTTCAATTCAAAATATTCTTTATATTACAAAACTCTTTATTTTACAAAAATTCTTTTATTATACAAAAATTCTTTATTTTACAAAAATTCTTTATTTAAAAAGAAATTCTGCTTTGGAATGCGACTCAACCATGTACCATATAATTTGGGTCATATGGGTTTCATACATTTCATGTATAGGGTAATAACAGGAAATAATCCTCAATCCATCCATTAACAACCAGAGTGACAATGTCAACTGTGTGAGCATTAAGATGAGATTTTAACGCTCATCGCAGCCTGTCGATCAATCGATAGACATATAATTAAACATTGGGATTTGTGTCAGTCAAGTATTGTCCCAATACCCGTGTGGGGTTTTCAGCCAACAGTTCATATAAATAAATAAATACATAATTGGTTAATAGGTTTAACCAATTTCAATTTCACTAAACATGTCACTTATATCGAGTAAAAATGTATTTTTCTCGTATGATTTCTCTATATACTTCTAAAGTTACATAAACAGTAATTTATTTATATAGCTTTATTGCGGATGACAAATAAAATATAAATTTCATTATATTTTATTTGTATGAAATTTCTTAACAATTACATTTCAGTGTATATTGTTTGGACCAACAATACAATTTGTATATTAGAATATAAACTCTAATGCAAGGTTTCAAATAAAAGTTGGATTTTACATTTGCGTATAAATTCTACTGCATATTATGCAAATAAAAGTGATTGTTATATTTGCATATAAATTCTGTTTCAACAAAGATGTGTAAAAGTGATATACTCATTTTGTTAACAATTCTATTTTAACAAATACAATGTAAATAAAAGTGTATTTCTAATCTTGTACTTTTATCTGTACATAAAACACAAATAAAAATGTATTTCATGTATTTGTCTTTTTATTGGACAAAACAATGTTCTTTTAAATCTTGTCCTTTTATTTAAGAAAACAATGATAAATAAAATGTCTTTTTAATCTTTTACTTTTATTTAACAAAACAATGATAAATAAAATGTGTAATCTTCTTTCTATGCTTTATTTGCACATAAATTCAAACAAAAATATGTCATATTCTTATTTAAACAAAATAGTAAACTCACATAATTACTTCTTTTTACTTATAATAGGAAATGTAAATAAAAAGGGTTCACATAATTTGATCTTTTTATTTACAATTGAAAATGTAAATAAAAGTGATTCACATAATTTGTATTTTTACTTACTATAGAAAATGTAAATAAATGTATTTCTAAATTCTATTCTTTTTATTTACATAAGAAAATGTAAATAAGTGTATTTTCAAATTTTATTCTTTTTATTTATATAAGAAAATGTAAATAAATATATTTCTAAATTCTATTCTTTCTATTTACATAAGAAAATGTAAATAAACGTATTTGGTTTGATCACATTTCATATTCTACATATACAATAAAAAAAGGAATTTTTTATTGTCATCACATATTTTTACATGTCATATGCATACAACAAAAGAATATTTTATTTTCTCAACATGTTCAATGTTTCTAATGACAAGCATAACATTTCTAAATTTCTGATGACAAAATGAAAGAGAATTTATTTGTCATAACAAGTTTTGCATTTCTAATGACAAAATAAAAGAGAATTTATTCGTCATAACAAGTTTCTAATTTAACAAACATGACATATGCTAACAAAATGTAAGCTTTAAATCTAATAGAACACTTCTAGCAAAAATGTCATGTTTAAACTAAATAAACATTTCTATTATAATTAAACCATTCTAACCTCAACAAAAGGGCATTTTTATTTAGACAATGTATATTTTTCACAAAGCCTACTTTACATAAAAGTGAATTTTTTTTTTCCAACATTTTTATATATACAATGTATATTTTTTTTCATTTCATACTTTACATAAAAATGAACTCTTTTTATGTTTCAACATTTTTTTTATACAAAGTATATTTTTCACATGTTACGATAAAAGATTATTCTTATCGTCTGACAATTCTAAAAATTCTATGTTTCATATGTTACGATAAAAAGATTATTTTATCGTCTAACAATTCTATGTTTCATATGTTATTGTATTTCTAACGTGACATTTTAAAACAAAATGATATCTTTATTCTAACATGGCGTGACTCTAACATAACATTAATGACAAATTTTGTTCTAATATAATACTAATGACAAATTTGTTTTCTATCATAACATAAATGACAAATATGTTCTGATATAACATTAATGACAAAATGACACATTTTTTTTTAATATAACATTAATGACAAAATGTTCCAATATAACATAAATGACAGAATGACACATTTTACATAAAAATGTAATTACTATCCTAAATATCACATTTTAATTAAAAATGTAGTTTTTCCATCCTTGTATTACATTATATAAAATGTAACTCTTCTATTCTCTTTTATTACATTGTAAAAAAAAGTAACTTTTCTATCTTCTTTAATTACATAAAAGTGTAATCTTTCATATTCATCTTTAATTACATATAAAATGTAATCTTTCATTTTCCTCTTTAATTACATATAAAATATAATCTTTCATTTTCTTTGATTACAAAAATATAATTTCTTTATTCTTTGATTACATTAATGAACATTTTAAATGCTCATTAACATTAAAAGGTAAATCTTCAATGTATAAGACATTCTTCATAACATTTTTTTTTCATGTTTCATCTACAATATAAAATGTAAACTTCAAAGTGAATACATTTCATATTTATCAAGGGTCAATTTTACTATTCATTAACATTAAAAATATGAATCTCAACATATAAGCATTTTTCATAACAATGTTTTTATATATATATATGATTTCATATCTAATGCTACAATATCAACTAATTTCGTTCCAAACACAATCAATCATCAAAAATCAACCAAATTCACATCACAATATAATCAACAATTCCAAACATCACAACAAATCTGATTATATTAAAGTATCTACATGGATTCAAATCAGCGAAAAATAATAATTAAATTTTAAAATAATTAAAAATAGAAATCTCACCATCATTTTAATATCTGTTCAGTTCAGAACTGAATTTTCTCTGCATTTTGATTTGCTTCTTTTCAGATCCGGTCTATTCTGTTGTGTAGTGCTTGACGTCACGATCGCAACGCAACTGAGTTTGCTCAATTCCGATCTCGCATGACCAAGTTAAGGCGTTACAAACATTTAACGACGTAATTAAAATAATTAATAAAAAAATGAAATTCCTTAATTACTTTTAAAAGGAACGGCCTCTTCTTCCTGTATGCTACTACACCGAACCCATTTCTTCCATCCTTCTCTCTACTTGCGCCTGGAAGATGGTGAAGCTCGGTGGAGCCATGCTCTATAATCTTTGTATTAGAAGTATATTTTAATTTAAAGTGGATTTGAAGAAATTGGTGGAAGAAAACCGGAGCTTCGTGGCCATTGAACCATGAGGATGGCGGCTGGCTATGTTAGTGGATTAGAGATTTGGGAAAAGGACAAAAGCATTTTTATAATACTTTACTTCTAATTTTACAATTAAATCCATACATCCTTATTCCTTAATATATTTGGATATTTTTGAATCGTCCAAATTTAACATTTACATCTTTCCTATTAAATAGTGTGTATATTTGCTTTTAATATAAAGCTATTATGTAACAACTTATATACTCAAGAATGTATTCCATATTTAAATAAATTTTACCTATAGTAGATTAGGACCATTTTTAAACATATCACAACTCATATATATATATATATATATATATATATATATATATATATAATTTTAAGTTATGAAACCAAAATAGGAAAACATATCAATTTTAATTATCTATCTTTCTGTAACATTTATTATTATTATGCAAAGAAATTCAGCAAGCCCATTATTTGACGAGTATGTATATCAACCATTTCCAGCATGTAACCAACAAGGCAGTTTCAAATTTGACAATGGGGCAAAGTTTTGTTTTTATTCCAGAAACCATGCATGTGCATTACGAATAAATACGTTTTTATGCTTTAATAGTGTTTTATAAATACCTCCTTAAATCCCCTTTTGATTACACGCTATAATGACACATTTATTCCTTTTTATTATTATTATTCCAATTTCAAAAGTAGATGACAATGAAAGAGAGAGAGAGAGAATAACATGGAAAGGGTTAATGCTAGATTAATGTTGTTTGTTAATGAACATATAGTCTACATTTTGAATTTCTAAAAGTTAAATTTGAGTTGACATGGGAAATATTTAAGAGGACACCCAAAGATATGTACATATATATACATACATACATAGATATATATTAATATATATATATATATATATATATTGTTAGAATTTATTTCATTTATAACCCACACATTATTTTCAATCAATAAATTAATAAATGTCACTAAAGTTCCTAAGACATTTTTAATGTTAACATATTTGTCAATCAAGCATCCCTTTTTTTTATTAAATGAATCATATAACATATTGCACATTAAAAATATAATCTTTTATTGTAAGCTTCTTTACATTAAACAAATGTTGCATAAGAATATAATCTTTTTATATTACCTAAAAATGTAAATTTAATGTGAAATGTGTTTTTCCTAATATGAACAAATTCTTATGTACCTTCTTAACATTAAAATATAAATTTAATGTAAAACAAGTTTTTTTTTATTATTATTGTAAAACAAGTGACAATAAAAAGACATTCTTTTTATTCCATTCTTTTTATAGTAACAAATGGCAAATAAAATACATGCTTTAGTTTCAATTCATTTTATAATGATTCTCTTACATTGGAAATATGAATTCCAATGTGAAAATAATTTAACATGAAAATGATTCTTTTTAATGTCTTATTAACATTAAAAATGTAAAGTCAATGTGAATACATTTTTATTTAGAAATGATCATTTTATTAAAAATAAAGTTTAATGTAAAAACATGTTTCATTTCATAACATGTACAATTTTGTAAATCTATCCATTTCATTAAAGATAAAGTTTTTGTAATGATGTTTCCTATGACAGATTTTGTTTACCTTCATTACATTAAATGTAAATTTATTCGTTTTAACTTCAATTATAATAAATTTTTAATCATTATTATTTAAAATAAATAATTTTAAATACTTAAAAATCCTTTAAAATTTCTAAAATAAAATTTTAAATTGGTCCTGATTTTTCGGGTTGTTACAATCGCCCCCACTTAAAAACTTTTCGTCCTCGAAAAGGAACGTAGCTAAAAATTGTAAAATTAACAATCTAAATTTTAAATTTTAATGGTTGATTATCCTTTCAAAATATATATAACTTTATATATATATATATATATATAAATCACATTTCGAAGAATAGATTATAAATATCAAAAATACGTTAATTATAAATTCGTAACTCTTAACTCGTTCTCGGGCATTACTAACCCCATCTCTAACGAGTTCACTCATTCTAGGATACTGCTGATCCTATCTCTAATGAGTATTCTTATTGGACATTACTAATCCAATCTCTGATGAGTCTTTTGTTCAGTTCTAACAAGTTGTACCCCAAAGATTTGAGCTAACCAGAGCTCTGATACCAACTGTAAAGACCCGCAAATTCCCGCCCTTTGGATCGACCATAAACCACACAGGTCTGATCCAAAAAGTGGAAACCTACGAATACTTTAACTTTGGGCATACAACACATTACAACAGGTAACAGAAGACTTTTATAACACTACAATAAATGTTACATCAGAGTACAGAATATACATATCAGAGTACATTGGAAAGAAATTACAGCGGAAGAATAAATTACAATAAATGAATACATTGCAACGGAAGAACACAGCGGAAGACTCTCTATCTCTGGACACAGCTTTAAGCTTCAACCCAGAATCCTGCTTAATATATCTGCAAAAATAGCTACTCGACTGCCCGTGTGGAAAATATGGGCACCCGAGTTTGCCAGTGGACAAACTACAGGTCAGTCATGGGACTGGTGTGAGAATTCTACTTAACCTATATAATATAATAAGGCTAATCACAGGACCACGCCACTTTCGCGGAACGGGTTTTCTCCTATAGATTGCCAGTGCATGACTAAAGTAAATCGTCAAAGTAACGCAATGCTTTTTAGAAAAATGAAACCATTATAAGACCCAAGTCCCATCACACAATGCAACGCAAACCGGAGGATAGGGTTTTACCTTATAATGATCAAAAGATGCTTGATATGATAAACACGGTATTATATAATAATAGTGTGCAAACAATTTGAAATACATCAAAGTAAATGTATTAATCCTAGACGGCATGAGTGCCCCATCCCACTATGTCGCCATATATAGGTATACAATCAAAACCGCGTGATGTCGTATTGGAAATTTGGGTTTCCATCTGAGTCAAGGCTAGGGAGGAGATCCTTACCGATTCGAGACACTCTAGAAAATGCCCCAGGATTGTTACTCTGTCCAACCCTTGGATCCTGCAGGGCCGGTCCATACGTTAACGCTTAATGGATTGGCAATTCCTGAACACACGCTCCCCGGTCCTTTTGGACCTATAATACAGCCAGTGGCGACCGCATAAAACCGAGGCCTCGAAAAATCCAACAACCACAATGAATAAATGCCAGCGTTGGTAGGTCCCTGGCACCACTCTAGCTAGAGAGAAACGTGTGCACTCCCTGTGTTCCCTTCTCCCGTTTTAGACTCTACCGGGCTGTGAGGCTCGCGAAGTCACGATATACACAAAGCTATGCCTAAATAGTCTGTGCTTTGATCATCAACCACAAGGCTCTGCTTTGCAACAATAAGCCTTGATCAAGTGCAACTTGGCATACCACATCAACAACTCATATCATGCGATCGGTAATTATTTAACATACAAAAGGGTGTTAAGCAAGAGAATAAATCCTCCGCCACCATGCATTTATATATTAAATAAAAACCAATTTAATTACATGAAATAAATTTCAATGTCAGGCATGCTATCCATTTACAAGTCCGTTCTGGGTCTGAACGAAACAACGTATCCGTCGATCTCTAGTACGTCTGGAAGATCATCACCTTTTACCTTGCCTTAGGGGATCAGTCCCAATTCAAGATATCGGTCATCATCAACCAAACGATGTGAAGTTCTCAGGTCTTCAGTCACCGTCTTCACCTTCGACTCTTGATCGTCGTGATGATTATTCAGAATGGGTTAGACCCGGTCTTCCTGAATAACTCGCGTATTCTTAATTCAAATCAACCATACGCCACATTCCAACTCTGAACATTCTTTTAAATAAAAATTATTATTTATGTAAAAAGGTTCTCATTAATTCTGTCAAAGATAAAATCAATAAATTACAATTTTTTTTATCTTTCTACAAAGATTTATTTATATTCTAATTTTCTTTGATTTTTACATAAAAATCATTATTACAAGATTATTAATTTTAATAAACCAATCTTGTCTTAAATTGGGTTAAAGAACTAGTGTCTTTTAAAACACAGTTCACGATAAACCAATAATCAATTTCTAAAAATATGGAATTTCTATGAAAATCAAATCAACAAATAATCATTATAAATTTCTTTATCGGACTAATATTATAAATGGAATAACGGCAAAGCCTCTTAAATTCCATATATAATATCGGTCTTCTTTTACAGAAGCCCATCTCGACTATTATCAATCGAATTTCCACTTAATTCCAATTTAATATATTAAATTGGAGAAAATCTGATTTTAGAAAATCTTCTTTTAAATTTATAAAATAGATTTATAAATTTTCAAATAATAATATCAATGTAAATTGGATTAAAGAACCAATGTCTTTTAAAAACACAGTTCACGATAAATCCAATTCACATATCAATTTACTTTCAATCCCAAAATATAATTATAAATAATCTTAATTAGAAGATTAACTCTTTCATCGGGCTTAAGGACAATGTTATTTAAGACACCATCCACGACAACCCAAAATCCATTACATGAACTAAATTCTAATTAAATGATAATCTAATTGAACTTCATTTAATCTGTTTGTTGAATATTTTCAATTCAAAATATTCTTTATATTACAAAACTCTTTATTTTACAAAAATTCTTTTATTATACAAAAATTCTTTATTTTACAAAAATTCTTTATTTAAAAAGAAATTCTTCTTTGGAATGCGACTCAACCATGTACCATATAATTTGGGTCATATGGGTTTCATACATTTCATGTTGAGACGACCCGAATTCCCATTCTCACGGAAACAAGGGTTATCTTTGGAATATAACACAGAAACAGATAATAGCAGAACAAAATTAAATAAATACACCAGATAATGAACAACAAAATATACTGGATAAAAGTAATCATCAGAGTTACACAGTATACAGGATCTTACTTAGTACAAATACAGTTCAGCTATACATAAATGTCTACAGCGGAAATAAACAAAATATGTACAATAGGAGCTGAACAGCATAAAAAGAAATAAATGATAGAATCCATCTTCAGCTCCAGCTATCCAGAAAAAGAACCAGCTAAACCTGAATACAAGGCTGCCCGTGTAGAAAAAGGGGCACCCGAGTTTGAAAGTGAAACAAACTACGAGTCAGTCATGGGACTGGTATGAGAAATCTACTCAACACATATATAATATGGCTAATCACAGGACCACGTCACTTTCGTGGAACGGGTTTACTCCATTGGATTGCCAGTGCTCTAAAACAAATCTTTCTTTTAAACATCGCTATGCTTTTTGTAAAAATGAAGCCGTTATAAGACTCAGTTCCCATCACACAATGCAACGCAAACCGGAGGATAGAGTTTTTACCTTATAACGGCCAAATATGCTTGATACGAATAAAACAAAGGCATTTGGTATTATTGCTAGTGTTCATATGCTTTGAAAACAATTTCAAATCATAACTATCAATCATAGACGACATGAGCGTCCCATGCCACTATGTCGCCAAATATATATACAATTGAAACCGCACGATGTCGTATTTGGAAATTGGATTTCCGTCATGAACCAAGGCAAAAGATAGTCCTTACCGAATTCGAGACTGCCTAGCCCGAGCCTCAGGAACAGCCACAACTGCCCCTTGGATCGTCAGGGCCGGTCCACCGATGTGGATTATTATGCCTGAACAATACGTTTCCCCGCCCTTTGGGGCATAAACGAGCCAACGAATGACTCCATCGGACCCGAATCGTCCGATCAAACCGAGGCGCCTCGCAACAGCAACAACCACATAGGTGAAAAGTATATAAATGTCAGGGCTGGTAGGTCACTGACACCACCCTAGCTAGGAAGAAACGCATGCCCTCCCTGAGGTCCTTCTCCCGTTTCTGGTTCATACCGGGGTGTGAGGCTCGCGAATTCACGTTATACACAAAGCTACGCCACACAGGCGGTGCTTTGATCATCACCACAAGACTTTGCTTTTCAACAGAAGCCCTGATCACTGCATCTTAGTATGCCACACAGGCAATTCATGCCATGCGACTGATGTCCATCGATATACAACCTCTGAGCTCGTGCGTCTCAGAGAAGGGCGTTAAGCAAAAGAATAAATTCTCCGCCGCCAAACAGATGTATATTTAACAGAAATCAATCAACACAGAATAAACTCCAATGTCAGACACACAGTCCATTTACAAGTCCGTTCTGGGTCTGAACGAAACCGGAGGCACTAAATACCTCGCAAACCCATCGATCACCACGTACGTCTGAACGATCACCACTCATTATCCATATTTTGGGATGCCTCCCAATCAGGACCTCGGTTACCATCCAAACGAGGTGAAGATCTCCGGTCTTCGACCACCGTCTTCATCTTCGAATTTCAATCGTCGGTCAATTATTCGAAATGAGAATTAACTCGGCCTTTTCAAATAATTCACGTATATTTAGAATTTCAAATCGATTTATTTCAATGGTTAAATTATTCGACAACACCAATATTGTTCTTTAATGTAGTTTTCACATCAAACACATTCAACCATCAAATACAACATAAATCGAGCAAATTCAGTTTATTTCCATTCCATATCGCTTATGATATTTTATAACTAATTATCGCTATTTTTATTTATTTTAAAATAGCTAATTTATTCAAAACGACGCTTCGGGCCATAAGGCGGCCGTGGCGCTGTTTTTCTTCAGATTTGATTTACACATATCTGAAAATCTAACCGTTGGATCTTCATAAAATTTACATCTTTAGAAAGGTCTTTTCAAAACGAATCCAACGGTTCCAGTTTCGGGAAAATCCGACGGTCGGATCTCCCGGTACAATCGTTTGAAATTTCGATTTCAAAATACGAACTGCAGCGTCGTTATTCGATTAAATATATAATTATATTTATATTTATATAAATATAATCGCTTCTGGCGCTGTTTTTCTTCAGATTTGAATTAAACATTCCAGACAATCCAACCGTTGGATTTTTACAAGGTTGGTGCCGTTGGAAAGATTATTCCAAGGCGAACCCGACGGTTGAGGTTTCGGGAAAATCCAATGGTCGGATTCCCCGCACTAGTCGTTTGAAATCTCGGTTTCAAAATACGAACTGCACGGCTTCGTTTCGTTTTAATTTTATTTATATTTATATATTTATATAAATATAGTTCATTCAATGATTTCCATATCGTTTTCACTTCAAATATTTTTCTAACACCTTAAAATTTTGGAAAATTTCGCCATAACCTCCCCTGCACCGGGAGCATCGGGAAATCGCTAATAGCTTTCCCGGTCCTTCTAATCTCAAAAAGAAAAAGAAAAAGCCAAGCGGCTAGCCAACAGGCTCATAAAATCATCACCCAAACAAAACAGTAAATGTGTACCTATTTGTCGGGCACAAAATTTTATTCCTCTTCTCTAGCCCCTTTGCTATAACCTGTTCAATGAATATACATGTACATATATATACAGTTCTTATCATTTATCATTTTCTATTCAACTTCATATTTGATTTCTATTGGGTTTAAAAACACCATTCATTCTAATGTTACATAAATAGGTGCAAATCATTTCATTAGCTAATTAATGAATATTTCAACTCATATATGTTTATTTGAACAAGTGACTATTTTTAACACTTCACATTTCAACGATTTATGCATACAATAAAAATGTGATTTTTTTATTGTAAAACAATTCATTTCAAAACACTATTTTTCTATATAGTTCAAGTTGGTGATAAAAATGGGATTTTTATCATAAAACAATTTCTTTTAAAACGAGATTATTTTACACTATTCATATAGTCGATAAAAGGTGATTTTTATTATCAAACAATTTATTTCAAGATAAGAATACCATTCAACACATGAATTTCTAATCAACGAATGAATATCAATTCAACACATGAATGTTTTCTATTCAAGAAATAAATATAGTTCAAGCATATGAAAATTATTCAAACACACGAATATTATTCAAAATTTCGGCAGCATAACGGCAGGGTAGTTAAAACCGGGACCGTCCCTAGTACGGCTCCTCGCTCTACCTTAAAACCTCGCGGTTTTTGACAATGGGGTTCATGCATCTAGTTCGCACGCAGGCGGCATGTATATATTTTTTTCATTTCCACAAACTAGTCCTATGTGGTTTCAACCAAATATTTCTCAACCACAAATGGGTATTTTTCAACCATAATCAACCAATATCAATCACAAACAATCCCAAACAATCATTCGCTATCAATCAATTTTCACAACAATTTCAACCAATAAATATCGTCCATGGTTTGTGGACGAGGGGCGTATATATATATATATATTTATATATAGCAATTCACTTTTATTTCACACATATATAATATTTTTAAATCAGAAATCTCACCAATAGCTATCCAATAACACGACTCTTCCTTTATAGAAATCTTCGCCTATTTCGCCTTCTTGTCGCTTTCGTTGCCCGTATTCTCTACATATGTAAAAATCGAATTTTTACTATGTTATTCAATATATAAAAATCGAATTTCAAAGATATAGATTCCGCCTTTTCAAAAATAAAGATTATATCTTTAATATTCCTACGATGTAAAAATTATATTTTTATTGCTTTAAAAATATAAAAATCATATCTTACTTCTTCTACTTAATAAAAATTCCGTCTTTTCTATTTTAAAAATATGATCTTTATTTTTTTCCAAGTTCAAATCTTTTCTTTCTAAAGCTCAAACCTTTTTCTTTTTAAAGTTTAAAATAAAATCAGTTCTAAACTCTTTCGAAAATCAGTTTTTACTTTATATAAAAATCAGTATTTACATCCTTTTAAAATCAGTTTTTACTTCCTTTTAAAATCAGTTTTTACTTTATATAAAAATCAGTATTCACATCCTTTTAAAATCAGTTTTTACTTTATATAAAAATCAGTATTTAAATCCTTTTAAAATCAGTTTTTACTGAATTAAAATAAAAATAAAAATAACTTAAAGTACTCACCTCAATCTGCGAAGGGGGGGGGGGGGTTGACAGCCAAGCTCGGCGGCGAGAGGAGGAGCAGGCGGCTTCAGTGTCTCGAACGGTGGGGGCCTCGAATCGCTCGCGATGGCTTCTGGAGGCTCGGGTCTTCGATCGATGGAGGGGGAACAGGCGGAGGCGGGGGTCTCTTCGACGAGGCGATGGCGCCTTCTGGTGGCTGAGCGGCGGGTCGATAGGGTTTTAGTTTTTTTTTCTTTTCGTTTGAAATTAAAATGAATGGGGGGGGGGCAGAAAGGAAGATAAAGGGGGGAATTAAAATTTATTTTTATTATTTAATTATTTAATTTTGCAAAAAGGTTGACTTTTACATACGACCTCGAAACGAGGCCCATCGCCTGTCATCCATAGCGTTTCACCCCCATTCCGAACACAATGGGATATGTATCGTAAGCTGATTTGATCGTTACAATCAGTTCCTATTGAATTTACATTTTAAATCACTATATTGAATTTAAACGTACATTTCAAATTACCGGGGTCACATACTAACTAGAAAAATTCCAGAAAAATATTTTCTAGCTTCGTATTGACGATACGGTCCTAACAAAACAAGTTTCGTTGAATTCTGAGACCGTTTGAAAAATGGCCAATTTCCAGTCGATTAAAATCAACTAAAACTGGTCAAACGCGTTTTCCTTTGCCACGCTCACATATTGATTCGAAAATTTATGAAATTTGGAATCTAGCAATAACTTTACATCACGGATCCAACAAAAGTGGTTTCGTCGAAATCCGAGTTCGTTTGCAAAATGTCCATTTTTAAGGGCCTGAATTCCATAGCGACTATTCAGAATATTCAACTGGACATATCTTTTGATTCCCGCTATCAAATTTCGATTAGTCAGATTCGTTGGAAAGATATTATCAATTAGATTCCATTATTTTTGGTTTCACTAAAATCCGGATTGTTTTGCACCCGGTATATTCAATTGAAGTTTGAAATCGAATTATCGAACTACCGCGCCATTTTCAATTCTATATATAATTATAATTAATTATATTCGTTTTCAAATGTCGATTCAAACTTAGTTTTCATCGCCATTATTTAAAATATTTATTTTAAATATTTAAAATCCATTATTTCAGCCAATTTAAAATTTTTAAATTGGTTCAGATTTTCTGGGTCGTTACAATCTCCCCCACTTAAAACTTTTCGTCCCCGAAAAGGAACAAAGTCGAAAGTGGTTTGATAAATCTACAATCACACAACACAACAACCAATCCAATTGTTTTTAACCTTCAAAAATATACTAATCAAATCCTATGCCCCTTAAAAATCATTCAGACTATATAATTAAAAGTGCACATCTATGAAAAGAAAATAACAATAGAGTAGAGAATTGAATGGTAATGCAAAGTAGGGTAAATGTACCTTGCACCAGAGTCAATCAGAGATATCTACTCGGCATCTAGGATAAGCTTTCTGAATGCTCTCCTCAGTTTCCCAAGTACAATTTCGCGGATCTCCACTCCATTGCACTTTGACTAAGCGAACCTTCTTGTTCCTCAGCTCTTTGGTTTCTTTGCCGATGATTTTCAGCAGCTCTCGCCTCACGGCTAATTCTGGAGTAATTTCAATGTCCTGTTGAGCTGCTTCTTCCACGATCAAGTCTGGATCATGAACGTGTTTTCGAAGTTGAGATATATGAAATACATCATGAACTCCAGGCAACCAATCAGGAAGTTTAACTTTATATGCGAGAGTTCCAATCCGTTCCAGAATAGGAAACGGACCAATGAATTTGGGTGCCAACTTTCCAGTTTTACCGAACCGGATAACTCCTCTCATCGGCGATACTTTCAAATATACATAGTCGCCAACTTCAAAGGATATATATCTTCTTCTTCTATCGACATAGCTCTTTTGTCGGCTTTGAGCGGCGAGTAATCGCTTCTTAATAAAATCGACTTTGTCGGCAGCTTCTCGAATCATATCGGGACCTAACACAAGTCTATTTCCAGGCTCGACCCAACAAGCAGGAGATCGGCACGGTCTACCGTACAATGCTTCTTCTTTAAGTGCCCAAGATGCTACTAACCGTTTCTGGTCATCTCTCAGCTGGATATGCTCAAAGATTCTTTCGGCAGAGCTCACCCAAGCTTGAGTTTGAATAATAGATTCATTGCCCGAGAATTGCGCTCCGTTCAGATTTCGATATTTCTTTAATAGAGCCTCTAGATCGGGTTCTGTATTCCTTCCGTTTCTGGCACTCATTTTTCTAGTACTTCTGCAAATGGTAGATCAAGTGTCAGGTAACAGAAAAGATAGTTTAAAATATAGAAACACATACTTCAAATGTAAATGTGTCTATCAAGGTGTAATTTCATTCTGCTTTACTCATACTAGGATATTACTGATCCTATCTGTATTGAGTTACCCGTCCTAGAACACTACTGGTTCTATTTCTGACGAGTTCGTTAATATGTTATATTCCAGCACTAAGCTTAACCAAAGCTCTGATACCACGATGAGACGACCCGAATTCCCGTTCTCACGGAAACAAGGGTTATCTTTGGAATATAACACAGAAACAGATAATAGTAGAACAAAATTAAATAAATACACCAGATAATGAACAACAAAATATACTGGATAAAAGTAATCATCAGAGTTACACAGTATACAGGATCTTACTTAGTACAAATACAGTTCAGCTATACATAAATGTCTACAGCGGAAATAAACAAAATATGTACAATAGGAGCTGAACAGCATAAAAAGAGATAAATGATAGAATCCATCTTCAGCTCCAGCTATCCAGAAAAAGAACCAGCTAAACCTGAATACAAGGCTGCCCGTGTAGAAAAAGGGGCACCCGAGTTTGAAAGTGAAACAAACTACGAGTCAGTCATGGGACTGGTATGAGAAATCTACTCAACACATATATAATATGGCTAATCACAGGACCACGCCACTTTCGTGGAACGGGTTTACTCCATTGGATTGCCAGTGCTCTAAAACAAATCTTTCTTTTAAACATCGCTATGCCTTTTGTAAAAATGAAGCCGTTATAAGACTCAGTTCCCATCACACAATGCAACGCAAACCGGAGGATAGAGTTTTTACCTTATAACGGCCAAATATGCTTGATACGAATAAAACAAAGGCATTTGGTATTATTGCTAGTGTTCATATGCTTTGAAAACAATTTCAAATCATAACTATCAATCATAGACGACATGAGCGTCCCATGCCACTATGTCGCCAAATATATATACAATTGAAACCGCACGATGTCGTATTTGGAAATTGGATTTCCGTCATGAACCAAGGCAAAAGATAGTCCTTACCGAATTCGAGACTGCCTAGCCCGAGCCTCAGGAACAGCCGCAACTGCCCCTTGGATCGTCAGGGCCGGTCCACCGATGTGGATTATTATGCCTGAACAATACGTTTCCCCGCCCTTTGGGGCGTAAACGAGCCAACGAATGACTCCATCGGACCCGGATCGTCCGATCAAACCGAGGCGCCTCGCAACAGCAACAACCACATAGGTGAAAAGTATATAAATGTCAGGGCTAGTAGGTCACTGACACCACCCTAGCTAGGAAGAAACGCATGCCCTCCCTGAGGTCCTTCTCCCGTTTCTGGTTCATACCGAGGTGTGAGGCTCGCGAATTCACGTTATACACAAAGCTACGCCACACAGGCGGTGCTTTGATCATCACCACAAGACTTTGCTTTTCAACAGAAGCCCTGATCACTGCATCTTAGTATGCCACACAGGCAATTCATGCCATGCGACTGATGTCCATCGATATACAACCTCTGAGCTCGTGCGTCTCAGAGAAGGGCGTTAAGCAAAAGAATAAATTCTCCGCCGCCAAACAGATGTATATTTAACAGAAATCAATCAACACAGAATAAACTCCAATGTCAGACACACAGTCCATTTACAAGTCCGTTCTGGGTCTGAACGAAACCGGAGGCACTAAATACCTCGCAAACCCATCGATCACCACGTACGTCTGAACGATCACCACTCATTATCCATATTTTGGGATGCCTCCCAATCAGGACCTCGGTTACCATCCAAACGAGGTGAAGATCTCCGGTCTTCGACCACCGTCTTCATCTTCGAATTTCAATCGTCGGTCAATTATTCGAAATGAGAATTAACTCGGCCTTTTCAAATAATTCACGTATATTTAGAATTTCAAATCGATTTATTTCAATGGTTAAATTATTCGACAACACCAATATTGTTCTTTAATGTAGTTTTCACACCAAACACATTCAACCATCAAATACAACATAAATCGAGCAAATTCAGTTTATTTCCATTCCATATCGCTTATGATATTTTATAACTAATTATCGCTATTTTTATTTATTTTAAAATAGCTAATTTATTCAAAACGACGCTTCGGGCCATAAGGCGGCCGTGGCGCTGTTTTTCTTCAGATTTGATTTACACATATCTGAAAATCTAACCGTTGGATCTTCATAAAATTTACATCTTTAGAAAGGTCTTTTCAAAACGAATCCAACGGTTCCAGTTTCGGGAAAATCCGACGGTCGGATCTCCCGGTACAATCGTTTGAAATTTCGATTTCAAAATACGAACTGCAGCGTCGTTATTCGATTAAATATATAATTATATTTATATTTATATAAATATAATCGCTTCTGGCGCTGTTTTTCTTCAGATTTGAATTAAACATTCCAGACAATCCAACCGTTGGATTTTTACAAGGTTGGTGCCGTTGGAAAGATTATTCCAAGGCGAACCCGACGGTTGAGGTTTCGGGAAAATCCAATGGTCGGATTCCCCGCACTAGTCGTTTGAAATCTCGGTTTCAAAATACGAACTGCACGGCTTCGTTTCGTTTTAATTTTATTTATATATTTATATAAATATAGTTCATTCAATGATTTCCATATCGTTTTCACTTCAAATATTTTTCTAACACCTTAAAATTTTGGAAAATTTCGCCATAACCTCCCCTGCACCGGGAGCATCGGGAAATCGCAAATATCTTTCCCCGTCCTTCTAATCTCAAAAAGAAAAAGAAAAAGCCAAGCGGCTAGCCAACAGGCTCATAAAATCATCAACCAAACAAAACAGTAAATGTGTACCTATTTGTCGGGCACAAAATTTTATTCCTCTTCTCTAGCCCCTTTGCTATAACCTGTTCAATGAATATACATGTACATATATATACAGTTCTTATCATTTATCATTTTCTATTCAACTTCATATTTGATTTCTATTGGGTTTAAAAACACCATTCATTCTAATGTTACATAAATAGGTGCAAATCATTTCATTAGCTAATTAATGAATATTTCAACTCATATATGTTTATTTGAACAAGTGACTATTTTTAACACTTCACATTTCAACGATTTATGCATACAATAAAAATGTGATTTTTTTTATTGTAAAACAATTCATTTCAAAACACTATTTTTCTATATAGTTCAAGTTGGTGATAAAAATGGGATTTTTATCATAAAACAATTTCTTTTAAAACGAGATTATTTTACACTATTCATATAGTCGATAAAAGGTGATTTTTATTATCAAACAATTTATTTCAAGATATGAATACCATTCAACACATGAATTTCTAATCAACGAATGAATATCAATTCAACACATGAATGTTTTCTATTCAAGAAATAAATATAGTTCAAGCATATGAAAATTATTCAAACACACGAATATTATTCAAAATTTCGGCAGCATAACGGCAGGGTAGTTAAAACCGGGACCGTCCCTAGTACGGCTCCTCGCTCTACCTTAAAACCTCGCGGTTTTTGACAATGGGGTTCATGCATCTAGTTCGCACACAGGCGGCATGTATATATTTTTTTCATTTCCACAAACTAGTCCTATGTGGTTTCAACCAAATATTTCTCAACCACAAATGGGTATTTTTCAACCACAATCAACCAATATCAATCACAAACAATCCCAAACAATCATTCGCTATCAATCAATTTTCACAACAATTTCAACCAATAAATATCGTCCATGGTTTGTGGACGAGGGGCGTATATATATATATATATATATATATATATATATATATATTTATATATATAGCAATTCACTTTTATTTCACACATATATAATATTTTTAAATCAGAAATCTCACCAATAGCTATCCAATAACACGACTCTTCCTTTATAGAAATCTTCGCCTATTTCGCCTTCTTGTCGCTTTCGTTGCCCGTATTCTCTACATATGTAAAAATCGAATTTTTACTATGTTATTCAATATATAAAAATCGAATTTCAAAGATATAGATTCCGCCTTTTCAAAAATAAAGATTATATCTTTAATATTCCTACGATGTAAAAATTATATTTTTATTGCTTTAAAAATATAAAAATCATATCTTACTTCTTCTACTTAATAAAAATTCCGTCTTTTCTATTTTAAAAATATGATCTTTATTTTTTTCCAAGTTCAAATCTTTTCTTTCTAAAGCTCAAACCTTTTTCTTTTTAAAGTTTAAAATAAAATCAGTTCTAAACTCTTTCGAAAATCAGTTTTTACTTTATATAAAAATCAGTATTTACATCCTTTTAAAATCAGTTTTTACTTCCTTTTAAAATCAGTTTTTACTTTATATAAAAATCAGTATTTACATCCTTTTAAAATCAGTTTTTACTTTATATAAAAATCAGTATTTAAATCCTTTTAAAATCAGTTTTTACTGAATTAAAATAAAAATAAAAATAACTTAAAGTACTCACCTCAATCTGCGAAGGGGGGGGGGGGTTGACAGCCAAGCTCGGCGGCGAGAGGAGGAGCAGGCGGCTTCAGTGTCTCGAACGGTGGGGGCCTCGAATCGCTCGCGATGGCTTCTGGAGGCTCGGGTCTTCGATCGATGGAGGGGGAACAGGCGGAGGCGGGGGTCTCTTCGACGAGGCGATGGCGCCTTCTGGTGGCTGAGCGGCGGGTCGATAGGTTTTTAGGTTTTTTTTTCTTTTCGTTTGAAATTAAAATGAACGGGGGGGGGGGGGGGCAGAAAGGAAGATAAAGGGGGGAATTAAAATTTATTTTTATTATTTAATTATTTAATTATTTAATTTTGCAAAAAGGTTGACTTTTACATACGACCTCGAAACGAGGCCCACCGCCTGTCGTCCATAGCGTTTCACCCCCATTCCGAACACAATGGGATATGTATCGTAAGCTGATTTGATCGTTACAATCAGTTCCTATTGAATTTACATTTTAAATCACTATATTGAATTTAAACGTACATTTCAAATTACCGGGGTCACATACTAACTAGAAAAATTCCAGAAAAATATTTTCTAGCTTCGTATTGACGATACGGTCCTAACAAAACTAGTTTCGTTGAATTCTGAGACCGTTTGAAAAATGGCCAATTTCCAGTCGATTAAAATCAACTAAAACTGGTCAAACGCGTTTTCCTTTGCCACGCTCACATATTGATTCGAAAATTTATGAAATTTGGAATCTAGCAATAACTTTACATCACGGATCCAACAAAAGTGGTTTCGTCGAAATCCGAATTCGTTTGCAAAATGTCCATTTTTAAGGGCCTGAATTCCATAGCGACTATTCAGAATATTCAACTGGACATATCTTTTGATTCCCGCTATCAAATTTCGATTGGTCAGATTCGTTGGAAAGATATTATCAATTAGATTCCATTATTTTTGGTTTCACTAAAATCCGGATTGTTTTGCACCCGGTATATTCAATTAAAGTTTGAAATCGAATTATCGAACTACCGCGCCATTTTCAATTCTATATATAATTATAATTAATTATATTCGTTTTCAAATGTCGATTCAAACTCAGTTTTCATCGCCATTATTTAAAATATTTATTCTAAATATTTAAAATCCATTATTTCAGCCAATTTAAAAATTTTAAATTGGTTCAGATTTTCTGGGTCGTTACACATGTATAGGGTAATAACAGGAAATAATCCTCAATCCATCCATTAACAACCAGAGTGACAATGTCAACTGTGTGAGCATTAAGATGAGATTTTAACGCTCATCGCAGCCTGTCGATCAATCGATAGACATATAATTAAACATTGGGATTTGTGTTAGTCAAGTATTGTCCCAATACCCGTGTGGGGTTTTCAGCCAACAGTTCATATAAATAAATAAATACATAATTGGTTAATAGGTTTAACCAATTTCAATTTCACTAAACATGTCACTTATATCGAGTAAAAATGTATTTTTCTCGTATGATTTCTCTATATACTTCTAAAGTTACATAAACAGTAATTTATTTATATAGCTTTATTGCGGATGACAAATAAAATATAAATTTCATTATATTTTATTTGTATGAAATTTCTTAACAATTACATTTCAGTGTATATTGTTTGGACCAACAATACAATTTGTATATTAGAATATAAACTCTAATGCAAGGTTCAAATAAAAGTTGGATTTTACATTTGCGTATAAATTCTACTGCATATTATGCAAATAAAAGTGATTGTTATATTTGCATATAAATTCTGTTTCAACAAAGATGTGTAAAAGTGATATACTCATTTTGTTAACAATTCTATTTTAACAAATACAATGTAAATAAAAGTGTATTTTTAACCTTGTACTTTTATTTGTACATAAAACACAAATAAAAATGTATTTCATGTATTTGTCTTTTTATTGGACAAAACATTGTTCTTTTAAATCTTGTCCTTTTATTTAAGAAAACAATGATAAATAAAATGTCCTTTTTAATCTTTTACTTTTATTTAACAAAACAATGATAAATAAAATGTGTAATCTTCTTTCTATGCTTTATTTGCACATAAATTCAAACAAAAATATGTCATATTCTTATTTAAACAAAATAGTAAACTCACATAATTACTTCTTTTTACTTATAATAGGAAATGTAAATAAAAAGGGTTCACATAATTTGATCTTTTTATTTACAATTGAAAATGTAAATAAAAGTGATTCACATAATTTGTATTTTTACTTACTATAGAAAATGTAAATAAATGTATTTCTAAATTCTATTCTTTTTATTTACATAAGAAAATGTAAATAAGTGTATTTTCAAATTTTATTCTTTTTATTTACATAAGAAAATGTAAATAAATATATTTCTAAATTCTATTCTTTCTATTTACATAAGAAAATGTAAATAACGTATTTGGTTTGATCACATTTCATATTCTACATATACAATAAAAAAAAGGAATTTTTTATTGTCATCACATATTTTTACATGTCATATGCATACAACAAAAGAATATTTTATTTTCTCAACATGTTCAATGTTTCTAATGACAAGCATAACATTTCTATATTTCTGATGACAAAATGAAAGAGAATTTATTTGTCATAACAAGTTTTGCATTTCTAATGACAAAATAAAAGAGAATTTATTCGTCATAACAAGTTTCTAATTTAACAAACATGACATATGCTAATGTAATAACCCGCAAAATCTGGGCCAGTTTAAAATTTTTATTTTGGCAATTTTAGCGAATTTTGATTATTTAAAATGAATTATTTTAAATAATATCGACGAGAAATTTATTTTGAATTGAATTCGACGTATATATTTATATACGTCGTCGTTAGAATATATATAATTATATATAATTATAAATAGAATTGAAAATGGCGCGGTAGTTCGATAATGCGATTTCAAACTTCAATTGAATGTACCGGGTGCAAAACAATCCGAATTTTAGTGAAACCAAAAATAATGGAATCTAATTGAGAGTATCTTTCCAACGAACCCGAAAGATCGAAATTTCATAGCGGGGATCAAAAGATATGTCCAGTTGAAAATTCTGAATAGTCGCTATGGAATTCAGGCCCTTAAAAATAGCCATTTTGCAAATGACCTCGGATTTCGACGAAACCAGTTTTGTTGGGTCCGCAGTGTCAAGTTATTGCTAGATTCCAAATTTCATAATTTTCTGAATCAATATGTGAGCATGGCAAAGGAAAACGTGTTTGACCAGTTTCAGTTGATTTTAATCGACTGGAAATTGGCCATTTTTCAAACGGTCTCAGAATTCGACGAAACTAGTTTTATTAGGACTGTATCGTCAATACGAAGCTAGAAAATATTTTTCTGGAATTTTTCAAGTTAGTATGCGACCCCGGTAAATTGAAATGCGTGTTCAAATTCAAAATATAAAGAATTATATTTTGATTTTGACGGAAACTGATCGAAACGGCCGAACAGGCTTACGAAACATATCCCATTGTGTTCGGAATGGGGGTAATTATCTAAGGACGACAGTCGGTGGGTCTCGTTTGGAGTTCGGATTTAAATCCTGCTTTTAGAGGAAAATTAAATAATAATATAATTAATTTTTATATAAACCCTTTTATTCACTTCTCCCTCCCGTTGACTCAGATCTGAAATGGAAAAAAAAAACCCGCATCGCCAGTCCTCCTTGCCCACCACCGAGACCACCCCCTCGCGCCCCAGTCCGGCCACGACCTCCCCCTCTCGTCGGCGTTGCCTTCTCCGCCGATTTGAAGACCCCCCCCCCCGCTCGATTCGAGGTACCCCCACACTCAGGCCTAGGTGCCGCCCCACTGCTCCGACCCACCGCCTGCGCCAGAGCCTCCACCATCCTAGTTCAGACACCCCGACGGCCTGCTCCACCTCAGCACCGCCGTGAGCAGCCCCCTCCCTCCTGTTCGATCAAAACAGCCCTCTCTCTCCCAATACAAAATGTAAGTTCTTCCCCTTTTCTTATGTAATCTTTGTTTAGGTTAATGTAAAAGGATTCAACTTAGTTAAGGTAAAAGGATTCAACTTTGTTAATGTGAAAAGATTCGACTTTGTTTATAAATAAATAAAAAATTCGATTTTGTTTTTATAGAAAAGATTAGATTCTTCATTATAGAAAAACATGATTTGCATATGTGAGGAGGCGAGAATAAAAATATGATTTTTATATATGAAATAACAATAGTAAAAATATAATTGTGATTATAGAAGTTGCGGGATAAAGACGTGATATTTATCTTTATAAAAATTCGATTTTTATATATTGAACATCGAATTAAAAATATGATTTTTTATATTTTTAAAGTGTTAAAAATATAATCTTTATTAAGTAGAAGATGTAAAAAATATGATTTTTGGTTAGATAGAGAATTAAAAATATAATTTTTACATGATAGGAATATTAAAAATATCATCTTTATATGTGTAGAAGAATAAAAATGAGATTTTTATAAAGATGAAATCTTTAAATTTGAAAAGGCGAAGTCTATGTTTTTATAAAGGCGAAATCTTTATTTTAGAAAAGGCGAAATCTTTATATGGAAAATAGCGTGATAAAAATATAATTTTTATCTATATAACATAGTAGTAAAAATTCGATTTTTATATATTGAATAACGGAATAAAAATTCGATTTTTACATATGTAGTGGCTACGGGCAACGAAGATGACGAAGATGCGATAGCGATGAAGATTTCTATCAATGAAGTGCCGTGGAGCTAGGATAGCTATCGGTGAGAATTTCTCACCTTTCAATTTCTTTTCTAGTAATATATATATACTAGGATGCAGACGGTGCTTAGTAGCACCCGACACAATCGTCCACAGACCATGGACTTGTTTGTTTGGTTGCATAGATTAGTGATGATTTGATTTGAAATTGAATTGTTGGGTGAAATAAATTGATTTGATTGATGTGTGAATGGCGTGGGCCTTCACTAGACCGAGGATAAGGCTAGGCCTCGTCCCGTTTCTAGTATCGTGCCGTTATGCCGCCGAAATTTTCTAAAATAAGTTAGAAAAATAAAAGTATCATTTTATTTAAAGAATGAACTGAATAGAGATTCATATGTTGGAATAAAATGTTTTATCGTTAAAAATATAATTTTTAACGTGAATGTGAATAAATAAATATTCATTTACAAACCGGACGGTTTGTTTATGTGCACCTATTTGAAGGACATTAATTGGGTCGATAAATTTTACACATCGCCCAAATGCACAAATAAAATCTGTGTTTGCTTGTTTGAAACCCCACACGGGTGTTGGGATGAAATTTGAAGTTCACTCATCCTGATTGATTAAATATGTCGATCGATTGATTGACAGGCTGTTATAAGCGTTAGATATCTATATTTGATGCTTATACAGTGTAGTGCACTTTGGTTGATGGTTGATTATTTTTCAATGCTATTATATGTGTGTAATGCATGAAAATCCATATAATTAACTTTATATGGTAATTGATTGGGCCTCATTCCAGTTTGAAAAATAAAGAATATTATAAAATAAAAGTTCATGTGTTGACAGTACTCATCCATTGAGATTGGTCATGTGTTGAACGACATATTTTGATAATAACAACTATTTTGAAAATAGAAATTTATGAAGCCGTGTTGATTAGATTGACGCCATTTTGACGTGAACGATATTTATATCGATTTTATTCATTTCAAAATGAAATGAATTGAAAACGATTTCGAAATGAATTGAATATAAAACGATTTCGAAATGAAATGAATTGAAAACGATTTCGAAATGAATTGAATATAAAACGATTTCGAAATGAATTGAATATAAAACGATTTCGAAATGGATTGAATTGAAAACGAATTCAAATTGAATTGAAAGCAAATTGAAATGAATTCAAATTGAATTGAAATTTGAATTGAATGGAAACGAATTTATAAAGAAGAATTCAATTTTGATTTGAATTGAAATGGAAGTTGAAATTGCTTTTGAAACGAATTTTAAAACTATTTATATAATTCGTTTTAAATAGAAATCGACGAAATATATATTATATATATTATATATATAATATAATGGCCTGAATAGAACGCGCCGCGCCGCGGCAGTTCGTGAATTTCGACCATTTATTTCAAACGGACATTACGGGAGATCCGACCATTGGATTCTCCTAAAACCGGAACCGTTGGGTTCGTATCGAAAAGAGCTTTCTAATGAATGTTAGAAATTTGAAATCTAACGGTTGGATTTGGAGATACGTCCAAATCAAATTCGAAAAAGGTCGCTATAAGTGCGGTTCGATGGCCGTTGAAGGAAATCGACTGTACGGGCCTTGATAAAATTATTAAAAATAGTAATAATTGGTGTAAAATCATAAGAAATGATTTTGGGAAAATTGGGATGGAAAACTCCATATTTGAAAAGATAAAAATAGATTTTTGTCGAAGTAAACTAGTTTTGAACTAGAATTATAATTCTATTTATTTTTAAATAAATAAATTGAATTCGAAAGGGTTTTAAAAATAACCAGAATTTCCAATGATTGTATTGGAGTGGAATTGAATCGAAATTGTCTTCGGAATATTTCGATGTTGGAATTCGTGATTATACGGAAGTTGTTATGGAAATTTGAAAGATATATATTTATATCGTTATTTCTAATACGACATTTGTTAATCGTAGAATTTGATATTGAATATAAGCCGATATATTTTCTATTCAGAGCCTTATATTGAATATCAAATGTGATTTGGGTTTGTCGTGAATGGTGTCTTCACTAACACTGTTCTTGAACCCAGTTGAGAAAAGATTAAATCTTTTTATTTAGATTTAATGAAGTGTACCAATTAAATAAAATTTAATTGGAATTGAATTGGTATTGATTTTTGGGTTTATCGTGAACGGTGTTTTAAATAACACTCGTTCTTTAACCCGATAATTAATGGAATGTGATTTTGGGTTTGTCGTGAACCGTGTTTTAAATGACACTGATTCTTTAACCCAGTTAACGATTAAAACTAAGTGGAGTTTTAATGAATCTTTAATTAGATTGAAAAGATCGAAAATGGAGTACCACCAGTTTTGCTCCAGACGATAGTTAAATCTTTAATTAGATTTGAACGTGAAATGGTAACTGAATTTACCGATAACACCGTGGTGTTAGATATGAAGTATGACCAGTTTTACTTCATGGGATGAATAGGTTGGGATTGGGAGATTAAAACAAATGATTACTTCGGTAAGGTTCGCTAATCCCGACTAGTTTGAATTGAGATTCAAAAATAGAATAAAGAATAAATTCAAGGAATTTATCTTGGATAAAATTAATGGGAACCTTTCCCTATGAATGTGAAATTTAGAAACTAACTGTCGGTTAGCCAAGCAGAATGGTTTTCTGGATATTGATCTGATGTTGGTTTCGGCCTTCGGGGTTAATATTTGGGAAATTATTCTCTTGATTAATTTACGGTTAGTGACTGATGAATTGGAATGAGGCGTATGTTGTGTTTGTGTAACACTTATTTAAATATACGCGAGTTATTCGGAAAGACCGGGTTTATCCCATTCTGAATAACTGATACGACGATAAGTCGAAGATGAAGACGATGGTCGAAGACCGGAGGTCTTCACGTCGTTTGGATAATTACTGATGATCTTGATTGGGCTGTACACCCAAGAAGATGGAAACAGTTGGTGATCGTCCAGACGTACTTGGAGATCGATGGATATGCGGGGTACTAGGTGCCTCCGGTTTCGTTCAGACCCAGAACGGACTTGTAAATGGACTGTGTGTCTGACATTGGATTTTAGTCCGTGTGATTGATCTTTATTAAATATATATCTGTTTGGCGACGGAGAATTTATTCTCTTGCTTAACGCCCTTCTCTGAGACGTACGAGCTCAGGGGTTATATATTGATGGATATCAAACGCATGGAGTGAATTGCCTGTGTGGCATGCCTAAGCGGCAATTGATTGAGGCTTCTGTTGAAAAGCAAAGTCTTGTGGTGATGATCAAAGCAAGGCCTTTGTGGCGTAGCTTTGTGTAACGTTTGCTTCGCGAGTTTCACACCCGGTATGAACCAAAAACGGGAGAGGACGTCAGGGAGGGCATGCGTTTCTTTCTAGCTAGAAGTGGCGTCAGTGGTTTTACACGCCCTGACGAGTTTGACTTATGTGGTTGTTGCTGTTGCGAGGCGCCTCGGATTGATCGGTCGTTCTCGAACCGATGGAGTCATTTAGTTGGCTCACCTACGCCCCATAGGGCGGGGAAACGCATGTTCAGGGTTTAAGTTTAATCCACATCGGTGGACTGGCCCTGAGGATCCAAGGCTTGACTGAGTACTTGCCTGAGACACGGGCTAGAGCGTCTCGAATCGGTTGAGGACTATCTTTTGCCTCGGTTCATAGATGGAAATCCAATTTCCAAATACGTGACATTTGCGGTTTTAATTGTAAAACTAGTATGGCGACATGATATATGGTACCCATGCTGCCTATGATTGATACTTATGATTTGAAGTTGTTTTATACACTATGCACCTATAATAGTATCAAAATGATTTGTTTTAAACGTATCAAGCATTCTTTGGCTGTTATAAGGGAAAACCCTATCCCCCGGCTTGCGTTGCATTGTGTGATAGGACCTGGGTCTTATAACAGCTTCATTTTTCTTTATTTAGCATTGCGCTGTTGTTTTATGCACTGGTATTCTTGGGAGGAAACTCGTTCCGTGTTATACGGCGTGGTCCCTTGTTTTGCCTAACTTTAAAAATAAAGATTAATAACTGTTTTAGTTCTCACACCAGTCACATGACTGACCTGGAGTTTATTGTTTTAACCTAAACTCTGGGTGCCCCTATTTTGACACGGGCAGCTAGTAGTTTTGGTTTTGCAGATTTATATTCACAGGATCCTGGTTTACAGCTGGAACGATATCCGGAAAGCTTTGTATCCGTATATCTCTTCTAGTTGTGTATTGTATTATTTTCCGCTGCGATGTATTTAAATGTAATTTAAATCTCTGATATTTCTGTGTAATATTCATTTATACTCTGTATATTCTTGTAATCTGGTGCATTGTTGTAATATACAATGAAATGTTCTTCTGCATGCGTTCTGTTTTGTCCTGTTCTCAAACGATAGGGCGTTTCGAACGGCCTGGATCGGTTTAGCGACTGGTTCGGACCGAGCGAAATTCCTTGACGTCACAGTTGGTATCAGAGCTTTGGTTTACAAAGCTCAGAGAACAAGACACATTAGAACCATACGAAAGAATTCATCAGATATTGGATTAGTAATATCCAATGGGAATGACTCGTTAGAGATGGGATCAGTAGTATCCTAGAACGAGTGTGAAGAGTATATTTTCAAATGAAAACAAATTTTGTTTTGAAAATTTAAAATCAATTATTCGTATTTGATTATTTAGTTTACATTGATTTTGGACAATTCAGTATATAAAGAATTTGCATATACGCCTTGCAAACGTATATTCAAAGTTTTAATATACTGGATAGATATGGAATCACACTCTAGTCGCCCGAAGATGATATTGATGATAGCGATCGCATCATCAACATTTATGTTCGAGTTTCGAAGGTGTGATTTTCTATATATTTCCATTAGACTGGTGTGAGAACCAAAACTAATATAGCTAGAATACATTGTTGTGATTTGGCATCAAAACATGATTTTCTTTATATGTATCAAAATTATGAATTTGAAAACTCTAATCCACTAATTGACAGATGTTTGTTTTGTTGTTTATTTGGTTGCTAATTTTTAGCCATTTAGCCTAATTGAATCAAATATTGAATTATATTGAAAATTGGTCGCATTTGCTTGCATATACATATACTATCATTGAACAGGTCATAGCAAGGAGGCTAGAGCCGAAGAATAAAATTTGTTTGCCCGACAAATAGGTACATGTTTACTACATAATTTACTGTTTTGTTTGGGTGATGATGATTTTATGAGCCTATTGGCTAGCCGCTTGGCTTTTTCTTTTTCTTTTTGAGATCTGAAGGACCGGGGAAGCTATTTGAAATTCCCCGATGCTCCCGGTGCAGGGGAGGTTATGGCGAAATTTTTCTAAAATTTAGGGTGTTAGCCAAATTTTTGAATTTTTGAAAATTCTCAGAAATTGAAAAGTTGGAGAATGGAAGCCGGATCGAACGTAGAGTTGATTAATCAAACCACTTTCGACTTTGTTCCTTTTCGGGGACGAAAAGTTTTAAGTGGGGGAGATTGTAATAACCCGCAAAATCTGGGCCAGTTTAAAATTTTTATTTTGGCAATTTTAGCGAATTTTGATTATTTAAAATGAATTATTTTAAATAATATCGACGAGAAATTTATTTTGAATTGAATTCGACGTATATATTTATATACGTCGTCGTTAGAATATATATAATTATAAATAGAATTGAAAATGGCGCGGTAGTTCGATAATGCGATTTCAAACTTCAATTGAATGTACCGGGTGCAAAACAATCCGGATTTTAGTGAAACCAAAAATAATGGAATCTAATTGAGAGTATCTTTCCAACGAACCCGAAAGATCGAAATTTCATAGCGGGGATCAAAAGATATGTCCAGTTGAAAATTCTGAATAGTCGCTATGGAATTCAGGCCCTTAAAAATAGCCATTTTGCAAATGACCTCGGATTTCGACGAAACCAGTTTTGTTGGGTCCGCAGTGTCAAGTTATTGCTAGATTCCAAATTTCATAATTTTCTGAATCAATATGTGAGCGTGGCAAAGGAAAACGTGTTTGACCAGTTTCAGTTGATTTTAATCGACTGGAAATTGGCCATTTTTCAAACGGTCTCAGAATTCGACGAAACTAGTTTTATTAGGACCGTATCGTCAATACGAAGCTAGAAAATATTTTTCTGGAATTTTTCAAGTTAGTATGCGACCCCGGTAAATTGAAATGCGTGTTCAAATTCAAAATATAAAGAATTATATTTTGATTTTGACGGAAACTGATCGAAACGGCCGAACAGGCTTACGAAACATATCCCATTGTGTTCGGAATGGGGGTAATTAGCTAAGGACGACAGTCGGTGGGTCTCGTTTGGAGTTCGGATTTAAATCCTGCTTTTAGAGGAAAATTAAATAATAATATAATTAATTTTTATATAAACCCTTTTATTCACTTCTCCCTCCCGTTGACTCAGATCTGAAATGAAAAAAAAAAAAACCCGCATCGCCAGTCCTCCTTGCCCACCACCGAGACCACCCCCTCGCGCCCCAGTCCGGCCACGACCTCCCCCTCTCGTCGGCGTTGCCTTCTCCGCCGATTTGAAGACCCCCCCCCCCGCTCGATTCGAGGTACCCCCACACTCAGCCCTAGGTGCCGCCCCACTGCTCCGACCCACCGCCTGCGCCAGAGCCTCCACCGTCCTAGTTCAGACACCCCGACGGCCTGCTCCACCTCAGCACCGCCGTGAGCAGCCCCCTCCCTCCTGTTCGATCAAAACAGCCCTCTCTCTCCCAATACAAAATGTAAGTTCTTCCCCTTTTCTTATGTAATCTTTGTTTAGGTTAATGTAAAAGGATTCAACTTAGTTAAGGTAAAAGGATTCAACTTTGTTAATGTGAAAAGATTCGACTTTGTTTATAAATAAATAAAAAATTCGATTTTGTTTTTATAGAAAAGATTAGATTCTTCATTATAGAAAAACATGATTTGCATATGTGAGGAGGCGAGAATAAAAATATGATTTTTATATATGAAATAACAATAGTAAAAATATAATTGTGATTATAGAAGTTGCGGGATAAAGACGTGATATTTATCTTTATAAAAATTCGATTTTTATATATTGAACATCGAATTAAAAATATGATTTTTTATATTTTTAAAGTGTTAAAAATATAATCTTTATTAAGTAGAAGATGTAAAAATATGATTTTTGGTTAGATAGAGAATTAAAAATATAATTTTTACATGATAGGAATATTAAAAATATCATCTTTATATGTGTAGAAGAATAAAAATGAGATTTTTATAAAGATGAAATCTTTAAATTTGAAAAGGCGAAGTCTATGTTTTTATAAAGGCGAAATCTTTATTTTAGAAAAGGCGAAATCTTTATATGGAAAATAGCGTGATAAAAATATAATTTTTATCTATATAACATAGTAGTAAAAATTCGATTTTTATATATTGAATAACGGAATAAAAATTCGATTTTTACATATGTAGTGGCTACGGGCAACGAAGATGACGAAGATGCGATAGCGATGAAGATTTCTATCAATGAAGTGCCGTGGAGCTAGGATAGCTATCGGTGAGAATTTCTCACCTTTCAATTTCTTTTCTAGTAATATATATATACTAGGATGCAGACGGTGCTTAGTAGCACCCGACACAATCGTCCACAGACCATGGACTTGTTTGTTTGGTTGCATAGATTAGTGATGATTTGATTTGAAATTGAATTGTTGGGTGAAATAAATTGATTTGATTGATGTGTGAATGGCGTGGGCCTTCACTAGACCGGGGATAAGGCTTGGCCTCGTCCCGTTTCTAGTATCGTGCCGTTAAGCCGCCGAAATTTTCTAAAATAAGTTAGAAAAATAGAAGTATCATTTTATTTAAAGAATGAACTGAATAGAGATTCATATGTTGGAATAAAATGTTTTATCGTTAAAAATATAATTTTTAACGTGAATGTGAATAAATAAATATTCATTTACAAACCGGACGGTTTGTTTATGTGCACCTATTTGAAGGACATTGATTGGGTCGATAAATTTTACACATCGCCCAAATGCACAAATAAAATCTGTGTTTGCTTGTTTGAAACCCCACACGGGTGTTGGGATGAAATTTGAAGTTCACTCATCCTGATTGATTAAATATGTCGATCGATTGATTGACAGGCTGTTATAAGCGTTAGATATCTATATTTGATGCTTATACAGTGTAGTGCACTTTGGTTGATGGTTGATTATTTTTCAATGCTATTATATGTGTGTAATGCATGAAAATCCATATAATTAACTTTATATGGTAATTGATTGGGCCTCATTCCAGTTTGAAAAATAAAGAATATTATAAAATAAAAGTTCATGTGTTGACAGTACTCATCCATTGAGATTGGTCATGTGTTGAACGACATATTTTGATAATAACAACTATTTTGAAAATAGAAATTTATGAAGCCGTGTTGATTAGATTGACGCCATTTTGACGTGAACGATATTTATATCGATTTTATTCATTTCGAAATGAAATGAATTGAAAACGATTTCGAAATGAATTGAATATAAAACGATTTCGAAATGAAATGAATTGAAAACGATTTCGAAATGAATTGAATATAAAACGATTTCGAAATGAATTGAATATAAAACGATTTCGAAATGGATTGAATTGAAAACGAATTCAAATTGAATTGAAAGCAAATTGAAATGAATTCAAATTGAATTGAAATTTGAATTGAATGGAAACGAATTTATAAAGAAGAATTCAATTTTGATTTGAATTGAAATGGAAGTTGAAATTGCTTTTGAAACGAATTTTAAAACTATTTATATAATTCGTTTTAAATAGAAATCGACGAAATATATATTATATATATTATATATATAATATAATGGCCTGAATAGAACGCGCCGCGCCGCGGCAGTTCGTGAATTTCGACCATTTATTTCAAACGGACATTACGGGAGATCCGACCATTGGATTCTCCTAAAACCGGAACCGTTGGGTTCGTATCGAAAAGAGCTTTCTAATGAATGTTAGAAATTTGAAATCTAACGGTTGGATTTGGAGATACGTCCAAATCAAATTCGAAAAAGGTCGCTATAAGTGCGGTTCGATGGCCGTTGAAGGAAATCGACTGTACGGGCCTTGATAAAATTATTAAAAATAGTAATAATTGGTGTAAAATCATAAGAAATGATTTTGGGAAAATTGGGATGGAAAACTCCATATTTGAAAAGATAAAAATAGATTTTTGTCGAAGTAAACTAGTTTTGAACTAGAATTATAATTCTATTTATTTTTAAATAAATAAATTGAATTCGAAAGGGTTTTAAAAATAACCAGAATTTCCAATGATTGCATTGGAGTGGAATTGAATCGAAATTGTCTTCGGAATATTTCGATGTTGGAATTCGTGATTATACAGAAGTTGTTATGGAAATTTGAAAGATATATATTTATATCGTTATTTCTAATACGACATTTGTTAATCGTAGAATTTGATATTGAATATAAGCCGATATATTTTCTATTCAGAGCCTTATATTGAATATCAAATGTGATTTGGGTTTGTCGTGAATGGTGTCTTCACTAACACTGTTCTTGAACCCAGTTGAGAAAAGATTAAATCTTTTTATTTAGATTTAATGAAGTGTACCAATTAAATAAAATTTAATTGGAATTGAATTGGTATTGATTTTTGGGTTTATCGTGAACGGTGTTTTAAATAACACTCGTTCTTTAACCCGATAATTAATGGAATGTGATTTTGGGTTTGTCGTGAACCGTGTTTTAAATGACACTGATTCTTTAACCCAGTTAACGATTAAAACTAAGTGGAGTTTTAATGAATCTTTAATTAGATTGAAAAGATCGAAAATGGAGTACCACCAGTTTTGCTCCAGACGATAGTTAAATCTTTAATTAGATTTGAACGTGAAATGGTAACTGAATTTACCGATAACACCGTGGTGTTAGATATGAAGTATGACCAGTTTTACTTCATGGGATGAATAGGTTGGGATTGGGAGATTAAAACAAATGATTACTTCGGTAAGGTTCGCTAATCCCGACTAGTTTGAATTGAGATTCAAAAATAGAATAAAGAATAAATTCAAGGAATTTATCTTGGATAAAATTAATGGGAACCTTTCCCTATGAATGTGAAATTTAGAAACTAACTGTCGGTTAGCCAAGCAGAATGGTTTTCTGGATATTGATCTGATGTTGGTTTCGGCCTTCGGGGTTAATATTTGGGAAATTATTCTCTTGATTAATTTACGGTTAGTGACTGATGAATTGGAATGAGGCGTATGTTGTGTTTGTGTAACACTTATTTAAATATACGCGAGTTATTCGGAAAGACCGGGTTTATCCCATTCTGAATAACTGATACGACGATAAGTCGAAGATGAAGACGATGGTCGAAGACCGGAGGTCTTCACGTCGTTTGGATAATTACTGATGATCTTGATTGGGCTGTACACCCAAGAAGATGGAAACAGTTGGTGATCGTCCAGACGTACTTGGAGATCGATGGATATGCGGGGTACTAGGTGCCTCCGGTTTCGTTCAGACCCAGAACGGACTTGTAAATGGACTGTGTGTCTGACATTGGATTTTAGTCCGTGTGATTGATCTTTATTAAATATATATCTGTTTGGCGGCGGAGAATTTATTCTCTTGCTTAACGCCCTTCTCTGAGACGTACGAGCTCAGGGGTTATATATTGATGGATATCAAACGCATGGAGTGAATTGCCTGTGTGGCATGCCTAAGCGGCAATTGATTGAGGCTTCTGTTGAAAAGCAAAGTCTTGTGGTGATGATCAAAGCAAGGCCTTTGTGGCGTAGCTTTGTGTAACGTTTGCTTCGCGAGTTTCACACCCGGTATGAACCAAAAACGGGAGAGGACGTCAGGGAGGGCATGCATTTCTTTCTAGCTAGAAGTGGCGTCAGTGGTTTTACATGCCCTGACGAGTTTGACTTATGTGGTTGTTGCTGTTGCGAGGCGCCTCGGATTGATCGGTCGTTCTCGAACCGATGGAGTCATTTAGTTGGCTCACCTACGCCCCATAGGGCGGGGAAACGCATGTTCAGGGTTTAAGTTTAATCCACATCGGTGGACTGGCCCTAATGATCCAAGGCTTGACTGAGTACTTGCCTGAGACACGGGCTAGAGCGTCTCGAATCGGTTGAGGACTATCTTTTGCCTCGGTTCATAGATGGAAATCCAATTTCCAAATACGTGACATTTGCGGTTTTAATTGTAAAACTAGTATGGCGACATGATATATGGTACCCATGCCGCCTATGATTGATACTTATGATTTGAAGTTGTTTTATACACTATGCACCTATAATAGTATCAAAATGATTTGTTTTAAACGTATCAAGCATTCTTTGGCTGTTATAAGGGAAAACCCTATCCCCCGGCTTGCGTTGCATTGTGTGATAGGACCTGGGTCTTATAACAGCTTCATTTTTCTTTATTTAGCATTGCGCTGTTGTTTTATGCACTGGTATTCTTGGGAGGAAACCCGTTCCGTGTTATACGGCGTGGTTCCTTGTTTTGCCTAACTTTAAAAATAAAGATTAATAACTGTTTTAGTTCTCACACCAGTCACATGACTGACCTGGAGTTTATTGTTTTAACCTAAACTCTGGGTGCCCCTATTTTGACACGGGCAGCTAGTAGTTTTGGTTTTGCAGATTTATATTCACAGGATCCTGGTTTACAGCTGGAACGATATCCGGAAAGCTTTGTATCCGTATATCTCTTCTAGTTGTGTATTGTATTATTTTCCGCTGCGATGTATTTAAATGTAATTTAAATCTCTGATATTTCTGTGTAATATTCATTTATACTCTGTATATTCTTGTAATCTGGTGCATTGTTGTAATATACAATGAAATGTTCTTCTGCATGCGTTCTGTTTTGTCCTGTTCTCAAACGATAGGGCGTTTCGAACGGCCTGGATCGGTTTAGCGACTGGTTAGGAACCAAGCGAAATTCCTTGACGTCACAGCTAACAAAATGTAAGCTTTAAATCTAATAGAACACTTCTAGCAAAAATGTCATGTTTAAACTAAATAAACATTTCTATTATAATTAAACCATTCTAACCTCAACAAAAGGGCATTTTTATTTAGACAATGTATATTTTTCACAAAGCCTACTTTACATAAAAGTGAATTCTTTTTCCAACATTTTTATATATACAATGTATATTTTTTTTTTCATTTCATACTTTACATAAAAATGAACTCTTTTTATGTTTCAACATTTTTTTTTATACAATGTATATTTTTCACATGTTACGATAAAAGATTATTCTTATCGTCTGACAATTCTAAAAATTCTATGTTTCATATGTTACGATAAAAAGATTATTTTATCGTCTAACAATTCTATGTTTCATATGTTATTGTATTTCTAACGTGACATTTTAAAACAAAATGATATCTTTATTCTAACATGGCGTGACTCTAACATAACATTAATGACAAATTTTGTTCTAATATAATACTAATGACAAATTTGTTTTCTATCATAACATAAATGACAAATATGTTCTGATATAACATTAATGACAAAATGACACATTTTGTTTTAATATAACATTAATGACAAAATGTTCCAATATAACATAAATGACAGAATGACACATTTTACATAAAAATGTAATTACTATCCTAAATATCACATTTTAATTAAAAATGTAGTTTTTCCATCCTTGTATTACATTATATAAAATGTAACTCTTCTATTCTCTTTTATTACATTGTAAAAAAAGTAACTTTTCTATCTTCTTTAATTACATAAAAGTGTAATCTTTCATATTCATCTTTAATTACATATAAAATGTAATCTTTCATTTTCCTCTTTAATTACATATAAAATATAATCTTTCATTTTCTTTGATTACAAAAATATAATTTCTTTATTCTTTGATTACATTAATGAACATTTTAAATGCTCATTAACATTAAAAGGTAAATCTTCAATGTATAAGACATTCTTCATAACATTTTTTTTCATGTTTCATCTACAACATAAAATGTAAACTTCAAAGTGAATACATTTCATATTTATCAAGGGTCAATTTTACTATTCATTAACATTAAAAATATGAATCTCAACATATAAGCATTTTTCATAACAATGTTTTTATATATATATGATTTCATATCTAATGCTACAATATCAACTAATTTCGTTCCAAACACAATCAATCATCAAAAATCAACCAAATTCACATCACAATATAATCAACAATTCCAAACATCACAACAGATCTGATTATATTAAAGTATCTACATGGATTCAAATCAGCGAAAAATAATAATTAAATTTTAAAATAATTAAAAATAGAAATCTCACCATCATTTTAATATCTGTTCAGTTCAGAACTGAATTTTCTCTGCATTTTGATTTGCTTCTTTTCAGATCCGGTCTATTCTGTTGTGTAGTGCTTGACGTCACGATCGCAACGCAACTGAGTTTGCTCAATTCCGATCTCGCATGACCAAGTTAAGGCGTTACAAACATTTAACGACGTAATTAAAATAATTAATAAAAAAAATGAAATTCCTTAATTACTTTTAAAAGGAACGGCCTCTTCTTCCTGTATGCTACTACACCGAACCCATTTCTTCCATCCTTCTCTCTACTTGCGCCTGGAAGATGGTGAAGCTCGGTGGAGCCATGCTCTATAATCTTTGTATTAGAAGTATATTTTAATTTAAAGTGGATTTGAAGAAATTGGTGGAAGAAAACCTGTAATAACCCGAAAATCTGGGCCAGTTTAAAATTTTTATTTTGGCAATTTTAGCGAAATTTGAATATTTAAAATAGATTATTTTAAATAAAATCGACGAGAAATTTATTTTGAATATAATTCGACGTATATATTATATACGTCGTCGTTAGAATATAATAATTATATATAATTATAAATAGAATTGAAAATGGAGCGGTAGTTCGATAATTCGATTTCAAACTTCAATTGAATGTACCGGGTGCAAAACAATCCGGATTTTAGTGAAACCAAAAACAATAGGATCTAGTTGATAATATCTTTCCAGCGAATCCGGAAAATCAAAATTTCATAGCGGGAATCAAAAGATATGTCCAGTTGAAAATTCTGAATAGTCGCTATAGAATTCAGGCCCTTAAAAATAGCCATTTTGCAAACGGTCTCAGAATTCGACGAAACTAGTTTTGTTAGGACCGTATCGTCGATACGAAGCTAGAAATATTTTTTCTGGAATTTTTAGAGTCCGTATGTGGCCCCGGTAAATTGAAATGTACGTTTAAAATTCAATATAATGATTTAAATGTAAATTTGACGGAAACTGATCGAAACGACCGAATTGGCCTGCGGTACATACCCATTGTGTTTGGAATGGGGGTAACTAGCTAGGGACGACAGTCGGTGGGTTCGATTTCGAGTTCGAAAATAAAAGTTACTTTTGGATTTTAAAATTTAAATTAAAATAATATATAAACTAATACCCCTACACCCCTCTTACTCTCTTCATTCAGAATTAAATTAAAATTAAAAAAAAAAGAAAAAAACCCCATTGACCTCCAACCCACGAACCCCGTCGCCCATGCGATGCTATCGCCGCCGCTTCCAGGCGGGCTTCCCACCTCCGATCTCCCACCAACGGCCTCCCTTTCTCTCCTCTCTCTCTACGCCCTCCTCCATCCAAATCGAAGTCGCCAGAACCCCTAACCCATCGCGAACCCTATACCGCCGTACCCCACTGCCCAGCCACCTCCGACCGCCTCCACCACCACCAGGACTCCGACGTGAGCCCCTCCAAGCGGCAAAGATCCAATTTGTTTTACAGTGAAATGTGAGTTTCCTTGTAAACATTTTTTTTTTGTGCTATTAATTTGATTGAAAATCGAGGGTTTTGTAAATACAAAAATGATAAAAGGGAGGATTTTTCAATTATAAAAGGTAGGATTTTTCAATGATACAAGGTAGGATTTTTCAATGATACAAGGTAGGATTTTTCAATGATAAAAGGTAGGATTTTTCAATGATAAAAGTTAGGATTTTTATCACTTAGAAGTTAGGATTTTTATCACTTAGAAGTTAGGATTTTTATCACTTAGAAGTTGAGATTTTTAACTACTCAAAGTTGAGATTTTTAACTACTCAAAGTTGAGATTTTTAACTACTCAAAGTTGAGATTTTTTAACTACTTAAAGACGAGATTTTTAATGTGTTAAAAATGTAATCTTTTTAGTGTATATCGCGTTGTAAAAATATAATTTTTATATTATAGGAAAGTTAAAAATATAATTTTTATATGATAGGAAGGTTCAAAATATAATTTTTATTCGAGTGGTAAGTTAGAAATATAATTTTATATAGTATAGATAATAAAAATATGATTTTTATATTATACAGATAATAAAAATACGATCTTTATATGAATGTGAACGATGTAAAAATATTATTTTTATTATATGTGAAGATTAAAAATATGACTTTTATATAGTAGAAGTTATAAAAATATAATTTTTATAATGAAGTGAAGTTAAAAATTCGATTTTTAAATATATGAAGTGATTATAAAAATATGATTTCTAAATTGAAAATAAATAAATAAAAATGTGATTTTTATTTTAAAGACATCAAAATATAAAAATGTGTGATTTTTATATATGTAGTGACTACGGGCAACGAAAGTGAAGAAAGGCGAGAAGGATGAAGATTTCTATCAATGAAGTGTCGAGGAGTTGGGATAGCTATCGGTGAGAACTTCTCACTCAAATTCTCTTTTTCTAGTTATATATATATACTAGGACGCAGACGGTGCTTAGTAGCACCCGACACCCGTCATCCACAGACCATGGATGGCTTGTTTGTTAAATTGTTTGGTTGAGTAGTTGGTTAGTTTGTTGGGTTTAAATTGAATTGTTTGATGAATTGAATGGATTTGATTGATGTGTGAATGGCGTGGGCCTTCACTAGACCGGGGATAAGGCTAGGCCTTGTCCCGTTTCTAGTATCGTGCCGTTATGCCGCCGAAATTTTCTAAAATATGTTAGAAAAATAAAAACATCATTTTTATTGTGTAAATGAAATGAATAGAAATTCAAGTGTTAAAATAAAATGTTTATCGTTAAAAATATAATTTTTAACGTGAAAGTGAATAAATAAATATTTATAAACAAATCGACCGATTTGTTTATATACACTGATTTGACTGATATTGATTGGGATGATAAATTTTACACATCACCCAACTGCACAAATAAAATCTGTGTTTGATTGTTTGAAACCCCACACGGGTGTTGGGATGAAATTTGAAGTTCACTCATCCTGATTGATTAAATATGTCGATCGATTGATTGACAGGTTGTTATAAGCGTTAGATATCTATATTTGATGCTTATACAGTGTAGTGCACTTTGGTTGATGGTTGATTATTTTTCAATGCTATTATATACATGTGTTGTATGGAAATCCGTATAATTAACATTATATGGTGATTGATTGGGCCTCATTCCAATCGGGAAAATAATAAATATTATAAAAGAAAATTCATGTGTTGAATATAAAAATAGTCATGTGTAGACAATGTTCATGTGTTGAGTGAAATATTTTATACAATGAAATTTACATCTTTATCATATTTAAAATTAGAACTACTTCCTAGTAGAAGTCTAATTGAAAATCAAACGATAGATACCATAGTTTTATAAAATATTTTACATAACAAAAATAGTGATGTGTTGACAGTACTCATGTGTTGAGATTAGTCGTGTGTTGAAAGAAATATGGATTCATGTGTTGAATGGGATAAATATTCATTTGTTGGATAGAATAAAGAAGTTTTGAAAAATATAAAGCCGTGTTGATTAGTGATGCGTTATTTTGACGCGAACGATATTTATATCGATTTTATTCGTTGTACAATAAATATTGAAAAGTGATTTCAAAATTTAATATTTTGAAATGAAATTCAAATTGAATTAGATTAAAATTCGAATTGAATAGGAAGCGAATTTGAATTCGAATGAAATAGAAATGAATTCAAATTGAATTAAATTGAAATTGAGATTTAAAACGAACTGAAATTGAATTGAAATCAATTTGAAACGAATTCGAATTAGATCAAATAGAAGGTAAATTCGAATTGAATTGAATTGAAACGAATTTGAATTTGAAGTGAATTGAAATGAATTCGAATTGAATTGAAATCAAATCGATTTGAAATTGAATGTAGAAGTTGAATTGTTTTGAAACGAATTTAAAACGATTTATAAAATTCGTTTTAAATAGAAATCGACGAAATATATATTATATATATTATATATATAATATAATGGCCTGAATAGAACGCGCCGCGCCGCGGTAGTTCGTGAATTTCGACCATTTATTTCAAACGGACATTACGGGAGATCCGACCGTCGGATTCTCCTAAAACCGGAACCGTTGGGTTCGTATCGAAAAGAGCTTTCTAACGAATATTAGAAATTCAAAATCTAACGGTTGGATTTGGAATTATGTCCAAATCAAATTTGAAAAAGGTCGCTGTAAGTGCAGTTCGATGGCCGTTGATGGAAATCGACTGTACGGGCCTTGATAAAATTATTAAAAATAATAATAATTTGTGTAAAATCATAAGAAATGATTTGTGAAGATTTGGGATGAAACACTCCATATTTGAAAAGATAAAAATAGATTTTTATCGAAATGAACTAGTTTTGAACTAGAATTAAAATCAATTTATTTTTGAAATAAATAAATTGAATTTGAAAGTGATTTTAAAAATAATCAATATTCCCAATAGGTGAAGTGGAAGTGGAGTTGAATCGAAATTATCTTCGGAATATTTCGATGTTGGATTTCGTGACTATACAGATATTGTTTTGGGAATTTGAAAGATATATTATATATCGTTATTTCCAATACGATATTTGTTGATTTCAGAATTTGATATTGAATATAAGCCGATATATTTTCTATTCAGAGCCTTGTATTTAATATCAAATGTGATTTGGTTTGTCGTGAATCGTGTTTTGATGACATTGGTTCTTTAACCCAGTTAAAGGCAGGATATTGATTTTTGAAAAGATTAAAACTAAGTGGAGTTTTAATGAATCTTTAATTAGATTAAAATGTGAATTGATAATTTAAATTATCAAATCTAAAAGGTGATCGAGAATGGAGTACCACCAGTTTTACTCCACAGCGATAGGCAAATCTTTAATTAGATTTGAACGTGAGATGGTAATTAATTTTACCGATAACACCGTGGTGTTAGGTATGGAGTATTACCAGTTTTTCTCCATGGGGTATATAGGTTGGGATTGGGAAATAAAATAAATAATTACTTCGGTGTGATTCGCTAATCCCGACTAGTTAGAAATGATATCCAAAGGAGGATTAAAGAATAAATTTAGAAGAATTTATCTTGGATAAAATTAATGGGAACATTTCCCTAAGAATGTGTTGTTGTGAATAAAAAAATATTCTGAATTGGAATGAGGCGTTTGTTGTGTTTGTGTAACATTCGTTTATTGTATACGTGGGTTATTCAGAAAGGCCGGGTTTATACCCATTCTGAATAATCGATTCGACGAGATGTCGAAGATGAAGACGGTGGTTGAAGACCGGAAGTCTTCACATCGTTTGGGTGATTACTGATGATCTTGATTGGGCTGTACACCCAGGATGAGGGAATCAGTTGGTGATCGTCCAGACGTACTTGGAGATGGATGGATATGCGAGGAAAGTGCCTCCGGTTTCGTTCAGACCCAGAACGAACTTGTAAATGGATTGTGTGTCTGACATTGGATTTTATTCTGTGTTGATTGATCTCTATTAAATATACATCTGTTTGGCGGCAGAGAATTTATTCTCTTGCTTAACGCCCTTCTCTGAGACGTACGAGCTCAGAGGTTGTATATCGATGGACATCAGTCGCATGGAGTGAATTGCCAATGTGGCATGCGTAAGTGGCAATTGATCAAGGCTTCTGTTGAAAAGCAAAGTCTTGTGGTTGATGATCAAAGCACGGCCTGTGTGGCATAGCTTTGTGTATAACGTGAATTCGCGAGCCTCACACCTCGGTATGAGTCAAAAACGGGATACGGACCCAAGGAGTGCACGACGTTTCTTTCTAGCTATGGTGGTGTCAGTGACCTACCAGCCCTGACATTTATATACTTTTCACCTGTGTGGTTGTTGGATACGAGGCGCCTCGGATATAGGTCTGTAAGGACCGGGAAACGTGTGTTCAGGAATTGCCAATCCTCAAAAGTAAGAGAGGACCGGCCTTGGAGGATCCAGGGATTGCTGTGTGCGGTCCCGAGGCATTTGCTAGAGTGTCTCGAACGCGGAGAGGAGCTTGCCCCTTGCCTCGGCTCATGACGGAAATCCAATTTCCAATACGTGATATTGCGGTTTTAATTGTAGAACCTAGTATGGCGACATAGTGGTATGGGTCATTAATGCCGCCTATGATTGATATTTATGATTGAAATTATTCTGACACTATACACCTATAATAGTATCAAATAATGTGTTTTAAACGTATCAAGCATGCTTTGGCTGTTATAAGGTAAAAACCCTATCCTCCGGCTTGCGTTGCATTGTGTGATGGGACCTGGGTCTTATAACAGCTTCATTTTTCTTTACTTAGCATTGCGCTGTTTGTTCTATGCACTGGTATTCTTGGGTGGAAACCCGTTCCGTGTTATACGGCGTGGTCCCTTGATTTACCTAACTTTAAAAATAAAGATTAATAACTGTTTTAGTTCTCACACCAGTCCCATGACTGACCTGGAGTTTATTGTTTTAACCTAAACTCTGGGTGCCCCTATTTTCCACACGGGCAGCTAGTAGTTTTGGTTTTGCAGATTTATATTCACAGGGTCCTGATTTACAGCTGGAACGATGCTCGGAAAGCTCTGTATCCGTGTATCACTTCTAGTTGTGTTTTGTATATTTTTCCGCTGATATGTAATTTATTGTAATCTCTGATATTTGTCGAATGTAATTTATTCATTTATACTCTGTATATTTTTGTATCTGATGGAATTGTTGTAATAACAATGAAATGTTCTTCCGTCTGAGTTCTATTTTGTCTTGTCCTCAATTCTATCCGTGCTTTCCTTACCGGGGAAGTTCGGGTCGTCTCAAAACCGGAGCTTCATGGCCATTGAACCATGAGGATGGCGGCTGGCTATGTTAGTGGATTAGAGATTTGGGAAAAGGACAAAAGCATTTTTATAATACTTTACTTCTAATTTTACAATTAAATCCATACATCCTTATTCCTTAATATATTTGGATATTTTTGAATCGTCCAAATTTAACATTTACATCTTTCCTATTAAATAGTGTGTATATTTGCTTTTAATATAAAGCTATTATGTAACAACTTATATACTCAAGAATGTATTCCATATTTAAATAAATTTTACCTATAATAGATTAAGACCATTTTTAAACATATCACAACTCATATATATATATATATAATTTTAAGTTATGAAACCAAAATAGGAAAACATATCAATTTTAATTATCTATCTTTCTGTAATATTTATTATTATTATGCAAAGAAATTCAGCAAGCCCATTATTTGACGAGTATGTATATCAACCATTTCCAGCATGTAACCAACAAGGCAGTTTCAAATTTGACAGTGGGGCAAAGTTTTGTTTTTATTCCAGAAACCATGCATGTGCATTACGAATAAATACGTTTTTTATGCTTTAATAGTGTTTTATAAATACCTCCTTAAATCCCCTTTTGATTACACGCTATAATGACACATTTATTCCTTTTTTTATTATTATTCCAATTTCAAAAGTAGATGACAATGAAAGAGAGAGAGAGAGAATAACATGGAAAGGGTTAATGCTAGATTAATGTTGTTTGTTAATGAACATATAGTCTACATTTTGAATTTCTAAAAGTTAAATTTGAGTTGACATGGGAAATATTTAAGAGGACACCCAAAGATATGTACATATATATACATACATACATAGATATATATTAATATATATAAATATATATATTGTTAGAATTTATTTTATTTATAACCCACACATTATTTTCAATCAATAAATTAATAAATGTCACTAAAGTTCCTAAGACATTTTTAATGTTAACATATTTGTCAATCAAGTATCCCTTTTTTTTATTAAATGAATCATATAACATATTGCACATTAAAAATATAATCTTTTATTGTAAGCTTCTTTACATTAAACAAATGTTGCATAAGAATATAATCTTTTTATATTACCTAAAAATGTAAATTTAATGTGAAATGTGTTTTTCCTAATATGAACAAATTCTTATGTACATTCTTAACATTAAAATATAAATTTAATGTAAAACAAGTTTTTTTTTATTATTGTAAAACAAGTGACAATAAAAAGACATTCTTTTTATTCCATTCTTTTTATAGTAACAAATGGCAAATAAAATACATGCTTTAGTTTCAATTCATTTTATAATGATTCTCTTACATTGGAAATATGAATTCCAATGTGAAAATAATTTAACATGAAAATGATTCTTTTTAATGTCTTATTAACATTAAAAATGTAAAGTCAATGTGAATACATTTTTATTTAGAAATGATCATTTTATTAAAAATAAAGTTTAATGTAAAAACATGTTTCATTTCATAACATGTACAATTTTGTAAATCTATCCATTTCATTAAAGATAAAGTTTTTGTAATGATGTTTCCTATGACAGATTTTGTTTACCTTCATTACATTAAATGTAAATTTATTCGTTTTAACTTCAATCAAAATAAATTTTTAATCATTATTATTTAAAATAAATAATTTTAAATACGTAAAAATCCTTTAAAATTCCTAAAATAAAATTTTAAATTGGTCCTGATTTTTCGGGTTGTTACACAAACCAATTCAATAATAAATTCATTAAATTTCAATAAATTGAAAAATAAATATGTGAAATCTTCAAAACATGCTCTTTCTGCTGGTGTTGACATCTTAGGGTACGAAGCTATCTCTGGTGACCAGTTTCTAGTAGCAGTAAACTAAGGCTGTAGTTTCGAGAAGGTTGGAGGCGGGGATAGGGAATTATATCAACTCCAAACGGGAAGAGGGGATGATAGCTTCCGTGCACCGGTAGTGGCGTTGACTTCTTCGGCCGTAGGCGGCCTAATCGCTATCTGGAAGCGGTGAGGTTTGTGGGGATTTTTCTGGTGATAGGCTGAAGAGTGGAGGCTGATTTTTAAGCTTGTATGCTTGGCGGTTTTGTTCCGTTTCTGGTGTACTCGGGGCGTTTCAGGCTAAGCCCTTTCAGGCGAAGGAGGATGAAGGGAAGGAGAAGCGACCGGTGGTGGTCGCTGGCGAAGAAGTGGTCGGAATCTGCTGATTTAGGAGGAAGTAGGTTTCAAGTTTAACCTCGATCTCAGGGAGGATGGGGGTGTTTGGGGGCTGTGTTTTCTAGTGATGAGGGTGCTTAGTGAGGCGCATCTATGGGGTGGAGGTGGTGGTCTCCGTCGACTTGGATGGATGGTGACGATGAAGAGAAGGCATCGCCATTTTTTTTGTTCGTTGAGGAAAGCTGGAGGATCGAAAGTTTCTCCTTGAAATGAACGAAGACGCGTTGACCAAGGGGGTTAAGTGAGGACTAATTAATTATAATGGTAACTAATTCAAAACTAATGACCTAATTAATCATTTAAACTATTCAAATTCATGTTTAATATTGAGTTATGTATAACTTTTACAATTGTAAACAGAATTGGACCAGATCAGTCACATTAGAATCCTAACAACGAGAGCTACATTGTTGAACTGATTTCGCTGAGAACGGAAATATAAGAAATTCATGATGAAATCAAACGTTTGTTTATTTTTAAACGTAGAAAATGCAGATTCCTCAACTGCAATAAGGTGAGTAAACTAACTAACTCTGGCTCGTTTATATTTTTATATAAACGAGTTTTAAATTTATTTTATACTGTGTGATGATTGTTTGGATGAATGGTTGATTAAACTGGTTGATATAGTTATACCGTATTTGTTCGGTTTACTATGATATCTCATATTTATGTGAAATAAATGTCGATTAACATCTGTGGTTGCAGGGAAATAGGTTGGAGGGGCCCAACTGGGCTCCTCAACATTTATATTAGTGTTTTCATATATTTGCGTTATATGTTGTGATATGTATTCTATGATTTATTTTGTTGTCACTGGCCCTATAAATTTTGGTATTTAAATACCGTAAAATATTCTGAAATATAGGAAATGAAATTTGAGATTTAAAAGGAAATATATTTTTTTTCTAAAAATTTAAGTGTAATTTTCGAAGAAAATAAAAAAAGTAGAAACTTGTTTATAAAAACAAGGGGTTGATTTTACACATGTTTATAAATTAAATGAATTTTTTAGCATTATATAAAATGAAATATAAATTCAAATTTGGAATTTATATGGAAAAATGGAAATCTAATTTGAAAGCAATATTTGAGATGAGATTTGAATTAGGAAATTTTAAAGGAAATCATAAATGAGATTTTTGATTATTGGAATAAAAGTATATTGTATAATCCTGAATAGGAGTTTTAAATAGAAATTTGGGTTTAAAAAAATATTTATAAGAACAGGAACCAAATGATGGTATATAAAAGAAATATATTCAGAATAAAAGTGAATAATGGTTTAAACTAAATATTTTGCGAATAAAATATCTATAAAGGAAATTAGATTTGGAATATGGATACAAATTAGAATTTGAGTGAGAAAGGGACATAGATAATCGTTAAAGTGAAAACAAGGAGTGTTATTCCAAAATTTTGAATGTGAAATAAATTGTGATAATGTTATGAAAACTGGAATGGTTATAAAGGGATTTGGTAGTGATTTGGGAAGCATGAATTCAAATGTGAATTTGGAATTTGAATTAACCTGAAATGGTAGATAAATTCCACAGTTCGGAATATAAATCGAATATAGATTATTCGAGAGGAAGTTATTAATTGGGGTTCGATTATATCGAATTTAGGGAAGTAGTTATTTTTATTTTCCGTTTTGAATCAAATTTAATTATTTAACTATTTACTTATTATTTGAAATATATAAGTACAAATTATATTTTTATACAGCGATTATAATGCTACTGCTATAATAAATGTTTTTTTTGCGAATTTATACAGCGATTATAATGCTACCATTATAATAAATGTTTTGTAAATCTAAACAGCGATCTTAACGCTGTTGTTATAATTGATGTTCTATAGTTCTAGACAGCGATTGTAACGCTGTTGTTAAAAATAATGTTTTATAAATCAAATATTTGGAGACAACAATTATAACGCTACCGTTATAATCAGTGTTTTTTCGTGAAAGAAGTATGTTCTTAGATTGGATCCGAAGGTCACATAAGCGATATTTGGTTTAAAGTGTGAGCTTTGACTATTTCAAAGTAGAGAATGTTGTTCAGTTAAGGTCTGAGAGGTAAATGTACCCCAACTTGATTGACTTCATGATTGATGGAGAAATGGTTAAGGTTCGATAGTGAAGATTGGTTAAAATTCTGGTTAGTTAATAATTGGTTAATGTTTTGAGTTATAATTACGATGTTTTTATAACATCGCGTTAATTTAAAAGAATTTGAAATGTTTTCCCCAATAAAATGAGAGATATTTTCTACGTATAGAGAATGAAATGAATTGGTCAACGAGGAATTAAGAAAGGGAATTTGGGAATATTTTCCGATATTAATGCGGTATATTTTCTGAATATAGAATATAAGGATTCGTTAATATATATAGAAATGTTTTCTAATTGGAATAAGAGATATTTTCTCGAATAAAGAAATTAGATATTGGAAATGTTTTTCAAAGAATTGAGATGGGAAATCGAGCTTCAAAAGGATAAGAAAGATAGGGAAACAGGAATTAGAAATAATAATTTGATAAGAAATTTAATTAAAAAGGGGCCCAGTGTTGTTTGATGCTTGATCGGTAGGATTTCCAATTGGAAATAGGACCGTTGATTTGTATGGATGTTTATTTTAATTGTTAAATCACCAACTATCAAAGTTTTAATTTATTTTATACCTCCATTGTCAATATGGAGAGACCGGGATCAGATTTAATATCTGAAACCCACTCTGTATTGGTATAAGCGTTATGAGTCAACTTATGCTGAAGATAATTGAAGATGGAGTAAAATGCAAGGGTTGTTCTGTTAACCCCAGGTAGAAATTGCCCAAGATGGATTAATAGAATGGTGCCTTCAGTTTGTCCAAACCCAGGACAACTTGTATGGACGAGTGTCTGACAGAGTATTTCCAAAGAGATTACGTACATTGGTTCCTTCAAACGTACGAAGTTGGTGGCAAAGAAGGGAAACTTCTTTAGCCTAACAATTTGAGTATTTTTGTGGGAGTCAATTAGTGATTTCCGATGGATCTGACAACGTGGCATTCAAAGTGAATGATGGCCAGATGTTCTGGAAGATAATTCAAACCTCAAACCTCACAACCGGGAATTGACAAAAATCGGGCTAGCAGCATGACAATTTGTGTCGCTCCCATTAGGATGTATAATCACCTTTCTAGACAAATTCCATTTGCTACTTTAATCTATCGATGCTGTCCCTTTCGGGAAACGGTTGCTGATCCCAGCCGTTGGTGATATACATTCGATACACTCAAGCGAAATGAGTGGTCGGTCATGTATGGGCCGGGTTGCAAGAAGTTCTTGTTGAACCCAGTGTATTCGCCTCTAGAGATACACTATTGGAAGGTGGTTCCATACCTCGTCATGTTGGAAATCCAATCTCCAATAAGCGCCCTACGGTTTTTGATTTAAAATTATTTATGGAGCGTGAGATGCAAGCGTTCCGCTAGATTTCTATTTATTTGATTTAGACACTATTGTAATATCATTGGATTTGGTATCAAAAATATTTTTGGGTTATTTTAAGGTAAAAACCATCCGTGTTTATGTGTGGATCGGTCTTACGATTATCTTTTCATTCGAAAGGATTTTGAAAGTTAAACAAATGGTTGGAGTTTACTCACACCAGTCCCATGACTGACCTAGAGTTTATTTTGTTTGTTTTCCCTAAACTCTTGTGTGCCCAAATTTGTACGGGCAGTCAAGTAGTCGGGATTTTTCAGATTCACTTGGAAGAGCTGGAAGCAGGAGGCTTCACCAATTAGCTATAGGCTATCATATTCCGCTGTGTACTACGTTGTATCTGGAAACAGATGTTTATAACTGTTCCAGGAATAACTGTTGTGCTCTGATGATGTTATGTATATACAGTACTGAATTGTATTTCAAAAGTTATGTTATTTAATATATTTTATTCGTTCTGCTGTGAGTTTGTGATCTTTGTTTTCTTCTTTTCTAATATTTCTTTCTTTCTATTTCTCATCCTCTAACTTCTTTCTAATAATGATTCGTATTTCTGTGCAATTTGGGTTGGACGTGTAGTGTTATTAGGCGACTCAAATATTACGGAAATTCGGGCCATTACAGTTGGTATCAGAGCTGAAGGTTGAGTAGTAACCTTGGCTCTGTGGTATAACTCAATAGAGATGGGTTAGTAATACCATAGATTGAGTTTGAGTGTGTGTATATATATATATATATGAGCGCGTATTTGTAGATTATATATAAAATTGGGTTTATATTGTGTTGACTGGTTTGTTGAGTGGTTTATGAATTCTGGTCGATACAGGAAGTACAACTGTGTCGATAGGTGTTTCTAAACTCTCGAGCAAAGCAATTCGATACAATATTGTTTTAAAGTGGGTAAATGAAATAATTTTACCCAAAAATTATTTTGATATAAAAGGAATAATTCCTGAAATATTATACTATATAGATGTGTTGATTGTTATTACAATCAAATCGAATTATGAAATATTGAAATGGTTATAAAATTTGTATATGGATAATGTATACAAATGAGATAAACCAAGATCAAATTCAAACCAAATTTGGAATTTAAATTCCGGGTGTTTAGAAAATATTTTCTGAAATATTATAAAGTAATATAACATTACTTTAAAGAATTTTTGAATAAGAATGATTTTAAATCGATTTTAAAAGTGATTAAGCACTGAAATCACTTCAGTGGCGAGAAAATAATTCTGATAATGGGTCGCGGCATTATCGGTGTTCATTTTCAAGTTTCTGAGTGACAGATTGCTACCAAAATATTTCGTTGATGGAAAATCTGTTTGAAAGGGACAAGATGTTTTAGATATTCAAATGTTTTTGATTGAGTTGATTATAAATATATGTATATAAATATATTTATGATTTCAAACTAATTTGAAATAAAACCCGGAGATTTGAGTTATGAAATTAAAATTTGACTTGTCTAATTTGAATAAATTGAAATAGTGGAAGTAAATCAAATGGGTTGAAATTTAACTTAAGTAATGGAAATTAGATTAGATAGAGATAATCCCGAATGAAATTAAATAAAGAGAAATGTTTTGATTTGAATTTTTAAAGTGAATTCGACTTATGTAAAAACAAGTTGAATATATATGGGATATCATTGTTTGGAATCAAACTGTGAATGGAGATTGAAACTCAGACTAGGTAAGCGGATTGATTCCTGAAGTAAAAATCAAATTGAATTGGTAGAATGAAAGTGAACTAATCAAAAGTTGATTAGAGATTTAAAAACTGGAAGTTGGATTGATTTGAAACCAACTGGAAATGGATATATGTATGCTCAGCAGATATTGAATGGAAGCAAGTGCAAGAAATAGAATTTATTCCCAACAAAAAGGTACATGTTTACAATGTTTCTTGGGTTTGATGATTTTATGAGCCTATGGGGCAAGCCGCTTGGCTTTTTGATTTTCTTTCGGATTGGAGAAGGCCTAGAAAGGCAAGTTGTGGTTGTACCGATTGAGCCGTGCAGAGGAGATGCTGGCAAAAAATTTCAAAATTTAAAGAGTTAGAAAAAAATTGATAATTGAAATCGACTTATCGATTGTATTAGAAATTATAAAACCCGAATGGTTAAGCGAAATGATAAACAAATTAAAAATCGAATTGTGTATGTGTCGATATTTGGAAAAGCATATGGATTGAAGATAATAATGTAATGATGGATTGTCCCAAAATGGTGGACAAATCATTGGGAAAGAATCATGATGGGTCGAGTATGGATATGAGAATTCGAAGTTCGGATAAGAACTGAGTTATGAAGGTATGGAATATAAACTAAGTAGGTTGTGAGGAGTTAGAGTTATAACACCTTTGCTACTTAGCAATTTCGAGGACGAAATTATTTTAAGGGGGAAGGAATGCAACGACCCGGAATTTTACCGATTTATTTTTAACATTTAAATTCATTTTAAATATTGTATTAGAAATATAAATGGAGATTTATAAGGAATTTATTTAATTAAACGACCTTATAACGTATAAATTATAATATAATTTAAAACGAGCTCGAAATGGTCGCGGTAGTTCGTAATATTCGATTTCAAATTTCAAATTTCAAATGAATGTACATGGTTCAAAATAAATCGGATTTTAGCGAAACAAGAAATATTTGAATCTGTTTGAAAATATCTTTCCAACGAATGTGAAAAATCCAGATTTCATAGCGGGAATAAAAAGTTATGTCCAAATCAAATTTTCAGAAAGTCGCTATGGAATCGCATATAGACCATAACGGTTTATTTAATATATTTAAATATCGGTCTTAAATTTGGACAAGCCTTTTGAGACGTAGTTATAATTTAATTTTTTAGAATTTTACCATAATTTTTAATTAATTAAATATGCAACTTTTTATTTGGAGTATTTTGCACCCTATATCAATATTTTGGGGTTTCATAATATAAGTTAAACTACCGATATTATTATATTTTTGGGACCGTGGCGTATTGTTTATCATGGTCATATTTTTACTTTTGTCCTGAGCGGTCGGGGACAAAAGAGAGGGGGGCTTCCTTATTTGAAAAATAGCACACAGTATTGGAAAGATTCCATGAATTCTTTGAATATACTGAGCGCATTATTTTGTGCTATTGAGTGGTATATTATGGCTACACAGATGACACTTATGCTGTTGGGGTTCCCTAAGAGCCGCTGCATGGACATCGTCAACTACATAAACAATAAATTATATAACTAGACACCACTACACTGTGTACGTGATAACCAAAACCAACCGTACCCTCTAAGCTTCAAAGTTGATTCCGTGCTCTCCAAACTTTTCGATCCCGTGCTTGTCAAGCAGTTCAACAACGTGCCTGCCAATCTATTTCAGTTTCGTGTGTGCCAAGGCAACCTATTTAATATAGACATGCTGCTGCTTCAATTTTTCCTTCTTTGAAAATTCATAGCCAAGTTTCCCAAGGCAAACCAATTCAATAATAAATTCATTAAATTTCTATAAATTGAAAAATACATATGTGAAATCTTCAAAACATGCTCTTTCTGCTGGTGTGGACATCTTAGGCTGCGATGCTATTTCTGGTGACCAATTTCTAGCAGCAGTAAACTAGGGCTGTAGTTTCGAGAAGGTCGGAGGCGGGGATAGGGAATTATATCAACTCCAAACGGGAAGAGGGGATGATAGCTTCCGTGAACCGGTAGTGGCGCTGACTTCGATGGCCTGAGGCGGCCTAATTGCTGTCTGGAAGCGGTGAGGTTTGTGGGGATTTTTTTGGTGATAGGCTGAAGCGTGGAGGCTGATTGTTAAGCTCATATACTTGGCGGCTTTGCTTCGTTTCTGGTGTACTCGGGGCGTTTCAGGGTAAGCCCTTTCAGGCGAAGGAGGACGAAGGGAAGGAGAAGCGACCGGTGGTGGTCGCTGGCGAAGAAGTGGTCGAAATCTGCTGATTTTGGAGTAAGTCGGTTTCGAGTTTAACCTCGATTTCAGGAAGGATGGGGGTGTTTGGGGGCTGTGGTTTCTAGTGATGAGGGTGCTTGGTGAGGCGCATCGATGGGGTGGAGGCGGTGGTCTCCGTCGGCTTGGATGGACGGTGACGATGAAGAGAAGGCATCGCCATTTTTTTTGTTCGTTGAGGAAAGCTGGAGGATCGAAAGTTTCTCCCTGAAATGAACGAAGACGCGTTGACCAAGGGGGCTAAGTGAGGACTAATTAATTATAATGGTAATTAATTTAAAACTTATGACCTAATTAATCATTTAAACTATTCAAATTCATGTTTAATATTGAGTTATGTATAACTTTTACATTTGTAAATAGAATTAGACCAGATCAGTCACATTAGAATCCTAACAACGAGAGCTACATTATTGAACTGATTTCGCTGAGAACGGAAATACAAGAAATTCATGATAAAATCAAATGTTTGTTTGATTTTTAAACGTAGCAAATGCAGATTCCTCAACTGCAACAAGGTGAGTAAACTCACTAGCTCTGGCTCGTTTATATTTTTATATAAATGAGTTTTAAATTTAGTTTATACTGTGTGATGATTGTTTGGATGAATGGTTGATTAAACTGGTTGATATAGTTATACCGTATTTGTTCGGTTTACTATGATATCTCATAGTTATGTGAAATAAATGTTGATTAACATCTGTGGTTGCAGGGAAATAGGTTGGAGGGGCCCAACTGGGTTCCTAAACATTTATATTAGTGTTTTCATATATTTGCGTTATATGTTGTGATATGTATTTTATGATTGATTTTGTTGTCACTGGCCCTATAAATTTTGGTATTTAAATACCGTAAAATATTCTGAAATATAGGAAATGAAATTTGAGATTTAAAAGGAAATATATATTTTTTCTAAAAATTTAAGTGTAATTTTCGAAGATAATAAAAAAAAGTAGAAACTTGTTTATTAAAATAAGGGGTTGATTTTAAACGTGTTTATAAATTAAATGAATTTTTTAACATTATATAAAATGAAATATAAATTCAAATTTGGAATTTATATGAAAAATTGGAAATCAAATTTGAAAGCAATATTTGAGATGAGATTTGAATTAGGGAATTTTAAAGGAAATCATAAATGAGATTTTTAATTATTGGAATAAAAGTATATTGTTTAATCCTGAATAGGAGTTTTAAATAGAAATTTGGATTTAAAAGAATATTTATAAGAACAAGAACCAAATGATGGTATATAAAAGAAATATATTCAGAATTAAAGTGAATAATGGTTTAAAGTAAATGTTTTGCGAATAAAATATCTATAAAGGAAATTAGATTTGGAATATGGATACAAATTAGAATTTGAGTGAGAAAGGGGCATGGATAATCGTTAAAGTGAAAACGAGGAGTGTTATTCCAAAATTTTGAATGTGAAATATAGTGTGATAACGTTATGAAAATTGGATTGGTTATATAGGAATTTGGTAATGATTTGGGAAGCATGAATTCAAATGTGAATTTGGAATTTGAATTAACCTGAAATGGTAGATAAATTCCGCAGTTCGGAAAAAAAATCGAATATAGATTATTCGAGAGGAAGTTATTTATTGGGGTTCGATTATATCGAATTTAGGGAAGTAGTTATTTTTATTTTCCGTTTTGAATCAAATTTAATTATTTAACTATTTACTTATTATTTGAAATAAATAAGTACAAGTTATATTTTTATATAGCGATTATAATGCTACTGCTATAATAAATGTTTTTGTTTGCAAATTTATACAGCGATTATAATGCTACCATTATAATAAATGTTTGTAAATCTTAACAGCGATCTTAACGCTGTTGTTATAATAGATGTTCTATAATTATAGACAGCGATTGTAACGCTGTTGTTAAAAATAATGTTTTATAAATCAAATATTTGGAGACAGCGATTATAACGCTACCGTTATAATCAGTGTTTTTTCGTGAAAGAAGTATGTTCTTAGATTGGATCCGAATGTTGCGTAAGCGATGTTTGGTTTAAAGTGTGAGCTTTGACTATTTCAAAGTTGAGAATGTTGTTCAGTTAAGGTCTGAGAGGTAAATATACCCTAACTTGATTGACTTCGTGATTGATGGAGAAATGGTTAAGGTTCGATAGTGAAGATTGGTTAACATTCTGGTTAGTTAATAATTGGTTAATGTTTTGAGTTATAATAATGATGTTTTTATAACATCGCGGTAATTTAAAAGAATTTGAAATGTTTTTCCCAATAAAATGAGAGATATTTTCTTCGTATAGAGAATGAAATGAATTGGTCAACGAGGAATTAAGAAAGGGAATTTGGGAATATTTTCAGATATTAATGCGGTATATTTTCTGAATATAGAATATAAGGATTCGTTAATATATATAGAAATGTTTTCTAATTGGAATAAGAGATATTTTCTCGAATAAATAAATTAGATATTGGAAATGTTTTTCAAAGAATCGAGAGGGGAAATCGAGCTTTAAAAGGATAAGAAAGATAGGGAAACATGAATTAGAAATAATAATTTGATAACAAATTTAATTAAAAGGGGCCAGTGTTGTTTGATGCTTGATCGGTAGGATTTCCAATTGGAAATAGGACCGTTGATTTTTATGGATGTTTTCTTTGATAGTTAAATCACCAACTATCAAAGTTTTAATTTATTTTATACCTCCGTTGTCAATAAGGAGAGACCGGGATCAGATTTAATATCTGAAACCCACTCCGTATTGGTATAAGCGTTATGAATCAACTTATGCTGAAGATAATTGAAGATGGAGTAAAATGTAAGGGCGGTTCTGTTAACCCTAGGTAGAAATTGCCCAAGATGGATTAATAGAACGGTACCTTCAGTTTGTCCAAACCCAGGACAACTTGTATGGACGAGTGTCTGACAGAGTATTTCCAAAGAGATTACGTACGTTGGTTCCTTCAAACGTACGAAGTTGGTGGCAAATAAGGGAAACTTCTTTAGCCTAACAATCTAAGTATTTTTGTGGGAATCAATTAGTGATTTCCGATGGATCTAACGATGTGGCATTCAAAGTGAATGATGGCCAGATGTTCTGGAAGATAATTCAAACCTCAAGCCTCACAACCGGGAATTGACAAAAATCGGGCAGGCAGCATGGCTATATGGGTCGCTCCCATTAGGATGTATAATCACCTATCTAGAGAAATTCCATTTGCTACTTTAATCTATCGATGTTGTCCCTTTCGGGAAACGGTTGCTGATCCCAGCCGTTGGTGATATACATTTGACACACCCAAGCGAAATGAGTGGTCGCTCATTTCTCTGACTTGCAATCGGAGGTTTTCTAATGTGATTCAGTCGTGGTTGAGATTTTGCAGATTGCAAGGACTTATCGTTACTGATCCTTTGGATGCGGTATCCAGGAACAAGATGAACCGAAGGTACTCTCTTGAATCATCCAAAGGATCAGTAGCTATAAGTCCTTGCAATCCGCAAAATCTCACAACGACGGAATCACGTCAGAAAACCTCTGGTTGCAAGTCAGAGAAATTAGACAACAATCCTTCTGCTTATGAAGACCCACAGTCTTCAATTCCTCCGTCTCAATCAGCTTCTAAACATCTTTAATGTTTACGTACTTGCTAATCGGAATGGTTTTCGAACAAAAGTTTGATCCCGGTCTTTCCGTACCAACAATCGATTTGGCCATATTTTGATAGTCGGTGGTTTAACTACCATCATCCATAGAAAAATAAATTGGATTCATTGGTTCAGTATACAGCGTCACTTGGCCTCTTTGGTTAAATATTTATTAATTAAATTTCTAAATCTTCTAACATTTGGAATATCTTCTTTTCCACTTCTTATCTCCAAATTAATTTATTCAACTTATAACTCTTCGAGTTATAGTTTATAATATCCAAATAAAAACATTAATTTTAATACTTTTCACTACTCTCGTCTCTAAACTAATATTGTCCTTGGATAATCATGAAGTCGTTCAAGTTGGGGCATTTTATTTACCTCTTAGACCTTGAGTTGACAACATTCTTATCTCCGGAATGGATAGAAGTTTATCAACGAGATCTCACTCCAATAAATATCTCAATACTTATACTTACCATACAATTTTTACACGGTTCTAACACCATTCATTTTCTTTTGAAAATCTTTTTCCCCATTTCAAAATCATGCTTTCTCAATTTAAAACATTTCCATTTCTCCGTCTTTAGGCTTTCAAACTCCCTTTAACTTTCTTCAGATTACAAATCCCATCTGAACTTGTTTCGATTCTAAAAATCCTTTATAACATTAATCCACTTTTAACGTGCTTTTTTAATTTCCCAATTTGGATTTTATAAAAATTCAACCAATAGAATTTTTAATAGGAGTATATATTAAATATAAATTTGCTTTCCATTTCACTTAACTTCACATAAGGCTCAATAACTTAATACACTTCCATTTAAGGAAACTAAATTTCAAGATTTATCACTTTGATTATTATTAAATAAATAATAATCAATTCCAACATTTTAGAAATCAATTTGTTTACTTCAACATTAATAACTAACTTCCCTTTCAAATAATTGAAATAATAATCGATCTTAAAACTATTTAACGATTCAATAATTTATTTAATAATTTATCTTGCTTTAAACAGATTACTTAGTCATCTCAAAACAGGTTAATCCGTTAACCAATTCCATTAGTCTTTTTCTTAATCCCTTTAAATAATTTCCTTAAATTTAACTAACCTAATTAAACTAAATAATCATAATAAATTGTTATTTGAAACAATTACTTAAATCCTTAACCATTTGGTTAAATCTGCTCTTTGCTTGTAAAACTCATTAATAAAAGAATCCGCTTTATATACTCGGTTTATAATTATTAAATAGAAATAATTATTTATTTCTTTAAATAAGCCTTTATTCAAATAATATATATAAAATAGAATTCAAAATCCATTTTGGTTATAAAATAAATTCTTATAACTTTATTTCTATTGATTTACTTGATTGTAAATCAACACACATTAAATGATGCATTTTAGGCCAACCGTCGCCAATTACTCAACCAATTATTATCCCTTGGTTAATAACAAACATTTGTTGAATTTTAATTCAACGATCAACAATAAATTAATCATTGAAACATACTGGTTAAATAGTTCATATAATATAATGTGAATATAAACAACATATTTGAGGAATCTGGTTCGATCCCTCCAACCTGTCCTTCCCTGCATCACAATGGGTTGCCTCAAATTCAATACGACAATATAATTTCCATGGTATACAAAAATAAACAGTTTAACTAATAATGGTCAACAATCAATTTATAAGATCCATTCAAATATCCAATTATTTATTTAATACATTTATATTATTATAAACGTAACCAACAAGGTAAGTTACCTCGTTTGGAATTTAATCATTAAAATAACAATTTAATACGACTAGATTAAACAAATGTTTAATTTATCCATGAATATTAACATATATGCAACCAGTCATCAAATAATCAATCATCAACAAACATTGCACACAAATTAAAAACCCAGCTTATAGAAAATATAAGCGGGATAAACTGAGTGAGTTGAACTCACCGGGGGTTTCCATCTGCGGCCAAACCAGTTCCAAAATGTCGTTTTCTCTAATACGATTCCAAAGGCGACTGACTTGCCCAATTCTGTGCAAGTAAGATATCTTTATTCATATCGTATCCATAAGATTTGATCCATACTAGTTTTTTTAACTATATAATTACTAACTTGATTATTTAGTTCTAGTTAATTACTGACTTCTTTTGTTATAAAACTAACACACTAAATGGTTAAATTAGTCTGAACCCGTACTGTTTTAAACAATAAGGTCATGTCAATCTTTGATATGTTAAATTCGGATTATACAATGATTTTGCTTGTTATAAAGTATAAGATTTGGCATATAAGACAAACTAGGCAAATTATAAATAACTAACTAGGCACATTAAAACTATTTCTTACCTGCTCTGTCATATTTTTTTAAATGGTCACATTTACAACCTTTTCAACTGATATACTAAAACCCACGTAATAAAAAAATTGTTCAACATTATAAAACTTTTATGTGCCTCTTGTCTAAGTTAAAGAAAGAAAGCTAGTTGTCTAGAAATGGGTTTATTGCAATAACATGTGAAAACAGAATGCTATTTCGATTTTAATAGAAGAATTTGGTTTTATGTCATTGTTACTAGGAAGTTCTCCAAATTTGAGTTGTCATTAATTTATCTCAATTTTGTATTTATTATTTATTTTTATTTTCTTTACCAATACCAGAACTGATTTGTAACTATGGACTTTCATTAGTTATTACATAACGGTTGATTTTCAGTTATAAGTGATATATGTTAAATATCTTCACTATATTATCCTAATGGTTAGGCATACTTTACTTAGAGTAAGCACCATATAAACAAAACCATCCGAGTTAGCTATTATTGTTAAATAATATAAAATTGCATACGAGATGTAACACCCCATGTCTATTAATGTCACTCACAAAGGGAATGCATCAATGTCCATGAAGCGTTATTGTTGTATAGAACAGATAAATTACAAGAATAAATAAATAAAACAACACAGCGGAAGATAAAACTTATTTTATTTCATCATAACTCAAAACGAGTTTACATAAGTAGTTTCCAAAACCATTACAACAGGATCAGTAGTGTTTTCCAAAAACTTCAAAGTACATAAAAAAGCAAATACCTGAATAACATGAATGCATAAATCCCCACTGAGCATAAGCAAAGCCATAAAGATGAGAGAGTCCCAAGCAATACATCTACTCTCTTCAAGCAACTGAAAGAAATCGGCACTAAGCTGTAGTATTCCCTCCTTGCAAACCTGAGGGGGGGAAAGGAAGAAAAGAGGTGGAAAGAAAAGAGGGTCAAACATAAAGTCTGGCGAGTGCGATAACTTTAACAATATAATTATCAAAATAACTAGGCTAAGGCATAAGCTGGAAAATAAGGAAATGACTGTGAACAATTGGGTATGATAGAACAAAACGAGGAAATAAGATGAACCAAAATATCGTTAAAGGCGCCCCTAATCACTATAAGATAATTACTACACTGCACCACCACTAGTCACCCTAAAGGTTGATCCCGCCTACAAAACTTAATAATGATAATGGTAGTTTAGTGTACTCCTGGCTACCTTCATAGGTGCCGTCTGCCCCTATTTCCACTAGATGTACCCACTACCTCCATTCGATCGGCTTCCTAACTCGTAGATACCCGTGCTGGCCCTACAGTGGGGTGTATCCAAAATGGCAACCCGATACAACCAAAAATGCACGACTTATATCTACACGATGCAACAACGTCTTACCTACCAGCCCGGGCCCACACACGCATATGAACCCGTTGGACTTGCGTTGCCACCGCTGACCCATTTTGACCTCTTACAATCAAATCCAGTACGCGTGTCCCGTCCTTGACTTGGGTCGAGCCCACAAAGATACTTAATGGGTTACTGGTTTGAAAAGGGCCCCCATGCATGACACAAGCTTTCCACCTACGCTTGGTCCCCTCTAAGGTTTTTCCCCAATTAACCCCATTCTTATTCATGTCTTCTTACATGTTTCAATCTTGGTTAAGTGCATCTAATCGTATTTCAAATGCCACCCAAGGCACCCACTTAATTCCACATGCCACCCAAGGCACCCACTTAACCCCCTCATGTCCCACTACATGTTTATCTGGTTAAGTGTTTCTTAATTCATTAAGACCGTAACCTTGTAAAGACCTCCCATATTAGACTGGCATTTGTGGCAGCTGGATTTGCCGGGCGGTCAGGGCAGTCTTACACCACAAGCGAGCCTAACCTCGTGTATTTACAACTGTTACGCATTTAATTTATGTCTAAGACCTCCCACATTAGACTGGCATTTGTGGCAGCTGGATTTGCCAGGCGGGTCCGGGCAGTCTTACACCACAAACGAGTCTAACCTCGTGTCTTAGGCGATTAATTACACCTAATTAATTACCCCCAATTTGAATTAATTTCCCTATTCAAATTGCCAACCAATTACAAATTTAACTATGTCCATAATTGGCTTAATTATGTCCATCTATTCATGGTATATAAAATTATACCAATTAACATCACATTTAAGGCATTTATGCCAATTCTCAATATTAAATCTTTTAATGTTATCCCCTTGCCCCACGTTGTTTTCGTTTAACGTGAAATATACGTTAGACTCGAATAGTCTAACTTATGGAATAAAGAGAAAACATCACAACATGCATAGAATAAAATCTAGATCTAAACATAAGGGGTGAACTTGCATGTGTGAATAAGGTTTTTCATCTAAAACTTGCATAGGGCAAAGTTACAAACTTGCATAAACTATGGATGTCATAGATCTAATCATAAAGTGTAAACTTGCATAGGAAATAGTCACAAACTTACATTACATGATTCATACTCCAATATATATATATATATATATACATACTTGCATATGTGATTTATACAACATAGACTATGATGTAAACTTGCATCTAACTCACACATGTCATGGCCTAACTTTAGATCCAATTTATACATAAAATAGATGTCACGAAACATGTAAGGTTGTATATGATTCTCACTAACTTGCATATGATTCATATCTAAATTAACATCTAAACTTGCATACATACATATGATTTAACATATGAATTAGTTCCAACAACATAACCAAACTAGCATATGAAACATCATTATGAATTGATTGTACATAAGCCAACAATTAACATAGATTTACAACATAGATGATAACATCACAGCTTTACAACATAGATAATAACATCATAGATTTACAACATAGATAATAACATTCGGTCAATGATTCATAACATAACCATATAATCCAAATCATAGCTCAATCCAATTAAATTGTTAATTATCTTATTAAAGAAATCGAACTCACTAAAAGAAGGTCTTGCGTTCTGAAATCTGTGTTCTGAAATTGATTTAGCTCGCCTTTGTAGTAGATTCGTTATTGTTTAGATTAGAGTTGAATAGAATTGAGTTAATTACCTTTGATTTCCCTCTAGTTGGTGGCGGCTACTCTAGGTTACAAGATGACAGCATGACAGCCATGATTCAGATTTTTATTTGATTTTAGGGTTTGAGTCTACCCATGTTTATATAGAATTTCAATTTAATTATAGCCGTCGGATGAACTTAGGTTTAATCAAAACCACTCAGTCAGGATAGGGTGACACCTCAGCCCTAATGACTCAGCAAGGAGTCAGAATGGACTCAACAATGAGTCACAATATGGATCAGATTGCACCAGAAAGCTGCGCAGGCTTTCTGCTCGGCCTGGGCGCACTTGGCAGGTGCGCCAGTGCCACTTTTGTACTGGCGCACTTCCCAAGTGCGCTAGTGCAATTAAATTTTTTTCTTTGATTTTTCCGCCTGACTTCGTTCGTCCATATCTCCTTCATCCGGTATCCGTTTTACGCAAACTCGGACTCTATCTCAACCAGAATTTCGAGACGAACATAATGGCGCAACCCGTTTCCCTTAATTCTCACATCTGAGATTAATTATTCTTGAATTTAGTTAATTTGATTATTCAAAAATTCGGGGTGTTACATTCTCCCCTACTTAAAGGATTTCGTCCTCGAAATCTCTAAGTCAAGAAGAACGTATGCTACCATCCAATCATCCATCTACTCAACCATCAACCACTAGCAACCATGGTCCTTAAAAGATGTGACGGTCCGCCCCGCACCAACCGACATTTACTCCATAAGTGCGCTGTACACATGTCCAGTTAGCACGGAACGGGTCGTGAGAAGGAAAGGAAAGAAGGAAATGAACATACAAAGGACCTGTAGAATATCTCACAGCGCATAGAACAAAATATAATAATAACATACTTAACATAAAACAGGAGAGACAGTGCATAAGCTGAAAATCAGAACTAAACATCATAGCAGCGGAAATCCAAAATACAGCTTATTACAACTTTCAAACTGTCTCAAAGCAAAAGTAAGATAAATGAGGTACACTACTAATGCCCAAGTAGCGACCACCAACGACACAGGGAGAATGTGTATATATATATCATACGTGGAAGCCTCCAGCCCGCCTCCGAATCAGCTACTCGCGCATCACCAGCTAACCTGTCTCTAGTCTGCTCGTGTGAGCACCCAGAGTAATAAGAGGAGACATAAAACTCTGGGTCAGACATAAAGCCTGGTATGAGCGATAAGCATCTAAAGTGAACAATAACAGGTAGACTAAAACATACCTGAACCTGGACCTGCAACCAAAGAGTTAGCACTACATACTGTACAACACTCTAAGGTATCATATCAACCAAAATAAAGATACGGAGGTGGGGGAGGTGTGCATGTCATAGGGATGGCAAACAATCAAACATAGCATCCATCCTCACATCTCTCACTCAGTGCGTAAAGCATACGATCTTCACCACTTCGATCACCCAACATACCTTTCTACGATCACTTTGCCCCATGAAGTCATAAATGGCTTCACTGCACTGATAAAGTAGCCACAAATCCTTCGCTATGTCCACTTTGCCCCATGGAGTCACAAGAACCCCACTGCACTAGCTCATAGCCTTACTAATCCTTACTATGTCCACTTTGCCCCATGGAGTCACAAGAACCCCACTGCACTGGCTCATAGTCTTACTAATCCTTACTATGTCCACTTGCCCCATGGAGTTATTCACCCCATCTGCGCTGGCTCATAGTCTTACTACGCATCACCTTGCCCCTCAGGTCATAATGACCCTACTGCACTGATAACGTAGTCTTGCTACCATCACTTTGCCCCTCAGGTCATAATGACCCTACTGCACTGATAAGTAGCCTATCATTCATTCTTAGTGGTGAATCGAAGTTATGAACGTCGACAACTCCTTAGCACGCGTCCCGCAGCAAAGTCCAACTCATGAAGTCCACTCATTGGTTCCTATCTGGATCCTAAGTCAATACCCTTCAATTGGACTACCTTTGCATCTCGGTTTATTAGTCATCATCTTCATCCGGATCGGTCTTCATCATTCGGTTCGGGTCGCGCCTCCTGCATCGGATCGGGTCGTGATCCTCCAGGTGATCGGATCGCCCTCCTCCATTGTCTCGTGAATCCAGTCTCCATCGGATCGGGTCGTGATCCTCCAGGTGATCGGGTCGCCCTCCTCCATTGTCTCGTGAATCCAGTCTCCTCTTCTGGTCGGATCGTGAACTCCCAGCGGATCGTGTTCCAACGGGTCGGATCGTGCTACATGGATCGGGTCGTGACTTCCCATCAGTTCGTGAGGCTGGTCGGTTCGTGGAAGGACGAGGCAGATCGCATGACAACTCCTCATGTCGGATCGTGATCATCTGGTTCGGATCGGGGTGCGAAGCGCGAGTGCGGATCGTGGACATGGCGTGCAATCCGATCCGGATCCCTGCATAATTCCTGCAGCTGTTCCAGCGAGTCATTTATGCCTCTCGACGGCGTTTTCGACCATTCCAACTGTTCTAATCAGTCACAAAGCATTTCATACAGTCATAGCAACATACATAATCAACCCCAAACATCAAAACATCAACATGATAGGTTAAAATGGATCAAACATACCCAAAACCCCATATTTCCCCCTAAGCATATTTAGGTGAAACTAATGATAGGATTAGCAAAACTTAACCAAATCAACCCAAATTCATATCAGAGGTCTAAAACATCATTCCGAATTTTATAAACATTTTTCCAGAATTTTATCACGTTTAAATTCGCTAATTAACACTAATCAACCCTAATTAGCCATAATTAGTGCAAAACTATGCAAATCACTCACCTTAGCCACAAAATAAACTAAGATCTGAAATAATTCTCTGATTTGATGTGAATCTTTATGCCAAACAGCAGCTCCTAAGTTGCTTTGGTGAAGATCTTCCTTGATTAGGGGTTGCTAAGCTAAATCCTTGACAAAAAGGTGATTTGGAGGTGATTTAGAGGTTGAAGGCCATTTTTAGGTATCCTTGGTGATAAATGGAGGCTAGAAAACTGAAATGGAATGATTCTCCATCTCATTTCAGCCCTCCCATAACCCTAATCCCGAAATGGGTTATGGGCCTACTCACTAATCACCCGATTTGGCCCGGTTAAGCAGTTTTTCACCCTCCAAACCTTGTTTCAGCCATATCTCCCAAACGGTAAGTCCGTTTGGCTATTATGACCACTCTACGGAAAGGTAAACCATTAAACGAATCAAATGGAAGTGGTTTCAGGTCAAAATTCCTTTCCAATCAAAAGTTATGGCCAAAACAGTACCAACTAGGGGCAAAATGGTCATTTAAAAATCGACAAAAATCATGAACATGGGAAATGACTCTAATGGATATTTCTCAAAGTTACATGACCATACGACTTCACATGGGAAAGAAATAAATATTCTACAATCCTATGATGTGTAGAATACGGGTCGTTACACTCTCCCCCCCCTTAAGAAATTTCGCCCCCGAAATTCCCTAATCCAAACATACATAAAGGTCCCGCATGCCTATCAATCATAAAACAACAATCAACCATGCAAAACAAGCAAAACAAGTCTATCCTAGCATGCGGAAAACTAAATTGCAAAGTAAATCTTACCAGGCAAAGAGTTCTGGATATGTCTTCCTAATGCTCTCCTCTGTCTCCCAAGTACAATCATTCTCGTCCTCGCCCCACTGAACCTTGACTAGCTTCACCGCCTTCCTTCGAAGTTGCTTCGTATCGTGCTCCACAATACGGATCGGCTTGCGGTTCCCAACCGCCTCGGGTTCTACTTCGAAGTCCTCTAACTGATCAGGTGAAATAGTCATATCTGAGTCGTGAACGAACTTCCTTAGTTGGGAAACATGAAATACATTGTGAACTCCCGCCATCTTTTCTGGTAAGCCAACTCTATATGCCAAATTCCTGACTAGTTCAAGAATAGGGAATGGGCCAACAAATCTTGGTGCTAATTTGCCTCTCCTGCCAAATCGTATCACGCTCTTCAACGGAGAGATCTTGACAAACACCAAGTCACCAACGGAGAATTTCAAGTCTCTTCACCTCTTATCAGCATAACTCTTCTGCCTATCTTGGGCAGCTTTCATTCGTTGCTGAATGATCTTAATCTTACCTGAAGTTTCTCTCACCACATCTGGTCCAAGCACAAACTTCTCGCCAGTCTCTATCCAACATGATGGTGAGTTGCACGGTCTTCCGTACAAAGCTTCATATGGAGCCATACCGATACTGGATTGGTAGCTATTATTATATGCAAACTCTACTAGATGCAAATGGTCATCCCATGATCCACCAAAATCCAATATACAAGCTCTCAAGAGATCTTCCAATATACGATTCACCCTCTCCGTCTGACCGTCGGTCTGAGGATGATATGCGGTACTGAGATGTAATCCTGACCCTAGAGCCTCTTGTAAGCTCTTCCAAAACCCACTAGTGAACAACGGGTCTCGGTCACTCACAATGCTTTTGGGTACTCCATGAAATCTCACTACCCACTTCATATACAATTCTGCCAACTTGGCTGCCGTTCTGGTCGATTTGACTGGTATAAATCTTGCGCTTTTAGTCAATCGATCCACAATTACCCAAATGCTATCATATCCCGATCTAGTCCTTGGTAAACCATCGATGAAATCCATCGAGACTTGTTCCCATTTTCATTCGGGAATTTCTAATGGTTGCAACAACCCACTAGGCTTCTTTTGCTCGGCTTTAACTAGCTGGCAATTCATGCATTTGGATATAAACTTCCCAACGTCTCTTTTCATCCCTTCCCAGTAGTAAGTCTGTCTCATGTCTCGATACATCTTATTACCACCGGGAAGTATAGTCAGTTTTGAGTGATGACATTCTCTAAGCACTTCATCTCTCAATCCATTGATGTCGGGTACAACTAGTCTTCCATTCTTCCGAAGCCATCCATCTCGATCAAGCCCATACACATTCATCTCCTCATCGATACCCATCTCTAACTTGGAGATGATTTCCAATAGGTTAGGATCGCCCCTCTGGCTGGAATCAATCCGCTCTATCAAAGTGGGTCTGATCGTCAAACTAGCTAGCATAACTGGATCCAATTCGCACTTTGGTCTGAAATCAAACCCCGCGATATACTCCAGTTGCTTCCACTCAAGAAACATTGCCCCTAAACTGGCATGTCTCCTACTCAAGGCATCGGCTACCGCATTACCTTTCCCAGGTGTGTACGCGATATCAAAATCATACGAAGCCAAGAACTCTAACCATCTCTGCTGACGGAGATTCAGATCTTTCTGAGAGAAGAGATATTTCAACGATTTATGATCGGTAAACAACTCAAATCGTTCTCCCAAGAGATAGTGTCTCCACATCTTCAGCGCAAATACAATCGCTGCCAATTCCAAATCATGGGTAGGATACTTCTTCTCATGCAGCTTTAGCTGTCGACTAGCATAAGCTACAACCCTACCTTCTTGCATCAATACTGCACCTAGTCCGGTACCACAAGCATCCGTGTATACCGTCATCTCTTCATTTCCTTTAGGAATGACTAACACTGGCGCACGCGTCAACCTCTCCTTTAGACTCTTGAAGACATCCTCGCACACTCCGTCCCAGATGAAGGACTGATTCTTCTTAGTCAATTGAGTCAACGGTGCTGCTATCTTGGAGAAGTCCTGGATAAACTTACGATAATATCCAGCTAATCCCAAGAAACTTCTTATTTCTGTGGCATTCTTGGGCGTAGGCCAATCCTGTACCGTAGCCACCTTCGCAGGGTCCACGGCAATACCATTCTCGGAAACAACATGACCCAAGAATCTTACTTCCCTTCTCCAAAAATGACACTTAGAGAATTTCGCTTTCAATTGGTGTTTCCTCAACACCTCCATCATTATCCTCAAGTGCCCCTTGTGTTCCCCCTCTGTCCTTGAGTAAACAAGGATATCATCCACGAACACAAGAACAAACTTATTCAACTGATCTCTGAATACTCGATTCATAAGATCCACAAAATAGGCTGGTGCATTGGTCAACCCAAATGGCATGACCAACCACTCATAAAATCCAGACGGCGTCCTAAATGCCGTTTTCGGAACACTCTCATCCGCTACTCGTAGCTGATGAAATCCTGTCGCGAGGTCCAACTGGGAGAACACTCTTGCTCCTTCCAGTTGATCAAACAAATCATCTATCCGCGGTAGAGGATACTTATTCTTCCTCGTTACCTTATTCAACTCGCGATAGTCCATACACAAACGAAGGGAACCATCTGCCTTAGTGGCAAACACAATTGGTGCTCCCCACTCGGAGACACTCCTTCTAATAAATCCCTTCTTCAAAAGATTGCTGACTTGCACCTCGAGCTCTCGCTGCTCCCTTGGTGCCATACGACGAAGTGGCATCACTATAGGTCTGGCATCTTTCACTAAATCAATACGGAACTCAATCTCTCGGTGTGGTGGAAGCCCGGTCACCTCCTCGAAGACGTCCGGATACTGGCCAACCACGGGCACATCTGACAACTCATCACGCGGGATGTCGAGGGAATTTACAAAACTAGCCATAACCCCATCACTGGGTAGACTACCAAACACTACCCTCCGCCCATCATCCGCCCTCACTGTCACCAAAAAGCCCTCACAGTCTACCACCACCCCGTATCTTTGGAGCCAATCGACTCCCAATATAATGCCATACCCAGTAAAGCCCAAAACAAAGCAATCACATACAAACATACATCCATGACTCGATAAGACCAAATTCCTGCAAATCATACTAAGGCTAGTCGAACCACCAATCGGGTTCGTCACAACCAATGGTCTATCGACTATCTCGGGTTCCAGTCCCAACCTATCTACCAGGTCACTAGATATGAAGGAACGGGAAGCCCCAGTATCAAACAAAACTCGAACTGGTACATCATAAATAGAAAGCATACCTTGAATAACAACATTCTTTCCTTTCTTCGCCGCAGTTGGGGCATTCGACGAAGAAGGAACAGCATCAAGAGCATATGCTTTCACAATCTGCTTCTCCTTAAGAGGTTGCGGACACTTATCCTTCTAATGTCCCACTTGACCACAGTTGTAGCACTTCCTTTCCGCTGGCTTGGCTCGACATTCTTTAGCATAATGGCCTTTCTTTCCACAGCTGAAGCACTCAACATCCTTCTTGCTCTTTTTCTGGTCACCCTTAGATTGGTTCTGCTTCCTCTTATTCTGAGAGTTATTCTTGCCTCCACCGCCTGCTTGCGGCTTTGGCCCTTCTGCAGATGCAGCCTCAGTCTTTGACTTAGGGTAAAGACTCTCTGATCTCAAAGCTTTCCCCACAATCGATTCAAAAGTCTCATCGATGTGGTTAATAAGCCTTTCCCCCAAGTATCCATCTAAACCAGTAATGAACTTCTCATTCTTCTTCTCAGGAGTATCAATGAGAGACAGTCCATACTTCGACAAAGTGTCGAACTCATCAATATAATCAGAAACTGCCCTACCACCCTGCTTGAGTTCCAAGAACCTCTTAAACAATACTGACTTCTGGGCAGCTGGAATAAATTTCTCGCTAAAGCGAGCCTTGAACAGAACCCAAGTAACCTGGTCCTCTGGAGTAGCTGTTCTAATGGCATTCCACCAATTCATCGCTCGCCCTTGCAGCTGACGAGACGCTAACCTTCTCTTCATCGCATCCTCAAGACCTAAGTCGTCAAAGATACGATCACAGCTATCCATCCAATCTTGAACATCTGTGGCCGACTCCGTTCCGTGGAACGGCTTTCCTCCAAGATTAGTGTAATCCTTGCACAACCTGGCGAAATCGACCCTAGGCGCCTGCACTACTGGGCCAACACCAACTCCGGGATTGGGAACTGCCCCTTGCACTTCTCTAAGCATGTCTCTCATGAGGTTAGTAAACATTGCCCTCATGTCAGCGGCATTCCCTTGGTTGGTCCCTCTACCAGCACCCCTCGTGTCTCGGCTCATCGTCAATCTGAAAAAGGGAAACAATTAACGACCCCATAGTGGTGCTAGTGCATTGCGACTTCATTCTTATACTACTAATAGTATATACATACATAGCTTTTGAAAACCAAAGTAATCACAAATACGCACTCTCATATACGTACTAACTCTCCCTAGTGTCTTTCCCTAGGTTAACTACGCAACCTAGAGCTCTGATACCAAGTGTGACGGCCCGCCCCGCACCAACCGACATTTACTCCATAAGTGTGCTGTACACATGTCCAGTTAGCACGGAACGGGTCGTGAGAAGGAAAGGGAAGAAGGAAATGAACATACAAAGAACCTGTAGAATGTCTCACAGCGCATAGAACAAAATATAATAATAACATACTTGACATAAAACAGGAGAGACAGTGCATAAGCTGAAAATCAGAACTAAACATCATAGCAGCGGAAATCCAAAATACAGCTTATTACAACTTTCAAACTGTCTCAAAGCAAAAGTAAGATAAATGAGGTACACTACTAATGCCCAAGTAGCGACCACCAACGACACAGGGAGAATGTATGTATATATATATATATATATATATATATATATATATATATATATATATATATATATATATCATACGTGGAAGCCTCCTGCCCGCCTCCGAATCAGCTACTCGCGCATCACCAGCTAACCTGTCTCTAGTCTGCTCGTGTGAGCACCCAGAGTAATAAGAGGAGACATAAAACTCTGGGTCAGACATAAAGCCTGGTATGAGCGATAAGCATCTAAAGTGAACAATAACAGGTAGACTAAAACATACCTGAACCTGGACCTGCAACCAAAGAGTTAGCACTACATACTGTACAACACTCTAAGGTATCATATCAACCAAAATAAAGATACGGAGGTGGGGGAGGTGTTCATGTCATATGGATGGCAAACAATCAAACATAGCATCCATCCTCACATCTCTCACTCAGTGCGTAAAGCATACGATATTCACCACTTCGATCACCCAACATACCTTGCTACGATCACTTTGCCCCATGAAGTTATAAATGGATTCACTGCACTGATAACGTAGCCACAAATCCTTCGCTATGTCCACTTTGCCCCATGGAGTCACAAGAACCCCACTGCACTAGCTCATAGCCTTACTAATCCTTACTATGTCCACTTTGCCCCATGGAGTCACAAGAACCCCACTGCACTGGCTCATAGTCTTACTAATCCTTACTATGTCCACTTGCCCCATGGAGTTATTCACCCCATCTGCGCTAGCTCATAGTCTTACTACGCATCACCTTGCCCCTCAGGTCATAATGACCCTACTGCACTGATAACGTAGTCTTGCTACCATCACTTTGCCCCTCAGGTCATAATGACCCTACTGCACTGATAAGTAGCCCATCATTCATTCTTAGTGGTGAATCGAAGTTATGAACGTCGACAACTCCTTAGCACGCGTCCCGCAGCAAAGTCCAACTCATGAAGCCCACTCATTGGTTCCTATCTGGATCCTGAGTCAATACCCTTCAATTGGACTACCTTTGCATCTCGGGTTATTAGTCATCATCTTTATCCGGATCGGTCTTCATCATTCGGTTTGGGTCGCGCCTCCTGCATCGGATCGGGTCGTGATCCTCCAGGTGATCGGATCGCCCTCCTCCATTGTCTCGTGAATCCAGTCTCCATCGGATCGGGTCGTGATCCTCCAGGTGATCGGGTCGCCCTCCTCCATTGTCTCGTGAATCCAGTCTCCTCTTCTGGTCGGATCGTGAACTCCCAGCGGATCGTGTTCCAACGGGTCGGATCGTGCTACATGGATCGGGTCGTGACTTCCCATCAGTTCGTGAGGCTGGTCGGTTCGTGGAAGGACGAGGCAGATCGCATGACAACTCCTCATGTCGGATCGTGATCATCTGGTTCGGATCGGGGTGCGAAGCGCGAGTGCGGATCGTGGACATTGCGTGCAATCCGATCCGGATCCCTGCATAATTCCTGCAGCTGTTCCAGCGAGTCATTTACGCCTCTCGACGGCGTTTTCGACCATTCCAACTATTCTAATCAGTCACAAAGCATTTCATACAGTCATAGCAACATACATAATCAACCCCAAACATCAAAACATCAACATGATAGGTTAAAATGGATCAAACATACCCAAAACCCCATATTTCCCCCTAAGCATATTTAGGTGAAACTAATGATAGGATTAGCAAAACTTAACCAAATCAACCCAAATTCATATCAGAGGTCTAAAACATCATTCCGAATTTTATAAACATTTTTCCAGAATTTTATCACGTTTAAATTCGCTAATTAACACTAATCAACCCTAATTAGCCATAATTAGTGCAAAACTATGCAAATCACTCACCTTAGCCACAAAATAAACTAAGATCTGAAATAATTCTCTGATTTGATGTGAATCTTTATGCCAAACAGCAGCTCCTAAGTTGCTTTGGTGAAGATCTTCCTTGATTAGGGGTTGCTAAGCTAAATCCTTGACAAAAAGGTGATTTAGAGGTTGGAGGCCATTTTTAGGTATCCTTGGTGATAATTGGAGGCTAGAAAACTGAAATGGAATGATTCTCCATCTCATTTCAGCCCTCCCATAACCCTAATCCCGAAATGAGTTATGGGCCTACTCACTAATCACCCGATTTGGCCCGGTTAAGCAGTTTTTCACCCTCCAAACCTTGTTTCAGCCATATCTCCCAAACGGTAAGTCCGTTTGGCTATTATGACCACTCTACGGAAAGGTAAACCATCAAACGAATCAAATGGAAGTGGTTTCAAGTCAAAATTCCTTTCCAATCAAAAGTTATGGCCAAAACAGTACCAACTAGGGGCAAAATGGTCATTTAAAAATCGACAAAAATCATGAACATGGGAAATGACTCTAATGGATATTTCTCAAAGTTACATGACCATACGACTTCACATGGGAAAGAAATAAATATTCTACAATCCTATGATGTGTAGAATACGGGTCGTTACAAAAGATTTCTAATGCGTTTCATGTACATATGCATAGTTTGTGTATATGTCCGTATACTAATGCTAAATCAGGCGGTCCACTGATTCAGTCGACCTCCTTAAGGCAAATAATGATAGTGCCATGTATCCATCATGTATGCAAAGAATCCTATACATATCATTACTACATGTGTGCACAACCATCCATTTAAATGCAACATCCATATAATACACACATTCAATGTACATTCATTTTACTAAATACATCCATTTATATGCAATATTAGAGTGACTGAGCCGATCTTGTGCCTAAAGTGTGTGTATATGCATCCACGAGCAACCACTAGCAAACACTTGCATCCATCATACATAACATGTCTCAAACACATGTTTCAACCATAGGACTACCCTATCTAAAGGTCAAAGATACTAGCGAGAGGACATACTAAAGATAAAACGAGTACAAGCTAAGCGATAAAGGAGAAATTAAAAGACATACCCTCGAAAAGAAAAGGGTACAATGAACACATCTTCTCTTCTGTCTCCCAAGTAGCGTTGCTCTCATCATCTCCCCATTGCACTTTGACTAGCTTGACCTCTCGATTCCTCAACATCTTAATCTCCGACCCAAGAATGCACGTTGGAGCTCGTCGAATCGTCGCATCACGCTCTGTCTCCACCTCTCTAAGCAAGCTCGGCTCTACCACTTCTGCGGTCTCGTGCAAGCACTTCCTCAAATGTGATACATGGAATACGTCGTGTACACCACTGAGTCTTTCGGGCAACTCCACTCTATACGCCATCTGTCCAATCCTCTCCTTAATAGGAAACGGCCCTACGAACCTTGTGCTAACTTCCCAACGGACCCAAAGCGAACAACATTCCGTAATGGAGACACCTTGATAAAGTCCAAGTCCCCAATATCAAACTCAAGATCTGTCCTCCTCTTGTCCGCATAAGATTTTTGCCTATCTTGCGCCGTCTTCATCCTCCTTCGAATCAAATCGATCTTTTCCGAAGTCTCTCTAATCATATCGGGCCCAAGTAAGATCTTATCCGTAGATTCCCACCAACATGTAGGCAAATGACACGGTCGTCCATAAAGAGCCTCGAAAGGTGCCATGCCAATGCTAGACTAAAAGCTATTATTATATGCGAACTCTACCAAAGGAAGATGCTCTACCCATGTACCTTCGAAGTCTAAAACACATAGCCTCAAAAGGTCCTCTAGAATACGATTCACCCTCTCGGTCTGGCCGTCCGTCTGAGGATGATATGCGGTGCTCAAACATAACTGAGTCCCTACTGCCTCTTGCAAGCTCTTCCAAAACTCGCTAGTAAAGATAGGATCGCGATCGCTCACTATGCTAGAAGGAACACCGTGCAAACGAATTATCTCTCGAATGTATACAGAGGCTAACCATGGAGCAGTCCTCTTACTCTTCACGGGAATGAAATGGGCGCTCTTAGTAAGTCTGTCTACCATGACCCAAATCCCCGTATTACCCTTCCTCGATCTCGGTAACCCGTCAATGGGTGAAGAAACCCACCAGGCTTCTTTTGCTCTACTTTTACTTATTGGCACACCAAGCATCTAGCGACAAACTCGGCCACATCCTTCTTCATACCGGCCCAAAAGTAAACTCGTCTCATGTCCATGTACATCTTGTCCCCGCCGGGATGAATGGTCATCTTCGAATGATGTGCATCATCAAGAATGGTCTTCCTCAAGTCCTCGTCTCGTGGTACACAAAGTCTACCGTCCCTACGTAACCAACCCTTATTATCTAGGGTATACCCACTGAGATGGCTCGATGACTCCCCCCTTATGAGCTTCTCTACTAACTCAACCAACTGTGGGTCATCTCGCTATGCCTCACCAATCCATCCCAAAAGTGTAGGTCTGACCTCTAAGGATGCTAGCAAACCGGGTACAAAGTCAATGGAAGGTCTGAAGTCAAATGTAGAGATGAACTCTAAGCTTCGCCGCTCAACAAACAACGGACTCAAGGACAACCTTTTCCTACTTAAGGCATCAGCCACCACGTTACCCTTGCCAGGGGTATATGCTATCTCGAAATCGTAGGACGCTAAGAATTCCATCCACCTTTGCTGCCTTAAGTTTAAGTCCTTCTGACAGAACAAATATTTTAGCGATTTACGGTAAGTGAACAATTCGAATTTCTCGCCAAGAAGATAATGGCGCCAAGACTTAAGCGCGAAAACAATAGCGGCCAACTCTAGGTCATGCGTAGGGTAATTTCTCTCATGTACTCTCAACTGCCTTTCTCCATAGGCTATTACCCTTCCCTCTTGCATTAAGACTGCGCCTAGTCCTGTCCCACAAGCATCGGTATAAACGGTAAATGGCTTACTCTCATCTGGCAACACTAAGACTGGGGTTGTGGTCAAAGCTCTCTTAAAACGTTGGAACGCATCATCACAATCTACGTCCCACGTAAAAACTAGGTTCTTCTTTGTCAAGCGTGTTAATGGGGCTGATATTTTTGCGAAGTCCTTGATAAACTTCCTATAGTAGCCTGCCAACCCCAAGAAACTCCTCACCTCGGTAGCATTTTTAGGGACCTTCCAGTCTTGGATGGCCACCACCTTCGCGGGATCCACAGCTATCCCTTCTTTGGAAACCACGTGCCCTAAGAATCGCACTTCTTTCCTCCAAAAGTGACATTTAGAAAATTTAGCTTTAAGGTTATGCGCTCGAAGGGACTCCAACACTTCCCTAAAATGTAGGGCATGCTCTTCCTCGCTCTTAGAAAAGACCAAGATGTCATCCACAAAGACCACCACGAATGTATTAAGGTACTCCCTAAACACCCAACTCATCAAGTCAACAAAGTATGCGGGGGCGTTTGTCAAACCGAAGGGCATCACAAGCCACTCATAGAAACCATCCGGAGTCCTAAAGGCAGTCTTGTCTATGCTATCCTCAGCCACTCTTAACTGATGGAAACCAGTGGCTAAGTCCAACTGCGAAAACACTGAGGTGCCAACTAACTGATCAAAGAGATCGTCAATCCTCGGCAGTGGGTGCCTATTCTTCTTAGTAAGTTTATTAAGCTCTCTATAGTCCACACAAAGTCTAAGGGACCCATCTGCCTTCGTGCCAAATACTACTGGAGCACCCACTCTGATATACTACGTCTTATGAACCCTTTCTCAAGCAACTCCCCTACTTGCTTATTGAGCTCCCTCCTCTCACGAGGATCCATGTGGCGTACTGGCAGAGATACGGGTTTTGCATTGTCTACAAGATAAATACGAAAGTCTATCTCACGTTTTGGGGGTAGACCCCTCACCTCATCGAAGACATCAACATATTCACGGACTATACGAATAGAATGTAAATCATCATTGGATGCGTCAAGTGACTCAAGATAACTAAGCATCACCGGTCCTCTAGGGTCTCAAGAAATGTCAAGGGTTTTTTCACTACGAGTCAACAATTTTACTACCCTTCGTTCACAATCTTGGATGGCGCCGTATCGGGCTAGCCAATCCATCCCTAGAATCAACCCATAGCCCATGAAACTAAGCACAAAAGCATTACATTCAAAACCAACGCCTAAGACAGACAATCTCAAATCCCTACAAACCATGGATAAATGAGCTGACCCACCAATTGGATTTGAAACTACAATGAGATCCACAACAAGACTAGTATCTAAGTGCAGTGTTTCAACTAATGATGTAGAGATAAACGAATGTGATGCGCCAGAATCGAATAAAGTACGGACAGGATGATCAAACAGAAAAACTAAACTCTCAACGGAAATGTTTCTACCTCGTTCTTGCAGCGGTGGGACCGCGAGAGTCTGGACCTACTCCCTTGCCTGCCCCGGTGCCACGAGAGCCTGAAGCTGCCCTCCAGAAGTTCTTTGCCCTTGTCCCTGTTTCCTTGGGCAGTCCTTAACTAGATGACCTGCCTCTCCACAGTGGAAATATCCAGTCTTATTCTTTTTCCTACAGTCTTTACTCAAATGGACTGGTGTCCAATAATTAAAGCACTTCTTCTTTCCTTTGACATTATCGTTCTTCCCGTCTTTCTTGTTTTGTTGTTGTTGCTGCGGTTTCTTTTGATCCCCTTTCTTCTCGGGTGCCTTATTAGCATTGACGCCCTTCTCCTCTTCATGCATAAGCGCCATATCAACCAGCCTCTCAAAGGTGGCCTCCATAGGGATGTGGGTCATAGCTAACCCATGTAGTGGCTCGTTCAAACCCTTAACAAATATCAGGGCCTTCGTTTCGGGTGTATTCACCAAGTCCAAACCAAATCTTGCCAACTGATTGAACTTGTTGACGTATTCTTTCACTGATAGATTCCATTGCATTGATGCCAAAAACCTTTCCACGTATAGATTCTCTTCAGCCCATGAGAGAAACTTTGCCTCAAACCTATGCCTGAAATCTGGCCATGTATCAACCGGACGTTCTCCATTAGTGACTTCCCACCAAAACGAAGCTTCATCCTTCATCAACCAAGCAACGACCTTCTTACAATCGTCCAAATCGAAGATGCCAAACGGATCCTCTACTTCTTTCAACCAATTTCTGGCTTCAATGAACATTTCAGTCCCACTAAAAGATTTTCCACCCATCGAACGAAAATCTTTACATATCTTGGAGAAAGTACCTCCACGCGGAGGAATGGCTGGAGCTGGGGGAGGAGGAGGAGGAACGTCGGCCAGACCCGCGACAACGGCCCTAGCCTCGAGATATTGACGAAACCAACCGGGTACATGAACACCCTCCGGTATCTCAGATGCTCCAGACATGCTGAAAAGAAAAAGAAAGAGTTTTAAAACAAGGGAAGCGAAAGAGAGATGTATGGCTTGCGGGGATTATGCTCTTTAAAGTAAACTTTCCTTGAAAATAGCTTCTTTAAAACAAGTTTTTGAAAATACTTTCTAGGGAAATAATACTTTTGAAAACACTTTTCAAAACTTTTTATCTGTTCTTGTAACCATAGCTCTGATACCACGTGTAACACCCCACGTCCATTAATGTCACTCACAAAGGGAATGCATCAATGTCCATGAAGCGTTATTGTTGTATAGAACAGATAAATTACAAGAATAAATAAATAAAACAACACAGCAGAAGATAAAACTTATTTTATTTCATCATAACTCAAAACGAGTTTACATAAGTAGTTTCCAAAACCATTACAACAGGATCAGTAGTCTTTTCCAAAAACTTCAAAGTACATAAAGAAGCAAATACTTGAATAACATGAATGCATAAATCCCCACAGAGCATAAGCAAAGCCATAAAGATGAGAAAGTCCCAAGTGATACATCTACTCTCTTCAAGCAACTGAAAGGAATCGGCACTAAGCTGTAGTATTCCCTCCTTGCAAACCTGAGGGGGGGGGGAAAGGAAGAAAAGAGGCGGAAAGAAAAGGGGGTCAGACATAAAGTCTGGCGGCGATAACTTTAACAATATAATTATCAAAATAACTAGGCTAAGGCATAAGCTGGAAAATAAGGAAATGACTGTGAACAATTGGGTATGACAGAACAAAACGAGGAAATAAGATGAACCAAGATATCGTTAAAGGCACCCCTAATCACTATAAGATAATTACTACACTGCACCACCACTAGTCACCGTAAAGGTTGATCCTGCCTACAAAACTTAATAATGATAATGGTAGTTTAGTGTACCCCTAGCTACCTTTATAGGCGCCGTCTGTCCCTATCTCCACTAGGTGTACCCACTACCCCCATTCGATTGGCTCCCTAACTCGCAGATACCCGTGCTGGCCCTACAGTGGGGTGTATCACTCCCCAAAGTGGCAACCTGATACAACCAAAAATGCACGGCTTATATCTACACGATGCAACAACGTCTTACCTACTAGCCCGGGCCCACACACGCATATGAACCCGTTGGACTTGCGTTGCCACCGCTGACCCGTTTTGACCTCTTACAATCAAATCTAGTACGCGTGTCCCGTCCTCGACTTGGGTCGAGCCCACAAAGATACTTAATGTGTTACTGGTTTGAAAAGGGCCCCTATGCATGACACAACCTTTCCACCTATGCTTGGTCCCCTCTAAGGTTTTTCCCCAATTAACCCCATTCTTATTCATGTCTTCTTACATGTTTCAATCTTGGTTAAGTGCATCTAATCGTATTTCAAATGCCACCCAAGGCACCCACTTAATTCCACGTGCCACCCAAGGCACCCACTTAACCTCCTCATGTCCCACTACATGTTTATCAGGTTAAGTGTTTCTTAATTCATTAAGACCGTAACCTTGTAAAGACCTCCCACATTAGACTGGCATTTGTGGCAGCTGGATTTGCCGGGCGGGTCCGGGCAGTCTTACACCACAAGCGAGCCTAACCTCGTGTCTTTACAACTGTTACGCATTTAATTTATGTCTAAGACCTCCCACATTAGACTGGCATTTGTGGCAACTGGATTTTCCGGGCGGGTCCGGGCAGTCTTACACCACAAACGAGTCTAACCTCGTGTCTTAGGTGATTAATTACACCTAATTAATTACCCCCAATTTGAATTAATTTCTCTATTCAAATTGCCAATCAATTACAAATTTAACTATGTCCATAATTGACTCAATTATGTCCATCTATTTATGGTATATAAAATTATACCAATTAACATCACATTTAAGGCATTTATTCCAATTCTCAATATTAAATCTTTTAATGTTATCGCTTTGCCCCACGTTGTACGTTCGTTCGTTTAACGTGAAATATACGTTTGACTTAAATAGTCTAACTTATGGAATAAAGAGAAAACATCACAACATGCATAGAATAAAATCTAGATCTAAACATAAGGGGTGAACTTGCATGTGTGAATAAGGTTTTTCATCTAAAACTTGCATAGTCTAAAGTTACATACTTGCATAAACTACGGATGTTATAGATCTAATCTTAAGGTGTAAACTTGCATAGGCAATAGTGACAAACTTACATTACATGATTCATACTCCAATATATATATATATGTGATTTATACAACACTGACTATGATGTAAACTTGCATCTAACTCACACATGTCATAGCCTAACTTTAGATCCAATTTATACATAAAATAGATGTCATGAAACATGTAAGGTTGTATATGATTCTCACTAACTTGCATATGATTCATATCTAAATTAACATCTAAACTTTCGTACATACATATGATTTAACATATGAATTAGTTCAACAACATAACTGAAATAGCATATGAAACATCATTATGAATTGATTGTACATAAGCCAACAATTAACATAGATTTACAACATAGATGATAACATCACAGCTTTACAACTAGATAATAACATCATAGATTTACAAAATAGATAATTAAATATGGTCAATGATTCACAACATAACCATATAATCCAAATCATAGCTCAATCCAATTAAATTGTTAATCATCTTATTAAAGAAATCGAACCCACTAAAAGAAGGTCTTACGTTCTGAAATCCGAGTTCTGAAATTGATTTAGCTCGCCTTTGTAGTAGATTCGTTATTGTTTAGATTAGAGTTGAATAGAATTGAGTTGATTAGCTTTGATTTCCCTCTAGTTGGTGGCGGCTACTCTAGGTTACAAGATGACAGCATGACGACCATGATTCAGATTTTTATTTGATTTTAGGGTTTGAGTCTACCCATATTTATATAGAATTTCAATTTAATTATAGTTATCGGATGATCTTAGGGTTAATCATAACCACTCAGTCAGGATAGGGTGACACCTCAGCCCTAATGACTCAGCAATGAGTCACAATATGGATCAGATTGCACCAGAAAGTTGTGCGGGCTTTCTGCTCGGCCTGGTCGCACTTGGCAGGTGCGCCAGTGCCACTTTTGTACTGGCGCACTTCCCAAGTGCGCCAGTGCAATTATATTTTTTTCTTTGATTTTTTTGCCTGACTTCGTTTGTCCATATCTCCTTCATCCGGTATTCGTTTTACGCAAACTCAGACTCTATCTCAACCAGAATTCCGAGGGCGCAACCCGTTTCCCTTAATTCTCACATCTGAGATTAATTATTCTTGAATTTAGTTAATTCAATTATTCAAAAATTCGGGGTGTTACACGAGAGATATAAGTGATTAGGCATTATAAATCCATGGTTAGGCAAATATAACCATACCCAGCACTCACGTCTGTTCATCGAACTCCTCCCCCCTTCTCCACTTCGAAACCGCCTGCTTCTTATCACTATCATTAATGAACCCATACTTATCCCTATTCACCTTTCCACACGACATGCACCAATGTCCTAAACCCCACGCATTGTTTCCCTCCTCCATCACGCATGCTTCTACCCCTTTCAGCACTTCACATTTTAAACTTTCCTTTACTGTTATTAACGGCATGCATTTCTTTTCGGTTTTGCCATTTCTTCTCCACCGCTCATTCTCTTCCCTCTCCACCGGACTCCATCCAGCTCCTCAGCATTACTTTCTCCACCAGCGAGCTTTCCCCCTCATTTTGATTCCCCACATCTTTCGTGAATACCGTTCTTTATTCCCCATATTGGACATCTCCACTGTTGGATCTAGATTAACCCTAGAGGGGGGGTGAATAGGGTTTATTACAATTTTTCGCAGTGTTAAAATCTGACGGGATATTAAAATAATAAACAGAACACAGAATGCAATAGAAATAAAAATGCAGAAAGGAAATAACACACAGAGATACCTAGCTTCAGCAAAACCCTGCCTATTGCTGCATTCCTAAGGTTTCTACTAGGTGATAGAGCAGATCATGCTTACAAGACCATGTAAACTCGTGAAACCCTCGCTCCTATTCTAACCCTACACTTAAAACCCTAGACTGATCTAATCCCCTAGATCAGATTTCCCCAGATTACACATCCGTAAGCTGTAACCCTGGTTTTACAGACTCTAGCTAGTAAACTGCCAGTTAACACCCTAACTTGATTCGTAGATTTTACAGACCTAGAAACTGTTCGATTGATTACAAAAGAAATAACAAAGAACAAAATAAATAAATAAAAGCAAAAACACTAATCCCTTTAAATACAACTCTAGCCCAACATGAACCAGACTGGCCCACATCAATTTGACCGGACCAATTTTCCTTTTAAACGATTTCCTTTGGAGAAAATAAATGGCGGCTAGGAGATGGAATAATTTAGGGTTTTCAGTGTCCCCTAAATTGATCGATTAATGAATTGATGTCATGGCTCTCTGATTGCTCCTATGCTTCGTGTTGCTTTCTCGATTGATTTGGAGAAAGATTCTCGATCGAAAACCAGTGAGTATGAAATGTTTTCTTCGTTTATTCTTCGAATTTATTTGCTGTGATTTTTGATACCTTGCCAATGAGGAATTGGTGATATTTATATTGCTAAAAAACCCTAAACAACTCCGATTTCATTTAGAATGACTTAGCCTGATTCTTCTGATTTGTTGCATGAATTCCCCTTTTGAAAAGATGCGTGCTCCTCTTTTGATTTTCCTTGAATGAATCGAATCTGCTCTGATATTGCTTGCATGATTTAAGTTGATGAATCCATACTTAAAAGAATCTCTCTTATGAACCTGGTCGATTTAAAGAATAAAAAAACTAATTGCCTTTTCTGAATTCAATCAGTTTGTCCATGCATGATTTCTGGAATCAATACTTGCAAAATAAAAGACGACTAATTGTTTCCTTTCCTTTGAATGTGCTCTGTAAATTGCCGTAAATTCCAAAATGATTTTCTGGAAAAAATAGTTTCCCCCTTTGTGTAGCTTGATTGAATGCTGGAGATGGAATTTGATTGTCTTGCCAAAAATGATTCATGAATATGTGGAAAAAATTTGACAACTTGCCAAATACACTTGCTCAATTTTCTGGAAAACAAATAAATATGTTTTTGCCAAAAAATTATAACTTGATTTTCTGAAATCAATTTGAGAGACTTGAATGTTGATTTCTTGCCAAATCTGGTTTTTGAAATTGTTGCTGAATTTCTCCTTGCCAAAATTTGGCTGTCACATGCAAGAATGATTTGTGTCCATATGTTGTACCACTTTATTCTCTTGATTATGTTGTCATGTTGTTGCTTCCACCACTTGAAATGTTTATTCGATCACCATACATGTCCATGCTTTGCCAGTCTGTGTTTGTGCATGTTCAACAGGCTATTGCACCATTGCTTTTATGAATTGTTTGTGCATGAGCTTGTGAATGAGTGCACATTGAAAATGTAAGCTGAACCATGCTTTGATCCTGTTTGAAAAACTTGTAGCACCATACAGCCATGTCATCATTATGTCTGAACATTGAACTTGAGATTCTTCAAGTTATTTGCAGTTGCATGATCATGTATTCGTTTGTCTTTATGTTGTATCACCATATATATATGCACATTACTACTTGACCATTGATGTATAGTCTGCATTAATCTTTACTTCCATTCAAGCTTGAGAATTTCTAAAAAAAATTGTCGTTGAATGTTGTGCATTCACATAAACATGATGCTTTATCACTTGAAACAAGAATTCCACAATGTTGATGCTGAGTTGTTTAGGCTGTTTGTACTTGAGAGTCTGGACCACTATAACTTCACACTTGAATTTGATAGCCTGCAACTTCCATAAGACTTGATGTGTTGTCTATGTTTATATAGTTGAGCTCGGCCATTTTTCCTTGTTGTGTATTCACTTGAATATGTTCATGCTAGTAACCTTGCATTTGCTGAACATGTTGATTTGAGAGCTTGAACTTGTATTTGATTGTCTCACTGTTGATTGTGCACTGAGTTGAGTTGGTCCACGTGGCTGCTCCTCAGTTGCGCACTAGATTGGCGAGGCAGTGCACACATGTATATATATGCATGTGTGTATATGCAGCCATCCAGAATATATTTTCCTGTCCTTGCACTATAATATGTGTATATACATACACATGTGTGTGTATACATGTATCATGTGCGTGCTATATTCACATATCAGATCAAGTCATGAAAAATGATGAGAAACACACCAAAATTATGAGGCAAATAAAATTTTAAAATAAAAATTATATTCGCTAGAATTTATAATATTATTTCTGTTCTAGATACTGTGTGTGTGTTTCTGTATGTGACAGGTATGGATGACTGGACCGACTGAAGGATGCTGTGAAGACAGAAGGAAAAGAACTGAAGACTGTGTCAGTGAATATGTTAAAGTGTCTGTATAACAGTGAAATTATATATGAAATGTAACTGTGTATCTGTTATGTATGTATAACTGAGTGACAATGAATCTACTGAGTGATGAGAGATGTAGTGAAGAGCTGTGTATTTATATGAATTGTACTGATGTTTGTAATAAAAAAATTTGATTGAAATAAAATATTATTTTATTGTTGTCAAACAAATTTGTCTATTTTATTCAGTTTATTTATAAGTACAAATTCATATGAAGTGTTTAAATAGTGGAGATATAAATAGTTGTACTGTTTGAATGTTTGAAATATAATATTCAATTTAAATAAAATTCTGTATGAATATGTGAATGTCTGTACATGCGTATTCTATTTAAATATTAATATTATATTCCTGTCTGTGATGTATATATAGAACAATACAGCAACAAACACACTTAAAATAATATTTATTTGGTTGTTATCATCAAACAATATAATTGTATAGAACAATACAGCAACAAACACACTTAAAATAATATTTATTTGGTTGTTATCATCAAACAAAAATTATATAATTGTGTATACAATTACATCATATACAACAATCTCCCCCTTTTGATGATGACAAACAAATAAAAGATTTGGAGCACAATAAATGTGTTTGACAGTGAATATTGAACTTCCCCTATTTATTAGTTCCCCCTACAACAGAAAACTCCCCCTACAACTATGTATAAGTGAAACGAATGAATTTAATAAATTTTCAAAATTAAAAATATTTATAAAATATTCACTCATAAATCAAAATCTCAATCCATTCTCCCCCTTTTGTTATCATCAAAAGGATACCGAGTTTAAAATACAGATGAAAAATGACTAAAAGTATAATTTCAGCTTAAGAGGAAGAACGACCATCAAAAATCTTAATCACTCAAACTAAAATCATAATATACAAAGAATTGGTGGTATATTTCACATTGTAGAGAATGGCGGATTTATGATGAAAATTATATATAATGGAGAGAGTTTCAAAAATATGAATATTTTCCAATTATTTTCAAAAGAATTTTATAAAAACGAGCAGTGATGGTTTTGGACTATAATTAATAATTCAATTTAAGTGACAAAATCAGACAGTCTCAAATCCCTGTAGCTATCAATAAACAAATCATAATACTACATAAAATATTACATGAAGGAGAATCTCAAATTAATTTCTATTTAGCACATTATTTCCTTTTCTTTTTATTTTTTATTTAAGATCACATAGACCACGCATAACCAGAGCTTGGATTTTTAAATGAGGTCAGTCGCCGCTTAAATTATAAGTCACCTCACAACCATGCATGACCAGAGCTTGGATTTTTAAATGAGATTGGAGACACACTTATGAACTAATTATATATTTATCGTTTTCAGCTTCAAAGGAAAAACTCCTCAGTATATAAAACCAATATGGATGATAGAAATGTGATAGGTACAGAAATGGACTGTGAAATAAATTTCTAAATTAATTATATTATGAAATATGCTTGATTGTACCGGGATCATTGAAAATTTTCCATTATCACTAATTCTGAATAATAACAAGACCCATTTCTATCACAAATATTTCCACTATTTATCAAAAAGATTTAAAAAAAATATTAACTCCCCACATTAATATAAAATCATAATGGATGACAGAATAATGGAAGATAAAGAGGATGGTCGTGAAATAATCGCCAATTCAAAGATATTATAATAACTGTTCAACCATCATGAGAATCTAAATAAAATCTCCTCTTTTTGTGAAATATATTACAATCACAATTCATCACAATTTCAAAATCTATTTATCATTTTGACTATATAAGTACAGTTCAATTTGGATATTGATTTCAATTTCTGAATGAATAATCGATAAATAATTTTAAAATTGAAAATCAATTACAAGAGGAATATGAAGAGATCTATACAAAGTACGAGGATTAAAAAACATATACAAAAATTTAGCACTTCTGATACTAATTGATGTCCCTATTAATGAGGATTGAAACAAGACACTGGAGACAAACCAAGATATCACAGATAGCAGAATTTTAGAGCCCAACAAGACAAGATAACAAATTAGGCAAGCAGTAGATAGGTCAAAACAGGCAGTTATTTGAAAACAGTATCAGAGCAGCAATCAAATCAAAAAACAAGCAATTTCCAAAATATTTTCAAATCAATATCAGAGCAGCACAAGAATCAGTTCAAATCAGACTTGTCAGGATGATGGTCACAAAAGATCATTCATGATCTAAGATTAAAAATACCATTTATTTTAAATCATTTGAAGGAAAGTGAAGGTATCATGATTCAATGAATCAACCATACAGTTTATAAATTTTAGATTCAGAATAAGTGTGAGATTCAATAAATCAATAATTTCAAATGATTTTAAACAAACAAATATTTAAATCAAATAATCATGAAATAACAGTGAGGTTCAAAAACCATTTTTCAAAAGAATTTTTCAAGAATATTTCTGGTAAGTGCAAGAGAAATTTCAGATCATTTACATCAAATTTGAGAAATATTCATGATCCAAAAATTAAGAAATAATTTATTTGAAATCAGTTGAATCAATGTCAAGTTTTGGGATATAATGAATCAGTCACAAAAGATTGACAATTTCAAAATTAAGGGGCATGTGATATTCAAAATATCAAGAATTTCAGATGATTTCAAACAAACAAATTTCAACCATAATGATCATGAATAAAAGGTGAAAGTCAAGATGTATCACTGTGGTTTAAGATAATTCAAATTATCCAAGTCAATCTGAATATTAATGAAATTATCACAACTGGTAAATAGCAGAGGACTGTAATGAGTATAATATTCCAAGCTTTTCTAAAATGAATAATAAGAAACCCAAAACAACATAGGTGTGTGAAATTCCATTAAATTTTCAGATCTTCAAAAATTTAGAATTCAAATTAACAGTGTTCAAGATATAACAAGAATACATCAACACTGTTATGAATTCAGAAAATCAGAAAGAAAACTTCAAAACAATTGTAGATATTAACAAGATTAAATTCGAGATCTGGAAATTATTAAAACGTCATAGTTCTAAAATAAATTGAGTTTCCAGAAGATCATGACTACAATTGGAAGTTAAGAAGGCCCAATAAGAAAAAAAAATGTGGCAGTGAAAAATCAAAGCAGAATAAACAAAAGAAAAAAAATAGAAGGGATAGAAAGAGAAATAAACAACAAAAAATATATAAACAAATGTGTTAAGAGATCGTACCAGATTTGCAGTAGATGATGTGGATCTCCAACCCAACATATTTGGTTAAGGAACTTCAAATGATTCAATGTAATGAGGCAGTTTGATTTCAGGTTCTCTTTTGCAAAGCAGTTCCTCAACCTCCTTTGGTACCTAATAGTTTAAAGGATTGAGTGGTCTAATAAAATTTCTAAAACCACTCTGAAATGTGTTCATCACTTTCGGTACCCAAACCTATCTATATAACAAACCATCAGAATTTACTTTTGTACCCTTGGGAACTCAAATCTGTTTGAATTTAGTCGAAATCGTTTTATTTTTTATTTAGGATCCAAGATCTTTTAAGAGGTTTGTTATCAAACAAAATTCCATTTTGATCATGATTCAAAAATCCTTTGAAATTTTCTGAGTTTATATTTTCAAAACGATCTTTTCCAAAACAATCTGAAGGATTTTTAAAACCATTTAAATTTCGCTTTTCAAAACCATTGTTTTTCCCAAAGCCAAGACCACGTCTATTTCCGATAGGATTCTGATTTTGCAAAAATATATTCAACGATTTTTCCTCATTAGAGAATTTATCCAAAGTTGATTCTAATCGTTGAATTTTGGATTTAAGGTCACTGTTTTCTTTCATTAAATCTGAACATCGATTGTTAGTGATCTTTCTTTTAGCATCATGTTGTTTCAAAACCAAAATTTTAGTTTCAAGTAATTTTATTTTGGCTTGGGACTCAGCAATCTCTGATTCAAACTTAGTTTGCTTTTTGAATTCAGATTTTTCAAAATCTTTGAATTTTCATTTTCTTTTCAAAATCTTTCAAAATTGACTCTGTTTTCAGCAAACTTTCTTTTTCAAAAATTTCATGTTTGGAATTACTATTATCCAACTCCTTTTGCAAAGAATCGTTTTTATAAATTAACTCATCTTCATTTTGTTTTAAAATGATAATTTCTTTTTCAAATTTCTGAAAATTCATATTGAGATGAGCTAAATCATTTTTCAAATTGGAACAATTCTTGCAATCAGAGTTTACAAATTTTAATTTGAACATATTATTTTTGCATCGCAACTTAGAATTTTCAGATTTCAGAATTTTGTTTTCTCATTGGAGACGATTAATAGTTTTTGTTAAATCATTACAACGAGAAACCAATACATCATATGAAAAATTTCCATCGTCTGAACTATCATTAATAGCTCCAGTTAAGCACACATCAGATTATGAGTTGGAAATTGAGGGTTTTGAGCAGCTGTTAGATTTTCCATACAACGTGTTGAGAGTTTTCTAGATATCCTGCGTTGTCAAACAATGGGAGATAAATTTTAATTGATCATTACCAAGATAGGAATAAATAATATGCATGATACGAGCATTTAAAACCTTATTCCTCTTATCTAACATGTCTCCCAAATTTTCAATAATATTCCAATATTCAAAATTAACAGATTTTAAATATAATTCGAATTTTGATTTCCAAATTTGAAAATCTGTTCCACTGAAAATAATTGGAATATCACTGGACTGACTCTCGTTATATTGACAACTAGGATCCATGATTCTAGGGTTAATGAAATTACCAGGCTCTGATACCACTTGTTGGATCTAGATTAACCCTAGAGGGGGGGTAAAGGTTTATTACAATTTTTCGCAGAGTTAAAATTTGATGGGATATTAAAATAATAAACAGAACATAGAATGCATTAGAAATAAAAATGCAGAAAGGAAATAACACACAGAGATACCCAGCTTCAGCAAAACCCTGGCTACTGTTGCATTCCTAAGGTTTCTACTGGGTGATAGAACATATCCCGCTTACAAGACCATGTAAACTCGCGAACCCCTCGCTCCTATTCTAACCCTATGCTTAAAACCCTAGACTGAACTAATCCCCTAGATCAGATTACCCCAGATTACGCACCCGTAACCTGTAACCCTAGTTTTTACAGACTCTAGTAAACTGTCAGTTAACACCCTAACTAGATTCCAAGATTTTACAGACCTAAAAATTATTCGATTGATTAAAAAATAAATAAATAAAAAAGCTAAAACCCTAATCCCTTTAAATACAACTCTAGCCCAACATGAACCAGACCGGCCCACTTCAATTTGACCGCACCAATTTTACTTTTACACGATTTCCTTTGGAGAAAATAAATGGCGGCTAGGCGATGGAATAATTTAGGGTTTTCTGCGTCCCCCAAATCGATCGATTGATGATGAATTTATGTCGTGGTTCTCTGATTTCTCCTATGCTTCGTGTTGCTTGCTCGATTGATTTGGAGAAAGATTCTCGATTGAAAATCTATGCGATTGAAATGTTTTTTTCGTTTATGCTTTCGAATTTGTTTGCTGTGATTTTTGATACCTTACCAATGAGGGATTGGTGATATTTATATGGCTATACAAACCATAAACAACTCTAATTTCATTTAGAATGACTTGGCCTGATTCTCCTGATTTGTTGTGTGAATTCCCCTTTTGAAAAGATGCGTTTTCCTCTTTTGAATTGCCTTGAATGAATCGAATCTGCTTTGATATTGCTTGCGTGATTTAAGTTGATGAATCCATACTTAAAAAGAATCTCTCTTATGAACCTGGTCGATTTAAAGAATAAAAAAACTTGTTACCTTTTCCGAATTCTACCAGTTTGTCCATGCATGATTTCTGGAATCAATACTTGCTAAATAAAACATGACTAATGGTTTCCTTGCCTTTGAATGTGCTTTGTAAATTGCCGTAAATTCTGAAATGATTTTCTGGAAAAAATAGTTTCCCCCTTTGTGTAGCTTGATTGAATGTTGAAGATGGAATTTGATTGTCTTGCCAAAAATGATTCATGAATATATGGTAACAATTTGATAACTTGCCAAATACACTTGCTCAATTTTCTGGAAAACAAATAAATATGTTTTTGCCAAAAAATTATAACTTGATTTTCTGAAATCAATTTGAGAGGCTTGAATGTTGATTTCTTGCCAAATCTGGTTTTTGAAATTGTTGCTGAATTTCTCCTTACCAAAATTTGGCTGTCACATGCATGCAAGAATGATTTGTGTCCATATGTTGTACCACTTTATTCTCTTGATTATGTTGCCATGTTGTTGCTTCCACCGCTTGAAATGTCTATTCGATCACCATACATGTCCATGCTTTGCCAGTCTGTGTTTGTGCATGTTCAACAGGCTATTGCACCATTGCTTTTATGAACTTGTTTGTGCATGAGCTTGTGAATGAGTGCACATTGAAAATGTAGGCCGAACCATGCTTTGATCCTGTTTGAAAAACTTGTAGCACCATACAGCCATGTCATCATTATGTCTGAACAGTGAACTTGAGCTTCTTCAAGTTATTTGCAGTTGCATGATCATGTATTCATTTGTCTTTATGTTGTATCACAATATATATGTGCACATTACTACTTGACTAGTCATGTATAATCTACATTAATCTTTGCTTCCCTTCAAGCTTGTGCATTTCTAAAAAAAATTGTCATTGTTGAATGTTGTGCATTCACATAAACATGCTGCTTTATCACTTGAAACAAGAATGCCACCATGATGATGCTGAGTTGTTTAGGCTGTTTGTACTTGAGAGTCTGGACCACTATAATTTCACACTTGAATTTGATAGCTTGCAACTTCCATATGACTTGCTGTGTTGACTATGTTTATTTAGTTGAGCTCGACCATTTTGCCTTGTTGTGTATTCACTTGAACATGTTCATGCTAGTCACCTTGCATTTGCTGAACATGTTGATTTAAGAGCTTGAACTTGTATTTGATTATCCCACTGTTGATTGTGCACGGAGTCGAGTTGGTCCACGTGGTTGCTTCTCAATTGCACACTGGATTGGCGAAGCAGTGCATATGTGTTTATATTTGCACGTGTGTATATGCAACGATCCAGAATAGATTTTCCTGTCCTTGCACTATAATATGTATATATACATACACATGTGTGTGTATACATGTATCATGCGCGTGCTATATTCACATATCAGATCAAGACATGAAAAATGATGAGAAATACATCAAAATTCTGTGGCAAATAAAATTTTAAAATAAAAATTATATTCGCTAAATTTAGAATATTATTTCTGTTCTAGATACTGTGTGTGTAATGACCTGGGTTTTTGGCGACTTGGGTTATCGCCATAAACTCAATGATGACTAACCAAACATCGAAAAATACCAGTCATTCGTGAAAGAAATTAGAGGGTGAGGAAAGATAAGATAGAAACTTAGAATAGAAGAAGAAGAAGAACACAACATCAGAGTAACACGAATCTCACAGCGAAAACGAATAAATATATTTCATAACATAACTTTGAAATACAAATCTGTACTTGAATATACATATCATTATCAAAGTACAACACTTACAACACAGCGGAAATAACTATAGCTATATGATCCTGAAGCCTCCTGCTCCTAGCTCCTCCAGTATATCTGTAAATCCCGACTACTTGACTGCCCGTACAAATTTAGGCACCCAAGAGTTTAGGGAAAACAATAAAAATAAACTCCGGGCCAGTCATGGGACTGGTGTGAGTAAAACATTTTAAAACAATTCAAACAGGAAATCGATATCTCATAAGACCACGCCGTATAACGAAACGGGTTTTTCCCTTATGATAATCCAAACACTTCATATCAAAAACCTTTTGATATTATAATAATGTCTATCAACACAATATAATAATCATCTAGCAGAAACGCTTTCATCTCACGTCCTACATATATAGTATACAATCAAAACCGGAAGCACGTATTGGGTAATGGATTTCCAACTATGACAAGGTATGGAACCACCTTTCGCTAGTGTATCTCTAGAGAGTAATACACTGGGTTCAACAAGAACATCTTGCTACCCGGCCACACATGACCGATCACTCATTTCGCTTGAGTGTATCGAATGTATATCACCAACGGTTGGGATCAGCAACCGTTTCCCGAATGGGACAACATCAACAATAGATTTTTAGAAGTAAATGAAACTCTAGATCAGGTGATTATACACCCTACTTCGGTGCGACCGACTTAGCCATGCTGCCTGCCCGATTTCTGTCATTTACCGGATGTGAGGCTAGAAGCTACGCTTTATCATCACACCAGATTCACTTTGAATGCCACATCGTCAAATCCATCAAATCACCGATTTGACGTCCTCAACTATACATTATGTGTTAGCTAAAAGAAGTTTCCTTCTCCGCTTCCACTCTTGGTACGGTTGGAGAAATCAATATACGTGATCGTCTGGAAATACTTTGTCAGACATCCGTCCATACAAGTAATCCAGGAACAAGATGAACCGAAGGCACTATTCTGTAAACAAGATAGCCCTTGCATAACTCCGTCTTCAATTTCCTTTGGCATATATGATTCGCAACGCTTATGCCAATACAGAGTGTTTCTTTGGATAATAATCCAACCGGTCTCTCCATATTAACAACGTTAAAATGGTCAAAACTTCGATAGTCTGTGATTTAACTATCGAAGAAAAACAGGTGTTCAAACAACGATATTATTTCCAAATGGAAATTTATATCGATCAAACATCATTCAACATTTATCTCTTTATTTCATTAATATACTTATCTCTTGTTTCCCTATATTCAATATTTCTTATTTTCTAAATTTAGAAAATATACGTTATTAACAATGGAAAACATTTCCATTTCTTGTTTTCTTTATTATAAAACATTTCTGGTTTCTTATTTGGAAAACATTTCCAAAGCTTATTTATTGGACTTAGACAGATGTTTAAACAAACATCGCTATGCCAACTCAAACCATTTCCTTTACTGTCGAACCTTAACTATTCCTTAGTTAAAAATGAAGCTAATCAAGTTGGGGTAGAACTACCTCTCAGACCTTAACTGAACAACATTTCTAACTTTGAAATAGGCAAAGTTCACTTTATATTCCTTTTACTAACTTCCTTACTTAACCCTCTTCGAATAGCTATATTCGATTGACTCTTTTCACTTAACTCTATTCGATTAATCCTTATCAATTAACTCTATTGGACTAACACTATTGGATTAACTCTATTTGACTAACGCTATTGATTTACTCATTTCACTTAACTCCTTTCGAATAGACTATATTCGATAACTCCTTTTACTTTCTTCGAATAAACTATATTCGATTAACTCATTTGCTTCTATTCGAATAAACTATATTCGATTAACTCCTTTTACTTCCTATTCGAATAAACTATATTCGATTAACTCCTTTTACTTTCTATTCGAATAAACTATATTCGATTAACTCCTTTTACTTTCTATTCGAATAAACTATATTCGATTAACTCATTTTACTTTCTATTCGAATAAACTATATTCGATTAACTCCTTTTACTTTCTATTCGAATAAACTATATTCGATTAACTCATTTTACTTTCTATTCGAATAAACTATATTCGATTAACTAATTTTACTTTCTATTCGAATAAACTATATTCGATTAACTCATTTTACTTTAACTCTAATCGATTTCACTCTAACTAGTTTAACTCTAACTGGTTTACTCTAACTGGTTTAACTCTATCTAGCCAACTCGACTCGACTAACCCCTTTCGAATAACATATTCGATTTACTAACTTTCGAATACCATATTCGATTAACTAACTTTCGAATACCATATCCGATTAACTCCCTTCGAATAACTATATTCGATTTAACTCCTTTCGAATAACTAATTCGATTTAACTCTTTTCGAATACCATATTCGATTTACTAACTTTTTCGCTTTATAAAGATTTCCTTTTTAACAACGTTTATTCATTTTTTAAGATTTACTTTTAGTAACGGTTCTTCACTTTAAAAATGATTTCCTTTTTATAACGTTTTCCCTTTTATAACGTCCTATTCCGTTATAAATAAATTTCCCTCTTTAACCCTATTTATTTTCTAAATATTTCCTATCAATTCTATTTGTAAATGATTATACAAATATTTCCTTTTCTATTATTCTATTTGCAAATGGTTTGCAAATATTTCCTTTTCAAATCTATTCTTTGATTTTATTTTCCCTTTTCTAAATATCTCCTATTTATAAATATTCCAATTTATAAATATTTCTTATTTATAAATATTCCATTTATAAATATTTTATTTTCAAATATCACTTTGACAAATTCCCCTTTATCAACATTTCGGTATGTTATGGTATTCAACATATCAAATCACGATGACCAATATTGTTCAAACACATATAATTGACAACAGATTATATATCACATCATATATCACAATATATGAAAAACAATAAAATAACTGTTGAGGAATGCAGTCGGATTCCTCCAACCTGTTTCCCTGCATCACAGATGTTAAACAATATAGATAACATCACTTTCAGTTCCATATGATATATTCTGTTAAACAGAATCAATATAAAATTTCCACTAACTGACTAGCAGTTCAATCAAACAGTCAACACACAGTCAATCAGCCAATATTTAACAGTTCTAAAAATACAACATGAAATTATAAACTATTCAGGGTTAGTGAGATTTACTCACCTTGGACTATTATCATTAAAACGATTAACTGTCTTTGACCCAGACGAACAATTTATTTTGCCATAAATTATAACGAGCTCTGATGGACTTCCAGTCAGTGCCATTGTGTAGTGTCTGTCCATACGATCCTGTCGGATCCTGTTTTGTTTGATTTCGATATCGTATGAGGATGATACTAATTTTACAAGTTCAACGCATATTTAGATTGAATAAAAACTTAACTTTAAACTTGGATGAGCTCACCCATATTCCCTAAGGCCCAACCACGTTCAACAAACCCCAAACCCGCTTAAACTCTTCTTCCCCAAAACGATACCCGTGTCACCAGTATTCCCACTCCACCATTTCGTGATTCTGCTCCCTCCACGCGACCCCATTTCTTCATGATTTCACAAACTGAAAGTATCGAGTTGTTTCTCTCCTCAAACATCACTCCTCCTTCCCCGAACTACCACACTCGCACCTCACCTTCGAGAGGCGTCGTCCAGCCTTCCTCCATCGGCTACAGGATGCCACCGAAGAAAACCATCGTCGAAATCCTCCAAGCTTGCACTCTAGGTGCATATTTTCAAGCTAAACCCAAAAACAAGATCTGTTTCACCAACCATTGCCTCATTTCCACAAACAAACCAACCCTAGGTTGACTGAGCAACGTCGACCCTTTGGAAAATACGATCGCAGGCAACAAAGCTTGCATGGAAATGGCCAGAAAGTGATGAGGATTAACATCGTATAAGATTTGGATTTTTTTAGAATTGTTTTGAATTCCTAGGATTTTTAAGACTCACGAATTGATTTCCTGGAACCCAAAACTTACGACGGAAAATTCCTTGACCACCGAAGGGAAAAATTTAGGGTTTAGGAAAGAGTAAGGGGTATTTATAAGTTTTAGAATTTAAATATTTTCATTATAAATATTCAATTATAATCAAATGTTGTTTGTACTTATCTTCTGAAAATTCCTGTGACCACATACGATACCCAAAAATCACGAAACTAGACACGTAGCTAGAGTTCGACATTACGGTCCCAACGAAACTGGTTTCGTCGAATTCCGACTTCGTATGCTCACACAGCGTATTTTTAACCATCAAAATACTGACTGTTTCCTACTCTAAAAATCTGTACGATCACACAGTGACTTTAAAAATCACGAAACTGGAAATCTAACAACTATTTGACATTGCGGATCCAACAAAACTAGCTTTGTCGAATTCCGACTTCGTTTGCAAAAGTGGCTATTTTTAAAAGCTCTAAATAGCCTATTTAAATATATAAATATATTTAAATATAATTGAATTAAAAATTTAAAAAATTAAATATTATCGTCTATATTCACAGTGGAATACCATACAGCTTCAGAATATTCCCATATGAATTTCTAACTCGATATTCACTTCTGGGTCAACCCGATATTCGATTTATATTGAAATTCCTTTTTAAAATATAAATAATTCCTTTATAAATTATAAAGGAATTCCACAACGACTTTTCTAAAATTTGATTTGGACATATCTCAAAATCTACACGATGAAATCCCGATTTTTCTCTTCCACTAGAAAGATATACTCCACCAGCTCCACACGTTTCTTGTTTCACATAAATCCGGCTTAAAACGAATCCTGTACATTCAGTTGAAGTTCGAATCGCCAATTTACGAACTGCAGCGCCATTTCGAGCTCGTTTATAATTATATTATAAACTATACGTTCAACTATCGACGATTGAATATATTCGTTATTCTAATTCAATTCTAAACTGAACTATATATTTTAAATAATCCAATTCACACCATATCGCCATTTCAGCCAATTCTGATTATTTCAGAATTAAATATATTATTTAATTTATTATTTCAATTAAATATTCATCATTATTTAATTCCACGACCATTTAATTCACTATATCACTATTTATATAATTAAATATATTAATTATAATACCTCTGCCAATGCGGGTCATTCCAATCTTTCCCACTTAAAATAATTTCGTCCTCGAAATTGCTAAAAGGTAGAGGACGACCCTATCGACTGGTTAGAACATATTTGTTCACTTCTTAACTTCAGTTTCAACTGAACCAATTTAATTTCAATTAAATTATTCATTAATTCTCATCAACGAAAATTTTCAAAAATCTTGAAAATTTTCTAATGCCTTAACTCTTCGAAAAATTTCGCCAGCACCTTCTTTGTATTGGTCAATACGTCAAACTCCAACTCGCCTCTCTGGGCCATCTCCAATCCAAAAGAAAATCAAACAGCCAAGCGGCTTGCCAATTCGGCTCATAAATCTTATATCCAATAGAAATATAAACTTGTACCTTTTGTCGTCATATCATTATATGCTTTCCACCTGTTATCAATTCAGCAGATACAAGGGTTATCCCAATCAAATTCCAATCTGCTTTTATCCACGACACAACCATTTGCTTATATCCGAGCCAAATATCATGTCAACTCGAGTTTCTCCTCGATTCCCAACTCTTAACTTGATTATCACATTACACTTCAAATTTTAATCTCACAATCCAATTGGTCTTGATATCATTCTAATTCAATCTCAGTTACCACTTTACTGGCTTTACTTTAATTCAAACTTGCTTTCACAAATTTCTGTTAAATTTGTTTTTAATTCAAACAGTCTTTCCCTGGGAGTTTTTAAATAGTTTACTCTTTTCAAAAATCAAAATTTCCTTTTGAACATGTCACTGAGCCCTAAATTAATATTCCATTAGTTAAATCTCTTCTCTATTTCTTAATCAATATTTGTTAACCAAATATTTTCAATACCCATATTGGCCTTTTATGTTATTGGGAAAACATTTCTGAATATCGCCTCCCTTTATTTTCTAAACTTTTAGAAAATATATGTTATTTATAATTGGAAAATATTCCAATTACTTATCTCTTTTCCGATCTCGTTTATTTCTATACTTAGGAAATATTCTTTATTATATTTCCAATCTTACATTTTATTTGGGTTAAAACGGATGTTGTGTAAAACATCGTTATGACAACCCAAATACTATATTCAACTAACTCTTATTCAACATTGATCTTCGAGCCTGAAATCTTACTATTTATTTGTTAATAATGAAATCAATCAAGTTGGGGTATAACTACCTCTCAAACCTTGACTGATTAACATTTATAACGTCAAAACAGATATGACTACTTACTCGAATAACCAATACCACACAACTACTTATTCACTTTTAAACACGTATACGCTTCCTCTTTCTATTCTTACTAGATTTTATTCTTAGTCTTCCCTTTTGATTTTTACTATTCTATTTCTAAGTTCGTTTCCTTATCGACTTCTATATATATATATATATCGATACGTTGATTTCTAACTATCAAATTATCTTAAAAATATTCTAACTCCTAATATTCCCGGAAAAATTCGCCATAACCTCCTTTGTACCAGAAGCATCGGGATATTTCAAATAGCCTCCCATGGCCCTCACCAATCCAAAAGAAAAAGAAAAAGCCAAGCGGCTAGCCGATACGGCGCATAAAATCTCATATATGAATTAACTACGTACCTTTTCGTCGAGCATTCTATTTATTTCACTTCTATACTTTATTCCAAACCTATCTCATGTATATCCATACATTTCTAATTCATTTCAACTTAATCCATTCGTTTTAACTTAGTTCGTTAAGTTATTTTCACATTACTGGTTTGCCCATTTCACCTTCATATTTGAGTATAACATGTTCAAATATATTTTAACTTACTTATTAACTAATTTGAATTCAAATTTCAAACTTAAGTTCTATATTCGATTTCGAATATCCATTCACAAATCCAATTCACCTTTCAAAGTTCAACTTCAAATTCAAAACCCGTTTAACTAATTCCTCTTCGACTTAGTTAACTCTATTCAATTTTTATTCAAATTTTATATCACTTCTATTATTCAAATCGATATATCAAATTCTATATATTCAAATTCTATAGTTTAAATCCCATTTGAATTCTATATTCAAATTCTTGAATTTCTATATTCAAATTCCATTTGAATTTCTATATTCAAATTCCATTTCACTTTCGATATTCAAATCCTATATTTGAATTCCTTTATATTTTCTATATTCAAATTCTATATTTGAATTCCTTTTGAATTTCTATATTCAAATTCTATATCGCTTCCATTGAATTTCATATATACAAACTCCCTTTGAATTTCTATATTCAATTTCTATTTCAACTTTCTTTATTCATTCTTTATTATAAATCCCGTTTTGAAATTCAACACAACTTGTCTTTCCCAAAACAAATTCAAACAGTATCTCTGGTAGTAATTCGTCACTTACAACTCGAAAATGAATACTGATGATGCAGCTGTCATCATCAAAATCTATTTTCCAGCGATCGAAGTGAGTTCAATACTATAAAACCATTTCTAAACATTTCCACTTTAAAATTCATTTCAAAATATATTTCACACTACTTGTAAAACAATTTAAAATCTCCCAGGATCTTAAATTTTCCTTATTTTAATCCAAATCCATTTACAAACACTTATCCAATTTTCTAGAATTTTAATTCAATTTTTGGTTTAAATTTCAGATTTAACTCATCTGATTTCACGTATTTCACTTATATGAATTCTGATTGGTTATTTACGTAACCATTTAATTTATAATCTTACTCGATTATAATAACAACCAATATATCCATTATATTATAATTTTGATATATATATATATATATATATCTTCTCTATATCAAGATATACCTTGGGTAAACTTATTTTAATTTACCCCTTTTTCAAAACATATCGTGACGACCCATCGTATTCGAGTGTTTAGTAACTCCTACCGATACAGTGGATCAAACTAATCGACCAGAACCCAAAAACAACTCAACCAATGAATCTCCATAATATAAAACAATTTTTATATCAATAACAAATACGTTCACTCGTATATATACACTCAACTCAATCTAGGGTAGTACTAACCCTATCTCTACCGAGTCACGCCACAGAGCCAAGGTAAATCACTTAACTTAAGATCTGATACCAACTGTAATGACCCGGGTTTTTGGCGACTTTGGTTATCGCCATAAACTCAATGATGACTAACCAAACATCGAAAAATACCAATCATTTGTGAAAGAAATTAGAGGGTGAGGAAAGATAAGATAGAAACCTAGAATAGAAGAAGAAGAAGAACACAACATCAGAGTAACACAAATCTCACAGCGGAAACGAATAAATATATTTCATAACATAACTTTGAAATACAAATCTGTACTTGAATATACATATCATTATCAAAGTACAACACATACAACACAGCGGAAATAACTATAGCTATATGATCCTGAAGCCTCCTGCTCCTAGCTCTTCCAGTATATCTGTAAATCCCGACTACTTGACTGCCCGTACAAATTTAGGCACCCAAGAGTTTAGGGAAAACAACAAAATAAACTCCGGGTCAGTCATGGGACTGGTGTGAGTAAAACATTTTAAAACAGTTCAAACAGGTAATCGATATCTCATAAGACCAAGCCGTATAACGGAACGGGTTTTTCCCTTATGAGAATCCAAACACTTTATATCAAAAACCTTTTGATATTATAATAATGTCTATAACACAATATAATAATCATCTAGCAGAAACGCTTTCATCTCACGTTCTACATATCTAGTATACAATCAAAACCGCAAGCACGTATTGGGTAATGGATTTCCAACTATGACAAGGTATGGAACCACCTTTCGCTAGTGTATCTCTAGAGAGGAATACACTGGGTTCAACAAGAACATCTTGCAACCCGGCCACACATGACCGACCACTCATTTCGCTTGAGTGTATCGAATGTATATCACCAACGGTTGGGATCAGCAACCGTTTCCCGAATGGGACAACATCAACAATAGATTTTTAGAAGTAAATGAAACTCTAGATCAGGTGATTATACACCCTACTTCGGTGCGACCGACTTAGCCATGCTGCCTGCCCGATTTCTGTCATTTACCGGATGTGAGGCTAGAAGCTACGCTTTATTATCACACCAGATTCACTTTGAATGCCACATCGTAAATCCATCAAATCACCGATTTGACGTCCTCAACCATACATTATGTGTTAGCTAAAAGAAGTTTCCTTCTCCGCTTCCACTCTTGGTACGGTTGGAGAAATCAATATACGTGATCGTCTGGAAATACTTTGTCAGACATCTGTCCATACAAGTCATCCAGGAACAGGATGAACCGAAGGCATTATTCTGTAAACAGGATAGCCCTTGCATAACTCCGTCTTCAATTTCCTTTAGCATATATGATTCGCAACGCTTATGCCAATACAGAGTGGTTCTTTGGATAATAATCCAACCGGTCTCTCCATATTAACAACGTTTAAATGGTCAAAACTTCGATAGTCTGTGATTTAACTATCGAAGAAAAACAGGTGTGCAAACAACGATATTATTTCCAAATGGAAATTTATATCGATCAAACATCATTCAACATTTATCTCTTTATTTCATTAATCTACTTATCTCTTGTTTCCCTATATTCATTATTTCTTATTTTCTAAATTTGGAAAATATACGTTATTAACAATGGAAAACATTTCCAATTCTTGTTTTCTTTATTAGAAAACATTTCTGGTTTCTTATTTGGAAAACATTTCCAAAGCTTCTTTATTGGACTTAGACAGATGTTTAAACAAACATCGCTATGCCAACTCAAACCATTTCCTTTACTGTCGAACCTTAACTATTCCTTAGTTAAAAACGAAGCCAATCATGTTGGGGTAGAACTACCTCTCAGACCTTAACTGAACAACATTTCTAACTTTGAAATAGGCAAAGTTCACTCTATATTCCTTTTACTAACTTCCTTACTTAACCCTCTTCGAATAGCTATATTCGATTGACTCTTTTCACTTAACTCTATTCGATTAACCCTTATCAATTAACTCTATTGGACTAACACTATTGGATTAACTCTATTTGACTAACGCTATTGATTTACTCATTTCACTTAACTCCTTTCGAATAAACTATATTCGATAACTCCTTTTACTTTCTTCGAATAAACTATATTCGATTAACTCATTTGCTTCTATTCGAATAAACTATATTCGATTAACTCCTTTTACTTCCTATTCAAATAGAGTTAAAGGAACTCCCCTTTCATCGCGAAATACCCACAACCACTGCTTCTATCACGAGCGTTTACTGACCATCGCGAGGAGCTCCACCTAGTCGCTGCTCCACTGTCGAACCTTGTCTATACGTGAATACCCATTTCAACCTAATGCAGAGACTAATCCTTAGTTTGTGAATGAAATAAAAACCCAAGATGTGGAACTAAAATTAGAACCTAACTGGATATAGTTGAGTCTTTGACCAAACCAGCTTCAAACTGTTGCATTCGTTACCACGATCTCGGTGAAGCTTGCCACGTTCCATTCTGATACACAATAAAAATTAGATGCGTCTAAATATATGATTAAATTAAACAAATTAATTTCTTTAATTAAACATTAATCAACTAATGACTTGGCATGGTAAGAAACCATGCCGATCTAATTTAAGCTAATCATTTACGGAATAAGGCTCGACTTTTATTTGAGGTAAAAACAGGCTCGCTTACTTTCTTTTACTGTAGCCTTATTCGCAAACATGGTCGACCTTCTTTTAATTAAAGTTTATTACACTAATTAAAGATTTGTTGAATACGGTTAGTATTCACTGTAAAATCCTAGATGGAAATAAATTCTACTCAGGTCAATAGACCCAGATTAACACGATCTACATATATATATACATCTTAATTAAATAAGTGGTTTAAACTTTAAGTACCATTACTAGTTAAACTAAGGATTAGTCGCTCAAAAATTTAACTAGGTCCGTTCATATATAAAGTTCGTCCAGGCAAGTTAAACATACCTCTGCTCACCGTTCTTCCCTATAAACATTGCTTATAAATTTCAAGTATGGAAATTTATAAACGTTGCTTATAAATCGATAATGCGGGATTTGAAATGAATATATAAACGTGGTTTATAAATTAATAATGCAGAGAAGTGAAATGAATTTATAAACGATGGTTATAAATAAAGTGGAAAAATTATCCTTGGATAATTTGAATATTTAAATTCAAATGTGAATTTAAAAATAGAAAGGGGAAAATCGTTTTAAAGAAATAAACGATGGAATTTATTCTGATGTTCAGAATATAAATTGAATGAAAATAAATCAATAAGGATTTATGATTTGAATTCGATTAACTCGAATTTTATTTAAGTAGAAATCAAATTGAATAAATAGAATTTGACTACAAGTTGAATATAGAATTTGAATAGAATTTGAATATACAGAAATTTGAATAGAATTGAAATAGAATTTGAATTCAAAGGAATTGCAATAGAATTTGAATTCAAAGGAATTGAAATAGAATTTGAATTTAAAGGAATTCACATAGAATTTGAATTCAAAGGAATTCAAATAGATTTGAATAAAGAAAGTTCAAATGAAATTTAAATATAAAATTTGAAAATAGAAGTGAAATGGAGTTAAATATAGAAATTCAAATGTAATTTGTATATAGAATTCAAGTAGAATTCAAATGGAATTTAAACAAAGGAAATTCAAATTTAGAATTTGAATGTAGAAATTTAAAGGGAATTTGTTTATATAAATTAAATGGAATTTGGATATAGAAAATTCAAATATGAATTCAAATATAGAATTTGAATATAGTAATCCAAATGGAATTTGAATATAGTATTTGAATAAAGAAAATTTAAATAAAAACTCAAATAGAATTGAAATGGGAATTTGAATATATAATTCAAATAGAGTTGAAAGGTGAATTCGAATATAGAATTTAAATAGAGTTGAAATGGAAATTGAATATGAGAAATTTAAATAGAATTGAATTGAAATTTAAATATAGAAGATCGAAGTATAAATAAATTATAACCGAGTAAGTGAAAATCGACGTTTTTAGATAATCAGAATTTTTGAATTAAATTGGGAAAATTGGTTTAATATATATTAAAAATATTTTAGAATGGAGTTGAATTTATTATAAACGAAGTTTAAACGTTTATATTTATAAATATAATTAAAACGAACTCGCCGCAGCGCTGCAGTTCAAAAATTGTCGTTTCGAACTTCAATTGAATATATAGAACTCACTTGAAGTCGAAATTCTTTGAAACAGGAAATGCTAGGACCGATTTGATAATAGTTTTCTACTGAAAGAGAAAAATATGGATTTCGTCGAATAGATTTTGAGTTATATCAAAATCAAATTTTTAGAAAAAACAGTGCCATAACCATTTAAAAACCATAACGGTTTATTTAATTTTATAAAAGGATTTTAAGAGGATAAAATCCGAATTTTCATTTAGAAAATTTTAGATTTGAGTTGTAAATTATATGTGAACTCAAGTGGAGTAATGAATTGATTTTTGAAACAGAAATCAGATTTTTGATTATTGAATAGAATTAACTAATTTGAATAGTAATTAGTTAATGGGATTTTGAATTAGTATTGGGCTTTGAATAAGTAAATTCGATTTGAAAATTTATATTCGAAATCGAAAAGGAAACTAGAATTGAAATTGAAATTCAATTTGGTTATGAGCAAGTTGTAACGACCCAAGGATTTCAGCCCCGGAAATCGACATAAATACCTTTGCTGTAACTCATGCCAACCCTCCAAGCACCGAAAACACTGGATAGTTATTAGAAAGAAATTAAAGGGTGAGATAAGAAAGAAAGAAATAATAGAATAGAATAATAAGAAGAAACAACACAGAGTCTCACATCGCAGCGGAACAAAATATAATACAGAAATAAATCTTTATTGAGAGATTTAAAAATACTTACAATATCAGAGTACATCACACCACGGGACAGTTATAATATCATGTTCCCATATACAACACACAGCGGAATATCTATATAATATCATATGTCTGAACATCTCCAGCTCGTCTCTGGACTTCACAGCATTCGATAACCTGAACCTGTACACCCCGGGCTAACCCGAGCATTTACAAAACACCGGGTCAGTCTGGTGAACCAGAGTGAGATAAACTCGCACAGTATTAAGGGTATCACACAACATGATTTTAAAGTTAAAAATCTTTTCGAAAGAAAAGGATAATGTGAAAACCCGTAACTTCCCCGTAAAGGAAAGCGTCGGATAGTTCGAGAACAAACCACAACAGAACGCATACAGAAGAACATTTCACTGTTATTACAACAATGCATCAGATTACAAGAATATACAGAGTATAAATGAATATTACACAGAAATATCAGAGATTTAAATTACATTTAAATACATAGCAGCGGAAAATAATACAATACACAACTAGAAGAGATATACGGATACAAAGCTTTCCGGATATCGTTCCAGCTGTAAACCAGGATCCTGAGAATATAAATCTGCAAAACCAAAACTACTAGCTGCCCGTGTCAAAATAGGGGCACCCAGAGTTTAGGTTAAAACAATAAACTCCAGGTCAGTCATGTGACTGGTGTGAGAACTAAAACAGTTATTTAAAACTTTACTTTAAAAGAGAGTAATTCAAGGGACCACGCCGTATAACACGGAACGGGTTTCCTCCCAAGAATACTAGTGCATAGAATAAACAGCGCCATGCTTTTTCGAAAAATGAAGCTATTATAAGACCCAGGTCCCATCACACAATGCAACGCAAGCCGGAGGATAGGATTTTACCTTATAACAGCCAAACATGCTTGATACGTTTAAAACAAATCATTTGATACTATAATAAGTGTATAGTGTCAAAAACAATTTCAATCATAAATATAAATCATAGACGGCATGAGTGCCCCATCCCACTATGTCGCCATACTAGGCTCTACAAATAAAGCCGAAATACACGTATTGGAAATTGGATTTCCATCATGGTGGCTCCTGATTCGAAAGATCGGTCGCGTAGTACAAATCACCGCGGCTTACGTCTCAGCGAGAGAAAACACCGCTATGCACATCCGCACTTTTGGGACTCAAGTATCACCGCGGCTTACGTCCCAGCAAGAGAAAACACCGCTTACTCTATCCCTCCGAGCATGAAGCTCAATATCGGTCGACCGAATCCACTACACTAAAAATGTATACTGATCAAACCATCAGTTTACCACCATCCCGGGCTGTGAGGCTCGCGGATCAATGCTATACACAAAGCCATGCTATATCAGCTGCGCTTTGATCATCAACCACCAAACTTTGCTTTTCAACAAAAGTCTGGATCACTGCATCTCAGTATGCCACACTATCAATCCATATCGTACCACTGATTTCTGCCAATATATAACCTCTGAGCTCATATGTCTCAGAGAAGGGCGTTAAGCAAGAGAATAAATTCTCCGCCGCCAAACAGATATATATTTAGCAGAGATCAACAAATACAATATAAAGGAATACAATGTCAGACACACCTTCCATTTACAAGTCCGTTCTAGGTCTGAACGAAACCGGAGGCACTTTCCTCGCATCTCCATCCATCTCCAAGTACGTCTGGACGACCGCCAACTATTTCCATCCTCTTGGGTGTACAGCCCAATCAGGATCGTCAGTAATTATCCAAACGATGTGAAGACTTCCGGTCTTCAACCACCGTCTTCATCTTCGACATCTCGTCGAATCGGTTATTCAGAATGGGTGTAAACCCGGCCTTTCTGAATAACCCACGTATATGATAAACAAATGTTACACAAACACATCAAACGCCTCATTCCAATTCAGAATATTCTTTTATTCACAAAATCACGTTTTTAGGGAAAGGTTCCCATTAATTTTATCCAAGATAAATTCTTCTAAATTTATTCTTTAGTCTTCCTTTGGATATCATTTCAAACCATATCATGGTTTTCCAAACTAGTCGGAATTAGCGAACCACACCGAAGTAATTATTATTTTATTTCCCAATCCCAACCTATATATCCCATGGAGAAAACTGGTAATACTCCACAACTAACACCACTGTGTTATCGGTAAAATTAATTACCATTTCACGTTCAAATCTAATTAAAGATTTAACTATCGCTTTGGAGCAAAACTGGTGGTACTCCATTCTCGATCACCTTTCAGATTTGATAATTTAAATAATCACTTCATTTTTCAATCTAATTAAAGATTCATTAAAACTCCACTTAGTTTTAATCTTCTCAAAAATCGATATCTTGCCTTTAACTGGGTTAAAGAACCAATGTCTTCTAAAACACGATTCACGATAAACCCAAATCACATTTGATATTAAATACAAGGCTCTGAATAGAAAATGTATCGGCTTACATTCAATATCAAATTCTGAAACCAAAATATATCGTATTGGAAATAGCGATATAAAATATATCTTTCAAATCCCCATAACAATATTTGTATAGTCACGAAATCCAACATCGAAATATCCCGAAGATAATTTCGATTCAACTCCAGTCCAATCCACGTATTAGGAGTATTGATTATTTTTAAAATCACTTTCAAATTCAATTTATTTATTTCAAAAATAAATTGATTTTAATTCTAGTTCAAAACTAGTTTATTTCGATAAAAATCTATTTTTATCTTTTCAAATGTGGAATTTTCCAGCTCAACTCTTTCCAATCCATATATTATGATTTTACACAAATTATAGATATTTTTAATAATTTTACCAAGGCCCGTACAGTCGATTTCCAACAACGGCCATCGAACTGCACTTACAGCGACCTTTTTCGAATTTGATTTGGACATAACTCCAAATCCAACCGTTAGATTTCAAATTTCTAATATTCATTGGAAAGCTCTTTTCGATACGAACCCAACGGTTCCGGTTTTAGGAGAATCCGACGGTCGGATCTCCCGCAATGTCCGTTTGAAATAAATGGTCGAAATTCACGAACTGCCGCGGCGCGTTCTATTCAGGCCATTATATATATAATATATATATATATTATATATATTTCGTCGATTTCCTTTTTGAAACGAATTTTATAAATAGTTCTACATTCGTTTCAAAACAATTTCAACTTCCATTTCAATTCAAATCAAAATTGAATTCTTCTTTATAAATTCGTTCTAAATTCATTTCTATTCAATTCAATTTGAATTCCTTTCGAATTCGCTTTCAATTCAATTCATTTCGAATTCGCTTTCAATTCAATTCATTTCGAAATCATTTTCAATTCAATTCATTTCGAAATCGTTTTCAATTCAATTTATTTCGAAATCGTTTTCAATTCAATTCATTTCGAAATCGTTTTCAATTCAATTTATTTCGAAATCGTTTTCAATTCAATTTATTTCGAAATCGTTTTCAATTCAATTCATTTCGAAATCGTTTTCAATTCAATTCATTTCGAAATCGTTTTCAATTCAATTCATTTCGAAATCGTTTTCAATTCAATTCATTTCGAAATCGTTTTCAATTCAATTCATTTCGAAATGAATAAAATCGATATAAATATCGTTTACGTCAAAATGGCGTCAATCTAATCAACACGGCTTTATATTTTCAAAACTTCTTTATTCTATCCAACAAATGAATATTATCCCATTCAACACATGAATCTATATTTATTTCAACACACGACTAATCTCAACACATGAGTACTGTCAACACATCACTATTTTTATATTCAACACATGAATTTTCTTTTATAATATTCAATACTTTCCCGATTGGAATGAGGCCCAATCAATCACCATATGACGTTAATTATATGGATTCCATACAACACATGTATATAATAGCAATAATAAACAATCAAACATCAACCAAAGTGCACTACACTGTATAAGCATCAAATATAGATATCTTATGCTTATAACAGCCTGTCAATCAATCGATCGACATATTTAATCAATCAGGATGAGTGAACTTCAAATTTCATCCCAACACCCGTGTGGGGTTTCAAACAACCAAACACAGATTTTTAGTTGTGCAGTTGGGCGATGTGTAAAATTTATCGACCCATTCAATATCAGTCAAATCAGTGTATATAAACAAATCGGCCGATTTGTTTATAAATATTTATTTATTCACTTTCACGTTAAAACTATATTTTTAATGATAATATATTTTATTTTAACACATGAATTTCTATTCATTTACACAATAAAAATGATATTTTTATTTTTCTAACATATTTTAGAAAATTTCGGCGGCATAACGGCACGATACTAGAAACGGGACAAGGCCTAGCCTTATCCCCGGTCTAGTGAAGGCCCACGCCATTCACATATCAATCAAATCAATTTTATTTCACCAAACAATTCAGTTCAATCCAAATAATCTAACCAACTACACAACCAAACAATTTAACAAACAAGCCATCCATGGTCTGTGGATGACGGGTGTCGGGTGCTACTAAGCACCGTCTGCATCCTAGTATATATATCTATATATATAACTAGAAAAAGAAATTTAAAGTGAGAGGTCCTCACCCTTTCGCTAAACTGAATGACGCAATTCTTCATGGGTAGGAAATCTTCACCGTGCTTTTCTTTCGTCTATTTCGTTGCCCTTATCCACTACCTATATAAAAATCACATTTTTACTTTGCTATTCAATATATAAAAATCGAATTTTTATTCGCTATGATATATACAAAGTTCATATTTTATTATCTCTATAATATGAAAATCATATTTTTATTCGATTAAAAATCATATTTTTACCATCATGCTTATATAAAAAATTTAACTTTCCTCCTGTAAAAACTATATTTTTACATTGTTGAATATATTTCTACTTCGCCTTATATAAAATAAAGTCCATATTTTTATTTGCTTCTTCATATATAAAGATAATATTTTTATAGTCTCTATTATATAAAAATCGAATCTTTAACTTGTTTATATATAAACAAAATCACCTTTTTAACTAAACAAAAATCGTGTGTTTAAAACACGGTCATTTGTAATAAAAATTATATTTTTACCTCTCAACAATATACATAAAAATCATATTCTGACTTTCAATCCTTTTATATAAATTAAAATCGAATTTTTCTAAACAAATGTATTGTATAAATTTGAAAACTCACTGTGTCTTCAATGTGGAGGAGGGCTGGTGGTACAGGGTGATGGCCAGCGGTCTTGGGAGTCGCGGAGCACGCTGGAGAGGGGGTAGGGCTCAGCCGGTGGTCGGAAGGGGGGGCGACACTTTACAGTGGAGGTGGCGGTTTAATTAGAGGAGAGAGGAGCGCCAGAGGGAAGGGGGAAGAAGGAAGAGATCGACGGATGAGGGGGGGGATCGATGGTGGTCTTCACTCGCGAGCGACGGCGGAGGGCGCCTGGGGCGACGGGATCGAGGTCTGGGAAGAAGAGGGGCGCGATTTTTTTTTTTTTCTGACGGTGGATATGAGGGAGAGAGAGAGGTGAGTGTATTAATATATAATTTAATTATTTAATTTAATTTATTTCTCCTTTAAAGTTGACTTTTCATCCGAATCCCGATTCGAACCCAACGACTGCCGCCCCTAGCTAATTACCCCCATTCCGAACACAATGGGATATGTATCGCAAGCTGATTTGATCATTTCGATTAGTTTCCGTTGAATTTACATTTAAATCACTGTATTGAATTTTAAACGTACATTTCAAATTACCGGGGTCACATACTAACTCTAAAAATTCTCGAAAAATATTTTCTAGCTTCGTATTGACGATACGGTCCTAACAAAACTAGTTTCGTCGAATTCTGAGACCGTTTGAAAAATGGCCAATTTCCAGTCGATTAAAATCAACTGAAACTGGTCAAACGCGTTTTCCTTTGCCACGCTCACATATTGATTCGGAAAATTATGAAATTTGAAACCTAGCAATAACTTAACATCACAGACCCAACAAAAGTGGTTTCGTCGAAATCCGAGGTCGTTTGCAAAATGTCCATTTTTAAGGGCCTGAATTCCATAGCGACTATTCAGAATTTTCAACTGGACATATCTTATCCTTTATAAAGTGAAATCTCAGTTTGTTAACTTCGTTGGAAAGATATCGTCAATTAGATCCTAATGTCTTTGGTTTCACTAAAATTCGGATTGTTTTGCTCCCGGTACATTCAATTGAAGTTTGAAATCGAATTATCGAACTACCGCGCCATTTTCAATTCTATTTATAATTATATATAAATATTTATATTCTAACGACGACGCGTATAAATATATATACGTTCGAATTATATATTCAAAATAAATTTCCGTCGATATTATTTAAAATAATTCATTTTAAATAATCAAAATTCGATAAAATTGCCAAAATAAAAATTTTAAACTGGCCCAGATTTTCGTGTTGTTACAGATAATCGTAAGACCAAATCCACACATAAGTACGGACGGTTTTTACCTTACGATAACCCAAAACAGTTTTGAAACCAATATCTTTTCTGATATTATAATAATGTCTAAATACAAGTAAATATCAATCTAGTGGAACGCTTGCATCTCACGCTCCACATATATAGTATACAAACAAAACCCACGGGCGCTTATTGGAGATTGGATTCCAACTATGACAAGGTATGGGACCACCTGCCGATAGTGTATCTCTAGAGACGAATACACTGGGTTCAACAAGAACGTCTTGCAACCCGGCCCACACATGACCGACCACTCATTTCGCTTGAGTGTATCGAATGTATATCACCGACGGTTGGGATCAGCAACCGTCTCCCGAAAAGGGACAGCATCGAAACATAGATTTAAGAAGCAAATAGGATTTCCTCTAGATAGGTGATTATACACCCTAATGGGAGTGACCCACATAGCCATGCTGCCTGCCCGATTTTTGTCATTTCCCGGTTGATGAGGCTTGAGGTCAGAGTTTATTTTTGAACATCTGATCACCATTCACTTTGAATGCCACATCGTCAGATCCATCAGATATTACTAATTGACGTCCACAAAAATACTCTAGTTAGAAGCTAAGAGAACGGCAATTCCCCGCCAACAACTATAGCACGTTTGAAGAAATCAACGTACGTGACCCTTTGGAATATAATTATCAGTGGATAATTGAGATTTGCAAATTCGATAGTAAATTTGGAAAATGGGGGAAATTGGAGTTGTTTTAAAAGGGACGATGAAATCCCTTTCGAGATTCGAAATGTAAAGTGGATTAAGGAAAATCTGCAAGGATTTGTAATTGGAATTCAACTAAGTCAGGTGGTTTAAAATAATTCATTTAAGGAATGATATATTTGATAAAATCAGTGATTTGACAATATAATTAGTATTTGGTTGGGAATCAATATTTATAAACGAATTAGAATTTAATTGAATATTTGTAATTCAATTTGAGTTGATCGAATATACGTAGTTGGGATAGAGATACCAAACATAGTTATCCAGGATAAGTTGCCATTGCGTACGACTGCTAGCGAAATTTGCGAATGAGGATTAAGGGTTGGTTTATTTGTAATTAAAGTTGCTTAGTTATTTAATTTATTTTAAATCAATGCTTAACTTGTAAAATCAATAACTAGCTCATACGTTACCAGAAATTGACGAAATAAGATCCATTGGGATCGTATGGACGGTGGTTACATCATGGAACTGACCGCAAGTGAATTGGAGCTCGTTTAGATTTATGGTGAAATTAAACGCCTGAATCAGATTAATGACCGATAAATCGTTATTTAACGATCACCGTCCAATGTGAGTACTTCTCACTAACTCTGATCAATTTATATTTCTATAAAGTATTTTTAGAATTGAAATTTTTGGTTGCTTTGTTGTGCATTGGTCGTTTGGTTGAACTGCTAGTTGATTGGTTGAATATTTCGATAACGATATGTATAAATCGTATCAAAAGATTGATTCTGGCTATCAGAATATTTTATATTCGTGTTATTTATGTTGACTGACATCTGTGGATGCAGGGAAACAGGTCGGAGGGACCCAACTGGATTCCTCAACATTTATTTTTCTGTTTTCCATATATGGTGATATATGTTGTGGTTAAAATCTGTTGTTGATTTGGTGTGTTGATGGTGGTTATTTGGTAATTTCAAATACCAAAGAAAATACTGGAATGTGGAAAGAGAAATTTCAAACTATAATTTGAAATAAAATATTTGTATAAAATCAAAGATTTTATATAAAAAGGAAAAGTTAAAGTGATTATTAAAGTGGGAAATTTTATAGGAATCAAAAGGATAAAAAAGGGAATAAAGGAAATTATTTGTAAAATATTTACAAATAGGGGTAGAAAGGGAAACATTTGTAAACATTTACAAATGGGATTGGAAGGAGGAATATTTGTAACGCAGTTTACAAATAGAATTTTAAAGAGAAAATATTTGTAAAATATTTACGAATAGATTAAATAGAAATAGTTATTTAGAAAATAAATAAAGTTATATCAGGAAATATCTATTTAGAGAATAAATGGGGTTATATAAAGGAAATATTTATATGAGATAAATATAGATAAATAGAAAGGGGAATAGTTGTAAGTCGAGTAGAGTTAGTCGAATAGAAGAAATCGAATATTAGTTATTCAATTAGAGTTAGCCGAATATTAGTTATTCGAATTAAGAGTTAAACAGGTAGAGTAATTAGATTTAGTTAATCGAATTAGAATTTAATTGAATATTGGTTATTCAATTAGAGTTGATCAAATATAGTTATTTGAGACAGAGTTAGTCAAACATTGTTATTTAAGATGAGTACCATTTCATACGACTGCTAGCGTAATTTGCAGGGCTGCAGATAGCCTACGACGGTCGGATGTTTCCTGAGGGAATCAGGCGTAACCATTGTGATCGCTGCGATCTAGAGTCAAGCGAATGGTGTTAAATCTAATATTAGTTAATCAATAGAAGTTAAGTTAAATAAATTGAGTTAGTCAAGTTAGAGTTAATCGATCAGAGAATCAGTTAGAGTTAATTAGTTAGGGTTAATCAGTTAGAGTTAACCAGTTATGGTCAGCCAATTGGAGCTAATCGATTGGAGCCGAATCGAATTAGAGTATTCAAATGGAGTTAATCAAGTTCAAGTTAGTCGAGTATTGATAAATTGAAAAGAGTTAGTAAAAAAGAAATAAATCGAATAGCACTTATTCGATGTAGAGTTATTAAATATGGTTTATTCGAGAAAAGTAATCGAATAAAAGATTATTCGAAAGAAGTTAAATCGAATATAAGTTATTCGAGAGAGATTATCGAATATAAGTTTATTCAAAGAGAGAAAATCGAATATAGTTATTCGAGAGGAATTATCGAATAGTGATTATTCGAGAGTGAATTACACATTGGAATTCGATTTTATCGAATTAAGGAAAGTAATGTTTACTCCCCGTTTCAAATCAAGTTTTACTTATTTGTTTATAAATTAGTTGTTTGTTTATTTATTCAAATCAAGAAATAAAAGTTATTATATTTCGAAAGTATGAGATTATAGCATTATGGTTATAATCAGATGATTTTGGTAAAAGTAGTGGATTCGTAAATCGAATCCGAGAGCAACGTAAGGAAGTGTGTTAAAAGATTTGAAAGTTGAACTTTGACTATTTCGAGGTTAGAAATGTCGTTCAGTTAAGGTCTGAGAGGTAATTATACCCCAACTTGATTGACTTCGTTTTTAACTGAGAAGTAGTTAAGGTTCAATTGTGAAGATGGGTTAAGTGAATTTAGTTAGTGAGTGAAATGGCTTGAATGGGCAAAGCGATGTTATATTTAAACATCGGTTTAAATTCGATAAGGTAGTTTGTAAATGTTATTCCCAAATAAGAATCATAACCGTTTTTCTAAATGTAGAAAATGAGAATTTACAAATATATAGAAATGAGGAAATGGATAAATTAAAGATAATTTAACATAAATAGATAAATGTTGGATGATGATTGATCGATAGAGTTTCCATCTAGAAATAATATCGTTGGTTGCACACCTGTTTTTCTTTGATAGTTAAATCACCGACTATCAATGTAGTAACCCGGATTTTCGAGCGGCTTTGGTTATCGACGTAAGCCCGACGTCGATAACCAAAACATCGAAAAATCCCGGTAATTAATGAAAGAAATTAGAGGGTGAGAATAGATAAGATAGAAACTTAGAATAGAAGAAGAAGAACACAACATCAGAGTAACACGAACCTCACAGCGGAACGAATAACATATAATAGATAACATAACTTTGAAATATAACAGTTATGTATACAATAGCACTTATCAGAGTACAGCACTTACAATACACCGGAAATAACTATAGCTATATGATCTTGAAACCTCCTGCTCCAAGCTCTCCAAATATCTGTAAAACCCGACTACTTGACTGCCCGTACAAAATTAGGCACCCAAGAGTTTAGGGAAAACAAAACAAATAAACTCCGGGTCAGTCATGGGACTGGTATGAGTAAAACAGTTTAAACAGGTATATGAACAAGTAAACAATATCTCATAAGACCACGCCGCAGAACGGAACGGGTTTTTCCCTTATGAGAATCCAAAATATCTGTATATCAAAAACCTTTTGATATTATAATAATGTCTATGTACAAATAGATATCAACTAGCAGAAACGCTTTCATCTCACGTTCTACATATATAGTATACAATCAAAATCGCAAGCACGTATTGGATAATGGATTTCCAACTATGACAAGGTATGGAACCACCTTCCGATCAGTGTACTCTAGGAACGATACACTGGAGTTCAACAAGAACATCTTGTAACTCAGCCACACATGACCGACCACTCATTTCGCTTGAGTGTATCGAATGTACATCACCAACGGTTGGGATCAGCAACCGTTCCCGTATATATATGGGACAGCATTGATAGATTTAAGAAACAAATGAATATTCACTAGATAGGTGATTATACACCCTACTTCGGTGCGACCGACTTAGCCATGCTGCCTGCCCGATTTCTGTCATTTACCGGTTGATGAGGCTAGAAGCTACGCTTTATCATTACATCAGATTTACTTCGAATGCTACATTGTCAAATCCATCGAAATCACTAATTGACGTCTACAACCATACATTACGTGTCAGCTAAAAGAAGTTTCCTTCTCCGCTTCCACTCTTGGTATAGTTGAAGAAATCAATGTACGTGACCGTCTGGAAATACTATGTCAGACATCCATCTTCATTCACTTAGAAATGTCACATCGTCATACCCGCCAAATCACAAATTGACTTATCCAAAAATAACACGGGTATACAGCTAAGAGAAACGAATTCCTCCGCCACCAAACGTGAATACGTTTGAACAGATCAACTTACGCGATCCATTGGATATACTCTGTCAGACCTTCGTCCATACAAGTTATCCTGGGACTGGACAAACCGAAGGCACTATTCAGTATATCCATCTTAGTCACTGTTATCTAAGACTTATACAATAGCCCTTGCAATTTTACTCCGTCTTCAATTATCTTTGGCATATATGATTCGCAACGCTTATGCTAATACAGAGTGGTTCTATGGATAATAATCCAACCGGTCTCTCCATATTAACAACGTTAAAATGGTCAAAACTTCGATAGTCGGTGAGTTAACTATCAAAGAAAAACAAGTGTGCAAACAACGATATTATTTCCAAATGGAAATTATATCGAACAAACATCATTTAACATAAATCTCTTTAGTTCATTTATTTACTTATCTCCTGTTTCCCTATATTCTAAATTCTTATTTTCTTTTATCAGAAAACATTTCTGATTCTCATTTGGAAAACATTTCCAAAACTCCTTTACGATCAAACCTTACCATTTCTTAGTTAAGAAGGAAGTCACTCAAGTTGGGGTATAATTACCTCTCAGACCTTAACTGAACAACGTTATAACTTCAAAATGGTCAAAGATTATCTTTTAATCTTTAACAACTTCTTTACGTCTTTCTCGGATCCAATTTTACTAATCTACTTCTATATTTAAAACATTGGTTATAACGATAACGTTATAATCCCTACTTTCGAATTATCTAACTTTAATTATAACTTCTATTCTTATTAATGAATAATTAACCTAACACTTATTTATTTATAAATAAATAAATCTCTATTTAAACACTGGAAAGTATAAGTACTTTCCCAAATTCGATATAATCGAATTTGCCGATTAACTCTCTTCGAGAAATCTCTATTTGATTAACTCTTCTTCGAATAACCTATATTCGATTAACTTCTTCTCGAATAAACGATATTCGATAATCTCTCTTCGAATAACTAATATTCGATAACTCTTCCTTTTCAAATATCTCATATTTGAAAATCTCACTTCGATTAAACTATAATCGATAACTCCCTTTGATGAAACTAACATCGATAACTCCTTTCGATGAAACTAACATCGATAACTCCTTTCGATTAAACTAACATTGATAACTCCTTTCGATGAAACTAACATTGATAACTCCTTTCGATGAAACTAACATCGATAACTCCTTTCGATGAAACTAACATCGATAACTCCTTTCGATGAAACTAACATCGATTTATTTAACTCGACGAACTTAACTCGACTAACTTAACTTGAATCGCTAACTTAACTTGACTCGACTAACTCGACTTACTTGGTTCGACCAATTCGATTCGATTAACTAGGCTCGACTAACTTGACTAACTTAACTCGACTTACTTGGTTCGACCAATTCGATTCGATTAACTAGGCTCGACTAACTTGGTCGAACCACCCGATCAACTCAACTTATTTAACTTAACTTATTTCTCAACTCGATCAACTCGATTAACTCCTATCGAATAACTAATATTCGATTAAACTCCATTCGCTTGACTCTAGATCGCAGCGATCACAATGGTTACGCCTGACTCCCTCAGGAAACATCCGACCGCCGTAGGCTATTTACAGCCCTGCGAATTACGCTAGCAGTCGTACAAGATGGCAACTTACCCTGAATACTATGTTTGACTAACTCTGTCTCAAATAACTATATTTGATTAACTCTAACTGATTAACTCTAACTGATTAACTCTAACTGGTTAACTCTAACTGATTAACTCTAACTGATTAACTCTAACTGGTTAACTCTATTTGACTAACTCGACTTGACTAACCCCTTTCGAATAACATATTCGATTAACTAACTTTCGAATACCATATTCGATTAACTAACTTCGAATACCATATTCGATTAACTCTTATCGAATGTCTATATTCGATTAACTAACTTCGAATACCATATTCGATTTCTCCTTTCGAATACCATATTCGATTTACTAACTTCGAATACCATATTCGATTAACTACTTTCGAATACCATATTCGATTTACTTTATTCACTTTATAAAGATTTCCTTTTTAACAACGTTTTATTCATTTGAAAAGATTTACTTTTAAATAACGGTTCTACACTTTAAAAATGATTTCCCTTTTATAACGTTTCCTTTTCAATTCTATTTGTAAATGGTTTACAAATATTTCCTTTTCAAATTTATTCTTGAAATATTCTAACTCCTTAAATTCCCGGGAAAATTCGCCATAACCTCCTTTGTATCGGGAGCATCGGGAAAATCCCCAAACCCACCACACAGGCCTTTCCATTCAAAAAGAAATGTTTTGAATTTATTTTCCTTTTTAAAATATCTCCTATTTATAAATATCCCAATTTATAAATATTCCTTATTTATAAATATTTAAATTTATAAATATCTCCTATTTATAAATATTCCAATTTATAAATATTCTGTTTTCAATATCACTTTGAAAATTCCCCTATCAACATTCCGTTATGTCATGGTATTTTAACATATCAAATTACGATGTCTAATCTCGTCCATACACACACAATCAACAACAGGTTATAATTCACATCATATATCAAAATATATGAAAAACAATAAAATAACTGTTGAGGAATCCAGTCGGATTCCTCCAACCTGTTTCCCTGCATCCACAGATGTTACACAATAAAATCAACATCACTTTCAGTTCCATATGATATATTATGTTAAACAGAATCAATATAGAAAATTCAACTAACTGACTAGCAGTTCAATCAATCAACCAACACACAACAACCAACAGATGATTAACAGTTCTAAGAATACATTATAAAAATATAACTGTTCAGAGTTGGTAAGTTTTACTCACATTGGCAGTTCATCATTAAAAACGATAAACTGTCGTTTGATTTGAATCAAACAGTTTATTTCGCCATAAATTCATACGAGCCCCAACCCACTTCCAGTCAGCTTCATTGTGAAGCTCTCGTCCATACGGTCCCAACGCAACTTACGGTTCGTCAATCTGATATTGTATGTAGGAGATATGATTTTTACAAGTTAAGACTTTATAAACTAAAAATATAACCAATTTTAAGTTATAAATATACTTGAATATATTTGGGCCTTACAATTCTTACCGGCCCACTAACCCCACGTCAAACATCTTCTTCCCGAATCCCAACTTCACGCTGGCTACTCCTCCAACAAAACACCCTACAGCCGCATTTCTTCAATCCCTTCTCCCTCCTTGAATTCTTCACGAAAACCCCTGCTTCCACCTCCATTGTTTCCTCTCTCCGCGACCTCTCCCATCCTATATCCGTTCGCCAAAACTCGACCACTCATTTCAAACCCCGACTCCAGACTTACGTTCGAGATATCCGTCCAGGCTCTCCACGTTGGTGCTGAAGACCACCGTACACAACTCAAAAGAGCACACGCACTCAAAACATCACTTACGTCTGCAACTGGCCCCGAGATATACACGGCACCATTTATTCATCCTCTCCTTCCACGAAAAGAATTAAAACTATCTGTTGCGTGAACACTGAGCTAATTGCATGCAAGTCCTGTGTAGTTTCCTCCCGCATACTCCAGTCCACTTCATACACCATTTCGAAACCCAAACTCCTTTACAGTATTTACTTCACCATCCATGAACTTCTAACCCTCTCGTGCCTTCCCCGAAAATGCTTCTAACAGCTCCAGAAAAGGTGTCTACTTTCATATTTGTTTATGTAATACAGGGTATATATTATTTTATTTCTTGTTCGATTTCCATTTTGAGAGTTCGGCAAATGGAAAAGTTCTCTGAAGCAGATGAATGATTTATTTATAGGATTGGATTTTCTTCTATTACCACGGCCGGTTTCAGGTTTCGGTTTAGGTTATAAGGAATGAAAATATCTAGATATTTTGTGGACAAATCATTATTTTATTCTATTATAACTTACTCTCGAAGTCTCGTATAAAAATAACCACGTACGATCTCTGTTTTTGACAAACTAAGCTATTCCGAACATAGAAAAATATTCCGGATCCAATGGGACAGGTTTCGTCGAATTCCGACACCGTTTGTAAAAATACCTTAGAAAATATCGATGAAAAACACCGAGCAAAAATTCCTAACAATTCCAGAAAAAATCCTAAAAATATGAGGCCTTGACGTTTCACTAGACCTCTTCCTAAGGTTTCGTATGAAACTTGTTTCATTGAATTCCGAGTTCGTTTGACCAGTTAACCATTCAGTTTAGTTTGTTTTAAGTTAAAAACATAGCGTACCCCACTATGAAATATTCTGTTCACGTAGGGACAGTTATGGACAGAAACAAAAATACCATTTAAATGAGTGATGTGCTCTGGTCCCAAAAATGTAATAATACCGGTAGATGAACTCATATTGTGAAACCCCGAAATGTCGATACAGGGTGCCAAATACTCCAAATAAAAAGTTGCTTATTAAATTAATTAAAAATTACAATAAAATTCTAAAAATTAAATTATCGCTATTTCCCAAAAGGACCTTGTCTAAATTCATCCCCGATCTCTAGTTATATCGAATAAACCGATACAGTCGATAAACGATTCTATAGCGACTATTTCAAAATTTGATTTGGACATATCTCAAAATCTACACGACGAAATCCAGATTTTTCTCTTCCATTAGAAACTATTATCACATCGGTCCTGACGGTTCTTGTTTCACAGAAATCCGACTTAAAACGGACCCTGTATATTCAATTGAAGTTCAAATCGCCAAATAGCGAACTGCAGCGCCATTTCGGGCTCGTTTATAATTATATTATAAACTATACGTTCAACTGTCGTCGATTCAATATATTCGTTATTCAAATTCAATTCCAAACTGAATTATACCTTATATATAATCCAATCCACACTGTATTGTGAATTCAGCTATTTTGACTATTTCGACATTATAATATATTATTATATTATAATTATTAATTAAATATTCAATATTATTTAATTACAGTTATCGATATCGCCAAAACGATATTTAAATAATTAAATAAATTAATTATTCAACGGTCAGAAATGCGGGTCATTACAATCTTTCCCCCTTAAAATAATTTCGTCCTCGAAATTTGCTAAGGTAGTGGACGACCCTATCTACTGGGTAAAAATATATCTGTTTACCTCTTATCTCCGGTTTCAACTTAACTAATTAATATCGACTAAAATATTAATTTATTCCGACTAACTAAATTTTCAAAAATTCTGAAAATTTTCTAACACCTTAACTTTTCGAAAATTTTCGCCAGCACCTCCTTTGTACTGGTCAATAGCTCAAACTCCAACTCGCCTCTCTGGGGCTTCTTCAACCCAAAAGAAAATCAAAACGCCAAACGGCTTGCCAATTCGGCTCATAAATCTCATATCCATATATAATATAAACTGGTACCTTTTTGTCGGGAATATCAACTCTATCACTTCCATATGCTATCAACTCAGCATATACCAGTGTTATTTCCATCAAATTCCAATCAGTTCATATCCTCAAAACCAAATCGAATTTTATTCGAACCCGAATATCAAATTCCAAATTATTGACTCATCAACCCAATTCCATAACAGATTATTCTCTAATCCAATTCAATTCTATTTAACTATGTTCAAGTTAAATTTCAATTTATTTTTACCATCTCATTTTATTTAACTTCATTAGTTAAATTTTAATTTCTAGAACTTAAATTCCCGGTTTTATTTCAAATCAATTTGAAATCATACTGCCAATTCAAAACCTTTGAATTTTCTAAACAACTTGTTTTCTCAAAACAATTCAAATCAAAATCTCTGGTAGTAATCCACCACTTAGAACTCGAAAATCACACCGATGATACTGCGCAGTCATCATCGGAATTACTTTCCAGCGACCCAAGTGATTTCAATACTATATCATTTTCAAAACCATTACTAAATACTTCCATTTTGAAAACATTTCAAAATCTCCCAGGAACTTAAAATTTCCTTATTTTAATTCCAAATCCTGATTTAAATTTCAGATTTAACTCATCTGATTTCACGTATTTCACTTATATGAATCCTGGTTGGTTATTTACATAACCCTTTAATTTATAATCTTACTCGATTATAATAACAACCAATATATCCAATATATTATAATTTTTGATATATATATTTTCTCTATATCAAGATATACCTTGGGTAAACATATTTTAATTTACCCTCTTTTCAAAACATATCGTGACGACCCATCATATTCAAGTGTTTAGTAACTCCTACCGATACAGTGGATCAAACTGATCGACCAGAACTCATAAACAACTCAGCCAATGAATCTCCACAATATAAAACCATTTTTATATCAAATACAAATACGCACTCGTATATATACACTCAAACTCAATCTAGGGTATTACTAACCCTATCTCTACCGAGTCACGCCACAGAGCCAAGTAATTCTTAACTTAAGCTCTGATACCAACTGTAGTAACCCGGATTTTCGAGCGGCTTTGGTTATCGACGTAAGCCCGACGTCGATAACCAAAACATCGAAAAATCCCGGTAATTAATGAAAGAAATTAGAGGGTGAGAATAGATAAGATAGAAACTTAGAATAGAAGAAGAAGAACACAACATCAGAGTAACACGAACCTCACAGCGGAACGAATAACATATAATAGATAACATAACTTTGAAATATAACAGTTATGTATACAATAGCACTTATCAGAGTACAACACTTACAATACACCGGAAATAACTATAGCTATATGATCTTGAAACCTCCTGCTCCAAGCTCTCCAAATATCTGTAAAACCCGACTACTTGACTGCCCATACAAAATTAGGCACCCAAGAGTTTAGGGAAAACAAAACAAATAAACTCCGGGTCAGTCATGGGACTGGTATGAGTAAAACAGTTTAAACAGGTATATGAACAAGTAAACAATATCTCATAAGACCACGCCGCAGAACGGAACGGGTTTTTCCCTTATGAGAATCCAAAATATCTGTATATCAAAAACCTTTTGATATTATAATAATGTCTATGTACAAATAGATATCAACTAGCAGAAACGCTTTCATCTCACGTTCTACATATATAGTATACAATCAAAATCGCAAGCACGTATTGGATAATGGATTTCCAACTATGACAAGGTATGGAACCACCTTCCGATCAGTGTACTCTAGGAACGATACACTGGAGTTCAACAAGAACATCTTGTAACTCAGCCACACATGACCGACCACTCATTTCGCTTGAGTGTATCGAATATACATCACCAACGGTTGGGATCAGCAACCGTTCCCGTATATATATGGGACAGCATTGATAGATTTAAGAAACAAATGAATATTCACTAGATAGGTGATTATACACCCTACTTCGGTGCGACCGACTTAGCCATGCTGCCTTCCCGATTTCTGTCATTTACCGGTTGATGAGGCTAGAAGCTACGCTTTATCATTACATCAGATTTACTTCGAATGCTACATTGTCAAATCCATCGAAATCACTAATTGACGTCTACAACCATACATTACGTGTCAGCTAAAAGAAGTTTCCTTCTCCGCTTCCACTCTTGGTATAGTTGAAGAAATCAATGTACGTGACCGTCTGGAAATATTATGTCAGACATCCATCTTCATTCACTTAGAAATGTCACATCGTCATACCCGCCAAATCACAAATTGACTTATCCAAAAATAACACGGGTATACAGCTAAGAGAAACGAATTCCTCCGCCACCAAACGTGAATACGTTTGAACAGATCAACTTACACGATCCATTGGATATACTCTGTCAGACCTTCGTCCATACAAGTTATCCTGGGACTGGACAAACCGAAGGCACTATTCAGTATATCCATCTTAGTCACTGTTATCTAAGACTTATACAATAGCCCTTGCAATTTTACTCCGTCTTCAATTATCTTTGGCATATATGATTCGCAACGCTTATGCTAATACAGAGTGGTTCTATGGATAATAATCCAACCGGTCTCTCCATATTAACAACGTTAAAATGGTCAAAACTTCGATAGTCGGTGAGTTAACTATCAAAGAAAAACAAGTGTGCAAACAACGATATTATTTCCAAATGGAAATTATATCGAACAAACATCATTTAACATAAATCTCTTTAGTTCATTTATTTACTTATCTCCTGTTTCTCTATATTCTAAATTCTTATTTTCTTTTATCAGAAAACATTTCTGATTCTCATTTGGAAAACATTTCCAAAACTCCTTTACGATCAAACCTTACCATTTCTTAGTTAAGAAGGAAGTCACTCAAGTTGGGGTATAATTACCTCTCAGACCTTAACTGAACAACGTTATAACTTCAAAATGGTCAAAGATTATCTTTTAATCTTTAACAACTTCTTTACGTCTTTCTCGGATCCAATTTTACTAATCTACTTCTATATTTAAAACATTGGTTATAACGATAACGTTATAATCCCTACTTTCGAATTATCTAACTTTAATTATAACTTCTATTCTTATTAATGAATAATTAACCTAACACTTATTTATTTATAAATAAATAAATCTCTATTTAAACACTGGAAAGTATAAGTACTTTCCCAAATTCGATATAATCGAATTTGCCGATTAACTCTCTTCGAGAAATCTCTATTTGATTAACTCTTCTTCGAATAACCTATATTCGATTAACTTCTTCTCGAATAAACGATATTCGATAATCTCTCTTCGAATAACTAATATTCGATAACTCTTCCTTTTCAAATATCTCATATTTGAAAATCTCACTTCGATTAAACTATAATCGATAACTCCCTTTGATGAAACTAACATCGATAACTCCTTTCGATGAAACTAACATCGATAACTCCTTTCGATTAAACTAACATTGATAACTCCTTTCGATGAAACTAACATTGATAACTCCTTTCGATGAAACTAACATCGATAACTCCTTTCGATGAAACTAACATCGATAACTCCTTTCGATGAAACTAACATCGATTTATTTAACTCGACGAACTTAAATCGACTAACTTAACTTGACTCGACTAACTTAACTTGACTCGACTAACTCGACTTACTTGGTTCGACCAATTCGATTTGATTAACTAGGCTCGACTAACTTGACTAACTTAACTCGACTTACTTGGTTCGACCAATTCGATTCGATTAACTAGGCTCGACTAACTTGGTTGAACCACCCGATCAACTCAACTTATTTAACTTAACTTATTTCTCAACTCGATCAACTCGATTAACTCCTATCGAATAACTAATATTCGATTAAACTCCATTCGCTTGACTCTAGATCGCAGCGATCACAATGGTTACGCCTGACTCCCTCAGGAAACATCCGACCGCCGTAGGCTATTTACAGCCCTGCGAATTACGCTAGCAGTCGTACAAGATGGCAACTTACCCTGAATACTATGTTTGACTAACTCTGTCTCAAATAACTATATTTGATTAACTCTAACTGATTAACTCTAACTGATTAACTCTAACTGGTTAACTCTAACTGATTAACTCTAACTGATTAACTCTAACTGGTTAACTCTATTTGACTAACTCGACTTGACTAACCCCTTTCGAATAACATATTCGATTAACTAACTTTCGAATACCATATTCGATTAACTAACTTCGAATACCATATTCGATTAACTCTTATCGAATGTCTATATTCGATTAACTAACTTCGAATACCATATTCGATTTCTCCTTTCGAATACCATATTCGATTTACTAACTTCGAATACCATATTCGATTAACTACTTTCGAATACCATATTCGATTTACTTTATTCACTTTATAAAGATTTCCTTTTTAACAACGTTTTATTCATTTGAAAAGATTTACTTTTAAATAACGGTTCTACACTTTAAAAATGATTTCCCTTTTATAACGTTTCCTTTTCAATTCTATTTGTAAATGGTTTACAAATATTTCCTTTTCAAATTTATTCTTGAAATATTCTAACTCCTTAAATTCCCGGGAAAATTCGCCATAACCTCCTTTGTATCGGGAGCATCGGGAAAATCCCCAAACCCGCCACACAGGCCTTTCCATTCAAAAAGAAATGTTTTGAATTTATTTTCCTTTTTAAAATATCTCCTATTTATAAATATCCCAATTTATAAATATTCCTTATTTATAAATATTTAAATTTATAAATATCTCCTATTTATAAATATTCCAATTTATAAATATTCTGTTTTCAATATCACTTTGAAAATTCCCCTATCAACATTCCGTTATGTCATGGTATTTTAACATATCAAATTACGATGTCTAATCTCGTCCATACACACTCAATCAACAACAGGTTATAATTCACATCATATATCAAAATATATGAAAAACAATAAAATAACTGTTGAGGAATCCAGTCGGATTCCTCCAACCTGTTTCCCTGCATCCACAGATGTTACACAATAAAATCAACATCATTTTCAGTTCCATATGATATATTATGTTAAACAGAATCAATATAGAAAATTCAACTAACTGACTAGCAGTTCAATCAATCAACCAACACACAGCAACCAACAGATGATTAACAGTTCTAAGAATACATTATAAAAATATAACTGTTCAGAGTTGGTAAGTTTTACTCACATTGGCAGTTCATCATTAAAAACGATAAACTGTCGTTTGATTTGAATCAAACAGTTTATTTCGCCATAAATTCATACGAGCCCCAACCCACTTCCAGTCAGCTTCATTGTGAAGCTCTCGTCCATACGGTCCCAACGCAACTTACGGTTCGTCAATCTGATATTGTATGTAGGAGATATGATTTTTACAAGTTAAGACTTTATAAACTAAAAATATAACCAATTTTAAGTTATAAATATACTTGAATATATTTGGGCCTTACAATTCTTATCGGCCCACTAACTCCACGTCAAACATCTTCTTCCCGAATCCCAACTTCACGCTGGCTACTCCTCCAACAAAACACCCTACAGCCGCATTTCTTCAATCCCTTCTCCCTCCTTGAATTCTTCACGAAAACCCCTGCTTCCACCTCCATTGTTTCCTCTCTCCGCGACCTCTCCCATCCTATATCCGTTCGCCAAAACTCGACCACTCATTTCAAACCCCGACTCCAGACTTCCGTTCGAGATATCCGTCCAGGCTCTCCACGTTGGTGCTGAAGACCACCGTACACAACTCAAAAGAGCACACGCACTCAAAACATCACTTACGTCTGCAACTGGCCCCGAGATATACACGGCACCATTTATTCATCCTCTCCTTCCACGAAAAGAATTAAAACTATCTGTTGCGTGAACACTGAGCTAATTGCATGCAAGTCCTGTGTAGTTTCCTCCCGCATACTCCAGTCCACTTCATACACCATTTCGAAACCCAAACTCCTTTACAGTATTTACTTCACCATCCATGAACTTCTAACCCTCTCGTGCCTTCCCCGAAAATGCTTCTAACAGCTCCAGAAAAGGTGTCTACTTTCATATTTGTTTATGTAATACAGGGTATATATTATTTTATTTCTTGTTCGATTTCCATTTTGAGAGTTCGGCAAATGGAAAAGTTCTCTGAAGCAGATGAATGATTTATTTATAGGATTGGATTTTCTTCTATTACCACGGCCGGTTTCAGGTTTCGGTTTAGGTTATAAGGAATGAAAATATCTAGATATTTTGTGGACAAATCATTATTTTATTCTATTATAACTTACTCTCGAAGTCTCGTATAAAAATAACCACGTACGATCTCTGTTTTTGACAAACTAAGCTATTCCGAACATAGAAAAATATTCCGGATCCAATGGGACAGGTTTCGTCGAATTCCGACACCGTTTGTAAAAATACCTTAGAAAATATCGATGAAAAACACCGAGCAAAAATTCCTAACAATTCCAGAAAAAATCCTAAAAATATGAGGCCTTGACGTTTCACTAGACCTCTTCCTAAGGTTTCGTATGAAACTTGTTTCATTGAATTCCGAGTTCGTTTGACCAGTTAACCATTCAGTTTAGTTTGTTTTAAGTTAAAAACATAGCGTACCCCACTATGAAATATTCTGTTCACGTAGGGACAGTTATGGACAGAAACAAAAATACCATTTAAATGAGTGATGTGCTCTGGTCCCAAAAATGTAATAATACCGGTAGATGAACTCATATTGTGAAACCCCGAAATGTCGATACAGGGTGCCAAATACTCCAAATAAAAAGTTGCTTATTAAATTAATTAAAAATTACAATAAAATTCTAAAAATTAAATTATCGCTATTTCCCAAAAGGACCTTGTCTAAATTCATCCCCGATCTCTAGTTATATCGAATAAACCGATACAGTCGATAAACGATTCTATAGCGACTATTTCAAAATTTGATTTGGACATATCTCAAAATCTACACGACGAAATCCAGATTTTTCTCTTCCATTAGAAACTATTATCACATCGGTCCTGACGGTTCTTGTTTCACAGAAATCCGACTTAAAACGGACCCTGTATATTCAGTTGAAGTTCAAATCGCCAAATAGCGAACTGCAGCGCCATTTCGGGCTCGTTTATAATTATATTATAAACTATACGTTCAACTGTCGTCGATTCAATATATTCGTTATTCAAATTCAATTCCAAACTGAATTATACCTTATATATAATCCAATCCACACTGTATTGTGAATTCAGCTATTTTGACTATTTCGACATTATAATATATTATTATATTATAATTATTAATTAAATATTCAATATTATTTAATTACAGTTATCGATATCGCCAAAACGATATTTAAATAATTAAATAAATTAATTATTCAACGGTCAGAAATGCGGGTCATTACAATCAAAGTTTTTGACCATTTTTCCGTCGTCAATACGGAGAGACCGGGATCAGATTCATTATCTGAAAACCACTCTGTATGGACGTTAGCGTTGCGATCAAATATTGAAGACGGAGTTATGCAAGGGCTATCCTGTTTACAGAATAGTGCCTTCGGCTTGTTCAGTCCCAGGACAAACGTAAATGGACGAATGTCTGACAGAGTATATCTAACGAATCACGTAAGTTGATCTCTTCAAACGTACTTGCGTTTGGTGGCGGAGGAATTCGTTTCTCTTAGCTTTATACCCGTGGTATTTTTGAGGAAATCAATTTGTGATTTGACGGGTATGACGATGTGGCATTCTGTAACGACCCAGAAAATCTGAACCAATTAAAAATTTTTAAATTGGATAAAATAATGGATTTTAAATATTTAAAATAAATATTTTAAATAATGGCAATGGAAAGTGAGTTTGGATCGACAATTGAAAGCGAATATAATTAATTATAATTATAAACAAGGCCTGAAATGGCACTGCAGTTTCAAAAATTGAATTCAAACTTTGTTGGACTGTACCGGGTGCAAAACAAAACGGATTTTAGTGAAACCAAAAATATTTAAATCTGTTAGTGAATACCTTTCTAACGAATCTGAAAAATCGAATTTTCATAGCGGAAAGCAAAAGTTATGGCCGAATGACTTTTCAGAAAGGTCGCTATGGAATTTATATAGACCGTGAAATTGGCCATTTTGCATACGACCTCGGAATTCGACGAAACCACTTTTGTTGGATCCGGGATGTGAAGTTATTGCTAGGTTTCAAATTTCATAATTTTTGAAGCTAGTATGTAAGCGTGGCAAGGGAAAATGTGTTTTGGTCAATTACAGTTAAATTGGATCGACCAGAAATGGGCCTTATTACAAACGGTCTCAGAATTCGACGAAACTAGTTTTGTTGGGACCGTATCGTCAAAACATAGCCAGATTTATTTTTCTGGAATTTTTCGGATCACTTTGTGGCCCTGGCAAATTGAAATGTACGTTCAAATTAAATATTGAAAGTTTTATATGTTAATTTGAAGAATAACTGACTGTAACAGTCGAATGGGCCTTCGAAACATATCCCATTGTGTTCGGAATGGGGGTAAAACGCTAGGGGCGACAGTCGTTGGGTTTGATTTCGAGTCCGTTTAAGAAAACTCCAATTTTTGAATAAATATTTATCGACCAATCACGAAATTCCATTCATTAAATAAATAAATAGATAAAAACAAACCCCCCCCCCCCGTAACAGCTGCGATCGACGGCGAGAATCCTCCCAATCTTTCCGACCAGATCGCCGCCGCCTCGCTGCCCGATAGGTCGCGCCACCGCCTGGATTCGAGAGCCCCTCCTCTTCAAATCCGACCAACCCCCACCCTCTTCCCCTTCGCCAGCGTCGAGAACGACGCCTCCAATGTCGTCGACTTCCAGTCGACGCCGAGATCGCCAGAGGCGATCGGACCTGAAGCCCCGACCATCGCCAGGAGCGCCACGCCCCCCTCTTCCACGTCGCACCCTCTGATCTTCACCACGATTCACGGATTCGACAAAAATCGAAGACCTAGTTTCGAAGAAAAAAACAGGTATACGGCTAATCTATTTTAAACTGATTTCGACAGTTTGAAAGTGTTGCAAACCTTTGAAAAATCATATCTTTTTCGTTCTTTAACGAAATTCGATGAAACAGGAAACATCGTGACCGTGTGGACGCCTTCTACATTTTAGAAGAGACCGCATATTTTTCTGAGCCTTCTGCTATTTTTGGTGGAGTGGAACCCAATGTGAGATTTCTAATTTATAAACGATATGGGAAACGACGATGTATAAATTATATAGTCGATGTATGAGTTATATAAGCGTTGTACACCTCTTGTATAAGCGTTGTATAAGTTGTATGTTCGATGTATAAGTTATATATGCGTTGTAAAAATTATATATGTGTTGAAATAGAAGTGAATTGCTATATATAAATATATATATATATATATATATATATATGTATGTATATACGCCCCTCGTCCACAAACCATGGACGACAGTTATTGGTTGTGATTGGTGTAAAAATTGATTGATAGCGAATGGTTGTTTGGGATTGTTTGTGGTTGACATTGATTGATTGTGGTTGAAAAATACACATTTGTAGTTGAGAAATATTTGGTTGAAACCACATAGGATTAGTTTGTGGAAATGAAATAAATATATACATGCCGCCTGCGTGCGAACTAGATGCATGATCCCCATTGTCAAAAACCGCGAGGTTTTAAGGTAGAGCGAGGAACCGTACTAGGGACGGTCCCGGTTTTAACTACCCTGCCGTTATGCTGCCGAAATTTTAAATAATATTCATGTGTTTGAATTATTTTCATTTGCTGAAACTATATTTATTCATTGAAATAGAAAACCTTCATGTGTTGAATTAATATTCATTCGTTGATTAGAAATTCATGTGTTGAATGGTATTCGTGTTTTAAATATAAAAATCACATTTTTTATCTATATATAGAAACTATAGAAAACCTTCATGTGTTGAATCGATATTCATTCGTTGATTAGAAATTCATGTGTTGAATGGTATTAGTGTTTTAAATATAAAAATCACATTTTTATCTATATATAGAAACTATAGAAAACCTTCATGTGTTGAATCGATATTCATTCGTTGATTAGAAATTCATGTGTTGAATGGTATTCATATTTTGAAATAAATTGTTTCATAATAAAAATCACCTTTTTATCATCTATATGAGCTATGTAAAATGACCTCGTTTTAAAAGAAATTGTTTTATAAGAAAAATCCTATTTTTATCACCTATATAAACTATATAAAATAATAGTGTTTTGAAATGAATTGTTTTACAATAAAAAACCACATTTTTATTATATACACGAATTGTTGAAACGTGAAGTGTTAAAAATAGCAACTCGTTCAAATAAATATGCATGAGTCGAAATATTCACTAATTAGCTAATGATATGATTTTTGCCTTGCATGCAACATTAGAATGAATGGTGTTTTTAAACCAAATGGAATCAAATATGAAGTTGAATGGAAAATGATAAGTGATAAGAACTGTATATATGTACATGCATATTTATTGAACAGGTTATGGCAAAGGGGCTAGAGAAGAGGAATAAAATTTTGTGCCCGACAAATAGGTACACATTTACTGTTTTGTTTGGGTGATGATTTCATGAGCCTGTTGGCTAGCCGCTTGGCTTTTTCTTTTTCTTTTTGACATGAGCCGCCCGTGTGGCTATTTGGGAATTTTCCCAGCCCCTCCCGTACAAAGGAGGTTATGGCGAAATTTTCCAAAATTTAAAGGCGTTAGTGAAATATTTGAAGTGAAAACGATATTGAAATTGTTGAATGAACTATATTTATATAAATATATAAATAAAATTAAAACGAAACGTGGCCGTGTAGTTGGTGTTTTGAAACCGTGATTTCAAACAACTAGTGCGGGAAATCCGACCATCGGATTTTCCTGAAATCCCAACCGTTGGGTTCGCTTTGGAAAAATCTTTCCAACGGCACCAACTTGTAAAAATCCAACGGTTGGATTGTCTGGAATGTTTAATTCAAATCTGAAGAAAAACAGCGCCAGAAACGATTATATTTATATATATATATATAATTATATTTAATCGAATAACGACGCTGCAGTTCGTATTTTGAAATCGAAACTTCAAACGATTGTACCGGGAGATCCGACCGTCGGATTTTCCCGAAACTGAAACCGTTGGATTCATTTTGAAAAGACCTTTCTAATGATGTAAATTTTGTGAAGATCCAACGGTTAGATTTTCAGATATATGTAAATCAAATCTGAAGAAAAACAGCGCCACGGCCGCGTTATGGCCCGAAGCGTCGTTTTGGATAAATTTGCTATTTTAAAATAAATAAAAATAGCGATAAATCGTTATAAAATATCATAAACGATATGGAATGGAAATAAACTGAATTTGCTCGATTTATGTGGTATTTGATGGTTGAATGTGTTTGGTGTGAAAATTACATTAAAGAACAAAATTGGTGTTGTCGAATGATTTAACCATTGAAATAAATTGATTTGAAATTCTAAATATAAGTGAATTATTTGAAAAGGCCGAGTTAATTCTCATTTCGAATAATTGACCGACGATTGAAAGTCGAAGATGAAGACGGTGGTCGAAGACCGGAGATCTTCACCTCGTTTGGATGGTAACCGAGGTCCTGATTGGGAGGCATCCCGAAATATGGACAATGAGTGGTGATCGTCCAGACGTACGTGGTGATCGATGGGTTTGCGAGGTATTTAGTGCCTCCGGTTTCGTTCAGACCTAGAACGGACTGGTAAATGGACTGTGTGTCTGACATTGGATTTTATTCTGTGTTGATTGATCTCTGTTAAATATACATCTGTTTGGCGGTGGAGAATTTATTCTTTTGCTTAACACCCTTCTCTGAAACGCACGAGCTCAGAGGTTGTATATCGATGGACATCAGTCGCACGGCATGAATTGCTAGTGTGGCATGCCTAAGTGGCAAATGATCAAGGCTTCTGTTGAAAAGCAAAGTCTTGTGGTGATGATCAAAGCACCACCTGTGTGGTGTAGCTTTGTGTATAATGTGAATTCGCGAGCCTCACACCCGGTATGAACCAGAAACGGGAGGAAGGACCTCAGGGAGGACATGCGTTTCTTTCTAGCTAGGGTGGTGTCAGTGACCTACCAGCCCTGACATTTATATACTTTTCACATGTGTGGTTGTTGCTGTTGCGAGGCGCCTCGGTTAGATCGGACGATCCGGGTCCGATGGAGTCATTCTTTGGCTCGTTTGCGCCCCAAAGGGCGGGGAAACGTATTGTTCAGGAATTTTAATCCACATCGGTGGACCGGCCCTGTCGCTCCTAGGGTCACTCGAGCTCTGATCCTGAGACATGGTAGGCTAGATTGTCTCGAAGTCGGTAAGGACTATCTTTTGCCTTGGTTCATGACAGAAATCCAATTTCCAAATACGACATCGTGCGGTTTTGATTGTATACCTATATATGGCGACATAGTGGTATGGGGCATTAATGCCGTCTATGATTGATAGTTATGATTTGAAATTGTTTTCAAAACATATAAACACTAGCAATAATATCAAGTGCCTTTGTTTTATTCGTATCAAGCATATCTTGGTCGTTATAAGGTAAAAACTCTATCCTCCGGTTTGCGTTGCATTGTGTGATGGGAACTGAGTCTTATAATGGCTTCATTTTTGTAAAATGCATTGCGTTGTTTAAAAGAAAGATTTGTTTTAAAGCACTGGCAATCCAAAGGAGTAAACCCGTTCCACGAGAGTGGCGTGGTCCTGTGATTAGCCAAATTATATATGTGTTGAGTAGATTTCTCATACCAGTCCCATGACTGACTCGTAGTTTGTTTCACTTTCAAACTCGGGTGCCCCTCTTTCTTCACGGGCAGCCTTGTATTCAGGTTTAGCTGGTTCTTTCTGGATAGCTGGAGTTGAAGATGGATTCTATCATTTATCTCTTTTTATGTTGTTCAGCTCCTATTGTACATATTTTGTTTGTTTTCCGCTGTAGACATTTATGTATAGCTGAACTGTATTTTTACTAAGTATGATCCTGTATACTGTGTAATTCTGATGATTACTTTTATCCAGTATATTCTATTGTTCATTATCTGGTGTATTTATTTAATTCTGTTCTGCTATTATCTGTTTTTGTGTTATATTCCACGGATTACCCTTGCCGCCGTCAGTACGGGGTTTGGGGTCGTCTCACATTCAAAGTGAATAATGGTCAAGTGTTTCAAAGATACGTTTGACCTCAAGCCTCATCAACCGGGAAATGACAGAAATCGGGCAGGCAGCATGGCTAAGTGGGTCGCTCCCATTAGGGTGTATATCAACTATCTAGAGAAAATCCAATTCATTCTTTGTCTATTCGATGCTGTCCCTTTCCGGGAAGATGGTGGGTAGCTCCCAACCGTTGGTGGTATACATTCAATACACTCAAGCGAAATGAGTGGTCGGTCATGTGAGGGTCGGGTTGCAAGATGTTCTTGTTGAACCCAGTGTATTTGCCTCTAGAGATACACTATCGGCAGGTGGTCCCATACCTTGTCAAGGTCGGAATCCAATTTCCAATAAGAGCCCGCGGTTTTTGTTTGTATATTATATATGTGGAACGTGAGATGCAAGCGTTCTGCTAGATTGTTAATTACTTGTAATTAGACATTATTATAATATCAGAAAAGTATCGATTTCCAAAACTGTTTTTGGGTTATCTAAGGTAAAAACCGTCCGTGTTTATATGTGGATCGGTCTTACGATTATCTATTCTTTTGAAAAGGATTTTGAAAAGTTAAACCGATGATTTGAGTTTACTCACACCAGTCCCATGACTGACCCAGAGTTTATTTTGTTTCGTTTTCTCCCTAAACTCTTGGGTGCCCAAATTTGTACGGGCAGTCAAGTAGTTCAGGTCTTTACAGATATACTTGGAGGAGCTTGAGGCAGGAGGCTTTAGGACTATATAGCTATTGTTATTTCCGTTGTGTGTAAGTGTTATACTATGATAATGTTATTGTATACATATACTATTTGTTTCAAAGTTATGCTATAATATATTTTGTTCGTTCCGCTGTGAGATTCGTGTTTACTCTGATTGTGTTCTTCTTCTTCTATTCTAAATTTCTATCTTATCTATTTTCACCCTCTAATTTCGTTCTACTAATGATCTGGAATGTTCAATGTCTAGATAGTCAACATAGTAGTTTGGTGTTGATTTTCAGAGTCGAAAACCCCAGGTCGTTACAGTGGAACCCGGCCACACATGACCGACCGCTCATTTCGCTTGAGTGTATCAAATGTATATCACCAACGGTTGGGATCAGCAACCGTTTCCCGAATGGGACAGCATCAACAATAGATTTTTAGAAGTAAATGAAACTCTAGATCAGGTGATTATACACCCTACTTCGCTGCGACCGACTTAGCCATGCTGCCTGCCCGATTTCTGTCATTTACCGGATGTGAGGCTAGAATCTACGCTTTATCATCACACCAGATTCACTTTGAATGCCACATCGTCAAATCCATCAAATCACCGATTTGACGTCATCAACCATACATTATGTGTTAGCTAAAAGAAGTTTCCTTCTCCGCTTCCACTCTTGGTACGGTTGGAAAAATCAATATACGTGATCGTCTGGAAATACTTTGTCAGACATCCGTCCATACAAGTCATCAAGGAACAGGATGAACCGAAGGCACTATTCTGTAAACAGGATAGCCCTTGTGTAACTCCGTCTACAATTTCCTTTGGCATATATGATTTGCAACGCTTATGCCAATACAGAGTGGTTCTTTGGATAATAATCCAACCGATCTCTCCATATTAACAACGTTAAAATGGTCAAAACTTCGATAGTCTGTGATTTAACTATCGAAGAAAAACAGGTGTGCAAACAACGATATTATTTCCAAATGGAAATTTATATCGATCAAACATCATTCAACATTTATCTCTTTATTTCATTAATCTACTTATCTCTTGTTTCCCTATATTCAATATTTCTTATTTTCTAAATTTTGAAAATATACGTTATTAACAATGGAAAACATTTCCATTTCTTGTTTTCTTTATTAGAAAACATTTCTGGTTTCTTATTTGGAAAACATTTCCAAAGCTTCTTTATTGGACTTAGACAGATGTTTAAACAAACATCGCTATGCCAACTCAAACCATTTCCTTTACTGTCGAACCTTAACTATTCCTTAGTTAAAAACGAAGCCAATCAAGTTGGGGTAGAACTACCTCTCAGACCTTAACTTAACAACATTTCTAACTTTGAAATAGGCAAAGTTCACTTTATATTCCTTTTACTAACTTCCTTACTTAACCCTCTTCGAATAGCTATATTCGATTGACTCTTTTCACTTAACTCTATTCGATTAACCCTTATCAATTAACTCCATTGGACTAACACTATTGGATTAACTCTATTTGACTAACGCTATTGATTTACTCATTTCACTTAACTCCTTTCGAATAAACTATATTCGATAACTCCTTTTACTTTCTTTGAATAAACTATATTCGATTAACTCATTTGCCTCTATTCGAATAAACTATATTCGATTAACTCCTTTTACTTCCTATTCGAATAAACTATATTCGATTAACTCATTTTACTTTCTATTCGAATAAACTATATTCGATTAACTCCTTTTACTTTCTATTCGAATAAACTATATTCGATTAACTCCTTTTACTTTCTATTCGAATAAACTATATTCGATTAACTCATTTTACTTTCTATTCGAATAAACTATATTCGATTAACTCCTTTTACTTTCTATTCGAATAAACTATATTCGATTAACTCATTTTACTTTCTATTCGAATAAACTATATTCGATTAACTCATTTTACTTTCTATTCGAATAAAATATATTCGATTAACTCATTTTACTTTAACTCTAATCGATTTAACTCTAACTGGTTTAACTCTAACTGGTTTACTCTAACTGGTTTAACTCTATCTAACCAACTCGACTCGACTAACCCTATTCGAATAACATATTCGATTTACTAACTTTCGAATACCATATTCGATTAACTAACTTTCGAATACCATATTCGATTAACTCCCTTCGAATAACTATATTCGATTTAACTCCTTTCGAATAACTAATTCGATTTAACTCTTTTCGAATACCATATTCGATTTACTAACTTTTTCGCTTTATAAAGATTTCCTTTTTAACAACGTTTATTCATTTTTTAAGATTTACTTTTAGTAACGGTTCTTCACTTTAAAAATGATTTCCTTTTTATAACGTTTTCCCTTTTATAACGCCCTATTCCGTTATAAATAAATTTCCCTTTTTAACCCTATTTATTTTCTAAATATTTCCTATCAATTCTATTTGTAAATGATTATACAAATATTTCCTTTTCTATTATTCTATTTGCAAATGGTTTGCAAATATTTCCTTTTCAAATCTATTCTTTGATTTTATTTTCCCTTTTCTAAATATCTCCTATTTATAAATATTCCAATTTATAAATATTTCTTATTTATAAATATTTCATTTATAAATATTTTATTTTCAAATATCACTTTGACAAATTCCCCTTTATCAACATTTCGGTATGTTATGGTATTCAACATATCAAATCACGATGACCAATATCGTTCAAACAAATATAATTGACAACAGATTATATATCACATCATATATCACAATATATGAAAAACAATAAAATAACTGTTGAGGAATCCAGTCGGATTCCTCCAACCTGTTTCCCTGCATCATAGATGTTAAACAATATAGATAACATCACTTTCAGTTCCACATGATATATTCTGTTAAACAGAATCAATATAGAAATTCCACTATCTGACTAGCAGTTCAATCAAACAGTCAACACACAGTCAATCAGCCAATATTTAACAGTTCTAAAAATACAACATGAAATTATAAACTATTCAGGGTTAGTGAGATTTACTCACCTTGGACTGTTATCGTTAAAACGATTAACTGTCTTTGACCCAGACGAAAAATTTATTTTGCCATAAATTATAACGAGCTCTGATGAACTTCCAGTCAGTGCCATTGTGTAGTGTCTGTCCATACGATCCTGTCGGATCCTGTTTTGTTTGATTTCGATATCGTATGAGGATGATATTGATTTTACAAGTTCAACGCATATTTAGATTGAATAAAAACTTAACTTTAAACTTGAATGGGCTCACCCATTTTCCCTAAGGCCCAACCACGTTCAACAAACCCCAAACCCGCTTAAACTCTTCTTCCCCAAAATAATACCCGCGTCACCAGTATTCCCACTCCACCATTTCGTGATTCTGCTCCCTCCACGCGACCCCATTTCTTCATGATTTCACAAACTGAAAGTATCAAGTTGTTTCTCTCCTCAAACATCACTCCTCCATCCCCGAACTACCACACTCGCACCTCACCTTCGAGAGGCGTCGTCCAGCCTTCCTCCATCGGCTACAGGAAGCCACCGAAGAAAACCATCGTCGAAATCCTCCAAGCTTGCACTCTAGGTGCGGATTTTCAAGCTAAACCCAAAAACAAGATCTGTTTCACCAACCATTGCCTCATTTCCACAAACAAACCAACCCTAGGTTGACTGAGCAACGTCGACCCTTTGGAAAATACGATCGCAGGCTACAAAGCTTGCATGGAAATAGCCAGAAAGTGATGAGGATTAACATCGTATAAGATTTGGATTTTTTTTAGAATTGTTTTGAATTCCTAGGATTTTTAAGACTCACGAATTGATTTCCTGGAACCCAAAACTTACGGCGGAAAATTCCTTGACCACCGAAGGGAAAAATTTAGGGTTTAGGAAAGAGTAAGGGGTATTTATAGGTTTTAGAATTTAGATATTTTCATTATAAATATTCAATAATAATCAAATATTGTTTGTACTTATCTTCTGAAAATTCCTGTGACCACATACGATACCCAAAAATCACGAAACTAGACACGTAGCTAGAGTTCGACATTACGGTCCCAACGAAACTGGTTTCGTCGAATTCCGACTTCGTATGCTCACACAGCGTATTTTTAACCATCAAAATAATGATTGTTTCTCACTCTAAAAATCTGTACGACCACACAGTGACTCTAAAAATCACGAAACTAGAAATCTAACAACTATTTGACATTGCGGATCCAACAAAACTAGTTTCATCGAATTCCGACTTCGTTTGCAAAAGTGGCTATTTTTAAAAGCTCTAAATAGCCTATTTAAATATATAAATATATTTAAATATAATTGAATTAAATATTTAAAAAATAAATATTATCGTCTATATTCACAGTGGAATACCATACAGCTTCAGAATATTCCCATATGAGTTTCTAACTCGATATTCACTTCTGGGTCAACCCGATATTCGATTTATATTGAAATTCCTTTTTAAAATGTAAATAATTCCTTTATAAATTATAAAGGAATTCCACAGCGACTTTTCTAAAATTTGATTTGGACATATCTCAAAATCTACACGACGAAATCCCGATTTTTCTCTTCCACTAGAAAGATATACTCCACCAGCTCCACACGTTTCTTGTTTCACAGAAATTCGGCTTAAAACGAATCCTGTACATTCAGTTGAAGTTCGAATCGCCAATTTACGAACTGCAACGCCATTTCGAGCTCGTTTATAATTATATTATAAACTATACGTTCAACTGTCGACGATTGAATATATTCGTTATTCTAATTCAATTCTAAACTTAACTATATATTTTAAATAATCCAATTCACACCATATCGCCATTTCAGCCAATTCTGATTATTTCAGAATTAAATATATTATTTCAATTAAATATTCATCATTATTTAATTCCACGACCATTTAATTCACTATATCACTATTTATATAATTAAATATATTAATTATAATACCTCTGCCAATGCGGGTCATTACAGTGTGTGTGTTTCTTTATGTGACAGGTATGGATAACTGGACTGACTGAAGGATGCTGTGAAGATAAAAGGTAAAGAACTGAAGGCTGTGTCAGTGAATATGTAAAAGTGTCTGTATAACAGTGAAATTTTATATGAAATGTAATTGTGTATCTATTGTGTATGTATAACTGAGTGACAATGAATCTACTGAGTGATGAGAGATGTAGTGAGGAGCTATGTATTTATATGAATTGTACCGATGTTTGTAATAAACAAATTTGATTGAAATAAAATGTTACTTTATTGTTGTCAATCAAATTTGTCTATTTTATACAGTTTATTTATAAGTACAAATTCATATGAAGTGTTTAAACAGTGGAGATATAAATAGTTGTGCTATTTGAATGTTTGAAATGTAATATTCAATTTAAATAAAATATTGTATGAATATATGAATGTCTGTACAGTCGTATTCTATTTAAATATAAATATTATATTCCTGTCTGTGATGTATATATAAAACAGTACAGTAACAAACACATTTAAAATAATATTTATTTGGTTGTTATCATCAAACAAAATCATATAATTGTGTATACATGTACGTCATATACAACATCCACTCCTTCATGCAGAACCACCAATGCCATCCAATACCATGGCAACACCCAGGTCCATCCACCGTGATGACGCAACATTGACGGCCACCAGCGTTCATTCCTTCGCTCAAACAACTGCTTGCTTCCTTTTTAATGCATGTTGCTCCTTCATCTTTTTAAACAATGGCTACGGTTTTTATTTCAGTTTTTCTTCCTTTCGTTTTGACAGCAACTCTTCCCCAATCCTTCGCACCTACCTCTCCAGTCTCTCCGGCCGCTGGTCGAGATAGCTTGGCCAACATCCCACTGGTTTTCGAGATAAACCTATTGACACAGCGAATAAATGTTTTGGTTTTATCATGAAAAAAAGGGAGTAAAAGGGTTTCATTTTTACTTCACTGCTCGAAAAATGAGGAGAAGCCACACAAGTTTACTTATAGGTTGAAAAAACTTGGCAGGCACACACTTAAGTTTGGTCATCACGCAAGCAGTTAATTTGGGGAGCAAGGCAAAATGTTTCGGACGCAAAGCAACCGTTTTTCTTGGCAGGCAAGGGTCCGGTAGCTTGGGCATAACGATTTTGAAAATTTGGAGAGCAAGGCATAACTATGTATAATAGATGTGTTCGTATTTTTCCATAGCTGGTGATCGGTGGGTGTGACAATATTTGTAGGTTAGAGCAGCAAGAGACTTTTGCGTGGGCATGCAACTTGTATTTGGGGTAGTTGATATCTAATTACCAGGCAGTGAAGTTTTAAATAATATGCATATATTTTATTAGTTCTAGTACATTCAAATAATATACATATATTTTATTTGTTCTAGTACATTCGTATGTACATGGTTTTTAAATTCCAATGCTATTTAATATAAATTTTTAAATATACGCTCTGCCATACACATACTCCAAACACCACGAAAACAGACACACTGCTACATCTTGACGTTCCGGATTCAATAAATTAACTTCGTTGAAAACATACTTCGTTTGCAAAAACTGCCTTAATTTTATTCCAGTTTCTTTATCGATTCACCCTTAAATTACATCTACCGACAAAACAACTCCGTTTGACTCCAAACTGGAGATCTAGCAATAACTAGTCATACGTAGTTCCGATAAAATTCGTTTCGTCGAAAACAGCGCTTTTTTGAAAAGAAAACATTTTCTAAAGATTTCATATTATCAATAAAATATAAATAAAATTCCCAAAGAATTCGATTAATAAAAATAAACCAATATTATCGTATATACCCTAATACAATATTATATAACTTCAAAATAAACACATTTGGATTAAAACTCAACATGCAAAAATTTCATCATTATACCACTATTCAAACATATATAAATCCTTATATATTTATTAAATAAACATTATCGTTTATTAACGAATTCCGTAGCGACTATCTGAAAATTTGAATTGGACATAACTCAGAATCTATAACATGAAATCTCCATTTTTCTCTTTCTTTAGAAATATATAATCAAATCGATCCAAACGTTTCTTGTTTCACAAAATTCCAACTTATACCAGCTCCAGTATATTTAATTAAAGTTTAAATCGTAGATTACGAACTACCACGTCATTTCGAGCTCGTTTTAATTAAATTATATAAATATATATATATATATATATATATATATATATATATATATATATATATTCGAGCTCCATTTTTAATAAATGAATTCGATATAAAATCCATTATATTTCCAATATAATATATAAAACAGATTTAAATATTCAAATTAAATAACCAAAAAATCTGGGATGTTGCATTCTTCCCCCTTAAAAAAATTTCTTTCCCGAAATTACAAGGTAAGTACAATGCTCTGAACCCAATCATTTTAAAATAATTGTTTTTGAATTATCATCAAAACAAATTCAAACTCTTTAAAAAAATTCAAAAATTTCGCCAGCACCTCCTCTGCGTGGTTCGATCGGTACAACTACAATTTCCACTCTGGGCCTCAACTTCTCCAAAAGAAAATCAAAAGCCAAATGGCTACCCAACTCAGGGGTATAAAATCAACAATCAATATATTAAGGTTTACTTGTTTGTTGGGCAACTCAATTTCAATTTCAAAGTAAATCCACTAACTAGTCTTCGTCTTCCAACTGTACTTCCAATTTGGGTAACCAAATCAACTCCAGAGCCTTTTGGAATCTGCACTTAACTCAGCTTACAATGCGAGCAACAATCCAGGGTTAAATAACTCAGTTTCATTTCATAACCGATTTTATTACCAATTCATTTTACTGGAATTTATTTTCAATTCATTCAACTTCTTATTGACCCGTTTGATGAATTTTAATTCGACCAATCCAACATCCAAATAACAACAACCAAATTATTTGAATTATATTGAACATTGATACTTACTGGTTTGCATTCACTTTGGTTTAATACTTTAATATCAATCGATCAATATTCGCTTGATTTCCATTATTTTCCTTTCGGTTTCCAAATTCCAATTTATTTTATTCTATTCCATTTGAATTCCATCTTAAATTAATCCACTTAATGAGGTTAAGTTTAAATTTCATATCCAATTCAATTGACTAATTGATTTTTCTCAATAAGCTTGATTTCATTTCATAATTCCATTTGAATTACACTCCAATCAATCCAAACAACCAATATTACTATAGAAAATTATTCCCTTTTTCTATTAAAATATAATTTGGGCAAAATATTCATTTACCCTATTTATAAAACAATATCGTGTCAGTTGCCAGTTCAATATGGTTTCCTAACACTTGAATCGATCAATCAACACAATACAAAATATTTTTAAAAAAAATTACAAATACGTACTCTCGTATATATGTACACACTCGAACTCAATCTAGGATATTACCAATCCCATCTCTATAGAGTTACACCACAGAGCCAATGTTACTCAACCAATATCTCTAATACCATTGTAAAGGCCCGCGAATCCATACTCTTTGAGTTGACTAATATTACACACGTCCAACCCAAATGCATGAAAATACGAATCTTTAATAGAAAGAAAATTAGAGGATAAGAAGAGAAAGAAATATTAGAATAGAAAAAGAAGAATCAAAAGAATGCAGAGTCTCACATCGTAGCAGAACAAAATATAATATAGAAATAACTTTTATTGAGATCTTGTAAAATACTTACAATCAACAGAATACATCAATACATCTGGAGAGTTATAATAACCTGTCCTCATACACCACACACAATGGAATAATAACTGTATAAAATCATACGTCTAAACTCTTCTTGCTCGTCTCTTTACAGCATCCGCTGACCTGAACCTGTAAAACCCGGTCTAACCCGAGCATTTCAAATACCGGGTCAGCTTGATGACCCAGAGTGAGAAACGTACTAAGTTTATATATCGTCCATGTTGATTTAAAGTTCAATTCCTTTTGAAAGAAAAGGATAATAGTAAGACCATCCCACAGATAAACACGGATGGTTTTTACCTTACTATAACCCAATCCCTTTTTAAAATCATATCTTATTCCGATATTATAATAGTGTCTAAACACAAATAAATAGCAATCTAGCGGAACGGTTGCATCTGATGCTCCACATTTATAGTATACATTCAAAAACCGCAGGCGCTTATTGGAGATTGGATTCCGACTATGACAAGGTATGGAACCACCTTTTGATAGTGTAATTCTAGATGGGAATACACTGGGTTCAACAAGAACATCTTGCAACCCGGCCACAAATGACCGAACACTCATTACGCTTGAGTGTATCGAATGTATATCACCAACGGTTGGGCTTAAACCACCATTTCCTGAAAAGGGATAGCATCGAAATAGATTAAAGAAGGAAATGGAATTTCTCTAGATAGATGAGTATACACCCTAATGGGAGCGACCCACTTAGTCATGTTGCCTGCCTGATTTTGTCATTTCCCAGTTGATGAGGTTGAGGTTATAATTGTCTTTTTGATCATCCGGTCGCCCTTCATTTAAAATGCCAGATCGTCAGATCCTCCAAATCACTACTTGACGTCCATAAATATACTTTGGTCATTAAGCTAAGAGAAATTCCCTTCTCTGCCACTAACAGAAATATGTTTGTAAAAATCAACGTACGTGATCCATAAGAAATACTCTGTCAGACATTCCATACAAGTCATCTAGGAACAAGATGAACCGAAGGTACTCCTGCAGCATCCAAAGGATCTGTAGCTATAAGTCCTTGCAATCCGCAAAATCTCACAACAACCGAATCACGTCAGAAAACCTCTGGTTGCAAGTCAGAGAAATTCGACAACAATCCTTCTGCTTATGAAGATCCACGGTCTTCAATTCCTCCATATCAATCAGATTTTGAACATCTTTAATGTTTACGTATTTGCTAATCAGAATGGTTTTCGAACATAAGTTTGATCCCTGTCTTTCCATACCAACAATCGATTTGGCCATATTTTGATAGTCGGTGATTTAACTATCAAAATAAACAACCATCATCCATAGAAAAATAAATTGGATTCGTGGTTCAGTATACAGCATCACTTGGCCTCTTTGGTTAAATATTTATTAATCAAATTTCTAAATCTTCTAACATTTGGAATACCGCCCTTTCCACGTCTTATCTCCAAATCAATTTATTCAACTTATAACTCTTCGAGTTATAGTTTATAATATCCATAATGAAAACATTAATTTTAATACTTTTCACTACTCTCGTCTCTAAACTAATATCGTCCTTGGATAACCATGAAGTCGCTCAAGTTGGGGTATTTTATTTACCTCTTAGACCTTGAGTCAGCAACATTCTTATCTCTGGAATGGAAAGAAGTTTACCAACGAAATCTCACTCCAATAAATATCCCAACGCTTATACTTACCATACGATTTTAACACGGTTCTAACACCATTCATTTTCTTTTGAAAAACTTTTTTCCCATTTCAAAATCACGCTTTCTCAATTTAAAACATTTCCATTTCTCCGTCTTTAGGCTTTCAAACCCCCTTTAACTTTCTTCAGATTACAAATCCCATTTGAACTTGTTTTGATTCTTAAAATCCTTTATAACATTAATCCATTTATAACTTGCTTTTATAATTTCCCAATTTGGATTTTATAAAAATTCAACCAATAGAATTCTTAATATGAGTTTATATTAAATATAAATTTGCTTGCCATTTTACTTAACTTCACATAAGGCTCTAAAACTTCATACACCTCCATTCAAGGAAACTAAATTTCAAGATTTATCACTTTGATTATTATTAAATAAATAATAATCAATTCCAACATTTTAGAAATCAATTTGTTTACTTCAACATTAATAGTTAACTTCCCCTTTCAAATAATTAAAATAATAACCGGTCTTAAAACTATTTAATGATTCAATAATTTATTTAATAATTTATCTTAAACAGTTGACTTAGTCAATTCAAAACAGGTTAATCCATTAACCAATTCCATTAGTCCATTCTTTTAATCCATTTAAATAATTTCCTTTAACTTAATTAACCTAATTAAACTAAATAATCGCAATAAATTTTTATTTGAAGTAATTACTTAAATCCTTAACCATTTGGTTAATATCTGCTCTTTGCCTATAAAACTCATTAATAAAAGAATTCGCTTTATATACTCGTTTTATAGTTACTAGATAAAAATAATTATTTATTTCTTTTAATAAGCCTTTATTCAAATAATCTATATAAAATAGAATTCAAAATCCATTTTGGTTATAAAATAAATTCTTATAACCTTATTCCTATCGATTTACTTGACTGTAAATCAATGCTCATAAAATTATTCATTTTTAGGCCAAACATCGCCAATTACTCAACTAATTATTATCCCCTGGTTAATAACAAACAATTAATGAATTTTAATTCAACGATCAACAATAAATTAATCATTCAAACATACTGGTTAAATAGTTTATATAATATAATATGAATATAAACAACATATCTGAGGAATCCGGATGGTTCCCTCCAACCTGTCCTTCCCTGCATCACAATGGGTTACCACAAATTCAATACGATAATATAATTTCTATGGTAAATAGAAATAAATAGTTTAACTAATAACAGTCAACAACCAATTTATGACGTCCATTCAAATATCCAATTATTTATTTAATACGTTTATATTATTATAAACCTAACCAGCAAGGTAAGTTACCTCGTTTGGAATCTAATCATTAAAATAACGATTTAATTCAACTAAGTTGAACAAACGTTCAATTTAATCTATGAATATCAAAATTATTCAACATATATGCAACTAGTCATCAAATAGTCAATCATCAGTAAACATTGCACACAAAATAAAAACCCAGCTTATAGAAAATATAGGTGGGATAAACTGAGTGAGTTGAACTCACTTAGTGTTTCCTTCTGCGACCAAACTAGTTCCAATATGATGTATTCTCTAATATGATTCCAACGCGACTGACTTGCCCGATTCTGTGCATGTAAGATAATGTTATTCATATCGTATGCATACGATTTGATCCATACTTGTTTTTTTTAAATATATAATTACTAACTTGATAATTTAGTTCTAGTTAACTAAGCCAACTTCTTTTGTTTTAAAACTAATACCCAAAATGTTTAAATTAGTCCGAACCCGTACTGTTTTAAACAATAAGGTCATGTCAATCTTTGATATGTTAAATTCAGATTATACAATGATTTCGCTTATTATAAGTATAAGATTTGGCATATAAGACAAAGGCAAAATTATAAATAACTAACTAGGCACGTTAAAACTATTTCTTACCAGCTCTGTCATATTTTTTTAAATGGCCACATTTACAACCTTTTCACCTGTTATACTCAAACCCGTGCAATAAACAATTTGTTCAAAATTATAGAACTTTTATGTACCTCTTATCTAAGTTGGAGAAAGAAAGCTAGTTGTCTAGAAATGGGTTTAAAGCAAACATGTGAAAACAGAATGCTATTTCGATTTTAATAGAAGAATTTGGTTTTATGTCATTGTTACTAGGAAGTTCTCTAAGGCACTATACTATCACAGTAAAAAATTGAGTTGCCATTAATTTATCTTATTTCTGTATTTATTATTTATTTTTATTTTCTTTACCAATACTAGAACTGATTTGTGACTATAGGCTTTCATTAGTTGTTACATAACGGTTGATTTTCAGTTAAAAGTGATATATGTTAAATACCTTCGCTATATTAGCCTAGAGGTTAGGCATACTTTGCTTAGATTAAGCACCATATAAACAAAACCAGCCGCTTTAGTTACTATTGTATAATAATATAAATTTGCATATGAGAAATATAAGTGATTAGGCATTATAAATCCATGGTTAGGCAAATATAACCATACCCAACACTTACGTCTATTCATCGAACTCCATCCTCCCCTTCTCCACTTCGAAACCGCCTGCTTCTTCTCACCATCGTTCATGAACCCATACTTCTCCATGTTCATCTTTCCACACACCATGCACCAATGTCCTGAACCCCACGCACTGTTTCCCTCCTCCATTATGCATGCTTCTGCCCCTTTCAGCACTTCACATGTTAAACTTCCCTCTACTGTTATTAACAACATACATTTCTTCACGGTTTTGCCGTTTCTTCTCTACTTCTCGTTCTCTTCCCGTTCCATCGGACTCCGTCCGGCTCCTCAGCATTACTCGCTCCACCAACGAGCTTTTCTCCCCTCTTTTTAATTCCCCACAGCTTTCATGAATACCATTCTTCAGTCCCCATACTGGACATTTCCAATCTTTCATGCGGAACCACCAATGCCATCCAATGCCACATACCACGGCAACACCTAGGTCCATCCACTGTAATGACACAACATTGACGACCACCAGCGTTCATTCTTTTCCTCGAACAGTTGCTTGCTTCTTTTTTTAATGCATGTTGCTCCTTTTTAAGCAATGGGTATAGTTTTTATTTTAGTTTTTCTTCCTTTTGTTTTGGCAGCAACTTTTCCCCAGTCCTTCGCGCCTACCTCCTCCAGTCTCTCCGGTCGCGGGTCGAGATAGCTTGGCCAACATCCATCCCACTGGTTTCCGAGATAAACCTATTAACACGACGAAGAAATGTTTTAGTTTTAGCTTGAAAATAAGGGAGGAAAAGGGTTTCAGTTTTACTTCACTGCTCGAAAAATGGGGAGAAGCAACGTAGGTTTACTTATAGGTCGAAAAACTTGGCAGGCACACACTTAGGTTTGGTCATCACGCAAGCAGTTAATTTGGGAGCAAGGAAAAATGTTTGGGAGGCACGACACATGTTTTTCTTGGCGGGAAAGTATCCAGTAGCTTAGGCATCACGGTTGCAAAAATTTGGAGAGCAAGGCCTAGCTCTGTAGATTAGTTGTGTCTGTATTTTTTCCATAGCTGGTGATGGGTGGGCGTGACAATGTTTGTAGGTTAGAGTAGCAGGAGACTTTTGCATAGGAATGCAGCTTTTATTTGAGGTAGTTGGTATCTAATTACTAGGCAGTGAGTTTTAAATAATATGCATATATTTTATTAGTTCTAGTATGTTCAAATAATATACATATATTTTATTTGTTCTAATACGTTCGTATACATGGTTTTTAAATTCCAACGCTATTTGACGTAAATTTTTAAATATACGCTCCGCCATAAACGTACTCCAAACACTACGAAAATAGACACACTACTGCATCTTGACGTTCTAGATTCAATGAAATTAATTTCATTGAAAACGAACTCCGTTTGCAAAAACATTCTTACTTTTATTCCAGTTTATTTATCGATTCACCCTTAAATTTCGTCTACTAACAAAACAACTCCATTTGACTCCAAACTGGAAATCTAGCAATAACTAGTCATACGTACTCCAATAAAATCCGTTTCGTCGAAAATAGAGCTTGCTTGAAAAGAAAACTATTTCTAAAGCTTTTATATTATCGATAAAATATAATTAAAATTCCCAAACAATTCGATTAATAAAAATAAACCAATATTATCGTATATACCTAGATATAATATTATATAACTTCAAAACAAACACATTCGGGTTTAAAACTCAACAATCAAAAATTTCATCGTTATACCGCTATTCAAATATTTATAAATCTTTATATATTTATTAAATAAACATTATCAACAAATTCCATAGCGATTATCTGAAAATTTGAATTGGACATAACCCAAAATCTATAACATAAAATCTCCATTTTTCTCTTTCAATAGAAAAATATAATCAAATTGATCCAAACGTTTCTTGTTTTACAAAATTCCGACTTATATCGGCTCTGGTATATTTAATTAAAGTTTAAATCGTAAATTACGAACCACCACATCATTTCGAGCTTGTTTTAATTTAATTATATATATATATATATTCGAGTTCCTTTTTTAATAAATGAATTTGATATAAAATCCATTATATTTCCAATATAATATATAAAATAGATTTAAATATTCAAAATAAATAACCGAAAAATTTGGGACGTTACAATATGTCATAAGATATCATCATGTGTCTCCCACCTCTCTCGCTCTGGCAGTCACCACAATACGACTTAATGTTGTCTTTTTCTGCATCTAGGAGAAAACAATCCATCGCGGAAGCCTCGTCTCCATCATTGTATCACCATTCTGGAATCACCGTTGTCAAATGACGAATCACTACACAGGAACACCATATCTTGTCTCAAGCCAAAGCCACTGATCGAAGAGCCATTGCGTTGAAACCCCGATCGAATGAGCCATCACTCCCTGCTCCTAGAAATCACATTGTTGTCGATGTTAAGTTGGCCGAAGTTGCCAATAACAATGATAACCGATATCAAAAACTTCATAGTGATCGATAATGACTACTCAAATTACCTATTTAACCAAAATTGGTAAAATATGCATCAAAGAGAAATGTTCGGCATTCGTTTCGAAATCCATCTCGTCGCTAGGTCCAGCCCGACTACTCAAATTACATATTTAACCAAAATTGGTAAAATATGCATCAAAGAGAAATGTTCGGCATTCGTTTCGAAATCCATCTCGTCGCTAGGTCCAGCTCATTTCCTTCAGGTTGGCTATGAAGCTCCAGTATGTTAAAATTCGTTGTCGAGCTCCAATGCTTCTCCGTCGTCAAATTCGCCGTTGAGTTCCAATGCTACTGAGTCGTCAGATCCATCCAAGCGCTATGAAGCTCCATCGAGAATTTACCTTATCCATTCGAGTTTACCATCCTTGTGCGTTCAATCAGTGGACACCCACTTGTGCGTTTGATTGATAAACACTAAACTCTTACGAACAAGATTTTCCTAATACTAGATCGCCTACGAATGACGTTTTAGTCTATAAGCAAACAATTCAACCATACATTGATAGTCATCCAAATTCCTGAACTAGCATACATGCATTCATAATAGAAATGAAATCAAATTAAACCTACCCATAGTAATCAAAGTGGGATATATGTCCAAATAGTCAATTTCTAGCTATATGGCCAGTACAATGCGCAATAGCGCGTTACGGGTAAATAGTGTGCACAGTAGAACATAAATGGGTAAAGTCTTATAGTAATGGTCAATAGTACTTAATTCACTTTCTAATATTTTTAATTATTATTTACTACATTCCGCAATACTAGTGTTACGTTTGTAAACAAAAATCAATTTAAAATGTCAAAAATATACTATATAAACAAGTACGGTCTAGTGAGAGATAATATCACTCACTTCAACCAAATCAGCCCAAACAAGCTCCATAGCATAGAGCTCGTCAATACGAGTCCATAAGAAGAAATGGCATCCAATTCCGATCTTGTATGCAAAATTTATCAATGTTATAAGATTGAAGATTATTTAAATCAATTAAATTGTAATTAACAAACTAATTACCCATCTTAGCCATATTAATCATCTTCCCCAACCCGTTAACCACTGTGCAAATGCACGCTACTGGAAGCCACTTTATACTGCAACTTCTCTCCCAGATTTCACATGATTTGCTCAATGAAAATGCAATCTGGTTCCTTATACATGTTCTTCTTAGCGAGCACTCCGCAACTTTGTCATAGTCACCATACTTGGTTCCCTCCTAAAAAATACGAATTCAAGGACTGCAGTAGGAAGAACATGCGACTCCCTGATGTCTCGTTCCTCCATACGCCGCCAGAATCTGTCAAAGTCGAGGCCTCAAAGCCTCTTTCATCCCTTATTTCAATGCTAATATCCATTTGCCCTAAATCTTGCCATAGGCTTCATAATTCGAAACCCTAGATTCGAGCAAGCCACTCCATGCTGATTGCATCCTAAGAAACCAATATAGTTTCGTAGCCCGTTCCAATACGAGATTAATGAAGGTGGTTTCACGATTTTCAATTGTGTAGATTTGGAGATTTAATTTTTTGAAGATATCGAGGAAGGTGGCCATGAATGTCGATGTAACAATAAATTGCAAATTTAAGGAGAAGGGTAATTGGGCCCAAACCACTACAACATTAGAGTATTTTAATAATTCCATTTATTCTTATGTCTCTTTAAATTTCTATTTCACTTAAGGATTGTTACGCATTTATTTTTGCAAGATCAAACGACAAGTTTGTTTGCGATGAAACTTGACAGCATGCATCACTTTTACGATACGATTTTGACGGCAAAAATTTCATCAAAATTTGAGACTGTTGCCCAAGAAAATAATTTTAGCGTATTTCGAAACGGTTTTGATGCTAAAATTTTCTAATCTCTAAATATATCAATCCTTATGCTTTTTTATTAAAGTAACGAACCACGCAAACTCAACAGAACTAGTCTTGAGTCCCAATTCGATCATTTGTAAGAAATCACCTCTTGGAACCATTGATCGGATAATTAACGATCAATATTTAAATATCTAACCCGGAAAATCAGAACCAATTTAAAAATTTATTTTAAGGAAATTTTGTTAGAAAATGTGTCAGAATTTAAAAATTCCATTTTTAAATAACAAAGCCCTTAGAAATAGTCGTTTTGCAAACGACCTCAGTTTTCGACGAAACCACTTTTGTTGGATCCGGAATGTCAAATTATTGCAAGGTTTAAAATTCCATAATTTTTGGAATTAATATGTGAGCGTGGTAAATTAAAATGCGTTTGGTAATTTTTGTTCAATTAATATGTGACCATTAAAAAGACCATTTTTCAAACTGTCTCCAAATCGACGAAATTAATTTTGTTAGGAACGTATCATCAAAACATAGCCAGATTTATTTTTCGGGAATTTTTGAAATCAGTATGTGGCCCCGGTAAATTAAAATGTGTGTATAAATTTAATATTGAACATTATATATTTCAATTTAGAGAAAAATGGACTGAAATAGTCGAACGGGCTTACGAGACATAGTTCATTGTGTTCAGAATGGGGGCATTTAGCTACAGGCGACAGTCGCTGGGCTTGATTTGAAGTTCATATGGATTAACGAGCCTTTTCGAAAATTAAAGAATTAAGAAATCCAATTATAAATATCCTAGCCAATAAGAAAACCCTAATTTTATTTGAAGTCGCCATCTCCAGATAACGAATGATGCATATCATTCAAACTTTTCTCCTCCAATAACTCTCAAACCACTCAACGAAATTCAACAATCCTTTGGAGGATTTTGTAGAGCACATCCTCCTCTTCAATTCCATAACAGATTTGTAATTTATCGTTGTGTATTCGAGGAGAACGGATGCCCCAAAGTTACCCCATTCAAATCACCGCCGTGCCCCCTAGCCACCGTCGAGCTGGGCCCCAACACCGCCGCTGGGAGCGCCGCTCCTCCCTCTCCGATGTGGCATAACCCGATCCTCCTCTAGTGCTTCTAATCTCGCGCAAAACCCTGACCTAGTTTTGAACAGAAGTGAAAAACATCGGCCTTGGTACTGTAAGGAAGAAGAAGGTGATTTTTTTTAATTTAATTGCTTAATTAATTAAAATGTCGTTAGCCTTTAAAAATTCACAACTTGTTCATACGATGTCGAAATCACATGAAATAGGAACCGTTGGGATCGTGACAGCGTCCACTACATTTTAGAAGTGACCAGAGAAATTTTAGAGCTATCTACAATTTTTTAAGGAGTAAAACCAATGTGAGATTTCTAAATTTAAAAGTAAAATTGATTGTGATTGTGATATTAAATTTATATATACGCTATACAAAATACATATAGGCGTTGTATAAAATTTGAATTAGTTGATTGTGGTTGCGATGGATTGTTGGATTGAATTGTGTAGAAAGAATCATATGTTGAAATAATATTTTGTTCAATAAAAATATTCATTGTTTGAATAAAATACGTTGACAATAAAGTATTATTGATTCATTAAAAAGAATCATGTTTTAAATAAATGATTGGACAATAAAAATTACATTTTTATTGTATTATTGATTCATTAAAAAATTCACGTTTTAAATAAAATGATAGGACAATAAAAATTATATTTTTATTGTATGCTTGATTCATTGAAGAGATTTTGCTAAATAAAAATGTAATCATTTATATGTTATTAATGTTAGAAAAATGATCATTTGTTAAAATTTTGATTCATTAAAATAATTTCATTTACATGTTATTTAAGTTAGAAAAATGAACATTTGTTAAATATGTTTTGATTCATTAAAATAATGTCATTTACATGTTATTGAAGTTAGAAAGATGATGATTCGTTAAATATGTTTTGATTCAATAAAATAAAATCTGTAGAACTTGTGATAAAAGAAGCAATGAACATGCAAAGATTGATCAAGCCAATAACTCTGGAGAAGCGACTGAGCAAAATAGTGTACAGCAAGGCAAGCAAAATAGCTTTCAGGCTAACAGCAAAAAAACTAATGAAGCAGCGGTGCAGGTTATAATAAATGCTAACATAGCTACTGATGACACAACAAGGCATGCAACAGGAATGCAAGATGGAGAACTTAATGACACAGTAGAACCTGTTATGCATTGTGACGTCAACTCAGCAAAAGTAGCATCTGAAGACCCTAAAACTCAAACCAAAGAAATCTCTATTGTTAATGAGCCTTTAAAGATAGGTGAATCGAGCAGTATAGATCCTAACGTTACAACAGCTGTGGAAGCAACAATTGTCTCTGTGCACCGAGGCAAAGAATGTAAGCTGAAAGAAATAGAAAATTCACCGACACTTCACAACATAAGCCAATCTCCACGAAATCCGTTAAGTGCATCAACGGAGAAAGGAGAATGTAGCAAGCACAACGAAATACAATACATTTCAGATAAAAATGTCAGCATGGAACAAAGTGAAATGCACTCAGTGGCCTCTATCCCCACTCGAAGCCATCAAAATTCACAAGTTGACAGGCCGCTTGAAGCATCAGCCCTTATCGAAGATGGAAAAGATCCACCTTATGTTTTCAGTGCTACAACCAACAAAATTGTGACGCTCTCCGATTTGATAACGGCTCTGAATGTCACTATTGATGGAAACAAAAGAACTTCAGAAAGGAAAGCTCCTCCTCCTATTGCAGTCACAGAAATAGTTCCACCAGCAGCTTATGTCAATGCTGAACAAGTTGAGGAAATCGCAAAAAGCTTCACCCTCAATATACAAGACTCAACTGATGTTAACAAGAATGAAACAAGCAAAAAGGCTTCAACAAAAAGCAGTTTGATGCTCAGTTCCAGCCCTGTTACTAGGGCTATGGCAAAAATATCCGAAGAGCAAAAGTATATTTAATGACACAAAACATTGGGATTTGGAATGTTAGAGGTGCGCATCAGGACTACAAGCTTGATGCTTGCAAGAATTTGATTTCTCAGCACAATCTTAGCATGCTGGCAATACTGGAAACGAAACTCAACCTCTCACTCACTGGAAGAGCATCGAACTACATTAACCCCTCTTGGCAACGTATTGATAATCTTAACGAAGCAAGTTATGGCAGAATTTGTGTGTTATTTGATCCTTCATGTCATGAACTAACCAAAATCACTTCCTCTGATCAGCTCATTCACTGTCATAATCTTCACTTACCATCACAAACCTCTTACTTCATAACCTTTGTTTATGCGTGTAACGCCGCGAATGCTAGAGATAATATGTATAATCTGATGCTTAATTTTAGGCAATCAACTCACCCTTGGATTGTAAGTGGAGATTTCAACTCTCCACTTAGATTATCTGACAGAATTGGCGGATCTAATGTCACTCTTCATGAAATAAACCCTATCAATTCAGCCATTAAACAGAACGAACTTATTGAAATCAATGCTTCCGGAGCCGAATTTACATGGAATAACAAGAAAAGAGACGGTCCCAGAACCTTCACTAGGATCGATCACTCCTTCTGCAACTTCAAAGCTATGGAGAAGTGGCCTTCGCTCCGCAACTCTATCCTAATGCCACTCGTATCGGATCACTCCCCTCAAATTCTCTCCTTGGATGATCAAACTGCGATCAGGAAACCTGGCTTCAAGTTTTTTGATGCATGGTCGAAAGAAACTGACTTCTTAAGCTTAATAGGATCCAACTGGAACCTTCCATGTTATGGCAACAGCATGTTTGTTTTGCTCAAGAAGCATAAAGCTCTGAAACATACTTTTAAGCAGTGGGCTAGTGAAAGATTTGGAAGGGGCTCCAAACTTTCGGATACTCTTGCAATTCAACTTGTTGCTGTGCAAATGGCTATGCTTTCTGACACTGGTAATTCTTTACTTGCTGCGCATGAAAGTGAAATATCGCAAACCTTGAAGAATGCTATGTACACTGAAGCTCTAATGAAGAAACAAAAAGCTAGACTTACCTGGATACAGGAGGGTGATAAGAATACAGCATTCTTCCATAAAGCTCTCAAAGCTAAACACATTAGAGAGAACATTTTCACTATAGTTGATCAACACGGCCAAATGCAATCCACACCTGAAGGTATTCAACATGCTTTCGTAAGGTACTTCTCTACTTTATTTGGGAATACTAATTGTTTTACTCCCTGTTTTTCTGAGTTGAACCCTAACATTCTCCCTAAACTTAACCAATCTGATCATGATTTTCTGAAAGGCAATGTTACTTTTGATGAAATAAAAACTGCCATGTTCTCTCTAAATAAATCTTCCTGTGGTGGTCCGGACGGATATAACGCAAATTTTTACACTGTTTGTTGGAGCATAGTAGGAAATGATGTTTGTAAAGCCGTTGCGTTCTTTTTTAAAACTGCTATAATGATGAACTCCTTTAATAATACTGTTTTAGCTTTAATCCCCAAAATCAAGAATGCAAAACATGTTAGTGATTTTAGGCCTATAGCATGCTGCAACACTATATACAAATGTATAGCTAAAATTATAGCTAATAGACTTAAGCTTGTTCTGCCTAACATTATTTCTGCTAATCAGTCAGCATTCCTTCCCAATAGGAATATTTTAGACAACGTTCTTATGGCACACGAACTTCTCAAGGGGTATAATAGGAAAAACATTAGTCCTAGAGCCATGCTGAAACTGGATGTGAAAAAAGCCTTTGATTCGCTCCACTGGGATGCTGTAGTTAGAATTCTGGCTTATATGAATTTTCCGGCTAACACCATATCCTGGATACATGCTTGCATGTCCACAGTGCATTTCTCTATTAACGTTAATGGTAGTTTAGCGGGTTTCTTTAAAAGCAAAATAGGCATACGGCAAGGGGACCCCATTTCTGCGTATATTTTTATCGCTATTATGGAGCTCCTTACAAGACTTTTTAACGAAGCTGTTGGAAATGGCAATTTCCAACTTCACCCTAAATGCAACGATCCAAAAATTACATCTCTTCTTTTTGCTGACGACTTAGTGGTATTTTGCAAAGCTGACACTGCTACCATGAGTAAAATCATGAGTACCTTGGATAAATTTTACAGGATAACAGGATTAAAGATCAACACTGCAAAATCTGAGCTCAACCTTGCTGGAGTCTCTGCAGCTCTCGCTAATGAACTGCATGACATCACGGGTTTGAGCCACAATCACAACACCACCTCTTACCTTGGTCTTCCTCTCACAACTGCAAGAATCATGACTTCGCAATGTCTTCCTCTGTATGAGAAGATAACTAGTAGAATGGAATGTTGGTCCAATAAATTCCTTAATCAGGCTGGTAGATTAATTCTGATCAAATCTATTATTATTTCTATGCATTCTTACTGGGCTAGAACTTATATATTACCTCAAAAGCTTTTGAAAATGTTACGATCAGCATTCATGAATTTTTTTTGGAAAGGCAACATACACTCAAAATATCATGCACCTATTTCATTTAAACTTATGGAAAAGCCTACTTCCAAAGGTGGATTAGGAATCATTAATATGATACAGTGGAACAAGGCGGCTTTTGTTAAACATATCGATAGCTTGCTTCAAAATTCTGATAGCATTTGGGTTGTATGGTCGAGGAAAAATATAATAGGTAATCATCACTTTTGGACCATGAACCCTCCCCCTAATCTTAGCTGGACATGGATAAGTATTTTCAAAATTAGAAATGATATTTTACCTTATTTTAAATTTAAGCCAGCGGCATTTTCTTACATTAATTTTTGGGAAGATCCTTGGATAGAATATGGTGTAATCTTAAACAACCTAGTGACTTTTCAAGACAAACTATGCTCTGGTGTGAATGCGAACGCTACTGTTAGCAGTTGTATCGCTAATAGCTACTTCAATCTTCCGAGAACCTCGTCCTCTGCCTGTAACGCACTGTGGAGAAGGATCAACGCTCTGTCAGCTATTGGCACAACTCATGAAAGGACGGCTTGGAACTGGTCAGGTGATTCCTTCTCTATTAAACATTTGTACTCTTCCTTAACTGGTAATACAGTGCTGCCCCCTTGCGTGTGGCAGGAAATTATCTGGAGTGGCGTTAACGGAGCAAAGGAGAACCTGTTCTTGTGGAAAGTCCTTCGCAATGCCCTTTTTACGAAGGTGAAGCTTGTGTCCAGAGGAATAATGGTGCCAATCTACTGCATATTCTGCGAAGATGAACCTGAAAACATTGGACACCTTTACTTTGAATGTACTCACATCTTCAAGATATGGAAAGAAATAATGGATAAAGTGGAACGTACTGACACTAGCATGAACAGTCAATATGAATGGGATTGCTTGCTCAAACACATAGCCAAAGGTGATGTTAAAGCCAAACGTATAGCCTTTATTTTGAAGAAATTCATCCTCATTATTTGGAAAATAAGAAATGACAGGATTTTCAATCCAGTGAAGGCAGTAGTGAATGAAAGGATGAGGAGCTTTGTGCTGCAAAAGCTTAGGAATGGAATTAATCTTATGATGCAAGTTTATGATCCGGGCATCCAGATCTGATTGTGTTTTTGGTTTCTGTTTCTTTTTCGTGTATTTGTTGTGTTGTGCTCGTTGTGTTTGATAGCCGTGTTCCTATGTTCTCTTTTTGTTTTTTTCCCTTGCTCTGTAGCTATGTTCTCGTCTTTTGGTTATCAATAAAGTGGAAGGGGACCACTCAACCCCATCGGCTTTGCCAAAAAAAAAAAAAAAAATCATTTACATGTTAGTGAAGTTAGAAAAATGATCATTTGTTAAATATGTTTTGATCCATTAAAATATTGTCATTTACATGTTTTTGAAGTTAGAAAAATGATCATTTGTTAAATATGTTTTGATTCATTAAAATAATGTCATTTACATGTTATTGAAGTTAGAAAAATGATAATTTGTTAAATATGTTTTGATTCATTAAAATTATGTCATTTACATGTTATTGAAGTTAGAAAAACGACCATTTGTTAAATATGTTTTGATTCATTAAAATAATGTCATTTGCATGTTATTGAAGTTAGAAAAATGATCATTTGTTAAATATGTGTTGATTCATTAAAATAATGTCATTTACATGTTATTGAAGTTAAATAAATGATCATTTGTTAAATATGTTTTGTTAGATTAAGATATTGTCATTAACATGTTAGCGATGTTAATATATAAAAAGAATCATATGTTAAAATATATTTTGTTAGTTAAAAACATTATTTTTAACATGATAGTTTAGAATAAAATAATTACATGTTAATATATGTTTTGTTTGATAAAAATGTCACTTTTAACATGTTAGTTTAGAATAAAATAATTACATGTTAATATATGTTTTGTTTGATAAAAATGTCACTTTTAACATGTTAGTTTAGAATAAAATAATTACATGTTAATATATGTTTTGTTTGATAAAAATGTCACTTTTAACATGTTAGTTTAGGATAAAATAATTACATGTTAATATATGTTTTGTTTGATAAAATGTCACTTTTAACATGTTAGTTTAGGATAAAATAATTACATGTTAATATATGTTTTATTTGATAAAAATGTCACTTTTAACATGTCAGTTTAGAATAAAACAATTACATGTTAATATATGTTTTGTTTGATAAAAATGTCACTTTTAACATGTCAGTTTAGAATATGTCACTTTTAACATGTTAGTTTAGAATAAAACAATTACATGTTAATAATGTTTCGTTTGATAAAAATGTCACTTTTAACATGTTAGTTTAGAATAAAACAATTACATGTTAATATATGTTTCGTTTGATAAAAATGTCACTTTTAACATGTTAGTTTAGAATAAAACAATTACATGTTAATATATGTTTCATTTGATAAAAATGTCACTTTTAACATGTTAGTTTAGAATAAAACAATTACATGTTAATATATGTTTCGTTTGATAAAAATGTCACTTTTAACATGTTAGTTTAGAATAAAACAATTACATGTTAATATATGTTTCGTTTGATAGAAATGTCACTTTTAATATGTTAGTTTAGAATAAACAATTACATGTTAATATATGTTTCGTTTGATAAAAATGTCACTTTTAACATGTTAGTTTAGAATAAAACAATTACATGTTAATATATGTTTCGTTTGATGAAAATGTCACTTTTAACATGTTAGTTTAGAATAAAACAATTACATGTTAATATATGTTTTGTTTGATGAAAATGTCACTTTTAACATGTTAGTTTAGAATAAAATAATTACATGTTAATATATGTTTTGTTTGATAAAAATGTCACTTTTAACATGTATGTGAAGAGTATAAAATTTACATGTCTTGAAATATATTTTTGTTCATTAAAAATATCATTTTTAACATGAATATGAAGTGTACAAAATTATTTGAAGAATAAATGGTTTTGAAATCATCGAACGAATTATATATATATAAATATATATATATATATATATATATTTAAATTTAAAATAAAACGAATCGCGCATGGTAGTTCGAGTTTCGGAATCGTAAATTTAAATGATTATACTGAGAGATCCGACCATCGGATTTTCCCAAAACTAGAACCTTTGGGTTTGCTTTAGAAAGGTATTTCCAACGATATTAAGTTTATTAAGATCCAACAGTTAGATTTCGAGAAATGTGTAATTCAAATCTGAATAAAAATAGCGCCAGGGCCGCGTAATAACCTGAAACGTTGTTTGAATTAAATGGGCTATTTTTATAAATAAAAATAGCGATAAACCATTTTAAAATATTATAAACGATATGGAATGAAAATAAACCAATTTCCCTTGGTTTATAAAGTAATATGGACGGTTAGATTTATTTGACATTAATCTATAGAATTTAATTAAATTTAACCTAAGAAAGAAATGGTTTGAATTATATATATTCGAGAATTATTTGAAAAGGCCGAGTTAAATCTCATTTCAAACAAATATACGACGATTAAAAGTCTAAGACATTGAAGATGGTGGTTGAAGACCGGCGATCTTCACATCGAATGGATGACTACTGATGCCCTGCATGGGTTAGCTCCCAGGAAAGCGTTAAAGTGGTATTTGTCCGGATATGCGAGAACCTCTCTTCCGTATTGGACATATGAAACGAGGAATAGGTGTCCCCGGTTTCGTTCAGACCCGAAACGGACTTGTAAATGGATGTGTCTGACATTGGATTTCGTTCTGTGTTGATTGATTTCTATTAAATATATATCCGTTCGGTAGTGGAAAATTTATTCTCTTTCTTAAAACCCTTCTATGAGACGTACGAGCTTAGAGGTTATATATTAATAGACATCAGTTACATGGCATGGATTGTCAATGTGGCATGCTAAGATAGAAATGATCAAGGCTTTTATTGAAAAGAAGAGCCTTGTGGTTGAAGATCAAAGCACAACTTTAATTAGCATAGCTTTATGTATAGCATTACTTCGTGATCATCAAACCCCGGTATGAGTCAAAAACGGGATCGTGACTGCAGGGAGTGCATGTGTTTCTTTCTAGTCAGAAGTGGTGTCATGATATGGAGCCGAGAAATTTTTACTTATGTGGATGTTGGATTGCGAGGGCCCTCGGATATTGGTCGCTACTGGCCAAGTGATAGGTCCTATAGGACCAGTAAACGTGTGTTCAGGAATAACCAATCCACTAAAGTATGTGTGGACCAGTCCTGAAGATCCAATGGTTGCCCGTAGGTGTGATCCTGAGGCATTTGCTAGAGTGCCTCGGATTGGGAGGAGTCATCCCTAGCCTCGACTCATGATGGAAACCCAATTTCCAATACGACATTACGGATTTTATTGTAAACCTATATATGACGACATAGTAGGATGGGGTACTATGCTGTCTAGGATTGATACATTTATATTGAAAAGTGTTTTAAACTGACTAGACACTAGTACGTATCAATCATATTTGACCATTATAAGGTAAAACTCTATCCTCCGGTTTGCGTTGCATTGTGTGATGGGACTTGAGTCTTATAATGGTTTCATTTTTCTAAAAAGAATTACGTTGTTGAAAAGATTTACTTATTTTACGCACTGGCAATCCAATGGAGTAAACCCGTTCAGCGTTAGCGGCGTGGTCATGTGATTAGCATTATTATTAAATAAGTTAAGTAAGATTTCTCATACCAGTCCCATGACTGACTCGTAGTTTGTTTTCACTTGCAAACTCGGGTGCCCTTATTTTTACTCGGACAACCAAGTAAACAGGTAACAAGCTTTATTTTGGATATGCACCGTAGCATGGGGTGATATTTTGGCTAAAGACGAAAACTATCTTTTATCTCTTATTTTGGCATTTAGACATCACCTTATCTATGTTGTATTTTATAATGTTCTAGACTTATTATCTACTTGTTGAAACCTTTTGTGTACTAAGTAGTATCCTGTATCTGTGCAACTTTGATGATGATGACATTTATGATTCCGCTGCTATGATGATGAATATTATTTTATGATTTCATGTGTTATGCTATTATCTGTGTTCTGCTAATGTGATAAATGTGTTATATTCCAATGATTATCCTTACCACCGTGGTACGGGGTTTGGGTTGTCATAGTTGGTATCAGAGCTAATGGTTAATCTTAGTTCTGGAATATAACACCTTTTAAACAATTCGTCAGAAATAGAATGTAATAACCCGGAAATCTGGGCCAGTTTAAAATTTTTATTTTGGCAATTTTAGCGAATTTTGAACATTTAAAATGAATTATTTTAAATAATATCTACAAGAAATTTATTTTGAATAGAATCGAACGTATATATTATATACGTCGTCGTTAGAATATAAATAATTATATATAATTATAAATAGAATTGAAAATGGCGCGGTAGTTCGATAATTCGATTTCAAACTTCAAATGGATGTACCGGGTGCAAAACAAACCGGATTTTAGTGAAACCAAAAACATTAGGATCTAATTGAGAATATCTTTCCAACGAATCCGAAAAATTGAAATTTCATAGCGGGAGTCAAAAGATATGTCCAGTTGAAAATTCTGAATAGTCGCTATGGAATTCAGGCCCTTAAAAATAGACATTTTGCAAACGACCTCAGATTTCGACGAAACCACTTTTGTTGGATCCGTGATGTCAAGTTATTGCTAGATTCCAAATTTCATAATTTTTCGAATCAATATGTGAGCGTGGCAAAGGAAAACGCGTTTGACCAATTTCAGTTGATTTTAATCGACTGGAAAATGGCCATTTTTCCAACGGTCTCAGAATTCGACGAAATTAGTTTTATTAGGACCGTATTGTCAATACGAAGCTACAAAATATTTTTATGGAATTTTTCGAGTTAGTATGTGACCTCGGTAATTTGAAATGTACGTTTAAAATTCAATATAGTGATTTAAATGTAAATTCAATAGAAACTGATCGAAACGACCAAATCAGCCTACGATACATATCCCATTGTGTTCGAAATGGGGGTAATACGCTATGGACGACAGGCGGTGGGCCTCGTTTAGAGGTCGTATGAAAAAGTCAACTTTTAGAAATTAAATAAAATAAAAAAAATATAAAACTCTCTCCCTTTATCTTTCTGGACCCCCCCCCCCTTCTCGTTATCATTTCAGAACGAAGATAAAAGAAAAAAAAACCTATGCCCTAATCGATCGAGCCCTCTTTCCCCCTCCGCCTCGTCATCGACGGCGGACCACCAGCCGCAAACCCCAATGGCGAACCCCCCATCGAAGGGTGCGCTCTCACCCAGTTTCCGACGCGAGGAAGCCACCCAGACCTCGCGGAACCCCAAGTCGCGCCGCTCTCACCTCTCCTGCCACCTCCTTCGCCGCCACAGTGGGCCAAGCTTCTCCTCCGGCTGTCAGGCGCAGCGAACCCCACAATCCCCCCCTCTCTCGCTAAAACAAAATACTGTAAGTCTCCTTCTTATTTTATTTATTTATTCAAACATTATTTAAACTCAGTTTTTTTTTATATATAACTTAGTTAAAGATTAATTTTTAGATATATGAATTGCAAATAAAAAAATTTGATTTTTCCTTATGAGATTGCAAATGAAAGATTTAAAGAGAAAGGTGATTGCTTTATTTAAATTAACTTTCTTTTAAATCATATTTTTATATATTTATAGCGAAGTTGAATAAATAAAAATGCGATTTTTATAGCGAAGTTGAATAAATAAAAATATGATTTTTAAAAGAAAAGAAATATTTTTGAAAGTAGAAGGTTAAAAATATAATTTTTGCATAAGCAAGAAATTAAAGATATGACCTTTATATAATAGAAGAGATAAAAATACTATTTTCATATAAGTAGTGTATTGAAAATAAAATTTCTATATAACAGAGAATGTAAAGATATAATCTTTATATAGAGAATAGTGTGGTAAAAATAGAATTTTTATCTGTATAATAGCAATGTAAAAATAGAATTTTTATCTGTATAATAGCAATGTAAAAATAGAATTTTTATCCATATAGCGTGATTATAAAAATTCGATTTTTATATATTGAATAGCGAAGTAAAAATTCGATTTTTATATATTGAATAGCGAAATAAAAATTCGATTTTTATATATTGAATAGCGAAGTAAAAATTCGATTTTTATATATTGAATAGCGAAGTAAAAATTCGATTTTTATATATTGAATAGCATAATAAAAATTCGATTTTTATATATTGAATAGCGAAGTAAAAATTCGATTTTTATATATTGAATAGCGAAGTAAAAATTCGATTTTTATATATTGAATAGCGAAGTAAAAATTCGATTTTTATATATTGAATAGCGAAGTGAAAATGTGATTTTTACATAGGTAGAGAATACGGGCAACGAAGATGACGAAAAGGCGAGAACGATGAAGATTTCTATCAATGAAGAGTCGTGGTATTGGATAGCTATCGGTGAGAATTTCTCACCTTTCAATTTCATTTTCTAGTTATATATATATACTAGGATGCAGACGGTGTTTAGTAGCACCCGACACAATCGTCCACAGACCATGGACTTGTTTGTTTGATTGCAAAAATTAGTTAGATTATTTGATTGAAATTTGGTTGTTTGGTAAATTTGATTGATATGTGAATGGCGTGGGCCTTCAATAGACCGGGGATAAGGCTAGGCCTTGTCCCGTTTCTAGTATCGTGCCGTTATGCCGCCGAAATTTTCTAAAATAAGTTAGAAAAATAAAAATATCATTTTTATTGTGTAAATGAAATGAATAGAAATTCATGTGTTAAAATAAAATATATTATCGTTAAAAATATAATTTTTAACGTGAAAGTGAATAAATAAATATTTATAAACAAATCGGCCGATTTGTTTATATACACTGATTTGATTGATATTGATTGGGTCGATAATTTTACACATCACCCAACTGCACAACTAAAATCTGTGTTTGATTGTTTGAAACCCCACACGGGTGTTGGGATGAAATTTGAAGTTCACTCATCCTGATTGATTAAAGATGTCGATCGATTGGTTGACAGGCTGTTATAAGCGTTAGATATCTATATTTGATGCTTATACAGTGTAGTGCACTTTGGTTGATGGTTGATTATTTTTCAATGCTATTATATACATGTGTTGTATGGAATCCATATAATTAACATTATATGGTGATTGATTGGGCCTCATTCCAATCGGGAAAATAATGAATATTATAAAAGAAAATTCATGTGTTGAATATAAAAAAAAAATCATGTGTTGACGATGTTCATGTGTTGAAAATATTTATGTGTTGAGTAAAATATTTTAATAATAAAATTCACATCTTTATCATATTTAAAATTAGAACTACTTCACGGTGGAGTCTAATTAAAATCAAACGATAGATACCATAGTTTTATAAAATATTTTACATAACAAAAATAGTCGTGTGTTGGAAGAAATATAGATTCATGTGTTGAATAGAATATATATTCATTTGTTGAATAGAATAACGAATTTATTGAAATATATAAAGCCGTGTTGATTAGAGTTGCGCTATTTTGACGTGAACGATATTTATATCGATTTTATTCGTTTTATAATGAATATTGAAAAGTGATTTCAAAATTTAATATTATGAAATGAAATTCAAATTAAATTAGATTAAAAATTCAAATTGAAATTTTATTGAATCAACTTGAAATGAATTCGAGTCGAATAGAAAATGAATTCGATTCGAATTGAGCAGAAAGTGAATTGGAATTCGAATTAAATAGAAATGAATTCAAATTGAGTTAAATTGAAATTGAATTGAAATCAAATTGAAATGAATTCGAATTGAATTGAAATCAAATCGATTTGAAATTGAAGATGAAGTTGAAATTATTTTTGAAACGAATTTAGAACTATTTATAAAATTCGTTTTAAAAGGAAATCGACGAAATATATATAATATATATATATATTATATATATATAATGGCCTGAATAGAACGCGCCGCGCCGCGGTAGTTTGTGAATTTCGACCATTGATTTCGAATTGACGTTGCGGGAGATCCGACCGTCGGATTCTCCTAAAACCGGAACAGTTGGGTTCGTATCGAAAAGAGCTTTCCAATGAATATTAGAAATTTGAAATCTAACGGTTGGATTTGGAATTATGTCCAAATCAAATTTAGAAAAGGTCGCTGTAAGTGCAGTTCGATGGCCATTGTTGGAAATCGACTGTATGGGCCTTGATAAAATTATTAAAAATATTGATAATTTGTGTAGAATCATAAGAAACGATTTGGGGAAAAATTAGGCTGAAAAATTCCACATTTGAAAGGGTAAAAATAGATTTTTGTCGAAATGAACTAGTTTTGAACTAGAATTAAAACCAATTTATTTTTGAAATAAATAAATTGAATTTGAAAGTGATTTTAAAAATAATCAATATTCCCAATACGTGAATTGGACTGGAGTTGAATCGAAATTATCTTCGGAATATTTTGATGTCGGATTTCGTGACTATACAAATATTGTTATGGGGATTTGAAAGATATATTTAATATCGTTATTTCCAATACGATATTTATTGGTTTCAGAATTTGATATTGAATATAAGCCGATATATTTTCTATTCAGAGTCTTGTATTTAATATCAAATGTGATTTGGGTTTATCGTGAATCGTGTTTTAGATGGCATTGGTTCTTTACCCCAGTTAAAGGTAAGATGTTGATTTTTGAAAGGATTAAAACTAAGTGGAGTTTTAATGAATCTTTAATTAGATTAAAATGTGAATTGATAATTTAAATTATCAAATCCGAAGGGTGATCGAGAATGGAGTACCACCAGTTTTGCTCCAAAGCGATAGTTAAATCTTTAATTAGATTTGAACGTGGGATGGTAATTAATTTTACCGATAACACTGTGGTGTTAGATATGGAGTATTACCAGTTTTTCTCCATGGGATATATAGGTTGGGATTGGGAAATAAAATAAATAATTACTTCGGTGTGGTTCGTTAATCCCGACTAGTTTGAAATGATATCCAAAGGAGGATTAAAGAATAAATTTAGAAGAATTTATCTTGGATAAAATTAATGGGAACCTTTCCCTAAGAATGTGATTTTGTGAATAAAAGAATATTCTGAATTGGAATGAGGCGTTCGTTGTGTTTGTGTAACATTTGTTTACTATATACGTGGGTTATTCAGAAAGGCCGGGTTTATACCCATTCTGAATAACCGATTCGACGAGATGTCGAAGATAAAGACGGTGGTTGAAGACCGGAAGTCTTCACATCGTTTGGGTGATTACTGATGATCTTGATTGGGCTGTACACCCAAGATGAGGGAAACAGTTGGTGATCGTCTAGACGTACTTGGAGATGGATGGATATGCGAGGAAAGTGCCTCCGGTTTCGTTCAGACCCAGGACGAACTTGTAAATGGATTGTGTGTCTGACATTGGATTTTATTCTGTGTTGATTGATCTCTATTAAATATACATCTGTTTGGCGGCAGAGAATTTATTCTCTTGCTTAACGCCCTTCTCTGAGACGTACGAGCTCAAAGGTTGTATATCGATGGACATCAGTCGCATGGAGTGAATTGCCAGTGTGGCACGCGTAAGTGGCAATTAATCAAGGCTTCTGTTGAAAAGCAAAGTCTTGTGGTTGATGATCAAAGCACGGCATGTGTGGCGTAGCTTTGTGTATAACGTGAATTCGCGAGCCTCACACCTCGGTATGAGTCAAAAACGGGAGACGGACCGCCGGGAGAGCACGACGTTTCTTTCTAGCTAGGGTGGTGTCAGTGACCTACCAGCCCTGACATTTATATACTTTTCACATGTGTGGTTGTTGGAATGCGAGGCGCCTCGGATATAGGTCTGTAAGGACCGGGAAACGTGTGTTCAGGAATTGCCAATCCTCAAAAGTAAGAGAGGACCGGCCCAGCCGATTCCAAGGATCAAAGTGGGGTCCTGGGACATTTTCTAGAGTGTCTCGAACGCGGAGAGGAGCTTGCCCCTTGCCTCGACTCATGACGGAAATCCAATTTCCAATACGTGTATTTCGGTTTTATTTGTAGAACCTAGTATGGCGACATAGTGGTATGGGTCATTCATGCCGCCTATGATTGATATTTATGATTGAAATTGTTTTGACACTATACACCTATAATAGTATCAAATAATGTGTTTTAAACGTATCAAGCATGCTTTGGCTGTTATAAGGTAAAAACCCTATCGTCCGGCTTGCGTTGCATTGTGTGATGGGACCTGGGTCTTATAACAGCTTCATTTTTCTTTACTTAGCATTGCGTTGTTTGTTCTATGCACTGGTATTCTTGGGAGGAAACCCGTTCCGTGTTATACGGCGTGGTCCCTTGATTTACTGTAACAACCCGAAAATCTGGGCCAGTTTAAAATTTTTATTTTGGCAATTTTAGCGAATTTTGATTATTTAAAATGAATTATTTCAAATAATGACGACGAGAAATTTATTTTGAATATAATTCGAATGAATATATTATACGTCGTCGTTGGAATATAAATAATTATATATAATTATAAATAGAATTGAAAATGGCGTGGTAGTTCGATAATTCGATTTCAAACTTCAAATGAATGTACCGGGTGCAAAACAATCCGGATTTTAGTGAAACCAAAAACATTAGGATCTAATTGATAATATCTTTCCAACGAATCCGAAAAATCAAAATTTCATAGCGGGGATCAAAAGATACGTCCAGTTGAAAATTCTGAATAGTCGTTGTGGAATTCAGGCCCTTAAAAATAGCCATTTTGCAAACGACCTCGGATTTCGACGAAACCACTTTTGTTGGATCCGCGATGTAAAGTTATTGCTAGATTTCAAATTTCATAATTTTTTGAATCAATATGTGAGCGTGGCAAAGGAAAACGCGTTTGACCAGTTTCAGTTGATTTTAATCGACTAGAAATTGGCCATTTTTCAAACGGTCTCAGAATTTGACGAAATTAGTTTTGTTAGGACCGTATCGTCAATACGAAGCTAGAAATTATTTTTCGGGAATTTTTAGAGTCCGTATGTGACCCCAGTAAATTGAAAAGTACGTTTGAAATTGAATATATAGATTTAAATATTAATTTAAACGGAAACTGAGCGTAACAGCCAAACTGGCTCACGAAACAAATCCCATTGTGTTCGGAATGGGGGTAATACGCTAGGGGCGACAGTCGTTGGGCCTCGTTTGGAGTTCATATGGAAAGTCAACTTAAATGGATAATAAAATAATAAATAAATTATAAAAATACCCCTATACCCTCTCCCCTTTCCCCATTGAAATTCATTTTCAGATCTAAAATAAAATAAAATAAAAAGGGGGAAAAATGGCGCGCTCCTCCTCCACACGACGGCCGACCACCACCAACCCCCTCCTGCTCCCCGCGCCTCCTTCTTCTCCTTCCCCCTTTCCCCTCCACGCTCCTCTCTCTCGCACTCTCCCTCTCCTCCAGCTCGACCGAAGCCCCCCAGCGATTGAAGCTCGACGCGAAGCCGCCGGCCATCCAAGCTCCGCCGCACCACCACCGGCACCGCCGGTGCCGCCTACTCCACCTCCAGCGAGCGCCACTCCACCCCCACAGGCCGATGCCGACGCACGAAGACCACCCCTTTTTTTTTACAGTGAGTTTTTCTGTTTTCTTTTTGTTATTTATTTATTATTTCAGTTTATTTAAACCAGTTTTTATATAAGAAAAAGGTTGGATTTTTAGAGGTTTGAAAAGTAGAAAAAGATCAGATCTTTCAATTAGAAAAATTATGATTTTTGTTTATGAAAAATATGGGTTTGTTAGCGAATAAAAATACGATTTTTATCGAAATAAAAATACGATTTTTAGTACAGGAAATATTCGATTTTTAATATGAAAAAGGTTTGATTTTTAAAAGGGGACATCGATAAAAGGATTATATTTTTAAAAGTGAAAAGACGCTATTTTTAAAATAGAAAAGATTAGATTTTAAAAATAGAAAAGGCGAGATTTCTCTATATTGAATAGCGAAGTAAAAATTCGATTTTTATATATTGAATAGCATAGTAAAAATTCGTTTTTTATATATTGAATAGCATAGTAAAAATTCGATTTTTATATATTGAATAGCATAGTAAAAATTCGATTTTTATATATTGAATAGCGATGTAAAAATTCAATTTTTATATATGTATTGGCTACGGGAACGAAAGTGACAAAGGGTGAGAATGTCGAAGATTTCTCAAAATGAAGTGTCGTAGAGTTGGGATAGCTATCGGTGAGAATTTCTCACTCTTCAATTTCTTTTTCAAGTTATATATATATACTAGGATGCAGACGGTGCTTAGTAGCACCCGACACAATCGTCCACAGACCATGGACTTGTTTGTTTGGTTGCATAGATTAGTTAGATGATTTGATTTGAAATTGAATTGTTTGGTGAAATGAATTGATTTGATTGATGTGTGAATGGCGTGGGCCTTCACTAGACCGGGGATAAGGCTAGGCCTTGTCCCGTTTCTAGTATCGTGCCGTTATGCCGCCGAAATTTTCTAAAAATAAGTTAGAAAAATAAAGATAACATTTTATTTAATAAATGAACCGAATATAATATTCATAGGTTGAATAAAATATTTTGGTCGTTAAAAATATAATTTTTAACGTGAATGTGAATAAATAAATATTCATTTACAAACCGGACGGTTTGTTTATGTACACCTATTTGAAGGACATTGATTGGGACGATAAATTTTACACATCGCCCAACTGCACAAATAAAAATCTGTGTTTGATTGCTTGAAACCCCACATGGGTATTGGGATGATATTTGACGTACACTAATCCCGATTGTTTAGTTGTATGTCGATCGATTGATTGACAGGCTGTTATAAGCGTTGAATATTTATATTTGATGCTTATACGGTGTAGAATGCACTTTGGATGATGGTTGATTATTCATCGTTGTTGATATATACATGTGTTGTAGAAAATCCATATAATTAACATTATATGGTAATTGATTGGGCCTCATTCCAGTTTTAAAATAGAAATATTTGAAAAAGAAATATTTGAAAAAGAAATATTTGAAATAGAATATTTGAAAATAGAAATATATGAAGCCGTGTTGATTAGACTGACGCCATTTTGACGTGAACGATATTTATATCGATCTTACTCATTTTAAAATGAATATCGAAAGTGATTTCAAAATTTGACATTTTGAAAGGAATTGAAATTCGAATTAAATTGAAATGAAATGAAATTCGAATTAGACTGAATAGAATTGAAATTCGAATTAGATTGAAATCGTTTTGAATTGAATTTAAAACGTATTGAAATTGAATAGAAATGAATTCGAACTGAAATTGAATTGAACTGAAAACGAACTGAAATTGAATTAGAAATCAATTTGAATTGAAATCAATTTGAAATGAATTTAAATCGAATTTATAAGGAAAAATTCAATTTTGATTAGAATTTGAAAAGAAGTTGAAATTGTTTTGAGAACGAATTTAAAACGATTTATAAAATTGTTTTAAATAGAAATCGACGAAATATATATTATATATATAATATAATGGCCTGAATAGAACGCGCCGCGCCGCGGCAGTTCGTGAATTACGACCATTTATTTCAAACGGACATTACGGGAGATCCGACCGTCGGATTCTCCTAAAACCGGAACCGTTGGGTTCGTATCGAAAAGAGCTTTCTAACGAATATTAGAAATTTGAAATCTAACGGTTGGATTTGGAATTATGTCCAAATCAAATTTGAAAAAGGTCGCTATAAGTGCAGTTCGATAGCCGTTGATGGAAATCGACTGTACGGGCCTTGATAAAATTATTAAAAATAGTAATAATTTGTGTAAAATCATAAGAAATGATTTAGAAAGGATTGGGATGAAAAACTCCATATTTGAAAAGATAAAAATAGATTTTTATCTGAATGAACTAGTTTTGAACTAGAATTATAATTCTATTTATTTTTAAATAAGTAAATTGAATTTGAAATGGTTTCGAAAATAACCAGAATTTCCAATGATTGCATTGGAATGGATTTGAATCGAAATTGCCTTCAGAATATTTCGATGTTGGATTTCGTGATCATACAGATGTTGTTATGGAAATTTGAAAGATATAGATATATATATCGTTATTTCCAACACGATATTTGTTGGTCGTAGAATTTGATATTGAATATAAGCCGGGATATTTTCTATTCAAAGCCTTGTATTTAATATCAAATGTGATTTGGGTTTGTCGTGAATGGTGTCTTGACTAACACTGTTCTTGAACCCAGTTGAGAAAATATTAAATCTTTTTATTTAGATTTAATGAAGTGGACCAATTAAATAATATTTAATTGGAATTGAATTCGAATTGATTCTTGGGTTTATCGTGAATGGTGTTTTAAATAACACTCGTTCTTTAACCCGATAATTAATGAAATGTGATTTTGGGTTGTCGTGAACGGTATCTTCAATAATACAGTTCTTAGACCTAAAGGAGTTAAGAAAATCAGAAACTAACTGGAGATTAGTTAAGTTGAATAGTTTCCGAGGTATTGATCTGATGTTGGTTTCGGCCTTCGGGGTTAATACTTAGGGAATTGCTCACTTGCTAATTTACAATTAGGGACTGATTGAAATGTGATGTGATTTTGGGTTTATCGTGAACCATGTTTTAAATGACACTGATTCTTTAACCCAGTCACAGATTAAAACTAAGTGGAGTTTTAATGAATCTTTAATTAGATTGAAATGATCGAGAATGGAGTATCACCAGTTTTGCTCCAGGCGATAGTTAAATCTTTAATTAGATTTGAACGTGAAATGGTAATTGAATTTACCGATAACACCGTGGTGTTAGATATGAAGTATGACCAGTTTTACTTCATGGGATGAATAGGTTGGGATTGGGAAATTAAAATAAATGATTACTTCGGTAAGGTTCGCTAATCCCGACTAGTTCGAATTGATATTCAAAAATAGATTAAAGAATAAATATAAAGAATTTATCTTTGATAAAATTTATGGGAACCTTTCCCTATGAATGTGAAATTTAGAAACTAACTATCGGTTAGCCAAGCAGAATGGTTTTCTGGATATTGATCTGATGTTGGTTTCGGCCTTCGGGGTTAATATTTGGGGAATTATTCTCTTGATTAATTTACGGTTAGTGACTGATGAATTGGAATGAGGCGTATGCTGTGTTTGTGTAACACTTATTTAAAATATACGCGAGTTATTCGGAAAGACCGTGTTTATCCCATTCTGAATAACTGATACGACGATAAGTCGAAGATGAAGACGATGGTCGAAGACCGGAGGTCTTCACGTCGTTTGGGTAATTACTGATGATCTTGATTGGGCTGTACACCCAAGAAGACGGAAACAGTTGGTGATCGTCCAAACGTACTTGGAGATCGATGGATATGCGGGGTACTAGGTGCCTCCGGTTTCGTTCAGACCCAGAACGGACTTGTAAATGGACTGTGTGTCTGACATCGGATTTCATTCTCTGTGACTGATATCGGTTGCATAGAATGGTTTGCCTGTGTGGCATGCTAAGATGCAAATGATCAAGGCTTCTGTTGAAAAGCAAAGTCTTGTGGTGATGATCAAAGCACAGCCTGTGAGGCACAGCTTTGAGTAACGTGAATTCGCGAGCCTCACACCCCGGTATGAACCAAAAACTGGAGACGGACTTCAGGGATATGGACATATGCTGGTTTCTAGTTAGGAGTGGCGTCAGTGCTTGAACTGGCTGACGAGTTTGACTCATGTGGTTGTTGGAATTGGAGGCGCCTCGGATATATCGGTCGTTCTCGAACCGATGGAGTCATTGGACTCGTTTATGCCCCATAGGGCAGACTAGCATATAGTTCAGGCATTTTAATCCACTCCATGTGGACCGGCCCTGACGATCCAAGGGTCGATGCGCTCTGACCCTGAGGCTCGGGCTAGAGAGTCTCGAAGTCGGTGAGGACTATCTTTTGCCTCGGTTCATAGACGGAAATCCAATTTCCAAATACGTGACATTTGCGGTTTTAATTGTAGAACTAGTATGGCGACATGATATATGGTACCCATGCCGCCTATGATTGATACTTATAATTTGAAGTTGTTTTATACACTATGCACTTATAATAGTATCAAATGATTTGTTTTAAACGTATCAAGCATTCTTTGGCTGTTATAAGGGAAAACCCTATCCCCCGGCTTGCGCTGCATTGTGTGATAGGACCTGGGTCTTATAACAGCTTCATTTTTCTTTATTTAGCATTGCGCTGTTTGTTTTAGGCACTGGTATTCTTGGGAGGAAACCCATTCCGTGTTATACGGCGTGGTCCCTTGATTTACCGAACTTTAAAATAAAGATTAATAACTGTTTTAGTTCTCACACCAGTCACATGACTGACCTGGAGTTTATTGTTTTAACCTAAACTCTGGGTGCCCTTATTTTGACACGGGCAGCTAATAGTTTTGGTTTTGCAGATTTATATTCACAGGATCCTGGTTTACAGCTGGAACGGTATCCGGAAAGCTTTGTATCCGTATATCTCTTCTAGTTGTGTATTGTATTATTTTCCGCTGCGATGTATTTAAATGTAATTTAAATCTCTGATATTTCTGTGTAATATTCATTTATACTCTGTGTATTCCTGTAATCTGATGCATTGGTGTAATAACAATGAAATGTTCTCCCGTCTGCGTTCTTTTGTGGCTTGTTCTCGAACTATCCGCTCTTTCCTTTACGGGGAAGTTACGGGTTTTTACAGTTGGTATCAGATCTTTGGTTTACAAAGCAGAGAACAAGGCACATTAGAACCATACGAAAGAATTCATCAGATATTGGATTAGCAATATCCAATGGAATGACTCGTTAGAGATGGGATCAGTAGTATTCTAGAACGAGTGTGAAGAGTATATTTTTAAGAGGAGAACAATTTTTGTTTTGAAAATTTAAATCATTGTGTACGTATTTGAATATTTATTTTATATTGATTAGGACAGTCCAGTATATAAAGATTTTGCATATACGCCTTGCAAACGTGTATTTGAAGTTTTAATATACTGGATAGATATAGAATTACACTCTAGCCGCCCGGGGGTGATTCTGATGATTGATATATCATCATCAGAATTTATATTCGAGTGACGAACGTGTAATATCTATATATTTCCTATTGACTGGTGTGAGAACCAAAATTAGATAGGGCTTATTGTTGTGATTTGGCATCAAAAATGAGATTTTTGACTATATATCAAAGTTATGAATTTCAAATGATAATTCACTAATTGATTGATGTTTGTGTTGTTTGTTTAATTGTTTGATAATTTTGAACCATTACGCCTAATTGTATCAAATATTGAATTGTATTGAAATTTGGTCGCATTTGCTTGCATATACTTGTACTTACATTGAACAGGTCATAGCAAGGAGGCTAGAGCCAGAGAATAAAATTTGTTTGCCCGACAAATAGGTACATGTTTACTACATAATTTACTGTTTTGTTTGGGTGATGATGATTTTATGAGCCTATTGGCTAGCCGCTTGGCTTTTTCTTTTTCTTTTTGAGATCAGAAGGCCTGTATGGCAATTTCGGGATTTTCCCGTGGCTCCCGGTGCAGGGGGTTATGGCGAAATTTTTCGAAAATTTAGGGTGTTAGCCAAATTTTTGAAAATTCTCAAAAACTGAAAGGTTGGAGAATGGAAGCCAAATCGAACGTAGAGTTGATTAATCAAACCACTTTCGACTTTGTTCCTTTTCGGGGATGAAATGTTTTAAGTGGGGGAGATTGTAACAACCCGAAAATCTGGGCCAGTTTAAAATTTTTATTTTGGCAATTTTAGCGAATTTTGATTATTTAAAATGAATTATTTCAAATAATGATGACGAGAAATTTATTTTGAATATAATTCGAATGAATATATTATACGTCGTCGTTGGAATATAAATAATTATATATAATTATAAATAGAATTGAAAATGGTGCGGTAGTTCGATGATTCGATTTCAAACTTCAAATGAATGTACCGGGTGCAAAACAATCCGGATTTTAGTGAAACCAAAAACATTAGGATCTAATTGATAATATCTTTCCAACGAATCCGAAAAATCAAAATTTCATAGCGGGGATCAAAAGATACGTCCAGTTGAAAATTCTGAATAGTCGCTGTGGAATTCAGGCCCTTAAAAATAGCCATTTTGCAAACGACCTCGGATTTCGACGAAACCACTTTTGTTGGATCCGCGATGTAAAGTTATTGCTAGATTTCAAATTTCATAATTTTTCGAATCAATATGTGAGCGTGGCAAAGGAAAACGCGTTTGACCAGTTTTAGTTGATTTTAATCGACTGGAAATTGTCCATTTTTCAAACGGTCTCAGAATTTGACGAAATTAGTTTTGTTAGGACCGTATCGTCAATACGAAGCTAGAAATTATTTTTCGGGAATTTTTAGAGTCCGTATGTGACCCCAGTAAATTGAAAAGTACGTTTGAAGTTGAATATATAGATTTAAATATTAATTTAAACGGAAACTGAGCGTAACAGCCAAACTGGCTCACGAAACAAATCCCATTGTGTTCGGAATGTGGGTAATACGCTAGGGGCGACAGTCGTTGGGCCTCGTTTGGAGTTCATATGGAAAGTCAACTTAAATGGATGATAAAATAATAAATAAATTATAAAAATACCCCTATACCCTCTCCCCTTACCCCGTTGAAATTCATTTTCAGATCTAAAAAAAATAAAAAAAAGGGGAAAATGGCGCGCTCCTCCTCCACGCGACGGCCGACCACCACCAACCCCCTCCTGCTCCCCGCGCCTCCTTCTTCTCCTTCCCCATTTCCCCTCCACGCTCCTCTCTCTCGCACTCTCCCTCTCCTCCAGCTCGACCGAAGCCCCCCAGCGATTGAAGCTCGACGCGAAGCCACCGGCCATCCAAGCTCCGCCGCACCACCACCGGCGCCGCCTACTCCACCTCCAGCGAGCGCCACTCCACCCCCACAGGCCGATGCCGACGCACGAAGACTACCCCCTTTTTTTTTACAGTGAGTTTTTCTGTTTTCTTTTTGTTATTTATTTATTATTTCAGTTTATTTAAACCAGTTTTTATATAAGAAAAAGGTTGGATTTTTAGAGGTTTGAAAAGTAGAAAAAGATCAGATCTTTCAATTAGAAAAATTATGATTTTGTTTATGAAAAATATGGGTTTGTTAGCGAATAAAAATACGATTTTTATCGAAATAAAAATACGATTTTTAGTACAGGAAATATTCGATTTTTAATATGAAAAAGGTTTGATTTTTAAAAGGGGACATCGATAAAAGGATTATATTTTTAAAAGTGAAAAGACGCTATTTTTAAAATAGAAAAGATTAGATTTTAAAAATAGAAAAGGCGAGATTTCTCTATATTGAATAGCGAAGTAAAAATTCGATTTTTATATATTGAATAGCATAGTAAAAATTCGTTTTTTATATATTGAATAGCATAGTAAAAATTCGATTTTTATATATTGAATAGCATAGTAAAAATTCGATTTTTATATATTGAATAGTGATGTAAAAATTCAATTTTTATATATGTAGTGGCTACGGGAACGAAAGTGACAAAGGGCGAGAATGTCGAAGATTTCTCAAAATGAAGTGTCGTAGAGTTGGGATAGCTATCGGTGAGAATTTCTCACTCTTCAATTTCTTTTTCAAGTTATATATATACTAGGATGCAGACGGTGCTTAGTAGCACCCGACACAATCGTCCACAGACCATGGACTTGTTTGTTTGGTTGCATAGATTAGTTAGATGATTTGATTTGAAATTGAATTGTTTGGTGAAATGAATTGATTTGATTGATGTGTGAATGGCGTGGGCCTTCACTAGACCGGGGATAAGGCTAGGCCTTGTCCCGTTTCTAGTATCGTGCCGTTATGCCGCCGAAATTTTCTAAAAATAAGTTAGAAAAATAAAGATAACATTTTATTTAATAAATGAACCGAATAGAATATTCATAGGTTGAATAAAATATTTTGGTCGTTAAAAATATAATTTTTAACGTGAATGTGAATAAATAAATATTCATTTACAAACCGAACGGTTTATTTATGTACACCTATTTGAAGGACATTGATTGGGACGATAAATTTTACACATCGCCCAACTGCACAAATAAAAATCTGTGTTTGATTGCTTGAAACCCCACACGGGTATTGGGATGATATTTGACGTACACTAATCCCGATTGTTTAGTTGTATGTCGATCGATTGATTGACAGGCTGTTATAAGCATTGAATATTTATATTTGATGCTTATACGGTGTAGAATGCACTTTGGATGATGGTTGATTATTCATCGTTGTTGATATATACATGTGTTGTAGAAAATCCATATAATTAACATTATATGGTAATTGATTGGGCCTCATTCCAGTTTTAAAATAGAAATATTTGAAAAAGAAATATTTGAAAAAGAAATATTTGAAATAGAATATTTGAAAATAGAAATATATGAAGCCGTGTTGATTAGACTGACGCCATTTTGACGTGAACGATATTTATATCGATCTTACTCATTTTAAAATGAATATCGAAAGTGATTTCAAAATTTGACATTTTGAAAGGAATTGAAATTCGAATTAAATTGAAATGAAATGAAATTCGAATTAGACTGAATAGAATTGAAATTCGAATTAGATTGAAATCGTTTTGAATTGAATTTAAAACGTATTGAAATTGAATAGAAATGAATTCGAACTGAAATTGAATCGAACTGAAAACGAACTGAAATTGAATTAGAAATCAATTTGAATTGAAATCAATTTGAAATGAATTTAAATCGAATTTATAAGGAAAAATTCAATTTTGATTAGAATTTGAAAAGAAGTTGAAATTGTTTTGAGAACGAATTTAAAACGATTTATAAAATTCGTTTTAAATAGAAATCGACGAAATATATATTATATATATAATATAATGGCCTGAATAGAACGCGCCGCGCCGCGACAGTTCGTGAATTACGACCATTTATTTCAAACGGACATTACGGGAGATCCGACCGTCGGATTCTCCTAAAACCGGAACCGTTGGGTTCGTATCGAAAAGAGCTTTCTAACGAATATTAGAAATTTGAAATCTAATGGTTGGATTTGGAAATATGTTCAAATCAAATTTGAAAAAGGTCGCTATAAGTGCAGTTCGATAGCCGTTGATGGAAATCGACTGTACGGGCCTTGATAAAATTATTAAAAATAGTAATAATTTGTGTAAAATCATAAGAAATGATTTAGAAAGGATTGGGATGAAAAACTCCATATTTGAAAAGATAAAAATAGATTTTTATCTGAATGAACTAGTTTTGAACTAGAATTATAATTCTATTTATTTTTAAATAAGTAAATTGAATTTGAAATGGTTTCGAAAATAACCAGAATTTCCAATGATTGCATTGGAATGGATTTGAATCGAAATTGCCTTCAGAATATTTCGATGTTGGATTTCGTGATCATACAGATGTTGTTATGGAAATTTGAAAGATATAGATATATATATCGTTATTTCCAACACGATATTTGTTGGTCGTAGAATTTGATATTGAATATAAGCCGGGATATTTTCTATTCAAAGCCTTGTATTTAATATCAAATGTGATTTGGGTTTGTCGTGAATGGTGTCTTGACTAACACTGTTCTTGAACCCAGTTGAGAAAAGATTAAATCTTTTTATTTAGATTTAATGAAGTGGACCAATTAAATAATATTTAATTGGAATTGAATTCGAATTGATTCTTGGGTTTATCGTGAATGGTGTTTTAAATAACACTCGTTCTTTAACCCGATAATTAATGAAATGTGATTTTGGGTTGTCGTGAACGGTATCTTCAATAATACAGTTCTTAGACCTAAAGGAGTTAAGAAAATCAGAAACTAACTGGAGATTAGTTAAGTTGAATAGTATCCGAGGTATTGATCTGATGTTGGTTTCGGCCTTCGGGGTTAATACTTAGGGAATTGCTCACTTGCTAATTTACAATTAGGGACTGATTGAAATGTGATGTGATTTTGGGTTTATCGTGAACCGTGTTTTAAATGACACTGATTCTTTAACCCAGTCACAGATTAAAACTAAGTGGAGTTTTAATGAATCTTTAATTAGATTGAAATGATCGAGAATGGAGTATCACCAGTTTTGCTCCAGGCGATAGTTAAATCTTTAATTAGATTTGAACGTGAAATGGTAATTGAATTTACCGATAACACCGTGGTGTTAGATATGAAGTATGACCAGTTTTACTTCATGGGATGAATAGGTTGGGATTGGGAAATTAAAATAAATGATTACTTCGGTAAGGTTCGCTAATCCCGACTAGTTTGAATTGATATTCAAAAATAGATTAAAGAATAAATATAAAGAATTTATCTTTGATAAAATTTATGGGAACCTTTCCCTATGAATGTGAAATTTAGAAACTAACTGTCGGTTAGCTAAGCAGAATGGTTTTCTGGATATTGATCTGATGTTGGTTTCGGCCTTCGGGGTTAATATTTGGGGAATTATTCTCTTGATTAATTTACAGTTAGTGACTGATGAATTGGAATGAGGCGTATGCTGTGTTTGTGTAACACTTATTTAAAATATACGCGAGTTATTCGGAAAGACCGGGTTTATCCCATTCTGAATAACTGATACGACGATAAGTCGAAGATGAAGACGATGGTCGAAGACCGGAGGTCTTCACGTCGTTTGGGTAATTACTGATGATCTTGATTGGGCTGTACACCCAAGAAGACGGAAACAGTTGGTGATCGTCCAAACGTACTTGTAGATCGATGGATATGCGGGGTACTAGGTGCCTCCGGTTTCGTTCAGACCCAGAACGGACTTGTAAATGGACTGTGTGTCTGACATCGGATTTCATTCTCTGTGACTGATATCGGTTGCATAGAATGGTTTGCCTGTGTGGCATGCTAAGATGCAAATGATCAAGGCTTCTGTTGAAAAGCAAAGTCTTGTGGTGATGATCAAAGCACAGCCTGTGAGGCACAGCTTTGAGTAACGTGAATTCGCGAGCCTCACACCCCGGTATGAACCAAAAACTGGAGACGGACTTCAGGGATATGGACATATGCTGGTTTCTAGTTAGGAGTGGCGTCAGTGCTTGAACTGGCTGACGAGTTTGACTCATGTGGTTGTTGGAATTGGAGGCGCCTCGGATATATCGGTCGTTTTCGAACCGATGGAGCCATTGGACTCGTTTATGCCCCATAGGGCAGACTAGCATATAGTTCAGGCATTTTAATCCACTCCGTGTGGACCGGCCCTGACGATCCAAGGGTCGATGCGCTCTGACCCTGAGGCTCGGGCTAGAGAGTCTCGAAGTCGGTGAGGACTATCTTTTGCCTCGGTTCATAGACGGAAATCCAATTTCCAAATACGTGACATTTGCGGTTTTAATTGTAGAACTAGTATGGCGACATGATATATGGTACCCATGCCGCCTATGATTGATACTTATAATTTGAAGTTGTTTTATACACTATGCACTTATAATAGTATCAAATGATTTGTTTTAAACGTATCAAGCATTCTTTGGCTGTTATAAGGGAAAACCCTATCCCCCGGCTTGCGCTGCATTGTGTGATAGGACCTGGGTCTTATAACAACTTCATTTTTCTTTATTTAGCATTGCGCTGTTTGTTTTAGGCACTGGTATTCTTGGGAGGAAACCCGTTCCGTGTTATACGGCGTGGTCCCTTGATTTACCGAACTTTAAAATAAAGATTAATAACTGTTTTAGTTCTCACACCAGTCACATGACTGACCTAGAGTTTATTGTTTTAACCGAAACTCTGGGTGCCCTTATTTTGACACGGGCAGCTAATAGTTTTGGTTTTGCAGATTTATATTCACAGGATCCTGGTTTACAGCTGGAACGGTATCCGGAAAGCTTTGTATCCGTATATCTCTTCTAGTTGTGTATTGTATTATTTTCCGCTGCGATGTATTTAAATGTAATTTAAATCTCTGATATTTCTGTGTAATATTCATTTATACTCTGTGTATTCCTGTAATCTGATGCATTGGTGTAATAACAATGAAATGTTCTCCCGTCTGCGTTCTTTTGTGGCTTATTCTCGAACTATCCGCTCTTTCCTTTACGGGGAAGTTACGGGTTTTTACAGTTGGTATCAGATCTTTGGTTTACAAAGCAGAGAACAAGGCACATTAGAACCATACGAAAGAATTCATCAGATATTGGATTAGCAATATCCAATGGAATGACTCGTTAGAGATGGGATCAGTAGTATTCTAGAACGAGTGTGAAGAGTATATTTTTAAGAGGAGAACAATTTTTGTTTTGAAAATTTAAATCGTTGTGTACGTATTTGAATATTTATTTTATATTGATTAGGACAGTCCAGTATATAAAGATTTTGCATATACGCCTTGCAAACGTGTATTTGAAGTTTTAATATACTGGATAGATATAGAATTACACTCTAGCCGCCCGGGGGTGATTCTGATGATTGATATATCATCATCAGAATTTATATTCGAGTGACGAACGTGTAATATCTATATATTTCCTATTGACTGGTGTGAGAACCAAAATTAGATAGGGCTTATTGTTGTGATTTGGCATCAAAAATGAGATTTTTGACTATATATCAAAGTTATGAATTTCAAATGATAATTCACTAATTGATTGATGTTTGTGTTGTTTGTTTAATTGTTTGATAATTTTGAACCATTACGCCTAATTGTATCAAATATTGAATTGTATTGAAATTTGGTCGCATTTGCTTGCATATACTTGTACTTACATTGAACAGGTCATAGCAAGGAGGCTAGAGCCAGAGAATAAAATTTGTTTGCCCGACAAATAGGTACATGTTTACTACATAATTTACTGTTTTGTTTGGGTGATGATGATTTTATGAGCCTATTGGCTAGCCGCTTGGCTTTTTCTTTTTCTTTTTGAGATCAGAAGGCCTGTATGGCAATTTCGGGATTTTCCCGTGGCTCCCGGTGCAGGGGAGGTTATGGCGAAATTTTTCGAAAATTTAGGGTGTTAGCCAAAATTTTGAAAATTCTCAAAAACTGAAAGGTTGGAGAATGGAAGCCAAATCGAACGTAGAGTTGATTAATCAAACCACTTTCGACTTTGTTCCTTTTCGGGGAAGTTACGGGTTTTTACATTTACCAAACTTTAAAAATAAAGATTAATAACCGTTTTAGTTCTCACACCAGTCACATGACTGACCTGGAGTTTATTGTTTTAACCTAAACTCTGGGTGCCCCTATTTTCCACGCGGGCAGCTAGTAGTTTTGGTTTTGCAGATTTATATCCACAGGGTCCTGATTTACAGCTGGAACGATGCTCGGAAAGCTCTGTATCCGTGTATCACTTTCAGTTGTGTTTTGTACATCTTTCCGCTGCTATGTAATTTATTGTAATCTCTGATATTTATTGAATGTAATTTACTCATTTATACTCTGTATATTCTTGTATCTGATGGAATTGTTGTAATAACAATGAAATGTTCTCCTGTATGCGTTCTATTTTGTCTTGTCCTCAATTCTATCCGTGCTTTCCTTCACGGGGAAGTTCGGGTCGTCTCAGTTTGGTATCAGAGCTTTGGTTTACAGAGCTCGAGAACAAGACACATTAGAACCATACGAAAGAATTCATCAGAAATTGGATTAGTAATATCCAATTAGAATGACTCGTTAGAGATAGGATCAGTAGTATCCTAGAACGAGTGTGAAGAGTATATTTTTCAAATGAAAACAATTTTCTTTTGAAAATTTAAATCGTTTTACACGTATTTGAATATTTATTTATTTTGAATATGGGCAATCCAATATATAAAGATTTTGCATATACGCGTCATGAACGTATATTCGAAGTTTTAATATACTGGATAGATATAGAATCACATCCTAGACACCCGGAGATGGTTCTGATGATTGATATATCATCATCAGAATTTGTGTTCGTGTTTCGAAGGTGTGATATCTATATATTTCCATTAGACTGGTGTGAGAACCAAAACTAATATAGCTAGAACACTTTGTTGTGAATTGGCATCAAAAATGTGATTTTTGACTGTATATCAAAATTATGAATTTGAAACGTTAATTCACTAATTGATTGATGTGTGTGTTGTTTGTTTATTTGTTTGATAATTTTGAACCATTATGCCCAATTGCATCAAATATTGAATTGTATTGAAATTGGTTGCATTTGCTTGCATATACATATACTTACATGGAACAGGTCATAGCAAGGAGGCTAGAGCAGAGAATAAAATTTGTTTGCCCGATAAATAGGTACATGTTTACTACATAATTTACTGTTTTGTTTGGGTGATGATGATTTTATGAGCCTATTGGCTAGCCGCTTGGCTTTTTCTTTTTCTTTTTGAGATCAGAAGGCCTATATGGCAATTTCGGGATTTTCCCGTGGCTCCCGGTGCAGGGGAGGTTATGGCGAAATTTTTCGAAAATTTAGGGTGTTAGCCAAATTTTTGAAATTTTGAAAATTTTCTGAAACTGAAAAGTTGGAGAATGCAAGCCAGATCAAACGTAGAGTTGATTAATCAAACCACTTTCGACTTTGTTCCTTTTCGGGGACGAAAAGTTTTAAGTGGGGGAGATTGTAATAACCCGGAAATCTGGGCCAGTTTAAAATTTTTATTTTGGCAATTTTAGCGAATTTTGAACATTTAAAATGAATTATTTTAAATAATATCGACGAGAAATTTATTTTGAATAGAATCGAACGTATATATTATATACGTCGTCGTTAGAATATAAATAATTATATATAATTATAAATAGAATTGAAAATGGCGCGGTAGTTCGATAATTCGATTTCAAACATCAAATGGATGTACCGGGTGCAAAACAAACCGAATTTTAGTGAAACCAAAAACATTAGGATCTAATTGAGAATATCTTTCCAACGAATCCGAAAAATTGAAATTTCATAGCGGGAACCAAAAGATATGTCCAGTTGAAAATTCTGAATAGTCGCTATGGAATTCAGGCCCTTAAAAATAGACATTTTGCAAACGACCTCGGATTTCGACGAAACCACTTTTTTTGGATCCGTGATGTCAAGTTATTGCTAGATTCCAAATTTCATAAATTTTCGAATCAATATGTGAGCGTGGCAAAGGAAAACGCGTTTGACCAATTTCAGTTGATTTTAATCGACTGGAAAATGGCCATTTTCCAACATTCTCAGAATTCGACGAAATTAGTTTTATTAGGACCGTATTGTCAATACGAAGCTAGAAAATATTTTTATGGAATTTTTCGAGTTAGTATGTGACCCCGGTAATTTGAAATGTACGTTTAAAATTCAATATAGTGATTTAAATGTAAATTCAACGGAAACTGGTCGAAACGACCAAATCAGCCTATGATACATATCCCATTGTGTTCGGAATGGGGGTAATACGCTATGGACGACAGGCGGTGGGCCTCGTTTAGAGGTCGTATGAAAAGTCAACTTTTAGAAATTAAATAAAATAAAAAAAATATAAAACTCTCTCCCTTTATCTTTCTGGACACCCCCTTCTTGTTATCATTTCAGAACGAAGATAAAAGAAAAAAAAAACTATGCCCTAATCGATCGAGCCCTCTTTCCCCCTCCGCCTCGTCATCGACGGCGGACCACCAGCCGCAAACCCCAATGGCGAACCCCCCATCGAAGGGTGCGCTCTCACCCAGTTTCCGACGCGAGGAAGCCACCCAGACCTCGCGGAACCCCAAGTCACGCCGCTCTCACCTCTCCTGCCACCTCCTTCGCCGCCACAGTGGGCCAAGCTTCTCCTCCGGCTGTCAGGCGCAGCGAACCCCACAATCCCCCCCTCTCTCGCTAAAACAAAATACTGTAAGTCTCCTTCTTATTTTATTTATTCAAACATTATTTAAACTCAGTTTTTTTATATATATAACTTAGTTAAAGATTAATTTTTAGATATATGAATTGCAAATAAAAAATTTTGATTTTTCCTTATGAGATTGCAAATGAAAGATTTGAAGAGAAAGGTGATTGCTTTATTTAAATTAACTTTCTTTTAAATCATATTTTTATATATTTATAGCGAAGTTGAATAAATAAAAATGCGATTTTTATAGCGAAGTTGAATAAATAAAAATATGATTTTTAAAAGAAAAGAAATATTTTCGAAAGTAGAAGGTTAAAAATATAATTTTTTGCATAAGCAAGAAATTAAAGATATGGCCTTTATATAATAGAAGAGATAAAAATACTATTTTCATATAAGTAGTGTATTGAAAATAAAATTTCTATATAACAGAGAATATAAAGATATAATCTTTATATAGAGAATAGTGTGGTAAAAATAGAATTTTTATCTGTATAATAGCAATGTAAAAATAGAATTTTTATCTGTATAATAGCAATGTAAAAATAGAATTTTTATCCATATAGCGTGATTATAAAAATTCGATTTTTATATATTGAATAGCGAAGTAAAAATTCGATTTTTATATATTGAATAGCGAAATAAAAATTCGATTTTTATATATTGAATAGCGAAGTAAAAATTCGATTTTTATATATTGAATAGCGAAGTAAAAATTCGATTTTTATATATTGAATAGCATAATAAAAATTCGATTTTTATATATTGAATAGCGAAGTAAAAATTCGATTTTTATATATTGAATAGCGAAGTAAAAATTCGATTTTTATATATTGAATAGCGAAGTAAAAATTCGATTTTTATATATTGAATAGCGAAGTGAAAATGTGATTTTTACATAGGTAGAGAATACGGGCAACGAAGATGACGAAAAGGCGAGAACGATGAAGATTTCTATCAATGAAGAGTCGTGGTATTGGATAGCTATCGGTGAGAATTTCTCACCTTTCAATTTCATTTTCTAGTTATATATATATACTAGGATGCAGACGGTGTTTAGTAGCACCCGACACAATCGTCCACAGACCATGGACTTGTTTGTTTGATTGCAAAAATTAGTTAGATTATTTGATTGAAATTTGGTTGTTTGGTAAATTTGATTGATATGTGAATGGCGTGGGCCTTCACTAGACCGGGGATAAGGCTAGGCCTTGTCCCGTTTCTAGTATCATGCCGTTATGCCGTCGAAATTTTCTAAAATAAGTTAGAAAAATAAAAATATCATTTTTATTGTGTAAATGAAATGAATAGAAATTCATGTGTTAAAATAAAATATATTATCGTTAAAAATATAATTTTTAACGTGAAAGTGAATAAATAAATATTTATAAACAAATCGGCCGATTTGTTTATATACACTGATTTGATTGATATTGATTGGGTCGATAATTTTACACATCGCCCAACTGCACAACTAAAATCTGTGTTTGATTGTTTGAAACCTCACACGGGTGTTGGGATGAAATTTGAAGTTCACTCATCCTGATTGATTAAAGATGTCGATCGATTGGTTGACAGGCTGTTATAAGCGTTAGATATCTATATTTGATGCTTATACAGTGTAGTGCACTTTGGTTGATGGTTGATTATTTTTCAATGCTATTATATACATGTGTTGTATGGAATCCATATAATTAACATTATATGGTGATTGATTGGGCCTCATTCCAATCGGGAAAATAATGAATATTATAAAAGAAAATTCATGTGTTGAATATAAAAAAAAATCATGTGTTGACGATGTTCATGTGTTGAAAATATTTATGTGTTGAGTAAAATATTTTAATAATAAAATTCACATCTTTATCATATTTAAAATTAGAACTACTTCACGGTGGAGTCTAATTAAAATCAAACGATAGATACCATAGTTTTATAAAATATTTTACATAACAAAAATAGTCGTGTGTTGGAAGAAATATAGATTCATGTGTTGAATAGAATATATATTCATTTGTTGAATAGAATAACGAATTTATTGAAATATATAAAGCCGTGTTGATTAGAGTTGCGCTATTTTGACGTGAACGATATTTATATCGATTTTATTCGTTTTATAATGAATATTGAAAAGTGATTTCAAAATTTAATATTATGAAATGAAATTCAAATTAAATTAGATTAAAAATTCAAATTGAAATTTTATTGAATCAACTTGAAATGAATTCGAGTCGAATAGAAAATGAATTCGATTCGAATTGAGTAGAAAGTGAATTGGAATTCGAATTAAATAGAAATGAATTCAAATTGAATTAAATTGAAATTGAATTGAAATCAAATTGAAATGAATTCGAATTGAATTGAAATCAAATCGATTTGAAATTGAAGACGAAGTTGAAATTGTTTTTGAAACGAATTTAGAACTATTTATAAAATTCGTTTTAAAAGGAAATCGACGAAATATATATGTAATATATATATATATATTATATATATAATGGCCTGAATAGAACGCGCCGCGCCGCGGTAGTTCGTGAATTTCGACCATTGACTTCGAATTGACGTTGCGGGAGATCCGACCGTTGGATTCTCCTAAAACCGGAACCGTTGGGTTCGTATCGAAAAGAGCTTTCAAATGAATATTAGAAATTTTAAATCTAACGGTTGGATTTGGAATTATGTCCAAATCAAATTTAGAAAAGGTCGTTGTAAGTGCAGTTCGATGGCCATTGTTGGAAATCGACTGTATGGGCCTTGATAAAATTATTAAAAATATTGATAATTTGTGTAGAATCATAAGAAACGATTCGGGAAAAAATTGGGCTGAAAAATTCCACATTTGAAAGGGTAAAAATAGATTTTTGTCGAAATGAACTAGTTTTGAACTAGAATTAAAACCAATTTATTTTTGAAATAAATAAATTGAATTTGAAAGTGATTTTAAAAATAATCAATATTCCCAATACGTGAATTGGACTGGAGTTGAATCGAAATTATCTTCGGAATATTTTGATGTCGGATTTCGTGACTATACAAATATTGTTATGGGGATTTGAAAGATATATTTAATATCGTTATTTCCAATACGATATTTGTTGGTTTCAGAATTTGATATTGAATATAAGCCGATATATTTTCTATTCATAGCCTTGTATTTAATATCAAATGTGATTTGGGTTTATCGTGAATCGTGTTTTAGATGACGTTGGTTCTTTACCCCAGTTAAAGGTAAGATGTTGATTTTTGAAAGGATTAAAACTAAGTGGAGTTTTAATGAATCTTTAATTAGATTAAAATGTGAATTGATAATTTAAATTATCAAATCCGAAGGGTGATCGAGAATGGAGTACCACCAGTTTTGCTCCAAAGCGATAGTTAAATCTTTAATTAGATTTGAACGTGGGATGGTAATTAATTTTACCGATAACACCGTGGTGTTAGATATGGAGTATTACCAGTTTTTCTCCATGGGATATATAGGTTGGGATTGGGAAATAAAATAAATAATTACTTCGGTGTGGTTCGTTAATCCCGACTAGTTTGAAATGATATCCAAAGGAGGATTAAAGAATAAATTTAGAAGAATTTATCTTGGATAAAATTAATGGGAACCTTTCCCTAAGAATGTGATTTTGTGAATAAAAGAATATTCTGAATTGGAATGAGGCGTTCGTTGTGTTTGTGTAACATTTGTTTACTATATACGTGGGTTATTCAGAAAGGCCGGGTTTATACCCATTCTGAATAACCGATTCGACGAGATGTCAAAGATAAAGACGGTGGTTGAAGACCGGAAGTCTTCACATCGTTTGGGTGATTACTGATGATCTTAATTGGGCTGTACACCCAAGATGAGGGAAACAGTTGGTGATCGTCTAGACGTACTTGGAGATGGATGGATATGCGAGGAAAGTGCCTCCGGTTTCGTTCAGACCCAGGACGAACTTGTAAATGGATTGTGTGTCTGACATTGGATTTTATTCTGTGTTGATTGATCTCTATTAAATATACATCTGTTTGGCGGCAGAGAATTTATTCTCTTGCTTAACGCCCTTCTCTGAGACGTACGAGCTCAGAGTTTGTATATCGATGGACATCAGTCGCATGGAGTGAATTGCCAGTGTGGCACGCGTAAGTGGCAATTGATCAAGGCTTCTGTTGAAAAGCAAAGTCTTGTGGTTGATGATCAAAGCACGGCCTGTGTGGCGTAGCTTTGTGTATAACGTGAATTCGCGAGCCTCACACCTCGGTATGAGTCAAAAACGGGAGACGGACCGCCGGGAGAGCACGACGTTTCTTTCTAGCTAGGGTGGTGTCAGTGACCTACCAGCCCTGACATTTATATATTTTTCACCTGTGTGGTTGTTAGAATGCGAGGCGCCTCGGATATAGGTCTGTAAGGACCGGGAAACGTGTGTTCAGGAATTGCCAATCCTCAAAAGTAAGAGAGGACCGGCCCAGCCGATTCCAAGGATCAAAGTGGGGTCCTGGGACATTTGCTAGAGTGTCTCGAACGCGGAGAGGAGCTTGCCCCTTGCCTCGACTCATGACGGAAATCCAATTTCCAATACGTGTATTTCGATTTTATTTGTAGAACCTAGTATGGCGACATAGTGGTATGGGTCATTCATGCCGCCTATGATTAATATTTATGATTGAAATTGTTTTGACACTATACACCTATAATAGTATCAAATAATGTGTTTTAAACGTATCAAGCATGCTTTGGTTGTTATAAGGTAAAAACCCTATCCTCCGGCTTGCGTTGCATTGTGTGATGGGACCTGGGTCTTATAACAGCTTCATTTTTCTTTACTTAGCATTGCGCTGTTTGTTCTATGCACTGGTATTCTTGGGAGGAAACCCGTTCCGTGTTATACGGCGTGGTCCCTTGATTTACCAAACTTTAAAAATAAAGATTAATAACCGTTTTAGTTCTCACACCAGTCACATGACTGACCTGGAGTTTATTGTTTTAACCTAAACTCTGGGTGCCCCTATTTTCCACGCGGGCAGCTAGTAGTTTTGGTTTTGCAGATTTATATCCACAGGGTCCTTATTTACAGCTGGAACGATGCTCGGAAAGCTCTGTATCCGTGTATCACTTTCAATTGTGTTTTGTACATCTTTCCGCTGCTATGTAATTTATTGTAATCTCTGATATTTATTGAATGTAATTTATTCCTTTATACTCTGTATATTCTTGTATCTGATGGAATTGTTGTAATAACAATGAAATGTTCTCCTGTATGCGTTCTATTTTGTCTTGTCCTCAATTCTATCCGTGCTTTCCTTCACGGGGAAGTTCGGGTCGTCTCATAGAATCAGTAGTATTCTAAGGCGAGTAGCTCATTAGAGAAAGGATTATTAATGTCCTAGAATGAGCACAGCAGAATGGCATAATAATCATTCATTACATCATCATTTTTCCATATGCCCTTCTGCTTTTTCCATTCCTAAAAAAATTATCATTTTTGTTGTTTTGACTCTTTCCTTGCTTGTACAGAACTGACTGAGATGAGTACTAGAGCTAGAGCAAGCAGAGGCCAAGAAAGGGGTGAAATTCCAGCTGCTCAGAATCATCCTAATCTAGAGGCTGTAGTGCCACCACCACCCCCGCAACCGTTCAATCTTGATAAAGTGGCTAAGAAGTACAAGAATTTAGGTGGCATGCCATTCACTGGTCGTGAAACAGTAATCGAGGCTCAAGCTTGGTTAAAGACGTGCGAATGGATCTTCGCGGGCCTAGAGTTAGAAGACTACAGGAAGAGGTTCATGGCATCTTGGCTACTTAAGGATGAGGCTTTGATATGGTGAGAAACAACGACTATTGGTGATCTTGATGTTGACATGACTTGGGCTAAGTTCAAAAAATTCTTTAATGAGAAGTTTATTCCTCGACAAAAAGTCGAGCGCTTGCATGATGAGTTTGCTAATCTCCAGCAAGGGGATTGAACCATTTATGAGTATGTGAAAAGATTTGAAGAGCTCTACCGCTATGCACCTGAATTGATTCAAGACCCACTTCAGAAGAACAAGCGATTCATAAACGGTCTTTTGAGAAAGTACCACAACCGAGTGACTGCACATATCGAGCTCCCATTTACCAAGGTGATTGAAATAGCTTGTAGGTACAAAGAAATTGACAAGAAGAATTCTCAGCAAGACCGCGAGAGATGTCAAGCTAGTAACAAAAGAAAACATTCTAATAAGAAACCCGAGGCGAGCAACACTGAAGCCGCTAAGCCTCCGGAGAATAGAAAAGTAAAGATCAAATGCTTCAGCTACCAACAATTCGGTCATTATAATACTGAATGCAAAGCTCCAAAGAAGCCAAAGAGAAATGACTCGGGCCTAGTCAGAATCCTCGAGATGCTAGAGAGTGCTTCAATTGCCACAAGATGGAGTGTTTTATTAGGAACTGTCCATTGCTGAAGAAGTCTGAAGTGGCTCATGTGTATGATGGGGCGAGTGCGCTAGCTTCTTCTGAAGGAGCAGGTAAACCAGATGTTTTGAGAGGTACCCTTACTATTAAAAATATTCCTGTTACAGTATTATTTGACACTGGTGCATCAAGAAGTTTCATTTCTAGTAACACGGTTAAAAAGTTAAATTTAAACTCAAGAGATCTTAAAGAATCGATTAGTATCCATAATAGGATAGGAGGTTCTCTTGTCCTCGGTTTATACTATAGAGTGCCGATCTCTTATTCTTGTTACCAGTTTTCTTTTGATCTAACCGTCATGAATTTTTATGAGTACGATGTTATTCTTGGGCTGGATTAGTTAACGAAGTATGAGGCTGAAGTATTATGCGCCGAAAAATTGTAAAGGTTAAAACGAAGCTTGGAAATATTATTATACCATGTCGTGGTTCAAAAACTGATAAAAAAGAATTTTGGTCTTCTCTTGAAGTTACTCCTACTTCTATTGACAATATTCCTGTAGTTAAACATTATGCGGATGTATTTGAAGAAGTTGATAGCTTACCTCTATGAAGAGAAATTGACTTCAGGATCGATTTAATTTCGAATGTAAGGCCAGTTGTGCACGCTATTTGAAGAATGACATTGAAAGAGAAAGATGAATTGAGTAATCAAACTCAACAGCTTTTGTGGAAAGGTCTGATCAGGCCTAGCTTTTCAAATTGGGGTGCAGCAGTAGTCTTTGTTCCAAAGTCAGACTGTAACAACCCGGAATTTTGAAACCAATTTAAAAATTTTATTTTAGAAATATTAATGGATTTTAAATAGTTAAAATAATTTATTTTAAATAATAATGATAAAAATTTATTTTAATCGAAGTTAGAATGATTTTTTTTAATTTAATTATAATAGGAGTTAGAAATAGCGCGGTAGTTTGAAAATTCGAATTTGAACTTTGACTGAGTGTACAAGATTCAAAATAAATCGGATTTTAGTAAAACCAAAAATATTACAAATCTGAAAAAATTGAAATTTCATTGCGGGGATCAAAAGTTATGCCCAATTTAAAATTCAAAAAAGTCGCTATAGAATTTATAAATATTTTAATATAATATATAGCCCTTAAAAATAGCCGTTTTACAAACAACCTCCGTTTTCGATGAAACCACTTTTGTTGGATCCGGAATGTCAAATTATTGCAGGATTCCAATTTTCATAATTTTTGGAATTAATATGTGAGCGTGGCATATTAAAATGTGTTTTTTCAGTTTCAGTCAATTTGGATCGACCAGAAAATGGCCATTTTTCAAACAGTCTTCAAATTTGACAAAATTAGCTTTGTTAGGACCATATCTGTAACGACCTGAAAATCCGAACCAATTTGAAAAGGTCATTTTGGCTAATTCGAAGAATTTTGAATATTTAAAATGATTTATTTCAAATAATAACGACGAAAAAATTATTATAATCGAAGTAAAAACGAATAAATTTATTTTAATTATATAACGAGCCTGAAATGGCGCGGCAGTTTGAAAATTCGATTTTTAATTTCAATCGACTGCACAGGATTCAAAACAAATCAGATTTTAGCGAAACAAGAAATATTTGAACCTGCTTGATAATATCTTTCCAACGAATCCGAAAAATCGAAATTCCGTAATGGAAATCAAAAGTTATGGTCAAATGAAAATTCAGAATAGTCGCTATAGAATATATAAAGGCCTGTAAAATAGCCATTTTTCAAACGACCTCTGTTTTCGACGAAACTGGCGCCATTGGATCCGGAATGTCGAATTATTGCTAGGTTTCAATTTTCAGAATTCTTCGAATTAATATGTGAGCGTGGCAAGTGAAAACGCGTTTTGTCAGTTGACAGTTAAATTGGATCGACCCGAAAAAGGCCATTTTTCCAACGGTCTCGAGATTCAACGAAATTAGTTTCGTTGGAACCGTATCGTCAAAACAAAGACAGAAATAATTTTTCTGGATTTTTCGGGGTCCGTATGTGGCCCCGGTAATGTAAAATGTACGTTAAAAATCTGATATGCGGTAACAGTGTGTGTGTTAACCAGTCTGGACCTGATTTTTATATATAAATAAAACCCCTTAACACCACATCAGCCATTTCCACTCCTCCACCTAAATTTTTCTTGTTAATGGCTGAACAAAATTTCAAAACCCTAGATCTAAATTCAAATTTCAACTCAAAATAAAACTTCTCCGAATCATAGCTTATTATATACCGATTCGAAGATCTCGACGATACGAACTCGCTGGTGGTCTCAGATCTGACATGCAGTGAAGGACATGGCCGGAAATCATGGTCAAAGCTCAGATTTTCGTTACCCTAAAACACTAATTTGGGGGTTTTTGATTCGGGAAGAAATCGCGAAATCGGGGAACTGGGTATTGTAGAGGGGATCAATACGAGTTCAATGATGGTATGCATGTGATCTATTGTGGTCTAGAACGATGGGAATTCGAGTTTGAAGTCAGAGAAGCACAACCGTTCATCAGGTTCGCGGCGGCAGTGGGGACCACCAGAGGTGGTGATGCCGATGGCCGTGGATGCGCCGGGAGGAGAGCTTCAGGAAGGGGGTAGTCTCGAAGTGAACGGCGGCCGGAGGTGGGAGCATTCGCCGGTCAAAGTCGGTTGAAAATGGGTTGTGGGTGCGGCCGGCTACTGTAGCGAGCAAGAAGGAGTGAGCGGGAAGGAGGAACCCGATGCTGACGTGTCCAGGGGAAATTGGGTGGGTTTTTTTTTTGTATTTTAAATTCAAACTTTTTCAAATGGAAAAAAACACTCATAACTTTCTCGTATGAGGTCGGATTGACGCACGGTTTGTTGCGTTGGGATCGTGGCGGAGTTGCGGACGTTTTGGCACTGGTTTGGTTGCGATCTGAGACTGTCAAATTTTGGGCCTTTTCTGGACGTCTGTTCGAATTGTAACCCGAAGGTGAGTGTTTCTTCACTCACGTAAGACTAAATTTATCCCATATTTATCGAATTAATGTATGGAATAAATTGTTTACATGGTTGTGTTTGATTTGGTGAATGATTGCTTGAAATTGATATGCCAGTGTGTTACATGCAATAATAATCGATAATTGGTTATTTAAATTTAATTTAAATTTCAAATTTGAAAACTCCGACACCTGTCAACCAGTATGTGATTAGATTTACTGTTCGAATGAATGTTTGTGATGGATGCGTCTGTTTACTTGATTACTGAAGGTGTATTGTTTGAATTGTTCTGTCATTCAGTATATGATGTGGTGTGCCCATGTGACGATAAATCCCAATTACCCTTGATGTTGCGGGCATCGAATAAACCCGGGATTTATCGATAAAATGAATTAAGAACACAGAGTGAAATGATAAACCTCTGTGACCCCGATTTGGATTGAAATGATAGATCCATCCCGAATATCGAGAAATTAAATTTAAATCACTTGGCCATAGGATAGCAAATTATATACGGACACCGGTTGGTTAAATATATTTGTTTAACCATGAATTTTGAAATTTATTGTTTAACGACAATAAGAAATGTTTATAATTTATTTCCTTTGAATTTGAAATTTGAAATGCAAATAAAAAGGGAAATAATTTGGGTTGTAATTAAGGTTAAATATAAGTGAAAATGATTTTATCGAATGTATTGAGATTGAACTGTGTGTCTGATTTGAGATTTACTTTAAATCAGCCTTGATTTGAATTAAAGGTGAATTGTAAACTCGACATTTGTTGAAATTTAAAAATCTTGAAACGATGAAATTGAATTGAAAAATTCAAAGTTTGTTATAAATTGAATATTCGAAATGGGAGCATGATTTGAAATTGAATGTTGCTTCGGGATTCAACGTATTGAATTTAAAATAAATATCGAAGTGGGAATTTGAATAAATTGAAATGATCGAAATCGGATTTGGTTTATTTGTTATGAATTAAAATCGTTGAATTGGGCACTCGGGTTAAAAATAACCATCTGATTTGGAATTGGCAAAACTTGAAATGAATGTATATTTGAAATAAAGTCGATCGGGATTGTGAATTCGAATTGATTTACTTGAAGTTGAAATACAACTGCAAGTGTAAACGAAATCTGGGCGAAACGATGCTAATTCCAACTATAGTATGTCAAAACTATTTTTCAAAACTATTTTGTAAATAAATTAAATTTCCTTATAACTATTTATTGTATAAATTATTTAAATAAAATACTTTATAACTATTAATTATTTATTTTATGAATTATTTTAATGTTTTAATTATTTTGTCAAACTCTACTTTTATTACAAACTATTATTTCAAATTATTTCAATTATACCTTTAAACTATTTAAATATATTGTTAATTAATTGGATATTCAAATTTTATAAGTTGGAATTAGTTCAAGATGTTGAGCGTAAATGGGAATATCCCAGTTGAATAATATTCTATTTAGAATATGAAAATGAATTTCGAAACATGATATTTTGATATGAAACACGAACTCCTTTGAAAGGTAAAAACACTGACCGGTGTGAAAAATGTAAACGATGGGTTGTCAAGGAGACCGGAGTCGACATAAGGCATACTCTCTGTCAGTGTCGATACCACTTTGACAACTGTGTACGCGGTGGAAGTTCCAGAACCGAAGTCGGATGGTATGGAGGCGATTACTGGATTTGAAGAAAGAGAACGATGATGGATTAGCCTTGACCTTCGGGTCATAATTGAAATGACGAAAATAGGAGCCATACCCAGGTTAATGAGATCGCTTCTCTGATCGAACGCGCTCCTTCGAAACCATCTCTATTACTACTGTGATCGATTTGGGTGCACCCCTTGAATATGGGAATGTCGTTCGAGGTGGGCGGTAGTTGCGGCTATGCGTTACCACCGGCCTGGGTCCGCGAATTCGGTAGAATCCTACCGGGGTATTTCCTCAGTGCCTTGTCATATTATCCTGATCGAGCTCCTACGATTTTGATTTAACGTTGTCGTATCACGGCGCATCCCTATCCACCGACGTACTGGTGTGTTATATGCAAACTGTACGGCAATGCTATAAACAGTGTAAGGGTAACATGGTAATCCCGCTTACACTATTTTCGATATTATACTTTACTGAATAAACACTATTGTAATAGTGTATTATACTATGTATGTATTAGTTTAACGGATCCTTGAGAGATGGAAAAATCCCGTAACATCTCTTGAGTTACTGCACCATGATACCGATATTATTCTGTATTTTAATTTGACTAATATGAGATGATTTAGTGCTGATCCGAGTGTTTGTTGTGTTTTTCTTTTTATGCAATACGCTCGGGTCAGCAGATGTTGCAGATAATGAAGATTATTTGGCCTTGGAGATCGAAGACGGAGTTGGTATATGTATCCACTACATTTTTATTTCCGCTGCATTACTATATGTAAGTGTATAACTCTGATGATTTAAATGCTGTAACTCGAATGTATATGTTTAAATGCTTTTGAATATTTATTTGCTTATTATATGTGATCCTTCCGCTGTGAGATTCTGTGATTGTTTCTTTCTTTCCTTTCTTCTTTTTCTGCTTTTTCCCAAATAACTATCTGGGTTGGCGATTGGTTTGGGTCGACATGTGTGGTTTATTGTCGATTTAAACGGTCAAAAATCTGGGTCGTTACAGTTGGTATCAGAGCGAGGTTATCGATAACCTTGGCTCTGTTGGGAATTAACTCATTAGAGATGGGGTTAGAAATGCCCTAGAATGAGTTTGAGTGATATGAGAGAGCGTACTTGTATTTTGATATAAAGTGATTTTTATTGTGTTGATTGGTTCTGTTGAATATTTATGGGTTCTGGTCGGTATATGGGACGCCATAGAATCGATAGGGATTCCTAAGTAATCGAATGGAATGAATCGACATAATATGGTTTCGATTATATTTTATATATATTATGTATATTATTTTTGGTCTTAAGTGTATAAGCATCGGTCGTTGGTAGATAATAATATTAAATTTATACCTATTATGGTCGATTCGATAATAAATTTAATAAGGAATTTAAAATGGTCGAAGAAAATATATGAAAATGATATGATACCTTTAAGTATAAGGGATAAGAAGGTTTAAGATTGAAATAGAAATGAACGTGAAACTTGATCCTGGATACTTTTGAAATGGTTTGTCAAATTTTGAAAAACATCGTATTATAAGTACTTTTCTAAAGGATTTTGAGGATTAAAGTGTGTGGTCCCTTCTTGGACATCAGAAATGACTTCGATAATGAGTGCACGCATTATCGACGTTGATTCTGAAGAGTCTAAGTGGGGGAGAGACCATTCTATATTGTATAACTGGTTTGAAAAGGATTTGGACTTAAATTCCTATAGTATAAATATATACGTATGTTATTTAAACTTGGATTATAAACCCAGAATTAAGCACTTTGAGTTGTCTTAACTAATAATAATGATCGAGATTTAGTACTCGATTCATCGGAATTTTGACTTTGGAACCATGAAATAGACTTAAGTATTAAGTGCAAGAAAATCGTCATCTAACTCTTAATCTTGGACGATGATTTAATTCAGGAAAACTCTAGGTTCGATCGGAAAGAATGTTAGAGAAAACCTAAATTTACAATGAAATATAAGTTCAAGTAAAGTCAACCAAAATGGAAATTTAATTTGAGTCGTACTAAGTGAATTAGATTGAAAACAAACCATAAATCACTCGGAAACACTAAGCTTGGATAATAAGAGAACAAGGTTGGCCAAGGGTTTATATAAGTAAATGGTTTAAATAGATGGCGCAGCGCGACGACCATTCGTGAATTTCGACCATTGACTTTGAATGGACGTAGCTGGAGATTCGACCGTCGGATTCTCCTAAAACCGGAACCGTTAGGTTCGTATCGAGAAGAGCTTTCCAACGAATAGGAGAAATTTGAAATCTAACGGTTGGATTTGGAGACATGTCCAAACCAAATTTGGAAAAGGTCGCTATGGCCGCAGTTCGGTGGCCGTTATTGGAAACCGACTGAAATATCGATAATAAAATTTTTAAAAATAGTAATAATTTGTGTAAAATTATAATAGGTGATTTGGGAAATTTTTGGGATGAAAGTATAAAATTCTAGATGGGTTAAAACTCATTTGGACGGTATATCGAATATGAACCTAAGGATGAACAATAAAATGGAATGCCAATCATCTTGTCGAATGGTATATAACCTAAATTTAGTAGAGGAATCGAGTCAAATGGAGTTCAACTCAGGAAATTGAATAAAATGATTTGAGAACTAATTTTGAAAAAAATTCGAGGGTGAACATTTCCTTAATTCCAATCATGAGAGGGTGGGTCGAGTAAATAAGCATGTTAATGGAATAACATTTCATGTAACTTGAATGGGAAATATAGAAATGTATCGGAATTGAGTAAACAAATTTAATTCAAATCCATTTTTCCGAGTAAAGAGATAATAACAACTGAAATGAATAAGTTGAAATGAACTTGAGTAAGATAGACGATGGCATAATATGAATAGGTAAAATAAAATTTGCTTAATACAAGTGATATGAACGGGAGTATACTTAAGCGACAAAGGATAAACTTCATTTGGTTTGCTGGCCTGGCATAGATATATTGGTTTTGGGGTTAAATGATTAATGTATGTTGGGTAAGTTGCCATATATTGTATATATGCTTGAATCTCATGTGTATGCAAGTTGTAACAGGTGTAAGGAGTGTGCGCTACGCTTTGGAGCTCGCTTGCGCAAATACTAAATGCAAAGGTAAATAAAAATGCAAAATAACGCTAAACGAGGTACGTACTTGTGGTATATGGTTTTGTGGTTTTATATTTTGTTTTCCCCACTTTTGGGATGCCTCATAGTTGGATGAGATGTATATTGAGTATATATATGTTTTGGGATTCTTCCCGGACCTCTCCGTACAGGGGAGATGCTGCCGAAATTTTCCGTGATTTCGGGAGTTAGAAAAATTTACGAGTTTTATAACTATACTTGTTTTGGAAATATTAATTTTAAATATGAATTTGAAATAAATATGCACTTAATATCGGTTCGTTCTCTTTTCGAGGACGAAAAGACTTTAAGTGGGGGAGAATGTAACGACCTGAAAATCCGAACCAATTTGAAAAGGTCATTTTGGCTAATTCGAAGAATTTTGAATATTTAAAATGATTTATTTCAAATAATAACGACGAAAAAATTATTATAATCGAAGTAAAAACGAATAAATTTATTTTAATTATATAACGAGCCTGAAATGGCGCGGCAGTTTGAAAATTCGATTTTTAATTTCAATCGACTGCACAGGATTCAAAACAAATCGGATTTTAGCGAAACAAGAAATATTTGAACCTGCTTGATAATATCTTTCCAACGAATCCGAAAAATCGAAATTCCGTAATGGAAATCAAAAGTTATGGTCAAATGAAAATTCAGAATAGTCGCTATAGAATATATAAAGGCCTGTAAAATAGCCATTTTTCAAACGACCTCTGTTTTCGACGAAACTGGCGCCATTGGATCCGGAATGTCGAATTATTGCTAGGTTTCAATTTTCAGAATTCTTCGAATTAATATGTGAGCGTGGCAAGTGAAAACGCGTTTTGTCAGTTGACAGTTAAATTGGATCGACCCGAAAAAGGCCATTTTTCCAACGGTCTCGAGATTCAACGAAATTAGTTTCGTTGGAACCGTATCGTCAAAACAAAGACAGAAATAATTTTTCTGGATTTTTCGGGGTCCGTATGTGGCCCCGGTAATGTAAAATGTACGTTAAAAATCTGATATGCGGTAACAGTGTGTGTGTTAACCAGTCTGGACCTGATTTTTATATATAAATAAAACCCCTTAACACCACATCAGCCATTTCCACTCCTCCACCTAAATTTTTCTTGTTAATGGCTGAACAAAATTTCAAAACCCTAGATCTAAATTCAAATTTCAACTCAAAATAAAACTTCTCCGAATCATAGCTTATTATATACCGATTCGAAGATCTCGACGATACGAACTCGCTGGTGGTCTCAGATCTGACATGCAGTGAAGGACATGGCCGGAAATCGTGGTCAAAGCTCAGATTTTCGTTACCCTAAAACACTAATTTGGGGGTTTTTGATTCGGGATGAAATCGCGAAATCGGGGAACTGGGTATTGTAGAGGGGATCGATACGAGTTCAATGATGGTATGCATGTGATCTATTGTGGTCTAGAACGATGGGAATTCGAGTTTGAAGTCAGAGAAGCACAATCGTTCATCAGGTTCGCGGCGGCAGTGGGGACCACCAGAGGTGGTGATGCCGATGGCCGTGGATGCGCCGGGAGGAGAGCTTCAGGAAGGGGGTAGTCTCGAAGTGAACGGCGGCCGGAGGTGGGAGCATTCGCCGGTCAAAGTCGGTTGAAAATGGGTTGTAGGTGCGGCCGGCTACTGTAGCGAGCAAGAAGGAGTGAGCGGGAAGGAGGAACACGATGCTGACGTGTCCAGGGGAAATTGGGTGGGTTTTTTTTTTGTATTTTAAATTCAAACTTTTTCAAATGGAAAAAAACACTCATAACTTTCTCGTATGAGGTCGGATTGACGCACGGTTTGTTGCGTTGGGATCGTGGCGGAGTTGCGGACGTTTTGGCACTGGTTTGGTTGCGATCTGAGACTGTCAAATTTTGGGCCTTTTCTGGACGTCCGTTCAAATTGTAACCCGAAGGTAAGTGTTTCTTCACTCACGTAAGACTAAATTTATCCCATATTTATCGAATTAATGTATGGAATAAATTGTTTACATGGTTGTGTTTGATTTGGTGAATGATTGCTTGAAATTGATATGCCAGTGTGTTACATGCAATAATAATCGATAATTGGTTATTTAAATTTAATTTAAATTTCAAATTTGAAAACTCCGACACCTGTCAACCAGTATGTGATTAGATTTACTGTTCGAATGAATGTTTGTGATGGATGCGTCTGTTTACTTGATTACTGAAGGTGTATTGTTTGAATTGTTCTGTCATTCAGTATATGATGTGGTGTGCCCATGTGACGATAAATCCCAATTACCCTTGATGTTGCGGGCATCGAATAAACCCGGGATTTATCGATAAAATGAATTAAGAACACAGAGTGAAATGATAAACCTCTGTGACCCCGATTTGGATTGAAATGATAGATCCATCCCGAATATCGAGAAATTAAATTTAAATCACTTGGGCATAGGATAGCAAATTATATACGGACACTGGTTGGTTAAATATATTTGTTTAACCATGAATTTTGAAATTTATTGTTTAACGACAATAAGAAATGTTTATAATTTATTTCCTTTGAATTTGAAATTTGAAATGCAAATAAAAAGGGAAATAATTTGGGTTGTAATTAAGGTTAAATATAAGTGAAAATGATTTTATCGAATGTATTGAGATTGAACTGTGTGTCTGATTTGAGATTTACTTTAAATCAGCCTTGATTTGAATTAAAGGTGAATTGTAAACTCGACATTTGTTGAAATTTAAAAATCTTGAAACGATGAAATTGAATTGAAAAATTCAAAGTTTGTTATAAATTGAATATTCGAAATGGGAGCATGATTTGAAATTGAATGTTGCTTCGGGATTCAACGTATTGAATTTAAAATAAATATCGAAGTGGGAATTTGAATAAATTGAAATGATCGAAATCGGATTTGGTTTATTTGTTATGAATTAAGATCGTTGAATTGGGCACTCGTGTTAAAAATAACCATCTGATTTGGAATTGGCAAAACTTGAAATGAATGTATATTTGAAATAAAGTCGATCGGGATTGTGAATTCGAATTGATTTACTTGAAGTTGAAATACAACTGCAAGTGTAAACGAAATCTGGGCGAAACGATGCTAATTCCAACTATAGTATGTCAAAACTATTTTTCAAAACTATTTTGTAAATAAATTAAATTTCCTTATAACTATTTATTGTATAAATTATTTAAATAAAATACTTTATAACTATTAATTATTTATTTTATGAATTATTTTAATGTTTTAATTATTTTGTCAAACTCTACTTTTATTACAAACTATTATTTCAAATTATTTCAATTATACCTTTAAACTATTTAAATATATTGTTAATTAATTGGATATTCAAATTTTATAAGTTGGAATTAGTTCAAGATGTTGAGCGTAAATGGGAATATCCCAGTTGAATAATATTCTATTTAGAATATGAAAATGAATTTCGAAACATGATATTTTGATATGAAACACGAACTCCTTTGAAAGGTAAAAACACTGACCGGTGTGAAAAATGTAAACGATGGGTTGTCAAGGAGACCGGAGTCGACATAAGGCATACTCTCTGTCAGTGTCAATACCACTTTGACAACTGTGTACGCGGTGGAAGTTCCAGAACCGAAGTCGGATGGTATGGAGGCGATTACTGGATTTGAAGAAAGAGAACGATGATGGATTAGCCTTGACCTTCGGGTCATAATTGAAATGACGAAAACAGGAGCCATACCCAGGTTAATGAGATCGCTTCTCTGATCGAACGTGCTCCTTCGAAACCATCTCTATTACTACTGTGATCGATTTGGGTGCACCCCTTGAATATGGGAATGTCGTTCGAGGTGGGCGGTAGTTGCGGCTATGCGTTACCACCGGCCTGGGTCCGCGAATTCGGTAGAATCCTACCGGGGTATTTCCTCAGTGCCTTGTCATATTATCCTGATCGAGCCCCTACGATTTTGATTTAACGTTGTCGTATCACGGCGCATCCCTATCCACCGACGTACTGGTGTGTTATATGCAAACTGTACGGCAATGCTATAAACAGTGTAAGGGTAACATGGTAATCCCGCTTACACTATTTTCGATATTATACTTTACTGAATAAACACTATTGTAATAGCGTATTATACTATGTATGTATTAGTTTAACGGATCCTTGAGAGATGGAAAAATCCCGTAACATCTCTTGAGTTACTGCACCATGATACCGATATTATTCTGTATTTTAATTTGACTAATATGAGATGATTTAGTGCTGATCCGAGTGTTTGTTGTGTTTTTCTTTTTATGCAATACGCTCGGGTCAGCAGATGTTGCAGATAATGAAGATTATTTGGCCTTGGAGATCGAAGACGGAGTTGGTATATGTATCCACTACATTTTTATTTCCGCTGCATTACTATATGTAAGTGTATAACTCTGATGATTTAAATGCTGTAACTCGAATGTATATGTTTAAATGCTTTTGAATATTTATTTGCTTATTATATGTGATCCTTCCGCTGTGAGATTCTGTGATTGTTTCTTTCTTTCCTTTCTTCTTTTTCTGCTTTTTCCCAAATAACTATCTGGGTTGGCGATTGGTTTGGGTCGACATGTGTGGTTTATTGTCGATTTAAACGGTCAAAAATCTGGGTCGTTACAATATCGTCAAAAATAACTAGAAATAAATTTTCTGGAATTTTTAGATTTATTATGTGACTCGGTAAATTAAAATGTACGACCAAATTAAATAAATAAATAATTTATATTTTAAAATAAAGAAAAGTAGGCTGAGACTAGCAAACGGGCTGAGGGACCTAGCCCATTATGTCCGGAACGGGGGTATTTGGCTAGGGACAACATTAGTTGGACTGAATTTGGGGCTGTTAGAAATTAACAGGCTTTTTGTTAAAAACTACGAATTAAACAATTTAAAATATTATAAAAACCACTAGAAAATCTAAACCCTAGCCGTCGTCCTCAAGAAATCAATGGCCGGTCTTATTCAGTTTTCATCCCTTAATTTCTCCAAATTCCTTTTGAATTAAAACCTGAATTCAAAGTGAAGATCAAAGATAAACCCACGAGCTTCAATTCCATAGGGTGATGATAGAATATCATTGACTGGATTTCTCGGTTTCTGCACTGAAAGACAGCGCGTTCATGTGTGGATTTCTCGACGTGAGGACCACCGAACTCGATGGCGTTTGGGGCGGTGGAAGCTCTCTCGGGGGCGGTCGACGCGAGGCAGTTGGATGGAGGTCCGATCATCTATGGAGCGTGCACGGTGGTGCCCTAGAACTGACGTAGTGGGTTTGATTTCCTGGAGTATTCAAAAGGGAAGAACGACGGGTTAAGTAAGGTTAAAGGAAGGTTTAATTTAATTATATAATTAATCAATTAATAAATGTAATTAAAATTTTAAACTATCCTATCTCTTTGGTACGGATACAGAATTTGACGATTTTCGAAATGTTGGAATCGTGTGATCGAGATCTACAACATAGAACAAACCAGATCTGAAACGGAGCACTTGGGATATTCAGGCAAATTGGAACGCGATCGAATTAGAATAGAAAACTCAGAAGGAATAAAATCAATGTGAGATTTCTTATTTTTAAAATTTAAAATTAAAATAAATTGTTATGCATTGGAAATCTATATTTATTTGCTGTTAAAATTTATGTTGTTAGTGGTACATGATCTGATTGTTTGATGCTATTTGTTGTTCTAATGATATGATGGAATATTGTTGTTGTATTAGAATTGACAACATAAAAGTTTAAATTTTTTTGTATTAAAATTGACAAAATAAAAATGTCAATTTGTTAAATTAGATTATTGTCAAAAACAAAAATAGCATTTTTTTTATATATAAATGTTATGCATTAGAAAAAAATAATATTTTTGTTATAAATGTTATGCATTAGAGAATTGGATAAAATCAAATTATCATTTTGCTCGTAAGATTTTCAAAATTAACATTGGATTGTTCACAAATAAAAACATTGATTTTTATTTGTCAAATTTAACATTGAATTATTCACAAATAAAAACATTCATTTTTATTTGTCAAATTTTACATTGAAATTGTAAACAAATAAAAATAGTCATTTTTATTTGTTATGTTAAGGATAGATATTTGTATGCAAACAAATTTATATTTTTTTGTCATTCTTGACAAATTTGAATAGTGAAATTATAATTGTCATTCTCGGCAAATTTGAATAGTTGAATTATAATTGTCATTCTTGACAAATTTGAATAGTTGAATTATAATTGTCATTCTTGACAAATTTGAATAGTTGAATTATAATTGTTGTTCTTGACAAATTTGAATTAGAATTATCATTTTTGGCAAAATATAACAATTGGACAAAATACTCATTTTTGTTAAAATAGTTTAGATAAAACAAAATATCATTTTTTTGTTAATTAGAAATTGTTAACATATAAAATTATCATTTTTATTTGTTAGGTTAAATTAGAAATTGTAACAAATAAATTATCCTTATTTATTTGTTATGTTGAATACAAATTTTTAACAAATAAAATTATCATTTTAATTCGCTAAGTTAACATAGAAAATGTATACAAACAAAAATATTTATTTTTGTCAATATAGTTTAGTTTAACAAAAATATTCATTTTTGTCTATATAGTTTAGTTAAACAAAAATATTCATTTTTGTCAATATAGTTTAGTTTAACAAAAATATTCATTTTTGTCAATATAGTTTAGTTTAACAGAAGTAATCATTTTTGTCAATATAGTTTAGTTTAACAGAAATATTCATTTTGTCAATATAAATTAGTTTAACAAAAATATCCATTTTTGCTAATATAGTTTAGTTGAATAAAAACATTCATTTTTGTCAATTAGTATAGTTGAAATAAAAACATTCATTTTCATCAAATTAGTTAGTAGAAACAAAATACTCACTTTTGTCAAACATGTTTGTTGAAATAAAAATAGACATTTTTGTCAAAACACATTAGTTTAAACAAAATAAACAAATTTGTCGCTTTTGTCAAATTATCATAGTTAAAACAAATTTGTTGCTTTTGTCAAATTATCAAAGTTGAAATCCAATTTGTCGCTTTTGCCAAATTGTCAAAGTTAAAACCAAATTTGCCACTTTTGTCAACATGTAACAGTTGAAACAAAATTGGCATTTTTGTCAAAATATAATGGTTAAAACAAAATTAACATTTTTGTTAAATAGATTTGTGTTAAAACAATAATATCACTTTTGTTAAATAGAAATTGTATATCATTTTTATTTGTTATGTTGAATAGAAAAATGTAAACAAACAAACATATCACTTTTATTTGTTTTGTAGAGTTAGAATTTTCGACAAAACAAACATATCACTTTTATTTGTTTTATTGAATTAGAATTGTCGACAAAACAAACACATCACTTTTATTTGTTTTGTTGAATTAGAATTGTCGACAAAACAAACACACCACTTATATTTGTTTTGTTGAATTAGAATTGTCGACAAAATAAAGTTATCATTTTTATTGTTTTGTTGAAATAGATTTGTCGACGAAACAAAGTCATCATCTTTATTGTTTTGTTGAAATAGATTAGTTGGATCAAACCATATATTTTTGTCAAAATATTCACTTTTGTCAAAATAGACGGTTGAACCAAAACATATATTTTTATCAAAATATACACTTTTGTCAAGATAGATTAGTTGAATCAAAATACACATTTTTGTCAAAATGAACATTTTTTGCCAAATAGATTGGTTGAACCAAAATATTCATTTTTGTCAAAATATAATAGTTGAAACAAAAATTACATTTTTGTTAAATGTGATGGTTGAAAACAAAAATTACATTTTTGTTAATTGAATTTGAAATAAAACAAAAATCACATTTTTGTTAAATAAAAGAGTCAAAACACAAATAGTATTTTTGTTAAATAGATTTGTGTCAAAGCACTAATAGCAGTTTTGGTAAATAGATTTGTGTTGCAATAAAAATATTCATTTTGTTAAATTAGAATTGTTAACAAAATGAAGTCATCACTTTTATTCATTTTGTTGAAATGTAATTTTTAGATAAAATGAAATTGTCATTTTATTTCCTTTTGTTAAACTAGAATTGTTAACAAAATGAAGTCGTCACTTTTATTCATTTTGTTAAAATGTAAGTTTTAGATAAAATGAAATAGTCGTTTTATTTCATTTTGTTAAACTAGAATTGTTAACAAAATGAGGTTGTCACCTTTATTCTTTTTGTTGAAATTAGAATTGTTAACAATATGAAATATCTCTTTTATTCATTTTGTTAAAATTAGAATTTGTTAACAATATGAAATATCACCTTTATTCAATTTGTTAAAAATAGAATTGTTAACAAAACAAAGTGTCAATTTTATTCATCTTATCAAAATAGAATTGTTAACAATATGTAGTTGTCATTTTGTTAACATGTAATTGTAGATTGAGTTAAGAATCAATTTTTATCATTTTGTTGAAATGGAATTGTCAACAAAATGAATGAATCACTTTTTAATCATTTTGTTGAACTAAAATTGTCAACAAAAATGAATGTATCACTTTTTATGCATTTTGTTGAAATAGAGTTTGTATGCAAATTATAGAATAACTTTTATTGTCAATATACACATTAGAATTTGTGTATATATTAAAAAGACATTTTATTTTGCAAAAATACACATTAGAATCTGTGTATGAATTAAAAAGACATTTTTGTTGTCAGAATATATATTATAGTTTGTATGCAAATTTAAAATAAACATTTTTCAGGGGTGTCGTATCACACATTGAAACTATAAACAATTAAAATATTTCTTTTTATTTGTTAAAGTATAAAATAGGAATTGCATACAAATAATGAAAACAAAAATTATCTTTTTATTTTTCATTAGCAAAGATGTTATGTAAATAAAATACATATTTATTTGACATTATGAACATGTAGATATGATATGCCAATAAAACATTCTTTTATTTGGCATGTTAAATACGTTAGTGGAATCGTCGAATGATTTATATTTATATATAATTTTATATATATAAATTTAAATTGAAATTAAACGAACCACGCACGGTAGTTCGCGTTTCGAAGTCGTAACTTTCAACGATTATACCGAAAGATTCGACCGTCGAATTTTCCCAAAACTGGAACCGTTAGGTCTGCTTTGAGAAGATCTTTCCAACGATATAAAATTTGTTAAAACTCAATGATTAGATTTCGAGAAATGTGTAAATAAAATTTAGGTAAAAACAGCGCCAGGGTCGCCAAGCGTCATTAAATTAAATTTGGCTATTTTTATATAAATAAAAATAGCAATAAATCGTTATAAAATAATATTAATGATATGAAATGATTTTAAATTATAATTATGCGAGAATTATTTGAAAAGACCAAGTTCAATCTCATTTCGAATAATTATACTACGATTTAAAGTCGAAGACATTGAAGACGGTGATTGAAGACCGGCGATCTTCACATCGAATGGACGACTACTGATGCCCGACATTGTTTAGCTCCCAGTAAAGGGTTAAAAGTGGTAGTTTGTCCAGACGTACTTGTTGATTGTCTGGATATGCGAGCACCTCTCTTCCGCATTGGACATATGGGACGAGGAATAAGGTATCTCCGGTTTCGTTCTGACCCAGAGCGGACTTGTAAATGGATGTGTGTCTGACATTGGATTTCATTCCATGTAAATTTGTTTCTATTTAATATATATCTGTGGTGGCAGAGAATTTATTCTCTTGCTTAACACCCTTCTCTGAGACACACGAGCTCAGAGGTTATATATTGGTAGTTATCGATCGCATGGAGTGAATTGTCAATGTGGCATGCCAACATGCAAATGATCGAGGCTTTTGTTGAAAAGCAGGGCCTTGTGGTTGATGATCAAAGAACGACCTGTTTAGGCGTAGCTTTGTCTATGGTGTTACTTCGCAAGCCTCACACCCAGGTATGAGTCAAAAACATAGCAAGGGAACGCAGGGAGTGCACATGTTTCTTTCTAGGTAGAAGTGGTATCAGGGTTTTACAAGCCCTGACATTTTATTTTTGTGGATGATGGATTACGAGGCCTCAGTTATATTGGTCGATAGTGACCAATTTATAGGTTCAATAGGACCGGGAAGCGTGTGTTCAGGCATAACTAATCCACTAAAGTATTTGTGGACCGGTCCTGCAGGATCCAAGGGTTCGGCAGCGCCCGTATCCTGAGACATTGCTAGAGTGTCTCAAATCGGTAAGGAAATCGTTCCTAGCCTTGACTCATGATGGAAATCCAACTTCTAATACGACACCATGCGGTTTTGATTGTAGAACTAGTATGGCGACATAGTATATGGTAGCTATGTTGTCTATGATTGATATATTATGATTGAAATGTTTTGAAACATATATACACTAATAATAATATCAAATCCATCAATTGCGTATTGCTGAAGAGTGTGTTCCTTTGATAGCTTTCAGATGTCCATACTTATTTTATGAGTGGTTAGTAATGTCGTTCGGCTTATGTAATGCTCCTACTTATTTTGTCGACTTAATGAACAGAGTATTCCACGATGTCTTGAATAAATTTGTGCTGGTTTTCATTGACGACATTTTAATCTTCTCTAAGTCAACTGCTAAGCATGCGAAGCATTTGGAAGAAGTTTTGGAAATTCTGAGAAAGAATGTTTTAAAAGCCAAATTTTCTAAATACATACTGTGACAAGAAGTAAAGCTCCTTGGTCATGTAGTATTGAAGAAAGGAATTTCAGTAGATCCAAGCAAAATCACATCCATTCGAGATTGGAAGCAGCCTAGCACGCCTACAGAAGTCAGAAGTTTTCTAGGATTGGCTTGCTATTATCGGAAATTCATGAAAGATTTTTCAAATCTATCTAGTCCATTAGCGAAACTTACCAAGAAGCATACAAGGTTTAATTGGATGCCTAAATGTGGGGCAGTTTTCCAAGAACTGAAATTAAGATGGACTATTGCTCCAGTGTTGACTATCATTGATGGAAATCAAGATTTTACAATTTATACAGATGCTTCTCTTGAAGGTGTTGGTGCGGTATTAATGCAAAGAGGCCAAGTAGTTGCTTATGCTAGCCGTCAGTTGAAGCCACATGAGAAGAGATATCCTACTCATGATCTTGAGTTGTTAGCCGTCGTATTTGCTTTGAAAATATAGAGGCACTATCTTTTGGGGTGAGAAGTTCGAATTATATACAGATCATAAGTCATTAAAGTATCTGTTCACCCAGAAGGACTTGAATTTGAGGCAGCAGCGTTGGTTAGAATTTCTTGTGGCGTACGATCTAGATATTTTGTATACTCCAGGGAAAGCCAATGTTGTAGCTGATGCGCTCAGCAGAAAGAATGCGATCATCGACAATCTTATTATTACGCCTTCATTAATTGATAAGATCTCTGTTCTTTAGAAAGAAGATAAGTTTATTCAGATGATCAATGAAAGATTTCGAAAGGGCGAAGTTTCAAGCTTCCAAATTGATAGCAAGGGGACTCTTAGATTGCAAGGTCGGATCTGTGTTCCGGATATTGCCGAGATCAAAAGAGAGGTAATGGATGAATGTCACAAATATAAACTTAGTATCCATCCAGGAGTAAGTAAAATGTATCACGATCTTAAGCGCACATTCTGGTGGAAGGCGATGAAAAGAGACATTTCTATATATGTTAGCAGGTGTTCTACTTGCCAAAAGGTCAAGAGTGATCATCAAAAACTAGCAGGATTGTTGCAACCATTGGAGATTCCAGATTGGAAGTGGGATCAAATCTCCCTGGATTTCATAGATGGTTTGCCCCGAACCAAGAAAGGCAATGACAGTATATGGGTGATCGTATATCGTTTCACGAAGACCACCCATTTTATTCCTGTGAAGTCTACTAGGACAGCTCAAAGTCTGGCACAAATTTATTTCAGAGAAATTGTCAAACTACATAGGGTTCCCAGTAGTATTGTTAGTGAACGTGATCCGATATTCGCTAGTAAATTCTGGGAAACATTCCAAGAGGATCTGGGGACAAAGTTAAATCTGAGCACCCACTACAACAAAATGTGATATTTATAACGTTTTTTAATAACACATTATTCTGAAGTGTTATTAATTACAATTAATTCTTGTTCCCATGCGTGACTTTGTTTTGGTCATATCGGTGTAACGCTTCAATTCACCGTTTCCCTCCAGCTTTTCACGAATTATTCTATCTCCCTCTCAAAACCATTCTCTTCCTCCAAAACAACGCCCCACAATTAAAAATAAAAAAAACGATCTGTCGGATCTGCCGAAAACCATATATCTGCTTTCAGTCTCCTCAACTTGTCTCCCTCCCTCCAGAACCACCGATCCGTCGAAGCTAGGGCGGTGCGTTTTGGATCTAATCTTGGATTCTGGTATGCGAACCCAATTCCAATTCTCATGTAAAGTTGTTAAATATTGTAGATTTGAATCGATTTATGGATTTAGGAGTATGGATTTGTAGATTAGGGTAAAACTATGTAAATCGAATACGAATTTACGATTTTAGGCTTGTTGTTTTTAGGGTTTTGTTGTTTGATATCTATTTTGATTAGTGAATCTGCTAAATGTATTTTCCTAGTATTTACCCTACTTGATTACTTCAACCTATTTGCTCACTGTTTCAACTTTAGTATAAGTGGTGAGGAAGACATTGCCTTGATTACTTCAACCCAGTTGATCACTGTTTTAAATTTTTATTCAGTTTTATAATTCACCATCTTAGTTTGGATCGGGATCTGTGCCTGCCATAGTAAGGGGAGAACCATCATAATGGAAAAGTCAGTGCCTCTTAGTTTTGACCATGGAAGAATTGGCAAATAGGATTTTAAAATAGGATGAAACCGTAGGTCGAATGATTGGTGGTTTTGGGTATAGGAGGATTAGAGGATTACAGCGGAGAGTTATTAGGAGGATACTGGATTGGAGATTTGGTTAATCGCAGTTTGATAGTTTTGGTTGTAAAACAATGAAATGCACAGAAAGAAAAAAAATAGGTTGTAATACAATGAACCACTATAATGAAAGCAGAGAACAATTGTAATACAATTCCTGTTGCAAAAAGAAATACGAAAACTGAAGTGTACAGTTTTGAATTATAATGCACTTTTTTTTAAAGAACAGTGTTCAAAACGCAAATGAAAACCAGATTTGCTTTGCTTCAATTAAAAAAATGGATAGGGAAATAAGCTGAATAAACATCACTGTAATGTAATAGAGAAGTGGATGGACAGAGAATCAAGCGGACAAAGAAAGTTTATTTACTTTTTTCTCAGAAGTGACAATTTAAATAAAATGTAAATAGGAATCAAAATTTTAAGCAGAACTGCAATTAACATTTTTTACTTTCAAATTTTTTTGAGAAAGTTTCATTACCAAAGAAGATAATAGCATATCTGGAAGATTATGTGTACCATGATTAGAATATTATCAGGCAACTTGCGATCTGGACCTGTGCCTACGGTTGTAGGGTGAGTATGACTGAGACCTATGCTTGCGGTAGTATGAAGAGTAGACCGGGACCTGTCCCTGCGGTGATAGGAAGGAGAGTACGATTTGGACCTGTGCCTGGCGTAGTAAGGGGAATATGACCTCTCCCTGTCTGATGAATAACAGTCAGGTGTCATGTACTGCTGCTGCCCTGTCTCCCTCTAGGCGAGGGACTATGTGAACTTCCTCGTCCTTCCAAATATACAATGACATACAATAAACATCAGCAATAAAATAGATGCTACAGATCGTTGATTATGTACACTGGTTAAAAATACATGCATATGTTCATACATGTCTTATGCCCACTTCATTTAAGCCAGTTAATTCTTTTATTTAATACTACTTCCCAAAACATTCAATAAGCCTTTTTCTATATAAAAAAATGAACGGCCGTTTAGTCTAAATCTTCATCTGATCCTATAAATGGTTGGTGTGTATCGCAGATTTGGGTCCTGCCATCAAGTTAGAAGGCGACAAAGATGAAGGATTAGTTGGTGAGGCGCTTTGCATCGGTAGGTCCTTTTACGTTTTGGCCGATTTGAGTGTTAAATCTCAAGTAGTTAAAGGTATGTTTATAGTTGGATTATTGTTCCACAAGTTCTGGGGGGCTACAATAATAAATATCCATAATCATTCAGCCATATCTTTAAGTTAATTCTTTTAAATGCAGTGAAAGATGACTAGAATGTAGAAAAAAGGTATACAACCTGAATTTTGTTTTGTTTGTTTGGAAATTTCTTGAGAACTGGTAAAGAATTGAGGGCAAAAGGCTGATCAGTACGTAGAAAATGTAACGTGAAATATTGATAGTAGATAGTTGTTAAACTTTTATACGACGAATTTGAAAACTTTCCGAGTTATGTATCTGTTGGAGTAAAGTGGGTGTATCCTTTTGCTGGAAGCAGCATTTTTTTTCTTTTTTAAACTTCTTATTAACAATACTGAGATGAATTATTGCATTTGACTTTTGAGCATGTTTTACTATTTTTTTCCTCTTAGATATCATGATATCATCATTGAGATGTTTATTAACAGACCGCTGAAATGCCGGACTTTTATGTAAAAAGAGAGTATGACCTGAGTGGTTTTGCTGTTGGTATTGTTAAAAAAGAATCAGTTAGTAATGGAAATAATATCAAAGCTGTCAATGTTCTCATTGGTCTTCCATCAAGTGGAGTCCACTCTAATGGATATTCTGTGAAAACCCGTAACTTCCCCGTAAAGGAAAGCGTCGGATAGTTCGAGAACAAACCACAACAGAACACATACAGAAGAACATTTCATTGTATATTACAACAGTGCATCAGATTACAAGAATATACAGAGTATAAATGAATATTACACAGAAATATCAGAGATTTAAATTACATTTAAATACATAGCAGCGGAAAATCATACAATACACAACTAGAAGAGATATACGGATACAAAGCTTTCCGGATATCGTTCCAGCTGTAATCCAAGATCCTGTGAATATAAATCTGCAAAACCAAAACTACTAGCTACCCGTGTCAAAATAGGGGCACCCAGAGTTTAGGTTAAAACAATAAACTCCAGGTCAGTCATGTGACTGGTGTGAGAACTAAAACAGTTAATCTTTATTTTTAAAGTTAGGTAAATCAAGGGACCACGCCGTATAACACGGAACGGGTTTCCTCCCAAGAATACCAGTGCATAAAACAACAGCGCAATGCTAAATAAAGAAAAAATGAAGCTGTTATAAGACCCAGGTCCCATCACACAATGCAACGCAGCCGAGGATAGGGTTTTCCCTTATAACAGCCAAAGAATGCTTGATACGTTTAAAACAAATCATTTGATACTATTATAAGTGCATAGTGTATAAAACATTTCAAATCATAAGTATCAATCATAGGCGGCATGAATGGCCCATAACACTATGTCGCCATATATAAGTTTACAATCAAAACCGCAAATGTCGTATTGGAAGTTGGGTTATCATTTATGGTATGAACCGAGGCTAGGGGCAAGATCCTCTACCGATTTGTGACTCTCTAGCCCGAGCCACAGGGTCAGAGCGCATCGACCCTTTAGATCGTCAGGGCCGGTCCACCGATGTGGATTATTATGCCTGAACACTACGTTTCCCCGCCCTTTGGGGCGTAAGCCTGGCCCGTCAGCCGACCAGAAGCATCGGCCGAAACCGATATCACGAGGCGCCTCGCTTTTCAGCAAGTAATAATAAGTAACATCCACATGAGTCAAACTCGTCAGCCAGTTCAAGCACTGACGCCACTCCTAACTAGAAAGAAACGCATGTCCTCCCTGAGGTCCGTCTCCCGTTTTTGATTCATACCGGGTGTGATACTCGCGAATCAACGTTACACAAAGCTACGCCACAAAGGCCGTGCTTCGATCATCAACCACAAGACTTTGCTTTTCAACAGAAGCCTTGATCATTTGCATCTTAGCATGCCACACAGGCAATTCACTCCATGCGATTGATATCCATCAATATATAACCCCTGAGCTCGTACGTCTCAGAGAAGGGCGTTAAGCAAGAGAATAAATTCTCCGCCGCCAAACAGATATATATTTAATAGAGATCAATCACACGGACTAAAATCCAATGTCAGACACACAGTCCATTTACAAGTCCGTTCTGGGTCTGAACGAAACCGGAGGCACCTAGTACCCCGCATATCCATCGATCTCCAAGTACGTCTGGACGATCACTAACTGTTTCCATCTTCTTGGGTGTACAACCCAATCAAGATCATCAGTAATTACCCAAACGACGTGAAGACCTCCGGTCTTCGACCACCGTCTTCATCTTCGACTTATCGTCGTATCAGTTATTCAGAATGGGATAAACCCGGTCTTTCCGAATAACTCGCGTATATATTATAAAAGTGTTACACAAACACAACATACGCCTCATTCCAATTCATCAGTCACTAACCGTAAATTAATCAAGAGAATAATTTCCCAAATATTAACCCCGAAGGCCGAAACCAACATCAGATCAATATCCAGAAAACCATTCTGCTTGGCTAACCGACAGTTAGTTTCTAAATTTCACATTCATAGGGAAAGGTTCCCATTAATTTTATCCAAGATAAATTTCTTGAATTTATTCTTTAATCTATTTTTGAATATCAATTCAAACTAGTCGGGATTAGCGAACCTTACCGAAGTAATCATTTGTTTTAATTTCCCAATCCCAACCTATTCATCCCATGAAGTAAAACTGGTAATACTTCATATCTAACACCACGGTGTTATCGGTAAATTCAATTACCATTTCACGTTCAAATCTAATTAAAGATTTAACTATCGCCTGGAGTAAAACTGGTGATACTCCATTTTCGATCATTTCAATCTAATTAAAGATTCATTAAAACTCCACTTAGTTTTAATCGTTAACTGGGTTAAAGAATCCGTGTCATTTAAAACACGGTTCACGATAAACCCAAAGTCACATCCCATTAATTATCGGGTTAAAGAACGAGTGTTATTTAAAACACTGTTCACGATAAACCCAAAAATCAATATCAATTCAATTCCAATTAAATATTATTTAATTGGTACACTTCATTAAATCTAAATAAAAAGATTTAATCTTTTCTCAACTAGGTTCAAGAACAGTGTTAGTGAAGACACCATTCACGACAAACCCAAATCACATTTGATATTCAATACAAGGCTCTGAATAGAAAAATATCCCGGCTTATATTCAATATCAAATTCTACGACCAACAAATATCGTATTGGAAATAACGATATATAAATATCTTTCAAATTTCCATAACAACACCTGTATAATCACGAAATTCGACATCGAAATGTTCTGAAGGCAATTTCGATTCAAATCCATTCCAATGCAATTATTGGAAATTCTGGTTATTTTCAAAACCATTTCAATATTCAATTTATTTATTTAAAAATAAATAGAATTGTAATTCTAGTTCAAAACTAGTTCATTTCGATAAAAATCTATTTTTATCTTTTCAAATATGGAGTTTTTCATCCCAATTCTTTCTAAATCATTTCTTATGATTTTACACAAATTATTGCTATTTTTAATAATTTTATCAAGGCCCGTACAGTCGATTTCCATCAATGGCCATCGAACTGCACTTACAACGACCTTTTTCGAATTTGATTTGGACATAATTCCAAATCCAACCGTTAGATTTCAAATTTCTAATATTCGTTAGAAAGCTCTTTTCGATACGAACCCAACGGTTCCGGTTTTAGGAGAATCCGACGGTCGGATCTCCCGTAATGTCCGTTTGAAATAAATGGTCGAAATTCGCGAACTGCCGCGGCGCGGCTCGTTCTATTCAGGCCATTATATTATATATATATAATATATTTCGTCGATTTCTATTTAAAACGAATTATATAAATAGTTTTAATATTCGTTTCAAAAGCAATCTCAACTTCCATTTCAATTCAAATCAAAATTGAATTCTTCTTTATAAATTCGTTTTAAAATTCATTTCTATTCAATTCAAATTTCAATTCAATTTGAATTCATTTCAATTCGTTTTCAATTCAATTCGAAATCGTTTTCAATTCAATTCATTTCGAAATCGTTTTCAATTCATTTCATTTCAAAATCGTTTTCAATTCATTTCATTTCGAAATTGTTTTCAATTCATTTCCTTTCAAAATCGTTTTCAATTCATTTCATTTCGAAATCGTTTTCAATTCATTTCCTTTCGAAATCGTTTTCAATTCATTTCATTTCGAAATCGTTTTCAATTCATTTCATTTTGAAATCGTTTTCAATTCATTTCATTTCGAAATCGTTTTCAATTCAATTCATTTCGAAATCGTTTTCAATTCAATTCATTTCGAAATCGTTTTCAATTCATTTCCTTTCAAAATCGTTTTCAATTCATTTCATTTCGAAATCGTTTTCAATTCATTTCATTTCGAAATCGTTTTCAATTCATTTCATTTCGAAATCGTTTTCAATTCAATTCATTTCGAAATCGTTTTCAATTCAATTCATTTCGAAATCGTTTTCAATTCATTTCGTTTCGAAATCGTTTTCAATTCAATTCATTTCGAAATCGTTTTCAATTCAATTCATTTCGAAATCGTTTTCAATTCATTTCATTTCGAAATCGTTTTCAATTCATTTCATTTCGAAATCGTTTTCAATTCATTTCATTTCGAAATCGTTTTCAATTCATTTCATTTCGAAATCGTTTTCAATTCATTTCATTTCGAAATCGTTTTCAATTCATTTCATTTCGAAATCGTTAAAATCGATATAAATATCGTTCACGTCAAAATGGCGTCAATCTAATCAACACGGCTTCATAAATTTCTATTTTCAAATATTCTATTTCCAATATTTCTTTTTCAAAGTAGTTGTTATTATTAAAATATTTCGTTCAACACATGACCAATCTCAATGGATGAGTACTGTCAACACATGAACTTTTATTTTATATCGATAAAGATGTAAATTTTATTACTAAAATATTTCGTTCAACACATGTCCAATCTCAATGGATGAGTACTGTCAACACATGAACTTTTATTTTATAATATTCTTTATTTTTCAAATTGGAATGAGGCCCAATCAATTACCATATAAAGTTAATTATATGGATTTTCGTACATTACACACATATAATAGCATTGAAAAATAATCAACCATCAACCAAAGTGCACTACACTGTATAAGCATCAAATATAGATATCTAACGCTTATAACAGTCTGTCAATCAATCGATCGACATATTTAATCAATCAGGATGAGTGAACTTCAATTTTCATCCCAACACCCGTGTGGGGTTTCAAACAATCAAACACAGATTTTATTTGTGCAGTTGGGCGATGTGTAAAATTTATCGACCCAATCAATGTCTTTCAAATAGGTGTACATAAACAAACCGTCCGGTCTGTAAATGAATATTTATTTATTCATATTCACGTTAAAAATTATATTTTTAACGACAAAACATTTTATTTCAACATATGAATTTCTATTCAGTTCATTCTTTAAATAAAATGATATTTTTATTTTTCTAACTGATTTTAGAAAATTTCGGCGGCATAACGGCACGATACTAGAAACGGGACGAGGCCTAGCCTTATCCCCGGTCTAGTGAAGGCCCACGCCATTCACACATCAATCAAATCACCAAACAACCAAATTCTAATCAAATCATATAACTAACCTATGCAACCAAACAAACAAGTCCATGGTCTGTGGACGATTGTGTCGGGTGCTACTAAGCACCGTCTGCATCCTAGTATATATATATAACTAGAAAAATAGAATTTGAGTGAGAAGTTCTCACCCATAGCTATCCTAGCTCCACGGCACTTCTAATGCAGGAAATCTTCGCCAACTCGCCTTTTGTCGCTTTCGTTGTCCGCTTTCACTACCTATGTAAAAATCGAATTTTTACTTCGCTATTCAATATATAAAAATCACATTTTTACTTCGATGTTCAATATATAAAAATCACATTTTTATACCGCTACTATATAGATAAAAATTCTATTTTAACACCGCCACTATATAGATAAAAATTTCTATTTTATACCGCTACTATATAGATAAAAATTCTATTTTAACACCGCCACTATATAGATAAAATTTCTATTTTATACCGCTACTATATAGATAAAAATTTCTATTTTATACCGCTACTATATAGATAAAAATTCTATTTTATACCGCTACTATATAGATAAAAATTTCTATTTTATACCGCTACTATATAGATAAAAATTCTATTTTTATCTTGCTAGTAATATAATAAAAATTGTATTTTTATTACTCTATATAAATAAAAACATATTTTTATTCTTCCTATGATATAAAAATCATATTTTTACTCTTGTATTATTTAATTTTACCTATAAAGACCACACCTTTATTTTCAAAATTATATCTTTATAATAAAAATCATGTTTTTATTATAAAAATCATCTCTTTGTTCTATTTTAAAAACAATACTAATTATATAAACTGATTTTATAATTTAAAAACTGATTTCATCAATTAAAAACTGATTTCATAAATTAAAAATTACCTGAGGGGCGCTTGGGGGAGAGGGGTGGCCGGAGGCAGTCGCTGGGGGGGGACGGTGGCCCTTGCGGTGGCGGCTCGCGAAGGGGGTACTCACGGTGGTTCTAGGGTTCGCGACTGAGGGGGTTTCTCGAGTGGAGGGTGGCGGCTGATGAAAAGGGGGGTTCGGCGATGGGTGGCACCGCCTAGGGCGCGATGGCGAGGTGCGGAGGTTCATCGAGATGAAGGAGGCTTCGGTTTTTTTTTCTTTTTTCTTTCTTATTCTGGTTTGAGAACGAACGGGGATGGGGGGGTGTTGACTTGGAAAGGGGGAGAGAGAAAACTTTGGAGGGGGGGCATCTAATTTATATAATTAATTTATTTCAAAATTCAAAAAGTAACTTTTTATTTCGAACACGAAATCGAACCCACCGACTGTCACCCCTAGCCAATTACCCCCATTCTGAACACAATGGGATATGTATCCTAAGCTGATTCGACTGTTACAATCAGTTTCCGTTAAATTTACATTTAAATAACTATATTGAATTTTAAACGTACATTTCAAATTACCGGGGTCGCATACTAGCTCAAAAAATTGCAGAAAAATATTTTCTAGCTTCGTATTGACGATACGGTCCTAACAAAACTAGTTTCGTCGAATTCTGAGACTGTTTGAAAAATGGCCAATTTCCAGTCGATTAAAATCAACTGAAACTGGTCAAACGTGTTTTCCTTTGCCACGCTCACATATTGATTCGAAAAATTATGAAATTTGGAATCTAGCAATAATTTAACATCACGGACCCAACAAAACTGGTTTCGTCGAAATCCGAGGTCGTTTGCAAAATTGCTATTTTTAAGGGCCTTATATATATATAAATATATATAAATTCCACAGCGACTATTTCTAATTTTAAACTGGACATATCTTATCATTTCTAAGATGAAATCTCAGTTTGTTAACTTCGTTACAAAGATATAGTTATACAGATTCAAATATTTCTTGTTTCGTTCAATTCTGACTTATATTGAATTCTGTATATTCATTTGAAATTAGAAATCGAATTTTCGAACTACCGCGCCATTTTCAATTCCTTTTATAATTATATATAATTATTATATATTCTAACGACGACGTATATGATATATACGTTCCAATTATATTCAAAATAAATTTCTCGTCGATATTATTTAAAATAATTCATTTTAAATATTCAAAATTCGCTAAAATTGCCAAAATAAAAATTTTAAACTGGCCCAGATTTTCGGGTTGTTACAATCTCCCCCACTTAAAACTTTTCGTCCCCGAAAAGGAACAAAGTCGAAAGTGGTTTGATTAATCAACTCTACGCTCGATCTGGCTTCCATTCTCCAACCTTTCAGTTTCTGAGAATTTTCAAATTTTCAAAAATTTGGCTAACACCCTAAATTTTTGAAAAATTTCGCCATAACCTCCCCTGCAATGGGAGCATCGGGGAATTGCAAATAGCTTCCCCGGTCCTTCTAATCTCAAAAAGAAAAAGAAAAAGCCAAGCGGCTAGCCAATAGGCTCATAAAATCATCATCACCCAAACAAAACAGTAAATTATGTAGTAAACATGTACCTATTTGTCGGGCAAACAAATTTTATTCTCTGGCTCTAGCCTCCTTGCTATGACATGTTCAATGATATATATGTATATGCAAGCAAATGCAACCAATTTTCGATATAATTCAATATTTGGTTCTGTTAGGCTAAATGGCTAAAAATTAGCAAACAAATAAACAAACAACACAAACATCAATCAATTAGTTGATTAGCTTTTCAAATTCATAATTTTAATACATATACAAAAATCATGTTTTTAATGCCAATTCACAACAATAGGCCCTATCTAATTTTGGTTCTCACACCAGTCTAATGGAAACATATAGAAATCACACCTTCGAAACACGGAAATAAATTCTAATGATGACGCGTCAATCATTAGAATCATGTCCGAGCGACTAGAGTGTGATTCTATATCTATCGAATATATTTGAGGCTTCAATACACGTGGATCAGACGTATACTAAAATCTCTATATATTTGACTGTCCAAATCAATGTAAATAAATAATCAAATACGTATAATTGATTTAAATTTTCAAAACAAAAATTTGTTTTCATTTTAAAAATATACTCTTCACACTCGTTCTAGGATACTACTGATCCCATCTCTAACGAGTCATTCCCATTGGATATTACTAATCCAATATCTGATGAATTCTTTCGTACGGTTCTAATGTGTCTTGTTCTCTGCTTTGTAAACCAAAGCTCTGATACCAACTGTGAAAACCCGTAACTTCCCCGTAAAGGAAAGCGTCGGATAGTTCGAGAACAAACCACAACAGAACACATACAGAAGAACATTTCATTGTATATTACAACAGTGCATCAGATTACAAGAATATACAGAGTATAAATGAATATTACACAGAAATATCAGAGATTTAAATTACATTTAAATACATAGCAGCGGAAAATAATACAATACACAACTAGAAGAGATATACGGATACAAAGCTTTCCGGATATCGTTCCAGCTGTAATCCAAGATCCTGTGAATATAAATCTGCAAAACCAAAACTACTAGCTGCCCGTGTCAAAATAGGGGCACCCAGAGTTTAGGTTAAAACAATAAACTCCAGGTCAGTCATGTGACTGGTGTGAGAACTAAAACAGTTAATCTTTATTTTTAAAGTTAGGTAAATCAAGGGACCACGCCGTATAACACGGAACGGGTTTCCTCCCAAGAATACCAGTGCATAAAACAACAGCGCAATGCTAAATAAAGAAAAAATGAAGCTGTTATAAGACCCAGGTCCCATCACACAATGCAACGCAACCGAGGATAGGGTTTTCCCTTATAACAGCCAAAGAATGCTTGATACGTTTAAAACAAATCATTTGATACTATTATAAGTGCATAGTGTATAAAACATTTCAAATCATAAGTATCAATCATAGGCGGCATGAATGGCCCATAACACTATGTCGCCATATATAAGTTTACAATCAAAACCGCAAATGTCGTATTGGAAGTTGGGTTATCATTTATGGTATGAACCGAGGCTAGGGGCAAGATCCTCTACCGATTTGTGACTCTCTAGCCCGAGCCACAGGGTCAGAGCGCATCGACCCTTTAGATCGTCAGGGTCGGTCCACCGATGTGGATTATTATGCCTGAACACTACGTTTCCCCGCCCTTTGGGGCGTAAGCCTGGCCCGTCAGCCGACCAGAAGCATCGGCCGAAACCGATATCACGAGGCGCCTCGCTTTTCAGCAAGTAATAATAAGTAACATCCACATGAGTCAAACTCGTCAGCCAGTTCAAGCACTGACGCCACTCCTAACTAGAAAGAAACGCATGTCCTCCCTGAGGTCCGTCTCCCGTTTTTGATTCATACCGGGTGTGATACTCGCGAATCAACGTTACACAAAGCTACGCCACAAAGGCCGTGCTTCGATCATCAACCACAAGACTTTGCTTTTCAACAGAAGCCTTGATCATTTGCATCTTAGCATGCCGCACAGGCAATTCACTCCATGCGATTGATATCCATCAATATATAACCCCTGAGCTCGTACGTCTCAGAGAAGGGCGTTAAGCAAGAGAATAAATTCTCCGCCGCCAAACAGATATATATTTAATAGAGATCAATCACACGGACTAAAATCCAATGTCAGACACACAGTCCATTTACAAGTCCGTTCTGGGTCTGAACGAAACCGGAGGCACCTAGTACCCCGCATATCCATCGATCTCCAAGTACGTCTGGACGATCACTGTAACACCCCGTGTATTCTATAACTGTGGAATTAACAAATTAAAGTATAATTAATTTGAAATCAAAGAACTAAGGGAAACGGGATACGCCATTGCATTCGTCTCGGAAAAATACGCGAAATAGAGTCCGAGTTTTCGAAAAACGGAGTCCGTATGAAGAAGATATAGCCTCCGGAAGTTTCTGAATTAAGTTTAAAATTCGAACAGTTCAGAAAATCATGTTTAAAATTAAAAATGGGGCCCAATTGGCCAGGGCGGGAAAATTCCCGCCTAAGACACCCAGGTCGACTGGGCTGTCGACCTGGTCTAGCCAGGTCGACAGGGCTGTCGACCTGGTCCAGACCCAGGTCGAACCCAGTCCACCCTGGCTGGCCTAGTCTATGTTGGTCGATTTCCAGAAGCATGCTTTGTCATTAGGGCTAGGTGGCAGGCTCTAATTGGTCTCTCTTTCGAATGAATGGCTACGATCAATCCAAGCAACATCGATGGTCCTAATCAGTTCATAAACTCTATAAAATGACCCTAGACTCTACCTAGGTTTCTTACACAATTCTCTAGCCTCCATTGCTCTCTTCTTCTAATAAAAAAATAAAAATGGCGTCGCTGCTCTGCTGGAATTAAAACTAGAAGATAATCAACATCAGCCTAAGCAACTCAATTCAAACTAGAGATTAAAGTTTCTGCAAAGATTCTACAACAAGTTAAAGTTCTTTCTTTAATCCAATCAAGGCAAGTACAGTTATTTTCCGCTATAAACGTTAATTATAATTTTGATATGTTTTTAATTCTGAATCTGAGATTGTATATATATTCTCTTCTGTCAGATTTGTTTTTTTGTGACTGTTCTGTATCCCTTTTCTTCTTTTCTGTTTTTATAGCCAGGCTACCACGAGCCTGTGCCTAATCTCATAAGAGATGAACGTATGAACGCAAATTTTGGGATAAATAATGAATGATGCGAAATTTGACAAGACTAAATTGAATGTATGACTTTAGGTCTGAGGCATAAAATATATTGGACATATGCATAAATTTGACTATGAACATATAATTTATGCATGTTGTATGCATAGTTATGTTGTAATTTAGAACTGTAATTAATGAGCATATGTTGTAAACTAGATTTGGATCTATGCATATTCTATGATAGAAGAAAAGAGGAACCATTGTAAGATTACATATGATTTGAGACTTTGGACAAAATGCATATAAAAGTCAAGATATGATTTTTAGAAGATATGATTTAAAGATTTATATTGTTGGGTATAGTTTGCATAATGATTCATGACTCAAAAAGAAGAAAATATGGAAACTTAGGTGTAAAGATTTACATTAATTAGGATATCTATTATTGTGATTATACCTAAATAGGGATTTTTGGATATATGGCATGCATTGAAATTAATGGTTATATTTGGTATAATTTATATGTGAATCTGCTGTAAAATGCTAGTTTAACAAAAATTGGAACATATGTTATATGGCAAATTATGTCCATATTCTGCGCTTATGCAAACATGGAGTATATGTTGTGAATCATGACAATTATGTAAGCATATGAATTTAGGCCAATTTATGATTGGGCAAGGCATGTAAATAGAACTTTTAGAAATATTAAATTTGCTAAATCTGCTAATTTGTCAAGTTGCCTAAACTACTAGTTTTGTTATATTGCCTAGACTGCTAATTAGATTGAAATGCCCAATCTGTTAAATTTGTCGGTTGAAATGCCTAACCTGTTATATGCCAAAATCTGCTAAGTTGCTAAATCTGTTAAATCCGTTAAGTCATATAAAATCTGTTATCTGCTATGTTGATATAATCATCCTGTTATTGATATAATCTGAATTGGCATATATATTGGGCGTGCGCATAAACGGTAAATTATTAATTAATTGGCCGCAAAGATAAACATGGCTAACTCGAGGTTAGAATGAGTTTGCGGCGTAAATCTGCCCGGAACCGCCCGGCACATCCAGTGGCCGCAAACAATAGGTTCTAATGTGAGAAGTTAGTCATAACATGCGTAAGACACGAGGTTAGGTCTGGCTTGTGGCAGAAGTCTGCCCGGAACCGCCCGGCATATCCAGCGGCCACAAGCTACCGACCTAATGTGAGAGGTCTGTGCATTAATAATTAATTAATGCAAATCTAAGATAAGAATGACGTCTAAAACGTATTGGGGAAAAATAGGGTTAAACCAAAGGGATTAATAGATGTAGTAAAACCCGTCCATGAATCTGTAGGCCCAATACAAAGTTAGACAAATCTGAAAAATCTGTACATCTGATCCGTTAGTCTGAAAACTTGTTAACTTAATTTGTGAATTAGTAAATCTGAATTCTGTATGTCTGAACTTGTAAACAAGTTAATCTGAAATCTGTTAGTCTGGGGACACAAGGTTAGGAGGGGAATTACTTGTGTCATCTGTTGTTTGGGACCCATATTAGTCAGTAACCCTTTCTGGTATCAAAACTTTGACCCAACAGTAAGTAGGGTCCGGGCACGCTTACTGAACTAATTATAAGAGGTTCATTCTGATAATGGCGAGGGGTGTTGATGGTGCGTTCCAACCGGGTCATGTGCGTGCATGGATCCCGGTCTCCCTCTGAGGATGTAAGACGCCGTGACATCTGTAAATAGGTCTGTGCCAATTGGTTGTCACTTTAGGGAGTGATACACCCTACTGTGGGGCCGACACAGGATATTTATGTATTAGGGAGCCGATCGCTTGGGGTAGGGTTTTAGGGTACGCTTAGTTCTGTCTGTTTCTGTGTGGTACCGTCTGTTCGGGTGGTAAAGGCCCATTACTAGTGTACACCTAATTCCACATTCTGTTTCCATAGGGATAAATATGTTTCTTCTTCTGTCTGTTTCTGATCGGGTAGTAAAGGCCCATTATTAGCATTCTGTTTCTGTTAAAGTATTCTGTACCCGTTCCTGCTTCAATTTAGACATTAGGGTGACACCTAATTTTGCTATACTATTATTAGTGCAGAGAAGTGTAAAACAATAGTTTATATCATTCTGTTTTTCTGTTATATCTGCTACACCTGTTATAGTTACCTCACATCCAGTTTTATGTTCATATCATATTATTATTATCTGTTCATATGTTGAAAGTCACTGGACTTGCCAGACTTTTTGTCTGACCCTTGTTGTTTCGCCTCCTTTCTTCCGTTTCCCCCCCCCAGGTTATCCAAGGAGGGAAATACTTTAGCTTGATCCGGATTTCTCTTTGCCTGAAGTGCTTAAAGTATGGCTTGGCTCTGTATAGCTTCCGTTCCATGGGGATTATGATTTTAAACTATGCATTTTGAAGGCTTTTGTACAAGACTGATATTTTGTACTTGAATTCTGAAATTGAAAGGATGTAACCATATTAATTTCTGTTTCCGCTGTAATAAAGTTAAAAATTTTCAAGTACTGTTTTATCTGTCTTGTAAGTTTCTGTTCTGTTTACTAAAATGCTCCACCAAAGTTAAGGCATTCCCTTTAGGGAGTGACCTTAACGGAGGTGGGGTGTTACACTTGGTATCAGAGCTGAAGGTTACCAGATTGGGTAAAGTTTTTGAAAACTGTTTTCAAAAAGGTTTTGGAAGGAAGTAATTTCAAAAAAGAAAATAAAGCTTATTTTGGAAAACATGATCCCCAAGAGCCATATATCTTTCTTTCAGTCCTTTTTGTATTGAACCTTTCCTTTTTCGTTCCAGCATGACTGAAGCATCTGAGATACCAGAGGGTGTTCATGTACCCGGTTGGTTTCGTCAATATCTTGAGGCTAGGACCGCCGCTGCAGGTCCCGTAAATGATCCCCCTCCTCCACCCCCTCCTCGTGCAATTGCTTTCTCAAAGATCTGTAGAGATTTTAGGGTCATGGGTGGGAAGGATTTCAAAGGAACTGAATCATTCGTAGAAGCAAGGAATTGGCTCAAAGAAACTGAGGATCTATTCGTTATCTTCGAGGTGGACGATAGGCAGAAGGTACAGTTGGCAGTATGGCTGCTCAAAGACGAAGCTTCCTACTGGTGGGAAGTCACTAACGCCGAGAGGCCGGTTGAGACATGGATGGATTTCAGAACAAGGTTTGAGACAAAATTCCTCTCGCAAGCTGAACGAAGTTTACAATTGGAAAAGTTCTTGTCTCTTAAGCAAGGAAGTATGACGGTCAAGGAATACGTCAACCAGTTCAACCAACTAGCAAGATTCGGATTGGATTTAGTCAACACTCAGCATAAAAAGGCTCTTCGCTTTGTTAAAGGATTGAATGAGCCACTGCACAGCCTAGCCATGACCCATGTACCCATGGGAGAAACTTACGAGAAATTGGTGGATATGGCACTACTGCACGAGGAAGACAAGGGCCCGAAAGAGACAAAGAAGGAAGAACCACAGAATAAGAAAGCGGGGCCCAAAAAGGAAACACAAAAGAAGGATGAGAAGTCTGAAGATAAGAAGGGGAAAAAGTGCTTTACTTGTGGGAGCTCAACTCATCTGAACAAGGATTGCAGAAAAAGGAAGGGCGCTTGCTTCAACTGTGGGGAGATGGGACACTTCACTAGGGACTGCCCGAAGAGACGAGGACAAGGAGGGCAGGCGAACACTCTTGAGGCTAGTGGCTAGGATAGAAATAGGAAAATCTCTATAGTAGGTTTAATTTCTTTATCTGATTATGGAGTTAAGACTTTTTCTGATTCTGGTATTTTGATTTTGTAATCGATACTCTGCACTTTAATACTAGTATTCTTTCTGAATTCCGCTATAGACTCAGACCCATAATGGTTACGGATCATCTGTTTGAGATTGGGGTTTGAGGGATATCTGTGTTAGGCGTCAAGTATGACGCATACATTCTGAGTTTTCGTGGGGTATGATTTTATCATGCTTAGCTTCCTAAGAATCATTAGGGAACCTGATCTGTACCAGTAGTCTGTAAATATCTAAATACTTTTTATAGGATTTCCAGTTTTGACATTGTCTAAAGAAGGTAATCCTCTGGGTGTCAATTTGATGTTGGTTTCGGTCTTTGGGGCCGATACTTAGGACCCATGTCTAATGGGAACCAAATTTTCGTTCTATCTGTACTCGCTTCCATCATTCGACTGTATCCTATCGATCGAATATTTGAACTTTAGGTAGAAACTAATGGGTGTAAACATGTGTTTGAGACATGTTATGTTTGATGGTTGCAAGTGGATGCAAGTGGTTGCTAGTGGTTGTCCGTGGATGCATATACACACACTAGGCACTAGATCGGCTCGAAAACACTCTCATACTGCATATGGATAGGTGAGCATTTTTCAATTCTTGTGGATGCAAATTGGTTGATTCAGCACATGGATGTTGCATTTGAGTGAATGGTTGTGCACTCATATAGAAATAATATATATCATCAGAATTCTATTGCATACATGTTGGACTCATGGCACTGACATAATTCGCATTAAGGAGGTCAACTGAATCAGTAGACCGCCTGATCTTTGCATTAGGTAAGGAACATATACACACACTTTTGCATATGTTCATACAACATTAGAAGTTTTCTAAGGACAATGGATGCTTGTGGATGATGGTTGAGTAGATGGGTGATTGGATGGCAGGACACATTCTTCTTAACTTGAAGATTTCGGGGACGAAATCCTTTTAAGTGGGGGAGAATGTAACACCCCGTGTATTCTATAACTGTGGAATTAACAAATTAAAGTATAATTAATTTGAAATCAAAGAACTAAGGGAAACGGGATATGCCATTGCATTCGTCTCGGAAAAATACGCGAAATAGAGTCTGAGTTTTCGAAAAACGGAGTCCGTATGAAGAAGATATAGCCTCCAGAAGTTTCTGAATTAAGTTTAAAATTCGAACAGTTCAGAAAATCAAGTTTAAAATTAAAAATGGGGCCCAATTGGCCAGGGCGGGAAAATTCCCGCCTAAGACACCCAGGTCGACTGGGCTGTCGACCTGGTCTAGCCAGGTCGACAGGGCTGTCAACAGGGCTGTCGACCTGGTCCAGACCCAGGTCGAACCCAGTCCACCCTGGCTGGCCTAGTCTATGTTGGTCGATTTCCAGAAGCATGCTTTGTCATTAGGGCTAGGTGGCAGGCTCTAATTGGTCTCTCTTTCGAATGAATGGCTACGATCAATCCAAGCAACATCGATGGTCCTAATCAGTTCATAAACTCTATAAAATGACCCTAGACTCTACCTAGGTTTCTTACACAATTCTCTAGCCTCCATTGCTCTCTTCTTCTAATAAAAAAATAAAAATGGCGTCGCTGCTCTGCTGGAATTAAAACTAGAAGATAATCAACATCAGCCTAAGCAACTCAATTCAAACTAGAGATTAAAGTTTCTGCAAAGATTCTACAACAAGTTAAAGTTCTTTCTTTAATCCAATCAAGGCAAGTACAGTTATTTTCCGCTATAAACGTTAATTATAATTTTGATATGTTTTTAATTCTGAATCTGAGATTGTATATATATTCTCTTCTGTCAGATTTGTTTTTCTGTGACTGTTCTGTATCCCTTTTCTTCTTTTCTGTTTTTATAGACAGGCTACCACGAGCCTGTGCCTAATCTCATAAGAGATGAACGTATGAACGCAAATTTTGGGATAAATAATGAATGATGCGAAATTTGACAAGACTAAATTGAATGTATGACTTTAGGTCTGAGGCATAAAATATATTGGACATATGCATAAATTTGACTATGAACATATAATTTATGCATGTTGTATGCATAGTTATGTTGTAATTTAGAACTGTAATTAATGAGCATATGTTGTAAACTAGATTTGGATCTATGCATATTCTATGATAGAAGAAAAGAGGAACCATTGTAAGATTACATATGATTTGAGACTTTGGACAAAATGCATATAAAAGTCAAGATATGATTTTTAGAAGATATGATTTAAAGATTTATATTGTTGGGTATAGTTTGCATAATGATTCATGACTCAAAAAGAAGAAAATATGGAAACTTAGGTGTAAAGATTTACATTAATTAGGATATCTATTATTGTGATTACACCTAAATAGGGATTTTTGGATATATGGCATGCATTGAAATTAATGGTTATATTTGGTATAATTTATATGTGAATCTGCTGTAAAATGCTAGTTTAACAAAAATTGGAACATATGTTATATGGCAAATTATGTCCATATTATGCGCTTATGCAAACATGGAGTATATGTTGTGAATCATGACAATTATGTAAGCATATGAATTTAGGCCAATTTATGATTGGGCAAGGCATGTAAATAGAACTTTTAGAAATATTAAATTTGCTAAATCTGCTAATTTGTCAAGTTGCCTAAACTACTAGTTTTGTTATATTGCCTAGACTGCTAATTAGATTGAAATGCCCAATCTGTTAAATTTGTCGGTTGAAATGCCTAACCTGTTATATGCCAAAATCTGCTAAGTTGCTAAATCTGTTAAATCCGTTAAGTCATATAAAATCTGTTATCTGCTATGTTGATATAATCATCCTGTTATTGATATAATCTGAATTGGCATATATATTGGGCGTGCGCATAAACGGTAAATTATTAATTAATTGGCCGCAAAGATAAACATGGCTAACTCGAGGTTAGAATGAGTTTGCGGCGTAAATCTGCCCGGAACCGCCCGGCACATCCAGTGGCCGCAAACAATAGGTTCTAATGTGAGAAGTTAGTCATAACATGCGTAAGACACGAGGTTAGGTCTGGCTTGTGGCAGAAGTCTGCCCGGAACCGCCCGGCATATCCAGCGGCCACAAGCTACCGACCTAATGTGAGAGGTCTGTGCATTAATAATTAATTAATGCAAATCTAAGATAAGAATGACGTCTAAAACGTATTGGGGAAAAATAGGGTTAAACCAAAGGGATTAATAGATGTAGTAAAACCCGTCCATGAATCTGTAGGCCCAATACAAAGTTAGACAAATCTGAAAAATCTGTACATCTGATCCGTTAGTCTGAAAACTTGTTAACTTAATTTGTGAATTAGTAAATCTGAATTCTGTATGTCTGAACTTGTAAACAAGTTAATCTGAAATCTGTTAGTCTGGGGACACAAGGTTAGGAGGGGAATTACTTGTGTCATCTGTTGTTTGGGACCCATATTAGTCAGTAACCCTTTCTGGTATCAAAACTTTGACCCAACAGTAAGTAGGGTCCGGGCACGCTTACTGAACTAATTATAAGAGGTTCATTCTGATAATGGCGAGGGGTGTTGATGGTGCGTTCCAACCGGGTCATGTGCGTGCATGGATCCCGGTCTCCCTCTGAGGATGTAAGACGCCGTGACATCTGTAAATAGGTCTGTGCCAATTGGTTGTCACTTTAGGGAGTGATACACCCTACTGTGGGGCCGACACAGGATATTTATGTATTAGGGAGCCGATCGCTTAGGGTAGGGTTTTAGGGTACGCTTAGTTCTGTCTGTTTCTGTGTGGTACCGTCTGTTCGGGTGGTAAAGGCCCATTACTAGTGTACACCTAATTCCACATTTTGTTTCCATAGGGATAAATATGTTTCTTCTTCTGTCTGTTTCTGATCGGGTAGTAAAGGCCCATTATTAGCATTCTGTTTCTGTTAAAGTATTCTGTACCCGTTCCTGCTTCAATTTAGACATTAGGGTGACACCTAATTTTGCTATACTATTATTAGTGCAGAGAAGTGTAAAACAATAGTTTATATCATTCTGTTTTTCTGTTATATCTGCTACACCTGTTATAGTTACCTCACATCCAGTTTTATGTTCATATCATATTATTATTATCTGTTCATATGCTGAAAGTCACTGGACTTGCCAGACTTTTTGTCTGACCCTTGTTGTTTCGCCTCCTTTCTTCCGTTTCCCCCCCCCAGGTTATCCAAGGAGGGAAATACTTTAGCTTGATCCGGATTTCTCTTTGCCTGAAGTGCTTAAAGTATGGCTTGGCTCTGTATAGCTTCCGTTCCATGGGGATTATGATTTTAAACTATGCATTTTGAAGGCTTTTGTACAAGACTGATATTTTGTACTTGAATTCTGAAATTGAAAGGATGTAACCATATTAATTTCTGTTTCCGCTGTAATAAAGTTAAAAATTTTCAAGTACTGTTTTATCTGTCTTGTAAGTTTCTGTTCTGTTTACTAAAATGCTCCACCAAAGTTAAGGCATTCCCTTTAGGGAGTGACCTTAACGGAGGTGGGGTGTTACAATCACTAACTGTTTCCATCTTCTTGGGTGTACAGCCCAATCAAGATCATCAGTAATTACCCAAACGACGTGAAGACCTCCGGTCTTCGACCACCGTCTTCATCTTCGACTTATCGTCGTATCAGTTATTCAGAATGGGATAAACCCGGTCTTTCCGAATAACTCGCGTATATATTATAAAAGTGTTACACAAACACAACATACGCCTCATTCCAATTCATCAGTCACTAACCGTAAATTAATCAAGAGAATAATTTCCCAAATATTAACCCCGAAGGCCGAAACCAACATCAGATCAATATCCAGAAAACCATTCTGCTTGGCTAACTGACAGTTAGTTTCTAAATTTCACATTCATAGGGAAAGGTTCCCATTAATTTTATCCAAGATAAATTTCTTGAATTTATTCTTTAATCTATTTTTGAATATCAATTCAAACTAGTCGGGATTAGAGAACCTTACCGAAGTAATCATTTGTTTTAATTTCCCAATCCCAACCTATTCATCCCATGAAGTAAAACTGGTAATACTTCATATCTAACACCACGGTGTTATCGGTAAATTCAATTACCATTTCACGTTCAAATCTAATTAAAGATTTAACTATCGCCTGGAGTAAAACTGGTGATACTCCATTTTCGATCATTTCAATCTAATTAAAGATTCATTAAAACTCCACTTAGTTTTAATCGTTAACTGGGTTAAAGAATCCGTGTCATTTAAAACACGGTTCACGATAAACCCAAAGTCACATCCCATTAATTATCGGGTTAAAGAACGAGTGTTATTTAAAACACTGTTCACGATAAACCCAAAAATCAATATCAATTCAATTCCAATTAAATATTATTTAATTGGTACACTTCATTAAATCTAAATAAAAAGATTTAATCTTTTCTCAACTAGGTTCAAGAACAGTGTTAGTGAAGACACCATTCACGACAAACCCAAATCACATTTGATATTCAATACAAGGCTCTGAATAGAAAAATATCCCGGCTTATATTCAATATCAAATTCTACGACCAACAAATATCGTATTGGAAATAACGATATATAAATATCTTTCAAATTTCCATAACAACACCTGTATAATCACGAAATTCGACATCGAAATGTTCCGAAGGCAATTTCGATTCAAATCCATTCCAATGCAATTATTGGAAATTCTGGTTATTTTCAAAACCATTTCAATATTCAATTTATTTATTTAAAAATAAATAGAATTGTAATTCTAGTTCAAAACTAGTTCATTTCGATAAAAATCTATTTTTATCTTTTCAAATATGGAGTTTTTCATCCCAATTCTTTCTAAATCATTTCTTATGATTTTACACAAATTATTGCTATTTTTAATAATTTTATCAAGGCCCGTACAGTCGATTTCCATCAATGGCCATCGAACTGCACTTACAACGACCTTTTTCGAATTTGATTTGGACATAATTCCAAATCCAACCGTTAGATTTCAAATTTCTAATATTCGTTAGAAAGCTCTTTTCGATACGAACCCAACGGTTCCGGTTTTAGGAGAATCCGACGGTCGGATCTCCCGTAATGTCCGTTTGAAATAAATGGTCGAAATTCGCGAACTGCCGCGGCGCGGCGCGTTCTATTCAGGCCATTATATTATATATATAATATATATATAATATATTTCGTCGATTTCTATTTAAAACGAATTATATAAATAGTTTTAATATTCGTTTCAAAAGCAATCTCAACTTCCATTTCAATTCAAATCAAAATTGAATTCTTCTTTATAAATTCGTTTTAAAATTCATTTCTATTCAATTCAAATTTCAATTCAATTTCAATTCATTTCAATTCGTTTTCAATTCAATTCGAAATCGTTTTCAATTCAATTCATTTCGAAATCGTTTTCAATTCATTTCATTTCAAAATCGTTTTCAATTCATTTCATTTCGAAATCGTTTTCAATTCATTTCCTTTCAAAATCGTTTTCAATTCATTTCATTTCGAAATCGTTTTCAATTCATTTCCTTTCGAAATCGTTTTCAATTCATTTCATTTCGAAATCGTTTTCAATTCATTTCATTTCGAAATCGTTTTCAATTCATTTCATTTCGAAATCGTTTTCAATTCAATTCATTTCGAAATCGTTTTCAATTCATTTCCTTTCGAAATCGTTTTCAATTCATTTCCTTTCAAAATCGTTTTCAATTCATTTCATTTCGAAATCGTTTTCAATTCATTTCATTTCGAAATCGTTTTCAATTCATTTCATTTCGAAATCGTTTTCAATTCAATTCATTTCGAAATCGTTTTCAATTCAATTCATTTCGAAATCGTTTTCAATTCATTTCATTTCGAAATCGTTTTCAATTCAATTCATTTCGAAATCGTTTTCAATTCAATTCATTTCGAAATCGTTTTCAATTCAATTCATTTCGAAATCGTTTTCAATTCATTTCATTTCGAAATCGTTTTCAATTCATTTCATTTCGAAATCGTTTTCAATTCATTTCATTTCGAAATCGTTTTCAATTCATTTCATTTCGAAATCGTTAAAATCGATATAAATATCGTTCACGTCAAAATGGCGTCAATCTAATCAACACGGCTTCATAAATTTCTATTTTCAAATATTCTATTTCCAATATTTCTTTTTCAAAGTAGTTGTTATTATTAAAATATTTCGTTCAACACATGACCAATCTCAATGGATGAGTACTGTCAACACATGAACTTTTATTTTATATCGATAAAGATGTAAATTTTATTACTAAAATATTTCGTTCAACACATGACCAATCTCAATGGATGAGTACTGTCAACACATGAACTTTTATTTTATAATATTCTTTATTTTTCAAATTGGAATGAGGCCCAATCAATTACCATATAAAGTTAATTATATGGATTTTCGTACATTACACACATATAATAGCATTGAAAAATAATCAACCATCAACCAAAGTGCACTACACTGTATAAGCATCAAATATAGATATCTAACGCTTATAACAGCCTGTCAATCAATCGATCGACATATTTAATCAATCAGGATGAGTGAACTTCAATTTTCATCCCAACACCCGTGTGGGGTTTCAAACAATCAAACACAGATTTTATTTGTGCAGTTGGGCGATGTGTAAAATTTATCGACCCAATCAATGTCTTTCAAATAGGTGTACATAAACAAACCGTCCGGTCTGTAAATGAATATTTATTTATTCATATTCACGTTAAAAATTATATTTTTAACGACAAAACATTTTATTTCAACATATGAATTTCTATTCAGTTCATTCTTTAAATAAAATGATATTTTTATTTTTCTAACTGATTTTAGAAAATTTCGGCGGCATAACGGCACGATACTAGAAACGAGACGAGGCCTAGCCTTATCCCCGGTCTAGTGAAGGCCCACGCCATTCACACATCAATCAAATCACCAAACAACCAAATTCTAATCAAATCATATAACTAACCTATGCAACCAAACAAACAAGTCCATGGTCTGTGGACGATTGTGTCGGGTGCTACTAAGCACCGTCTGCATCCTAGTATATATATATAACTAGAAAAATAGAATTTGAGTGAGAAGTTCTCACCCATAGCTATCCTAGCTCCACGGCACTTCTAATGCAGGAAATCTTCGCCAACTGGCCTTTTGTCGCTTTCGTTGTCCGCTTTCACTACCTATGTAAAAATCGAATTTTTACTTCGCTATTCAATATATAAAAATCACATTTTTACTTCGATGTTCAATATATAAAAATCACATTTTTATACCGCTACTATATAGATAAAAATTCTATTTTAACACCGCCACTATATAGATAAAAATTTCTATTTTATACCGCTACTATATAGATAAAAATTCTATTTTAACACCGCCACTATATAGATAAAATTTCTATTTTATACCGCTACTATATAGATAAAAATTTCTATTTTATACCGCTACTATATAGATAAAAATTCTATTTTATACCGCTACTATATAGATAAAAATTTCTATTTTATACCGCTACTATATAGATAAAAATTCTATTTTTATCTTGCTAGTAATATAATAAAAATTGTATTTTTATTACTCTATATAAATAAAAACATATTTTTATTCTTCCTATGATATAAAAATCATATTTTTACTCTTGTATTATTTAATTTTACCTATAAAGACCACACCTTTATTTTCAAAATTATATCTTTATAATAAAAATCATGTTTTTATTATAAAAATCATCTCTTTGTTCTATTTTAAAAACAATACTAATTATATAAACTGATTTTATAATTTAAAAACTGATTTCATCAATTAAAAACTGATTTCATAAATTAAAAATTACCTGAGGGGCGCTTGGGGGAGAGGGGTGGCCGGAGGCAGTCGCTGGGGGGGGGGGGGACGGTGGCCCTTGCGGTGGCGGCTCGCGAAGGGGGTACTCGCGGTGGTTCTAGGGTTCGCGACTGAGGGGGTTTCTCGAGTGGAGGGTGGCGGCTGATGAAAAGGGGGGTTCGGCGATGGGTGGCACCGCCTAGGGCGCGATGGCGAGGTGCGGAGGTTCATCGAGATGAAGGAGGCTTCGGTTTTTTTTTTCTCTTTCTTATTCTGGTTTGAGAACGAACGGGGATGGGGGGGTGTTGACTTGGAAAGGGGGAGAGAGAAAACTTTGGAGGGGGGCATCTAATTTATATAATTAATTTATTTCAAAATTCAAAAAGTAACTTTTTATTTCGAACACGAAATCGAACCCACCGACTGTCACCCCTAGCCAATTACCCCCATTCTGAACACAATGGGATATGTATCCTAAGCTGATTCGACTGTTACAATCAGTTTCCGTTAAATTTACATTTAAATAACTATATTGAATTTTAAACGTACATTTCAAATTACCGGGGTCGCATACTAGCTCTAAAAATTGCAGAAAAATATTTTCTAGCTTCGTATTGACGATACGGTCCTAACAAAACTAGTTTCGTCGAATTCTGAGACTGTTTGAAAAATGGCCAATTTCCAGTCGATTAAAATCAACTGAAACTGGTCAAACGCGTTTTCCTTTGCCACGCTCACATATTGATTCGAAAAATTATGAAATTTGGAATCTAGCAATAATTTAACATCACGGACCCAACAAAACTGGTTTCGTCGAAATCCGAGGTCGTTTGCAAAATTGCTATTTTTAAGGGCCTTATATATATAAAAATATATATAAATTCCACAGCGACTATTTCTAATTTTAAACTGGACATATCTTATCATTTCTAAGACGAAATCTCAGTTTGTTAACTTCATTACAAAGATATAGTTATACAGATTCAAATATTTCTTGTTTCGTTCAATTCTGACTTATATTGAATTCTGTATATTCATTTGAAATTAGAAATCGAATTTTCGAACTACCGCGCCATTTTCAATTCCTTTTATAATTATATATAATTATTATATATTCTAACGACGACGTATATAATATATACGTTCCAATTATATTCAAAATAAATTTCTCGTCGATATTATTTAAAATAATTCATTTTAAATATTCAAAATTCGCTAAAATTGCCAAAATAAAAATTTTAAACTGGCCCAGATTTTCGGGTTGTTACATATTCTCTTGTTAGAAGGTTTGCTACCTATTCCTTCATTTCCTCAAGTACATGTTATGATTCCGTGAACAAGTTAAGCAGTTTCTATTTAGTCTCATTTTTGAGTAAAAACACCCTGTTTTAGCCTCATTTCCTCAAGTACATGTTTGTTAACTATTCCTACATTTTTGAGTAAAAACACCCTGTTTTAGCCTCATTAGGGTTTGCGGTTTCTATTTAGGTCTCGTGGTTGCTGTGAGGTCAATGTTCAAAGATTTGCATCTACTTAAGGGTGTTTTGTGTATACGTTTCTTATAGGATATGTACTTTTTTCCTAAGGTTTGAGGAGAGTTTTTGCTCTATGTCTACAGATGTGATGCTCCTCATCGAAGCACTTGTCCTTGTTCACTATCTTGTTGCAGATCTTTGTGTGGCTAGGCGTGTCAGTGTGTCACGCTACTACATAGATGCTGGTGGCCTAGATGGTGCTGGCTTTCTTGCAGTGCGGTTTGTAATGGAAATAATTCATGATTAGATCATGCTACTATTGTTGACAAGTGATTTTAGTTGTTTTATTAGGGCAAACTACACTATCTTTGTATTGTCTATCCACTTAATCATATGTTGCAGCTGTGCAATCTTAATTTTTCAACATATTTGTGATATAAGTCGGTTAAAATAATGAATTTTAATTCTAATTTAAGATTAAAAACGTAGTTTGAAAATAATAGTGGAGGGCGCGAAAGCTGCATTTGAATAATTCCTATGTATGCGTAAATATGGATCTTCCTGGAATATCAGTTTGAACATGTATGCAATAATTAAATTGCCAGTTGATGCAAGTTAAGAATTCATTCTTTTGTACATCACTATTTAAGCTTTGACGTCACTTTATTATGTTAGTTAAACTTTAATCTTATGAATCCCCTTTGTATCCCTTAACTAACTAGAACCTTTTCACTGAAACTATTTTAGAGCAATATTTTAACAAATAGTTAATGGTTAATTAGTCAATGAGAAATATTAAAATGAATAGGTTGCCAGTGTTTTTTATGTGTACAGTTTTTTAGCTAATTAAAATAAATGTGGACATGTCATGTACAATGGAAATGGTATACTGAAAGGCAGCGGCATTCTATCAGTTGTTGTACCTGGAAAAATTGCAGGGTTGCATAGAGTCTGGAAACAACATGGAAAGCTTCCATGGGAAAGACTGGTTACGTCATCTGCAAAAATTGCAAAGGCCGAATTTGTACTTAAGTTGGGAATAATCAAGGTAAGATCATTTGTTGTAATGTTAATCATACTCACCTTTTTTATTGGAATAGAAAATACTGACAGTGCTCTATTAATAGTCAATAGAAAAGACAACACATGTAGCATTGGGTTGATCACCGAGGAGAAACTGCAAAAATTGTCATTTTCTTCTATCAAAATATGTCATTTTTGAGTAAATATGTTATAGCCTCATTGGGTTGATCACCATTGATTTACCACCCTGTTTTAGCCTTCCGATGATTTTCTAAAGATTACACACGTAGCATTGACTGTAATAGAAATAAATTCTCTCTATATTCCTAGTGTGTGTGTTTTTTATAGAGAAGCAGATAATTTTTTAAGTAGCAAAATAATAAAAATTAAGAAAGCAAAACTTCTAAAAAAACGAGTGGGAAGACAATAAAATAGATTAACCATCACAAAATCTAAACGACAAACACAAAATAAAAATTATTTTTGGATTGCATTCATCGAGTTGTGGAGTTGCAAAGCAGAGGCTAGAAACTGAAATCTTCTGTTGAGTGGCAAATACGTAGAGGAGAAATTAAAATGGACCTGCAGGCATAAGAGAAATCAATACTGAGGGGGATGCTGATGCTCCTTGCGATGAAATGAAGAGAAGCTGGTCGTGGTACAAAAATTACAATGACAAAATGTAATTAATGAATAGTATTTGTCAACGTAAATGCATCATACCATATGATTTCAGAATACGAAATGCCTAAAATGAAAAGAATTGAAAATTATAGGTTGACCACGTTGAGAAAGGGTAGAGGATTGACTTTAATGCTTGCATAGGCAATGGTGCGACTATTTTTTTATGGAATAGTGAATTTAAAAGATCAACCATCCTCTCTATACTCAAATAAAATGTAACCACTGTCGAAACAAAAAAATAAGTCAATTAACACAGCATCTACTAAACCATTAACAATAGAGAAGTAGTAACGAAGCAGAAAGAGAGGAGACTAAATTGTAAGCGAAAAAACGCAGGGTTTAACCACCCTTGGTTTTCAACAATCGAACTGTTGAATGTTTATTCAATTTATATGGTATGACAAATAGATCAAAACAGCAACGATAAAAACGATACAAGCAAAAAACGTAACTGCAAAGATAACTATAAATTTATTTGATACCACTAGTATATTAACAGCATACCACTAGCACATTAACATACAAAATTGGCATTTATCAGCTACAATTGTCAATAGAACAAGTAGATGATACAACAATAAAAATAAAAACAATTAAGAATTTATGTATAATCCAAGGATACAAACAGATTAGAAATTTAATTGTGTTTAATACGTTAAAAAGAAAAATTAATAAATTAGCATTGTTGCTTCCCTTTTTGCTAAAAATATGGCCGGATCTACAGATACATGACCCAGTCGGATGGAAAATTTGCAACGATTTTGAAAAACACCAAAAGACAAAATAAAAAGCGAAACGATTATAAATTCTGAAAGGCAAAAATAGCTTGTATCGATCCATACTTGAACTATTCATGGGGCTAATAAGGAGCGGGGTATTCGAGATGGTCAGACGAGTATCCCGTTAGAGTGCTGCCACGAATCAAGCTTTTAATACCTAGTGGGTATACATTTGAGGTAACTTACGAAGTCGAGTAAATACCTTGAATCTCGTTAGCGTGCTGCCATGTATCGAGCTGTTCTCCTTGAAATTTTCTCTGTATGTTAATACCTTGCAGATGTAATACCAAATTATTTTCTTTTACGGATTATTCAATACTTTCATTTCTTTTGGTAGCAAATATGTATTTCCCTGTTGGACTACCATTTTGTTCTTTTTTTGTTACCTTCATACGTATGTAAGCTTTCCCATGGCTTAGTCTTAACCTGCTTGAAATTTTACCATCTTCTCAAATTTGGAATGTATTTGGTGTTCTTTTATTGCAAAACTATGGTTTGTATTGATGCATGAATTAGTTATGAATACCCCTGTTAAAGCTTCTTCTCTTTGTTGCTACTTGATATGATTAATATATCACATAAACTGCACGACAAAATGTCCAAAGACTAATACTGAATGTTGTTTATGAAAGCCTCTTGAATCTACTTTTGTTCTGATAAGTTTGTGTATGTAGGTACAAATTTGGGCAAGTAACAAAATACACAGGGAGGAAAGATCATTAATGGGTGAATGGGATGTTCGATCCTTTCGCTATTCGTGGGCACAGAAACACGATATTCGAGATGTTTCTGGGTATAGATAAAGATTTTCCACTATTCTTATATATATATATATATATATATATATATATAAACGAAAAATGTCAGACTCGTTAATAGAAAGTATAGTTTTCATTTTCAGTCTTCTAATTAGACCCATTTCTTGTTTTCATGGAAAAGCGAATGTTACAGTTCAACCACAAATGAAATAGACAATGGACCTTGGAAACTTGTCTAATTTATACAAGTTGGGCATACATAATTAAAAAGATTATATTTGAAGTAATAAAGGAAAAAAATGTTGAGACAGTAATATGTTTGGAAAGCTGGTAAGAAAAGAAGGCACTATTACATATGAAGTTATTAAGTAGCAAACATGTATCTAATTTAAGTGAATACATCAGCTAATAAAAGACCAGTACTTACAAGAAATGGTTTAATTTTATAGTATTACAGCTATTTGTTTTGGGAATTTATGCTTATAATAAAGTTAAAAAAAGTTAGCAATCATATAAACATTAAATGAAGTACGGTGTACCTTGTATTGCAGTATCAAAAGAGGGAGGCATAAAGAGTTGCATTGACTTATCTTGATTCTACAAGGCTGCGATCACATACTGTCTATGTCTGGGTGAACTGCAAAATACCCACTAGGTATGGAACTATAATCAAATCTTTATCCATACCTGAACACACTGCTACATTTAATAATAGGATTTTTTTTCAACTTTGTATTGATCCATTCTGATAGATGCATAGCTTAGATGAGTCTCCTAAATCTGGAGTAGTTTGGAGCAATAGAATTCTTTATTGTTTTCTTTAGTTTGCTGCCTTCAGCGCTAATTGAGCAACGAAATTACCCCATGCTGGATTGTCTATAACATATGTTTCCATATTAAGTATTAACATTAACATAAGTCATTGAATTAACTACTCCTGACTTTTCTTGTTTTTCATGTTATACCTTAGATGTATTACTAATGTTACCCTCTCCTATTTGCAGGCCAGTCAGGGATGAAGATGATCTCCTAAATTTGTTGAGATCGGATGTGTAGCATGGCCGTGGAAGTTTGATGAGGAGAGCGATTAGTTGGGGTTTTATTGTAGACTTCAAATTTGAACTATGTTTTACTTTTTGTTAACTCAAATCGACATCAATATGAAATTGAAAACATATGTAATGAACTTATATTTTGTTAGTTTATCATTTATTTTGCTATCATGAATATGTGTTACATTTGTTGAGTATTACAAGTTTTGGGTCATATACTTTATTTGAAATTGTTGTGAAGATTCATTTGATTGCTATTATTATAATATACTGAAGAGCGCTATAAAAGATAGTGTAATACATAAGCTTGATGGCAAAGGATATCATCGAATAGGTGTTATATCTGCATATTTTATAGCGGTATATACATGCTGTAAAAGGGTTTAGAAATGTTATTCTGTTGGTTTATAGCGTGAAATACCCGCTATTAAAATAATATTTTATAGCAGTTATATAGTGTTATAAAAATTTGATATTTTCATGAATAATGACATGTTTTATAGCGGCAATAGCGAGCTATTATCCTTCCGTATCATAGCGGCATATAGCCGTTATAAAATCATACCTTTTTATAGCGGAAGTTTCTATGTTATAATTATTCAACTGTTTTTTATAACATGTCGATATATAGCGCTTTTCAAGCCGCTATGGTATTGTTTAATAGCGGCTATATGCCGCTATAAAAGACTATTTCTGTTGTAGTGACCGCATATCATCCTCAAACAGATGGCCAAACTGAGAGGGTGAATCGTATACTAGAAGACTTGTTGTGGGCATGTATTCTTGATTTTGGCGGATCGTGAGAAGATCACTTGCATTTGGTTAAGTTTTCATATAATAGCAGTTATCAAGCAAGCTTACAAATGTCACCATTTGAAGCATTGTATGGAAGACCATGTAGATCTCCCGCCTGTTGGGTAGAACCAGGCAATCGACTAGTGTTGGGTCCCGACATGATTCGAGAAGCTTCGGATAAAGTCGATTTCATTAAGAAGCAACTGCAAACAGCTCAAAGCCGACAGAAGAGTTATGCAGATTCGAGAAGAAGAGATTTAGCATTTGTTGTTGGTGATTATGTATATTTGAGAGTTTCCCCAATGAGAGGAGTAGTCCGTTTCGGGAAAGCAGGGAAGTTGGGGCCTAGATTTATTGGCCCATTTCCTAATGGAAACTCTTACTTACAGGGTTCACTTGCCTGACCGGTTGCCCAGAGTACATGATGTATTTCACGTGTCTTAGCTTCAAAAGAATGTACATAATCCAGACTTGATTGTGGAAGAAGCAACACAACAAAATTTGGATATTACTCCAAGATTAGCAGTGAGAAGAGAGCCAGTAAAGATTATTGGCAAGGAAACTAGAGTTCTGAGAAACAAGAAGAAACATTTAGTCAAAGTGCAGTGGAGCGGAGATCCTAGAGACTGTACATAGGAAACCGAGGATAGCATTAAACATGCTTATCCTAAATGCAGAGTGGGCATCTCTGTTTAGCACTTGTGTAGAGGTACATTTACAATATTTTGCGTTTTTCTGTTTTGTTCCTACTTTACTATTGTTTCCTTTTCGGGGACGAAAAGTTTTAAGTTGGGGAGATTGTAATAACCTAGAAAATCAGAACCAATTTAAAATTTTATTTTAAGGAAATTTTGTTAGAAAATGTATCAGAATTTAAAAATTCTATTTTTAAATAATAACAAAGCCCTTAAAAATAGCCGTTTTGCAAACGACCTCGGTTTCGATGAAACTACTTTTGTTGGATCCGGAATGTCAAATTATTGCTAGGTTTAAAATTCCATAATTTTTGGAATTAATGTGAGCATGGTAAATTAAAATGCGTTTGGTAATTCCTATTGAATTGGATCGACCATTAAAAATACCATTTTTCAAACGATCTCCAAATTCAACGAAATTAATTTGGTATGACCGTGTTGTCAAAACATAGCTAGATTTATTTTTCAGAAATTTTTGGAATCAGTATGTGGCCCCGGTAAATTAAAATGTACGTTCAAATTTAATATTGAACATTGTATATTTTAATTTAGAGAAAAAAGACTGAAACAGTCGAATTGGCTTACGAAACATAGTCCATTGTGTCCGGAATAGGGGTATTCAGCTAGGGGCGACAATCACTGGGTTTGATTTGGAGTTCGAATGGATTAACGGGCCTTTACGAAAATTAAAGAATTAAGAAATTCAATTATAAATATCCTAGCCAATAAGAAAACCCTAATTTTATTTGAAGTCGTCGCCTCCAGATAACGAATGACGCATATCATTCAAACTTTTCTCCTCCAATTACCCTCAAACCACTCAACGAAATTCAACGATCCTTTGGAGGTGTAATGTCCCTTATTTTTACGGTATAATAATTAATTAATTAATTTAATTATTTAAATAGTGATTTAGAGAATATAATGGTTGTTTAATTAAATAATATTGAATATTTAATTAATTTAAATAATAGAATAATATATTTAATTCTGAAATAATCAGAATTAGCTGAAATGGCAATATGGTGTGAATTGGAAAATTCAAAATATATAATCCAGTTTAAAATTGAATTACGATAACGAATATATTATTTAAACGAAATTTGAACGTATAATTATATTATAATTAAAATCGAGCTCCAAATGGCGCGGTAGTTCGTAATTTGACGATTTGAACTTCAACCGAATATACAGGGTTTGTTTTAAATCGGATTTCTGTGAAACAAGAAACGTTCGGAGCGGGTGAAGTATATTTTTCTGATAGAAGAGAAAAATCGGGATTTCGTCGTGTAGATTTTGAGTTATGTCCAAATCAAATTTTAGAAAAGTCGCTATGGAATTCCTTTATGATTTATACCGATTTATTTATATTATAAAAGGAATTTAATATAAATCGAATATCGATATAATTGGGAACTTTGAAATATCGAGTTGTAAATTGAGTTAGAAATATATTAGAGTTGTTTGATATCGTATATGAATATATATACGATAATATTAATTATTAATATTTAATTTAATTTTTTTAAATATATTAATATTTCAAAGGGTTTATTTAGAGCTTTAAAAATAGCCAGTTTTGCAAACGACCTCTGTTTTTGACAAAACTAATTTTGTTGGATCCGCAATATTAAATTATTGCTAGATTTCAATTTTGTTATTTTTGAAGTTAGTATGTGGCCGTACGGGATTTTATTGTGAAAAACTATCGATAATTTGACCTTTAAAAATACGCTGTGTGAGCAAACGGAGTCGGAATTCGATGAAACTAGTTTCGTCGGGTCCGTAATGTTGAACTGTAGCTGCATGCTAATTTTCAGGATTTTTGGGTATTATATGTGGTCGTACGAATTTTTAAAGACAAATGGAAACAGCGATAACTTAAAAACTGAAAAAAAAAATCAAATAAAAAATGTATTAAAATTTGGCTATAAATACTCACTAACTCCCTTAAACCCTAAAATATTTACTTTAGTCAAAGAAATTGCGCCGCACCATTTTTTTTCTTTCTCCAGTAAAATATTTTCATCTTCTAAATTCAAAATCAAATGAAATAAATTGCTAAAAATCATCATACTTATGGAGTCGACCTCCTGTGATGCCGCTCTTCAATTCTATGCTTGTTTGGTTGGGTATGATCGTGTTTCTGTCGAGCTCGATTTTCAGCAGTCGACCTAGGGTTAGCGAATTTGTGAAGAGGAGTCGTCGATGTTGGTTTTCAACATCGTTTTTGGTTTTAGCAGGGAGTTTAGCATCTCGTGAAGGAGTTTGGGAGGATTCAATCATAGTTTGGTTCGATCTCTGTACAGTGGCTCGTGACGACGGAAGTAGGAGGTGGCGTGCGAGTTCCTGATGAGTGGTATAGGATGAAGAGGATGGTTGAGTGAGGTGTTCGGTGGTCTTTGTTGTGAGTTTCGTGAAGCAGTGGAGGAATGGTGGAGGTTTGAGTGTTGGCAATGGCGTGTGTTTGGCTATAGGGAGGATCGCGGATTTTTTGTTTTGGGAAGAAAGGGGTACTACTGTTCATTTGGAGAAATGGTGCGGGTTCGGGCCAAGGAAGGTAGTAAGGCCCAAGAGATTAAATGAATTCAATTTAGTTTATATTAAATAGTACTTTAACTTGTTGATTTAATATTTAACTCATACGATATCAGAATTTCGAACGGTCAGATCCATTGGGATCGTATGGACGGTGGCTACACCATGGAACTGACTGGGAGTGAATCCGAGCTCATTACAATTTATAGCGAAATAAATTGTCTGATCTGAATCAACAACAGTTTATCGTTATTTAGTGATGATCGTCCAATGTGAGTAATACTCACCAACTCTGTACAGATATATTTTTATAACGTATTCTTAGAACTAATAATTATCTGTTGATTTTTGTGTATTGACTGTTTGGTTGAACTGCTAAGTAATTGGCTGAAATTATAGATCTGGTAATATATATATATATATATAAATTGATTATGTTTAGCAAAATATTTCGTAGTGAAATGAAATTGATGTTGAACAGGTTGGAGGGATCCAACTGAATTCCTCAACATTTATATTACTGTTTTCATATATATTGTGATATATGATGTGATATACAATCTGTTGTTGATTGTGTGTGTCTGGGTGATACTGAAAAATATTTGAGAAACAAATATAAAAGGAGTTAATTGAATATTTATTTAGAAAATAAATATAGAGAATTATAAGAGGAGATATTTGTAAACCATTTACAAATAGATTTGAAAAGGAGATATTTGTAAACCATTTAAAAATAGATTTGAAAAGGAGATATTTGTGAACCATATTAAATAGAATTATAAAGAAAATATTTATTTAGAAAATAAATAGATTATAAAAGGAAATACTTGAAAAATGAATAGAATGGTATAAAAAGAGAAAATTAAACTAGGATGGTTTAGACCCGGGCTTCACACACGGGTATGACAGAATATGAATTCAAAGTGAACATTTAAGAGAAATCTGTTTTAACAGATAAAGTAAGAAGATTAATTTATAAATGATATTTTATAAATAAAATAAAATATTAATCATTGGATAAATGAAATATATATGTCAGGACTTATACAGAGAAGTAAGAATCGATTTCAACATCGATATTTGAAACTGAATACGGACGAAGAGTAAATTGGATAGAGTTAACCAGTTAGAGTTAATCGGTTAGAGCTAATCAGTTAGAGTTAACCAGTTAGAGTTAACTAGTTAGAGCTAACCAGTTAGAGTTAATCGGTTAGAGTTAACCAGTTAAAGTTAATCAGTTAGAGTTAACCAGTTAGAGTTAACCAGTTAGAGTTAATCAGTTAGAGTTAATCAGTTAGAGTTAACCAGTTAGAGTTAACTAGTTACAGTTAATCCGTTAGAGTTTACCAGTTAGAGTTAATCGGTTAGAGTTAACCAGTTAGAGTTAATCGGTTAGAGTTAATCAGTTAGAGTTAACCAGTTAGAGTTAACCAGTTAGAGTTAATCAGTTAGAGTTAATCAGTTAGAGTTAACCAGTTAGAGTTAATCAATTAGAGTTAACCAATTAGAGTTAAATCGAACTAGTGTTATTCGAATGGAGTTATCGAATATTAATTATTCGAAGAGAGACTATCAAATATTAGTTATTTGAACAGAGTTAATTGAATTAGAGTTAGTCGGATTAAAGTTATTCGAATATAGTTTATTCGAAGAAAGAGTAATCGAATAAGGTTATTCGAAGAAGAGGTTTAATCGAATTTAGTTATTCGAGAGGAGTTAATAGAATATTAGTTATTTGAAGAGGGATTAATCGAATATAGTTTATTCGAAAAGAGGTTATCGAATATTAGATATTCGAAAAGGAGTATCACATATTAGTGTTATTCGAAAGGAGTCATCGAATATTAGTTATTCGAGAGTAGTTAATCGAATTTAGTTATTCGAGAGGAGTTAATCGAATATTAGTTATTCGAAGTGAGTTAATCGAATATTAGTTATTCGAAGGGAGTTAATCGTCGAATTTGATTATATCGAATTCGGGAAAGTACTTATACTTTACGGTTTTGAAATCAAGATTTATTTATTTATAAATTAAGTGTTTATTTATTTATTCAAATTAAAGAATAAAAGTTATATTTGAAGTTAGATATTTCGAAATTACGTTTTGTAACGTTAGCGTTATAATAAATGTTTTCATAAAAGAAGTGGATTCATAATCTGAATCCAAGAATTCGTGTAAGCAAATGATTGTAGAAATTGGAGCGGTGAGCTTTGTCTATTGCAAGGTTAAGAACGTCGTTCAGTTAAGGTCTGAGAGGTAATTATAACCCAACTTGATTGACTTCCTTACTTAACTAAGAAATAGTTGAGGTTCGATGGCGAGAGTTAGTTAGAAATACAGTTAAGTAATAAGCGATTTATGGATTGAGCGGTCATAACGATGTTTTATACAACGGTAGTTTGAAATCCATATAAATGAGTTTTGGAAACGTTTTCCAAATATAGAATCAGAGATATTTTCTAAACATAGAAAATGGAATGTTTTATTTATAAGGAGTTAAGAAATGGAGTTAAGCTAAATTAGAAACTGACTGGAGATTAGTTAAGTTGAATGGTTTTCTAAGTGTCAATCTGATGTTGGTTTCGACCTTCGAGATTGATACTTAGGGAATTGTTCTCATACTAGTTTACAGTCAGAGACTGATAGTTGTAGAAGAATAGTGATATGTAAATAAGCTATGGAAACGTTTTCCAGTGTTAATAATATATATTTCTTAAACATAGAAAATAAGGAAATATGAATATATATATATATGTTTGATGATCTGATTGATAATTCCATGTGGAAATAAGATCGTTGTGTGTACACGGACATTTTTCATTTGATAGTTAAATCGCCGACTATCAAAGTTTTGACCATTTTAACGTTGTTAATATGGAGAGACAGGATGGATTATTATCTGAAGAACCACTCCGTATTGGCATAAGCGTTGCAAACCAAGTATCCTGAATATATTGAAGACGGAGTAAAGTGCAAGGACTATTGTATAAATCTTAGGTAGTGATTGCCTCAGATGGATGTACTGAATAGTGCCTTCGGTTTGTCCAGTCCCAGGGCAACCTGTATGGAAGAATGTCTGACAGAGTACATTTAATAGATCGCGGAAGTTGATCTCTTCAAACGTATTTACGTTTGGTGGCAGAGGAATTCGTTTCTCTTAGCTTTATACCCATGATATTTTTGAGGAAATCAATTTGTGATTTGGCGGGTATGGCGATGTGACATTCGAAGTAAATGGAGGAGTGATCTGTTAAAAGATACTTTTTGACCTCGAGCCTCATCAACTGGGAAATGACCGAAATCGGGCAGGCAACATGGCTAAATGGGTCGCACTCAATTAGGGTATATTGTCACCATCTAGAGAATATTCATATTTGTACTTCTTTCAATTCTGTATCTCCTGGGAACAGTTATGTTGGAATACTAACTGAGGGGTGGCAATATATTTGATACACTCAAGAGAAATGAATGGTCGGACATGTGTGGCCGAGTTGCAAGATGTTCTTGTTGAACTCCAGTGTATCGCTTCTAGAGTACACTGATCGGAAGGTGGATCCATACCTTGTCATAGTTGGAAATCCATTACCCAATAAGAGGCCACGGTTTTGATTGTATATTATATATGTAGAACGTGAGATGAAAGCGTTTTTGCTAGATTGCTAAGTACCCTTATTTAGACATTATTGTAATATCAGATGAGCCTTGATATAAAGAATATTTTGGGTTATCGTAAGGTAAAAACCATCCATGTTTATATGTGGATCAATCTTACGATTATCATTTCTTTAGAAAGGATTTTGAAAAGTTAAACAAATGATTTGAGTTTACTCATACCAGTCACATGACTGACCCAGAGTTTATTTTGTTTTGTTTTCCCTAAACTCTTGGGTGCCCAATTTTGTACGGGCAGTCAAGTAGTCAGGATTTTACAGATATACTTGGAGAGCTTGGAGCAGGAGGCTTCAGGATTATATAGCTGTAGTTATTTCTGCTGTGTTGTAAGTGTTGTACTCTGATAATGTTACTGTATACATATACTGATTTTATTTCAAAGATAAGTTATCTATTATATGTTGTTCGTTCCGCTGTGAGATTCGTGTTACTCTGATGTTGTATGTTCTTCTTCTTCTTCTATTCTAAGTTTCTATCTTATCTATTCTCACCCTCTAATTTCTTTCATTAACTACCGGTATTTTCGATGTTTGCATAATCGACGTGGGTCTTATGTCGATGACCAAAGTCGAAAATTTTCCGGGACGTTACAGTGGTATCAGAGCTTAAGGTTAAGTAATTACCTTGGCTCTGTGGTGTGACTCAGTAGAGATGGGGTTAGCAATACCCTAGATTGAGTTGAGTGTATATATACGAGTGAACGTATTTGTTACTTGATATAAAAAAAATTGTTTTATATTGTGGAGATTCGTTGGTTGAGTAGTTTATGAATTTTGGTCGATCAATTTGATCCACTGTATCGGTAGGGATTTATAAACACTCGAATACGATGAGCCAACACTGTATGTTTTGAAAAGAGGGTAAACGAAATAATTTTATCCAAATTATATTTTGATATAACGGATTTATTTTGGAATGAGTATAGTATATTGGACGTGTTGGTTGTTATTACGATCGTATGATTGAGAAGGTTATATATATAACAAAATGAAATTCGTATAAGTATTACGAAGTGAATTAAATCTGAAATTTAAATTAGAATTGAAATTAAAACTCTGGAAATTTGAAAAAGTGTTTGTAAATGGATTTGGATTAAATATACATGAATTTTAAAATCCTGGGAGATTTTAAATTGTTTTGCAAGCATTGAAAATGGTATTTTGAATTGATTTCAAAATGGAAGCGTTTAGAAATGGTTTTAAAAGTGATATAGTATTGAACTCACTTCGATCGTTGGGAAATAAATTCCGATGATGACAGCTGCATCATCAGTGTTCATTTTTAAGTTGCTAAGTGACAGATTACTACCAAAGATTTTGTTTTTAAATTGTTTTGCGAAAACAAGGTGTTCAGAAATTCAAAGGTTTTGAATTGTTATTATGATTTCAATTTGATTTGAAATAAACCCAAGAATTTAAATTTTGGAATTTAAATTTAACTTATAAGGTTAAATAGAATGAGATGGTAAAAATAAATAAATAAATCGGAATTTAACTTGAACTAAGTTAAATAAATCTATATTTGATTAGAGAATAATCTGGATTGGAATTGAGTTGATAAGTTAAGAGTTTGGAATCGTAAATGAAACTCGAGTTTGAAATGATATTTGGCTTGGATATAAGCGAATGGTTGTGTTGGAGATAAAAGTGATTGGAGTTTGATTGGGATAACATTGGTATATTGTGAATTAGCAGCAGATGTAAAGGATATAATGATATGCCCGACAAAAAGGTATAAGTTTATATTATATATTGGGTATGAGATTTTTATGAGCCGAATTGGCAAGCCGCTTGTCTGTTTGATTTTCTTTTGGGATGGAGAAGGCCCAGAGAGGTGAGGTTTAGTTGTACCGATTGACCAGTACAAAGGAGGTGGTGGCGAAATTTTTCAAAAATTTCGGGTGTTAGAAAATTTTCAAGATTTTTGAAAACTTTCTTTAATAGAAATGAGTTAATATTTTAGTTGAAATAAATTGATTCAATGAAACTGGAGTTAAAGAAGTGAACAAATAATTTTAATCCAGTCGGTGGAGTTTGTTTTCTACCTTAGCAATTTCGAGGACGAAATTATTTTAAGGGGGAAGAATGTAATGTCCCGTATTTTTACGGTACAATAATTAATTAATTTAATTATTTAAATAGTGATTTAGTGAATATAATGGTTGTTTAATTAAATAATATTGAATATTTAATTAATTTAAATAATAGAATAATATATTTAATTCTGAAATAATCAGAATTAGCTGAAATGGCAATATGGTGTGAATTGGAAAATTCAAAATATATAATCCAGTTTAAAATTGAATTACGATAACGAATATATTATTTAAACGAAATTTGAACGTATAATTATATTATAATTAAAATCGAGCTCCAAATGGCGCGGTAGTTCGTAATTTGACGATTTGAACTTCAACCGAATATACAGGGTTTGTTTTAAATCGGATTTCTGTGAAACAAGAAACGTTCGGAGCTGGTGAAGTATAATTTTCTAATAGAAGAGAAAAATCGGGATTTCGTCGTGTAGATTTTGAGTTATGTCCAAATCAAATTTTAGAAAAGTCGCTATGGAATTCCTTTATGATTTATACCGATTTATTTATATTATAAAAGGAATTTAGTATAAATCGAATATCGATATAATTGGGAACTTTGAAATATCGAGTTGTAAATTGAGTTAGAAATATATTAGAGCTGTATGATATCGTATATGAATATATATACGATAATATTAATTTATTAATATTTAATTTAATTTTTTTAAATATATTAATATTTCAAAGGGTTTATTTAGAGCTTTAAAAATAGCCAGTTTTGCAAACGACCTCTGTTTTTGACAAAACTAATTTTGTTGGATCGACAATATTAAATTATTGCTAGATTTCAATTTTCGTGATTTTTGAAGTTAGTATGTGGCCGTACGGGATTTTATTGTGAAAAATAGTCGATAATTTGACCTTTAAAAATACGCTGTGTGAGCAAACGGAGTCGGAATTTGACGAAACCAGTTTCGTTGGGTCTGTAATGTTGAACTTTAGTTGCATGCCAATTTTCAGGATTTTTGGGTATTATATGTGGTCGTACGAACTTTTAAGGACAAATGGAAACAACGATAGCTTAAAAACTGAATATAAAATCAAATAAAAAAATATTAAACTTTGGCTATAAATACTCACTAACTCCCTTAAACCCTAAAATATTTTCTGTAGTCAAAGAAATTACGCCGAACCATTTTTTTCTTTCTCCAGTAAAATATTTTCACCTTCTAAATTCAAAATCAAATGAAATAAATTGCTAAAAATCATCATACTTATGGAGTCGACCTCCTGTGATGCCACTCTTCAATTCTATGCTTGTTTGGTTAGGTACGATCGTGTTTCTGTCGATCTCGATTTTCAACAGTCGACCTAGGGTTAGCGAATTTGTGAAGAGGAATCGTCGCTGTTGGTTTTCGACATCGTTTTTGGTCTTAGCAGGGAGTTTAGCATCTCGTGAAGGAGTTTGGGAGGACTCGGTCATAGTTTGGTTCGATCTCTGTACAGTGGCTCATGACGGGGGAAGTGGGAGGTGGCGTGCGAGTTCCTAATGAGTGGTATAGGATTGAAGAGGATGGTTGAGTGAGTTGTTCGGTGGTCTTTGTTGTAAGTTTCATGAAGCAATGGAGGAATGGTGGAGGTTTGAGTGTTGGCAATGGCGTGTGTTTGGCTACAGGGAGGATCGCGGATTTTATGTTTTAGAAAGAAAGGGGTACTACTGTTCATTTGGAGAAATGGTGCGGGTTCGAACCAAGGAAGGTAGTAAGGCCCAAGAGATTAAATGAATTCAATTTAGTTTATATTAAATAGTACTTTAACTTGTTGTTTTAATATTTCACTCATACGATATCAGAATTTCAAACGGTCAGATCTGTTGGGATCGTATGGGCGGTGGCTACACTATGGAACTGACTGGGAGTGAATCCGAGCTCATTATAATTTATAGTGAAATAAATTGTCTGATCTGAATCAACAACTGTTTATCGTTATGTAACGACGATCGTCCAATGTGAGTAAAACTCACCAACTCTGAACAGTTATATTTTTATAACGTATTCTTAGAACTAATAATTATCTGTTGATTTCTATGTATTGACTTTTTGGTTGAACTACTAAGTAATTGGTTAAAATTATAGATCTGGTATTATATATATAAATTGATTCTGTTTAGCAGAATATTTCATAATGAAATGAAATTGATGTTGATTATATTCTTTAACATCTGTGGATGCAGGGAAACAAGTTGGAGGGATCCAACTGGATTCCTCAACATTTATATTAGTGTTTTCATATATATTGTGATATATGATGTGATATACAATCTGTTGTTGATTGTGTGTGTCTGGGTGATACTGAACAGTGATATATGATATTTGGAATCATAAGAAATACTGGAATATACAAAGGGATTTTTTGAAGTGTATATTGAAATTTAATTATATTCGTAAAACAAATATAATTGAATTAGAAATATTTGTGAAACAAACATAAAAGGAGTCAAGCGAATATTTATTTAGGAAATAAGTATAGGGAATTATAAAAGGAGATATTTGTAAACCATTTACAAATAGATTTGAAAAGGTGATATTTGTAAACCATTTACAAATAGATTTGAAAAGGAGATATTTGTGAACCAAATTAAATATAATTATAATGAAAATAAATTGATTATAAAAGGAAATACTTGAAAAATGAATAGAATGGTATAAAAAGAGAATTTTACACTAGGAAGGTTTAGACCCGGGCTTCGCACACGGGTATAACAAAATATGAATTCAAAGTGAACATTTAAGAGAAATCTATTTTAACAGATAAAGTAAGAAGATTAATTTATAAATGATATTTTATAAATTAAATTAAATATTTATCCTTGGATAAATGGAATATATAAGTCAGGACTTATATAGAGAAGTAAGAATCGATTTCAACATCGATATTTGAAACTGAATATAGACGAAGAGTAAATTGGATAAAGTTAACCAGTTAAAGTTAATCGGTTAGAGTTATTCAGTTAGAGTTAACCAGTTTGAATTAACCAGTTAGAGCTAATCAGTTAGAGTTAACCAGATAGAGTTAACCGGTTAGAGTTAATCGGTTAGAGTTAACCAGTTAGAGTTAATCGGTTAGAGTTAATCGGTTAGAGTTAACCGGTTAGAGTTAACCGGTTAGAGTTAACCGGTTAGAGTTAACCGGTTAGAGTTAACCGGTTAGAGTTAACCGGTTCGAGTTAACCGGTTAGAGTTAATCAGTTAGAGTTAACCAGTTAGAGTTAATCAATTAGAGTTAACCAGTTAGAGTTAAATCGAATTAGTGTTATTCGAAAGGAGTTATCGAATATTAGTTATTCGAAGAGAGACTATCGAATATTAGTTACTTAAACAGAGTTAATTGAATTAGAGTTAGTCGGATTAAAGTTATTCGAATATAGTTTATTCGAAGAAAGAGTAATCTAATAAGGTTATTCAAAGAAGATGATTAATCTAATTAAGTTATTCGAGAGGAGTTAATCGAATATTAATTATTCGAAGAGGGATTCATCGAATATAGTTTATTCGAAAAGAGGTTATCGAATATTAGTTATTTGAAATGGAGTATCGCATATTAGGGTTATTCGAAAGGAGTCATCGAATATTAGTTATTCGAGTGGAGTTAATCGAATTTAGTTATTCGAGAGGAGTTAATCGAATATTAGTATTTCGAAGTGAGTTAATCGAATATTAGTTATTCGAAGGGAGTTATTCGTCGAATTCGATTATATCGAATTCGGGAAAGTACTTATACTTTCCGGTTTTTAAATCAAGATTTATTTATTTATAAATTAGGTGTTTATTTATTTATTCAAATTAAAGAATAAAAGTTATATTTGAAGTTAGATATTTCGAAATTACGGTTTATAACATTAGCGTTATAATAACTGTTTTCATAAAAGAAGTGGATTCATAATCTGAATCCGAGAAGTCGCTTAAGCAAATGATTGTAGAAATTGGAGCAGTGAGCATTGTCTATTGCAAGGTTAAGAACATCATTCAGTTAAGGTCTGAGAGGTAATTATAACCTAACTTGATTAACTTCCTTACTTAACTAAGAAATAGTTGAGGTTCGATGACGAGAGTTAGTTAGAAACACAGTTAAGTAACAAGCGATTTATAGATTGAGCGGTCATAACGATGTTTTATACAACGGTAGTTTGAAATCCATATAAATGAGTTTTGGAAACGTTTTCCAAATATAGAATCAGAGATATTTTCTAAACATAGAAAATGGAATGTTTTATTTATAAGGAGTTAAGAAATGGAGTTAAGCTAAATTAGAAACTGACTGGAGATTAGTTAAGTTGAATGGTTTTCTAAGTGTCTATTTGATGTTGGTTTTGACCTTCGGGATTGATACTTAGGGAATTGTTCTCATACTAGTTTACAGTCAGAGACTGATAGTTGTAGAAGAATAGTGATACGTAAATAAGCTATGGAAACGTTTTCCAGTGTTAATAACATATTTTTTTTTAAACATAGAAAATAAGGAAATATGAATATATATATATATATATATATGTTTGATGATTTGATCGATAATTCCATGTGGAAATAAGATCGTTGTGTGTTCACGGACATTTTTCATTTGATAGTTAAATCACCGACTATCAAAGTTTTGACCATTTTAACGTTGTTATATGGAGAGACCGGTTGGATTATTATCCGAAGAACCACTCCGTATTGGCATAAGCGTTGCAAACCAAGTATGCCGAATATATTGAAAACGGAGTAAAGTGCAAGGACTATTATATAAATCTTAGGTAGAGATTGCTTAAGATGGATGTACTGAATAGTGCCTTCGGTTTGTCTAATCCCAGGGAAACCTGTATGGAAGAATGTCTGACAGAGTATATTTAATAGATCGCGGAAGTTGATCTCTTCAAACGTATTTACATTTGGTGGCGGAGGAGTTCGTTTCTCTTAGGTTTATACCCGTGATATTTTTTAGGAAATCAATTTGTGATTTGGCGGGTATGGCGATGTGATATACGAAGTAAATGGAGGAGTGATCAGTTAAAAGATACGTTTTGACCTCGAGCCTCATCAACTGGGAAATGAAAGAAATCGGGCAGGCAGCATGGCTAAGTGAGCCGCACCCAATTAGGGTATATTGTCACCATCTGGAGAATATCCATATTTATACTTCTTTCAATTCTGTATCTCTCGGGAATGGTTATGTTGGAATACTAACCGAGGGGTGGCAATATATTCGATACATTCAAGAGAAATGAATGGTCGGTCATGTGTGGCCGAGTTGCAAGATGTTCTTGTTGAACTCCAGTGTATCACTTCTAGAGTACACTAATCGGAAGGTGGATCCATACCTTGTCATAGTTGGAAATCCATTACCTAATAAGAGCCCACGGTTTTGATTGTATATTATATATGTAGAACGTGAGATGAAAGCGTTTCTGCTAGATTGCTAAGTACCCTTATTTAGACATTATTGTAATATTAGAAGAGCCTTGATATGAAGAATATTTTGGGTTATCGTAAGGTAAAAACCATTCGTGTTTATGTGTGGATCTATCTTACGATTATCGCTTCTTTAGAAAGGATTTTGAAAAGTTAAACAAATGATTTGAGTTTACTCACACCAGTCACATGACTGACCCAGAGTTTTTTTGTTTTGTTTTCCCTAAACTCTTGGGTGCCCAATTTTGTACGGGCAGTCAAGTAGTCAGGATTTTACAGATATACTTGGAGAGCTTGGAGCAGGAGGCTTCAGGATTATATAGCTGTAGTTATTTCTGCTGTGTTGTAAGTGTTGTACTCTGATAATGTTACTGTATACATATACTGATTTTATTTCAAAGATAAGTTATCTATTATATGTTGTTCGTTCCGCCCTGAGATTCATGTTACTCTGATGTTGTATGTTCTTCTTCTTTTTCTATTCTAAGTTTCTATCTTATCTATTCTAACCCTCTAATTTCTTTCATGGACTATCCAGTATTTCCGATGCTTGAATAGTCGACATAGTGTTGTATGCCGATATCCAGGATCGCAAAATCCCCGGGTCGTTACCGGAGGATTTTGTAAAGCTCATCCTCCTCTTCAATTCCATACCTGATTTTGTAATTATCGCTGTGTATTTGAGGAGAACGGACGCCCTAAAGTTACCCTGTTCAAACCGCCGCCGTGCCCCCTAGCCATCGTTGAGCTGGGCCCTACCACCGCCGCTGGGGGAGCTGCTCCTCCCTCTCCGACGTGGCATAACCTGATCCTCCCCTAGTGCTTCTAATCTCGCGCAAAACCCTGACCTAGTTTTGAACAGAAGTGAAAAACATCGGCCTTGGTACTGTAAGGTAGAAGAAGGTGAATTTATGTTGATTTAATTACTTAATTAATATGTCGTTAGCCTTCAAAAATTCACCACTTGTTCATACGATGTCGAAATCACATGAAACGTGAACCGTTGGGATCGTGACAGCGTCCACTACATTTTAGAAGTGACCGGAGAAATTTTAGAGCTATCTACAATTTTTGAAGGAGTAAAACCAATGTGAGATTTCTAAATTTAAAAATAAAATTGATTGTGATTGTGATATTAAATTTATATATACGCTATATAAAATACATATAGACGTTGTATAAAATTTGAATTGTTTGATTGTGGTTGCGATGGATTGTTGGATTGAATAGTGTAGAAAGAATCATATGTTGAAATAATATTTTGTTCAATAAAAATATTCATTGTTTGATTAAAATATGTTGATAATAAAAATTACATTTTTATTGTATTATTGATTCATTAAAAAGAATCATGTCTTAAATAAAATGATTGAATAATAAAAATTACATTTTTGTTGTATTATTCATTAAAAAGATTCGTGTTTTAAATAAAATGATTGGACAATAAAAATTATATTTTTATAATATGCTTGATTCATTAAAGAGATTTTGCTAAATAAAAATGTAATCATTTACATGTTATTGAAGTTAGAAAAATGATCATTTGCTAAATATGTTTTGATTCATTAAAATAATGTCATATACATGTTAGTGAAGTTAGAAAAATGATCATTTGTTAAATATGTTTTGATTCATTAAAATAATGTTATTTACATGTTAGTGAAGTTTGAAAAATGATCATTTGTTAAATATGTTTTGATTCATTAAAAAATGTCATTTACATGTTATTGAAGTTAGAAAAATGATCATTTGTTAAGTATGTTTTGATTCATTAAAATAATGTCACTTATATGTTATTGAAGTTAGAAAAATGATCATTTGTTAAATATGTTGTAATTCATTAAAATAGTGTCATTTACATGTCAATGAAGTTAGAAAAATGATCATTTGTTAAATATGTCTTGTTAGATTAAAATATTGTCATTAACATGTTAGCGATGTTAATATATAAAAATAATCATATGTTAAAATAGATTTTGTTAGTTAAAAACATTACTTTTAACATGTTAGTTTAGAATAAAATAATTATATGTTAATATATATGTTTTGTTTGATAAAAATGTCACATTTAACATGTTAGTTTAGAATAAAATAATTACACGTTAATATATGTTTTATTTGATAAAAATGTCACTTTTAACATGTTAGTTTAGAATAAGATAATTACACGTTAATATATGTTTTGTTTGATAAAAATGTCACTTTTAACATGTTAGTTTAGAATAAAATAATTACATGTTAATATATGTTTTGTTTGATAAAAATGTCACTTTTAACATGTTAGTTTAGAATAAAACAATTACATGTCAATATATGTTTTGTTTGATAAAAATGTCATTTTTAACATGTTAGTTTCGAATTAAACAATTACATGTTAATATATGTTTTGTTTGATAAAAATGTCACTTTTAACATGTTAGTTTAGAATAAAACAATTACATGTTAATATGTCTTGTTTGATAAAAATGTCACTTTTAACATGTCAGTTTAAAATAAAATAATTACATGTTAATATATGTTTTGTTTGATAAAAAAATCACTTTTAATCTGTTAGTTTAGAATAAAATAATTACATGTTAATATATGTTTTGTTTGATAAAAATGTCACTTTTAACATGTTAGTTTAGAATAAATAATTACACGTTAATATTTTTTTTCTTTGATAAAAATGTCACTTTTAACATGTTAGAATAAAATAATTACATGTTAATATATGTTTTGTTTGATAAAATTGTCACTTTTAACATTTTAGTTTAGAATAAAATAATTACATGTTAATATATGTATTGTTTGATGAAAATGTCACTTTTAACATGTTAGTTTAGAGTAAAATAATTACATATTAATATATGTTTTGTTTGATAAAAATGCCACTTTTAAAATGTATGTGAAGTGTATAAAATTTACATGTCTTGAAATATATTTTTGTTCATTAAAAATATTATTTTTAACATGAATATGAAGTGTACAAAATTATTTGAAGAATAAATGGTTTTGAAATCATCGAACGAATTATATATATATATATTAAAATAAAACGATACGCTCGCGGTAGTTCGCATTTCAGAATTGTAACTTTAAACTATTATACCGAGACATCGGACCGTCGGAAGGGAAAACTAGAACAGATTGGGTTCGCTTTGGAAAGATCATTCCAAGGGTATTAAATTTATTAAAATCCAACGGTTAGATTTCGAGAAATGTGTAATCAAAATTTGAATAAAAACAGCGCCAGGGCCGTGTAATGACCTGAAACGTCATTTGAATTAAATGAGCTATTTTAATATAAATAAATATAGCGATAAATTGTTATAAAATATTATAAACGATATGGAATGAAAATACCAATTTCCCTTGGTTTATAAAGTAATATGGATGGTTAGATTTATTTGACATTAATCTATAGAATTGAATTAAATTTAACCAAAGAAAGAAACGATTTGAATTATATATGTTCGAGAATTATTTGAAAAGGCCGAGTTAAATCTCATTTCAAATTATTATACGACGGTTAAAACTCAAAGACATTGAAGTTGGTGGTTGAAGACCGATGATCTTCACATCAAATGGATGACTACCGATGCCCTGGATTGGTTAGCTCCCAGGAAATGGTTAAAGTGGTAGTTGTCCGGACGTACTTGTTGATTGTCCGGATATGCGAGAACCTCTCTTCCGTATTGGACATATGGAACGAGGAATAAGGTGTCTTTGGTTTCATTCAGACCCGGAACAGACTTGTAAATGGATGTGTGTATGACATTGGATTTCGTTCTGTGTTGATTGATTTCTGTTAAATATATATCCGTTTGGTGGTGAAGAATTTATTCACTTGCTTAACACCCTTCTCTAAGACGTACGAGCTCATAGGTTATATACTGATAGATATCAGTTATATGGCGTGGATTATCAATGTGGCATGCTGAGATGCAAATGATCAAGGCTTTTGTTTGAAATGCAGAGCCTTGTGGTTGATGATCAAAGCACAGCTTTAATTAGCATAGCTTTATGTATAGCGTTACTTCGCGAGCCTCACACCCGGGTATGAGTTAAAAACGGGATCATGACTGCAGGGAGTGCATGTGTTTCTTTCTAGCTAGAAGTGGTGTCATGGTATGGAGCTCAGACATTTTCACTTATGTGGATGATGGATTACGAGGCCCTCGGATATTGGTCGCTATTGGCCAAGTGATAGGTCCTATAAGACCGGGAAACATGTGTTCAGTAATAACCAATCCACTAAAGTATGTGTGGACCGGCGCTAAAGATCGAAGGGTTGCCCGTAGGTGTGATCCTAAGGCATTTGCTAGGGTGCCTCGAATCGGGAGGAGCCATCCCTAGCCTCGACTCATGATGGAAACCCAATTTTCAATATGACATTACAGGTTTGATTGTAAACCTATATATGGCGACATAGTAGGATGGGGTACTATGTCGTCTTGGATTGATACATTTATATTGAAAAGTGTTTTAAACTGACTAGACACTAGTACGTATCAATCATATTTGACCATTATAAGGTAAAACTCTACCCTCCAGTTTGCGTTGCATTGTGTGATGGGTCTTGAGTCTTATAATGGTTTCATTTTTTTTAAAAAGCATTACGTTGTTGAAAAGATTTACTTATATTATGCACTGCCAATCCAATGGAGTAAACCCGTTCCGCGTTAGCGGCGTGGTTCTGTGATTAGCCTTATTATTAAATAGGTTAAGTAAGATTTCTCATAACAGTCCCATCACTAACTCGTAGTTTGTTTTCACTTGCGAACTCGGGTGCCCTTATTTTTACACGGACAGCCAAGTATACAGGTAATAAGCTTTATTTTGGATATGCACCATAGCATAGGGTGCTCTTTTAGTTGAAGATGAAGACTATCTTTTATCTCTTATTTTGGGCATTTAGACATCACCTCATCTATGTTGTATTTGATGATGTTCTAGACTTATTATCTACTTATTGGAACCTTTTATGTACTAATTAGTATCCTGTATCTGTGCAACTTTGATGATGATGACATTTATGATTCCGCTGCCATGATGATGAATATTATTCTATGATTTCATGTGTTATGCTATTATTTGTATTTTGCTGATGTGATAAATGTGTTATATTCCAGTGATTATCCTTGCTACCGTGGTATGGAGTTTGGGTTGTCACAGGTCGTTACAGTCTCTTTAACTGCTGAAGGAGATGAAGCCAAGGAAATATCAGGATGAAGGTTCTGACGGATAATGAGGATATTATTCTTCTTTCTAATAATAGAATGAAAGAATTTAGAATTAGTGTCTCCATCAACCACCTACTTGATTCTCGCTTTTTGACGAAGGAAAACATTCTCAACGCACAACTCTGAGTTGAAAGCGGCTTAGGCTTGAACCCACTTCGCGTTATGAGAAGTGGAAGGATCGATGTCAAAAGAAGATTCATCAAGAATGAGAGCTTCTTCAGCCGAGCGAACCCCGTTAAAGATATTCTTAAACTCCTGAGTCTTCCATACCTTTAGACAGGACTAAAGGCACTTGAGTTTAAGATTTAAAACATCAATCGGCTACCAAAAGATGGAAGAGACCAGAATTCCTCACCAAAGGAATGAAAGAATGATGGGACTTCCATATGGACTGAAATAGGAACGAGGTAGGTCCAGATAGAGTGAGAGGAGAACACTTCAAAATCATAGGGGCATGATCCAAATTAGTGCGATGTAGATGTTTAACCAAGAAAAAGAAAGGAAGGACGAACCATCCCTCCAATCTGAAAACTCAGTCTAGACGAGGGAAGATCCCACTGGGACCTTTTTGGTTTCTACACCAGGTAAAAGCTGATCCAACAAAAGAAATCCTAGAGAACCGAGATTGGACAATGAAGGAATTGAATCCGCCATCGCAGCTCGGTTGATGATAGATCCACCATGTTTCTCTGCTTGGCACGACACCACGTTGAAATCCCCACCAATGACTGAAGCACTAAATTTGTTCATAAAAAGGGCTAGGATATCTTGCCACAAACAAAGACGCTCGATGTCATCACATTTGGATAAATAGTCGGAAGAAGGATATGACATTAAGTTGTATTGAGGTGACTATTAGACTGAGAGAGGTGGGAGACATAAGATAATAAAAAAAATTGATCTTGTCAGAAATCTCTCTCACTATGTCCAGCCCAAAAAGCAATCATATTTTATGGTATCAAGGTAGCTTTTATTCGAATAGAAAATAGATTTTAACTTTGTAGTTTAGCATATCTAAGACTTCATTAATAAGAAGCATATTTTTTGGGTAAAAATCATGAGTAGTATTTTTAATGTTATGTAAAAATAAGATCTAAATATTTCGTGTGAATGGATTTCAAATGGAAGTGCTTGTTTCAACTTAACTTGGTATTTATATTAACTATTGTACTAAGAAATATAAATACTTTTCGATCAAATTTTAGAAAGTAAACTATATAATTTAATGATAAAAATATATGTATAAAAAAAAGGTAATTTGAAATATAAATGACTAAAAGATAAGTAAGCAAAATAGTACATGGACTCAAATTATCTCCCACATTTACATTAAATGAACTGTACTAAGTTAATTCTGATATAAAAATTTAAACGATTACAAAAGATTCATATATGACATAAAAGGGCGTAATAATGAACTAAGTACATATGATACTCTTAATCACCAACATACATTTAGTGGCTAGTCCTTTTGGTCGGTTCATTTTTTTTTCTTACGTCATTTTTTCTTCTTTTTATATTGTAACCGCATCTCATCCTCTTCTCTCTCCTTCTGAAAATCATTCTAAAATAAAAATCTTGCATTTGGGATTAAACATCATATATTTAGTTCAATTCTTAGTTGTTTTAAGATCAGAATTGGGAAAATACCATTGTTGCTAGGGAAAATCTTTTCTATTCTAAGGCTCTTATTAAAATTTCTTATGCTAAGCCACTGCCTGATAAGATCAAAGTTAAAATTACTGATGGATTTTTTGCTGAAGTGGTGGTACGTTATGGATGGAGAACAGATATTTAGTCATCATGTCATCTTGTTGCATCCTGTCTTGTCAGCCCTTGCCGGCGTACCTTGGCTCCCTTATTTCTTCCAAACAGGCTTCCATTTCCTAGGTCTTCGCTGTTAAGTGAGTGCCTAAGCTAAGATCCCCTGTGACTGTTCCCCCTTCCCCTACCCCCACCTCCTGATTCCCCGGAGGATGTGGACTCTGTCTCTTCTTCGGAATCAGAACCTACACCTGTAGCTGATCATATTTATGTTCCTGATGAAGGCTCCTTTTCTAGGGATATTGTCTGGTGTGATGAGGATCAGGTTTCGATTCAAGTCTTGTCTGGTATGAGATATTTTCCAATTAGTGAGACATTCCATAAGTTTATCAGTGATGATGATAATGACTAGAGGAAATTGATGCACCAGATTGTAGGGCACGGTATTAAGCTCATTCAGGTTGATGAGGCTCGCGAGATTAATAAATCCAAGTTCAACGAAATCACTTGGGATAGAAACTTTATTTCTATGCTCCTACTCTGTGTTATGTGCCAAACCTTGCTTTGGCTTTTCCTAGTTTTATTCGTGTTGTTGCCAAACCGAAACCACTTGTAAATCCTCCTTTTTTGAGGGGGACAGGTTTTAATGTTATCTAGTAGCTTAAACATTTTGTCTAACTCTTATTCTTTATTGTATTGTTTTTTCCACCTTATTAGTAGCAGTAGCACTCATCTTTTCTTCATTTTTCTAGTTGTTTACTGTTCTGGCACTTCAAATCAAACATAGTGTTTCTGTGCTTGTGCAGAACTCCTTTATCCCCTTTCCACATTCTAATAAACAGTGGTATGACCACTATAAAACCGGCTAGCTTCTCTAAATAAAAATATAACAAAATAAAATAGAAAAAAAATAAGTTTGTCTTGTTGAAACAAATCATGTTAAAAGGTGAGCAAAACTCTTTTTGTCTTAGTTTATTTAATGTATACGAAAAGTTTGGAATTGTATATATTTAAACTTATACCCTTGTTTATTTTTCATATGCCCATGCATGTATTTTTGAATGGGTGCATTTATATGGTATATCACATATATATATATATATATAATCATGTAATTGCATTAAATCCTATTTGGTTAATAAATCTTATGTCACGTTAAATGCAGTATTTTGGGTACTGTAACGATGTTTTACGCAACATTCGTTTTAACCAAAGTAACATTATCTATGTATAGAAAATGAATGATTCATGGAAGAGTTAAGTAATTGGAAATATTTTCCAATTATAAATAGAAGATGTTTCCTAAGTATATAAAATAAAATAATGTGGAATACAGAAAGGTTTTCCAATAAATCGTAAGAGGCCAAATTTGCTGAAAAATATATCAATAAGGATATTTGAGATGAAATGGTTTAATTAATGAAATATTAATTAAAAGGGGTTGGGTGATTGTTTGATGTTAATTAATAATATTCCCTTAGGGAATATAATCTTTGGATGAATGTTTGTTTCTTCGATAGTTAAATAACGAACTATCGAAGTTTTGGTCTATTTAATACACTCGTTGCCAGTACACAGAGACCGATTGGATTTATTATCCGAACACCACTCCGTATAGACATAAACCTTATAAATCAAATATGTTGAAGATAATCGAAGACGGAGAAAGTGCAAGGGCTTTTTTTGTTAATCCTAAGTAGTAATTTCCTAAGATGGATTAATGGTTATAGTGCCTTCGCTTTGTCTAGTCCTAGGACAACTTGTATGGACGAATGTCTGACAGGGTATGCCTAACGGATCATCTACATCGATCTATTCAAACGTATTTACGTTGGTAGAGGAGGAATTCGTTTCTCTTAGATTTATACCGTTAATATTTTTGTAAAAAACAATAAATGATTTGGCGGGTTTGACGATGTGGCATTCAAAGTGAATGATGTTGTGGTATTAACAAGGTAAGTATGACCTCAAGCCTCACAATTGGGAAATGAAAAAGATCGGGTGGGCAACATTGCTAAGTGGGTCGCTCCCGTTAGGGTGTATTATCACCTATCTACAGAAAATTCATTTGCATCTTTATACTATCGATGCTGTTCCTTTCGGAAACAGTTGCTGATCCCAACTGTTGGTGATATAAATTCGATAAACTCAAGCGAAATGAGTGGTCGGTTATGTGTGGCCAGGTTGCAAGATGTTTTTATTGAACCCATTGTATTCCTCTCAAGATATACACTATCGGAAGGTGGTTCCATACCTGTTCATAGTTGGAAATCCATTACCCAATAAGCGCCCGTGGCTTTGATTGTATACTATATATGTAGAGCGCGAGATGCAAGTGTTCTGCTAGATTGCTATTTGTTTGACTTAGACACTATTATAACATCAAAATAGTATGGGTCAAAGAATATTTTGGGTTATTGTAAGGTAAACAATATGTATTTATGTATGGATCGGTCTTACAATTATCGTTTCTCTTAAAAGGATTTTGAAAAGTTAAACTAAGTGGATGGAGTTTACTCACACTAGTCCCATGACTGACCAAGGGTTTATTTTGTTTTTGTTTTACCCTAAACTCTTGGGTGCCCAAATTTGTATGGCCAGTCAAGTAGTCGGGATTTGATAGATACACTTGGAAGAGTTTGTAGCCAAAGGCCACAACATTTTATAGTTATTGTTTTATTTGCGTTGTGTTGTAAGTGTTGTACTCTGATAATGGTATGTATATACAAACAGATTTGCATTTCAAGAATTATGTTATATAATATATTTTATTCGTTCCGCTGTAAGATTGTGTTTACTTTGATTTCTATGTGATTTGGTTCTTATTCTTCTTCTATTCTAAATTTTCTTTTTATTTCTCACCATCTAAATTCTTTCTATTAATGATTCGGTAATTTTTGGTGCTTGGTTAGTTGATGGTATCTTGTGTTGATGATCAGGATCGGGAATTGATCGGTTCGTTACACAAAGATTGTGGGTGGACTGAAACAAGGATTGGTGATTGTGTGCACTTGTATATGTGCACGAATTATGAACAGTTGTTTTAGGGAGGAGGAGCAAATTTGGAAGGGAAGAATAGTTTGGGTAGGCTTGTTAAAATTGTAGGGTTCTTCCAATGAAACTAAAAAAAAAGTTAAGTGTCTATATATATGTGCATTTATTTATAGAAAGATGAACGTTTTAGCTTAGGTAGTGTAGGAATGTTGTAACCCAGATAAGTTTTGAAATTTCTAGTAAGGAGCATGACATTAACCTTTATCAATGAGCCTGGATTGATATGTAAGGATTTGGAAGTTAAGTGTTTCAAAATAAAATTTTAAGTGATGAGTTCAAGTGTAAATTTTCAAAATTTAAAATTCAATTACTCTTTCAGTTTTTATTTGTTTAACGTATTAATTTCAACTTTGAGTTCGTATCTCTATGTAGATCATGTTTGCAAAGCTAAGTATTATATACATTAAAATGATATTTAATTGAATATTTGATAGGCCTTGCGGTTTAATTACTTTAATCATAATTATAATTTATAATTTACTTATGCTTGCGGAATAAATCCTAATTCTATTATGGTCAAGTTATACTGATTTATTTGACATCTACTTAACATGATAAAACATCATTCTACTATTACCCTAATGATTGTTCAAAGATATACCTAAACTCTTTTCCTCAAAAATGGCGACAGCCAATTCGCTTCCCCAAATTTCTTCCTCGCTTTCCAACGCTTCTCTTCCATCTCATCAGACTCCAGATTCGCCGCCTAAACCTATTCCACCCTCGCATGATCCACCACCGTCCTCCGCTAACCCTTCCTTATCGCTATACCCACCTCCTCCCAATGATTTCTCCAGCCCATATCCACTCCCAAAGCAAAAATGGTCCTCACTTTTTGCTTCTAAGCCAAAGAATGCGGGCACCTTTGCAGTCAATGATATAGAGTTGAAATTTGAAGGCGAGAACCTTGTCCCTACTGATGACATAATTCAGGCTAGCGTAGAGCAATGGAACGGGTTTCTCATTGGGTTCTTCCTAGACACGCTGTTGCCCTACTTAATTGTAGTCAATTACTTGAAGAATCATTGGGGGGCCACAAGGTACGGTAGACTTTAAATCGAACGGAATTGTTTTCTTCTTCCAGTTTTCTTCATTGGCAGATCATATTAGGGTTCTTAAGGATGACCACGTCATAATACGCAATAAGCTATTTACTGTAAAGCCATGGGGACCCAGTTTGAGTAATATTGCGAACATCGTTAAGGTTGTTCCAGTGTGGATCAAAATGTTTAGCCTCTCGCTCGTCGCTTGTTCGAAGCGGGTGATAAGCTGGATGGCCATCAGAGTTGGGAAGTTTTTGTGTATGGACTCTAACACTGAAAGTTTAAACAGACTCGAATTCGCCAAGTGCATGGTTGAGGTTTCTTCTAACTCTCCCTTGCCAGACGCTTTTCACGTTCGTAATTTAGATGGATCCATTCAACTAATGGAAGTATATTATCTTTGGAAACCAGAATTATGTCTGCATTTTAAAGTCTTTGGGCATTCGTCTTATAAAAGCCAAAATCAGAAGGAAAAGGAATGTGAAAAAACTGACAAAGGAGTGGACAGTCGTGTTAATACAATGAAGCAACATAAGGGAAAAGGTAAAGCAAACAACAGCAGAGCTAATATTTTAAGAGATGTTAAGAATGATAGATCTAACAAAGTTCTCTAGCGCTCATGTTATGCAGCAACAACCAAAGACAACATTTGGACCAAAGTTGTAAAGAAGAAGAAACTGGATAGACTCGTTGTAAGTGGTAAGGATAAGTGGAAGCAAGTGTTGATCGATACGTCCCCGGTTGCTGATGTTATTGGTACCTCTAACTGCTTCTCGCTTTTGTAGTATGTGAAGTAGAAAGCGAGAGATATAATATAAATCATGAAATTAAAGAAGGGAACATGTTGGAATGAACGATACTGGGGAAATTGGTAGCACTGATGGAAATGTGAACATTGTAAACACAACTAGCAATAATCAACAGAGTCAAACTGAAAAATTACAATCGAAGAACAAGGCGGATGCTAACTTACAGAAGGAAACTCGAGCTGATCATACAGCTTTAGTTGATGAAATGATGTCTACAACTTTTGGGAGTCCAAGGGATAATGGGAAGGGAGGTGCAAATGTACTAAGCAATGTTGTTTATGCACCTATAGTGCCTGATGTAATACCTGACGAGATGCAAAAAGAAGTCAATACTAATGGAGGGTCTCTTTCTACAAACTTTGTAGTTTTGAACTACAACGACACTGCTTTGTAGAAGACATGCAACCAAGAATTTTGTACAATAAAGATACAATTACAGGAAGACAAATCAGAGCCGAGCGCAGTAGAATCTGGCAGATCGGCTCACATTTGAACTATCAATATCGACATTTTGACAATCTCTAACTCTTTCCGAGACGAGCTAGCTAACTGGGAAGTAAACACTCCTGAATATCTTATAACAGTGAAAAAACAAGAAAACTTTGATGCTTTCTGTTCTGGAATAGTATTTGACCAGTTGCATACAACGCAACTTGATTCTGTGTCAGTAGTGCTTTAGAGAACCATTGCTAGTGGAAAGAAGAAGATGCGAAAATCACCAACAGTCAAAGACAAATTGGCCAATCCTTATGTGCATATTGCTCCCCCTGCTGCTTACAAGGAGAGACCTACATACATCATCACTGAGCAAGTGACTTCTGGCTCCAATGATAAAGCGGGGCCTAAAACACCTGTCACTCGGAGCATGAAGAAGGAGATGCTAAGAAATCTACAGGAGAATGGCTAGTCGTCTGCCATTAGGCTGTGTAGTTTTAGGAGATAAAAGAAGTGACAATTTAAAATGCAAGTGACCTTGAAATTCTGATATTGTGAAAGTGGTACACGTCTTCCATGTGTGGAAGCTTATGCTGATATGTATTTGGTATATCACCAATCCTCTCATGTATTTCCCTATTTTTTTAAATAAAACAGTGTTACAGATCACTATAAAAAACTGGTCGGCATTGCCAAAAAAGTAAGTTATTATTATAATTAGTGATAATTTAGATAATTATCTACTAATTTGTAAATAATTTATCTTAATTAATTTTGTAATTAATAATGGTTTGGAAGTTTATGATTATTGATTTAACAAGGTTTAATTAGATTGGTTTCTTTGTTAATAGTATTTTTGTCTGATTAATTATTTATAGAAGATGTTTTAACCTGACTAGTCATTTTTATAAATGATATTTGAGTAAATTAGTAATTCACTAATGATATTAAAATTAATCAAATTAACTTAAGAAGTGCTTTTACAAGTATTAAAAGCAAAGGTATTTGGTTGAATAAAAGAGATTTACTTAATAATTAAATTAAGTAGAGGAGTTTCATATTTAGAAAGAGATTTGAGAAATCTAATAGTTTATAAAACATTATTTAAAGTGAATTTTACATAAAATCAGTGAAAGCATTAATTTGACACTTAGCTTTGATATAACAACTTTTATCTATCTTGAAAGTAAGAATGTTGTTAGACAAGGCCTGAGAGGCAATAATACCCAACTTGAATGACTTCATTATTATCTAATGGATAGTCATGGTTTATATCGAGATTGATATTTTGGAATTAAATATAATTCCATATATAAATGTATGGACTTAAGGAAGTCAAGCTATTAATGAGTGGTTTGGGTTTATAATAACCATGGTTTTCAAATAACATTTATTTAACCCATTTTATATGATTTAGACAAGAACCTTTCTCAAGTGGTTACTAATGTATACTTATATCAATGGGCAAAGTATATTAATTATTTTGAGAGAAAATAATTTAAGAGATTAAATTAATAAGTAATCAATTATAGAGTTCTCTAGGAAATGGTATATGATTATTTTGGGTCGGTTGATTATTAATAAACGGGGCTATCCAATCCAGTTTAAAAGAAATAAATTTCTAGTTAGATGAATTTTTTCAAGTTGGTTTCATAGATTGACTTAGGATTTTGCGATAATGCTCGGGTCAGACTAAGCATATTTTCAGATTAGGTTTGGATTGCTTTGGAGCTCCAAAGAGGAGCTGGAGATTCGAGACATATTCTCATATATGTATTATATAGTAGTGTATGTCATGTTTGTAATTATTGGAGTTTGTAGGGAAAAGATTTTATAACTGTCCAAATTTAACTTGTAAGTTGTACTCTTATGTGCTTATATAAAATTCAGTTTTCTTTTGTATAAGTATTGTTGTATATTATATATTATTTGTTCCTCTATGTGATTATGTTCTATCTTTCCTTTCATTTCCCCTAATTATCTGTCTTTTCGGCACTTGGTTAATCGACATGTAAATACCATATATTTATTGATGTTAATCACTAAGGATTGAAAAGTTGGGTTGTTACATCTTTAAATGCTCTTTTACAATCAGACTTTTATAAGAACCCGTAACTTCCCTGTGAAGGAAAGAGCGGATTGCTTTGAGAACAACACACAAAGGAACACATACGGAAGAACATTTCATTGCTTATTACAACAATTCATCAGAATACAAGAATATACAGAGTATGAAAGAATAAAATACATTCGATAAATATCAGAGATTTACAATACATTACATAGCAGCGGAAAATAATACAAAACACAACTGAACGAGATATACGGATATAGAGCTTTCCGGATATCATTCCAGCTGTAAACCAGGGTCCTGTGAATATAAATCTGCAAACCCAAAACTACTAGCTGCCCGTGTCAAAATAAGGGCACCCAGAGTTTAGGTTAAAACAATAAACTCCAGTCAGTCATGCGACTGGTGTGAGAACTAAAACAGTTATTAATCTTTATTTTAAAGTTAGGTAAATCAAGGGACCACACCGTATAACACGGAACGGGTTTCCTCCCAAGAGTACCAGTGCATAAAACAACAGCGCAATGCTAAATAAAGAACAATGAAGCTATTATAAGACCCAAGTCCCATCACACAATGCAATGCAAGCCGGAGGATAGGGTTTTACCTTATAATAGCCAAAGAATGCTTGATACGCTAAATTTCATCTTTTATTATTACTATAAGTGTATAGTGTCAAAACAATTTCAATCATTAGTATCAATCATAGACGGCATAAGTGCCCCATACCACTATGTCGCCATACCAGGCTCTACAATCAAAACCGCAAAGTCACGTATTGGAAGTTGGATTTCCATTTGTGAACCGAGGCAAAAGATAGTCCTCACCGATTCGAGAAAATCTAGCCCATGTCTCAGGCAAGTACTCAGTGAAGCCTTTGGATTGTCAGGGCTGGTCCACCGATGTGGATTAAAATGCCTGAACACTACGTTTCCCCGCCCTTTGGGCGTAAATGAGCCAAATGACCCCATCGGCTCCACATAGTCATCGATATATACGAGGCTCCTCGCAACAGCAACAACCACACAGGTGAAAATAATATAAATGTCAGGGCTGGTAGGTCACCGACACCACCTTAGCTAGAAAGAAACGCATGCCCTCCCTGATGTGCTGTAATAACCCGGAAAATGTGAACCAGTTTAAAATTTTTAAATTAGGTTATTACCAAGAAATTTGAATAGTTGAAATAGCATATTTCAATAAAATATAGAATTTGGTATGGTATGGCCGTTTGAAATTTTGAATACCAACTTTGTCTGACTGTGCCGGGTGGAAAATATAACGGATTTTGACGAAACTGAAAATATTTAAATCTGTTTATCAATACCTTTCTAACGAATCTGAAAAATCGAAATTTCATAACGGAAATCAAAAGTTATGGCCAAATGAATTTTCAGAAAGGTCGCTATATAGTATATATAGCCCTTGAAAATTGAGATTTTGCATACGACCTCGGAATTCGACGAAACCACTTTTGTTGGGTCCGGGATGTCAAATTATTGCTAAGTTTCAAGTTTCATAATTTTTGAAGCTAGTATGTGAGCAGGGCAAAAGATAACGTGTTTGGTCAAATTCTGTTAAAATGGGTCGACCTAAAAATGGCCGTTTTTCAAACGAGCTCAGAATTCGACGAAACTGGTTTTGTTAGGACCGTATCGTCAAAACAAAGCTAGATTTATTTTTCTGGAATTTTTCGATTCAGTTTGTGGCCCTGGCAAATTGAAATGTACGTTTAAATTAATTATCGAATGTTTTATATTTTAATTTGAAAAATAACTGACTGTAACAGTCGAAATGGCCAACGAAACATATCCCATTGTGTTCGGAATGGGGGTATTTAGCTAGGGGCGACATTCGTTGGGTTTGATTTCGAGGTCGTTTGAGGAAGGGGGTATTTTTGGAATTAAATAAATTAAAAATTAAAATAAAAAGGGCATGGGCCAATCAGAATCCATCTTCTCCATCGAAACCCCTGTCGCGACGCGGAAGCCAACCCGAATCTTCTCTCTTCAATTTCTCCGCATCCACTCAACGAAATCAAGCAAACCCAGTTCCATTTTGAAGAGCGTTCAGAGATCTTCAAATCCATAGTAATTTCACAAATTATCATTGAGTATTGTAGGAGATATCGCGTCGGGAAACTCCGACCTTTGCGCCGCCGCCGTGCCCTCTAGGAGGCGCCGAGTTGAACATCTCAGGTAGCTTTGGAAAGCTCTCTCCTTCCTCTTCGACATGGCGTTGGTCGTTCGTCCTAAAGCTTCGTGGTTTTGCCGAAAAATTCAACCCTAGTTTCGAAATCAAAAAAGGGTATACGGCTGAAACTATTTTCCACTGATTTTTACACTTTAAAGCGTTGCAAACTTGTAAAAATCATATCTTTTTGCTATGTCAACGAAATTCGATGAAACAGGAGACACCGTGACCGCAAGGAGGCTCTCTACATTTTAGAAGAAGCCGCGGATTTTTCTGACCTTCCTACGATTTTTAGCACCGCAATAACCAATGTGAGGAATCTAAATTATCTGTGTGAATGAAATCGCGTTGTATAAATTATATAAGCGAAGTGTAAATTATATACGCATTGTATACCTCATGTACATGTGTTGTATAAGTTATATTAGCGATGTATAAATTATACAAACGTTGTTTGAAACATATATGCTTTGAATTGTGGTGAAATGCAAGTGAATTATTATATTATATATATATATATATACTCCCCTCGTCCACAGACCATGGACGATATTTATTGCTTGTGTTTGACGTGATATTATATGGTATGACGAATGGTTGGAAATAATTGTTTGTGGTTGATATTATGGTTGAAAAATACCTTTGTGGTTGAAAAATACCTTTGTGGTTGAAAAATACCCTCTTGTGGTTGAAACAAAATAGAATAGGATTGTGGAATTGAAAATAAAACATGCCGCCTGCGTGCGAACTAGATGCATGATCCCCATTGTCAAAAACCGCGAGGTTTTAAGGTAGAGCGAGGAGCCGTACTAGGGACGGTCCCGGTTTTAACTACCCTGCCGTTATGCTGCCGAAATTTTCTGAAATATCTATGTGTTAGAATAATTTTCATGCATTGAAATTATTTACATATGCTATATCGAATATTCATGTGTTGAGTTGCAATTCATTCGTTGAGTTGAAATTCATGTGTTGAATATTATTTGAATTTAAACAAATGGCTTTAGCGATAAAAATCACATTTTTATATATATACAAATGATATAGAATATTCATGTGTTGAGTTGCAATTCATTCGTTGAGTTGAAATTCATGTGTTGAATATTATTTGAATTTAAACAAATGGCTTTAGCGATAAAAATCACATTTTTATATATATACAAACGATATAGAATATTCATGTGTTGAGTTGCAATTCATTCGTTGAGTTGAAATTCATGTGTTGAATATTATTTGAATTTAAACAAATGGCTTTAGCGATAAAAATCACATTTTTATATATATACAAACGATATAGAATATTCATGTGTTGAGTTGCAATTCATTCGTTGAGTTGAAATTCATGTGTTGAATATTATTTGCATTTAAACAAATGGCTTTAGCGATAAAAATCACATTTTTATATATATACAAACGATATAGAATATTCATGTGTTGAATTGCAATTTGTTCGTCGAGTTGAAATTCATGTGTTGAATGTTATCGTCTTCTAAAAATAAAATGAATCGACAATGAAAACTATATTTTTATAGTGAATAAGAAGTGTTAAAAATACACATGTGTCGAATAAATATTTTTGATGATAAAAATATCCCTTTTATCATGTATACGCTTAGTTAAAAATACACATGTGTCGAATAAATATTTTTGATGATAAAAATATCCCTTTTATCATGTATACGCTTAGTTAAAAATACACATTGTCGAATAAATATTTTTGATGATAAAAATATCCCTTTTATCATGTATACGCTTAGTTAAAAATACACATGTGTCGAATAAATATTTTTGATGATAAAAATATTCCTTTTATCATGTATACGCTTAGTTAAAAATACACATGTGTCGAATAAATATTTTTGATGATAAAAATATCCCTTTTATCATGTATACGCTTAGTTAAAAATACACATGTGTCGAATAAATATTTTTGATGATAAAAATATCCCTTTTATCATGTATACGCTTAGTTAAAAATACACATGTGTCGAATAAATATTTTTGATGATAAAAATATTCCTTTTATCATGTATACGCTTAGTTAAAAATACACATGTGTCGAATAAATATTTTTGATGATAAAAATATTCCTTTTATCATGTATACGCTTAGTTAAAAATACACATGTGTCGAATAAATATTTTTGATGATAAAAATATTCCTTTTATCATGTATACGCTTAGTTAAAAATACACATGTGTCGAATAAATATTTTTGATGATAAAAATATTCCTTTTATCATGTATACGCTTAGTTAAAAATACACACGTGTTGAAATAAATAATAGTTTGCTAGAAATATTATTATTAGTTTTGTTCTGCATATATATACATGTGTTGAACAGGAAAAAAATGGATTAGCTGTAGAGTAAAGAAATTATTTGCGTGCCCGACAAATAGGTAAACCTTGATGAGTTGGCTGCGCAATTTTATTTATATATCAATTCCTGTGAATGCCATTGGATGCGGAGTGCTGGTTTTTCTGTGTGAAATAATAAACAATGCCATAGGATAGTAACAATTAATTTTGAACTACACTACATGGCATACTTCTTGACGATAGGCATACTTCATCATATTCCACATAAGCAATTGGAGCTTGTGTGACGAGGTGGAAGATTTACCATATAAGCAAGAGGCTTGTATGGCGATGACTATGTACTACAGGTTGAACTGATGACTGATATGGACTATATAAATTATAACGATAAATTGCCAGATTAATAAAAAACCCCACACGGGTCTGGAGTTGACAATAATCACGTCGCTCTAGTTATTAGATACGGCACATGGACTATTTATTTCCACACGGAAACGGGGTGACGGGAATTTATTCTCTGGAGTGATTATCAGTACATGCTCCCCCGTAAACACCAGAATATATCACTAAAAATATGTGAATGCTTTTTAGGATTTATTGGGTACCTAATACGGCCCAATAAATTTCCAAACCCCTCCCCGTACAAAGGAGGTTATGGCGAAATTTTTCGAAATATTAAGGCGTTAGTGAAATATTTGAAGTGAAAACGAAGTTGAAAATATAAAATGAACTATAGTTGAAATTATAGAATGAACTATATTTATATATATAAATATAAATATAATTAAAAGGAATAGAGGCCGTGCAGTTCGCGTTTCGGAATCGTAATTTGAAACGATTAGTACGAGAAATCCGACCATCGGATTTTCCCGAAACCGCAACCGCTGGGTTCGCCTTGGAAATATCATTCCGACGGCACCAACCTTGTAAAAATCCAACGGTTGGATTGTCCGGAATGTTTAATTCAAAGCTGAAGAAAAACAGCGCCAGAATCGTTTATATTTATATATAAATATAAATATAATTGAATTAAATCGAATAACGACGCTGCAGTTCGAATTTTGAAACCGTAACTTCAAACGACTAGTGTGGAAGATCCGACCGTCGGATTCTCACGAAACTGGAACCGTTGGGTTCGCTTTGGGAATATCTTCCCACTGATATAGACTTTGTAGAAATCCAACGGTTAGATTTTCCGATATGTGTAAAACAAATTTAGGGAAAAACAGCGCCAGTGCCACGACACGACCTGAAACGTCGTTTAATTAAATATGGCCATTTTTAAATAAATAAAAATGGCGAAAAATCGTTATAAAATATCTTAAGCAACATAGGTTGCAAATAAACCAATTGGGCTTGAATTGTTTGATATTTGATGGTTGTATGTGTATGACATGAAAATAACACTAAATAACTGAAAGATGGATGTCGAATAACATAACCATAACATGAATCGATTTAAATTCTAATGACGTGAATTATTTGAAAAGGCCGAGCTAACCCTCATTTCAAATAATTTATCGAGCGATTCGAATTGGAAAATGCAAAGACGATTCAAGACCGACGATCTTCGTATCGGTGGGATGGGCGCTACTGAGGTTCCTAACCGGAGTAGCTACTGGAAAGGGACGGAAGTAGTAGCCGTCCGAACGTATGTGTTGATTGGACGGATATACGAGGAATTGACGCCTCCGGTTTCGTTCAGACCCAGGACGGACTTGTAAATGGACTGTGTGTCTGACATTGGATTTTGTTCTATACTGATTGATCTCTGTTAAATATATATCTGTTTGGCGGCGGAGAATTTATTCTTTTGCTTAACGCCCTTCTCTGAGACGTACGAGCTTAGAGGTTATATATCGATGGAAATCAATCGTATGGAGTGGACTGCCTATGTGGCATGCCAAGATGCTGTGATCAAGGCTTCTGTTGCAAAGCAAAGTCTTGTGGATGATGATCAAAGCAAGGTCTACGTGGCCTAGCTTTGTGTATTTCGTAGATTCGCGAACCTCACACCCCGGTATGAGTTAAAAACGGGATACGGACTGCAGGGAGAGCACGACGTTTCTTTCTAGCTATGGTGGTGTCAGTGACTTACCAGCCCTGACATATATATCTACTTTTCACCTATGTGGTTGTTGGAATGCGAGGCGCCTCGATTATAGGTCTGTAAGGACCGGGAAACGTGTGTTCAGGAATACTAATCCTCTAACGTAAGTGAGGACCGGCCCTGAAGCATCCAGGGGTTACCCAGAGTGTGTAGTCCCGAGGCATTTGCTAGAGTGTCTCGAAGCGGAGAGGAGCTTGCCCCTTGCCTCGACTCATGACGGAAATCCAACTCCCAATACGAAATAACGGTCTTGATTGTAGAACTAGTATGGCGACATAGTAGATGGTAGCTATGCCGCCTATGATTGATATTTATGATGCTATTCGTTTTCGAAACATATATGCACTAGTAATAATATCAAATGATTTTGCTTTATACGTATCAAGCATATTTGGCCCTTATAAGGTAAAACTCTATCCTCCGGCTTGCGTTGCATTGTATGATGGGACCTGAGTCTTATACTGGCTTCATTTTTTCTAAAAGCATTGCGTTGTTTTAAAAAGAATTTACTTTGTTTTAAATGCACTAGCAATCACTGGAGTAAACCCGTTCCGCGAAAGTGGCGTGGTCCTACGATTTGCTATTTACTGTTGTTTAACTGTTAAATAGATTCCTCATACCAGTCCCCATGACTGACTCGTTGTTTGTTTCACTTTGCAAACGCGGGTGCCCTTATTTTCACACGGGCAGCCTAGTACACAGGTGACAGGTGGTTTTTGGTTCTGCACTGCTGCATAGAGTGCATTTTTGGTTCATGGCGAGGCTGACTTCACAGAGATGACTTTGACATTTTCCGCCATTACTATACTTACATTATGATTCCGCCACTGGCGATGCAGACTGATTTACTTTCCGTATTTCTTATTATATGTATATGTATCCCGCCTTCGGCGATGTAGACTGATACTCTTATTATGTCTCACTGCATGTATGTATTCCGCCTCTGGCGATGATGACTGATCACTTTCCTTTTTATTTACTAAGTATATCCCACGTTATGCTATTCTGATTTTCCTACAAGTTGTGATTCCGCTGTCATATCCATGTAAAATTCTTTTATTTATTGTTTCTGCTATTATCTGTACTCTGCTATGATGATTAATGTGTTATTTCCCAATGATTATCCTTAACACCGCCCCTCGGATTTTGGGATCGTCACAGTTGGTATCAGAGCTTTGGTTAACCTTAGTTCTGGGATCTAACACATTAAACACCTCGTCAGAATAGAATCAGTAGTGTTCTAATGCCAGTAGCTCATTAGAGATAGGATTAGCAATGTCCTAGAATGAGCTAAGCAGATTAGCAAAACAATTTGATCAGTACATCATCATTATCTTTCTTTGTATTCCCTTGCTTTATCATTTATGAAAATTATCAAATCTGTGAGCTTGACTCTTTTCTTGCTTATACAGTTCTCTTAGATGGCTACACGAGCAGCAGCAGCTAGAGGAGGCCGTGGAGGCCGAGGAGATGCAGCAGGAGGACGGGGGAATATCCCCGTAGTTGTGGAAATCCCTATTATTCAGCCACCAGCACCAGAAGACTTTGAGCTCGACAAAGTAGCAAAGAGGTACAGAAATCTTGGAGGAAAACCTTTTACTGGCGCTGGCACAGTGACCGAAGCTATAGCTTGGCTAAAAACCTGTGAGAAAATCTTCGAAGGTATGGGTATGGGAACTAACAACAAAGCCCGACTTGGCATTTGGCTCCTTCAGGAACAAGCAGAACTGTGGTGAGATGCCATTACCTCTGGGGATGCAGCTGGTACTATCCGGACTTGGGAGCAGTTCAAGACTTTGTTCAATGAGAAGTTTGTACCGGAACAAGCTCTAGAGAGGATGCGAGAGAAATTTGCTAATCTCCAGCAGGGAGACCTCTCTATTCAGGATTATCTAAATAAGTTCACCCAGTTATCGCGCTATGCTCCAGAACTGATTTTAACCAACAAAGCCAAGAATAAGAGATTCATATTTGGGCTGAAGCGCAAATACCATGATAGAGCTATGAGCAACATCAAACTCTCCTTTACAGAACTAGTAGAGATGGCTTGCAACTACGAAGACATGGATGAGAGGCATGCTAGCCAAGACCGCGCTAAAAGCCAAGCAGGAAATAAGCGCAAGGCTTCAACCGATCAACCCGAATCTAGCATTACCGCGTCCGCTACTCAAAAACCCGCAAAGATCCCGAAAGGAAACTGCTACAATTGCGGGAAGCCCGGTCATTTCTCTAATGTATGCAAAGCCCCAAGGAAGCCAAAGGTAAATGACTCAGCCGAATGCTACAACTGCCACAAGAAGGGGCACTACAGCAGGAACTGCCCTCTGAAGCAGAATGCACAGGTGGCCCATGTCTATGACGGGAAGACCGCGCCAGCTACCACCGATGGATCAGGTAAACCCGATGTCTTGGGAGGTACCCTTACCATTAAAAATATTCTTGTTTCTGTACTTTTTGATACCGGTGCATCACGTAGCTTAATTTCTGGTAATATTGTTCATAAGTTAAAATTGAATCCAAGGAAGCTTAAAGAACCAATTAAAGTTCAAAATCCGATAGGAGGGTCTACTATTCTCGGCTCATATTGTAATGTACCCGCCTCATATTCATGTTATCGATTGCCTTTTAAAGTAATTGTCATGGACCTCTCCGACTTTGATATTATACTGGGATTTGACTGGTTGACAAAATATAAGGCCGAAGTTAGATGTGCCGAAAGGATTGTTAAAGTCGAAACGAAACTTGGACCTATATATATACCATGCCATGGCTCAGAAATTAATAGAACGGAATTTTGGTCTTCTTTAGAAGTTATTCCCCCGTCGATAGAAAAGATGCCGGTCGTTAAAAACTATGCGGATGTGTTTGAAGAAGTAGAAAACTTACCGCCGCAAAGAGAAATTGAATTTAGGATAGATCTAATTCCTAACGCCCGACTAGTAGTACATCCAATAAGAAGGATGGCTCCGAAAGAAAAAGAAGAGTTAAGTAGTCAAACCCGAGAATTGCTTTGGAAAGGTCTAATCAGACCGAGCTTTTCAGCTTGGGGAGCAGCAGTAGTATTTGTCCCGAAATCAGACGGTACTCTAAGACTTTGCGTCGATTACAGGGATCTCAATAAGCAGACACTGAAGAACAAATATCCTTTGCCCCGAATAGACGATCTGTTAGATCAATTAAATGGAGCAACCGTATTCTCCAGAATGGACCTAGCTACAGGTTTCCACCAATTACGTATAGCAGAAGACTGTGTTCCTTTGACAGCCTTCAGGGGTCCCGATTTATTCTACGAATGGTTAGTAATGTCGTTCGGCTTGTGTAACGCTCCAGCATACTTCGTTGATCTTATGAACAGAGTGTTCCGTGGTGTGTTGAACAAATTTGTTCTAGTCTTCATCGATGACATCTTAATCTACTCTAAGTCGGAAGAAGAGCATGCAAAACATTTAGAACAAGTGTTGAAAATTCTAAGGAGAAATGTCTTGAAAGCTAAATTTTCTAAGTGTGTCTTCTGGCAGAATGAAGTTAAATTCCTTGGCCATGTCGTATAAAAAGAAGGAATTGTTGTAGACCCAAGCAAAATTACAGCGATTCAGAACTGGAAACAACCTACTACGCCCACAGAAGTTCGAAGTTTCCTGGGATTAGCTAGTTACTATCGGAAATTCGTTCAGGATTTTTCAAAGATATCAGGAGTATTGACAAAGCTTACAAAGAAGCATGAGAAATTCAAATGGACTCCCGAATGTGAAGAAGCTTTCCAGGAGCTGAAACTGAAATTGACAACTGCTCCAGTATTGCCCACTATAGAAGGTAACCAAGACTTGACTGTATGGACAGATGCTTCTATTAGAGGGCTAGGCGCAGTGTTAATGCAAAAGGGCCAAGTGATCGCTTATGCCAGCCGTCAACTAAAGCCGCATGAAAGGAACTATGCTACTCATGATCTTGAGTTATTAGCTATCGTGTTTGCTTTGAGAATCTGGAGGCATTATTTATTGGGCGAGAAATTCGAACTATACACCAATCATCAATCCTTGAAATATCTGTTCACTCAGAAAGATTTAAACCTGAGGCAACAGCGTTGGTTAGAATTCCTTGCGGCATACGATTTTGAAATTATATACACTCCAGGGAAAGCCAATGTTGTAGCAGATGCGCTCAGCAGAAAGAATGAAATCATCGCCATTTTTGTCATCACGTCTTCATTAATAGACAGGATCTCGACTCTTCAGAAAGACGATGAATTTATTCAAAGAATCAGTCAAAGAATCAAAGGAGGTGAATCCACAAGTTTTCGACTCGATGACAAAGGGGTTCTAAGATTAAAGGGTAGAATCTGCATCCCAAACCTTCCCGAGCTCAGAAGAGAAATACTTGATGAGTGCCACAAATCCAAATTAAGTATCCATCCCGGTGTGAGCAAAATGTATAACGATATCAAACGCACATTCTGGTGGAGAGCTATGAAAAGAGATATCTCATTATATGTTAGCAGATGCCCCACTTGTCAGCTAGTTAAGAGTGATCAGCAGAAATTGGCTGGATTATTACAACCATTAGAAATTCCAGGATGGAAGTGGGAACAAATCTCGATGGATTTCATCGATGGCCTGCCTCGAACTAGAAAAGGAAACGACAGTATATGGGTAATCGTAGATCGCTTCACGAAGACTGCCCATTTCATACCTGTCCTATCCAACAGAACGGCTCAAAGTCTGGCACAGATTTACTTCAAAGAAATAGTTAAACTTCATGGAGTGCCGCTCAATATAGTCAGCGATAGAGATCCCCTGTTCACTAGCAAATTCTGGGAAGCATTCCAGGAAGAATTGGGAACCAAATTAAATCTAAGCACCGCTTATCACCCTCAGACAGATGGCCAAACTGAGCGGGTGAATAGAATTTTAGAAGATTTGCTGCGGGCTTGCGTTATTGATTTTGGAGGCTCATGGGAAGATCATTTACATTTAGCAGAATTCTCTTACAACAATAGCTATCAAGCAAGTTTGGGAATGTCCCCATTTGAAGCATTATACGGTAGACCGTGCAGATCTCCCGAATGTTGGGTAGAACCTGGCAACAGACTTGTGTTAGGGCCCGATATGATTCAAGAAGCATCGGATAAAGTTGATTCCATTAAGAAGAGATTAAAAACCGCTCAGAGCCGACAGAAAAGTTATGCTGATGCGAGAAGAAGGGATATATCGTTTGCCGTTGGCAATTATGTATATTTAAGAGTTTCTCCAATGCGGGGAGTAATCAGATTTGGCAAGACTGGGAAGTTGGCACCGAGATTTATTGGTCCCTTTCCTATACTTGAACGGATTGGAACATTTGCATATAGGGTTTCATTACCTGATTGGTTGCCTGGTGTACATGATGTGTTCCACGTATCTCAGCTCAGAAAACATGTTCATGATCCAGATCTTGTTGTGGAAGAAGCAGCGCAACAGGATATTGACATAACCCCAGAATTAGCACTCAAGAGAGAGCCATTGAAGATAGTTGGCAAAGAAACTAGAGAGCTAAGGAGGAAAAAGATCCATTTAGTCAAAGTGCAGTGGAGTAGTGATCCTAGAGACTGTACTTGGGAGACTGAGGAAAGCATTAAACAAGCCTATCCCAAATGCAGAGTGGACATCTCTGACTAATTCCGGTGCAAGGTACCTTTACAATACTTTGCATTTACATTTTATTTCCTGCTTAGTTGTTATTTCCTTTTCGAGGACGAAAAGTTTTAAGTGGGGGAGATTGTAATAACCCGAAAAATGTGAACTAGTTTAAATTTTTTAAATTAGGTTATTACCAAGAAATTTGAATAGTTGAAATAGCATATTTCAATAAAATATAGAATTTGGTATGGTATGGCCGTTTGAAATTTTGAATACCAACTTTGTCTGACTGTGCCGGGTGGAAAATATAACGGATTTTGACGAAACTAAAAATATTTAAATCTGTTTATCAATACCTTTCTAACGAATCTGAAAAATCGAAATTTCATAACGGAAATCAAAAGTTATGGCCAAATGAGTTTTCAGAAAGTTCGCTATATAGTATATATAGCCCTTGAAAATTGAGATTTTGCATACGACCTCGGAATTCGACGAAACCACTTTTGTTGGGTCCGGGATGTCAAATTATTGCTAAGTTTCAAGTTTCATAATTTTTGAAGCTAGTATGTGAGCAGGGCAAAACATAACGTGTTTGGTCAAATTCTGTTAAAATGGGTCGACCTAAAAATGGCCGTTTTTCAAACTAGCTCAGAATTCGACGAAACTGGTTTTGTTAGGACCGTATCGTCAAAACAAAGCTAGATTTATTTTTCTGGAATTTTTCGATTCAGTTTGTGGCCCTGGCAAATTGAAATGTACGTTTAAATTAATTATCGAATGTTTTATATTTTAATTTGAAAAATAACTGACTGTAACAGTCGAAATGGCCAACGAAACATATCCCATTGTGTTCGGAATGGGGGTATTTAGCTAGGGGCGACAGTCGTTGGGTTTGATTTCGAGGTCGTTTGAGGAAGGGGGTATTTTTGGAATTAAATAAATTAAAAATTAAAATAAAAAGGGCATGGGCCAATCAGAATCCATCTTCTCCATCGAAACCCCTGTCGCGACGCGGAAGCCAACCCGAATCTTCTCTCTTCAATTTCTCTGCATCCACTCAACGAAATCAAGCAAACCCAGTTCCATTTTGAAGAGCGTTCAGAGATCTTCAAATCCATAGTAATTTCACAAATTATCATTGAGTATTGAAGGAGATATTGCGTCGGGAAACTCCGACCTTTGCGCCGCCGCCGTGCCCTCTAGGAGGCGCCGAGTTGAACATCTCAGGTAGCTTTGGAAAGCTCTCTCCTTCCTCTTCGACGTGGCGTTGGCCGTTCGTCCTAAAGCTTCGTGGTTTTGCCGAAAAATTCAACCCTAGTTTCGAAATCAAAAAAGGGTATACGGCTGAAACTATTTTCCACTGATTTTTACACTTTAAAGCGTTGCAAACTTGTAAAAATCATATCTTTTTGCTATGTTAACGAAATTCGATGAAACAGGAGACACCGTGACCGCAAGGAGGCTCTCTACATTTTAGAAGAAGCCGCGGATTTTTCTGACCTTCCTACGATTTTTAGCACCGCAATAACCAATGTGAGGAATCTAAATTATCTGTGTGAATGAAATCGCGTAGTATAAATTATATAAGCGAAGTGTAAATTATATACGCATTGTATACCTCATGTACATGTGTTGTATAAGTTATATTAGCGATGTATAAATTATACAAGCGTTGTTTGAAACATATATGCTTTGAATTGTGGTGAAATGCAAGTGAATTATTATATTATATATATATATATACTCCCCTCGTCCACAGACCATGGACGATATTTATTGCTTGTGTTTGACGTGATATTATATGGTATGACGAATGGTTGGAAATAATTGTTTGTGGTTGATATTATGGTTGAAAAATACCTTTGTGGTTGAAAAATACCTTTGTGGTTGAAAAATACCCTCTTGTGGTTGAAACAAAATAGAATAGGATTGTGGAATTGAAAATAAAACATGCCGCCTGCTTGCGAACTAGATGCATGATCCCCATTGTCAAAAACCGCGAGGTTTTAAGGTAGAGCGAGGAGCCGTACTAGGGACGGTCCCGGTTTTAACTACCCTGCCGTTATGCTGCCGAAATTTTCTGAAATATCTATGTGTTAGAATAATTTTCATGCATTGAAATTATTTACATATGCTATGTCGAATATTCATGTGTTGAGTTGCAATTCATTCGTTGAGTTGAAATTCATGTGTTGAATATTATTTGAATTTAAACAAATGGCTTTAGCGATAAAAATCACATTTTTATATATATACAAACGATATAGAATATTCATGTGTTGAGTTGCAATTCATTCGTTGAGTTGAAATTCATGTGTTGAATATTATTTGAATTTAAACAAATGGCTTTAGCGATAAAAATCACATTTTTATATATATACAAACGATATAGAATATTCATGTGTTGAGTTGCAATTCATTCGTTGAGTTGAAATTCATGTGTTGAATATTATTTGAATTTAAACAAATGGCTTTAGCGATAAAAATCACATTTTTATATATATACAAACGATATAGAATATTCATGTGTTGAGTTGCAATTCATTCGTTGAGTTGAAATTCATGTGTTGAATATTATTTGCATTTAAACAAATGGCTTTAGCGATAAAAATCACATTTTTATATATATACAAACGATATAGAATATTCATGTGTTGAATTGCAATTTGTTCGTCGAGTTGAAATTCATGTGTTGAATGTTATCGTCTTCTAAAAATAAAATGAATCGACAATGAAAACTATATTTTTATAGTGAATAAGAAGTGTTAAAAATACACATGTGTCGAATAAATATTTTTGATGATAAAAATATCCCTTTTATCATGTATACGCTTAGTTAAAAATACACATGTGTCGAATAAATATTTTTGATGATAAAAATATCCCTTTTATCATGTATACGCTTAGTTAAAAATACACATTGTCGAATAAATATTTTTGATGATAAAAATATCCCTTTTATCATGTATACGCTTAGTTAAAAATACACATGTGTCGAATAAATATTTTTGATGATAAAAATATTCCTTTTATCATGTATACGCTTAGTTAAAAATACACATGTGTCGAATAAATATTTTTGATGATAAAAATATCCCTTTTATCATGTATACGCTTAGTTAAAAATACACATGTGTCGAATAAATATTTTTGATGATAAAAATATCCCTTTTATCATGTATACGCTTAGTTAAAAATACACATGTGTCGAATAAATATTTTTGATGATAAAAATATTCCTTTTATCATGTATACGCTTAGTTAAAAATACACATGTGTCGAATAAATATTTTTGATGATAAAAATATTCCTTTTATCATGTATACGCTTAGTTAAAAATACACATGTGTCGAATAAATATTTTTGATGATAAAAATATTCCTTTTATCATGTATACGCTTAGTTAAAAATACACATGTGTCGAATAAATATTTTTGATGATAAAAATATTCCTTTTATCATGTATACGCTTAGTTAAAAATACACACGTGTTGAAATAAATAATAGTTTGCTAGAAATATTATTATTAGTTTTGTTCTGCATATATATACATGTGTTGAACAGGAAAAAAATGGATTAGCTGTAGAGTAAAGAAATTATTTGCGTGCCCGACAAATAGGTAAACCTTGATGAGTTGGCTGCGCAATTTTATTTATATATCAACTCCTGTGAATGCCATTGGATGTGGAGTGCTGGTTTTTCTGTGTGAAATAATAAACAACGCCATAGGATAGTAACAATTAATTTTGAACTACACTACATGGCATACTTCTTGACGATAGGCATACTTCATCATATTCCACATAAGCAATTGGAGCTTGTGTGACGAGGTGGAAGATTTACCATATAAGCAAGAGGCTTGTATGGCGATGACTATGTACTACAGGTTGAACTGATGACTGATATGGACTATATAAATTATAACGATAAATTGCCAGATTAATAAAAACCCCACACGGGTCTGGAGTTGACAATAATCACGTCGCTCTAGTTATTAGATACGGCACATGGACTATTTATTTCCACACGGAAACGGGGTGACGGGAATTTATTCTCTGGAGTGATTATCAGTACATGCTCCCCCGTAAACACCAGAATATATCACTAAAAATATGTGAATGCTTTTTAGGATTTATTGGGTACCTAATACGGCCCAATAAATTTCCAAACCCCTCCCCGAACAAAGGAGGTTATGGCGAAATTTTTCGAAATATTAAGGCGTTAGTGAAATATTTGAAGTGAAAACGAAGTTGAAAATATAAAATGAACTATAGTTGAAATTATAGAATGAACTATATTTATATATATAAATATAAATATAATTAAAAGGAATAGAGGCCGTGCAGTTCGCGTTTCGGAATCGTAATTTGAAACGATTAGTACGAGAAATCCGACCATCGGATTTTCCCGAAACCGCAACCGCTGGGTTCGCCTTGGAAATATCTTTCCGACGGCACCAACCTTGTAAAAATCCAACGGTTGGATTGTCCGGAATGTTTAATTCAAAGCTGAAGAAAAACAGCGCCAGAATCGTTTATATTTATATATAAATATAAATATAATTGAATTAAATCGAATGACGACGCTGCAGTTCGAATTTTGAAACCGTAACTTCAAACGACTAGTGTGGAAGATCCGACCGTCGGATTCTCACGAAACTGGAACCGTTAGGTTCGCTTTGGGAATATCTTCCCACTGATATAGACTTTGTAGAAATCCAACGGTTAGATTTTCCGATATGTGTAAAACAAATTTAGGGAAAAACAGCGCCAGTGCCACGACACGACCTGAAACGTCGTTTAATTAAATATGGCCATTTTTAAATAAATAAAAATGGCGAAAAATCGTTATAAAATATCTTAAGCAACATAGGTTGCAAATAAACCAATTGGGCTTGAATTGTTTGATATTTGATGGTTGTATGTGTATGACATGAAAATAACACTAAATAACTGAAAGATGGATGTCGAATAACATAACCATAACATGAATCGATTTAAATTCTAATGACGTGAATTATTTGAAAAGGCCGAGCTAACCCTCATTTCAAATAATTTATCGAGCGATTCGAATTGGAAAATGCAAAGACGATTCAAGACCGACGATCTTCGTATCGGTGGGATGGGCGCTACTGAGGTTCCTAACCGGAGTAGCTACCGGAAAGGGACGGAAGTAGTAGCCGTCCGAACGTATGTGTTGATTGGACGGATATACGAGGAATTGACGCCTCCGGTTTCGTTCAGACCCAGGACGGACTTGTAAATGGACTGTGTGTCTGACATTGGATTTTTTTCTATACTGATTGATCTCTGTTAAATATATATCTGTTTGGCGGCGGAGAATTTATTCTTTTGCTTAACGCCCTTCTCTGAGACGTACGAGCTTAGAGGTTATATATCGATGGAAATCAATCGTATGGAGTGGACTGCCTATGTGGCATGCCAAGATGCTGTGATCAAGGCTTCTGTTGCAAAGCAAAGTCTTGTGGATGATGATCAAAGCAAGGTCTACGTGGCCTAGCTTTGTGTATTTCGTAGATTCGCGAACCTCACACCCCGGTATGAGTTAAAAACGGGATACGGACTGCAGGGAGAGCACGACGTTTCTTTCTAGCTATGGTGGTGTCAGTGACTTACCAGCCCTGACATATATATCTACTTTTCACCTATGTGGTTGTTGGAATGCGAGGCGCCTCGATTATAGGTCTGTAAGGACCGGGAAACGTGTGTTCAGGAATACTAATCCTCTAACGTAAGTGAGGACCGGCCCTGAAGCATCCAGGGGTTACCCAGAGTGTGTAGTCCCGAGGCATTTGCTAGAGTGTCTCGAAGCGGAGAGGAGCTTGCCCCTTGCCTCGACTCATGATGGAAATCCAACTCCCAATACGAAATAACGGTCTTGATTGTAGAACTAGTATGGAGACATAGTAGATGGTAGCTATGCCGCCTATGATTGATATTTATGATGCTATTCGTTTTCGAAACATATATGCACTACTAATAATATCAAATGATTTTGCTTTATACGTATCAAGCATATTTGGCCCTTATAAGGTAAAACTCTATCCTCCGGCTTGCGTTGCATTGTATGATGGGACCTGAGTCTTATACTGGCTTCATTTTTTCTAAAAGCATTGCGTTGTTTTAAAAAGAATTTACTTTGTTTTAAATGCACTAGCAATCACTGGAGTAAACCCGTTCCGCGAAAGTGGCGTGGTCCTACGATTTGCTATTTACTGTTGTTTAACTGTTAAATAGATTCCTCATACCAGTCCCCATGACTGACTCGTTGTTTGTTTCACTTTGCAAACGCGGGTGCCCTTATTTTCACACGGGCAGCCTAGTACACAGGTGACAGGTGGTTTTTGGTTCTGCACTGCTGCATAGAGTGCATTTTTGGCTCATGGCGAGGCTGACTTCACAGAGATGACTTTGACATTTTTCGCCATTACTATACTTACATTATGATTCCGCCACTGGCGATGCAGACTGATTTACTTTCCGTATTTCTTATTATATGTATATGTATCCCGCCTTCGGCGATGTAGACTGATACTCTTATTATGTCTCACTGCATGTATGTATTCCGCCTCTGGCGATGATGACTGATCACTTTCCTTTTTATTTACAAAGTATATCCCACGTTATGCTATTCTGATTTTCCTACAAGTTGTGATTCCGCTGTCATATCCATGTAAAATTCTTTTATTTATTGTTTCTGCTATTATCTGTACTCTGCTATGATGATTAATGTGTTATTTCCCAATGATTATCCTTAACACCGCCCCTCGGATTTTGGGATCGTCACATGTGCTCTCCCGTTTCTGGTTCACAACCGGGGTGTGAGGCTCGCAAATCAACACTACACAAAGCTATGACACACAGGTCGTGCTTTGATCATCAACCACAAGACTCTGCTTTTCAACAAAAGCCTTGATCATTTGCCACTTAGGCATGCCACACAGACAATTCACTCCATGCGATTGATATCCATCAATATATAACCTCTGAGCTCGTACATCTCAGAGAAGGGCGTTAAGCAAGAGAATAAATTCTCCATCGCCAAACAGATATTTATTTAATAGAAATCAATCACACAGAATAAAATCCAATGTCAGACACACAGTCCATTTACAAGTTCGTTCTGGGTCTGAACGAAACCGGAGGCACCTTGTACCTCGCATATCCATCGATCTCCAAGTACGTCTGGACGATCACCAACTAATTCCCTCCTCTTGGGTCTACAGCCTAATCAAGATCATCAGTAATTATCCAAATGATGTGAAGAACTCCGCTTTTCGACCATCGTCTTCATCCTCGACACATCGTCGAATCAGTTATTCCGAATGGGATAAACCCGGTCTTTCTGAATAAATCGCGTATATAATAAACAAGTGTTACACAAACACAACATAAGCCTCATTCCAATTCAGAATATTCTTTAATTCAAATGTTCTTATACTTTGGGAAAGGTTCCCATTAATTTTATGAAAGATAAATTCCTTAAATTTATTCTTTAATCTTCCTTTGAATATCAGTTCAAACCAAATTATGGTTTATCCAAACTAGTCGGGATTAACGAACCTTACCGAAGTAATCATTTGTTTTAAATTTCCCAATCCCAACCTATTCATCCCATGAAGTAAAACTGGTAATATTTCATATCTAACACCACGGTGTTATCGGTAAATTCAATTACCATTTCACATTCAAATCTAATTAAAGATTTAACTATCGCCTGGAGCAAAACTGGTGATACTCCATTCTTGAACATTTCAATCTAATTAAAGATTCATTAAAACTCCACTTGGTTTTAATCTTCCCAAAAATCAATATTAATGATTGTTTAACTTGGGAAAACATATCCTATCTTTAACTTGGTTAAAAAACCAATGTCATTTAAAACACGGTTCACGATAAACCCAAAATCACATTCTATTCCATCAGCCTTTTACCGTAAATTAGAAAGTGAATAATTCCCTAAGTGTTAACCCCGAAGACCGAAACCAACATCAGATCAATACCCAGGAAACCATTCAACTTAACTAATCTCCAGTTAGTTTCTGATTTTCTTAACTCCGTTGGGTCTAAGAACGGTATTATTAAAGATAGCATTCACGACAACCCAAATCACATTCCATTAATTATCGGGTTAAAGAACAAGTGTTATTTAAATCACCGTTCATGATAAACCCAAAAATCAATTCAAATTCAATTCCAATTAAATACCATTTAATTGGTATACTTCATTAAATCTATATAAAAAGATTTAATCTTTTTCTCCACTGGGTTTAAGAACAGTGTTAATGAAGACACCATTCACGACAAACCCAAATCCCATTTGATATTAAATACAACGCTCTGAATAGAAAATACACCGGCTTATATTCAATATCAAATTCTACGACCAACAAATATCGTATTGGAAATAACAATATAAATATATCTTTCAAATTTCCATAACAATATCTGTATAATCACGAAATCCAACATCGAAATGTTCCAAAGACAATTTCAATTCAAATCCATTCCAATTCAATTATTGAAAATTCTGGTTACTTTTAAAACCATTTCAAATCCAATTTATTTATTTTAAAAATAAATGGGTTATAATTATAGTTCAAAACTAGTTCATTTCGAAAAAAAACTATTTTTATCTTTTCAAATATGGAATTTTTCATCCCAATTCTTTCCAAATCATTTCTTATGATTTTACACAAATTATTGCTATTTTTAATAATTTTATCAAGGCCCGTTCAGTCGATTTCCATCAACGACCATCAAACTGCACTTACAACGACCTTTTCCAAATTTGATTTGGACATAATTCCAAATCCAACTGTTAGATTTCGAATCTCTAATATTCGTTAGAAAGCTCTTTTCGATAGAACCCAACAGTTCCGGTTTTAGGAGAATCCGACGGTTGGATCTCCTGTAATGTCCATTCGAAGTCAATGGTCGAAATTCGCGAACTGCTGCAGCGCGGCGAATTCTATTCAGGCCATTATATATATAATATATATATTATATATACTTCATCGATTTCCTTTTAAAACGTATTCTATAAATCGTCTTAAATTCGTTTTCAAAACGATTTCAACTTCCTATTCAATTTCTAATCAAAATTGAATATTCCATATCATCGATATATAAATGATAGCATTTTCAAAATATTATATTTTGAAATCAATTCCTTTTCGATATTCATTATAAAAATGAATAAAATCGATATAAATATCGTTCACGTCAAAATGACGGCGGTCGAAGGCGGGGAGAGGCGGCGGTCCTCGGCTGGCTGTGGTGGCGCTGGAGGAGGCGGTTTCGGGTGGTTAGGGTTCGGGTTTAATAGGGGAGAGGGGGTAGGGTGCGTGGAGGGCGGCGTAGGTGAGGGAGGGGGTCGCGGAGGGGGTCGCGGCGGCGGCCGACGGTGGATGGGGGCGGCGTGCGATTAGTTTAGGTTTTTTTTACTCTGTGTAAATCGATTTGGGGGAAGGGAGATAAGGAAGGGGGTTTTATTTATTTATTTTTTTATTCCCAAAAAGCAACTTTTATTTTCGAACTCGAAATCAAACCCACCGACTGTCGTCCATAACTAATTACCCCCATTCCGAACATAATGGGATATGTATCGTAAGCCAGTTTGGCTGTTTCGATCGATTTCTGTCAAAATCAAAATATAAATCTATATATTGAATTTGAATGCACATTTCAATTTACCAGGGCCACACACGGACTCTAAAAATTTCCAAAAAATATTTTCTAGCTTCGTATTGTCGATACGGTCCTAACAAAACTAATTTCATCAAATTCTGAGATCGTTTGAAAAATGGCCATTTTAAAGGGCCAGAATTCCATAGCGACTATTCTGAATTTTCAACTGGACATAACTTTTAATCCCCGCTATGAAATTTCAATTTTTTGGATTCGTTGGAAAGATATTCTCAAATAGATTCAAATATTTTTGGTTTAGCTAAAATCCTGTTTATTTTGAATCCTGTACATTCATTTGAAATTTGAAATTGAAATCGAATTTTCGAACTACCACGCCATTTTCAATTCCTTTTATAATTTAAAATAAATATTTATATGCTAACGTCGATTCAAATAAATATATACGTTCTAATTCTATTCAAAATAAATTTCTCGTCATTATTATTCAAAATAATTCATTTTAAATCTTGAAAATTCACTAAAATTGCCAAAATAATTTTTTAAAAATTGGCTCGGATTTCCAGGTTATTACAGCTTTTTTCATTAAGCTATTTGATTAGTAAGTAACCTTTTTCTTCATAAACGCATTATCATAACTTTTAGGTTAACAAAAATATCATCAATATGCAATGGTACAAGTTGGCATTATTTCTTATATTAAATAAAATGGAAAGCATAAAAGAAAAAGGAGAAATGCTGAGCAAAGAATGAAATAGCTTTCACGGATTCTCAATGGTGGATGAAGACTTCAACATTTATATCCATCGAAAGAAAGATTTCGATGGTTGTTTGAAAGGTCATACCGATATTCTTTGAGAAGATGTAACATTTCATGAAACTAATTTAGATGAACAAGCGCCTTTGTAGATTTTATTTGGTCGCTTGTCTTGATTTAAAACACATGCTTTATCACAAAATCATACAATAAAGGAGTTTTATCCAATATTTGAATCAAACAATATTTCAGTGGATCTAGACTACAAAACGATGAAAGTGTGAATAAGGAAGTTATCAATCTATCAAGTGATTTATATCAATTAGCATGGAATGATTTCTTTTTGTAGCACTGATTTATCTCGTGGCTAACTAGGATACATTCCACTTTCACATGACTTAAACTTGAAGAAAAGGTAAAAGTACTCAAATGTGCTATAAAATGGTAGTAATCCATCTAGACCAGTGCCAAACGATAGTGATTAGAAGACTATCCATTTTAGGCTGAAAGACTTGAACCATTTTGAAGAGGAAAGCAGGGAAAAGTGAAAAACATTGGTCAAGTTCTAATCGAAATCAAAGGCGACTTGTACAACCATTTCTCGGTATAACCAATAAGTTCAAATGGAATAAAATTAAACTAGATTCCCTCATCACATAATTATTGGACTTTTATAGTTGCAAAAACTTGTTCACATTCGATAAAAAGATGTAAGGATCATTAGTTTCAAAATTGCCAAATTTTTATAAGTGTATTAACTTGATTCGAATGCATTTCAAAGTAGTCAGCTGTTGGGGTAGGCAAAGTGATTCAAGAAGGGATAGAAATTCAACTGGGAAATAATCCATCTATAAGATTTCACATAAGGTTTTCATTCGACATTTGAGAAAGACTGCTGGCATGAGTTAAATGGTTCGTTGAAGTATCATGAGTCCACACACTTATGCACAAGAAAGAAGCGAAAAATATTAACAAGACAGTAAGATGGGTGTGAATTTTTTTCACTTAAAAGAGAATATATTTTAATATTTTTTTTATATTTAGTTATGAAAAAAGAAATATACTAAAGAAAATGTTTTATTTTTATTTTTGATCTTTTCTGTTTTTCATATATGCATGAAACTAAGGTAACTAACCAAATGGAGTGACTTGATTATAACTTTTACGTTCAAAGTAAGCTCCTAAACAAAAATTTTATAATGGCTCTTTGATCTAATTTAGCATAACAATTCTTAACCATGTAACTGACAAGGATTATCATTGCATCACAAATCACTGTAGCAATGCAGTTGAAGGTTTAAGTACCTCTAGGGGGAAAAATCACTATACTATCGACGAATTACCATGATAATTATAAGTAATCGAGCCTTTGTCATTTCCATAGATAGTAAGAGAGAATTTCAACAAACTAATCAAATTGTCAATACATAAATTTCCTTAAATAAGCTCATAATACACTTAAGTTCGGCGTCTACCATTATTATTTAAAAATTTCTTTGATAAATGTATTTTTTATGGGACAAGGAAGGGTTATGAACTCCTCACCTTAAGTGAATTTTGGTTTTACCCATAAAAATTAAAAACAAGATAAAATAACGTAAAATGAAAATAAGTGTGTATTAGAAATGAAACTACAAATGAAATTTTATTTAAAGTTTTCTTTTTTCTTTTCTTTTAAAGCAAGAAACAAGTAATGCAAGAAAAACAAAAAAGTTAAGAACGCAATAACAAATCATGTAGAATAATTTATTCAAAGAATTAATTTTTTGGTAGAATTTTCATTTCTTTGGCAAGCAAAGCTGGTTGTGCAATCCTTGTCGTTGTGTGCTTTATTCTAACCATTAAAAGAGTATTAAACAGAATATTTTTATACATGGAAAGAAAGAAATTAAAAGCAAACGAATTTTACAATAAAAAGATCCATTTCTTATTTATTTTTCTAAAGAACAAAAATGCACGAAAATGGTTTTTTTTTTATGGATAGAACAAAACAAAAGCAAACATTACATAGTTTTCTACAATGAATGAAACCTTTTTTAAAACTGAGAAAGAAAGAAGAGAGGTGTTACAAAATAAAGAAATTAGACATTAGATAGAAAAAGGAAGAGACATTTATTCATTCAAGATATTAGTTATATATTTCTATTACATTGGCTCCTTTATATGTTGATCCTGAAGCTAGTGATTAAAATTATTCCATGATTTGGGACTAAACAGAAAAATGCAAAATCATATTCACTCATATAATACATTACCCCCTTAAATATGCGTCTTCAAAATCTTGAATGCTCTGCTAACTTGAAGTTGTCCCTTTTGAAACATATATGATGATTGCTCCTCATTATTACTATGTTGCTTGCGTATATCCATTCAATTGATACTACTATTGTCTGTTTCCTTATTAAAAAAACTCCATTAGGAAAACTCAAAAGGAAAAACCTTGAACGAGGAAAAAAGTGCAACGTGTGAGATTATAGATATCATATTAAAATGATATTAAGAGTTTGATACTTCGGGAGCAAAAAAATGCCTCATTAAAACTTTACTAAGAAAACCCAATGGAAAAAAAATCTTATTAAAGGAAAAAGAGTACAATGTCATGTTTTAATATCTCATTTAACTTAATGAAATTTGATACTTCTGGCTCAGGATAGTGCCTCATTAAAAACCTTATGAAGAAAACCTTATGGGAAAATACTAATAAAGGAAAAAAGAGTATAATATAATAAGACATATTTCAATAATTTACTACATCATATAGAGTTTGATACTTCAAGATCAATATAGTGCCTCGTTAAAACCTTAATAAGAAAAACACAGTGGGAAAAAATTTAAATAAGAAAAAAGAGCACATCATACCTTACATTCATATGTTAATTTTTGGTTTGATACTTCTTGATCAATATAATACCTCATTAAAACTTTAGTAAGAAAACCCAATGGGAAAAAGTTTAGTTAAGGAAAAGAGTGCATTATAACATACTTATGGATGCTCCCCCAGATTTAATAATTTCCTCTAAATTCGTATTCATCTTTCGATAACTAAAATTGTTAATAAAATACTTCTTAGTGAATTTTTTCTTTAAAAACTTCATGTGCACTTCCATGCTTCAGGCATGTTTTCTTATTTAGGGCGCCTTTTGTTTGCGCTTTATATGCTACTAGTATTTGTTTATGAATACACTTTATGTACTTAGAATTTTGTGCTTCAATCAGGTTTGCATATTGCTATATACATTTGGTGCATAAGACAAGTTTCATTACAACAACACTAATAAGCAAGAAGTATTCTACTCATCTTGAAGTATATCAGGATTTTCATTACAATAATATGGTGGATAATGTTGTAAACCATCATCAATTTCCTTGGCAATCTTTATAAACATAATTGTTATTTATGTTCTTTAGAAACTTGTATAGTTTAATAGGTTTTGTATATCATAACTATCAATTCAATAGATATTAAGGGTTTCATTACAACAATTCTTAAAAGTAGGAAATAATCTACTCATTATGAATTATATCAAGATTTTAACCACAACAATACTTAAAAAATGTTGTAATCTACATTTCTTGTTCTTTGCATTCTGTATCACTGCCGAAGTTATTTACATTCTTCCAAAATTTGTGTACTTTCATATTTATACCGTCAGGGTATTCTAAATGTTTCAAACACTTTCATTGCTTTAATCAAGTCATTTATCTTTGAAAGTATAATGCCCATTGCACGTAACATGTTGTTGACATTGTATGGTACTTCAGTAATATTAGTGTGCTTTTGCCATTTTATATGCATGTTTCTAATTATATTTTGTGAGATACATGTTCACATTTCTTATTTAGTAAAGGATAGAAGTTTCCTTATCAATGGATACATATATTTTGTGGGATACATGTTTCTAATTATATTTTGTGGGATACATGTTCACATTAGTAACATAATATGAAGGCATCTTATCAATGGATACATATATTTATTTATATGAAGGCATCTTATCAATGGATACATATATAAAAATAACACTTTTTATGTTGTAATCTACATTTCTAATTATATTTCGTGGGATACATGTTATTTTATATGCATGTTTCTAATTATATTAGTGTGCTTTTGCCATTTTATTAGTCGATCAACCTTTTAAATTACTAAATAATATCTATGAAAAATCTATAAGATAAGCTCATAACAAACTTCAGGTTGTTAGTTGAATATTTACATATATGGATACATATATTTATTTATATATATAAACACGTATGTCTGCGTATTACAAATATGTTATAAACTTGCATGTTCTTTCTTGTTTGGGTCGACGATTATTAGAACAAACTATTACAAGGATCAAAATTATCAATTTCTTTTTATAGATCAATGTCAATGTGAATCCTTTGAGACTGCATGGTAATGTTGAAAACATATGGTTTGGAACTAACTGAACTTCTGGTTCAATTAAAATATATAAACAACTTCAAGTTGTAAAATTTTATTCCTCCATTATACCTCAAATATTACTTTTGAACATTAATTATGATATAATTTATCGGAGATTAATTTATAACTGCATATAGACGTTTTCACACATCTCTTCTAGGGATGTTAAGTCAATGTAAGTTTTCCTCAACTTTAGAAAAAATAAAAAATCCCTTATAGAGATTTTAATAAGCTTAAAACATCATTTTTCTCTCATTGATTTTATTTATTTGTTGACTACTTCCAATAGCATATTTTGTCAATAAACCATTTCAATATACAATCTTTGGATTTCAGTTCAATCAAATTAACGATTGGAGTAAGAAATCTTATTACTTATTGATCTTTATGTCAATCAAGCCATTTCATTAATAGTTATTTTTATATAACTTTGATGATGTCATTGATGCTTACCTCCAACGTTAACTTAATTTCCATCATAATTTTGTTTCGTATTTTTTTATCTAGATTTGTCGCGTATGATAATTTTCTTGGGTACTATTTGATAATCTTGTTTAACTTAATTAACTTCACTGAAGTTTTATTATGATCTTATATGAATAATAAAGTCAGACTTATAAGCAATCAAATAACATGCAACTTTCCTTTTTTTATAGATCTTTAATAAATTTCATACTATATAGCTACAAGGAAATCATGCTAATGAATTTTGACTAAGAAAATGATAGTCTTTAAAACATTATATAAATATATCATATATATATATGAACAATAGATCCCATATACTTTCCTCTATTGATCAGGATTTCTCATAAATTTTTATTGGGACTTCTGGTCCTTTATTACAACAAAACATAAAAATAATTATTTATGAAACTCGATTTTAGCATTATAGTAACTGTAGGTTCTCGACTTCTAATGCAAATGCAAGAAATTAAGTTTATATTGTATTTTTGTTCACTTCTGGTGTGCTTAATCAATATCAATATTGGATCTAAATTTAATATAATAATCTTGATTCTTGTTATTCTTATATATGTGTCTTCGAGAAAGGATAAAAAATTTCTTCTGCAAATATAAATAAGAATTAGAAAAATAAATTCTACAACAAAACGAGACCTAAAATATAGGGACAAAAAAATAAGATGGACAAAAGAAACTAAATATGAATAAGTAAATCAATGATACATAAGATGTAAGAAAAATAATTAAATTAACAAAATAAGTTCTTAAATATTTGATCAATTAGATCAGAAAAATAACTTATCATTTTGAAAATCTATTATTAGATCTGAAATCTACATTAGAGAGATGAAATAAACATGGATATACGTGAATGATTTGATCAATCTCTTATCGTTCTAATAACTTGTATAATAAAGAAATCAGAATCCATTGGATAAAAGAAAAGGAAGAGACTGTTATTCATTCAAGATACTAGTTGTATATTTCTATTACATTGGCTCCTTTATATATAGGTCTTGGATCTAGTGATTAAACTTATCCCCATGATGTAGGACTAAGTAGAAAAATATGAAAGCATATTCACTCATATATTATATCACGGAGCAAGTTTTTCTTAAAAAAAATAAACTTGAACAATTAACTCAGCCCAAAACCAATACTCAAGTCAGTTTTATCCTAAAATCGAAATTACAACCCAACTCAAGACAAATGGTGTTCCATCAATCACAAAATGAGCAAACAAAACGTGGACCAAAAATTTGATAAAAGAAACCCGAAATTACAAAATCAACATTTGGAAAGATTTCTCAATTAATTCGATTTTTGTAGTTATTGTTGTTGAGTGTTTGCGGGTTGAGGATGCTGCAGCGCATGGAAATGAACAAAATACACTATATTTTTTAAGAAATAGAGAAGTAATACTAAACAAAATATAAATAAACCAAAACAAATGAAAACATAATGCACGAGTGAACAAAAAATAATGGGAAGACAATTTTTTTAATATACCAAAAAATACAGAGTAAAATAATTCAAAAAATAAAATTTAAATCGAATTTCTCTTCTTGACAACGATATCAAAAATTTGTTTTCAAAATGGTATTTCTATTTATTACAAAACCATCAAATTGTATCATTATAAACCACAACCTATAATTTGAGTCGATCCTTAGGAAAAGAGATAATTTTAAATATTACATAGTCAAATTAAACAAAAGTACAAATTATTTTTCAACTAAAAAAATGTAACGACCCAAAGACCCTCACCTTTTGAACAGACCATAAGTTGCGCAGGTCTGATTCAAAAGGTCAGAAATCCTCGGATTGTTATGAGAATACAACACACCAGAACAAATGATAGATACACAGCGGAAAAATATCTAAGAAATAATTACAATACAGTGGAAAAGTAAATACATAATGTAACAACCCGCATTTTCAGAACCAATTTAAAATTTTAATTTAAGCTATTTTAAGGAATTTATGAATATAAATTGGTTATTTTTGCTAAATAAAATTGAGAATAGTTTTGAAATTAGTTTTTATATTTTATTTGACTTAAAACAAACTCATTAAAATTATTAAATTGATTTATATGCTTTGTTTTGAAAATTTTAAAATTTTGATTTTTAAAATCATCGCATAGCCCTTAAAAAGTGAAATTTTTCTAGAAAACTCAGAATTCGACGAGATAAATTTTTCTAGGAACCATTTGTTCAAAAACAGGCGATCAGTTTACAAAGGAACATTGTTGAGATGATCTAGGAACTCGATTCCACTTTTTTTCTGGATTCTTATCGTCAAATAATGGTTAAATCCAAAACGGCATAATTTTTGGAGTTAGCGTTTGGGCGTACAAGAAGAAAAGGTACGCTAAAATCGCATTTTTGAAGCTAATTTGAGCAGTTTTGCAAAGGAACATTATTGAGACGACCTCGGAATTCGACGAAACTTTTTTTATTGAATCTGTAGCGTCGAATAATGGTAAGATTCCAAATTTCGTGATTTTTAAAATCAGTATGTGACCGGGCGTGACAAGACCCAAACTTCCCCATAAAGGAAAACCCGGATTAAATTGAGAACACGACATATCAGAACACAAACAGAAGAATATTTCATTGCTTATTACAACAATTTGCATCAAAGTACAAGAATATACAGAGTATGCACAAATAATATACATTTGATAAATATCAGAGATTTACAAATTTACAATGCAGCGGAAAATAATACAAAAACACAACTGAAAGAGATACACGGATACAGAGCTTTCCGAATATCATTCTAGCTGTAAACCATGATCCTGTGAATATACATCTGCAAAACCAAAACTACTAGCTGCCCATGTGGAAAATAGGGGCACCTAGAGTTTAGGTTAAAACAATAAACTCCAGGTCAATCATGCGACTGGTGTGAGAACTCAAACAGCTATTAAATCTTTACTTTAAAAATAGAGTAAATCAAGGGACCACGTCGTATAACACAAAACGGGTTTCCTCCCAAGAATACTAGTGCATAAAACAAACAACGCAATGCTTTTTGGAAAAATGAAGCTATTATAAGACCCAGGTCCCATCACAAAATGCAACGCAAGCCGGAATATAGGGTTCTCCCTTATAATAGCCAAACATGCTTGGTACGTTTAAAACAAATCATTTTGATACTATTATAGTGTAAAGTGTATGAAAACAACTTCAAATATAAATGTATCAATCATAGACGGCATAGTGCCATATACCACTATGTCGCCATACTAGGCTCTACAAATAAAATCGAATTTCACGTATTGGAAATTGGATTCCGTCATTAGTTGAGGAAAGGGATCATCCTCGCCGGCTTCGAGACACTTTGGCAAATGCCTCAGGGTTCGGACGCTGGCGAACCCTTGGATCTTCAGGGCTGGTCCATACACAGCGGATTAATTATACCTGAACACACGTTTCCCGGTCCTATCGGACCTATATCCATCAGCTCCGTAGAAACTGATATATCCGAGGCGCCTCGCAATCCAACAACGACACAGGTAAAAATATAAAAATGTCAGGGCTTGCAAAATCCTGACACCACCCATAGCTGGAAAGAAACGTCGTGCACTCCCTGCAGTCACGATCCCGTTTTTGACTCATACCGAGGTGTGAGGCTCGCGAATTAACGCTATACACAAAGCTATGCCACACAGGTCGTGCTTTAATCATCACCCACAAGACTCTGCTTTTCAACAGAAGCCTTGATCATCTGCATCTCAGCATGCCACATTGGCAATTCACGCCATGCAACTAATGTCTATCGATATATAATCTCTGAGCTCGTACGCCTCAGAGAAGGGCGTTAAGCAAGAGAATAAATTCTCCGCCGCCAAACAGATATATATATATATTTAATAGAGATCAATCAACACAAAATAAAATCCAAAGTCAGACACACATCCATTTACCAGTTCGTTCTGGGTCTGAACGAAACCGCAGACACCTTATTCCTCGTCCCGTATGTCCAATACAGGAGAGAGGTCCTCGCATATCCGGTCGATCTCCAAGTATGTCTGGAACGATCACCACTTATTACATTGTCTTGGGTGTACAACACAATCAAGACATCAGTAATCATCCAAATAATGTGAAGACCTCGATCTTCAACCACTGTCTTCATCGTCGACTTATCGTCGAATCAATTATTCAGAATGGGTATTAACCCAACCTTTCCGGATAACTTGCGTATATAATAAACAAGTTCTATAAAACACAACATACGCCTCATTCCATATCCGAATATTCTTTTATTTAAATATTCATATCCTTTGGGAAGGTTCCCATTAATTTTATGAAAGATAAATTCTTTAAATTTATTCTTTAATCTTCCTTTGGATATCAATTCAAACCCGATTAAGGTTTTTTCCAAACCAGTCGGGATTAATGCACCTTACCGAAGTAATCATTTATTTAATTTCTCAATCCCAACCAATTCATCCCATGGAGCAAAACTGGCCATACTCCATATCTAACACCACGGTGTTATCGGTAAATTTAATTACCAATTCACTTTCAAATCTAATTAAAGATTTAACTATCGTTACGAGCAAAACTGGTGATACTCCATTCTCGATCATTTCTTGATTTTGATAATTTAAATTATCAATTCCCATTTCAATCTAATTAAAGATTCATTAAAACTCCACTTAGTTTTAATCTTCCCAAAAATCAATATTAATGATTATTTAACTTTGGAAACTCCCACATGTCGCATCGACAATCTATACCATACTATTGATTTCTGCCTATAGATAACCTCTGAGCTTGTATGTCTCAGAGAAGGGTGTTAAGCAATAGAATAAATTTTCCGCCACCAAACAGATATATATTTAGCAGAGATCAACCGTACAGTTCGAAATACAATGTCAGATATGTAATCCTGTCTTTAACTGGGTTAAAGAACTAATGTCATTTAAAACACAGTTCACAATAAACCCGAATCACATTCCATTAATGGAATCTTCACGGAAAATAAATCAATATATAATCGATATCAATTTCCTTGTCCAACTAATAATATAAATGGAATCACGACAAACCCAAAATCCAATTCAATATTAAATACAAGGCTCTGAATAGAAATTATATCGGCTTATATTCAACATCAAATTCTGAGATCAACAAATATCATATTGGGAGTAACGATATATATATATATATATCTTCCAAATTCCTCCACAATATCTGTATAATCACGGAATCCAATATCGAAATATCCCAAAGATAATTTCGATTCAAATCCATTCCAATTCATATATTGGAAATTCTGGTTATTTTTAAAACCATTTCAAATCCCATTTATTAATTTAAAAACATTGGATTTATAATTCTAGTTCATAACTAGTTCATTTCGATAAAAATATATTTTTATCTTTTCAAACATGGAGTTTTCCACCCAATTTCTTTCCAAATCATTTATTATGATTTTACACAAATTATCGATATTTTTAATAATTTTATTAAGGCCCGTACAGTCGATTTCCACAAACGGTCATCAACTGCACTTACAGCGATCTTTTCCAAATTTGAGTTGGACATAATTCCAAATCCATATGTTAGAGTTCAAATCCCTTATATTCGTTGGAAAGATCTTTTCGATACGAACCCAACGGTTCCTGTTTTAGGAGAATCCGACGGTCGGATCTCCCGTAATGTCAATTCGAAATCAATGGCGAAATTCGTGAACTGCCGCGGCGCGGCGCGTTCTATTCAGGCCATTAAATATATATAATATGTATATTATATATTTCGTCAATTTCCATTTAAAACGTATTTTATAAATCATTTTCAAAACGATTTAACTTCATATGTAATTTCAAATCAAAATTGAATATTCCATATCATTAATATTTAAATGATAATATTTTCAAAACATTAGATTTTAAAATCACTTCCTTTTCAATATTCATTATAAAAATGAATAAAATCGATATAAATATCGTTCTCGTCAAAATGGTGTTAATTTAATCAACACGGCTTTATATATTTAGATATTTTCGTGTCCATCCCAAATCGGACATCAAAATCATATTTTGATCTATTACTGAATATTATTTTAAAATATTAGTTATTTTAAAATATTCATTACTCGTCATTTTAAATATTTGTTAATTTAAAATATTCGTTCTTTCCGAATTGGAATCAGACACAGTCAATTACCATATAATTTTATTTATATGGATTTCATACACACATGTACACAACAATAATCAAACACAGCCAATCATCATCCAGAGTGCATTACACAACTGCATAAGCGTTAAATATAGATAATTAACGCTTACACAGTCTGTCAACCCACGATTGACATACAACTAAACATTGGGATTAGTGTATGTCCAATATCATCCCCGTGTGGGGTTTTCAAAAAAAAACATTGATTATTATTTGTGCAGTTGGGCGATGTGTAAAATATATCGTCCCAATCCATATCAGTTAAGTGTGTGCACATAACAAATCGTCCGATTTGTAAATGAATATTTATTTTATTCATATACACGTTAAAAATTATATTTTTAACTATAAAATATTTATTTAATCTCATGAATATTTTATACCGTTCATTTATACAATAAAAATGATATTTTTATTGTTCTAATATTTTTAGAAAATTTCGGCAGCACAACGGCGCGATACTAGAACTGGATTAAGGTCTAGCCTTATCCCTCACCTACTGATGGCTCGCGCCATGTACATGCCAATTCTAATCAATTCATTTCATTTCCCAAACCAAATCCAACCAAACAATTCAATCAACCAAACAACAAACAAACATGGTTTCAAACAAAGGTGTCGGGTGCTACTAAGCCTCGTCTGCATCCTAGTATATATTTCTAACTAGAAAATAAATTAAAGTGAGAAGTTCTCACCTTTGGGATCCACTCCTCCATTCTATATTTCTGAACAGTTCAGATTTGGATTTGTTTTCCACCAGTTCCATCGCAATCTGTTTCACACGATTTTTATATTAAAAATCACATTATTAATATGATGTTTATATATTAAAAATCATATTTTCATATAACTAAAAATCGAATTTTTAATCTAACTAAAAATCGAAATTTTTTTATATACTAAAACATTATGATTCATATGGTAAAAACCTCATTTTTATATTTCTAAAAATCTCGTCTTTATATTTTTTTAAAAATCTCGTCTTTCTATTTTTAAAAATCTCGTCTTTCTATTTTCAAAAATCTCATCTTTCTATTTTTAAAAATCTAGTCTTTCTATTTTTAAAAATCTAGTCTTTCTATTTTTAAAAATCACATTTTTTTACTTTTAAAAATCATTTCTTTTTAAAATCAAAAATCCTATCATTCCAAAAATAAAAAATCATATTAAAAATCACTACTTTTATCATATAAAAAACACAACTTTATCATATAAAAAAACACAACTTTATTATGTAAAAGAATCACAATAAAAACTTACATTTTAGGTTTCGGTCAATGGAGAGCTGGGGGGCTGTCTCACGTCAGTCGCGGGGGGAAGGTGGCTTGCGTCCGCGGTGCGTCGGAGGAGGGTTGGGGTTCATGTAGGCGGCGGCGAAGGCTGTTTTAGGGTTGAAGGGTTTTATTTTGGGGGGGGGGAGTTGCAGTCTTTTAATTGGGGAAGAAGGAGGCGGTCAGAAAAAGGAGGAGGGTGGTCAGAGAGAGGTGGCGCCGAGCTGGGGAGGTCGGCGGTGGCTGGTGCATTGGCGAGGGCAGAGGGATCGCGCGACATTTTTTATTTTATTTTCTAATTTCTGATTCGAGGAGAGAGAAGAGGGAAAGGGGGAGCTAATAATATATATAAAGTTATTTATTTATTTTATTTTATTCCAAAAATGTTGACTTTCCATTTGAACTCCAAACGAGACCCAACGACTGTCGCCCCTAGCCAATTAACCCCATTTTGAACACGTTGCGATATGTTTCGTAAGACAATTTGGCTGTTACGATTAGTTTTCATTTAAATTATAATATAAATCAATATATATTTAATTTAAACGTACATTTCAATTCGTTGGGGCCACATACGGACTCCAAAAATTCCAGAAAAATCAATTTGGCTATGTTTTGACGATACGGTCCAAAAAAAACTAATTTCGTCGAATTTGGAGACCGTTTAAAAAATGGTCATTTTCAAGTCGATTAAATTCAAATTGAATTGACCAAACGTGTTTAAATCCGCCACGCTCACATATTGATTCCAAAAATTATAAAAATTGGAATAAAGCAATAATTTGACATTCTGAATCCAACCAAAGTTGTTTCGTCAAAAAAGGGAGGTCGTTTGCAAAATCGCTATTTTTAAGGGCTAATTTCCATAGCGACTATTCTGAATTTTCAACTGGACATAACTTTTTATTTCCGCTATGAAATTTGGATTTTTCACGTTTGTTGGAAAGATATTTCCGAACAGATTCAAATATTTTTGGTTTCACTAAAATCCAATTTATTTTGAATCCTGTACATTCATTTGAAGTTTGAAATCGAAATTTCAAACTACCGCGCCATTTCCAATTTATTTTATAATTAAAATAAATATTTATATTCTAATTTCGATTTCAATAAATTTATACTTTCTAATTCTATTCAAAATATATTTCAAGTCGTTATTATCTAAACTAAATCATTTTAAATATTCAAAATTCATTAAAATTTCCAAAATAAAAAAATTAAATTGGTTCTGATTTTCCGGGTTGTTACAGGGCGTGATTTTTAAAGTGAAAACAAACAATATTTTAACTTTAAAAATTTGTTGTTAGTGCATACGGACTTGGAATTCGACGAATCCAGTTTCGTTAGGTCTGTAATGTCAGAGAGTAGCTGCATGTCAATTTTCAGTGAAAACGGGATCCGTAGGTGGTCACACGAATTTTTAAACAATGAAAATAGGCATAATTTGAGTATAAAAAAGAATAAAGTTAATATAAAAATAATTTGCACCTACTATATAACATGCTAAACACTTCTAAAACCTAATCCTAATCATTCTTTCACCGTAGCCCCTTTTCTCCACATTTCCTAAACCTAAATGCAACTTCTAAAATCCATAACAAATCAAAGAAAATTGTACAAATTGCAAAGCTTAGATCTTTGAACTCGTATGCACGTAAGCTTCCACATATATCAATTTTGTGAGTTTGGTGAAGATTTTGTATGCTCAAAACTTTACAACGTGCATTTTTTGGATGTATGCGAGCTAGGATTGGATGGTTCTTCACATAGAAGCGACGATGCATGAATTCGAGTTTGTTTTGGTGTTTAGAAGGTAGAATAGCACGTTGTGGCCAAATTTGAGGCGATTCGGCGACAAAAAGTGTCGAGACCTAGAGCAAGCGTTCATGGGATGACAGTAAACGCATTTTTGGAAGCAAGCTTGTGTTTGAGATTCATGGTGTTGAGATTGTAGAGGAGAAGAAGAGAAGGAGAACGGTGTTTACGGTTTGTGATTTCATGGAGAAACGAAGGAGAAAGAGGTAAAGGAAGATTGCATGAAGAGGGACATGGGGCTGTTGTGTATACATTTTTTTGGGTAGGAAGAAAGAGATTAAAGAATGTAATTAGTAAGGATTAAGGTAATTAATTAATTATGTTAATTGCATATATGTACATGAAAATTGAAAAAAGCATAACTTTTTCATACGAACTCGGAATTCAGCGAAACAAGATGCAATGGAACCGTATCGACGAGAGCTTTGCAATAAAACAGATTTGGAGTGATTTGGATGTCGTATGTGAACTGTGGAGCCAAAAAGGTCACATTCCTTTGCAAAAAAAATGACGGAGTGGAAACCCAAGGTGAGAACTCCTTCTCACTCAAAATTATTTTATCATGTTATTATATTCATATATAAAAAAATATAAAATTGCCAGTGTAGATTTCTATCAGTTTTAATCACTATTAATTGTATACGGTGCCTGTTAGTTCACCTCTCTCATCCACAAACCATGGACGATTTAATTCGCTGTATTGTGTGTTGATTTTACTATTAAAATGTTTAACATATTAAAAATAATGTTAATATTAATGTGGTAGTTGAAATTAAATTATAAATATCCATTTATAATTTAAACGGTAAAATTGGCTAAGTAGAAAAATAATTCAAACCAAATTAGAATGGGTTAAATTTATTAATCAATTATTTATTTAAACAGACTGTTATTTGTTTGAAAACCCCACACGGGTATTGGGATGATATTTGACATACACTAATCCCAATATTTAATTATATGTCAATCGATGGGTTGACAGGTTGTGATGAGCGTCATTTATATATTAATTTTAATGCTCACACAGTTGTAAATTTCACTATGGATGTGAATGGACTGTTTAATGATTATTTATCATTATTGTTGAACACATGCGATGTACGAAATCCATAAAATTGAAATTATATGGTAATTGATTGAGTCGCATTCCGATTCAGAAATAAAGAATATTTTAAAATAAAGAGTATTTAAAAATAAAGAATATGTAAAAAAAAATTAAAATAATGAATATTCCATATATAATATTCATGTGTCGCATAAAATGTTTGAACAATAAAAACATCATTTTTATTGAATGCATAAACCATATAAAATATTCATGTGTCGCATAAAATGTTTGAACAATAAAAATATCATTTTTATTGAATGTATAAACCATATAAAATATTCATGTGTTGCATAAAATGTTTGAACAATAAAAATATCATTTTATTGAATGTATAAACCATATATAATATTCATGTGTCGCATAAAATGTTTGAATAATAAAAATATCATTTTTATTGAATGTATAAACCATGTAGAATATTCATATGTCACATAAAATGTTTGAACAATAAAAATATCATTTTTATTGAATGTATAAACCATATAAAATATTCATGTGCCGCATAAAATGTTTGGACAATAAAAATATCATTTTTATTGAATGTATAAACCATATAAAATATTCATGTGTCGCATAAAATGTTTGAACAATAAAAATATCATTTTTATTGAATGCATAAACCATATAAAATATTCATGTGTCGCATAAAATGTTTGAACAATAAAAATATAATTTTTATTGAATGTATAAACCATATAAAATATTCATGTGTCGCATAAAATGTTTGAACAATAAAAGCATCATTTTTATTGGATGTATAAACCATATAAAATATTCATGTGTCACATAAAATGTTTGAACAATAAAAATATCATTTTTATTGAATGTATAAACGATATAAAATATTCATTGTTGACGGCAAAAAATGTCGTAAACACCAAAGATTCCTATTACTAGGAATAGTTAATTTGGTCACAACACTAAGTAAGAGAAAGCGGTAAATGACACAAGTATTTATAGTGGTTCGGCCGCAGATTAGGCCTACATCCACTTTGGAAGGATGCTGAACTTTTATTAATCACTCAAGAAATACAAGGTAGTGCCATGCTCATTACATTCACGTTCATAGTTGTAATATGCTAAGTATTTGGGAAGAAGATTATTTAATTCTCCTTCTTCCTCAAATAGGAGATGCCATTAATGGAGTCCATGAAGCTCTAGGGAGGTCTCAAGTGAAGAAAATCCAACCCTTTTGAAGTGTGAAGCCATGGGCTATTTACAGGAGTGGGATTAAGCAGGAGTAGGTAGGATTAGGTAGAAATAGGGACCACATGTAGGAAATTTGAGCCCGCTACCCGCACGCCTCAAAATTTCGAACTCGGGCATGGGTTCGAAATTTCGAGTGCCTGGGTTCGAAATTTCGAACCCAGGCGCGGGCGCGAAATCTCGCTCTACTGGGTTCGGAATCTCGAACGCAGCTGTGGGCGCGAGATTTCGCGCCCGCTGGGCTTGGGATCTCGAACCCGGCTATAGGTACGAGGTTTCGCACCCGCTGGGTTCGAAATTTCGAACCCAGGCATGGGTACGAGACTTCGCACCCGACTGGGTGCGAATTCCGCGTCATGCCTGGGTGAGGTCCTTCTGAGGGGTGCGAGGGTCCCTGGACCGGGTGGTCAAGGCTTATAACTCCTTCGGGGTCCGAGGCTTTGGTTTGCGGACGTCTTCTGCATGCCGTGAGGCCACAAGCAGTGTAATCTCTTCTTGATCCTGTTTCCTTCGCTCTTGTGTGTTCCTTTTCGGCCTCAGCTTAACGAGGTATATTGAGCTGAGTGTGTCTGATGCTCTCCTGGGAACCGGACCAAAAGGCCGGTTAACATTTGCCCCCCCCAAAGCACGTCTTGTCCTTGACACAATGTGCTTTGCGTAGATTGAGGGTGTGGCGAAGCTGTTAATTTTTCCTGCAGTTCAAAAAGGTAAATTGGTGTTAGTTGTAGGGCTCATTCCCCCTGGCGGTGCAGATGCGCAGGAGTTGGCATGCGCGCGTGCGGAGTGTGTGCACGAGGCAGCGTGTCGCAGCATTCCCGATCCTGGAGGTGCGACCATCGTCATATACTTTTTTTGGAATCTTTCGAACTCGTGAGCTCGAAATTTCGAACCCAGTAGGGTCAGAATTTCGAGACCAGGGGTTCGGGATTCCGAACCCTTGGTGTTTGAAATTTCGAACCCATGAGGCTCGAATTTTCGAATCCCTTGAGGTTCGAAATTTCGTACCCACGAAGTTCGAAATTTCGAACCCGGTGGGTTCGGAAATTTTGAACCCGTACTGGAATATGAAGGGACCCTTTTTCTTTTTATAAATAGGCCCCCCTCACTTTTCCTCCTCCTTCATTTTCTCTTTCTGGCCACCATTGCTGAAAGCTTCGAACTCGATAACTTCGGACCTAAAAATTTCGAATTGAATTAGGTGAGACCTTGACTCGAGGTGGTGAAAATGGGAGGAGGTCGATGGGCCACGGCGGAGACCACGAGACCTTGCGGGTTCGATTCTTCGAACCCAGCGAGGTTCGAATTTTCGAACCCCCATGGGCTTGAATTTTCATACCCCGTGGGCTTGGATTTTCAAACCCATCGGGTTCGAAGTCTTAAATCCTCACTGGTTCGAATTTTCGAACCCGGGGGGTTCAAAGCATCAAACCCTCATGGGTTCGGATTTTCGAACCCCATGGGTTCGAATTCTCGAGTCCCTGTCTCGGTTCGAGTCTTCGAACCCAGAGGGGCTTGAGTTTTCGAACCTATGCTGGTTTGGAACTTCGAACCCTTCTGAGTTTGAAATTTCAAACGTGGAGCTCGAAATTTCGAGCCCAACATGGTTCGGGGCATGATCGTTGTCGGGTTCCCAATTTGTCATGCCGATGGACTTTGACTTTCGAATATTCGCCTCTGGATTTGCATGCTTAGCATCGATGCATATATTGTTAACCGCGTGAGCGGGGTTTAGAACATTTCACATAGGGTAGAGCATACAACCGGACTGGGACTTGGACTGTTACGAATTGTTATGAACTTTCTTTATGTAGCTCATCCTTGAATAGCATTACACGCACATATTAGTTGTTACCAACACGAGGGGTAAAGGTCACTATACTGGTCATCCTAACACTGATGCATTAAAGTATAGCTAAAGATGCAAACCAGATCAAGGACCGGAAAGACCATGGAATCCGAGGCTTCCCAGCCCACCTTGCACACATCCAACCCTACCCGTGGAGGTAGCTCGTTTGGCAGTGAACTTAATACAACTGAAGTATCGAATCCTTCTTATTCGACTTCGACCAGCTCGCCCGACGCGTCTAAGCACGGGGAGCAGCCAGTGCGACAATATCCCCCGGTCGTAACTGAAGAGGCCGAGAATGGAGATATCATGGGCAAGGATGATCCCGTACCTTCGGTAGCTCCGAACATGTTGCCTGATGCGGTGATTTTGGAGGATCCTGTCGATTTAGTATCTTTGTGCCTAGAAGTTACTGCGGTCAGGAAGATGGCAGTGCGATTTAACATACCGGTGGATGATGCCCATACCCCAGGAGAAATGACAGAGCCCATGTGCTGCCCTAATGCCTTACTGCCTAGAACCGTCAGGCTTGCCTCGCCGGGTGTGTTACCTCGGCCAATAACTTCATTCGGGATATGTTGTTCTATTTCCGCCTCGTGCCATTGCAGCTACACCACAATGCTTATGCTTCCCTTCTGGGTACTTATGTCCTCTTCCACGAGTTTCTGCACAGGGAACCCACCGGGGAAGACATTCAATATTTATTCCACCTAAGGAAAACGAGCACTACCTCCCCTTCTCAATGGTTTCTGGAAGCGACAGCTACCACAAAATTCTTTGTCGGGACGTGGCCCAGGCTGTTAGTGTTTAAGCGCGAGTGGTTCTTTGTAAGCTGTCCTCCTAGATTTGTTAGAAGGTGGATCGAGGGAAGTAAGTGTTTCTTTAACTCCGTTCCTTGCCGTAACTTTAGGATTCCTTCCTTTAATCATGGCTTTAAATGGAATATGACAGGAAATCCAAAGGTGCCTGCTGGAGACGAATGGCAACGCCTCAATGCTTTGCAGGTGATACCAGAGAATCTCCGCGATACCAGCACCGTGATAAGTCAGGATCGCCTCCGCTGCGTTGGGTTGCTGCCGAACAACCGGGCTGTGATCAGGCACACGGTTGCTATTAGTGTGTCAAAGGAGGGAGTTGCGGCAGGCTCTACCCCTATTGGGCGGAAGAGGAAAATGCCCCTCGCGGGAGGAGAATTGCAAAGGACTACTCCGCCTCAAGGAGATGTGCACGGGGTTGAGGCTCATGGTCAAGAGGAAGTTGCCAGAGATGAGGGGTTGTCGAGCACTCCCGTCCCACCCCCAATAGAGGAGGGGGAAGGTGCGTTTGCTAGACCGTAATCTCCTGCAACTCACTCAAGGGCCACTACTCTGCTTGAACCCGCAGGCCAGTTTGATGGTTTAAAGGGACTTGCTTTAGTAGTGACTCCATGGCCGAATACGATGAGATTGGAAGAACTTTCCTACGCCGCTGAGGGGTTAACCCCCTCGATCGGACCGCAATCTGGTCCGTCAAGAGAATGCTTAGGGCATACATTTATAGCACTACATAGCAAGGGCATTTGCCTACGCGAGTTATTTGACTAACTTCGGCTTGTTCCATTGGCAGGTGTCATGGTAGGAGGATGCGGTGGACGAAGTTATGGGCGCGGGGATTGCCAACCTCCCCAGAGTTCTTCTTTCGAGAGATTCCGAAGGTCCGCCATCTTGTATGGTGCTCCGCCTCCGTTAGAATAGGGCAGCAGCCATCGAGACCAAGATCGATCTAGGAGATCTCCGACACCTCCTCCTCCTCCGATTCGTGTGTCCGCGGGAGATACTCGGCTTATCATAGGCGGCTCTCGTCTTTGCCTTCGACAGCTTCTCCGTCGGTCATCCCTCCGGCTCCCATTCATCTTGCTAGGGAAAAGGAAGCACCTCTTGGCCAGCCGAGGTAGGAGAGAGAGACCGAGATAGAGGTGCCAGACTTGACAGAACCCCAGTTACAAGAGCTATCCATAGAGGAGCGAAGGGCATTCCTGAAGCATCAATTTCCCCGGTACTACTTTGACGAGTTAAAGTTTGTCCCTGACCTCCGTCCGGCTCCCGACCGACAGACAGGGGAGATATGGGAGCATGTGAAAGCTTCGTATCATCAAATTAACGAGTTTAGCAGGTATAACTTCGGTCTTTCAGAACTAATCAGAAAGAAGAACCTGCAACTTGCTGCCGAGAAGACCACCGTCGAAGATTTAAATAATAGGATAGGTACGCCCGCTCCCCGCATTCTAAGTACTCTTTTATACTCTGTCAGACCCTTTAGTGTTAGCCCTGCCTTTGCAGCTGAGATGACGCAGGCTTATGATACACTGAAGAGGGAGTCGGAGCATTCCATCTCGAATTATAAAGCCACCGTGGTTGATCTAACTACCGAGACCACGACTTTGAAAAGGGACAAAGCCGATCTAAAGCGAGCATGTGATGTTTTGGAAAAAGACAATGCGAGTTTCACCGAACTCCAGAATAACAACGCTGCTTTGAGGGAGGAAAATAAGATATTGCAGGCTGAAAATGCCGAAGTTGCTGAGTTGAAGAGGCAGCTCGAGGTGATGAGATAGGTGAAGGAGGATGCCGAAGTCGGCAACAGGGACGTGTTGAGCGAGTCCGAGGGTATAAAGGCTGAATATCTAAGGGAGATAGAGCTACTGAGGGAGCAGCTGAGGGATGCGGAGTTTCGCGTTGGGTCCTCCTTCGAGGAAAGTATTCATAGTATGTATGTCAAGGCTTTGAGATTCCAAGGGATTTCGTTGGTCGAAGACTACCCCCGCGAGCTTGCTAGAACTTGGGAGAGGTTGATTCTGTACAAGGCTTTCTTGCATCAAGTGGATGTAAGCACTTTAGATGAGCGCCTGCTTGCGAATGTTCTTCTGGACAGTAGTGAATGGGAGAAGCTGGAGGAAGGACAGAGGCTGTTGCGAGAAGATGTTGAGAACGAAAGGTTGGCAAGGCTTGCCCAGGAGAAGGGAAAGTTCGTGCCGACCGAAAGCATGGTGGTGACAGAAACATTTGCAGGGGGTAGCTCGTATCAGCCCCAGGCCCCCGGGTTTGCTATGGTGTGTGGTCCTGGTGCTTCGGCCCACACCGCTACCGAATACAATCCCGACTTACCGGCTCTGGGGGATACTAGCCTCACTTCACCTATCGCCGCAAGCACCCTTCCTATCATTCCTACGCCACCCTTGACCATAAGTAATTTCCTTTTACCCTGCATCCCTGAGAATGAAGTGATTACCGAATTTATTGACTAAAAAGGTTGTGTCTTTGCTATGCAGTTCCTCCTAAGTCTACGATGGCAGCGGATCTCGCCCCTGTGATCACCCAAGTGACTGAAAATTGGTCGGGCCTCATAGGGACACATTCCAGAATGGCAGCGACCAACTTGACACCTTTTCTGACATAAGAGTAACTCCTAACATGGTGGACATTCTCAACGAGGAAGGAGAGGTGGTCGACGGACAGAGTGCCTAGGCTAGAGGTTCAGTGGACGCCGATGTGTCCATGATGTCGGCTATGGGGGCGACTCAAGAGGCCAAGATGGTGGCCCAGCATGAGGAGGTGGAGGAGACGGAGAGGGCAGAGCGGGAAGAGGATGAGATCCCGCAAAAGAGCGAGGCCGTCGCAGATCCTGCCGCTGGGAATGTCCCTGTGCCTACGCTGCATGCCGTTGCTACTAATGTCACGGAGATTTCTAGCGGTGATGGTGCGGGGGGTCGTCGCCTCTCTGTCACTCATGAGTCGGTTACTCCCTCGAAGGGTCGATCGAGCAGAAGGGGATCTAGTCGGAAGAGGTCTAGTGCTGGTGACGAACCATCGAGGGCTGAATTTTCAAAAAGGCACAAGCGAAAGAAGAAAAGACATGATTAGTGTTAGTAGCCTAAGTAGAGGTTATTGTTGTTTTGGTAGTGTAGGCCGATAGTTTACGCGAGTACGACCCTCGCTTTTGGTTTTTCAAGACACGGTGTGGTTCTCATGTACACCCTGTCATTAGAAAGTAAAAGTGTTAGACATGTAGTTTGTTTTAGCGTGTGTGTGTGAAATGGAAATATGAATTAGTAAAGATCGTTGTTTATGTCAATTGTTCGGATGTTCTTTTTATGTTTTCCAGCGTCCTGTACTTGCATAAACTTAGTTATCGTTACACTTGTCACAAAAGCGATTAGGGCCCGCCTCTGGGTAAATTATTCCAGAGAGGTGAGGTAGAGCGCTAGTTTCAGTAAGTTCCCCTCAGCTCAGGGAACCCGTGCGTAGGGCGTCGCGTTGTGCGGTCTGCCAGGTGGGTGGCTCTCCCGTCGTCCATTGGGTTGAGGCGAGCCGCCAAACGTTGTTTATTCGCCGGCGTAGTTTTCAGCCCCGATCATTAGCTCGTAAGGTCCGGTCGTAGCCTGCCTTGAGAGCTAAGGGGAATAAATGATTTAAGGTCGATCTTGGTGCTGCGCCAAGATTCGACTGACACCCACAACCGGCGAAGAGAGATTTGCATCGATCTTAGTCGGTCGCGGCGTGGCGCCAAGCCGCCTGGACTAGGACGCGGAACGATTTATCCTCTGCCTCGGCACTGGGCCGAGGTTCGAGTTAGAGGTTGTATATATTTGGTCGCGCCGCGGGCCGGCGATTCGAGTAGCGTTACCTGTTCCTGTGCTTGGGGTGCCGGGCATAGCCAAGTGTCCCAGACTCGACGTTGCCTAGAAATTGAAATGGCTGTGCCGGCTCCCGTGCTCGGGGTGCCGATGCGGCGGTCATAGGCGTGAACCGAGCTAGTTGTTGGAAAACAAGACGCATTACGTGAGAAGTAAACAACAAGGAGATAGGAAATTGAACATCATTTCTACTAATAACTTTGGCAGTAATAGCCTTTACAATGCTTTGGATTTCTGGAAAAACAGTACATTGTTTGAAAAGCATAAACAACTATAAACTGAGTTATGTAAAGTAGCGGTGGAGATGTTTGATGTTCCATGCGCTTAGAAGTTCAGCTCCGTCGACGGTGGCGAGCCCAAAGGTCCCATCGTTGAGCTTTCGATGTATAGAGTATGGGCCTTCCCAACAATACGCAAGGCCTGTTGGCAGGAGAAAACCTGCTTTAAAACGAGGTCGCCGACGTTGAGGTCCTTATGGAGGACCCTGGAATTGAAGTATCGAGCTACTCGCTGTCATTGGGCGGTGGCTCTGATATCGTCCTCGTTCCTTTTTTCTTCCAACAAGTCAAGTAATCCCAGAAGTAAATCTTGGTTTGTCTTTGGATCAAAGTATTGACTCGATGGGATTGTAACTTGAGCTCAATGGGAATGACGGCTTCAGATCCGTATGCGAGGGCAAAAGGAGTATGGCTGGTGGTTGTCTTATGGGTGGTGCGGTAGGCCTATAGAGCTAGAGGGAGTTCGTCTGCCCACATGCCCCCAGCCTTTTCCAGATGTTTCTTGATGATGGATTTGATGACATTGTTAACCGCCTCAACTTGCCCATTGGCTTGGGGGTGAGCCACCCCTGAGAATCTTCTATCGATGTCGTGGCACTGACATAAAGCTTTAAACTCGGTGATCTCGAATTGAGTGCCGTTGTCGGAGATGATAGCCTGAGGCACTCCATAGCTAGTAATGATGTTACGGACGACAAAGTTGATCATCTTCTTCGTGGTTACGGTGGCGAGAGCTTCAGCTTCTGCTCACTTGGTGAAATAGTCCACTGCGACGCCGGCGTATGGTGCCCCGCCTCTGGCCATTGGAAGAGTTCCGATGATGTCGATTCCCCACATGGTGAACGACCATGGGCTGACCATTTGAGACAGTTCGATAGGCAGGGCTCATGGAATCTTGAAGAAGCGCTGGCACTTATCGCACTTGCGAGCATAGTCCGCGGCTTCTTGATCAAGCATGGGCAAGTAATAACCATGTTTGAAAATCTTTCTGGCCAGGGTCTGCCTCCCAGTGTGATCGCCACATTCGGCTTCATGCACACTGCTTAGCACTTAGAGGGCATCGCCGTGAGCCACGCACCGGAGCAAGGGAACAGAGAAACCTCTGCGGTAGAGTACTATGTCCATAAGAAGGTAATGGGTGGACTGGCGAGTGAGCGCGCGCCTTTCCTTGCAGTGCTTAGGTAGAATCCCGTGCTGCAGGTAATTTCTGATCGGTGTCATCCAGGACTCGGGCTCGATGCTCATAATCGTCTCATCTTGCCCTTGCTTGATGCTCGGAGAGTTGAGGACTTCAACCGGGGAGAATCCGTTAAGTTGTGGATCTTCGGAGCTTGCCATTCTGGCGAGGGAATCTGCTTTTTCATTTTTTTCGTGTAGGATATGGGTGATGGTGAAATTCTCGAGGTAGATGAGTAGCCCCTGAACCCGGGCCAGGTACTGGGCAAGCCGTCCCTCTTTCGCTTGATACTCTCCCAGTACTTGTCGGACGATAAGCTGTGATTCGAAGAAGATGTGGATAGTCTCTAGCTTGAGTTCGATCGATATTCTAAGCCCGGCAATTAAGGCCTTGTACTCCGCGTTATTGTTAGTAGCAGGGAAATTTAGCCTCAACGCGTTATACATCCGGCGTTCCTCAAGGGTGATGAGCACGACTCTGGCTCCAGAGCATTTTCTATTAGAGGAGCCGTCTACGAACAATCTCCACTTGGCGTCGGGAATTCCGGCGTTCACTGTGGGTTCCTACTCGGGGGCAGTGAACTCCACGATGAAATCTTTGAGAGCTTGGTCGAGGATGGCTCATCGGGGGATGAAAGTTATCTCGAACTGGCTTAACTCGATGCTCCACTTTAGTAATCGTCCTGACACCTCGGGTTGTTGTAGGACCGGACGCAGTGGTTGGTTAGTGAAAACTTTTATGGGATGCGATTGGAAGTATGGTTGGAGCTTTCTAGAGGAAATCAATAAGCAGAATTCCAGCTTCTCTAGCTTCGGGTAGTTCTTCTCTGCCCCCGTTAATCACTTGCTGATATAGTAGATAGGTCGTTGAGTGCGGTCTTTGAGGCGTATTAGTGCCGAGCTGATTGCCTGTGCAGAAACAGCCATGTAAATATATAAGTCCTCGTGGTCTATAGGCTTAGAGAGGATAGGTGGTCGCTTTAAGTGATCCAGAAGTTCCTTGAATGCGGAGACGCATTCGGGGGTCCACTCGAAGTTGCATTTCCCTAGTAAATCAAAGAAGGGGATGCACTTGTCGATGACCTTAGAGATGAACTGACTCAAAGTGGTGACCTTTCCGTTCAGACTTTGAACATCCCTGATGTTCTCGGGGACTTGGATGTCCCGAATAGCTTGGAATTTTTCTGGGTTAGCTTCGATGCCCCGTGAATTGACAATGAAACCCAAGAATTTTTCTGAGGCGATTCCGAAGGAGCATTTCAGGGGGTTGACTTTCATATCGTACTGGCGAAGGACATCGAACATTTCAGAGAGGTCATGGACGTGGTCGCTGGATTTTTTATATTTTACTAGCATATTGTCCACGTATACCTCCATGGACTTTCCAATTTGATTTTTAAAGAATTGATTAACCATTCGTTGATAAGTGGCGCCAGCATTTTTAAGGCCGAAGGGCATAACACGGTAGCAGTAGAGCCCAAGGTCGGTTATGAAAGAGGTATGATCCTGGTCGCGGAGGCTCATCGGGATCTGGTTGTAGCCTGAGTAGGCGTCCATGAAGGATAATAGCTGGTATCCGATGGTTGAGTCGACTAATCGGTCGATCTTCGGGAGTGGAAAGCTGTCCTTGGGGTATGCCTTGTTCAGATCAGAGAAGTCGATGCATGTTCACCACTTACCGTTGGCCTTTTTAACCAGAACTGGATTGGAAACCCATTCGGGGTAGTCAACTCCACGGATGAAGTTATTGTTGAGCAGATAGTCCACCTCTTCTTCGAGTGCCTTGGACCTCTCGAGCCCTAAAAAGCGGCGTTTCTGTTTAACTGGAGGTATTCTGGGATATAAGGCAAGGGAATGGCAAGCAATTGCGAGGTCGATGCCTTTCATGTCGGAGTGAGTCCATGCAAACATGTCTAAATTGGCTTTTAGGAAGCATATGAGATCTTCTTTAACTGCTGGATGGAGTTGTGACCCTACCTTCAACACCCTTGTTGGGTCGTCGAGGTTGACGGGAACGTCCACTATGGATTCGGTCGGGGTATCCCTCTCGTATTCGGGCTCTTTGTCCTTTCATGGGTCGAGGTCATCGGAAAGATAGGAGTGGCACCTGAGCCAAGGCCCAGACGCCACTGATTGCTATGCAGAGACATTCTTGGCGCAAGAAGGAGCGGGCACGGCTTTATCCTTGTCCTTATTGCATGCATTCTTCCATTCTATGGCGTAACATTCCCCGGTGCTTACTTGGTCGCCCTTGATGGTTCCGATCCCATTTTCCATTGAGAATTTCATTAGGAGAGACCATGGTGCCATGCAAACTTGGAATTCGGTGAGAAAGGGGCGCCCTAGGAAAGCGTTGTAGGAGGAGTCGATGTCTATGACCATGAGAGTGAGAATCCGGATTTGCCTTCGGTCCCTCTCGCCCAGTTCTACGGGTAGGTCGATCATCCCTACGGGGGAATTAGAGGCCCTATTGAAGCCGTGAATTGCGGCGTGACATGGCTTCAAGTCATTCGTTCCCAATTTCATCTGGTCGTAGGTGACCTTAAAGATGATGTTGACTGAGCTTCCTGAGTCGATTAAGACCTTCCGTACAGAAGCAGCACCGATCTGGGCAATGATGACTAATGGATCGGTGGTCGGCATTTCCACCCCTGTCTATTCCCTTTCTCGGAAGACGATGTCGTCCCACATGGTTTTTTGTAGCTTGGATGGGATAGGCTCAGGGAGAGCGGAGCAGGCTTCATAAGTAGCATGTTTTATGGAACTCACATATTCCTCCATCTTTCGAAAGCTGTTATGTGTGGGGTAAGGTCCACCACATATGGTGTTGAACACGATTCCTCGTCTTGGGTTAGACGGTCCTGCAGCTCCCTTGGCGGCTGCTTGTGGAGCTGGCGCTGGAGGCTGCGAGTTTGCTTCGGCAGGAAATGGCTCTTGGACATATTGCTCGAGCCGTTTCTCACGAATAAGTTTCTCGATTGCATCCCTAAGTTAGCGGCATTTGTTGGTGTCGTGCCCGTACACGTCGTGGTATCGACAGTACCTCCCGGTGTTCTTCTTGCGGTCGGTTGATTCTCTAACGCGCGGCTTCTTGTATGGAAGGGTGTTACATGTTTCCAAGTAGATTGTCTCTATGTCTTCATTCAACGGGGTGTAGGTCTCTAAATCTTGGCGAGGGCCGGGCTTTCTTAATTCTGCTGGGGCTTGCCCGTTGTTTCTTCCATCCGGCCTGCCATTGTTGAGTTTTTGCCTTTGGGGACCTGCCCCCCTATTTTGGTCAAAGGGCTCCCCGCCTCGCCTACCTCTGAATTGGTTATTGGCGGTATCTGCTTGGGGTTCAAAGGGACGACTCGTGGCAGAAAGCTGGTTCCACCTGGCCTCTTCTTGGCACAAGTATTGGTCTGCCTTCTCATAGAATTCATCGAGGCTCTTTGGCTGCTTTCGATCGATCCAGGCTCTGAACTCTAAAGTGGGGAGGACACCTTTTGCTAGCTGAAAGAGTATGGTGCGAGGATATGGATCTTCAACCTCGACGAGAGATGTGTTGAACCGGGAAAGGTAGCTCCTAAGCGACTCGGCGGGCCCCTGGTATAGGTTGGATAAGGCGAGGGCATTCTTCGGAGTTGGGATATGCACCATGAATTGCTTGACCAGCTCTGTTGTTAGTTTCACGAAGATGTTAATGGAATCGAGAGGGAGGTGGGAGAACCAAAGTAGGGCGGTACCAGACAGGAAGACCGGGAAGCATTTACATTTGGCTGGATTGTTGCCCTGGCTCGAGTCCATCTGCCATTCATAGCGATTCGAGAAGGCACAAGGATCAGTGGTACCATCGTAGAGTGGCATTTGTGGCATGCTAAAGCGCCTTGGCCACTCAGCTTCATTTACTCTTCTTATGAAGGGGTTACGCCTAATGTGAGCTTCCCATGCGCCGTGGGCGCTCCCTCGCATCTCTCTCATGACCCTTCGTATCATGTCGGGGAGATAGGTCGGATGTGGTCCTCTATCGGGATCCAAGGGTTTTGACGCGATTTCGGAGTCTTGTTGCGAGGTCGTCTTCTATGGTGGATGTCCGAATCATCTTTCTCCATGTCCTCGACATCTATTATTAGGTCTATGTGCAGACATTGAGGCAGAGCGGGGTGATATGGATCCTGTTCTACAGGAGTGCGGGCCGTTGGGATAGCGGGCCCTTCACCCTGATTAGCGACCATTCGAATGTGTTGAGGAAGAGGTTGGTTTGTAGGATCGGGTCCGTCATTGATAATCAAGCGAGAGTGGTCTCGGTACATTGCTCCCTCGCTGTATGTGACTGTAGTTCGGCCGCCGTTGTCGTTCCCATTCCCGTTGGCATGACTGTTACCGTTATCGAGGGCATTGGTGCGAGCGGCGACATTTTTGATGAGGGTGAACCTTCTCCTTTGGTGTGGGCCCCTTGACTCAGAAGAGGAAGTTTTCGATGCGGTTGACCGGGGTCGAGCATTGCTCCGAGCCAATTGAAGTCGGGCGACGACGTGCTGACTTTCTTGAAGTTGGCGCATAAGGTCAATGTTATTCCTTAATGCTTGGTTGAGCTTGATTGCGGTGTTTTCGTACCTTTCATTAAGCGCGCGAATTTGGGCTTGGGTAACGGGCGCTTGGGGTCCACAACAGGAGGGATGGTTTCATTAGGGGCCGGGATATCTACTGGCTGAGGTTGTTGGAAGGTACCGGCCTCGGTTGCGGCTGAAGAGCCGACTATTGCGATCTTTGACTTCTTTACCATCGTAACCGGACTCGGCAGCAGGTTAGGCAAGGAACCTCAAGCTTGTCGAAGTCGAGATGATAACGTCGAAGAAAGATGCAAATATTGAATTCAGGTTCTCAGTGAAAGCACCAAATGTTGACAGCAAAAAATGTCGTAAACACCAAAAGGTTCCTATTACTAGGAATAGTTAATTTGGTCGCAAAACTAAGTAAGAGAAAGCGGTAAATGACACAAGTATTTATAGTGGTTCGGCCGCGGATTAGGCCTACGTCCACTTTAGAAGGATGTTGAACTTTTATCAATCACTCAAGAATTACAAGGTAGAGCCATGCTCATTACATTCACTTTCATAATTGAAATATGCTAGGCATTTGGGAAACAATATTTAATTCTCCTTTTCCCTCAAATAAGATATGTCATTAATGGAGTCAATGAAGCTCTAGGTAGGTCTCAAGTGAAGAAAATCCAACCCTTTGAAGTGTGAGGCCATGGGCTATTTATAAGAGTGGGAGTAGGTAGGAGTAGGTAGGATTAGGTAGAAATAGGGACCACATGCAGGAAATTCGAGCCCTCCACCCGCACGCCTCGAAATTTCGAGTGCCTGGGTTCGAAATTTCGAACCCAGGCACGGGCGTGAAATCTCGCTTCGCTGGGTTCGGAATCTCGAACCCAGCAGTGGGTGCGAGATTTCGCGCCCGCTCGGCTCGGGATCTCGAGTCCGGCTATGGGTGCGAGATTTCGCACCCGCTGGGCTCGAGACCTCGCACCCATTGGGTTCGAAATTTCGAACCCAGGCATGGGTGCGAGATTTCGCACCCGGCTGGGTGCGAATTCCGCGTCATGCCTGGGTGAGGTCCTTCCAACAAGGGGTGCGAGGGTCCCAAGACAGGGTGGTCGAGGCTCGTAACTCCTTCGGCGTCCGAGGCTTTGGTTTGCGGACGTCTTCTACATGCCGTGAGGCCACAAGTGATGTAATCCCTTCTTGATCATGTTTCCTTCACTCCTGTGTGTTCCTTTTCGGCCTCTGCTTCACGAGGTATGCTGAGTTGAGCGTGTCTGATGATCTCCTGGGAACCGGACCAAAAGCCCAGTTAACATTCATGTGTCGCATAAAATATTTGAACAATAAGAATATCATTTTTTGTATAAACTATATAAAATATTCATGTGTTGAATAAAATGTTTGAAAAATAAAAATAGTTATATAGTTAGACGCCCTTTTAACTTATCGATCGATTTTATTCATTTTATAATGAATTTCGAAAAGAAGTGATTTCAAAATTTAATATAATCAAATATTCCAACGTATGATTGAAGCAAAATTGGATTTTTGGGTTTGTCGTCAATGGTGTATTAATTAATATTTAATTGGAACTGAAATGAAAGTTGATTGTGGGTTTATCGTGAACTGTGTTTTAAACGACATTTGTTCTTTAACCCAATCAGCAGTGAAAATATAATTTGGAATTTACAAATCTTTTATTAAGATTTAAATGGAAATTTTCCAAAGTAAAGTTTTCTAATTTAATATATTAAATTGGAATTGAATGGATATCGATTGGGTAATAATCGAGATGAGCTTCTGTGGATGAGGACAACTACTATTTATGGAATTTAAAAGGCCTTGCCGCTATTCCATTTATATTATTAGTCTGATACGGGAATCTATATCGATTATATATTGTTATGATTTTCGTGTACATTCCATTTTGATGGAAGATGATTTTGGGTTTATCGTGAACAATGTTTTAAATAACATTTGTTCTTTAACCCAGTTAAAGATAGGATTTATTTCCTAAACTTGAATAATCATTAAATAATGACTTATGAGATTAAAACTGAATTAGAGTTTTAATGAGTCTTTAATTATATTAGAATGAGATAATTAAATTTATCGAATTCATGAAATGATCAAGAATGGAGTACCACCAGTTTTACTCAATGCGATAGTTAAATCTTTAATTAAATTTGAACGTAAAAGGGTAATTAATGTTACCCAGAACACAGTGGGTGTTAGATATGGAGTACTACCAGTTTTGCTCCATGGGAAGAATAGGTTTGGATTAGGATTAATAAATAAATGATTATTGCGGTAAGGTTCGATAATCCTGACTAGTTAATAAAATCTTTTGAATTAATATTAAAAGGAAGATTAAAGAATAAATTTAAAAGAATTTATCTTTGATATAATTAATGGGAATCCTTCCCTAATAATGTGAATATTTTATTAAAAGAATATTCTGAATTTGAATGAGGCGTATGATGTGTTTTTATAGCACTTTATTATTGATTATAAAATATGCGAGTTATTCGGAAAGACCGGGTTTAACCTATTCTGAATAATTAATACGACGACCAAAAGTCAAAGATGAAGACGGTGGTTGAAGACCGGAGTTGTTCACATCGTTAGGATGATTATTGATGTCTTGATTGGGGTGTACACCCAAGACAAGGTATTAAGTGGTGATCGTCCAGACGTACTTGGAGATCGACGGAAATGTGAGGGCCTATCTTCTGTATTGGACATATGGGACGAGGAATAAGTTGCCTTCGGTTTCGTTCAGACCCAGAATGAACTTGTAAATGGATGTGTGTCTGACATCGGATTTTATTTTATGTTGATTGATTTCTATTAAATGTATATATGTTTGGTGGCGGAGAATTTATTCTCTTGCTTAACACCTTCTCTGAGACGTATGAGCTTAGAGGTTATATATTGATAGACATCAGTTACATGGCATGAATTGTCAGTGTGGCATGCTAAGATGCAAATGATCAAGGCTTTTGTTCAAAAACAGAGTATTGTGGATGATGATCAAAGCACATCTTTAATTAGCATAGCTTTGTGTATAGCGTTAATTCGTGATCTTCACACCTCGGTATGAACCAGAAACGGGAGAGGACTGCAGGGAGAACATGCGTTTCTTTCTAGCAAGGAGTGGTGTCATGGTATGGAGCCTAGACATTTTACTTATGTGGATGATGGAATGAGGCACTACGGATATTGAGTCCCTAGTGGCTTAGATTTTATGCCCCATAGGGCAGGGGAAACGTATTGTTCAGGAATTACCAATCCACTAAAGTAAGTGTCGACCGGCCCTGAAGATCCAAGGTGCAGTTGCGACTGATCCTGAGGCACAGGCTAGAGTGTCTCGAATTCGGTAAGGACGATCCCTTGCCTTGGTTCATGAAGGAAATCCAACTTCTAATACGACATCATGTGTTTTGATTGTAGAACTAGTATGGCGACATGATATATGGTACCCATGCCATCTATGATTGATTCATTTATATTTGAAGTTGTTTTTTAAACACTATGCCCTTATAATATCAAAATGATTTGTTTTATACGTATCAAGCATTTTTGGCTATTATAAGGGGAAACTCTATCCTCCGGCTTGCACTGCATTGTGTGATGGGACCTGAGTCTTATAATAGCTTCATTTTTCCAAAAAGCATTGCGTTGTTTTATTTTAAACTAAGATTCATGTGCGGTAAACCCGTTCCGTGTTGTACGGCGTGGTCCCATGATTTCCCCACTTTTAAAGTAAAATTTAATAACTGTTTTAGTTCTCACACCAGTCCCGTGACTGACTCGGAGTTTATTGTTTCTACCTAAACTCTGGAAGCCCATATTTTCCACACGGGCAGCTAGTAGTTTTGGTTTGCATAGATATTTCTTTTCACAGGATCCTGGATTACAGCTGGAGCTGTATTCGGAAAGCTTTGTATCCGTGTATTTCTTTCAGTTGTGCTAGTGATATATTTTCCGCTACGCATTGTGTTACACTTTTCCGCTGCTTTGTAATTTATTAAATCTCTGATATTGTATTTCCAATGTGTAATATTTATTCATACTCTAGAATATTATTGTACTCTGATGAAATTTTTTATAATAGCAATGAAATGTTCTATTGTTTGTGTTATGATGCGTCGTGTTCTCAACTCAATCCGGGCTTTCCCGTAAGGGCGAGTTTGGGTCATTTCACATAAGTACAAACAATGGAAGACTACAAAATAGTCCAGAGTATAGCTCCATCCATAATCCAGGATCCTGTTAAAGACCAGCTATAATCCAGGATCTTGTTAAATAATATCTGCAAAACCAAAACTATTGGTTGCCCGTATGGAAAATATGGGCACCCAGAGTTTAGGTGGGAAACAATAAACTCCGATTCAATCATGGGACTGGTGTGAGAACTAAAAAAAATTATTACCTTTATTTCCAAAGTTGGGTAAATCACGGGACCGCGCGTTATAACACGGAATGGGTTTCCACTGTTGGAGAATGGAGTTTTGATGACAACAACATTATTTCAATATTAATTGATTATAAAATATATACTAACATCTCTATCTAGAATATATATATGCAGAGTTGTATACGTGAATTAATACTGAAGACCGTAGAGTTTCAGTGATTCAAGAGATTTAGAATTCAGAGAAGATTCAAGACTCATGAGTAATCAAGAAATAAAGAGTTCAAGATAAATATAGTAATAAAGTCTAGTTTATATGTAAGACTCTGAATAGCCCTCCAAGTTCAAATTCAAATTCTGTTTTTCAAATTTTAAATTATATTTTCAAATTCTATTTTTAATTAGTTTTTCTATCTTACCTTTGATTGTAAACTTAAATTTAAAAGTTTATAAGTTTATATACATTCATATAGTTATATACTTTTATAATTTTATATTTTTAAACTTTATAATTTTTTAAATATGTTTATATAGTTTATATTTATGGTTTCATATGATTTTCTATTTTATAATACTTATTTATATCACTATGTTTTAATTCAAGAATTTTCATAATTATATATATAGTAAAACACTTGAAGTTGTTCAAAAATTCAAAGCATGTAGGTCGACATATATAATACCCTATGTCGACATACAACTGTCATATTTTCAGTTTTGATCAGAAGTGTCTTTTCACCATTTATAGTGTTCCAGAAGCATTGCAACCTTTCAAATCTTATAAATAGGGGATGATTTCGAATTTTTATTCATTCTTCTTCTTTATATTCATCCTTTTTCATTCCTCCATTATTATTTCATATTTTTATGATTTCTACACTTCTACTCTACCGATTTCTATTCTAAATACATGAAACTTCTTTTCTTCTCACTCTCTACTCATTACTCTCTGAATCTAAGTGTTATTGAAAAGTTATAGGGATATTGTAATCATTTGGGGTTGTTTGAGAAACAATGTATTCCTTGTAGCCGTGAAATCAAGGAGTGGAAACAATGTTAACCTTGTAGCCGGGAAATCAAGGGTGGTGGAAACGGTATTAACCTTGTAGCTTTGAAATCAAGGGTATTGTACTTCGATTTTGATCTAGTTATAAAACTCTGCGCAATCCAGCGTTGTGTTGGACTGGACGCAGGAGCAATCCGAACCAGTATAAAATTCGATGTGTTCTTTCCTTTACTACATTTTATTTTTGTTTATTTATGTGCTTATGTTTGGTTCTGTGTCTGTGATGATCTCTGTGGTATGTGATTCATATAAATAGATCATTTAAGTTTTAGATTTTTCTTAAATTCCTTGAAAACACTATTCACCCCCCTCTAGTGTTAGTTTTGCCTTAAGATCCACTCTGCATTCCCTAACAGTTGGCATCAAAGCAAGATCTTCCAAAAAGTTCATAATCTGGTTTTTGAAAATATTAAATGGCAAATTTTGAAATGATTGTTAACACTAGTGTCAATTCATGCATTGCATCAATGTTGAAAGAGTCTGCATTCAATTATGTTGAAAATTTAAGTGATCTACTAAATATTCTCCGATACAGGAAAAGATGTGTTTTATGGCTATTGAAAATTCAAAAGTTGAAAAGATGGGTGAAGTGGCTGTTGAAAATTCAAATTCCAAAATGGTGTGTTACATGGCTGTTGAGAATTCAAATTTTGGTAAGTAATAGAATGAAATCAAAAAGGACAAACGGATACTGGATAGCAGCTATTCGAGACATATGCCCGAAAATCTAGAAATACTAAATAATATAGTCTATGGAGATGGTGGAATGGTGAACTTCAGAGATAACCCTAATGGATATATTGTTGGGATCGACAATATCTGTAATTCTGAAACTCCTATTATTTCTAATGTTTTATTAGTTAGGAATCTAAAACCTAATTACTAAGTATAAGTCTACTTTTCGATAAGGGCAATAAAATAAACTTTGAGAAAGTCAAATGTTTTATAGAAGATAGGAATTCAAAAGTAATGTTCGGAGGAGATCGAAAGAAAAATATTTATATATTGAGTATGAAAATCTCCAACGATAATCTATGTCTTATGGCCAATACAAGTGACCCTTGGATTTGGCATAAGAGATTTGGTCATATAAATTTCAAACACATCTCTAGGATTTCTAAATTAGATTCAATTAGGGGATTACCCAAAATGAAGTTTAAAGTAAATAGTTTATGCGACGCTTGCCAATTCGGAAAATTAAAAAGAAGTTCATTTAAATAAAAAGAGGAAATTACAACCTCGAAATCATTAGAGTTAATTCAAATGGATTTATTTGGTCCATCTCAAACCCAATTGATAAATCACAATAAATATGTTTACGTAATAGTCGACGATTTTTCTAGATTTACTTGGACTTTGTTTCTTGAAAATAAAAGTGATGCTTTTGATCAATTTAACACTTTGCTAAAAGAATTCAAAACTTAAAATCAGTAAAAATCAAAACAATATGCAGCGACCATGGTGGAGAATTTGAAAACGAAAATTTTGAAAAAATTTGTAATAAGAAGGGAATAACCCATTATTTTTCTATCCTTAGAGCCCCTCAACAAAACGGAGTAGTTGAACGTAAAATTAGGACGATACAAGAGTGTTAGAGAACTATGTTATCTGAAAGTAATTTACCAAGAAATTTTTTGGCTGAGGCAGTTGCAACAGCTTGTTATATTTTAAATAAGATTTCGATCAGATCCTTAACTTATAAAACAACATATGAACCTTTGTATAATAAGAAACAAAAAGTATCATATTTTAAAATATTTGGAAGTAAATGTTTAAACTTAATACTAAAAAAATTTAGATAATTTTGACTCGAAATCCGATAAAGGAATATTTATTGGATATTCAGAGAGAAGTAAGGCATATAGAGTTTTTAATTCAAGAACTAATACTATAGAAGAAATCTTAAATGTATCCTTTGACAAAAATTATAAAATAACACAACACAACGAAGATGAATGTGAAAATGAAGTTAATGAAACAAATCATAAAGATAGTCAACCAAATAAAAGAATTAAATTACTAAGGGATCACCCTGTAGAAAATATCTTAGGAGATATTGAATCCGTCATCAGGACTCATAACCAATTAAACAATATGAGTAATTCTGAATTTAATTTAATTATTGAACCTAAGAATCCAAGGAAGCATCTTCCGATGATTCATGGATCCTTGCCATGCAAGAAGAACTGTATAGGTTTACTGGGAATGATGTATGGGAACTTGTTCCTAGACCAGAGAATAAAACTATAATAGGAACTAAGGGTTTATAAGAATAAAATGAATGAACATGGTGAGGTCATAAGAAATAAGGCACGATTAGTAGCACAAGGTTATACTCAAGAAGAAGGAATAGATTACGATGAAACATTTTCCCCCGTAGCAAGATTATAAGCAATTAAATCATAATAATTTCAAATTATATCAAATGGATGTAAAAAGTGCTTTTCTAAACGGATTTTTTAAAGAAGACGTATATGTAGAGCAAACACCTCTTTTTGAAGACGAAAAATTACCAAAGCACGTATATAAGTTAAAGAAAGCGTTATATGGATTAAAACAGGCTCCTAGGGCGTGGTATGATAGATTAAGAAAATACTTATTATAATCCAACTTTGAATAAAAAACTAGATAACACCTTGTTTATTAAAAGGAACAATAAGGATATACAATTAGTGCAAATATATGTTGATGATATAATTTTCGGATCAACAAATGATAAGATGAATAAACAATTTCAGATATTATGACCCAAGAATTCGAGATGAGTCATATGGGAGAACAAACATTCTTCTTAGGCTTACAAATTCGTCAATTAAAGAATGTAATATTTATTAATCAAGAAAAATACGCAAGAGATTTAATTAATAAATATAATTTAACAACAACTAATGGAAGACCAACACCAATGACAACTAATATAGCCTTAAGTAAAGATGATACGTCAAAAGACGTTGATCAAAAATTATATAAAGGAATGATAGTATCGCTATTATATATAACCACTAGTAGACCAGATATAATGCATAGTGTATGTCTCTGTACAAGATATGAATCACAACCTAAGGAAACACATTTAAAAGCCATAAAACGTATTCTAAGATATGTAAAACATACATCAGACTTTGGATTATTTTATCCTAAGGATGATTTATTTGATTTAATTTCTTATTGTGACGCTGATTATGCGGGATGTAAATCCAATCGTAAAAGTACTTGTGGAACATGTCATTTCCTATGACATTCACTACTCTCGTAATTTAGTAAAAAGCAAAATACCGTATCTTTGTCAACAACTGAAGCAGAATATATCTCTGCTGCTTTGGCTTGTTCACAAGTAATATATATGCAACAAACTGTAAATGATTTTGGATTAACGATAAATAAATCACCAATATACCGCTATAATACAAGTGTTATAAATATATCTAAAAATCCAACTCATCATTCAAGAACTAAACATGTTGGTATATGACATCATTTTCTAAGAGATAACGTAAGTAAAGAGAAAATTTCACTCAAATTTATAGAAATAGATAAACAAATAGCAGTTATATTAACAAAACCACTAAATGAAGCAATGTTTATTAAATTTAGAAGAGAATTAGGTATTTGTTCATTACGTGAATTAGAATAATTAAATATATTAATATATATATATAAGAATAGCATCAAAAATAAGAAAAATAAAATTAACACTGCATGTATGTCGACATACATAAAAGCCTAAGTCGACATATAACTACCAAAATTTTAAAATTAATTCCCACCAAAATATAGTTACAATAACCATTTAAACACTTCGCTTCAAATTTTCTTCTTTATTCTCTTATTTCACTTCTGTAAAAACTCAAAACAAAAATAAATCATGGCTTCCACTAATTATAATAACCAATGAACTCCTTTTCATCCATTAGACCATCCGAAGGTCCATTCCACGTTCTACCCTCTCTCGTGTAATCAAATTGGAAGGGAAAATGGAGTATGCTCTTCAAATGCTTGCTGAGATTCAAGTACTTCAAATTCGGATAAGTCAAGAGAAAAGTAAACAAGGAAAGATGATGCGGAATCTTCATAAGTTTGTAATGGATAATCAAGCGAATCCAATCATCATCCAAGATGATAATCAAGCAACGGAAGACGAAGTAGAGGAAGAAGAGGAGGAGGAAGAAATGACAGAAGAAGGGGAACTGGAAGAGGCACAACAAAAAGTCACAGACGAGGATGATCAAGTTGTATGCGTTGGTGAAGTCTTGTTCGGTCAACATGGAAATATAATCGAACAAAATGGGGATTTTTGTCTCCATTGCCCCAGTTGTCCAAACCAAAAGTCTCCTATAATAAAGAACAAACAGATTTTAGGTTTCTTTTCGTTTATTGGTATACTACGCGTATAGTTGTTCGTGTAATTTGCTTTGGCGTGTATCGTTTGTATTAAAAATCAATGTTTAATTCAATGCTTGCTTTATCTTTCATAAGCATTTCATTAGTTTGTTATATAAGCACAAATTTAGAGGGAGTCATATACTTTAAGTATTTTGATCACATGTTACATACATATATATATACACACATATATACATACATATATATATATAGTGCTTTAGTACAGAATAATAAAACGATATAGATAAATGTAGGATTTAGGGGGAGTATCTTTAGAATTTCTTTTTAATAATGCCAAAGGAGGAGAAATTATAAAATATAGACTTAGTTTAAAGCAGAATGTATAAGATTCATAGTGATAGGGGGAGTATTAGAAGGATCAGCATCAACAGGTATGAACGGGTATGAATATTTTATAAACTAAGGTTGTCATCATCAAAAAAGGGGAGATTGTTGGAGAATGGAGTTTTGATGACAACAACCTTATTTCAATATTAATTGATTATAAAATATATACTAACATCTCTATTTATAATATATATATGTGTGTGTATGTATATATAGACACACACACATATGCATCAGTTGTATACAGGAATTAATACTGAAGACTGTACAGTTTTAGAGATTTAGAATTCAGAGAAGATTCAAGACTCATGAGTAATCAAGAAATCAAGAGTTCAAGATTTCAAGATAAATATATAGCAATAAATTCTAGTTTATATGTAAGACTCTGAATAGCACTCCAGATTCAAATTCAAATTCTGTTTTTCAAATTCTGATTTTCAAATTTCAAATTCTATTTTCGAAATTCAAATTCTAATTTTAATTAGTTTTTCTATCTTACCTTTGATTTTAAACTTGAGTTTCAAAGTTTATAAGTTTATATATATTTATATAGTTATATACTTTTATAATTTTATATTTATTTAGTTTTAAACTTTATCATTTTATAAATATGTTTATATAATTCATATTTGTGATTTCATATGATTTTCTACTTGATAATACTTATTTATATCATTATGTGTTAATTCAAGATTTTCCAGAATTATATTTACAGTAAAACATTTGTAAATATTCAAAAATTCAAATTTTCAAACCATATATGTCGAAAACATAATACCCTATGTCGATATACAACTGTCATATTTTCAGTTTTGAAAGGAAGTGTCTTTTCACCATTTGTAACGTTAAAGAAGCGTTGCAACCTTTCAAATCTTATAAATAGGGTTTGATTTCGAATTTTTTATTCATTCTTCCTCTCCATCTTCATCCCTCCATTATTATTTCATTTTTTATTGCTTTCTACACTTCTACCCTGTCGATTTCTATTTTAAATACATAAAACTTCTTCTCTTCTCACTCTCTACTCATTACTCTCTGAATCGAAGTGCTATTGAAGAGTTATAGTATTGTTGTAATCATTTGGGTTTGTTTGGGAAACAATGCGTTCCTTATAGCCGTGAAATCAAGGAAAGGAAACGGTGTTAACCTTGTAGCCGAGAAATCAAGGGTGGTGGAAACGGTGTTAACCTTGTAGCCGTGAAATCAAGGGGATTATACTTATATTTTGATCTAGTAATAAAACTCCGTGTAATCCAGTGTTGTGTGGGACTAGACGTAGGAGCAATCCGAACCAGTATAAAATTAGGTGTGTTATTTCCTTTTCTGCAATTTATTTTTGTTTATTTTTGTGCTTGTGTTTGATTTTGTGTCTGTGATTATCTCTGTGGTGTGTGATTCATATAAGTAGATCATATAAGTTTTAGATTTTCTTAAATTCCTTGAAAATACTATTCACCCCCTCTAGTGTTAATTTTTCCTCAAGATCCATTCTGCATTCCCTAACATCCACCTCACGAATACTAGTAAATAAAAAATCTCAATGCCTTTTGAAAGATGAAGCTATTATAAGACTCAGGTCCCATCACATAATGCAAGCACAAGCTGAAGGATAGAGTTTTGTCTTATAATAGCCAAATATGCTTGATACGCGAAATTTCTCTTTTATTAGTACTAGTGCATAGTGTGGAAATCAATTTTGAAAATAAATGTATCAATATTAGACAACATAATACCCCATCCTATTATGTCGCCGTATAGGTTTACAACTAAACCGTAAAGTTTCGTATTGGAAATTGGATTCCATCATGAGCAAGGTAAATGATCTTCCTTATCCGAACTTCGGAACATCTCTAGCAAAATGTCCCAGGGAAATAACATGTATCCCTTGGAGTGGCAGAGCAGGTCCACACATTTTCTGATGGATTAGTCAATTTCCTGAACATAACGTTTCCCGGTCTTATCGGGCCTACTATCTGGTCAGTACATCGGCCATCTTCTGAGGCACCTCAATTTAAACATCTGCATAAGTGGACTTCCTAGGCTCCATACCATGACATCACCTCTAGCTAGAAAGAAACATATGTCCTCTCTACAGTCCTTCATCCCATTTTTGGCTCATACCGGGGAGTGAAGCTTGCTGAAGTCATGTCTCGATGCAAAGCTATGCTACATTAGCCATTCTTTGATCATCATCTACAGACCTCTAATTTCAGCAAAAGCTTTGATCAATCGCATCTTAGCATTCCACATTGTCAATTCAAGTATATGATCAGTTTCTATTAATAATATAACATTTAAGCTCATACGTCTCAAAGAAGGGTGTTAAGCTAAGGGAATAAATTCTCTACCACCACATATATACTATCAATAGCAACTAATCTTTTATGTTATGAAATACAATGTCAAAGACACAATTCATTTGCAAGTTCATTTTGGGTTTGAACAAAACTGAAGGCACCTTATTCCTCGTCCCATACGTCCAATACAGGAGAGAGACCCTTGCATATGCAGTAGATCTCCAAGTATATCTGGATGAACATCACTTATAATCTCGTCTTGGGTATACGACCCAAGACATCAGTAATAATCCAAACAATGTGAAGATCTCCAGTCTTCAACCAACATCTTCAATGTCTTCGACTTTTAATCGTCTTATCAGTTATTCAGAATGGGTTAAACCTGGTCTTTCCAAATAACTCGTGCATCTTTAAAATCAAGTGATGTATAAAGATATCATACACCTTATTCCAATCTAGAATATTATTTTATTCAAATATTTTTTACATTGGGAATTATTCCCTTATATCTTATCAAAGATTTACATCATTTAAACTTCTTGTTTAAATCTTTCCTTGGAAATCATTTCAAAGGTTATATAATCTCTTTCCACAAACTTAACTTAAATTAAGGTGTATAAGCCTTATTGGGATTATTGAGCCTTACAAAAAGGAAATTGTTCATATCGTTATCCCATTCCCATCTTATTCATTCCATGGAGTAAAACTAGTGGTACTCCATATCTAACACCCATCTTGTTTTTGGTAAATTTAATTACCTCCTTTCATTCCAATTCTAATTTATTTCATGGAGCAAACCTGGTGGTACTCCATATCTAACACTCCTCGTGTTTTGTAAATTTAATTACTTGCTACCATTTCAAATCTAGTTAAAGATTGATTAAAACTCTAACTTGGTTTTAATCTCCATTTTGTTCAATCAAATCTTTGTTGAAAGATTTAATAAAACTCAAAATTGAGAAATCATCTTTCCTTTAACTAGGTTAAAGAACAAATGTTGTTTAAAACATTGTTCACGATAAATCTAGAATCAACTTCCATTCTAAATAGAATTTTCACCGAAATCTTACCAATTTATAATCGACATAAATTTCTATACCAGACCAATACTACAGGAAGAATAACGGTGAAGCCTTTAAATTCCTTAAATAATAAAGGTCTTCCTCCACGGAGGTTCGACCCGATTATCACTAAATAGTTTTTCATTCAATTCCAATTTAATTTATTAAATTGGAACACTAAACTTTGGAAAAATTCCACTAAATCTTAATTAAAAGATTTAATCCATAAATTCCATTTTCAATTGGGTTTAAGAATAGTTTTATTGAGGACACCATTCACGACAAACCCAAAATCCAATTTGATATCAAATACAAGGCTTTGAATAAAAATCATATAGACCTATATTCAATATCAAATTCTGAAATAAAGATACCGTATAGTGAATAATGATACCTATGTCTTCCAAATTCCTTAAACCAGTATCTGTATAATTGCGGAATCCAATATTGAAATATCCGAAGATTATTTCCATTCAAATCCAATCCAATTTATGCATTGGAAAACCCTGGTTATATTTAAACCATTGCAATCCAATATGTTATTTTAAAACTACCTGATTCTTTAACTTCAAAAAACTTCATATGATCATAGTTGAATATTGGATGTCCTTTTAAATAATTTGTTATGATTTAACATAATTTATCCATATTTTGAATAATTTTTATAAGGCCATTACAATCGATTTTCAATTTCAGGTCACCGAGATGCATCCATAGCGACCTTTTCCAAAACAGATTTGGACTTATTTTAAAATCAAACTGTTAGATCTTAAATCTTCTTATTCTATTTGAAAACTCTTTTCATTTCGGACCCAACGTTTTTTGTTTCAGGAGAAATCGATGGTCAAATCTCCCAGTATATCAATTTAAAGCTACAGATCGAAATTTGCGAACAATCGCTAAGCGACACATCTTATTCAGACCCAAATTTGATTTATAATTAAAAATAAATCGAAACGCTTCCATTTTTTTAATATATTAAATGTATATAATCATCTCTGAAAACCCAATCTCGATTATTTCGCTTGGAAATCAATTATTCCAATATTAAATCATTTTAATTCTATTTAAATCGTTAAAATAATATTATTTTCGAAACTCTTCATTTTAAGTCCAAACTCTCTTGATATTCACTATAAAAATAAATAAGAAACTTTTGAAAAGAAACTTCTTTTAAAACGTTTTCTAGATAGTCTAACTGAACCTCACTTTAGCAATTACTATTCATTTCAAAATATAAAACTTGAATAGGCGATAACTATATGAAAATTAATTCAAAATAACTTCCTACAATTACAAATATTCATTGATATTTTAAAATCTTCGTGTCCATCCAAAATCGGACATCAAATTCAAACTTTTATTTTTCACCGAATATTTTATTATTAAAATATTCAAGTTTATTCTGACTTGGAATGAGATTCAACTAATTATCATATAATTCAATTTATATGGATTTCACACATCATATACATCCAATAATAGTTGTAAACTACTATCAACATCCAATTTTCAGACATTGGCTTCATTGACCCAAGTGTCAAGGTTGTTAACACAGTTCCCATATCAACCATGGTTAAATAAGATATTAAATCTTAATAACCCAAACATTGTTGTATTTAACAACATCATGCATATCAACAAACATCAGATTCAATTGATTAATCCAAATTAATATAAAAAAATCAATGATATTTTATCATTTCAAACTACACGTTATCAAGTTTTCTTGACTTCAATGAATGATACATAGTAAGTCTTTTTAACTAATTACAGGATGATTAACCCTACCACAACTACCAAATCGACTTTAACATCAAATCATATCATAACTCATTACTAATTCAATCACATAATAACCAAGCAATTAGCGGCATGATTACAATTTAACTAAACAAACGAAGTGATTTGAGTGAGAAGTTCTCACCAAAGCTATGACAAACGTCAGTAACTCCTGCACTTAACAAAGGAAATAGTGTGCTGAAAGACGTGCCAGACAACTATGGACGATCATAAGGTTAGAATAACACACACAGAACCTATCATGTAAATCACAACGCATGGATAAAATATAATAGAACATATACAACAAGAAATAATAGTGAAGCACAATTGAAAAGAATTTTAACTTTTCATATCAACGTGGAATTATCTAATAGAAACAACTATAACATATCTAAATCTATTCAAAGAGCCCCACTATAGGTTCATTTAGAGTAAAATACATCAGCGGAAACAATAAATATGTATAATGGATAGTATTATGTCAACCTCCAGCTCGTCATCGCTCATTAGCATCGTCGTCATCAAGATCCGCTACCTGTCACCTAGTATGCCCATCCACAACACAGATGAACCACCCAAGGTAATAAGAGGGAAACATAAAACCTTGAGTCAGACAATAGTCTTAATGAGCGATAAAACAACTGTCAACAATAAAGCGTATGGATAATAGGCAGTTCGATCATCTGATCTGCCCAATACATCAACAGAGTATGATTCCCCAATCCCACTTCTTTTCCACAACCTGTGGTGATAGACTTCCCAGAGAACTAGAGAAGAAACAAACAGTATCATTCATAGCAACCAATTATCAATCATGGACCCCCCTAATCAAGTTCAATACCTCCCAAGCACAAACCTCGAAGGCCTAAACCAACATCGGATAAGCACCCAAGAAATATCTTTGACGTCGAATAATCCATACTAGATGATACAAGCAAACAATAGCATCCATGACTCTGGCTATCACCGTCTGCCTTGCCATGAATCCATCGTTAATCATATGGTAGACCCATCCTGCCATCCTTCAAGGGATAATGGTAACCTCGGTTCTAGAAAAACTTCATACGCCATCGTGACTCGTGTTTATGCCCAGGCTACTCAGCTAATAACCTAGTCTTTTTGTATCCCCATTATACCCCTAACTTGAGTCCGCTAGAACCTCCGACTAACGACATCGTCTCGGCTCTTCAATTCTAGCCATCCACCTTGACAACTATTTTCATAAGCTCAAGCCCTTCTCCAGTAAACCATTATCTACAAGCTCAAAACACCTTTTGAGTTGTAATCACAACATTGTTGCATCCTATCAAAGACCACTTAACCCTGCATCGAACATTCCCCACAAATTCACCTCGAAGCCACGCTCATTGTCTAATCTTAAAAAATCAATCATCATTTGGTCAATATTTAATGGATCGTCCCCGACCCACTTATGGATCGTTCATCGATACATCTTCATGGATCACACCCCTTCTGGATCGCAACCGATCCACCATGGATCGCATGGATCGCATCCTACTGGATAACAACCAATCCACTATGGATCGCACCTTGATCCTCCACATGACTCGCACCCAGCTTTCCTTGTGCTTTCGGCCTATCCAACGTTTGCTACGACCCAACTTATCCAAGTCGACCTATAGACCATGCGATCCATTTCGCATAATCGCTTTCACCAAGCTCTTGTACGCAACACCTAACCGACCCAGTCCATACTATGGATCGCCAATGACCCGCCCATCACAAGTCTTTTGCACTCTTGTTCAATGTTGCAGCTGATCCGATCCATCTACAAATCCTACACACGATCCATCTCGAACCGACCTTGCTTCAAGCCTTCAACCGACCTGGTACATGCAATGCCTTTTCTTAACCATCCTGGCCGATCCGATCATCATTCATGCTAACCCACGATCCATCAATGCACATGAACGACCTGATCCATGTTATGGCTCACGATCGATCCATACCAGGCGATCCATCAACATATTGGAGTTCGGAGCCCAAACTTTTTAGGCTTCCTCAACTCCTCCTCCGGAGCTTCTCCGCCAAGTTTCCTCTGACTCCAATCAGCCGAACCTCCGATTTGCTCCGACAAACCAATCTAAACTTTAACGATGAACAACTACGCATACAATTCATACAAATCATCCAATTTCGACCAAACAATCAATAGCACTACAAACAATCATCACACAAACATTAGCACAACAAATAATCGTCATATAATCATACTAATTCACCAAATCATGATAAAACGATAAACGAACCAATAATTGGATCTAAACTTACATATAATCGGTGATTTCAACATTAACATATGAATTAACTGTTATATTTAAGTGATTTAGATTCTATGGTGTGATCTGAATTTAAAATAGGCTTACAATGATTAGATCTAAGTGAATATAACTTTTATGGATGAGATCAAACAAATCCATATACTCAAATGAACCCGTATGGGAGATGCTTATCACACACCAAATCCATAAAATAGCTACAAGTCAACAATCTCCAGATCTAGCCAGCGAAGAACAGAGAAGAACGACCTCTGAATCAACTCAATTGATGCGATCTACCCTTCCTCGATGTCGATCTTCAACCCTAGTTCATAAATCTATGAATGGAAATGAAGTGGATGTGTATTTGATTGGGCCGGAGAATCACAAGCACCCAACCAAATGAGAAATGAAGAGACTAAACAATTCTCTTTACCCCTACCCTCCTATTTATAGCCAATAACCCCTAGCCTTAATGAGCATCATTAATCAGTCAACTAATGACTAATTAGCTTGTCCGTAAAACAAGCAACACGAAAACATTGATTCCTACTAGACCGCTTAGCCAAAACCTTATTATGACCAATTTACAATCCAATGAGATTGATCCCAGCTCCTGATTCGATCCCATTCAAATGTTGTTCCCTAAACAAAAACAGTAGGAGCAAAATGGTCACAAACAAAATCGATAAAAATCATGGATATGTCCCACATCCCCATGAGCAACATATCAAAAGATGAGAATGATCCGTCCCTTAGAGAATTAATAAAAATATTTTACAATCCTTCGATACGTAAAATGCGAGTCATTACATTCTCCCCCTTTAGGAATTTCGCCTTGTAATCCAAAGCAAGCACAAGCAACCAAAACTATTCTGCATGCCTATCATCCACAAGCAATCAACCTACCGTCTAACCTAGCATCCAACAAGCCATGCATCTGTATCCTTAACCTAGCATGCATAATTTTAATAATAGTACAAGCTACCAAAGTATAAGGGTGATACAATATCAATGGGTTATACCAACGAAGAATCTGGATGAGTCATCTTTATACTCTCTTCATTTCTCACATACAATCATTATCATGCGCACCCCACTGTACCTTGACTAGCTTATCCACTTTCCTCCGAAGTTGTTTTGTGTCATTCCCTACAGCTCGAAGTGGCTTACGAGGTCTCAAAACTACGGGCTCGACTTCTAAGTCTTCATACTGATCCAGAGATACCACCACATTTGAACCGTGCACTCACTTCCATAGAAAAGGCACATGAAAACATTGTGCACACTAGACATTTTCCTAGGTAAAGTAATATATATGCGAGCTTTCCAATTCGCCCAACTATTGGAAATGGTCGAACGAATCTTTGGGCTAACTTCCCATTATTTCTGAATCGAACAACATTCTTCAATTGTGAAATATTGACGAAAACCATATCACCAACGTTGAATTCTAAATCCTTTCGACGTCTATCGACATAACTTTTCTGACGATCTTGGGCTGCCATTATTCGTTACTGAACGATCTCAATACAATCTGATGTTTCTCTTATCATCTCGGGACCAAGTATCAACTTATCTCCAGTCTCTAACCAACATGCTGAAGAATTACATTGTCTACCATACAATGCCTCATATATTGCCATCCCGATGCTCGACTGGTAACTTTTATTATACGGAAACTGAACCAAATGTAGATAGTCTTCCTATGATCCCCCAAAATCCAGTACATAAGCTCTAAGAAGATCTTCCAATAATCGATTAACTTGCTCGGTTTGACCATCAGTTTGGGGATGATAACCCGTACTCAAACATAGCTCGGTTCCCAAAGTCTCTTGCAAACTCTTGCAAAATCCACTTGTGAACAATGTATCTCAATCAATTTATGCTCTTCGTGATACCGTGTAATCGAACAATACATTTAATGTATAGCTCAACCAACTTTGATGATGTCGTAGTTGATCTGGCAGGAATAAACCTTGCGCTTTTGGTTAAGCGATCCACTATGACCCAAATCCCCTCATTTCCTGCCCTGGTCCTAGGTAGTCCATCGATAAAATCCATTGATACTTGCTCCCATTTCCACATAGGAAATTCTAACGGCTGAAGCAATCCATTTAGTTTCTTCTGTTCAGCTTTCACCAACTGACAATTCATGCATTTGGAAATAAAATTTCCAACATCCCTCTTCATATCTACTTAATAATAAACTCGCTTTATATCCATATACATCTTATTGCCACCAGGATGAATCATCAGCTTAGAGTGATGACATTCTCTCAGAACCTCATCTCTCAATCCATCAATATCATGATGAACCAGTCGTCTTTTCTTTTGAAGCCAGCCATCTCGGTCAATCTTGAATTCCTTATGCTTTTCTGGTTCCACTCTTTCTTCTAGCTTTTGGATAATCTTGACAAGCTTTTCGTCACGCTTTTGGCTCTCGCCAATCCTTTCTATGAGAGTAGGTCTTATCGGTAAACTTTCCAACATTTCAGGCTTTGACTCACACCTAGGCCTAAAATCAAATCCTGCCAACTACTCGAGGTGCGTCCATTCCGAAAACATAGCTCCCAAACCAGCATGTCTTCGACTTAACACATCCGCCTATGCGTTACCTTTACTAGGAGTATTGGCAATAACAAAATAATAAAATGCCAAAATCTCTAACCACTTATCCTACCGAAGATTCAAATCCTTTAGGAAGAAAAGATACTTCAACAACTTATGATCCGTAAACAGCTCGAATCGAACTCCCAACAGGTAATGTCTCAACATCTTCAAAGAAAATACGATCGCTGCTAACTCCAAATCATGAGTTGGATAATTCTTCTCTTGCAGATTCAGTTGTCGACACACATAGGCCACAACTCTATCCTTCTGCATTAGCACTGCCTCTGCAATTAAAGCGCTTAGCGGTTCTTTAGCAGCGGAGGTGCAAAATGGTGTAGCGAGGATAAAGTGGGGAAATAACGGGGATTTAGCGAAGGTACAAAAAGGGTCATTAGATTTAAAACAAAACATTTGAAAATTAATTAACCACGTTTTTCACATTATATATATACAAGAAACTAATATTAATTAATCTTATATAACAAAATGAGAGAATATCATAGTATGAATGCTAAAGTTGATGAGTGTAATTGATTATTACCATACATTAGGCACTTATGCCATAAATTTAGCCCTTTATGCTAAATTTACTAATTGTTTAAAATGAGAACTAGTCAGATTAAGCTCTATGTATTAATATAACTAAAGCGGATGCTAAAAAGTCTTGATTTAGCGGATGCAGGGGAAAATAGTGGGGCTAAAATCGGATCTACTGTTTATCAGCGCTAAATTGAAATAGCGTAGTGGTTGAAGAGTGTTATGGGCTATAGCGGGCTTATTACGGGGCTTAAGCGAGGCTTTAACTACATAGAGCACTGCTCCAAGTCCAGTACCACATGCATCGGTATACACCACCATTTCATCATTCCTGCTTGGAATAGTCAAAATAGGAGCACTCGTCAGTCTCTCCTTCAGGATTCCAAAAGCTTGCTCACACTTCGTATCCCATGTGAACACTTGATTCTTTTTCATCAATCCTGTCAATGGTGAAACTATTTTGGAGCAATCCTTGGTAAATTGACGATAATATCCCCCAATCCAAGGAAACTCCGAACATATGTTGCATTCTTAGGTCTATCCCAATCCTGGATTGCTGCCACCTTAGCAGGATCCACTGCTATTCCGTTTCTAGAAACAACATGGCTTAAGAACCTTACTTCATTCTTCCAGAAGTGACACTTCGAAAATTTAGCTCCCATCTAAAGTCTTCGCAAGATTTCCAAAACAACTCGCAAGTGCGTCTTATGCCTTTCCACATTCTGGGAGGAAACCAGAATATCATCCACGAACACAAGCTCGAACTTTTTCAACTGATCTATGTATGCCCTATTCATAAGATCCATGAAATACGTTGGTGTGTTGGTCAATCCAAATGGCACATCCACTCAATGAAACCAGACGGTGTCCTAAAAGCGATCTTCGACACACTATCCTTTGCCGCTCTCAACTGGTGAAATCCCGTTGCCAAATCCATTTGGGAAAACCCCTTGGCCTCGTGAAGCTGATCAAACAAGTCATCTATTCTCAGCAATGGATATTATAACACCCCACTTCCGTTAAGGTCACTCACAAAGGGAATGCCTTAACTTTGATGGAACATTATAAGTAAACATAATAGAAATTTACAAGACAGATATGTAAAGTAGTACTTGAAAAATTTATAAGTTTACTACAGCAGAAACAGAAATAAGTTTGGTTACATCATAATACCAAAACCCAAGTACACAAATATCAGTCTTATACAAAATCCTTCAGAATGCATAATTTTAAAGCCATAATCCCCAACAGAGAATGCCATAAATAGGTAGAATCAAAGCCAAGCGATATTTCAAGCACTTCTAGCACTTCAAGCAGATGGAACCTGAATCAAGCTCCTATGTTTCCACCCTGAGAACCTGGGGTGAAACGGAAAAAAAGAGGCGAAACAAACTAGGTCAAACATACGTCTAGTGAGTCCAATGACTTTCAGCATATAAACAGATAACAGTATCATGACATGTAAATAAAACTGGATGAGAGATAACCATAACAGGAGTAGCAAGTTAAAAGAAGAGGCAGAATGATATAGGTTAAACTAAGCTTGTTACTTGGTTTTTCACTTCTCTGCACTAATACTAGTATACAAAATTAGTTGTTGTCCTAATATCTAAACAGAAAACAGAACGATCTTTTCAGAAACATGATGCTATTAAAGGGCCTTTACCACCCTAACAGAGACAGATGTACAGATACAGAATGCTAGTAATGGGCCTTTACCACCCGAACAGAGACAGATGGTATAGAGACAGAAGCAGAAACGGAGTCAGAGACGGAAGCAGAATGTTAGAATTAGGTGTACACTAGTAATGGGCCTTTACCACCCCAACAGACGGTACCACACAGAAATAGATAGGTGTTTCCACCCCAACAGAAACAGACGGTACCCTAATAGAAACAGACAGAACTAAGTGCACCCTAAATTCTACCCCAAGCGATCGGCTCGCTAATACATAAATACCCTGTGTCGGCCCCTCATAATGGTGTATCACTCCCTAAAGTGGCAACCTATAGACACAGACCTATTTACAGATGTCACAATGTCTTACATCCTCAGAGCAGATTAGATCCATGCATGCATATGACCCGGTTGGAAGGCGTCATCAACACCCCTCACCATTATCAGAGTGAACCTCTTACAATTAGTTCAGTGAGTGTGCCTGGACCCCTCTTAGTGTTGGGTCATAGTTTTGATACCAGAAAGGGTTACTGACTAATATGGGTCCCAGACAACAGATGACACAAGTAATTACCCCTCCTAACCTTGTGTCCCCAGACTAACAGATTTCAGATTAACTTGCTTACAGATTTCAGATGTACAAAGTTCAGATTAACTAGTTCTTATATCAGACATACAGGTTAACAAGCTTTCAGACTAACGGATCAGATATACAGATTAACAGGCTTACAGATTGTTTCACATAACTTTGTATTCGGCCTGCAGATTTACGAAACGGGTTTATTAGATTCACCAGTCCAATTGTTTTTAACCCTATCCACCCAACACGTTTTAGGTATCACATTTATCTTAGATTTGCATTAATTAAATATTAATGCACAGACCTCTCACATTAGGTCGGTAGCTTGTGGCTGCTGGATGTGCCGGGCGGTTCCGGGCAGACTTCTGCCACAAGCCAGACCTAACCTCGTGTCTAAGCATCTTTATGCCTACGACCTCTCACATTAGACTGACAGTTTGCGGTTGCTGGTTAAGCCGGTTGGGTCCGGGCAGGCTTCTACCGCAAACAAGTCTAACCTAGTGTCTCAACATTCCTATTTTTAGCTAAAGTATTCATTCGTAGATTATGCCAATATCAGACTAATTATGCCAATTCGACAAATTAACTTCTTTACAAGTTACAGCATATTATCCAAAGTTCTATTAACATGTTTTGCTCAATTTTAGATCGAGCTTACAGATTTCCATACCCCAAATCACCGTATTCAGTTTCAACAGATTTATCAGATTAGACAATTTAACAGATTTAATCATCCCTTAAAATTCCACTGACATACCTCGCTTAATCATAAAATTAAGCCTAATTTCACATGCTCAAATTATGGTCATAATTCATAATATAACATATGCCCCAAATTTCTCGTTAAACTTACATGGTACCCCAATTCTTGATATACAATATGAATTACGCCAAATTATAGCCTTTGATTTCAATGTATGTAAATATCCAAAATCCCCATTTAGGCGTATTCACAATTAATAGTTATCCTATTTTAATATAGACCTTTTACGCCTAAATCATATATCCTTTTTCTTTCAAGTCATAGATCATCATATAAAATATGCCCACAAATCTAGATCTTAAATTTACGACATATATTATGTCCTCAAAATCAGATCATGCATTATGTTCCCAAATTACAAGTCATATGTTGTCATACAATAATTATAAACCGTCATATATAGTATGCCTAGATCTAGATCTTAAATTACAACATACGCCCATTTCTTAAATTAGTCACAAATCAGTCATGTCCAATTATGCATCATTCATTATTTTCCCCAAATTTAGCGTTCGTGCGTCAATCTCTTAAGAGATTTGGTTCAGGCTCGTGGTAGCCTGGCTATAGAACAGAAGGAAGGAAGAGATACAAAATAGTTACAACAATAAGATAGATCTACACAGAAAAACAGATCTGATAAACAGAAATAAGATAGATCTACACAGAAAAACGGATCTGATGCATAATCTCCAATTCATATTTATAACCATGTCAAGATCATAATTAAATTTCATATCTGAAAATAACTGTACTCACAATTCGTGGTTTAAGAAAGAGAAGAACAGTTCTAGGATCTGATTTTCTGGAGTTGATTTAGCTTTCTGTTGATGTAGGCGTTGATTTGTTATCTTTTAATCCTATTCAGATTAGAAGAAGAAGAAGCACTTGTTCTAGCTTAGGTTTCAGTAGAGTAGCGACGCTCCATTGATTTATTTTAACATGAATTTGGGCAAAGTATAGGCGAAATGAAATTGTGTGGAGAGAAAGTGAGGTTTGAGGGTGTTTAAATAGCTTAGAAGCAACGAAGTTGGTCATAATGGGCGTCTAAATACAGAAATATGAATCTGTCCTCGGATCTGGAAAAAGGGGGGAGGTCGACCCCATGGTCGACTTGCCTACCCAGGTCGACCCCCTGGTCGACCAGGGTCATGGGCGGGAATTTTCCCGCCCAGCCCGGGTATGTGTTTTGAATTCGAATTTTGAAATTTTGACCGAGCTGTTTAAATTTTCTGAAAACTTCTAAAGGTCATAACTTCTTCATACGGAGTCCGATTTACGCAAACTCGGACTCTATCTCAAGCAGAATTCCAAGACGAACGCAATGGAATAACCTGTTTTCCTTAATTCTTCTTTTAAAAATTAATTACATTTTGTTTTGTAACTTTGTGTTCACAGAAAATACGGGGTGTTACATTCTCCCCTCCTTAAAGGATTTCGTCCCCGAAATCTTCAAGTTAAGAAGAATGTGTCCAACCGTCCAATCACCCATCTACTCAACCATCATCGACAAGCATCCATTGTCCTTAGAAAAAACTTCTAATGTTGTATGTACATATGTAAAAGTGTGTGTATATGTCTCTTATCTAGTGCAAAAATCAGGCGGTCTACTGATTCAATTGACCTCCTTAATGTGAATTATGTTAGTGCCATGAGTCCAATTATGTATGCAAGAAATCTGATTTGATACATATCATTTATACATGAGTGCATAATCATTCATCCAAATGCAACATCCTTGTGATAAGTCAATCATTTTGCATCCACAAAAATTGAAAAATGCACACACATCCATATGCAATATGAGAGTGTTTTTGAGCCGATCTAGGGCCTAGTGTGTGTATATGCATCCACGAGCAACCACTAACAACCACTTGCATCCACTTGCAACCATCAAACATAACATGTCTCAAACACATGTTTACACTCATTAGTTTCTACCTAAGGGTCGAAGAATCGATCGATAGGATATAGCCGAGTGATAGAAGCAAGTACAAAAGTTCTGTTCCCATTAGACATCGGTTAAGAGAATAAATCCCTAAGTATCAACCCCGAAGACCGAAATCAACATCATATTGACACTCAGAGAATTACTCCCATTAAACAATGTCAAAACTGGAAATCTATTTCACGCTTCGAGTAAAAAACCCTATCCATTTCAGATATATTCAGACACTTACAGACTACTGGTACAGATCATATTATCAAATGATTCTTAGGAAAATAAGCATGATAAAACCCCACCATATCCCACAAAAACCAAAATGTATGCGTCACAGTCAGCTTAACGCTTAACAAAGATACCTTCAAACCCCAACTTATCACAAACAGATGAACCGTAACCCTCCTGGGGTTTGAGACTATAGTAGGATCAGAAACAAGACTAGTATTAAAGTGCAGAGTCTCAATTACAGAATCAAAATGCCAGAATCAAAAAGAGTTTTATCTCAATAATCGGATAAGGAAATTAATCCTTCAACAGAAATTTTCCTATCTCTGCCCTATCTACCAGTTACATGAGCATTTGCCTGCCCTCCAGAAGTAGGTTAGGCCCTCTGCCCTTGCCTACGTTTCTTTGGGCAGTCCCTAGTGAAGTGTCCCATTTCTCCAAAGTTGAAGCAAGCGCCCTTCCTCTTTCTGCAATCCTTGTTTGGATGAGTCAAGCTTCCACAAGTAAATCACTTTTTTCCTTCTTATCTTCAGATTTTTCATCCTTCTTTTGTGTTTCCTTTTTGGGCCACGCTTTCTTATTCTGTGGTCCTTCGGGCTTTTCCTCTTTCTTCACACTTTTGGCTTCCTCTTCATGCATTAACGCTATGTCAACCAATTTCTCGAAGGTAGGCCCCATAGGAATGTGGGTCATAGACAACCCATGTAGCAGCTCATTCAAACCTTTAACGAATCTCAGGGCCTTCTTCTTAGGTGTATTCACCACGTCTAAGCCGAATCTCGCCAACTGATTGAACTTGTTGACGTACTTCTTTACTGATAAATTCCCTTGCTTCAATGCTAAAAACCTCTCCATGTATAAACTCTCTTCCGCTTGCGAGAGGAATTTCATCTCGAACCTATGCCTGAAATCCCTCCATGTCTCCAACGGACGCTCTCCATTCGTGACCTCCCACTAAAACGAGGCTTCGTCCTTCATTAAACAAGCAGCCAATTGGACCTTTCTTCCGTCTTCTATCTCGAAGATACCAAACAAATCTTCCACCTCCTTAAGCCAATTTCGACCCTCAACAAACGTCTCTGATCCGTGAAAAGGTTTCCCGCCCATTGCCCGAAAGTCTTTGCATATCTTTGAAAAAGTATCAATGCGGGGAGGGGGAGGAGGAGGAGGAACGTCTGCCGGGCCTGCGGCGGTGGCCCGAGCCTCCGGATACCTTCTGAACCAAGTTGGTATCGGTATGCCCTCGGGTGTCTCGGGTAACCCAGGCATGCTGAAAAGAAAATGAAGAGATTCAAAATGGAGAATTCGAAAGACAGATATATGGCTTTTGGGGATTATGTTTTCCAAAATAAACTCTAATTTTTGAAAATACTTCCTTTTCAAAAAAGAAAATAGTTTTCAAAAACTTTTTATCAAATCTGGTAACCTTTAGCTCTGATACCATGTGTAACACCCCACTTCCATTAAGGTCACTCACAAAGGGAATGCCTTAATTTCGGTGGAACATTATAAGTAAACAGAACAGAAATTTACAAGACAGATATGTAAAGTAGTACTTGAAAATTTTATAACTTTATTACAGCAGAAACAAAAATAAGTTTGGTTACATCATAATACCAAAACCTAAGTACATAAATATCAGTCTTATACAAAATCCTTCAGAATGCATAATTTTAAAGCCATAATCCCCAACAGAGAATGCCATAAATAGGTAGAATCAAAGCCAAGCGATATTTCAAGCACTTCTAGCACTTCAAGCAGATGGAACCTGAATCAAGCTCCTATGTTTCCACCCTGAGAACCTGGGGGGAACGGAAGAAAAGAGGCGAAACAAACTAGGTCAGACATATGTCTGGTGAGTCCAGTGACTTTCAGCATATAAACAGATAACAGTATCATGACATGCAAATAAAACTGGACGAGAGATAACCATAATAGGAGTAGCAGGTTAACAGAAGAGGCAGAATGATATAGGTTAAACTAAGCTTCTTACTTCGTTTTTCACTTCTCTGCACTAATACTAGTATACAGAATTAGGTGTTATCCTAATATCTAAACAGAAAACAGAACGATCTTTTCAGAAACACGATGCGATTAACAAGCCTTAACCACCCTAACAGAGACAAATGTACAGAAACAGAATGCTAGTAATGGGCCTTTACCACCTGAACAGAGACAGACGGTATAGGGACAGAAGCAGAAACAGAGTCAGAGACGGAAATAGAATATTCCCCATGGAAACAGAATGTTAGAATTAGGTGTACACTAGTAATGGGCCTTTACCACCCCAACAGACGGTACCACACAGAAACAGATAGGTGTTTCCACCCCAACAGAGACAGACGGTACCCCAACAGAAACAAACAGAACTAAGTGTACCCTAAATTCAACCCCAAGCGATCAGCTCCCTAATACATAAATACCCTGTGCCGGCCCCACAGAAAGGTGTATCACTCCTTAAAGTGGCAACCTATAGACACAGACCTATTTACAGATGTCACGGTGTCTTACATCCTCAGAGTAGACCGGATCCATGCACGCACATGACCCGGTTGGAATGCGCCATCAACACCCCTCGCCATTATCAGAGTGAACCTCTTACAATTAGTTCAGTAAGCGTGCCCGGACCCCTCTTAGTGTTGGGTCATAGTTTTGATACCAGAAAGGGTTACTGACTAATATGGGTTCCAAACAACAGATGACACAAGTAATTACCCCTCCTAACCTTGTGTCCCCAGACTAACAGATTTCAGATTAACTTTCTTACAGATTTCAGATGTACAAAATTTAGATTAACTAGTTCTTAGATCAGACATACAGGTTAACAAGCTTTCAGACTAACGGATCAGATATACAGGTTAACAGGCTTAAAGATTGTTTCACCTAACTTTGTACTAGGCCTACAGATTTACGAAACGGGTTTGTTAGATTCATCAGTCCAATTGTTTTAAACCCTATCCACCCAACACGTTTTAGGTATCACATTTATCTTAGATTTGCATTAATTAAATATTAATGCACAGACCTCTCACATTAGGTCGGTAGCTTGTGGCCGCTGGATGTGTCGGGCGGTTCCGGGAAGACTTCTGCCACAAGCCAGACATAACCTCGTGTCTAAGCATCTTTATGCCTATGACCTCTCACATTAGACTGACAGTTTGCGGTTGTTGGTTAAGCCGGTTGGGTCCGGGCAGGCTTCTACCGCAAACAGAGTCAAACCTCGTGTCTCAGCATTCCTATTTTTAACTAAAGTATTCATTCGCAGATTATGCCAATATCAGACTAATTATGCCAATTCGACAAGTTAACTTCTTTATAAGTTACATCAGATTATCCAAAGTTCTATTAACATGTTTTGCTCAATTTTAGATCGAGCCTACAGATTTCCATACCCCAAATCAATATATTCAGTTTCAACAGATTTAGCAGATTAGACAATTTAACTGATTTAATCATCCCTTAAAATTCCACTGGCATACCTCGCTTAATCATAAAATTAAGCCTAATTTCACATGCTCAAATTATGGTCATAATTCTTAATATAACATATGCCCCAAATTTCTAGTTAAACTTATATAGTACCCCAATTCATGATATACAATATGAATTATGCCAAATTATAGTCTTTGATTTCAACGTATGTAAATATCCAAAATCCCCATTTAGGCGTATTCACAATTAATAGTTACCTTATTTTAATATAGACCTTTTACGCCTAAATCATATATCCTTTTTCTTCCAAGTCATAGATCGTCATATAAAATATGCCCACAAATCTAGATCTTAAATTTACAGCATATATTATGTCCTCAAAATCAGATCATGCATTATGTTCCCAAATTACAAGTCATATGTTGTCATACAATAATCATAAACCGTCATATATAGTATGCCTATATCTAGATCTTAAATTACAACATACACCCATTTCTTAAATCAGTCACAAATCAGTCATGTCCAATTATGCATCATTCATTATTTTCCCCAAATTTAGCGTTCGTGCGTCAATCTCTTAAGAGATTTGGTTCAGGCTCGTGGTAGCCTGGCTATAAAATAGAAGGAAGGAAGAGATACATAATAGTTACAACAATAAGATAGATCTACACAGAAAAACAGATCTGATAAACAGAAATAAGATAGATCTACACAGAAAAATAGATCTGATGCATAATCTCCAATTCATATTTATAACCATGTCAAGATCATAATTAAATTTCATATCTGAAAATAACTGTACTCACAATTCGTGGTTTAAGAAAGAGAAGAACAGTTCTGGGATCTAATTTTCTGGAGTTGATTTTGCTTTCCATTGATGTAGGCGTTGATTTGTTATCTTTTAATCCTATTCAGATTGGAAGAAGAAGAAGCACTTGTTCTTGCTTAGGTTTCAGCAGAGTAGCGACGCCATTGATTTATTTTAATACGAATTTGGGCAGAGTATAAGCGAAATGAAATTGTGTAGAAAGAAAGTGAGGTTTGGAGGTGTTTAAATAGCTTAGGAGCAACAAATCTGGTTAGAACGGGCGTCTAAATACAGAAAACTGAATCTGTCCTCGGATCTGGAAAAAGGGGGGAGGTCGACCCCATGGTCGACCTGCCTACCCAGGTCGACCCCCTGGTCTACCTGGGTCCTAGGCGGGAATTTTCCCGCCCAACCCGGGTGTGTGTTTTGAATTCGAATTTTGAAATTTTGACCGAGCTGTTTAAATTTTCTGAAAACTTCTAATGGTCATAACTTCTTCATACGGAGTCCGATTTACGCAAACTCAGACTCTATCTCAAGCAGAATTCCGAGATGAACGCAGTGGCATAACCCGTTTCCCTTAATTCTTATTTTAAAAATTAATTATACTTTGTTTTGTAACTTTATGTTCACAGAAAATTTAGAGTGTTACAGATACTTGTTCTACTTAGTCACCTTTTTTAGCTCACAATTATTCACACACAATCTCAAAGATCCATCATCCTTGGTTGTAAACACAACTTGTGCACCCAATTCGGACATGCTCTTCCAAATGAATCCTTTCCCAAAAGGCCACTTACTCGCACATCTAACTCTCGCTATTCTCTAGGTGCCATCCGCCTAAGGGGCATAACAATAGGTATGACTCCATCAACTAAATTGATCCTGAACTCGATCTCGTGATGCGGCGACAAACCTTTGACCTCATCAAAGACATCACCAAACTAACTAGCGATCGACACAAATGACAATCCTTCCCAGGGAATCACAAGCGAATACAAAAAGCTTACGAAGACCCCATCTTTTGGCTTACATCGAATCACCATCATTCGCCCTTCCACATTCCTGTCTGTCACCTCGAGCTTCTTGCAATCCAATTTAGTCGCATGCCACTTGAGCAAGTCCATACCCAAAATAATCCCAAATACAACGAAGTTCGAAACAGAGCAATCACACACAAAGGAGAAACCATGACTCGATAACACTAGACCACGACAAAGCATACAAAGACTAGACAAACCCCTTACTGGGTTAGTCACAACCAATGGTCTATCACAAACCTCGGGTTCCAAATCCAACCGACACACAATCTCATTAAAAATGAAAGAATGCGATGCTCCAATATCGAATAACACTCGAACTGGAACATCCCTGATAGAAAGCATACCTTGAACAACAACACTCTTCCCTTTCTCCTTTGTCGTAAGATATTTTGAAAAAGTTGGCACAACCTCCAAAGCATACGCATTCACTATGTGCTTACTTTTCGGCGGTTCCGAGTAATCCTTTTTTATATGCCCAGGCAAGCCAAAGTTATGACACTTCCTCCAAACTTTCTGATTCTTACAATCCTTGGAATAATGGCCCTTTTGCTGATAGTTGTAGCAAGTCACCTAGCTTTTCTGCTTCTTCTGGCCATCATTCCCTTATTGTTGTTGTTGCTTCCTATTTCCGTTCCACTTTTTCTTATTACCACCCTGTTGTGGTTTCGGGTCCTCTTTGGTTGCAACAACAACATATTCATTGGGAAATAAACTTTCGTGCCTCAAAGTTTTCTCAACAATCTTCTCATAAGGGTCATCCAAATGATCAACCAACTGCTTCCCCAGATATGTATCTAAGCCCATGACAAACTTCTCGCTCTTCTGTTAAGATGCTCAATATACGAACGAGCATACGTGGAAAAGGCTTCAAACTCAGAAACATACTGCGACCCTGGTCGACAATTCTGCTTTAGCTCGACAAACTTTTTGAGCAGTACTGACTTTTGGGTGGTATTAATGAACTTCGTCTCAAACTTGATTCGTAATTGATCCCAAGTGATCTCATCCTCAAGAGTCTCGAAAGTGACAGAGTTCCACCAATCATAGCTCTGCCCTGTAGCTGCCTCGATGCAAGCTTCCTCTTAGTCGCATCCTCAATACCTAAATCTTCTAATATCCGAACAAAAGCATCAAGCCACCCTTGAATCTCGACAGTCGGCTTTGTCCCCAAAATTGCTTTCCCACCAAGAGCAGTGAAATCCTTACATAGCTTAGAATAATCGACCACCATAGGCACCTGCACCTAAACACCAACATCTATTGTGGCTACCTCTGGAGCAGGTACCCTCCTCATGATCGCTGCCAGCCTGCTACCATGACCTCGAACATAGCTTCGTAATCATGTAAACCACCATCTCCCCTTCCAGGAACAGACTCCTCCCTAGTAGTATGTCTCGAAGATCGACGACTCATTCAAAATTTAAAATATAATAATTATTCCACACATGAGAAAAACTACAGTGGAGTTCAAGCGCTACTATATTATACACTAATATATAGTATTCATCCATTAGGAAAGCACAAGTACGTCTCTCATATGTCATTACACCCACAAACTTTGGATAAAATTGATTAACCCGGATCTGATACCAAATGCGACTCCCACCCATAACTCCTGTACTTAACAAAGTAAATAATGCATTGGAAGACGTGCCAAACAGCTATGGATGATCATTAGGGTAGAATAACACACACGAAACCTATCGTATAACTCACAACGCATGGATAAAATATAATTAAACATATGCAACATGAAATAATAGTGAAGCTAAATTGAATAGAATTTCAACTTTTCGTATCATTATGAAAATATCTAATACAAACAACTATATCATATCTAAATCTGTACAAAGAGCCTTACTACAGGTTCTAGGTTCACTCAGAGTAACACACATTAGCGGAAACAAAAAAAAGTATAGTAGATAGTAATACGTCAGCCTTCAGCTCGTCATCGCTCAGCAGCAATGTCCTTATCAAGATCTACTACTTATCACGTAGTCTGCCCATCTACAACATGGATGGACAACCCAAGGTAATAATACGGAAACATAAAACCTTGAGTCAGACAATAGTCTTAATGAGCGATAAAACAACTATTAACATCAACAATAAAGCATATGGATAATAGGCAGTTCGATCATTTGATATTCCCAATACATCAATTGAGTAGGATTCACCAATCCCACTTCTCTTCCACAACCTACGGTGATAGCCTTCCCAAATAATTAGATAAGAAACAAACAGTAACATTCATAGCAACCAATTATCAAACATGGACCACCCTTATCAAGTTCAATACCTCCCAAGCACAAACCACGCAGGCCTAATCCAACATCAGATAAGCACCCAAGAAATATCCCCCTTAACGTCGAATAATCCATACGAAATGCTACAAGAAAACAATAACATCCATGACTCTGGCTATCACCATCTGTCTTGCCTTGAATCCATTGTTAATCTTATGACTGGCCCATCCTGCCATCCATCATGGGCTAACGGTAACCCCCGTTCTAGCAAAACTCCATACGTCATCGTGACTCGTATCTAGGTCCATTGTGATTGCCTAGGGTACCCGACTAATCACCAAGTCTTTTGGGTACCCCTATTATACCCATGCTTTGAGTCCTCTAAAACCTCTGACTAACGACAATCACTTGACTCTTTAATTTTAGTCATCCACCTTGACAACTAGTTTCATAAGCTCAAGCACAATCTCGAGCAAACCATTATCTACGAGCTCAAACCACCTTTTGAGTCATCTTCAGAACGTCATTACATCATTCAACGATCAACAACCACTTAACCCCGCTTTGAACATTCTACCTAAATTCACCTTGAAGCTACGCTCATTGTCGAATCTCAAAAATCAAGTATCATTTGGCTAATATTAATGGATCGTCCCCAACCCACTTATGGATCGCCCACTGATCCATCTTCATGGATTGCACCCCCTCTGGGTTGCAACCGATCCACCATGGATCGCACCCCACTGGATAATAACAGATCCACCATGGATTGCACCTTGATCCTCCACATGACGCACACCCTGTTTCCCTTGTGCTTTCAGCCAATCTAATGTTTGCCATGACCCAACTTATCTAGGACGACCCATAACCCATGCAATCCATCTTCGCATAAGCCCTTTCACCAAGCTCTTGTACGCAACGCCTTACCGACCCGTTCCATACTGTGGATCGCCAATGACCTAACCCATTACAAGTCTTGTGCACTCTGCAGCCGACCCGTTCCATCTACAAATCCTCCACACAATCCATATCGATCTGACCCTGCTTCAAGCCTTCCACCAACCCGATCCACGTAGCGCCTTTTCTCGACCATCTTAGCCGATCCGGTCATCATTCGTGCGACCCACGATCCATCAATGCACATGACCGACCCAATCCATGTTATGGATCACGACCGATCCATACCATGCGATCCATCAACATGTTAGAGTTTGGAGCCCAAACTTTCCAAACTTCCTCGACTCTTCCTCCGGAGCTTCTCCGCCAAGTTTCGTCTGATTCCGATCAGTCGAACCGCTGATTTTCTCCGACAAACCAATCTAATCTTTAATGATGAACATCTATGCATACAATTCATCCAAATCATCTGATTTCTACCAAACAATTAATAACACTACAAACAATCATCACACAAACATTAGCACAAAAAATAATCATCATACAATCATACTAGTTCACCAAATCATGATAAAACGATAAACGAACCAATAATTGGATCTAAACTTGCATATAATCAATTATTTCAACGTTAACATATGAATTAACTGTTGTATTTAAGTGTTTAGATCCTATGGTGTGATCTGAATTCAAAATATACTTACAATGACTAGATCTAAGTGAATATAATTTGTATGGACAAAATTAAGGTCAAACAAACCCATGTTCTCGATTGAATCCGTGTGAGAGATGCTTATCACTTTCCAAATCCACAAAATAGCTACAAGCCAACAATCTCCAAATCTGAACAGCGAAGAACGACCTCCGAATCAACTCAATTGATGCGATCTACCCTTCCTCGATGTTGATCTTCAATCGTAGTTCATAAACCTATGAATGGAAACGAAGTGGAGGTGAATTTGGTTGGGCCGGAGAATCACAAGCACGCAACCAAATGAGAAATGAAGAGAATAAACAATTCTCCTTACCCGTACCCTCCTATTTATAGCCAACAACCCCTAGCCTTAATGGACCTCACTAATCAGCCCACTAATGACTAATTAGTGTCCAGAAAACAAGCAATACTAAAACAAGGATTCCTCCCAAACCACTCAGCCAAAACCTTAATGTGCCCACTCTAACACCATTTTCGATCCAATGCGATCAATCCCACCTCCTAAATCGATCCCATTCAGAAATTACGCCCTAAAAAAACTACAGTGGAAAAATGGTCCCAAACAAAATCAGTAAAAATCATGGACATGACCCACATCCCTATGAGCAACATATCAAAAGATGAGAATGATCCGACCTTTGGAGAATTAAATAAAATATTTTACGATCCTTCGATACGTAAAATGCGGATCGTTACAAAAGTCATCCCAACTCCATGACACTTTTTATGTAGGCTCTCAAATTTCCAATGAAACCAAAATTGCTTCATTTCAACTCCAAATCAACAACGAATACCATAGATATATTGTATAAGCTTAAATTTACAAATCAAGTAGAAAGATTGGATTTTTAAGGGGTGTTAGGGTTTGGGGGACAAAGGGAGACCCCGGCTTAGGCTAAAACGAGGGATTCACATGCTGGTGGAGGTGGTGGGGTCCATGGCGTGGGGGTGTAGGGATCTTCGGGGGTGCTTTGAGGTGTTGTAGCTTAGGTTAGTGGAGAAAGGTGCTTCATTTTTGCAATTTAAGAGAGAAAAGAGGGTTTGGAGCCAGAGAGGGGCCCACATCGGGAGGGAACTGGGGGTGACTGGTAGAGGTTGCGCAAGAGGAGGGAGGCGCTCGTAGGTGGAGGTTTGGGTGTGGCGTGGGGCTTAGGGAAGAGGAGAAGAAGAGAGATGGCGGAAAGGTAGCTTAAGGAGGAAGTAAAAAGTAAAAGGAAAATAAAAAAGAGAAATGGTGCAAGCCTTAGTAAAAGAGGTAATGGGCTGTTGGGAAGGGTGTGACACTTGTAAGAGGGCTTTCATGAGTTGTCTCATGTAGGGTGGGTGTGGGAAAGAGTGTAGAAGAGGATAAGTTTAAACTTTAACATAAAAAGGTTTATCTAATTAAGACTTAACCTAGGAAGGTTATAAACATGTTTAAATTAATTCCAACACTCATGAAATTGCTATACACATTAATGCATCTATTAAGTTATTGTCTACCAATTTATTAGTATTTTTCAATTAGTTGTATTACCCGAAATTGCTCATTTTCAAGTAGGTGTTCAATAAAATGATAACTATACGTTTTTAGCTCGTATGACCAAGCCGTAAGTCCGATCAATACAAAATTTGAAAATCTACTATTTCACTAATATGGTTCCAATAAAATAGGTCTCGTCAAATTCAGAGACCGTTTGAAAAATCGCCTTATTTCTAGCTTTTACCAAAATTCGACTGAATTTTCAACTTATGTTTATATACTGTGCACTTACATATTAACTCTGTTTGACATGAAATTGTAAATCCTACCATATTTTGACAAGCCGGGTCCAATAGAAGTGGTTTCGTCAGATTCTGTGACTGTTTCAAAAATGGTCCCTTCTTAGGTTATCAAAATAGCATTAAAATATTGATTTTCAAAATCTTCACTTTTAAATCGGTTTAAAAAGTTTACTGACCCCGTTTTAAGTCAAATAAAACATAATACCAAGCTTGAATTTATTCTCAATTTAAAATTCATATTTTAAATTAACCAAAAATATGGGTCAATACAAAAAATGTAAAAACTACGGAAGACTTTGGAATTAAAGACATGAAATATGAATTCAATTTAGAGGCAAACCTCTTCTCATGATCATACAAATCAACACAACATTAATTTAACATTTCGTCTTTTTAATAAATTATGTAACTAGTGGATGTATTCATTATAAATGTGGTCTAATCATAATAACTTGGGTTTTTGGGTGCCTAAGGTTAATAGATTACAACATGTTAATTCTAAAATCAAAAATTATAAAATACGAGTTCATAAGCCTAATTCGTATAACAATTTAAGATGAGAAATAAAGAGTTTGTGATTTATAAGAAATTGTTGCGTTGAAATAAATTAAATAAGAACATTTATTTTAATTTATGTTTGATAAATGAACCCATGTGTGAATGATTTATAAACCGTGTTTAAAGAGTTCATTCTATCAAATTTAATAATTGGGAAATTATTTCTTAACAGCCTTTTGAATTTTAAGAGAAACATTAAAAATATGTAATATTGAATTGAAAATCAATATTTAATTGCATGCATGTTTTAAATATGGTTTTTGGGTTGTCAAATATGTAACAACTGCATAACAGTTCTATTGATTAACAAAATAAAATTCAAAGGGATCAAATGTGAGATTAAACAAGTTTAAAGATTTTTTATTATGTGTATTGTAATAAACTGCAATACACGTATTTATAAGTACATAATGAACTGGGTGTAGAGATGTGTTTTCTTAAATACCATTGAGCTGTAAATAAAATGGAAAAAAATGTAAATATTATGAAAATCAATATTTATATGTGAAAATAAATTTTAATATGTTGATATAAGATATTTGTGCCTAAACTTTGTGTTTCGTGCAAGTATAAACTTAAAATGAATTTTTTTGTACATAAATGGTAAATTATAGAATTTGTTGGTAAAATATGAATCTTGTGTTAATTGCTTCGAACTTGTGTTTAAAAAAAGGTTTTAAAATGCCTTAAATATATTTTATAATTTTAGTAATGCCAAGATATGTATTTTGATGTTAACGTACTAGATTAACAAGGTGATTTGTGTGAAGAGCCATTCAAATTAGCATAGGCAAAACATGAATTAGCTTAGCATGATCTAAACTAAGTACTAATGACAAAAATAGGCTTAAATTTAGCCCAAACCCATCTAGTTTATCTACAAGAAGTTAAAAAAAAACACAGTATGCATCTTATTTCTCTCTTTCTTCCTCCTATTGGAAAAAACTTTATAGTGCAAAACTCATGGCTTTCCCCAAAACGTTGAAATCTAAGTCTCCCAATTCAAATGGAAGAGCTTGCATATCTCTATCTTAGCCCGGAAGGAACCTCCAACATGGTATTCTAGTCATCAATCTTGGTAATTCAGAAAGGAGATTTACGGTGAATTTTCTTAATTGCATGTCTGTATCTTTAGTCTATAGGTTATGAGGATGTCCAAAGTTTCTTCCTTGATGCCAAATCAAGTTAAAATCATCAAATCCAGTCAAGGCGAGTTTGTAAAACTCACACATTCAATCTTGGATGCAATTAGTTTTCGTGTTTAAATGAAAATCAAGTCTTGTTGCTGAATTTCCCTTTATACGGTAAATAAAAGCATCAGCTCTTAGTTTACGGTGAAAAGATGACTTCTATCATACTTTCAGAGTGAATAACTCTCTCAATCCATGTTTTTTTTTTTGAATTTGTTCAGGAGGGAAACAGACCGGAGTCGTAAAACTCTCCCTAGAGCACCAAGCCTGGTCCGCGAGCACCACATAAGTGGCTAATCTTAGCGTATGCACATGGTAAGCTCTCAATCCATGTCCGTTTTGCATGATTTTTATTTCAGTGTATTCTCTTAATGTTGTAATTCATATTTGGAAAATATTATGTCCAAATGTTGTCGTTTGATCATCGAAATAGCGGTTTGAAGTTGTGTTCATCAATGACGAACCCATCCTGCAAATTTGTGTTCCCTGTGTCGATACAAGCATGATCAATGTAGACATATGTTTCGACATAGGCAGTGCAAAATGCTGGAAAACACTGGACGTTGCATGCCTGATTCTGTTGCTTTTCCACGATGTTTCGAAGCATTGTTTGCTTCATCGTTATTCATTTCCAAGTGCATTTTGAAGCGAATCTTGGTTCTATTTCAAGGCTTAATCCATAGTCATAATCCGGTTGCACCTACATAATGCTTTTGGTCGAATTTTTATGTGCATTTTGCTTTTAGTATTGCTCTATTCGAGATGAGTTTTGTACACATTACACGTCTGAAATAAAACGATTTCTGTTATGAATTTCCTAAATTTTTACACACGAGATAAACTCCCACCGCCACATCAAAATTCACTTCATCGGGGCACGATCGAGATCCGACACTCCAATTGCCCCATCTCCACCTGTTCGCGCTCCATGAAACGCGAAGCTCGATACACTGGTTCGCTCTTAATCTCAACTCGAAAACCGCGCATTCGAACCAATATTCTGGCCAACCTAATCCTTTAAACTTCATCTCCATCGTTCTGAATGTAATACTCACCGAGCCTGACAAGATCATTGTTGACAAGTTCACGAATTTATGAAAAGAATTGGAGATTAATCGATGGAAAAATCGGTGTATATTGATCGTTGGTTCTGTTGGGTGGAGGCGATTTTAAGTATTGACCACGCAGAAAGTTAGCTGACCAAATTTTAGGGTTTGCCTTATTTGTAGTATGAAGGGTTACTAAAATAATAATATACGGAACTTCATCGTGAAGTAATGCGATAAAATACCCACGTATGATCTCCAATTGAGATGAAACTTGTAATTCTAGCATAAAACAATATTTCGGACATGATGGAACAAGTTTCGTCAAATTCCGAGGTCGTTTGTGAAAATTCCTTTATAATTCACAAGTGAATAAACATACGTTTAAATTGCCTACGATCACAAAATAAATCCAAACGACTTGAAACTTGAAATAGTAAAAACATTAATCACTGCAGATTTATTAAAATTAATTAATTGAAAACGGAGATCATTTGCATTTCGGTTATTCTAAAATTCCATATTAAATCGATAAAACGAATAAAAATATAGGCGTTTTCTACTCTGATGATCAACCCGTAAATCCGATCGATATGAAAATCGAAATCTTATAACAACTAATTAATACAGACCCAACGACACAACTTTCATCGCATTCCGAGACTGTTTTTCCTGGAATGCTATTTCATACGCGAAACAACACTATTTTGGACACCAAAATACCCGGTCTCCAAAAATAACGAATTATATACCTATCCCGACTCTAAACGTCAATACGAATTCAACGGAATTCGTTTCACATTTTAATCTGATCATTATCTCAAGATATCAATAAATTCCTATCCAAATCGAATTAAATTATATAATTAATCATTATAATTTATAAACGATTCCATAGCGACTATTTTGAATTAGACATAACTAGCAGTCTATAACATGAAATCTCCATTTTTCTCTTTCATTAGAAAAATATAATCAAATAGATTCGGATGATTCTTGTTTCAAAGAGTACCGACTTAAAATGGATTATGTATATTCAATTGAAGTTTAAATTGTAAATTATGAGCTAGCGCGACGTTACAAGCTTAATTATTCAAACTTCGTTATATAAACGAATTATATATCATAAATCCATTATAATTCCAAATCAATATTTAAAATAATAAATTAAATTAAATATTGGATTACCAAAAATACGGGATGTTACATTCCTTCCCCCTTGAAAGAATTCCCGAAATTACTAAGGTAGAAGAAATGCTGCAAACCCATTTTTTTTAATAACATCCAATTTATTTCAAATCGAAAACTAATTTACTATTGTTAATAAAAAAAATTCAAAAATACCAAAAAAATTCTAACACTTTAAATTCTCGGAAAAATTCGGCAGAGTCTCCCCTGTACTGAGGGACTTATATGATATCGTAGGAACAAATAATATATAAATACATCGACTCACTTGGTCGGAAAACAAAATCAAAACCAAAATTTTGTATTTTCCCGTAGGCGTACCTTACATAAGCACTATTGAGCATACTTTCTCAATTTACGTGCAACCTACGCAACCACAATCAAACCCTAAAGCCTTCTGGCACCTGTGCTTAACTCAATATAACACATAAGTAACAATTGCATGAAATTCTTAAATAATATTACATTAACCAACCAATATAACTATACAAATTTCTAGAACTAAACATATAACATTATTCATTTGCAAATACAGGGTTAAATCATCCAGTCTCAACTCATATGCGATTCCATTCAAATTTATGATACTGGAATCCTGTTTTCAATTCGTTAAATTTTATTAACCCATTTGATGAATTCTATTCAACTAATCTACCATCCAATTAAACAAACAATACACAATCAACTTAACCCAAAACATTCAACTGAATTTATATTCAACAACAATATTTACTTTGAAAACATTCACTTGGGTTTAACATCTTCAATATCAATCGATTAATATCAGGATGATTTTCATTCCATTATTATTAATTTAATTCCAAATTCCAATTTATCTTATTAACTCCGATATCCATTCTTTAATTATCCTGACTTAACCAAGTTAAGTTCCAATTCCATATATAACTAACTAATTGATTTCCAAAATCCAAATATTGGTTTTATTCCCAAATATCATCCAATTTCTCTTCAAATTTTAATTAACTTATTTTTAAGTTAATTTCTGATTCATTTTAATTCCAAACTAAAATTCTCATTCATAAATTCCATATGTGAAATCTCTCCGGATTATATTAAACCATTCAAATTTTTAATCCAAATTTGAATTCCATTCAGATCGATCAAACAAACTAATATCTTAATAATTTAATAAAAGTATTGTGTCAATTTCTAGTTCAAATTGAATCGATCAAATAACACAATATAAAACATTTTTATAAAATCTACAAATACACTCTCATATATATACACTCAAACTCAATGTAGGGTATTACTAAACCCATCTCTATCGAGTTAGGACGCAGAGCCAAGGTTATTACTAAACCTTATGCTCTGAAACCACTGTAACGACCCAGCGAATTCGATGCTCAAATTCCGACAATAATACACAAACCCGTATTACTTGCCCAAAACCCAAGTATCGAAAACACCAGACAGTTAATGAAAGAAAATAGAGGGTGAGATAAGAAAGAAAGAAATATTAGAATAGAAGAAGAAGATGAATCAACTAACCAACATAACCAGTTATTAAATCGTTAGCACCACATAAAAACATTCCTCCTAGAGTAGCTGTTAATACGAATAACAGAAACTCTGTTATAGCCATTTCTGTACATTCAATGTACTCGGACCAGCTACTGATCATCGCCTTGGTAAGCTATTGCCTCACCAACTAGCTAATCAGACGCGAGCCCCTCCTCTGGCGGATTCCTCCTTTTGCTCCTCAGCCTACGGGGTATTAGCAACCGTTTCCAGTTGTTGTCACTCAGCCATCTCTCCCAATTCAAATTGCAAATTTTTTATGTGGTGTGACAGGGGAAGTAAAAAAGATTGAAATTGAAAAACCTTACTTCCTTGATGAAAATAGAGGGTGAGATAAGAAAGAAAGAAATATTAGAATAGAAAAAGAAGATGAATCAACTAACCAACATAACCAGAGTCTCACATCGCAGTGGAATAAAATATAATATAAAAATAAATCTTTATTGAGAGTTTTGAAATAAATACTTACAATCATCAAAGTACATCAACACATTTAGATAATTATAATAATTTGTCCTTATATACAACACAAAGCGGAATACACACTAAATATACATCATACGTTTGAACTCCTCCAGCACGTCTTCTAAAAATCGCAACATCCAAACTTAAAACCCAGTCTAATCCGAGCATTACCAACGCCGGACCAGTTTGGTGAAACAGAGTGAGAAAACTCGCTTAGTTTATAAGTATCATCCAACTTGATTTTAAAGTTGAAACATTTCTTTTCGAAAGAAAAGAATAATCGTAAGACCAATCCACACATAAACACAGATTACGATAACCCAAACCATTTTTAAAATCTTATCTTATTCTCTCTCTCTCTCTCTCTCTCTATATATATATATATATATATATATATATATATATATATATATATATATATATATATATAGGAATACCTTGAAATGAATCTTTGAATTTACCAAAACACCCTTTCAACATTACATTGGGTAGCAAGGGTTATTTTGTCCTTTATCAACTTTACCGTTCACCACGTTTCTGCTCTTTATCCATGAAGTCCACTACCGAGATTATGAAATCCGTTTTCTCCTCTTTCCTCTCATCGTCTCTGCCAAAGTTTTTTATTTTACAATTTATACTCTAAAAATCTATTCGACCGAAAAGCCACTCCATCAAATCTCTTAATCAGCCGTTGATCTGCTCTCTTCAGTTTCTTATCCCCTGCCCCGATTTAGTTGACCTAATTTACAGTGGATGAAAGAAGTGGTTTTCGGGTCCTTAGGTTCACCTTACTATTGGTAAGTTACATCTACTTTTTATTCTACTTCATCCTGTTAGTATAACGATGTAACGGACCAATGTCCCCGACGATTTGGGTATTTTTCTGTCTATTTTAATCACGAGTCGCAAAAAACTTTGATTCATAGTTTATTCAATTTTCAATACTATTTACACTTGATCTTAGGTTGTTATAAGCAGCCTTGACATCTGCGTGAGGAGTGGAAGAGACAGATTGGTAACATGCGTGTCGCCAATTTTATGGTAAGCTCTCTTTCTGTTTGATATAAACCATATTCCTTTTTAATGTATATATTATTTTACTCATACATATTATATGATTTCTTTTCAGAAGCAGAAGAGGAAAGAAGACATTACTCCTGAAGCTATTGAATCCGATTATTGGACGATATATGGAGATCTATCTAATTATTTTCCTGTGAGTTTCAAAGCGGACGTTACTTTGTTTACGCTCTATAGTTGATGATTTTTTTTATTTTTTTTTTATTTTTTGGGGGTGATGGACTTATTCATAATTTTTTTTTTGACATACATTTAATTTAAACATGAATGATGTATCAGTGATTTATCTGTTTCTAATGCTTCCTACAACATGTGATATACAATGGGTTTCCCCAATTGGGCAATGTGTTTCTATTGCTGCAGCAGAAGGTAGTTCAGGCGGCTTTAAAAACTCATTACAAAATGCATGGAGAGCTGAAAGTGAAATCTTAAATTCTGTATTAAGGGCAGCTTCTCAAAGCAAACTTGGTACAATGGCTTTAGCTGAAACTCTCTCACTAAGTAGGTGGTAACAAGATGAAAGTCAGGTTGCCAAATCTACTCTCTGAGTAATTTCTTGTTGCGTCGTATGTTTATTTAGTTTTTGAATTTGTTTATATTTCGTTTACAAATATAATTTTATATTAGTCGGTTTATGTGTTGCTTGAATTGTCAAGCTGCTTTAGTATATATGTTTGTGGATTTTGCCTTCTTATGGTATCTATCCCTAAATCTTCGGGAAAATTAGAACCTTCATATCAGGATTATGTGATGAAATTTCGGGGCATAATAACACAATTCAATCTAAGAAAGCTCCTACTTTATTTTTTAATTCCTTCTTTTAGGATGATTTTATTTTCTTTATTGTTTCCTTTCCATTTAGTAATAAATTCTGCCATTGCTGAGTATAGGTGATGTAAACATCAAAGTGGGATCTAATACTAATATATACGATATACTAGTTCATGTAGCAAAATTTGATATAAATGGCAATGTTTTATCAACATCATTCAAGGTGGTCACACTGTTGGTGAGTTATTTCCACCTAGAAATTATAGTTCCCCCTTTTTTGGTATAAACAGATTGTATTATAAAAGAAAGAAACACAGTATTTTGGCTACTTTTTTGAGTTTTATCTTTGTTTCACGCCAACTTTTTTATTCCACCTACCAATTGTGATTTGATTTTGAAGCATCAGTCAGCTGTAAAAGCTTCACATGCGAATTTGAAACCTTAACTGTCAACCTGTGTTCCATTGATTTACTTTTTACCTAACATCCAATACGATTGCATTACTGATAGTTCATGTAGTCAAGTTGTTCATTTAAATTAATGAATGAACTTTATGCATGCTAGTAGACATGAAATTGAGAGGCTTGATATTTCAGTCGTGTCCTTATAATTATTCAATAGATTACTTGGACTTTTACAGCTATTATTCAAATGACAATTTGGTCAGCTCATAACTGGTGACATGCTTATCAAATAAAATTCCTTTTTTGTTTAATACCAGATTTAAAACCCTTTTGTTATTTGAATATCCATGTTAGATAGTTAACATACCCTTATATTACACATGGTAGTCAGTGTTAAGAATTTCCTCTTAGAAGCTATGCTTTCCTTACAAGTTCGTTTGTATCTCTATTATTTTAAAGACCTTGAATTGAGTTTCCAAATATTCTATTAGCAGTTAGTATCTTTTAATGGTTTTAGATAACGTTCATGTATGTCCATATTTAGCAGTAATTCCCCGTCATTCTCCATTTTCATTTTAAATCTATTTTTTTAGAGAGTAAACTGTATACAAAGAGTATCCATATTGATTAAAATATACAATGATCTAGAATAAAAAAAATATGATGCCTTTTATAGCAGTGGTGCTTTTATTTTCAGCCTTAAATTTTGGTAAAATTTCATTCCAATAAATGGCTCGCAAATATCACAAAATTGTACTATATTTGCATTAGTCTCCTCTGAACCTTCCTGATGCTTTCCATGGTGAGATCATGGAAAACGTAATATTAGAAATTTAGAATACATGATATGCATGTAGTTGTTTTATTCATGCTCTCTTCCTAACTACTAGCGCATTAAAAGGTAATCTTCTCATTTAAGTTTCATTAGTTTATTAAAATATCTACTGTAATATGTAGGTTTGCATGAACGGTTTCCCCATTTTAAATCAAGAATTTTCTTATGTTTATTTTACCTTATATTTATAGTGAAATGTTCACGGAGAAAAAACATATTACTGTAATTTTCACTTACATTTGAGGGTATGGATTAACTTTTAGTGTTTGGTTGTTGATTTGAGAACTGATTTGTGCAAACTGGGATTTATGTTTACTATTGATTTGTTTTTAGTGGTTACATATGCAGGCACACCGAAAATTTCCGTTCTCATGTGTAAATGATTATGCTGCAATCAGAAGGATCTATCTTATTTCTCTCCTTTTTGGATTCGATAAGGAGAATTACCTTTTGCCATCTTTTCATATGACACTAATCATAAGGCTATATTTCTTATCAATTTTAATTTCCATGTTATTTTTCCAAATGGTAACCTAAGTATGTACAAGGATTATGAAACAGTGAAAGAAATAGCAGTGCAGCCAGTACCAATTTAAGGTAATTACGTGTAGTCCTAAAAAATTAAAGTCGGATTTGCTAACAAGCTTAGTAAAGGAATTTTAAGGTCAATGACGATGCTATGTTTATCATATGCTTAGTTTTAGGAATTTAAATTTATATCATCAGAGATAGTTTGTGTGGTACCAATTCATTTCAGGATTTAAATTTACCAGCATATTCATGGCTGAACTTAAATTGACATGAAATAGTTTGTGTGTTCTCTTTTTTCTTTTTCTTATGTACTATTGCAGAATATACGAAGTGTTGGCATATTGACTAATTCGATTTTTGTTGCAAAGGCTTTGTTTTTGCAGTTTGATTGCGTAAACAAGAGCTGAAGAGATTTTATTTCTACAATTGAGGTTTGATCATGCAAATTTGTTTAAATACTTGCAGGTCTTTACTTCTCGATCACTATATAATATTGCATTAAACTATTATGTCATATGTGGAAAATTGTTTTCCTACATGTTCTGAATTAATGAAACATTGTGTCATTATAGGAATAAAAATTGTTTTCATATATGTTTAGGGTTATTTTAGCTTTTCGTTTAACCATTCCACACAAATTTAGCTTATTGCGAAGTCCACTTGTTTGCTGTATTTTATAAATTTACGACATTTAGTCAAATTATCTAAAGTATGCAATCCATGTGCTGACTGTTGTGTTTTAATATCTTAATAAATGCTGAAATGCTAGATGAAATCAGCTTCTTTGTAGTATTATTTGTTGTAGAAATGCTGACTCCGATACGCATGTTTTAGCCCTTAAACAGTGAACTGAAAGTTGACTAATGTTAGGTTATTATACTAAAAGAGAAATTTTGCAGAGTTTTAACACTATTGAGTTTTGAATATTAAAATTGTTTAGGTTATTTGTATGTCTTGGTTTATTTATACTCACTAATTGTAATTTTGTGCCTGAATTATGGAAAAAAAATTATTAGCACGAACTGTTGCAGAGCAAAATCTTTGAATGAGTTAATACACAGTATGACAGTATGCAGAACAAACTGACTACATGGGACGCTGTATAACGATAGACCAACGAAAATGTTGATTTAAAACCGGACGACCGCATGATAAAAGAAAGAGTTATCATACTTTTTAAAAATGAAGTTACTAGCGTGACTACATAGACGAAATGAAACACAGTGGTCTGGGAAAAAAATAATGTTCCTATTGCTTGAATGCTTCAGGCGAAGGTAATGCAGTGTAGAAGCTGGAAACGACCATAAGTAAGCTAAGAAAAAAGAGTACTAACTTTGTATGTTAACGTATTTTTTTCCAACCTTTTCATGTAATTTCAACGTGCTTTTAGATCATATGATATTTAAAAATCATCATAGCAATATCACAATGTTTGTGCACATAGCCCACTATTTACCTTCATTTGGGTTGAAGGTTGTCAAAACAACCATTTTAATCGGTTAATGATAATCGACTAACAATAATAATAATATACATTTGTTTGTCTCAATAGACTAAAAAAAACTAGCCAGTTACGACAATATTTTTCTTTTTTTGAAATATTCTCCAGCTGGCTAAGCAACCGAATAGAAATTGACCATTTCTACAGTGGATTGAAATCTGACAATGTGCGTGTGTTAAATAATTGAATTTACCTTCTGTAAATCTTAAGGTATTCATATGTACTTTTAGTTCCCGTAGTTCATAGCGTTGTGTGTATTATTCTCTAATTATTGGTCGTATAGGATTCCCCACACCAAAAGAATCTCCCATATTCTCAAAACATGCCACACAATTCATTATATATTATTAAATAACATCTTAATGGAAAATATTAACTAAGTGATATGTACATGATTGTTTTTGTACATGCATAAGTTTGTTCTTTATTTATCTCTACTACATTGAACTAGAAAATAAGTTTACAAATAAAACACCAGTTACCTGCCATTTATGAACTGTTCATTATTCAGATGCCTTTATAAACCGTGGACATATTTAAGAACATGTTATATCTTTTATTTCTTATTAACAAGCACATCCAATTATCTAACTACCTATTATGAATACAAGTAATATTTGATTGCCAGTTTTCTAGCACATCGTCATCTTTGTAAAACGATAGGTTACAATATCTTAGTGAACTGATAAGCGTGGTGCTTAAGTGAAAACACAAAGCAATGTACATCAGCAAAAAATGACGCCTTGGACATAGTAGAGTGAAAATCATATTTGCATTGACTCAAAATGGACTATAATCCTAAATCATAGCTAAGCTAAAAAAAACAAAACCAATTAAACCTTAAGCTATTTTGAACGACTTAATTAACATATTTTATTTTCAAGTGTGATATATAAGGCTTATTATACACACAAATATACATAAACATGTCATGGGTAAAATTTCTTTATTAATGACGAAATCCACGTGAAGTGGAATGTGTGACTATGTATGACTAAAACATGCAGGTGTGATAACTAATAAAGTGAATTAAATTCCTATCTACACCGGAGTTAACTCATATATTTATTAGTATCTACACATTATCTATGCATATGACTAAAATTTCACAATTCATAAATTTATTCCCAGTTATCTTTGCACATGTCCAACTATGTACACATTATCTATGCATTAGTCTTCGGTTCAGTCGTGGGACAACCAAGAATATTAACTATTTCAAGTAGTCGTTTATGTAACTAGAAAATGACAACACATATGTTTGACAAACTCTTCTAAACATATTCGAATTACACAGTGAACAAATATGGAGCACTGATATTGTACGTAGTGGTAGAAATGTACATTTTAGTTTTAATAAATACCATATCCTCACACCATAACCTACATCTGGAAGAACTATTTATATTCAGAAATACCGCATAGCCTGAAAATCAGTAGACAAAAAAATCAGGTTAACTCATGTCATATGTTATGTTGTATCTTGATGTTTACCTTTGGTGTATAAATTAATGTTCTGGATTGTTAATTACGATTCTTATTACAAGGGATTAGAAATTTATTGTTCTTGATTCATCAGTAGAGCATAGTTATCATGTGATCATGTTGGGCAGGGGAATTACCAATTTTAATCGTGTATGTTAGTGCCAATTTAAGTGAAAGAGAACATAAGCTAACATATAATTATGCCTTTTTCGGACAAAGAAACTTAACAAACGATTTTTCCTCTGCTTTTGTTATGGTTGCATGCAGAATATATTTTGTTCATAGAAATAAATATCATTGGTATTATATATATTTGTGTTTGTCTTCATTACAACTGATTATGCCTATACTTAGAACCATCGTCTTTGTGCAAACCTAAGAAATAAAGGTTTTTGATTGTCATTTGTTTAATTTAGATGTTTACAGAAGACAAGCATAAAGGTTCTAATTTTGTTTATTTATACCAAATTGAAATATTAATTTTCTTGCATGTGATCTTTTAACAGCCTACATTTTTTACGTCACAATGAAATAACTTCAATATAAGAACAATTTATTTGGTAAAACATCTAGAAATGTTAATATATGGATAAATTGAAATCAAATCTAAACAACTAAACATTAATTCTTCACCAAATATTTTCTGCAACAATTCATATATTTACATAATAACATTAACCTTGCAAATATAATCATGAAAAAAAGGAAAAACCATCATCATATAGCCATCATTCAAACTTAGCATTTGTCATTTGCCACTTCACCAATGACTTGAGGTATTTCTTTACCTATATCAAAAAATTATATCATCACTGATTAACAATAAATTACTCGGTGTAAACTAATAAAAAATAAAGCATAACTAAAAACACATACTTCTAATGGGTCTTTTTGAAAAGAATGCATTGGTTTCCTTTGGAATATAAGATGCTAAAATCCCGTAGCCTTAATTACTTGCTCTTAAAACCTATATATGCAAATAAAATAAAGATAATAGCGATATTTAGACATCTATTGTATTTTGCACTAAAAAAGAAATTAAGTCACATTTTTCTTTGCACACGTCCAACGGACGTGCCTAACGTACTAGTTATAATAGTGTCTAAACACAAATAAATATCAATTTAGCGGAACGCTTGCATCTCACACTCGATATATATAATATACAATCAAAACCGAGGGGCTTATTAGAGATTGGATTTCCAACTATGACAATGTATGAAACCACCTTCCGATAGTGTATCTCTAGAGGGGAATACAATGGGTTCAACAAGAACATCTTGCATCCCGGCCACACATGACCGACCACTCATTTCTCTTGAGTGTATCGAATGTATATCACAGTTGGGAGCCACCCACCGTTTACCAAAAAGGAACATCGAAATAGATTAAAGAAGGAAATGAATTTTCTCTGGATAGGTGATAATACACCGCAATTGGGAGCGACCCACTTAGCCATGCTGCCTGCCCGATTTTTGTCATTTCTCGATTGATGAGGCTTGAGGTTATAATTATCTTTTTGAACATCTAGCAACCATTCACTTTGAATGTCACATCGTCAGATGCATCGAATCACTAATTGATGTTTACAAAAATACTCTGGGTGTCTAAGCAGTAAGAATGAATTCCTCTGCCATCAACAGAAGTATGTTTGTAGAAATCAATGTATGTGACTCTTAAGAAATACTTTGTCATACATTCTTCCATACAAGTCATCCAGGAATAGGTTGAACCGAAGGCACCCTCCTACCACATCCTAGGAATCACCCTACAGATCAGTAGTGAGTAGTCCTTGCAAATCCATAGATTTCAACTACGACAGAGCCACAATATATATCTGGTTATAAAATATATGTTAAGTTATTATATAGTTGATTTTGCAAAAATATAGGAGTTGACCAAAGATTTAAATAGCTCTACCGTTTCATGAAGATCTATGGCCTTCAATTGCTCCGTTTTGATCAGCATCTGATATCTTCTACATTTCGTATTTGCTGGTCGGAATGGTTTTCGAATAGAATTCGATCTCAGTCTTTCCGTACCAACAATCGTATAGGTCAAATTTGAACCATTCAACCATAAAAATAAAATGAATTTACTGGTCCAGTACTCAACATCACTTGGCCTTTTTAATTAAAAACTAATTAAAACTTCTTAATCTTTTAATAATTTAAACCATGGTATTTACCTCTTATTATATTATAAGAGTATTCAGAAAACCATTTTAAATACTTAGAATTAAATCGTGTATATATATATATATACACACACACTCCCAACTTGAGTTCAATCAACTTCCACGTAAAACATCATTTCGAAATCTCTTTGGTTTACATTTCTTGGAAACAATAATTAACACTTACCCCTCCCCCCCTTTCAATAAACCATCCAAACTCGTCTATTAAAATCCTTTACTTTGTAAATATCGTATAATTTCACAAAATCTCTTTTTATTTCCTTTACATTGGAAATGTTAATTTATATTCTCAAATCCTTTTTATTTTAGTTACTTTTGAATAATTATTCTAATTTCTCAAACCCTTTTTATAGTTGGAAACATTTCTATTTCTTATTCATGCATTTCTATACTTCAATATTCATTAGTCCCTGACAGTAAATTGGTAAGAGAATAATCCTCTAAGTATCAACCCTGTAGACCGAAGTCAACATAAGATTAATACTCGGAAAATCACTCAACTCAACCAATCTCCAGTTAGGTTCCAATTCTTAAATTTCTTATCTTAACTCCTTATCAACCCATATTATTCCACTTCTAATCCATTCAACCATTTCCTCTTTGAAAATCTCGTTTCAATTCCATTCATCTCACTTAATTCCATTCATCTCACTTAATTCCATTATTAAGTAACATCAACTTAAAATTAACATTCTAGCCTTGCATCCTTTTATAAACCTTCTTTATAAACTCGGTTTGATATAAACCCCTTTCTATCTCGATCTTTTTTTATTTAATTTAAATATTAAGCATACATTTATTTTAAGCTATCATATTCGCTTAAAATCTCTGTTAAAACTTCGTTATAAAACTTGGGTTCAATATAAAACTCATTCATAACCTCTTTTCAAAACTCAACCATATTTCATTCCAAAATCGGTTACTTACTTAAATGTATTTCATTTAAAAAGTAATTACTTAAATTATTATTAATTAAAATAATAAATTACTTCATCATTAACTACCGTAGAAGTAGTTAACTTCTTCATTAATTAAAATAAATAGTAAATTCCTTATTAAACTCTTATTAAAATTTAAAACAAATATTCGTTAAGCTGTGTCAATATATTAATTGATAATAAACTAATTTAACTTAACAATCAATCCCAATTAAAGCGGCTGGCTTAGTCAACTCAAAACATAGTTATCTCGTTAACTAATTTCAATTAGTTCTTACTTTAAATTAATAAAAAATAAATTTAAATTAATAAATAATAAAATAAATTTAAATAATTCCATTTAACTATCTCTTGGAATAATTTATCCAAATCTTGACTGTTAGATTTATTTCCACTCACTTGCTTATAAATCTTATTAATCATAAGAATTCATTTTATTAAATCATTAAATAATCACTTAAATCTTATACAATAAATATTAATTTCCTATTAATAACTTCATTCAAAATAATATATTTCAAAAAACTATCTCTAGTTATAAAATAAATTTTATAACTTCATTTATGTAGATTCACCTGATGGTAAATCAATATTTATAAAACGATCAATTTATAGGCCATATGCTGTCAATTCCCCCAACCAATACTGCCCATTGGTTAATGACAAAACAAACATTAAATTTAGATTCAACGATCAATAATCAAATCAGTCATCTAAATCAGGTTGGTCAAATACTTGTAATATGAAAATAAACAATAAATTTGAGGAATCCAGTTGGATCCCTCCAACCTCTTTTTCTTGCATCCAAATACGTTACCACAATTTCAATTCAACAAACAGATATAATATTCAATAATAAATAACAGTAATCCAAACATCCATATTTTAATTTAATACGTTTATATTATTATAAACGTAACCAACAAGATAAGTTACCTTGTTTGAAAATAATCATTTGAATAACGATTAGATTTTATTTAAATTAAACTAACGTTTTTAATCAACCAATTCATCCTATATATATATATATATATATATATATATATATAAACATTCAGCACGCCAACAAATAATTATCAACCATAGCACACAAAATAAATCCGGACTTATATAAAATATAAGTGGGTAAAACTAAGTGAGTTATACTCACATTGATTCCATTCGTTTCTAAAATGGTTCGATCAGTACTGTCCCGGTTAGCTCCTTAATGTTCCTTTTGTTAATATGATTCTATTGCAAACTGTTTCGTTCGGTTTGGACCTTGCAAATGAAAGTTATTAACATTTTAGTTTAACGATTTTAAATAAATAAATTAATCTCTTAACCCTATAATTAAATTAAATCAATTACTTCAATATGTTTTTGATCGACTGATTAAAAATCCAATTTCTTCGTGCCTGCTTATTCCCTTTTACCTGTATAAATTTGGGTTTAGAAAAAGGTGGCACGACATATATGAAATCCCAATGTTCAAAAGGAAACAAATTTGTTTACTGTATAAGTTGGGGTTATGAAAATGCCCGCTTCTTCGTGCTCACCTTAACTTCTGCTCGTTTCCTTCCGGGTTACCCACGTCTTACATCATCTTCGTTGTTCCCCACAAACCCATGCATGAGACAAACTCCCATCGCCGCATCAGAATCCACTTCACCAGAGCACGATCGAGATCCGCCACTCCAATCGCCCCAACTCCACCTGCTCTCGCGCCATGAACCATGAAGCTCGATACGCTGGCTTGCTCTCAATCTCAACTCAAAGAACGCACCTTCAAATCGATATTCTGGCCACCCTAGTCGTTTAAACTTCATCTCCTCGTTCTGAATGTAGTACTCACCGAGCCTGACAAGATCGTTGTTGACAAGTTCATGAATTTATGAAAATAATTGGAGAATAATTGATGGAAAATCGATGTATATTGATCGTTGGTTCTACTGGCTGGAGGCAGTTTTAAGTATTGACCACGCAGAAAGATAGCTGAACAAACTTTAGGGTTTGCCTTATTTATAGTGTGACAGATTATTAAAATAATAATATATGAAACTTCATCGTAAAGTAATGCGATAAAATAACCACGTATGACCTCCAATCGAGATGAAACTTGTAGTTCTAGCATAAAACAATACTCCGGACACGATGAAATAGGTTTCGTCAAACTCCGAGGTCGTTTGTAAAAGTCTCTTTATAATTCATAAGTGAATAAACACACATTTAAATTGCCTACGACCACAAAATAAATCCATATAACTTGAAACTTGAAATACTACAAAAATTAATCACTACGAATTTATTAAAATTAATTTTCTTGAAAACGTTTGCATACCAGTTATTTTAAAATTCCGTATTGAATCGACAAAACCAATAAAAATATAGGTGTTTACTACTCTCACGATCAACCGTAAATCGGAATGATATGAAAATCAAAATCATATAAGAACTAACTAATACGGATCCAACGACAAAAGTTTTGTTGCATTCCGAGACTGTTTTTCCTGAAGTACTATTTTATACGCAAAACAACGCTATTTTGGACACCAAAATACCCGATCTCCAAAAATAACAAATTATATACCTATCTCGACTCTAAATGTCAATACCAATTCAAAGGAATTCGTTTTGCATTTTAATCTGATCTTTTTCTCAAGATATCAATAAATTCCTATTCAAATCGAATCAAATTATATAATTAATCGTTATAATTTATAAACGATTTCATGGCGACTATTTGAAAATTTGAATTGGACATAACTAACAATGTATAACATGAAATCTCCATTTTTCTCTTCCATTAGAAAAATATAATCTAATAGATTCAGACGATTCTTGTTTTAAAGAATTCCAACTTAAAATGGATTATGTATATTCAGTTGAAGTTTAAATCGTAAATTACGAACTATTGTGACGTTATGAGCTCAATTATTCAAACTTCGTTATATATTATAAATCATTCTAATTCCAAATCAATATTTAAAATAATAAAATAAGTTAAATATTGGATTACCAAAAATACGGGACGTTACATTGGTTTTTCCATGTTTTGATTTTCAAATAAAAATCGTCTCGAGGCAATAGTAAAAAAAATATTTTTCAGAATATACAGATTTAAAGAAATAACCCAAATGTTTCTAAATCATTTTATAAACTTAATTTTGTAACTAAATAGTTTCCGTATATAAAATGACATGCTTTTGCACCCTTAGAGGAAGCAAGGTTGTGATTTAAATGATTTACTTAATTACGTGGTATGAGACACATTGATTAAATATATCGGTTAATTTCTAACTCGAGGATCGAAAATATTTGTTGTTTTTCAGTGTGAAGTAGGATAACTTGCGGTGAATCGATTAGTCAAAAGTGCGGTATGTGACATATTTCTTTTGCTTTTTGAGTTACTGTTTGGGAGTTTGTGACACATTCTTATGGTTCTTGTACTTTCTTTGAAGTGAAGCTAGACTCGATTGAGTCTTATATATACATATTTTCTTTACCGAAGTGGTCAAGTTGCACTCGACCAAGATGGGTCGTGGTGAAGCTATACTCAATCGAGACGAGTCATAGTAAAATTATACTCATCCAAGATGGGTTGCAATGAAGCCATACTCAACAGAGATTGGTCATAGTAGAGACATTCGACCGAGACGGGTCGTAATAAGGTTACACTCAACTGAGATGGGTCGTAGTGACATTACACTCGACCAAAGTGGGTCACGGTGAAGCGCACTTGACTGAGATGGATCGTGGTTAAATATACTAGCCCAAGATGGGTCATAGTAGTAAATGTTACATACGTATATAGTAACTGGCAAGGTAGTTTTCTTTAATTGACACTTTTGCAATTTTGATGTTTTGGATCCATTTTGTATTTCTAGTTTTTTTTTTTTTGGTGTTTGTGGTGCTTTGGATCCATGGTTTGTGATTTATGTAGATGAATTTTCAATATGACCACATGGCTAATTTGAGAATTTTAAGAATTGTGATCGCTTTTGAGATTTTAGACACTTACGAGTTTATTATACATAATTTGGTGTATAAACTCATAAATTTATCTATTGTGAAATCTGTCATTCTGAGTTATTATATTCCCTTCCTAATAGAAATAAATCATCTTTTCTATGTTTTTGAGTTTATTTGGGATTATGAGATTTCTTTTCTTACGAAAAGGAATTGTTTCCTTATCATCATTATAATTCATTAATCCTATTATACTGATATGTTTAAGGTAGACTGACCGGTGTATTTCATACTCGGGTCAGATCGAGTTGTTTCAGGTTATAGCTTGCTGTGGAATTGGGTTTACCAGTTTCGTATTGGGGTTTATCTTTTGAAGCTATTACTTAAGGTGTACAGTCATGTATCCATATCATATGTTTATTTATTCTTTTGCAGTATGATGTATATATATGTATGTATGTATGTATGTATGTATGTATGTATGTATGTGGTTCATATGTAACCGTTCAAGTTGCAGCACATGTACATGTTGTATTTTGTGGTTGTATCTATATGTATTCTCTTCTATGATCTGTTATCTATGATATGCTGTGACTTGTTCTGAATACGATCCTTGGCCATCGTAGTTTTATATTAGATGTATTCAGTACGACGATCCACCCGAGATTAGAAAAAGTACTATACACCCAAGCGACGTACTTGATATTCATATGATATAAGATTATAAATGGTCGCTCCTAACCATTTCTATTCTCCGCACTACTGTGCAATATTTCTTTGTAATGTTCTTTAGTATGGTGGGTCTCAGGGTGGGGTGTTACGGTCAGACACCAGAGCAAAAATCAGGATAAAGTACGATAAGCACATAATAAAACTGTAACAATACACGGGTTACAACACGGAAGGATAAAACTTATGTCTACTGTTATCATTTCTATTGTTACCTTTAACCCATGTCCTTTGTCATCTGAGCCTTGTGGAATCCTTGCTTTTCGAATATGTCAAAGAATGTATTTCATTCAGTAGTATTACATGAGTTGTATCCCATCATTTGTAGTTTATCTTGGTAGGAATTTCCATCCTTTTAAATTCCTTTTGGTGTTAAATCCTGGGTTTAAATTTATTTGAGGAAATCTAAACTCCATCCTCTTGCGTCTAGTTGACTGTCGAACTATATAAAATAAACCGAAATGGGTAAATGAATTAAATTCAAGATAATGTATGTGAAACTCATGTTGGGGTAAAATTGCTAAGTCGAAATTAATCAAAGTTGCACAGCGAAAATAAGTGAATTTATTTGGCTATATGCTAAATTTAATAAATTTATAAGTGGGATTAAGGAATGGAAATTGCAGATGACTAAATGTTCGTTAAAAGGTAACTGAGTAAGGAATATAAATTAAATGAGTAACCAGTGGAACTTAGTGTTAGGTTATCTTTATTTAAAATGAAACAATAATAATTGTGGTAACGAAATTATAGAGACAACCATGTATGAACCAAAAATATGTGATTATCTATTGTATTGTCCTCTGGGTAATTTAAGGGATTCGGATCCAAGATCAACAATATCGATAAGAATTTCGTATGCACTTAGATGAGACAGTCGAGTGCAACACTTCATGTTATAGAATAAAATTATGAAAGAATGGTGTTTAACCACTGTATAACGCAAGAATTATAGAAAAATTGGCAAGGTAATAGCGATATAGTGTCGTCGTTGTAGCCAAATAATGAGGAAAGTTCTTATGAAATTGGTGGTTTAATATTATTCAAGACAAACAAAAGTATTTTTAAGTGGAAAGTTGTGCCTTGAGAAAGACTTAAGTGAGTAAATGTAAAGTGCTTTTTTGTATCAAAGTTGTTTTAAATGAGTAACTAACTTGAACATGAGCAATGTTTTCGAAATGCACACTCTCATACATGGGTTTAAAAGGTAGCTGCAGTGTAACACCCTGTTCCTTAACGCCACTCATATGAGGATTTCGTTAAGAAAATATAGAGCACTGTAGGTATAAAGACATAAAACATCATAAAGACTAAGATTTCACAAGACATAAAGTAATAAATTTATAGCGGAAAAAGAAACAATGTATATTAAAATGACAAAAACCATATTTATTTCAATTTAACCAAGTTGTTACAAAATATTATGCAAAATCTCAGTTAAAACAACATTATAGTACAAAATCACATTATCCCCCAAATAGTCAAAAATTACAACCTAAACTTGGAGGAGAATAGAAAGGAAATTGTCTTTTGAATGAATCTTTCAAGATAGAACCAACAACGAAATTTGAACTACACACTTCCTCCCTGTAAGCCTAGGGGGAAGAAAAGGGAAAAGTAGAAAGGAAAACGGACCAGAAATAAAGTCTGGTGAGCTGCTATGATTACTAGCACGACTACTAAGTTAAGAAAAATAGATAAAACAGCGGTTCTAGTGTCATAAAAGTATAAGTGCCTGTGCACATCTAAAAGTGAACAAATACTGATAGGAGTAACATAAAAGACTGGCTATTCTCATTTAATGACAATGATGATAATAATGATCATACTAATGATGATGATAACTATGACTGTTTTTCACTTCTATAACTTTAAAGCGAAATAAATAATTAGGAAGGAACTTCCTAATACTACCCACAGATCAACTTACATACCCCAATGTGATAACCTATGTCGACTATGGCCCCAAGTATATCAGACCCGACCCATCAGCTCCAAAGGACATTGTGTTAATCATAGGTGTCACGGCGTCTTATTTTCCCTAATCGGCATGATGCAAGCTCATTGCGCCACTGCAACACACCCGTACCCACCTCCTGCTCTGAAACTCTTACAACCTAGTGCAGTAAAGCATGCCCTCGCCTCCTCCTCCTGTGAGACCTTCATAGAATGATAAAATGGATATTGCCTGATATGGGTCCTCAACCAAAATACAGTTTGACATAACTCAACCCTAGACTTAGTCCCCAATTTAATTTACTAAGGGCAAGGCCGCCATAGAATTATTATTAAATTCGATGGACTTTAACTAATTTTGTCGACTAATATACTTTGCTAAAAATATAATTTCTACATAGAGGGTGCCAAAAAATAGTTAGATTTCCACTCATGCATGGTCATTTTCTTATAATTTTGACAATTACATAAGTTTGCAAATTCTTAAAGTGTATTTCATATCTTAAGTGTTAATGTCTAAAATAGAATTAAATCTAAATGTAAGCAAAAGCACCAATGTTTTACAGACACTGATCAAGCCTTGCGCTGGGTCAACACATATGACCAAAATTAATGAAAAAGCAAAGAAATAAGGAAGAGGAAAGGAAGATAACATGAGATTTACAATGGTTGACTATTAACTAAGTCTACGTCCACTTTTAGAAGATTGACTTTATTCTCCACTACCTATTATAATTGTTACATAAGAGATTTAATAGACGTCCAAGAATTGCCATCACAAGTGTAAAGGCTAATTGGAATAGATCATAATAACCTCTTTAACGATTGGTCTTGCTAAAGAATTAAGTTAGAGTAGTTCTTTGGTAGCGTGTAGATAAGGAGAATCCAAATCCTTTGCATGTAGGAGACGGGTTAATATTTATAGATGAGTTAAGTTGAGCTAAGATATTGCACTAACAGGCTTTTCCAGATGGTAAAAATCACGATAAAAAAACCATGTCCATTTGAGTAATTTTGATGGATAAGTACCGTTCCATAGATCATTGCTGATCTATAGCCTATGGAACAGTATTGATCCTTAAACTTAGTCTATTTGTTGTTCTCATCTATTACTCTGACCTTCTTATATTCTTGTACTGCCCCTTACCAAGTTTCGTAGGATTTAGTCTTCATTTTCTAGTGCTTCGCACTCAAGATGTGTTGAATTGCTTTTCAAATTGTATGATCAATCCAATATCTTGAATTAAAAACATGGATTGCAACCAAAACTTGGAGGGGAGGCTAATATGATGATAAATGGTGGACCTACTATGGATTACGCTATAATTATATGGATCGATATCGATCAATTGGGGATGGATCAGTACCTATCCATCTCCTTAGTCCATTGTAGTGGAACTTTGTGGTCCCTATCTTGGCTATGTTTTGAGTAATTCGACAAAGTTTCAAGTGAGTCTAACTCTATCTTGACCTTTACCTTCAATGTACTTCCAATTAGGTTAAAACCCGAGTTAATATTCACCTCTCAGAGTATTCCTTTATTGGAATAAGGACACTCTGGATAAATCTATCTTTTGGGTCCATGGCTTAATCAATTTAGTTAGTGTATCAAGCTATTTTTGGAAAATTGCCTTTGATTGGACGGTCACTGGCTTCGGTTTCTGAGTAAAAACTATGTGTTTGCTGATGATTTCTGAATTTTCGATTCAAAATTCATAGGATGATTTGGAATGGAGCATATATGGTGTGTAAAAAAAATTGATGGCATCGAAGTCAACCTGATGGATATTTACCGATCCATGGCCTATGGTTCTATACTGATACGTAGACTTATAAGATCTTCCTTTTTTTGCTGTTATAGATACACTTTTCTTCGAACCATCCCCTATATTGTGTTTCTTTCCAACCGACCCATTCCTTTATATCGTCAATCAATCCAAGCCAGATCTCTATAGGTTGTCTATCCCTTGTCACCAAAATCTACAATTAATCTACAATTGACGACTTTCCTGGCGGCCTCTGACCTGAGTTTCTCCTCTAGTTCGTCTCAATTCAACTTGTTTCGACACAAGGCCTTAGCTTATTGAACCATCATTTAGCCACATCACCAATCGCCCTCAGCCCTGTTGTCTGTCACCATATCCCTGACCTAAGCCATGATCTTTCTTGTTAATCGCCAAATATTTTGACCATGGTAGTTTGATTTTTGGTTATGTAAACCTCTATTTGAGCTAAGTCTCCGATTTTATTGGTTCGAGATTTGGTTTATTGGAATCTTAGACTTGATATTACGATGCTTTACAAGATTTGACGACCAAATCTGATTTGAGATTGAAAAAAAAGACTTTGGACTTGAAAAAAAAAATTTGAACTCTGAGCATGCACGCATAACCAACATTGGATTTGGGCTACCTTTCACTCAAATGCATATGTCTGGATAAAATATATGGATTTGAACTTATACATGTATAGAATGTGTATATCTATAGGCTGCCTCCTGTCTTTACAGCCTACCATTATTTCATGTGCTCGACGGGTGTAATACCTCCTTTTAATTCTTCTTACAGGTGATACTCCAAGATATGGGCATTGGACCCTTTCAGATGCACCCAGTGATTACATTGTACTAACTTTCCTTTAGCTCCTCTTTATGTGTACCTTCATGCATTCTCCATCTTTGCTAAACTGAGACACTTTCTTCTATTCAAAAGAAAATAGAATTACCCTTTCTTTCATTTGTTGAGGTGCAAAAAAATGACCAGTATATATTCAATCTCTACACCAAGTTATCTGCCTTGAAAAGTAATTTAATTTGTCCACTGTCCTGAATGATTAAATAGGCAGCGGACATATGGAGGTAAGCATTCGGATCTTGATTCTGATTCGAATATGAGGCTCAAACTTACGATTAAGTTATGTTTTCTCACCTCTTCGCCTATCCCGAATAGGTACAACAACATGAAGTTACCTTTACTGCTTATTGAGAAGTCCCAATACAATAGAAGAGAGAGATCGTTCTTGACGCGATATGAATAACTAAACAGGCTCGTATCGTTGCACCCTAAGAGGACAGTTATCCTATATGATGCATTTCCCTTTAGTACGTCCTAGAGTTGGAACCCTTCTACTTCCGCATCCCAATGCACTGAGAGTGGAACCCTAGGAGGAAAAGGTCTGTTAGAGGAGTCACTTAGAGAGAGAAGCTCCGAGGATCAAATTTAGGCAGTGTCAAGTAGGCTAGTAAGGATGACCTTAATTCTATAGAAGGGAGATGAAGAGATTGTTTGTCTAAAGGGTAAAGTCATTGCATCCTTGGAAACAAAGGGAAGAGAAATTATAGAGGAGGGAGCGAATGTATCGAGCGAAGAAAGGTTGAGTCTCAAGAAGACTATACAGAATCTTATGATGAGACTCTAGGGGAATGCCCAACACACCAAGAGTTAGGATCTTAAGAGGATATGCATGTAAATGTTTCCGGTGTTGTTGAACGGTCTCCAAGTCCTACACAGAGGAGGAGATGTCATTAGCGAATTTGGCAACCTAGTGATATTAATGCCACCCCAAGTTTGATTGTTGGGAAGTTGTAACGACCCGGAAAATGCGATCTTGGTTATCCGATATACGACACATATTGAACATCCAAGGATCGAAAATACCAGATGGTTAATGAAAGAAATTAGAGGGTGAGGATAGATAAGGTAGAAACTTAGAATAGAATAAGAAAAACACAACATCAGAGTAACACGAACCTCACATCGGAACGAATAACATATAATAGATAACATATCCTTGAAATAAAATCAGTATATGTATACAATAACATTATCAGAGTACAACACTTACAACACAGCGGAAATAAACTATAGCTATATGATCCTGAAGTCTCCTGCTCTAGCTGTTCAAGTATCTGTAAATTCCAACTACTTGACTGCCCGTACAAAATTGGGCACCCAAGAGTTTAGGGATAACAAAACAAAATAAACTCTGGGTCAGTCATGGGACTGGTATGAGTAAAACAGATTAAAACAGTTCGAACAAGTAAACGATATCTCATAAGACCACGCCGTATAATGGAACGGGTTTTTCCCTTATGAGAATCCAAAATATCTTTATATCAAAACCTTTTGATATTATAATAATGTCTATCAACCACAATATAATAATCATCTAGCAAAAACGCTTTCATCTCATGTTCTGCATATATAGTATACTATCAAAACCGCAAGCACGTATTGGTTAATGGATTTCCAACTATGACAAGGTATGGAACCACCTTTCGCTAGTGTACCTCTAGAGAGGAATACACTGGGTTCAACAAGAACATCTTGCAACCCGGCCACACATGACCGACCACTCATTTCGCTTGAGTGTATCGAATGTATATCACCAACGGTTGCGATTAGCAACCGTTTCCCGAATGGGACAACATCAACAATAGATTTTTTTGAAGTAAATGAAACTCTAGATCAGGTGATTATACACCCTAATAGGTGCGACCTACATAGCCGTGCTACCTGCCCGATTTCTGTCATTTACTGGTTGATGAGGCTTGAGGTTGCGCCTTATTATCACATCAGATTCACTTCGAATGCCACATTGTCAGATCCATCGAAAATCACTAATTGACGTCTACAACAGTACATTATGTGTTATCTAAAGAAGTTTCCTTCTCCGCTTCCACTCTTGGTACGGTTGAAGAAATCAATGTACGTGACCTTTCTGGAAATACTCTGTCAGACATTCATCCATACAAGTCATCCAGGAACAGGATGAACCGAAGGCACTATTCAATACATCCATCTTAGGCACTGTTATCTAAGACTTATACAATAGCCCTTGCACTTTACTCCGTCTTCAATTATCTTTGGCATATATGATTCGCAATGCTTATGCCAATACAGAGTGGTTCTTTGGATAATAATCCAACCGGTCTCTCCATATTAACAACGTTAAAATGGTCAAAACTTCGATAGTCTGTGATTTAACCATCAAAGAAAAACAGGTGTGCAAACAACGATGTTATTTCCAGGAGGAAATTATATCGATCAATCATCAATCATATATATATCTAAATATATATATTCATATTTTTCCTATTTTCTATGTTTAGAAAATATACGTTAATGCTGGAAAACATTTCCATAACTTATTTATGTATCACTCTTCTTCTACACTATCAGTCTCTGATTGTAAACTAGTATAAAACAATTCCCTAAGTACCAATCCCGAAGGTCAAAACCAACATCAGAAAGAAACTTAGGAAACCACTCAACTTAACAAGTCTCCAGTCAATTTCTGATTTAGCTTAACTCCATTTCTTAACTCCTTATACATGAACATTTCCTTTTCCAATTCATATTTCCAATTTCAATATTTGATTACGTTTCTGATTCTATTTGGAAAACATTTCCTAATCTTCTTTACTTGGATTTAAACAGATGTTTAAATCAACATTGCGTCGACAACTCAAACCACTATACTTATTTACTAAATTCACTTAACCACTTTCACTCTCGAACCTTAACCATTTCTAAATTAAAAATGCAGTCAATCAAGTTGGGGTATAACTACCTCTCGGACCTTAACTGAACAACATTCCAAATCTCGAAATAGGGTAAGTTCACCTTTTAACCCTTTAACACTTCCTTACGAACCCTTGGATTCTATTTACGAACCCCCTTCTTTTACAAGTTTACGTGATTATAACAATGGTGTTATAATCTCCTGCAACCGAAATATATTATCTTTAATATGACTTTAGTTTTCTAACTCGAATAATATAACGACAAGTAATTTATTTACTCCTGTTCGGTTAACTCTAATCTATAACTCTTATTTGAATAACTCCAACCTAATAACTCTTACTGGATTAATTCTTATTCGAATAACTTATTCGAATAACTTATATTCGATTTGCTTACTTTCGAATACTTACATGCGATAATCTCTTTCTTCGAATAAATCTTATTCGATTTAACTCCTGTCGAATAACTAGATTAGATCAACTCACTTCGAATACTTCTGATTCGATTATCTCACTTCGAATATTTTTTATTCGATTCACTTCTTCGAATAACTAAATTCGATTACTCATTTCAACTCTATTCGAATAAACTAAATTCGATTAACTCCATTTGAATAACTCTAGTTCGATTTAACTCAATCGATTAACTCTAACTGATTAACTCTAATTGGCTTAACTCTAACTAGTTTAACCTAACTGATTAACCCTAATGGTTTTACTCTAACTGGTTAACCCTAACTGATTAACTCTTTGTCCTTATTCAGTTTCAAACATCGATGTTGAAATCGATTCTTACTTCATTATATAAGTCCTGACTTATATATTCTATTTATCCATCTGACAAATATTTAACTTAATTTATAAATCCTTATTTATAAATTAATCTTCTTACTTTATCCGTTAAAAACAGATTTCCCTTGAACATTCACTTTATATTCATATTCTGATTATACTCGTGTGCGAAGCACGGGTTTAAACTTACTTAGTGTAAAATTCTCTTTTTATACTATTCTATTCATTTTCAAGTATTCCTTTATAACCTGTTTATCTTCTAAATGATATTCCTTTATAATCTATTTGTAAATGGTTTTACAAATATCTCTTTAATAACTTATTTCTTTTTTAAATCAATATCTCTTTCACTTCTATTTGTAAATGGTTTTACAAATATTTCCTTTTCTATTCTATTTGCAAATAGTTTGCAAATATTCCTCTTCTATCCTGTTTGTTATATCCTATTTACAAATATTCTATTTATAAATATTTCCAATTTATAAATATCCCATTTATAAATATTTCCTATTTATAATATTCCACTTTATAAAAATTCTCTATGTATAAATATTCCACTTTATAAAACCCCTTGATTTTATAAAAAACTATTTTCAATATACATTTTGAAAAATCCCTTTTTAACACGCCAGTATTTCTATGGTACTTAACCCATCAAAACACGATGACCAATATCGTCCAAACACATATAATCGCCAACAGATTATATAGCACATCATATATTCAATTATATGATAACAATAAAATAACTGTTGAGGAATCCAGTCGGATTCCTCCAACCTGTTTCCCTGCATCCACAGATGTTACACAATATGATTATTATCACTTTCAGTTCGATATGAACTATTCTGATAAACAGAATCAATATAGAAATTCAACTAACTGACTAGCAGTTCAATCAAACAGTCAACACACAGTCAAGCAGACAATTTTTAACAGTTCTAAATATACGTTACAAAAATATAAACTGTTCAAAGTTAGTGAGATTTACTCACTTTGGCAGTTCATCGTTAAAGAACGATAAACTGTTTGTTTGATTTGAATCAAACAATTTATTTCGCCATAAATTCAAACGAGCTCCAATCCACTCCCAGTCGGTCTCATTGTGTTGCTCCCGTCCAAACGATCCCAACGGATCTGACCGTTTGAAATTTTGTTATCGTATGAGCCGGATACGATAATTTAAAGTTAGTATACACAAATGTAATTTAATTTAAATAACACTTAGATTTTAAATCCCTAATGGGCTCACCCTTTTTTAAACACGTTGGCCCATTTAACCCATACCCGAATGAACAGTGGACCTCCTCCTTCGTCCCTCATTTTCCCGACTCCAGGAAACAACTTCGACAGACATTTCCTCATCCTTCCTTCGATCAAATCTCCATCCATACTTCACTGAATCCAAGTAAACACACCATCCTCTTCCCCTTCAAATTCTCCCCATCTCCAAACCATTCGAATACCACTCGCACCGATATTGTGAAACGCGATTCTCTGCTGAACCCATACAGACGTCGACTTTAAATTGCACCGATCAGTTCCAGAAACTCCTGAGTGATGCTAAACCCCATCGCAAGTTCACTGGTGTCATTCATTTCGGAGCTCGAAGACCGAACTCTTCGAACGATTTAGCCCTAGTTCCCTGCTCAAACTCGAGCAACTTCAAAAACCGTATCACACCAAAAAGGTTCGGCATAGAAATGAAGCTGATCACCTAGCGAATCCGAAAATACATAATTTGTATTTTATAGAAATTTATAGGAATTGTTTTTCTATTTTACTTTAATCGAACTTTTGCTGTGTTGGTTTATACGGGTACTTATAGCCTGATTTGTGGTAGGTAGGAATTGTGGTTGAAACAGGGTGAGGCGTGGCCTGCTTGTGATTAGAGAAATGAGGGGAGATATTTTGGAATTGATTTTATATTTTATTTAAATGATTTTCTCCTTGTATCTGCCTTCTAAAAATCCCAGTGATTACATATGATACCTAAAAATCACAAAAACTGACACGCTGCTAGAGTTTGACATTACGGTCCCAACGAAACTGGTTTCGTCGAATTTTAACTTCGTTTGCTAAAGTGGCTATTTTTAAAGCTTCAAATAGCCTATTTAAATATATAAATATATTTAAATATAATTAAATTTAATATTAAAAATTAAATATTATCGTCTATATTCACAGTGGAATACCATATAGCTCAGAAAAATCCTATATGGGTTTCTAACTTGATATTTCAATCTGGGTCAACCCGATATTCGATTTATATTGAAATTCCTTTTTAAAATATAAATAATTCCTTTATAAATTATAAAGGAATTCCACAGGGACTTTTCTAAAATTTGATTTGGCCATATATCAAAATCTACACGACGAAATCCCGATTTTTCTCTTCCACTAGAAAAATATACTCCACCAGCTCCATACGTTTCTTGTTTCACAGAAATCCGATTTAAAACGAATCCTGTACATTCAGTTGAAGTTCGAATTGCCAATTTACGAACTGCAGCGCCATTTCGAGCTCGATTTTAATTATAATATAATTATACGTTCAAACTTCGTGTATATAATATATTCGTTATCGTCATTCAATCCTAAACTGAAATATATATATTTTGAATTTCCCAATTCACACCATATCACCATTTCAGCCAATTCTGATTATTTCAGAATTTAATATATTATTTTAAATTAAATGTTCACTATTATTTAATTCAACGACCATTAAATCCTCTTAATCACCTTTTAAATAATTAAACAAATTAATTATTATACCGCTGAAAATGCGGGTCATTACATTCTTCCCCACTTAAAATAATTTCGTCCTCAAAATTGCTAAGGTAGAAAACAACCCTATTGACTGGTCAGAACTTATTCGTTCACTTTTTATCTTCAGTTTCAACTGAACCAATTTAATTTTTAATTAAATTATTTATTCATTTTTATTATCGTAAATTTTCAAAAATCCTGAAAATTTTCTAACTTCTTAACTTTTCGAAAAATTTCGCCAGCACCTCCTTTGTACTGGCCAATACGTCAAACTCCAACTCGCCTCTCTGGGCCATCTCCATCGCAAAAGAAAATCAAACAGCCGAGCGGCTTACCAATTCGGCTCATAAATCTTATATCCAACAGAAATATAAACTTGTATCTTTCTGTCGGCATATCATTATATCCTTTCCACCTATTATTGATTCAGCAGATACAAGGGTCATCCCAATCAAATTCCAGTCTGCTTTTATCCACAAGACAACCATTCGCTTATATCCGAGCCAAATATCACTTCAACTTGAGTTTCTTCTCGATTCCCAACTCTTAACTTGATTATTACATTACACTTCAAATTTGAATCTCACAATCCATTTTGTCTTGATATCATTCTAATTCAATCTCAGTTACCAATTTACTGGCTTTACTTTAATTCAAATTTGCTTTCACAAATTTCTGTTAAATTTGTTTTTAATTCAAATAGTCTTTCCCTGGGAGTTTTTAAACAGTTTACTCTTTTCAAAAATCAAATTTCCCTTTTTGAAATTCAACACAACTTGTCTTTCCCAAAATAAATTCAAAACAGTATCTCTGGTAGTAATTCGTCACTTACAACTCAAAAATGAATATTGATGATGCAGTTGTCATCATCAGAATCTATTTTCCAGCGATCGAAGTGAGTTCAATACTATAAAACTATTTCTAAACATTTCCACTTTGAAATTCATTTCAAAATATAATTCACACTGCTTGTAAAACCATTTAAAATCTCCCAGGATCTTAAATTTTCCTTATTTTTAATCCAAATCCATTTACAAACACTTATCCAATTTTCTAGAATTTTAATTCAATTTCTGGTTTAAATTCAGATTTAATTCATTTCAATTTCATGTATTTCACTTATATGAATTTTGATCGATTATTTACATAACCATTTCACTTTATAATCTTACTCGATTATATAACAACCAATATATATCTTCTCTATATCAGGATATACCTTGGGTAAACTTATTTTAATTTACCCTCTTTTCAAAACATATCGTGTTGACCCATCGTATTCGAGTGTTTAGTAACTCCTACCGATACAGTGGATCAAACTGATCGACCAGAACTCATAAACAACTCAACCAATAAATCACCACAATATAAAACAATTTTTATATCAATAACAAATACGCTCACTCGTATATATACACTCAACTCAATCTAGGGTATTACTAACCCCATCTCTACTGAGTCACGCCACAGAGCCAAGGTAATTACTTAACCTTATGCTCTGATACCAACTGTAATAACCCGGAAAAATGCGATCTGGGTTATCCGATATACGACACATATCGAACATCCAAGGATCGAAAATACCAGATGGTTAATGAAAGAAATTAGAGGGTGGGGATAGATAAGATAGAAACTTAGAATAGAAGAAGAAGAACACCACATCAGAGTAACACGAACCTCACAGCGGAACGAATAACATATAATAGATAACATATCCTCGAAATAAAATCAGTATATGTATACAATAACATTATCAGAGTACAACACTTACAACACAGCGGAAATAAACTATAGCTATATGATCCTAAAGCCTCCTGCTCCAGCTCTTCAAGTAATTGTAAATCCCGACTACTTGACTGCCCGTACAAAATTGGGCACCCAAGAGTTTAGGGAAAACAAAACAAAATAAACTTCGGGTCAGTTATGGGACTGGTATGAGTAAAACGGTTTAAAACAGTTCGAACAAGTAAACGATATCTCATAAGACCACGCCGTATAACGGAACGGGTTTTTCCCTTATGAGAATCCAAAATATCTTTATATCAAAAACCTTTTGATATTATAATAATGTCTATCAACCACAATATAATAATCATCTAGCGGAAACGCTTTCATCTCACGTTCTGCATATATAGTATACAATCAAAACCGCAAGCACGTATTGGGTAATGGATTTCCAACTATGACAAGGTATGGAACCACCTTTCGCTAGTGTACCTCTAGAGAGGAATACACTGAGTTCAAAAAGAATATCTTGCAACCCGGCCACACATGACCGACCACTCATTTCGCTTGAGTGTATCGAATGTATATCACCAACGGTTGGGATCAGCAAACGTTTCCTGAATGGGACAACATCAACAATAGATTTTTTTGAAGTAAATGAAACTCTAGATTAGGTGATTAAACACCCTAATAGGTGCGACCTACATAGCCATGCTACCTGCCCGATTTCTGTCATTTACCGGTTGATGAGGCTTGAGGTTACGCCTTATCATCACATCAGATTCACTTCGAATGCCACATTGTCAGATCCATCGAAAATCACTAATTGACGTCTGCAACAGTACATTATGTGTTAGCTAAAGAAGTTTCCTTCTCCGCTTCCACTCTTGGTATGGTTGAAGAAATCAATGTACGTGACCTTTCTAGAAATACTCTGTCGGACATTCATCCATACAAGTCATCCAGGAACAGGATGAACCGAAGGCACTATTCAATACATCCATCTTAGGCACTGTTATCTAAGACTTATACAATAGCCCTTGCACTTTACTCCGTCTTCAATTATCTTTGGCATATATGATTCGCAACGCTTGTGCCAATACAGAGTGGTTCTTTGAATAATAATCCAACCAGTCTCTCCATATTAACAACGTTAAAATGGTCAAAACTTTGATAGTCTGTGATTTAACCATCAAAGAAAAACAGGTGTGCAAACATCGATATTATTTCCAGGAGGAAATTATATCGATCAATCATTAATCATATATATATATATATATATCTAAATATATATATTCATATTTTCCTTATTTTCTATGTTTAGAAAATATACGTTAACGTTGGAAAACATTTCCATAACTTATTTATGTATCACTCTTCTTCTACAACTATCAGTCTCTGATTGTAAACTAGTATAAGAACAATTCCCTAAGTACCAATCCCGAAGGTCAAAACCAACATCAAATAGACACTTAGGAAACCATTCAACTTAACAAGTCTCTAGTCAATTTCTGATTTAGCTTAACTCCATTTCTTAACTCCTTATACATGAACATTTCCTTTTCTAATTCATATTTCCAATTTCAATATTTGATTACGTTTCTGAATCTATTTGGAAAACATTTCCAAATCTTCTTTACTTGGATTTAAACAGACGTTTAAATCAACATTGCGACGACAACTCAAACCACTATACTTATTTACTAAATTCACTTAACCACTTTCACTCTCGAACCTTAACCATTTCTAAATTAAAAACGCTGTCAATCAAGTTGGGGTATAACTACCTCTCAGACCTTAACTGAACAACATTTCAAATCTCGAAATAGCGTAAGTTCATCTTTAAACCCTTTAACACTTCCTTACGAACCCTCGGATTCTATTTACGAACCCCCTTCTTTTACAAGTTTACGTGATTATAACAATGGTGTTATAATCTCCTGCATCCGAAATATATTATCTTTAATATGACTTTAATTTTCTAACTCGAATAATATAACGACAACTAATTTATTTACTCCTATTCGGTTAACTCTAATCTATAACTCTTATTTGAATAACTCCAACCGAATAACTCTTACTGGATTAATTCTTATTCGAATAACTTATATTCGATTTGCTTACTTTCGAATACTTATATTCGATAATCTCTTTCTTCGAATAAATCTTATTCGATTTAACTCCTATCGAATAACTAGATTCGATCAACTCACTTCGAATACTTCTGATTCGATTATCTCACTTTGAATATTTTTGATTCGATTCACTTCTTCGAATAACTAAATTCGATTACTCATTTCAACTCTATTCGAATAAACTAAATTCGATTAACTCCATTTGAATAACTCTAGTTCGATTTAACTCAATCGATTAACTCTAACTGATTAACTCTAATTGGCTTAACTCTAACTGGTTTAACCTAACTGGTTAACCCTAATGGTTTTACTCTAACTGGTTAACCCTAACTGATTAACTCTTTGTCCTTATTCAGTTTCAAACATCGATGTTGAAATCGATTCTTACTTCTTCATATAAGTCCTCACTTATATATTCTATTTATCCAAATGACAAATATTTAACTTAATTTATAAATCCTTATTTATAAATTAATCTTCTTACTTTATCTGTTAAAAACAGATTTCCCTTGAACATTCACTTTATATTCATATACAGATTATACTCGTGTGCGAAGCACGGGTTTAAACTTACTTAGTGTAAAATTCTCTTTTTATACTATTCTATTCATTTTCAAGTATTCCTTTATAACCTGTTTATCTTCTAAATGATATTCCTTTATAATCTATTTGTAAATGTTTTTACAAATATTCTCTTTAATAACTTGTTTTTTTTAAATCAATATCTCTTTCACTTCTATTTGTAAATGGTTTTACAAATATTTCCTTTTCTATTCTATTTACAAATAGTTTGCAAATATTCCTCTTCTATCCTGTTTGTTATATCCTATTTATAAATATTTCCAATTTATAAATATCCCATTTATAAATATTTCCTATTTATTATATTCCACTTTATAAAAATTCTCTATTTATAAATATTCCACTTTATAAAACCCCTTGATTTTATAAAAATCTATTTTCAATAAACATTTTGAAAATTCCCATTTTTAACACTCCAGTATTTCTATGGTACTTAACCCATCAAAACACAATGACCAATATCGTCCAAATACATATAATCGCCAACAGATTATATAGCACATCATATATTCAATTATATGATAACAATAAAATAACTGTTGAGGAATCCAGTCGGATTCCTCCAACCTGTTTCCCTGCATCCACAGATGTTACACAATATGATTATTATCACATTCAGTTCGATATGAACTATTCTGATAAACAGAATCAATATAGAAATTCAACTAACTGACTAGCAGTTCAATCAAAAAGTCAACACACAGTCAAGCAGACAATTTTTAACAGTTCTAAATATACATTACAAAAATATATAATGTTCAGAGTTAGTGAGATTTACTCACTTTGGCAGTTCATCGTTAAAGAACGACAAACTGTTTGTTTGATTTGAATCAAACAATTTATTTCGCCATAAATTCAAACGAGCTCCAATCCACTCCCAGTCAGTCTCATTGTGTTGCTCCCGTCCATACGATCCCAACGGATCTGACCGTTTGAAATTTTGTTATCGTATATGCCGGATACGATAATTTAAAGTTAGTATACACAAATGTAATTTAATTTAAATAACACTTAGATTTTAAATCCCTAATGGGCTCACCCTTTTTTAAACACGTCGGCCCATTTAACCCATACCCGAATGAACAGTGGACCTCCTCCTTCGTTCCTCATTTTCCCGACTCCAGGAAACAACTTCGACAGACATTTCCTCATCCTTCCTTCGATCAAATCTCCATCCATACATCACTGAATCCAAAAGTAAACACACAATCCTCTTCCCCTTCAAATTCTCCCCATCTCCAAACCATTCGAATACCACTCGCACCGATATTGTGAAACGCGATTCTCTGCTGAACCCGTACAGACATCGACTTCAAATTGCACCGATCAGTTCCAGAAACTCCTGAGTGATGCTAAACCCCATCGCAAGTTCACTGGTGTCATTCATTTCGAAGCTTGAAGACGAAACTCTTCGAACGATCTAGCCCTAGTTCCCTGCTCAAACTCGAGCAACTTCAAAAACCGTATCGCACCAAAAAGGATCGGCATAAAAATGAAGCGATCACCTAGCGAATCTGAAAATACATAATTTGTATTTTATAGAAATTTATAGGAATTGTTTTTCTATTTTTCTTTAATCGAACTTTTGCTGTGTTGGTTTATATGGGTACTTATAGCCTAATTTGTGATAGGTAGGAATTGTGGTTGAAACAGGGTGAGGCGTGGCCTGCTTGTGATCAGAGGAATGAGGGGAGATATTTGGAATTAATTTTATATTTTATTTAAATGATTTTCTCCTTGTATCTGCCTTCTAAAAATCCTAATGATTACATATGATACCTAAAAATCACGAAAACTGACACGCTGCTAGAGTTTGACATTACGGTCCCAACGAAACTGGTTTCGTCGAATTTCAACTTCGTTTGCAAAAGTGGCTATTTTAGAAGCTCTAAATAGCCTATTTAAATATATAAATATATTTAAAAATAATTA